>JAXCHO010000079.1:25170833-26664166 GCA_036630365.1 Acanthiza pusilla
CTCAGAGGTGAGGCAACAGGAAATTGTGACAGTGACAATTTGGCTTATCTGGAAAAATAGGTGTCAGAGAGGTTAATAAGTCATCTCCTGGAGAGGACAGAGAAAGTCGTGTCACCAACAGTGATGGAGGTAAGGGAAGCAGAGATGACTTAAAGGGCAGTCTTGAAAAATCAGTTCTGGAGGTAGTGAGTGTGATAGGGGATGGCAGCCAATCCCAGGTGAAACATCCAAGAGAAGGAGGCATGAGCCTCAGAGCATGCATATGCAGCAGAAGAAAAAGTAAATTTGAGAATTAATAATAAAACCAAATGGATGAAACACTCAGCAATAAGAACACTAGAGGAAGATGACAGTCACAGACAAGAAACTTGCACTATTATTCATAATTGGATATGACTTTACTTCCCATTTATCAATACCTCATTTACCCAGTGTGCAGGTTCATAGGCAGTTAACATAATGAGGAGCATCCTGGAAATTGCAAAACAGAGTAGTGAATGTATGGCTCTACAGGCAGACACAGGCAAATAGTTGAAATGACCTTCACTGTCCCAAACACCATAAAAACCAGGCATTTCTCACTGTGTGAGTTTAGAAGCTGACTGCAAGCTTTCACGCAGGCAGAAGTATGACATCTGTCCAGAAAATGCATGTGGGAGCACACTTGGCCCTGACAAAACCTTGATGCTGAAGTTACTGCTTTCCTCATTTTCTCATCTCTGATTCTTTGAAGCAGTGTCATTTTACCTCGCTTCCTATTTCAACCAGCTATTTAATAGTAAACAATTCACCACAGGATCTCTGATGAATATCAAAGACTCATTTATAATGAAATAAACTAAAACTGCCAAAAGTTAAAAAAACAAATGTGTAAAACAAACCTTTGCCTTTGAAATTAACTAGTTCTGAAATATCTCTTCCACCAAAGCAGAGCAAAGCAGGAAAGCAAAGCAAACAAGGAACCTGGAGAGACAAGAGAGGATGGAACTAGACCAAACGACAGATCACAAACCTGGGGAATCAAGGAATATGCAAATAGTGGTAATCAACAAGGATAACAGGAAAAGCATGATCAAAGCTAAACTCTTCTGATATAAATGACTCCTATGACTTGCTAGAAGTGCATTAGCACTTTGTAACCACAATAAAAGAGCCAAACTAAGTAATTCATCTCAAAGAGTAGCATGCAGAAAGAAAGAATTCATTAAAAAGTAACATATGGGAAGCAGGTTCCACCTCTTGCCTACAATTAACTCAAGAAAGTGAAAAATGGTCTCACTGAGATGTATGACATTAAAACAAAAATTAAGGAAGAAAAAGCCCCCCAAACCCCAATAACAGCAACTGGAAGAAAACCCAAACCAGCAGCAACGATTCTGCATAAAAGAGCAGAAAACATCTGAAGAATTGAAAACATGCTGAAACGTAGCAAGCCTCTCATGGCTGTGGAACTAATCAAGACATGTTTCCTAGGGATTCTCTATATTCCTCATTTTCTCCGGTAATAAATCCATCTCCCCTAGTTCTTGTAAGTCCCTCCACCAACATCTGTTATGTACCCTTTTCAGTACTTCAAGTTCCATCCACACTGCTAACCCCATGACCTTATGGGGACTCTTCTCATCCTCCTTACAGCCCCACAGTACCCTAACAAGCCCTTGACAACATCCTCATTTCCCCATCCACATTCCATGTCCCTTATGCCCTTCAAAAACACCCTTCAGCATGTCCCAGGTTTCTGGCAGCCCCGCTCAATAGGTTGTCCTCACTCCCATGTGCCTTATGCTTCACTAAGCCACAGAACCTGGAAGGACTTCTGGATGTCTCCAGTCTGACCCACCTTGCCTGAGCAGAGTCAAGTAAAAGAGGTTGCTCAGGGTCATGGCTAGTTGGGGGTTGAATACCTCCAGGGATGGAGACTCCACAATCTCTCTGGCCAACCTGTGTCCACCCTCAAAATAAAGCAGCTTTTCTTATTTTTAAGTGGAATTAACCATGCTATACCTTTCTTCAGTGACCTCAGCATGCCCAGCTCTGAGACATACCACATTCACCCACTCAAAGTAGCTTTAACATCAAATCTATGTATCTCGCACCTGCACACAGAGGCTGTCATCTCCCATTGTCTTCTACCAAATGTGCTTTGCTTGCTGGTCAGGCAGAGGCCGTGTCCCTGGCCAGGATGGGATTGGCCATGTGCATGAACATCTGGCAGCCTTTTGGCTGCTAGGCAGACCAAATAAAACCATCGGGGCTGAACTCCCTCTGTTTACCCTTGGCAATTGTCTTAATAAGCTTCTTTCCTCTGCACAATCATCACTTGAGACCTCTTCAACATGTAATTGTCCCTTCACTTGGCTCGAAACAGGCAGTGGCTTCAACAACTTTTGACAGAAATCCCAAAATTAAATGAAGGTTCTTATTCCTTCCTATTGACAATGCTTTTAAGTTAGACTCCAAAGCTACTTTTATGTGTCCAAAGGTGGGAGGAATTAGGCCTACAAATAACATGAGCATCTAGCCATAGATTGCATTGAAAATAAAAAGAGATGAGACTGGATATGGTTATGTGATCCAAAGAGACATTTCAGATGTTCCTGATGGATATTATTACCACCTCTCTTCAGTCAAGGAAAATACTTGAGAGCAAATAAGAAGATAATTTCTGAAAAAACGATCGTACTTCAAAAATCTTTAACCACGCAATGTATTCCATAAAAATCACATGTACTCTGTTCCCTAGGCATTGGTCTTTTTAACAAAGCTTTCAGGGAGCAACATAAAATTTGAGCAAAAGAAATAAAAGGCATCATGCCAAATTCACTTGATAAATCAGTGAGCAGCAGGCACTGAGCTCACCTTAAGCTCAGAGACCATTTTTCTTTCTTCCAAGACATCTGCAGAACAAGATTCATATAAAAATAGCTTGTAATAAAAAATCAGGTTGCCTGGGGAAAAGAGTAAAACTGTTCTAAAATAGCATCTGAATCTGTGAATGGAATGAACTAATTTAATAACACTGAAAAATATTGCAGAGACCAACTTCCAGCTGAGACAGGTTTACTAAAGCACCTCCTGGCTTAGTATTTTGGCTCACCTGGTGGAAATGCACTGAGGGTCTCAGCTGGAAGCTCAGCTGTGCTAATGTTCAGGACATACATTGGAAGTCCAGATACCAGATGGGGGATTTTGCTAACTGCTTAAATCGGTTCTCATGGCTGGCCACCAATTGGCAGGCACAAGATCATTTTAGGCTTGTATTATGCTAAAAAGCACAATAACTGAGGGAAAATGAAGAGCATGAGAACAAAGGTAATCCTATTCTCAAGCAAGCATGGAGGTGGTTGCTTTCTGTGGGATTATAGGAGTCTTGTATTTGCCATTGAAATCTGGAATGTAATGATTCTCATGTGAAAAGACAATGCAAATAAAAAAATACAGTGTGCATACTACATGTACACACATATATACTTCAATCCAATACAGCTGATGTCTTGATCCCTTTGTGACCATTGAAATAGGAATAGTGAACATCAGTGCCTGAGGCTATGGTGGCATGTGGATTGCAGGTGATTCCAGATTGGAACATCAAACTCAAGATTTTTAGAGCTATCTAGGGACTTCTATCTCATTTGCAACTTTTTGCTAAACAGAGCCCTCTTGTATTCTTGCAACCGAGTTACCTTTCCAGAGAAAGGAAGGGACTTTTAGTTTTTAAATTTAAGAGCTTTTATGCTCCTCTGAGATGCATTAAACCTGTGGTGAAGAATACATAAACTGGGTAAATCTGAGACAGAAACCAGCCATCCTCTATAAATTACAGAAGAAAGGTATTCAAGACTAGTGTCTCAGCAAAAGATTTCAAAAGAAAACTCTCTCTTTAAGAAAAATTAATAACTTTTGCTGATAACTAGTTTTGATTTGTGAGCCAAAAGGATGTAGTCATGTGGATAAGAGGCAAATAATCCTCAAGTGGAACAATTAAATCCCCATCAATTGTGACACAATAACAGAACTGTCTTCTAAAGCTCTGGAGGTGCCTAACCTTTCTCTTTATTAAGTAAAGATAATCTACAATTATACTGCTTAATTATTTGCAAAGGTTCTCAATATTTTCTATCTCTGCAAAAATTGTTTTTCAAAATTGGTTTGCTTTTAGCATGGTTATTTTTCAACCCCCAAAAGTATTTTTCAACCCCCCAACTTTGTTTCCTTGTTTTTATGTAGTATTGAGCGCTTTGGTAATTTTCCACCTTATCTCATAATTCTGAGCACAATTTTGTAGCCTGGGTTGGATCCCCATCACAGTCATATCCAGTGTTGGTATGCCTGGGGTGATGTTTGAGTTTGTCTTTCTGCTCAGCATCCACTCTGCAAAGGACAGATGCCACAGCAGCGCATTTTGCCTGAACGGCCATGGGACCTGCCTCCTGCATGGGTGTCAATGCAAGGAGCTCTCAGTTCCATGTCCTGAGGACTTTGTGGTGATGATCAAGGATATGTTTTGCAAACAGAGCTGCTGGTGAGGGCTTGTAGGTGGGTCAAGCCTTGATATGGAGCTAAAACTGGTCTTAGGTACCCTTGCTCCTATATAGACAAAGCGTATCCCGCAGCCTCATCCTCAGTCTGGATGTACACAGCAATACAGATGAGGTGTGTGGTACTCCCCTCATTTCACACAAACTCTATGAGTGTGGTGTAGCTTTCTTCCTTACCAGGCATGCATGTTTTCCTCCACAGAAAGCCAGGACATACTCAACCATCCATGTTTCTCCGCAGCTGCCAGTGGAGAACCAGCCCAGCTGTGCCATGAGCAGCACAGTCAGCACAGTCAATGTGTAGGACATGATTCATGCCTGGGAGAGGATCCTCTCTCTGTTGGGAATACAGGGACCTTGGGGTAAGCAGGCTCCTGTACTAAAACCTAACAGAAAGGTGAGACCCAACGTTTATGTGAAGCAAACTGCCTGCTGGCACCCATTAGTGGGGCTGATACAAAATACAATCAGGTTTAGCTCAGCTTCTCAGATTAACAAAACCTATTTAAAACAGAAATTCATTCAGTAAGAAACATAGGAAGATTTTCTTTAAAATGCTGATGTTTGCAACCTTTTTTACTTCAGGTACGTACATCTCACAGTTAGAAAAACTGCAGTGAACATTGCCTTCATGTTTAACAGGCATTAAACTCTGAGGATTTATTTATTTGTTTGTTTGTTTGCTTATTTGTACAGATTTTGAGGTTTCCCTTTGTTAAGGCACACATTTTCCCTTATTTTAGTACAGTTATTGTTATTTTCAGCTACAAGTCAGTACCATAATAAAAAAAAAATCCTCTGTATGATACATATGTTTCCAAGAGGTAGAAGAAATGAATTGTAATGTCTAGAGTATTTGCATTTCTTCTTCCACTAAAGAGGGGAAGGAGTATAATCTCAGCATTATCCTGATTTATACTTCATGGGAATGTATGTAAAAGACCATAAATACTATTGCTGCAATTTTATATCATATTTCATGCGTGGTTTTTTTTGCTTTTTCTTACTAGTGCTTCCCAGTTTCATCTGCTTACTGCTTTCCTCATGAAAGAAATGAGCATGTTGATATAAAATATTACATCAAATACACCTGTGAACATACACTTCTGTTTCCTGGATTTTAGAAAATAAAGAGTTGGCTCCAAGCTTCTGCTTTACTACAGAGAGAGGGCATAAACAGCTCTGGTTAATATCTTTAAAAGTGCTGAGAGACATAAAAATGTAAGCTGCCTTCCTGCTTCATTCATACATTAAAAAGGCTTTGGAAGGTACTTAGGAACAGAAGGAAATGGAATTAGAAGAACAAGGTTGTTTGGTGGAGTAACTAGAAAAGTCCTGGCCTTTGGAGTTGGTAATAATATTAGAATTAATGTAACCAGCCATATTGCTGTAGTCTGCAGCTGAGGAAAGGATTCTGGAAAAAAATGAAGGGCTGTGTATGCTTTTTACATATAATGGCAGTTTCTTTCCTAATATTGCTGTTGGAGCAGAAACCATATTTCACATTAATATCACTTAATATGTTATTCATTGCCCTGGGCTCCAGAAACGAGCAGTGAATTAGGTCATGGTGAATAAATACCTATCAGTGTCCATCAAATGACATCCCTCATCTCCTTTCCCCCTTTTTTTGTTTCATGTGGTATCAAAATCTCATTCTGCTGTTTATCAGGCAGTACATGACAGAGCAAATCTTTCTGGGGGCAGCTATAAATATATAGCTCCCATTACAGCCAGCGTCAACCTCAATACAAATGGTGAGGCTGATGTAAATCCCCCTTATTTTGACCAGGTATGTGCTGCATTTGGTCAAATGAGCACATTTTAAATGACCCTGAATTAATGACCTCTCGATGATATGGCATAAGGCCAAACCAAGGGCCAGCTCAAGCTGTCGGAGCTGAGGGGTCTCCATGCCGTACCCAGGTCCATCATTTCCGCTCCCTCTCTGAAGGAAAATTCCTCCTGATTTCCTCTGCAATGATGGAGACGGACTCTCTGCATCCAGTTTCAAAGCGTGTGGGTTTATTTCTTTTGGGGAGAGAGAGTAGGAAGTGAGACCGACCACGTGGCTGCTTTTCGCAGCCCCATGGGGATCTCACAGGGAGGTGAGGTAGGAAGGGGAAGGGAAGTTGCAAAAGCAGGGAAAGGAAGTTACAATAGAGCCAAGCTTGCTCTGCCAGTACGGTTAACAGGTTTCATGATGAATATGCTAATTTCTACTAACCAATCTAGGAGGAGATACAAGTTTTACATCATTTCCATATAGTCTATGAGAGTTCTCAGATTACCATAGCTGTTCCATGTTTGGACCTTGCAAAGCCGGTTTTTCCACTGCCGGATCCACCCCGGAGGAGCTGCCATGAGAACAATAGGCTGCTAATCTTTCCCTGCAGCTATCTCCTGATTAGCATCTTAGAACTTTATTTCAGTTTTTCTCAAGGTTTTTGCATTTCCTGCATATTTTTCCAGGCAATGACTTCTATATAAAACTTTTCTATTTTTTCTTCTCCAACACCTCTCCTTGCCTACAACCTGACCAGAACTGATTTTAGCAAGTGCTGGCCTATGGACAATGACGTCTGAAGTTGCTCATCAGCAACTCATAGTTGCCCAATCCTTTTTTCTTTTTTTTTTTTTTTTAAATTATCCCATTTTCTTTTTATCTCATGCCTTGCACCTCAGACAGTTGTTGATATATTGCTATTTTGATATACACTGACATATGGCTCCTGAAGTGCTACATAAGTGATTCAGGCTGCTGCAACTGTTAATTTATAGCCTGCACACACAACCTTAGCTCCCAGTGATGCCTAGACTACGTACAAGTGACACTGTCCATCCTGCAAGAGGCAGCTCCTCACATGTCGGCATTACTGGATAATGGAATTCTAGCAATCAACCTCATCATGATCTGGTCAGACCATTAAAATTAATGGGATAGACAAGATTAGTGACTTGCATTTGGCAATGCACAAGTGCTATATGACTTTATTTGCCACTGACCTCTGTCCCAGGCTCACCACTGGCCCTGTGGCCGCTGTGTTGTGTTCAGTGAGAGCCCATCACTGACCACCAGAATGAAAACTCGCCAGGCGCTGCCAAAGAAAGAGTGAACAGAGGTCTCTCTATATAAAGATTTCTGGGAAAATATAGATATGTGCTTTGAACCTGAATTTTAAAAAAGGGTTTTTTTCTGCATGATAAATTCAGTCAGCTGATGAGAGGATATTGCCCTTTTGTCATCTTGTTGGAATGACAGCTAATTTTGGCTATATACTTCCCTATTGAGGGAAAATTCACTTTAAATACCAGTTAGAGGCCTGTTACTATTTTAGGGGAATGCCCTGAAGGTCTTCACCTTGTCTCTTCTATTTATGCATTTATACTGCTTTAGTTAAGCCTGTGACAGCAATGGCTGTCACAGATACTGTGTTTTCAAGAGGCCATGGGATCTTTTTTAACACTGTAATGTGGTCATAAAAATGTGTTTTGGGCTGCAACCTCTGTTACAAGATGTGAGCCAAGAAGCAAATTCATTTCACCAAAGAAAGCCTTCCCATCTCAAATAGCTGGGTTTTTAAAATTCTGTGTGTGCAAAGAATGAACGCATCTTAGTGACTAGCATAAAATTTTGCTGGACTACCTTCAGGAAGAGTTCCTAGCAGTGCAGGGAATAGAGAGGAGCATGTGTGCAACTATGAGAAAGGTGTCTGCCTTTCTTTAGTGCCAGGAAAATAGAGATAGAGAGGAGTATCATCATGGCCATACAGTGTCACTGAGCGCTGGACTAAAAAGCTGAGCCATAATTAACCTAATCCCAGTTGACAGGAGTAATGTTAATGGTGGTGACATATTTAGCTGCTAGGATCATGGTCTTTCCCATATGTAGGTTTTGTGAGACATCAGAGAATTAACTTGTGCTCATAGAATCTGACTTGGCTTTACCTCATTTATTTGGTGCTACTTCTAGTGCTTTATGTGGTGCACATAGAGTAAACATCTGTATCAGGCAGGAATTTCATTTTTGCTACAGCAAGAGCTCTAATAAAGAAAGCCAAAATTGTCTTTTGCCTCAGCCACAATAACCCAGATTTTTAAAGAACCTGTGGACAAACAGACAAGAGGGAAAGGGTTGTGGAAGTTGAAGAGAAATGAGGAAAGGTGGGAAAAAAACACAAGTAAGCTACAAAATGTTAAACTGCCTGCGGCTGCTTTCACTTGGAAATAAAATGTCTTTTACTGGCTGTGGATAACTCCTAGAAGATACTTAATGTAAGAATGATGACTTTACATATTTAATTCATGTACCTCATCTCCTCAAGGTGGCCTTGTGCTGAGGAACCTTAGTGAACACAGCTAGGGCCTCTTGTCAGTTAAACTGGATTTCTGCAGATAACTTCTGTCAAACTGACACTTCTTTTTATTTAAACTGTACTCAGGTAAAGACTCAAACTTTTTAAGTTTCCACTGAAATTTAAGGAAGGACTGATCCAGACTGCAGATCCTGGTCTCAAAAATGAGAGTGTGTTCTTTTGGGTGGATGGGAAGGAGTCCCAGAGTCAGCGTAAGAATGATTGGAAGTAACAAATGAGACTATATATTTAAATACTGGGGTTGATAATGTTACCAGGTAAATAAAGTAAATGGACAAAACTGGAATTTTTTACTGATAAAAAAACAAGATAAATGTCAATGAATAGGAAAAAATTAGGTTCTGATTCAGTAAACAAACCAGGCTTATACAGAATTTGCAGACACTGGATAAGACTTGGGGCAGTTTTGGAGAAAGAAATTTAAGTTTTGACTAAAATAGGCTAAAATATTTGGATGTTTTTAAACAATTCTCTCTTTCTTGTATATGGGCAAACACCATATTATCCAGTGTTAGATAGCTCCAGGGGGATGTGCATGAGAGAGCCATGACACCTAAGTCACGCCTGAAGATACAGTTATGCTTCAAGTCTGTCTTCTGTCTGAACAAGGGTGGACAGCACTGATAACACCCTGCAAGGCTGGAATGGTCCAAGGTCGAAGCAGGGCAGGAATAAGTGGCAAGGTTAGCCACAAAGCAGAGTGGTAATGAAGGGCTGGTTGTTCTAGGGTTTGTGTTTACTCAATATCAATAGGGTGAACTACTTAATGTGGCACACACTGCATAGCCACAGGAAACCTCTCTTTTATTGAGAAAGGGATGCTGGAGATAGCTACATTTATATTTACAATAATTTGTTTTAGTGTGTGGTGTCTCAGCAGTCTTTTCTACATATCTGAGGGTCTGAACAACTTTGTACTGTCCTTGGAATTATCTAGGGTGCACAAAAAATCCAAGGGAATGGTGATTAAAGCTGGGGCAGCTCTAGCTGACAAATACATTACAGATAAATTGGTATTACTGACCATTGTTTAAAGCCACTGGACACTAGATTTGGCAGACTGATTTGACTGTGTTCTTTTGTCTTTTCCCATGGATAATTTTTATCTTCTCTTGCTTCAAAAGCTAACTCGCTTCCTTTGAAGGACATTAAGCTTGACATGGTTCAAGTTAAGCTTCTTGAGCTTAAAGCCAGCATGGATATCCCCTGACTGAAGCAGCTTTAACTTGAATTGTGTGTATCTAATATTTCACACTGTTTCAATTATACTCCACAGCAGCTGAGGACCATGTGAATTCTAGTGCTAAATTTAATCAAGTGCTCCTCCAACATAGAAGAGAACATATCTTTGGAATTAATGGAAAGAGACAAATTAAATCAATCCCTGGGATCTTGGTTCTGTCCACTCTGCACCAGAAAATGTCCCAGAGAAAAGACCTTCAGTAGCAACTGAAGCCTGAAGTCTGATAATGCGAGAACTTAAAACTGCAAGGTATGAAACCCATGAAGAATGGTACACTTCATCTGGACTGTAGAATCAACAAGAATTTAATAAGTTAATCAGATCATCACCATTTGAGTGCACATAAATTTGAATTGTTTCCCCATTATGAAGTGCTTGTCTGTAAATTATTGCAGAGAAAGCCATTTTCAAATTAATGTTTGAGCTATTAGAAAATACAGAGGGCATTTTCATTAATTGGAAGCAGCTTTTCTTCCGCTCTCTTTATCATTACCTTTGTTGCCCAGAATCAGTTTAGTGCTCAAATTTATTGATGTGTATGATTCTGTGGCATTATTTGTTTAGAATTTGTCCTATACCTGATGGAATAAACTCATTAAGTGTAAATGAATAGTTATGTAGTCATCAACTAAAATGAGTCACTGCAGTTCTCTGAAGTCATTACAGTGCCTTTGAACACAGCTGGAAAGAAAGTGTCTGTGAAGGTTACATCTTCCCTCTCAGAGGTAACCACATTAATTTTCATCCCTTCTTTGGTATGGCTTCTCGTTTACAGACAGCGAGGATCATTCTTCAGCAGAAGGCAGTGGGTTCTTCTTTTATCCAGGAATATGCCAAACCAGCCTGTGAACAGTTTCATATTTTTGCTGCCATAATGCATTTGTTTTCACAGTATATAGTAGCTGGGATTCAGAAAGGAGAACATCGTTTGGGAAAAGAGCTGTTTTAAAATTGCTATTTTTGGAGTTAAGTATGATGTACATCTCCTACAACAGACAAACATTCTGCCTCTGAATGCCGAAAGAAGAGGAGGGATTGAAGACTGCAGAATTCACTGTATAGGTTCTCTACTCCAGTAAAACTGCCTACAAGGGCAGGAATTCCTGATTTCATGTTACAACTCCCGCAAGGCAGTGTACTATAAAAAATTAATTAATGGGCCTCTCTTTTTGAGAAATACGTGTCTCCACAAGCTTTGCCTACTTGTTTGTATGCTTCATAATATAGGTAAACTGAACTCTGTTTTGTTGATGCTCACACCATCCTAGCACCTACTTTGATGTCCAGTATGATAGAGACTTGTAAGGTGCTGGCAGCAGGGCAATACAGCTGAAGGGAAGAGACAAAGGATTCCTACTCACCTTTTACTGGCAATTGGAATATCTTAGTGCACCAGAGGTAAATAACTATAAAGTGATACAACCTTTTTCAAAGTCAAAATGCATCACACTGTATTTAGCATAAGCCTTTTGAAAATCCTATTTCTTGAGAGCTGCTTCACTGAGAATGCCATATACTAGAAAAACCATAAGGAAAAAATCCCACTGAAACTGACAGTATCTAATCATCTTTCTCATGGCCACAAACAGCTCAGCTACTTGAGTTTTTCATCAAAACAGTCCTAATGCATTTTGTAAGCATGCTGCCTATGTTTCCTCTCCCTGCTTGCTCAAAAGCTGTGTTCATTTGTCACGAGGCCAGACACATTTATGAAGGGAATATCAGCTCTTTATGGCATTTGTGATATTGCCCTTAGGCCTGTGAATTCCAAAACACATTGGACCTCCACCTCCACCTGTTTTTACAATGTTTGTGGAGTACAGGTATGGTCACGACAGTGTTAAGATCAGAGCCAAGGCCCACTGAACTCAGCAGGAATTTTTCTTTCAAGTTCTGGAGATTTCAGATCATGTCTATGGTCATGGTTATTTCACTTTAGACAACTTAGCAGGAACTAGTTCTAATTCACTTTCGTATTTTTCTTTTTTTTTTTTTCCTGGTGTAGGAGCATAATTAGACTCGGGGAGACATTTGAAATGCAACCAATGAGACATTTGATATAGCACACGTAAAGTTTTCTTCAATTAGGAATGCAGAATTATATTACACAGCACATTAAATGGCACATTAGCAGATATAAATGCTTCTATTGAATTAAGACTGGTTAGTTTGCTTGTTAGGTTATTTTTTGTTAGAGTAACTGTGTAGTTTTCTGTTTTTCAACAGCACACATATGATCCAACTTTTCGTCTCTACTTGTGGGTTCTAGAAGTGGACCAATATAGTTTTTTTACCTGGACCACTGTGCGTGACATGGCATATGAAAGCATCAGAGATAGGAAGAGTTCTTTAAAATCGCACACTTAATTCCTAGGGGAAAAAAAAGAATTAAACTTCTAAAACTCTAATCTATTTTAAATGTATTTTGCAAAATGCTACAAATATTACTTTTGTACAGAGCATCCATGTTGTAAGAATTCACCATTCCTGGAAGTAAGAAAATGAAAAGAAGAGCAGCTGAAAAGGTATTTACAGGAGAAAGACAGCAATGTAAAACAGGTAACCTCAACTTGTTTGAAAAATACTGAGTTATTTGCCAAGAGGTTTTCTCAAGGAAAGATATTTGTGTAGAAAGGCAGCTCTCCATTGCAGGAGAACAAAGCAGGAGTCAGGAAATCAATGCAGAAGATACTGCTGGAATAGAAAGGGCTCATTGCTGTGTCTCCATCTGCAGCAGATTATTTGTCATAAAGATTTGTTTGTAGCAAAGCTGCACCTCAGGCAAACTGACCTCCCAGAGCCGTTTTGTCGTGCATCAGTGACACTGGGAGAGAGTAGCAACAAAACCCACAAGACGCCACTGAGTTATAGAGGTCTGTTCTCTTACCCACACAGTACCTGGGACACATAACTCCTCACCTCCCACCCCATTTCCCTTTTCCCAATTTCAAGCACTTGAACTTTTCATGGGATAGAAGCTCAAAACCTGCCAATATTTCAGATTGCATCATGAGACACTGGAGTTGATTACCTGAACTCCTTTGGTCCCGGAAGGGCAAGGAGAGCATCCTCTTTCTGACCTGCTCCAGAAAAATCTTCCCTTGTTTTTGGAGGTGCAGTTGATTACTACAATTACTCAGAGACCACAGCTGAGGTCGCAGACCTTGGCAAAACACTGTGTATCAGAATCTCTGGAGCACTCTCACCTTGTGAAGGCTCCACTGAAGTTGTTTCTCATGCATCTCCTACAGGACAGGAGGAGATGCTCCTTACTCCCAGGCCAGGCTCAGCTGGGGATGTCTCAGGTATATCAACACTGACACATGCAGAGAACAAAAGCCAAGGCACAGCTCTCTGAAGACGCAGGGATGGACTAAGAGTGTTTGTGGTGGCCAGGACACTGGGTGATGCTCAGCACACCACAGGGAAAAACTGAGGCAGCCTTTTTCCAAAGCCTGTTCCCTTACATGCTGCTTCTGTCTTGCAGACCTGAGTTAGATTTCTGAGACATAGACTTGCAGACCAGAGCCATCTTCTGCCATCTAAGCTCTGCATGAAACAGTGCAGATCTGGTGTTGCAAAGCCCTGGTCTGTAGGACTGGATGAGGTTTCTGCTTGCTTTTCCAGCCCTTCCGCTTTTGTGCTGCCACACACACAGTGGCCACTCTTAAGAGCATCCAGAGGCAGAGCTGTCCTACCAGTGTGTACGAAACAGTTATGATTCCTCTTGGCATTTCCATCGACTTTTGCCTTCACAGTCGTCTGAGATTACTCACACAGCCATGAAATACTGTAATATTTGCTTTCTGAGCTCTTCATTCAGTCAGCTTTGAATCTACTCACTGCACAAAGCATCTCAGTAATACTATCCCATTTTCTGGCAACTTTTATGTTCATTTGCCTTATAGCCGAGTCACTCAGAAATGAGAAATGAAGAGTAAACTCTTTTCAGAAGGATCATGAGAGTTTTCATTTCCCGATTGGAAGACTTCTGATCTTAAGCAGAGGAAAAGCTGCAGCAAAACCATACCTTTGCTCATTCATCTCAGTGAGTAAAATCAGATAATTACAAGCTGCAGCAGCTTAATCAAGCAGCCTTTGAAACACAAAGGCCTCTGACTCAAATGGAGTTAATGGAGGTAGATTTTGGTGGGGTTTTTTGCTTTTACTACTGTTTTCATAATGCTTAAAGTCATTCATGTTTCCACAGAGTGCTTGCTGATGATTATAAGCAGCAAAGCTTTGGATCCAGTTATACCTATGCTTCCATCTGTTGTTGCAGAAACCAATTCTATTATCATTACTTTCTTGTTAATGACTTACTTCTTGAATTCATTTAAGATACTTGTTCCCTTGCTCTCTTCTTCATTGACAGTGTCAGTGGAATAGCTGCTTTTATATTCAAATGTCCTAAGCAAAAAAATTGCCAGTTGAATTATGTTTGTCCTGGGTGTTGAGCTGGAGAGAAGAAAACACATTCATTTTCTACAGCTTATAATGAACTCTTTCTCCTGTTTTAGAGGCACATCATCTGACAGCAACTCCTGGTTTGGGAGAATGTTTTTATATTCACTGTGTGTCATTAATGAAAAATGTACTTTTGTGTGGATACCTGGGAAAGGATCTAGTGTTCAGCCAGTTTTTGCTTCACTTGCATATTCTCAGTGAAAATTTGATTTGTTCCAACAATACAACACCCACCAGAAGACTGTTCAATGATATCTTTCTCCTTTTTCATGGATTTTGCAAACCAAAGTTGTGGATTATCCAAGAAGTTGCTTCTTCCTGTCCTGCTGTCTGAAGAGTATTTTCATGTTACTTTGGATATTTTTGTATGAGCTGCAGTGATGCCTCAAATTAACTTACTGCCCAGAGCAGTACTGCATGACATTTGAAGCTCAGAGACTTGTCTTTACCCATCATCAGTAAAACTCATGACCCCATGCTTTTTGAAAATACAGTTCTTTCTCTTCCCCCCCGCCCCAACACTCCAGCTGAATTATTGATGTCTCTGTATTTTAATGTATTTTACTCAGCCCCAGGATTTGTTCCCTCCACCATCTCTTTTCTCCTTTGTCCACAGCAGCTGGGCTTTATTACCTGCTCCTCTCAGTGCTGCATGGCTAGAAGACAGGTCCTCTGTTATGTGGCCTCACCTCTCTTCCTGGTACTTGTTTCCAAAAGGGATGGAGCAGAGTCCAGAGTCAGGCAGGTGTGGGAATCACAACAAATATAAATGTCACAGCAAATGTAAATCTACAGTAGGTTCTGTTGGAGAAGGTGACTTAATGACACTCCTGTTTGGTGAAAAGGTCCCATGTATGTGCTCAGCAACATCCACCCAGCTCACACCTTATGGTAGATGAACATGGAATGGTAGAACTCACCATCCATCATTGCATCTGCCTGGTGCTGAGCACTGCAGCTCAGCATCACCACTCTCCATCACATTATATGATCAAAGATGTAGAAAGCATCAGGAGTAGGAAGAAAGATTATCAGTGCTTACCAACCCCTTCAAACTGAAATGCAGTCTATTGCTTTTACGTCCCCCTGACACCTTCATTAATGTCCTATGTCTACTAAAGCAGATAGGCAATAAAATGAAAGAATAGAGCTGGTGGCCTGTTTTACTTGGTGAGAGGACTACTGTTATATCCCAGTTTATTTTTTGGACATGTTGATTTGCAGTGCATGAATAGACAGGAGCTGTCAGTGCTTTAACATCAGGGAAACTGGAGCGAACTTTGCTGACTGGAATACCCTAACAGTGTAGCTGAAGGCATTGCTCCTCTCTAGGCTATAATGACAGGAGAATTTAATGTGATCTCTCCTCTCTTTGCTTCCTCCAAAGCAAAGAAGATAGTTGAAAGAAATGTGTGTGAGAGGGAGATTATATTAATGTGGCTAAGACTTGTGACCAGTTCATACATGTGGTGATATGGTAGTTGCAATTGGGTGGAAGTGGTGACAATGGTGAAGTTTTATGGATATTTGGTAAAACTTTTTGAAATAATCAAGTAAAAAAGCTATTAATGACTCATTTATTTAGTATTATCATTGTAAACAGAGTAATGGCTAATACATTGGTGTTTTTGTGTTTGCATTTGAAAGCAGATTTTCAATAACAAAGCTGGAATCAGTCCAAGTCAGATCATACATACAGTTAAAAAGCTACATAGTAAAGGACAGAGATAAGACCTTTCATTACTGATGTGCAATAGAAAGTCCTATGAAAAATGAAAAAATAATTTGATGTCTCTTCCAACCTCCTTAATCCCCTTGTGGAGATTGTGCTTGTTTGACCTGATCTGACTAGCTTTATCTCACTTTGTTGTTCCTGGAATGTATTACTCCAAATGCTAATGCCAGTATATTAACTCTATTGATACAACCTGCACCACAGTGACAAGAATACCCAGCTCTTGCATCCTGTAGGTAATTTTGTTTTTTTCTTATCCTTCCAGGTAGGCATATGGTTTTTTGCTTTATTATTGTACACTTGAACTTCACAATTGGTATGAGCAATTGTGAAGCAATAAAAAGAGTGTGTTGACATTTCAGTATTAAGCCAATTAACACCGAATATGTAATAACTTTTTACTTGTCTACAACAGTGGTACTGTTTCAAAGAATCAATAGGAAACACAAAAGAAAGCTGTATTTAATCTCAGCAAGTCCTGGTCTTGTCTGCCTGATCAATCATTCAATATCTCAAAGGTACACCACTGGGCAGTACACCCTTACTAATGCAAAGGGTGCCCCTGACTTTCCCCTGAATCAGCTGCTGCATCAGCAAAAGGTGTTTGACAGACTGTTCCCAAAATGAAGACTTGTGAATGAGAGGTAAATCTGAACCTCTGGCATTGTCCTGACACTGCTCTGGCACCTCAAGTTGGGTGCAAGGAGCCAGCTGGGTGCAGGGTGCTCCAGCCTAGCTCTGAACTGTCTAGTTCAATGCAACTACTGGAAAAAAACAAACAAAAAAGCAACTGGTTGGGTTGGGGTTTGGCCTGACAGTTTGCCAATATTGTTTTCAAGGAGCTAAATTTGGATTAAAACTTTCAGATTTTGGTCCAGTTAAGCATACTTAATTGAATCAAATGAGCAACAAACACAGAGAAATATAGACATCGACAAGCTTGTAGAAATATACCATTTTCATCGTTGTTACTTTTCCAAGGAGAAGATTCATATCTGCAGTAATTCTGCACTTTTGGACTTCAAAATTAAGCTATAGAGAGAAAATGCTTGTGCAGAGAAAAATCAAGAGTCAACTCTGTGTTAATATTATTTTGATTATGAAATGGCACCACAGTCTACTGCACTGTGGAAGTTACCAAAACCAGAAAAAGTTTTTGAAAGCTTTTTCTGCATGGAAGCTGAAGATGTTTTAAAAAACTTGCCTTATACAGTTTCTCTGTATTGGTATACATAGTTCGAAAGGCTTCACTCAGGCTATCAACCATCTTCATAATGTTAATAACCATACAGTTTCATTTATTATATTTGGCCAGGTTTTGAATATGTACACCCAAGAAGGATGTCAGGCAATTTAGTAAATTAAGGGTAATTGGGTTCATTTTGCAGTGTTTACTTTTTTTTCAGATCATCAAAATGCTGCACAGCATTAAGTGTAATTCCCTGTGGAAGGTACCAGTCCCTTAGTACCATTTGTTTATCCATTCTTAGTTGTAGACATTTAGTGAAAATAATAACAATAAAAAAACCTAACAATATCCTTTGCTACCCTTGTGAACATAAAAATTAATAATCTCAGAGTCTGTATTAAACCTGACACTGCGAGCAGTGCAAATATGGTACCAAGTCTATCTTTACATTTATTTGCAAATGTGTATAGATATGCTTCATATAAATTAATCCTCTATTTCATTATAAGGAAGGAATTATGTCTGTGGTCAAAAGGGTGGGGTACACTTAATCTGATTTAGCACAGCATGGGAAAAATTAATTGAAAGTCAGAACTGCATAGTGTTTATTATAAAGTAATTTCACACCAGCTCAGGATTAGCATGGTAACAGGTGACAATAGGTCATTACTATGTTAATTGAATGACAGCATGCTTTTATAAAAAAGAAAAAAAAAGAAAAAGAAAAAAAGAAAAAAAGAAAAAAAGAAAAAAAGAAAAAAAGAAAAAAAGAAAAAAGAAAAAAGAAAAAAGAAAAAAAGAAAAAAAAAAAGAAAAAAGAAAAAAAATGGATAGAGACAAAATGAAAAGGAAAAAACATTAAAATGCAGTATTTTATCTAGGATTGGGCTGTAGTTCTATGGGACATGTTCTAGGGAGAAGATAACTTCTGAAAAGAACTCGTTGGCTTTTGGTAATAACCTTGCATTGTTCCCTGTGCCATGAAGCATGGCAGATGCTCATGTGTATCTCCTGCATGAGTTAAGCTGGCTGCCTCTCCTTCCACAAGAGCAGGCTGCATCTCCAGAGCAGTGGCCTGACATTTTCAGGCCATTGCTGACACTGCTCACCGGCCCAGGCGTGTGGAAGCAAAGGTGGGCACAAGGGAATTTACCTGGCTTGCCCAAAGGAAGCGTGGGCCCAAACAAAGTCCCCGGGAGCCATGAGGTTTTGCAGCAGTATTTAACAGAAAAAAAACCTCTGGTTTTGTTCCTTGACAAGAGGATTAATAAATAAAAAGACTTTCAAACCACCAATGGAAAATTGCCTGTCACTTCGATAGCACGCTGAAGCATGAAGCCGGCGCAGGCTCATCCTTCCACTTGAGCTGCAATGCCATTATCCCAGCACTGAATGGGGCTGGGTGCAGCAGGGCTCGGCTGCTCTCCCATTGTGCAGCTTGACACACACCGATGTGTAGGCATTTCCCATTATACGCTGCGACCTGAGTAAGC
Organism: Acanthiza pusilla; assembly: GCA_036630365.1. Classification (NCBI taxonomy): domain Eukaryota; kingdom Metazoa; phylum Chordata; class Aves; order Passeriformes; family Acanthizidae; genus Acanthiza; species Acanthiza pusilla. The sequence goes on from JAXCHO010000079.1 coordinate 25,189,875, forward strand.
AGTCCTGAGCTGCCAGCTTCAGCCCGGCGAAAGGAATCAGGAAACTGTTTTTCCCCTTTTATTTGCATAATAGCAAAAGGTGTTAAATCAATTTTGGGGCCAGAAGATCATTCTGCAGGCTCTCCAGTTGACAGAACACAAAGGGCAAAATATGCACTTGTGCCGAGGTGAGCAAGACAGAAAAGAACTCTATATTAACTGCAGTCACTACAAAAGGACCTTTGCTAATGGCATGTTATAATTTAAACAAGGATCCTTTCTGAAACCAAAACAATACGCCTATGTAATGGAGCTAGCTCTTGTTCAAAGTAAATGGAAATTCAGAGGCACAGCTGGGACCTGAAAATGGGAAATTCTGATTTTATTTCCTGGAAGAAGAATTTAACCTCTTCGGATACCCTCATGCAGCCTGATTGATGAGCTGATGAGGAATTTGACCTTTCTGCTCACCCTGCTTCAGAAAAGTTTGCAATTCAGTCTGACACAATCTGTTGTAATATGTTAATTTCAATGCAGTTCTGCCACAAGTACTAAGGGACTGAGACCTTTACATTCCAGAATACAATTCTTCCAGACTTCATTCTCACCTCAAAACTTCCTGATTAAGGTGCCTACTTATCTAATAAAGGTCAAAAGAAAGGGAAGTGTAAATGTTCTTTGATTACTTACTAAAAAGGAAAGAGCTCAGACAGAAGACCGTGCCGTTGCATTCAGTGACAGTGTGATGTGCTCTGCTGAGTTTGAGAGCAAAAGAGTAATGCTGCTCCTGGCCAGGTCACACACCATCACCTGCATCTAAACTGCTGCAGAGCTAGGGTAATAATGCAATACCTGCGGGTAGGAGGAGTACTTAAATCCTCCTCCTCAGCCACAGAAAAAAGCAATGTAATAGAAATATTTGCTCAACCCCAGCAGGAAAATCTCTCGGGATAGTTAGGGCAAAACATGGCCTCAGGTCCGACTATGACCAGGAGAAAAGATTTTCCCAATTATAAGACAGGGTAATAAAGTGGAAAAGTAAGTGATCAGGTTCACCTCTACAAATACAGCTTTTTAAAAAGTGTATTAGTCCTGTTTTTTTTTTTTGTTTTTTTTTTTTTTTTTTTGTGGCCATAGTCTAATTATTGCTCAATAGAAACATCCTTTTATTACATTTTAATGGCTTGTCACCTGCACCTCAGTTACAGTAAGTCCAAATCGCAACTCAGGCGTTTGCAATAGGCACCTCTGCTCTGATGCTATTCCTCTGCAGCCAAGAAGAATCATAAGGATCAGTGCTGCTCCCTGCTCATCCCACTGCCCCAGCTCAGCACCCCGAGGCCATGCTGAGCCACCCACTGTAAGGGTCTTCCCCTGGGGACTGCCAAAAAGTCACAGCCAGCACGTCCCCTTCCCCTGGGCTTGCTGTTGTGACGGCAGCTTTCTGGCAGCATTCAGGCAACATGTAATTGCTACAGGCAAGAGCAGAGCCAAGGGACTTTGAGACGACAACGACACCGCTGCTGCTGCTGCTTCAAAGTGCCACTGATTCCCTTTCTGACATGTTCTCTTTTTTGCTCTCCATTTAGTTAAAACTAAGCTAAACCAAAAAGAAATAAGAAGAAAACACCCAAACTCTCAAACAAGGAAGACAGAGTGGCAAGAAGAGCGTGTTATAAATCTGTTGGCAAAACTGAAGAGACAAAATAGGAAAAGCCTGTGTATGAAGCTGGAGCAAATGTAATCTCAAAATGTTTCTAAAAGTAATTTTCCCCTATTCATTTGTTCTTGGCTGTCTCTGATGTTTACTCTGCTGTTCTGTGATCTTTAGCAATAACAGCTCCATTTAAACTCTGTGCAGAAAGGATTCTCTCTTCTCACCTTTCTGTACAACTCAAGGATAGCTTACACAGCCATGTTATGGCTTTGCCCTTTCTAGATGAGGAATATGTTGATTTGGTTTCAGCTCATTAACTCTCTAAGGAACTCTCTTCCAGCTTAGCTGTCTGCAAGGCTGGAATTGCCCATACTTCAGGATGAAGGCTTTTTCCCTCTTTAAATTTTTGAACGGATGTCCCAAAAGGCACAGGCACTGCAAGGAAGCCCAACGAGCTGCAGATGTACTTCATTGGAAATGAGCATCCTCTCGTGGGATAATGAAATTTTGTGTGTTGCGTTTGGTGCTCTGGGAATCATAAAGGTTATCAGTAAGGCATTTATAATAAAAGTTCTTCCTGCTTTTCCTGGCATGCATGGGGAAGATGGGAGCGTTATCATTCTGACATTTCTGTCAGAAGTGGTATTTGAACCACTGGATGATTCTGACAAATGCCACCGCTGTCATCTGCTGCTCAGTTTTAATTATATCTGACTGAGTCTTTCAATGGCAGCAAGCAGAAAACTTAATTAGTTGGTTTAAAGGCTGATCTTCAGAGTTTGAAGAATCCAAATAGCTTTGCAGCATTTGTGCATGGAGAGTGCCATTTTCAGTCTGATGATGCAAGTCAGAAGAATTAATGGTCCCACTCATAGGAAGGAAAAACAGAGGAAGGGTTATGAGAATATACATAACAAACCCCACCATTTTTGTACATGACATATCAGGGAGGCAACCTCGTGTCTAAGAAACTGCTGTGCTGGCTCACAGGTGGGTCTCAGACAAATGGTAGCAGAATGCAGGCGAAAGATTGGGTGCTCATGGGAACATACAGCAAATGAACATCTGTTACCTTAAACAGAATGTATATGTTTATTCTGCAGCAGACTGCAAGCACTGCACTATTTGGGGAGACTGAAAGGCTGGCATTTTCTCATACACCAGTGCGCTGTTCAAACAAGCTGCTTGAAAGGAGATTGCATTAACAATTTATACTACCTGTGTGTTTGCTTTCACAGTGTTAATATGATTATATTTCTCCACTATATCCTGGAAAAACAAGCATTAGTAAGATGCAATGTCAAACTGCAAATATGATGCAATTAGAACTTAACATTACATTCACATACAAGTAGCAGGTTGCCTGTGGTGAAAAAACTCAATCGAAAAGACATTGATTTGTTCCAAAAATCCCAGGGCTGTGGGTTTGGGCACCCCCATGCAGATGTGGACTGATGGGCTTTGCTTGTTTGTGAGATCATATCCTCTGGAGTGGTGCTGCTGGTGTCCTTTGATATTGCCAAATTTCATCATTTGCAGGGAACAGGCTGAATTTTATACATAAAATATGCCAAGACCTCTGTGTGAGCTGCAGTCAGGAAGCAAAGCACTTGATGACTTATACAGCCCACATGGCTCATCAGCTCTCATTGTCCTTCCCCACATGCAAAAGCTTTGCCCTTGTAATTTAGTTGACCACAGAATCACAGAATCACTGAGGCTGGAATGCACATCTGGAGATCTCCTCATCCAACACCCTTCCCAAAGCAGGGTCAGTTAGAGTAGTATGATTGGGAATGTATGTGTTTAATCAGGTTTTGAATATCTCCAAGGCTGGAGACTCTCCAGCCTCCCTGGACAGCCTGTGACAGTGTTTGACCATGCACATAAAAACCCCTTTTTTCCTGTTTAATCAGATTTTTCTGTATTTCAGTTTTTGCTCACTGCCTGTTATTCTTTTGCTCAGCCCCACTCAGAGCATTCTGACTCCACTGTCTTTCTTCCTTCATCAAGTATTTATACACATCGATTAGATCCTCCAGAGACTTCTCTTCCCAGGCTGCATTGACAAAGCTGTCTCAGTCTCTCCTTTTTTGACAGGTGCTCCAGTCCCTTAATCACATGTATGGCTCTTCACTAGACCCAGTCTAGCATGCCCATGAATGTCTTGTGGGGGGCATGGACTGGTTACAACACTCTCCAATGACATGGTCAGGGCATGTTTCTGGCTCATGTTCACCTTAGTGTACGCCAGGAACCCCGGGTGATTTTCAGCAAAGCTGTTACTTGAAGCTGGCCTCCAGCATACACTGGTGCAGGGGTTTAGTCCTTCCCAGGCTCAGAGCTTGGCATTTCCCTTTGTTGATCTTCAGGAGATGCCTGTTGGTTCATCTGTCTAGCCTGTCCTGATCCCTCTGGATGGCAGCACAAGCAGCTGGTGTGTCAACAACTCTTTCCAGTTTTGTGTAATTTCAAGCTTGCTGATGGTGCACTCTGCCACATTGGCCAGGTCACGAATGAAGAGTTAGAGGAGTGGGGGGGAACTGACTAAAGAAACTTTATGGCTTTTGCCACTATACTCTCAAAAGTCACAAATCTATTTGAGCTCACTCTGCCTGGATGCTGCCTATGCTGCACTGTTGAATGCCAATTCTCTGGATTTACAGAGGTCCATGAACCCATGTAGGTGTATGACTGGTGACAAAATGTGTGCCTCCAGCTTCACTGGGCTGGTATCTCCTCTCCCCAACTCCTCAAGGCCTCACATACCCTGGTGTCTTCTTCAAAACCTCCTGCTAGGCAAGCAGCAGCATTCTCTCTCTCTCAAGGAAGCAGAACTAGAATTCATTGAGATTAACCATGATAAATCCACATCTTATAGTGTATCAATGTTTTCAGAGGAACTGGGCAGTGAAATGGCCACATGGTCCAAGTGTCTTGTTGAGGGTCCCAGGATGCAGTGAGTCTCCTTCTAAAACCATTCGGATAAATGTATACTCGTCTTGAAAAAGCCTCTCATTGCCTCATCCCTTTGCTTGATGGTGGCTGCAGTGCTTGCCAGTGCAATCTCATCCTTTTGCTGAGCTGTCATTCTCCATCATCCCGCTAACACAGTTATTTCTGTATTATAGACCCATTATTTGACAATGAAGATGCCTGGTTAATGCGTTAGCTAAAGGGACACTGAGAATAGTATGCTGCCTTTAGCAGGGAATATTGGATGCTTTTGTCTTTGAAAAGCCCCACTGGTCTTTCCCTTGCGAATGGCTGTAAATTGCTTACTGGAACTAAAATGCCACTTTTTGTCCAATTCTTTCTTGATTTTACCCACGAGGTACATAGAAACAGTTGATTAAATCACTTGGTGCTTTTCTCTGTCTAAGACAGATACATGACTCTCTCAGCATATGCATTTAGGATTTCTTAAAAACAGGTGAAAGAGGAGTTTTTCATACATGGTAACCTGTCGTCTATCCTTTTCTTTTGAAAGGCTATGTTAAACTATGTTAATAAATAGTTTAAGACAGATTTTTTTTACTTTGCTAAAGCTATATAAAGGTTAGAGGTCCACCTTGAATTACTTGGACAAATATCCTCCACAGGACATCCTTCCTAAAGAGAGAAATCAGCTGTCTTTTGGAGGCGCCTCCTCTGTATTCCTGGAGCTAATTTAAACTCTTAACCAAGATGTCTATTTTAACTAGTATCCCAACTTTGAGGTCATTACAGTTAGGTGAGGTGTTACGCACCAAAGCCTGCAAAAGCTTTCAATAATTTTCTTCCTTTAGGCATTTTCTCCCTTTTAATTTTGCAGGACAGACAAATTCTAAAATCTTGGTTTTAGAGAATCCAGAGATTATGATAGTGCAAAAGCAAGACAAAAGAAAAGAGTAATGCTGTCTTCTATCTCACTCTCAAAGGTCCCAGTAAGCATATACTTGTTTGGTAGTGGGAGCCACTTTGGATACAATTCCATTCCTCAGACAATGGGAGTGCAAAACCTGCAGTGGATGTTTATCCTTTTCACAACAGTGGAAATGGTGAGGCATTCAAATTTGTACCGAAAATTGAGATGAGGTAAAAGATGAGACAGTATGTAAATATAAACCCTTTGAAATAAAACAATACAGATGACATAAAAGTATAAAAATTATTACTGACATGAATAATTCACTAACTATTGAATGGTGTAAGTCACCAACTAATGTGTATTATGTGCCATTTAATAGTGAATGTATCTGAAGAAATATGGAAATTGGAATACTTTAATAACTTTATATATGAAAGATGATGAGACTGCCTAAATGATTAAGAGGAAGATATGTTATAATGAACTAAAGCCACTCAAGTGTAAGGTAATTTTAATTCAAATCTCCATCTGCTTATGTATAATTAAGACTCATTTAACAAGTTAATACCTAACAGAAAGAACTGATAAGTTTGGTATTAAAGAGCTTAAGAGAAGTAAATTAAACTGTCAAGTTTGAGGAGCTTTCATTTGAATTCCCTGTACCTAACCAAAACACAATCTTCCAGGTGCATTTCTCTACCCTGAATATGCAGCCAGGTCCCAAATTTGGGGAGAAAAAGGAGGTGAAAACCAGAATATCTTTGTTATATTTTCATTTTAGATATCATGTCACGTCAGGAGTTTGATAGCATCTTTGCTCACATGAATATTTATACTGTTCAACCTACTCTCCATGTAGTGTCTATACACCATTAAGAAGATATTTTGCATTCCATCAAAAATATTTATACATTGCAGAGATTGCCGATGGGGTTAAATAACTTAAAAAATAAGAGGATTGCCTTTGATGTGCAAAGAAAGTAATATTTTCATCAGTGGTAAATTTTATGTGTTATTCACACACTTAACTTTCTCTTTCAGTCTCTCTCCAAATACGTTTCCTGCAAGGTCCAGTAGTCAAAACAGTGGCTTCAACCTTTTCATCTTTCACATGCAATTTTAATTTTCATCTTTTGGCTTCTTATCCACTGTGAGGAAGAGAGTTTCCTATATTCATGTCATACTTAAAATTCTCTGTGCTTTCAATTTTTTTTTGTCACTGTAGCCAGACATCAGCTTTGATTTGCTCCTAGTGCTCAGGAATAAGTTAGACACTTTTGGGAATGTATTGGAAGAACAAATACCAGAGTATGTCTAATGCTTATTGCAGTGCAGATGCTCCCAACTGATGACAAAATATTAAAGCTATAAGGTTTGATGACCAACACCTGATCTCAATAAATGACTAACACAGACATTGCACTAATTGAAGTTTACTGTTTTGTTCCTAGGCCAAAACAGACTTTAGTTTCATTCTGCTTTAGCATCAGTCTAAGTGCAGAAAAAATAGGGACTGAATTGTTTAAAATCTATTAAAGAGTAAAACCAATGTTTTACTTCTCAAAATTTTTAGGCAATGAAGGTCCTTAAAATTCAACAGATAGTGAAATACCTCTGTATGTATATATCCACAGATTAACATAATTTACTGTTTGTAGCAGGTCTCTTCATTGTAAAATCATTTGGGTTAATATGCATTTTTGTATGTTACTGTGTATCTCACAAACAAGAGAGCATGTGTTTTAAAAGGTCTTCCTTTCCTCTAGCATTTAAAAATGCATTCTGGGCAGAGGCATCACCAAAGACATTTGCAGCACTTCAGCAGAATGAACTTCAAGCGGCATAGGAAACGTGCCAAATGAACCAAACCACCTAAATTGACTACAGATGAAAACTTACAGTTACAGTCAGACAAAGGTCTTCATTCGTGCTGATAAGCTGATCTATGAGGAAAAAAAATTTGCTTCTTTTAGTGAAGCCCCTCCTTCAACATTTATTACCTTTCAAGTTCAGAATTCTTGCTTCCAGAAGAAAGAGCAAAAGAGAGATGGAAATGGAAAGAGAGAGAAAGGAAAGGAAGGAAGGAAGGAAAGGAAGGAAGGAAGGAAGGAAGGAAGGAAGGAAGGAAGGAAGGAAGGAAGGAAGGAAGGAAGGAAGGAAGGAAGGAAACCTGAAAGTGCAACATGAGCTTAGAGAGTCAGTGAAATATGAGCTAAGAGAGCCAAGAAATTAAAATTTTAAACCAAAATTGAAAATCCAAATGCCAAAAAAAAAAAAAAAAAAGAAAAGAAAAGATAAATTAAAAAAATAAATTCATACCTACATCATGAACTAGTCTGGATGAGGAGGAGGCCTGCATCTTTGTGATACCTTGCTGATGGCCCTTCCCTGAGTGCATCCCAGAACACATTGTAATCTCCTGTTATAGGTTTTTGTATGCCAGAAAGACATCTTTGTTTTGGGACATCTTTGTACATTTACTGAAGGAGGAAGCTATCAGTAGTGAATATTGGCATGAGACAGACTAATTAGTGAGGACCTCCCCATGGTCTAATGACTGTGAAAAGCAGCACATACATTTCACTTTCCAGTTCATATCAGTTGTTAGCAACATTTTATATCAGTTGTGAGCCTGTAGCTCAGCCCCACTACCACAGCTGCCACAAGCAGGATGGTATATGAGCACACAAGATAATACTTTCCTTCTTTGAGCTCCAAGCAATCTTTATAGTAGAGTAATTTCACTTCTTAACCTCGCGGGTATTGAGATTCTGAACCTCTACACAACTACCATTTTTTCCTGGCTCAAAACCAGATGAATTGGCTAAGGGAAGCCAAGATCCTTAATCATCACGAGCAGGGAAAGTTGCACACAGCTGAAGGCTCTGACAGAGAGGTGGACCCTCTTCCCAGCAGGACAGGAACCTGCTCATTCCTGAGAAGGGCCCAGGGACTAGATACTTGAGCTGGCTGACTTGCCAGGTGCATTCCAAATCCCAGGTCTCATCTTTTCTCAGTGCTGTCATCCAAAACCACTCAGTTGTCCATGTAGTGCCTGTCACTAGAGCAAGATTAAAGATATCCGAAAATCTGGGAAAATCTATGCAAGCCTTACAAATGCAGCAATTGCCATCCAAGCATGTGGAATGCTCTTCTTTAAACAGAGAAACATGTTTCAGAGCAAAGGCATTTAAAGATGGAAAGAACCTGCTCATGATCCCTCTGCAATATCCTTTCTTCTCCAGGCACTAGCCAGCTGGCCTCTCTGAGAGTAACATCACCAGGTTTCTGACAGCTGCTCTGTGCTGCTGTAGCCAAATGCCAGCCCCCATCACCTGCATTTTGTCCTCATTCCTGAAGAGCATTTAATACTCTGAAAAATAAGTGGGTCCATAAAATGGATATTGATAGAGGACTTCGCACATACATGTTTGTGATCAGCAGTTTAAAGGTTAAGAAGCCAAATAAAACAAAACCCAGGGCAATTCCATCCCTGAATCAAAAAGTATTTTAGCACCAATGCCATGTCATCATGAGCAAAGGCTGCTATTCTACAATTTGTACCAAGATGTGGAGGTTAAAAATGAACATTAGTTAAACAAAAACAAAAGAAAAAAAGTCAAGCATCATGATATTAATAAATAATTACATCCCCACGAGCTCAGAAACTGTAATGCTGAAGTTGTGCCATCTCTTCTGAGGTCTTTGTGCCCTGTCACAGGGCAATGTATCAAGCACAGACTAGATTTCATCTCTGATTGCTCATGCTCCATTCAAATAATGTTACCAGCCTCTTCCTTAAAAAAAACAATCTGATGCAGGTTTAGTTTATTGTCATGATGATACCCTTTTCCCTTTTAGAATGCTTATATCGGAAAGGATGATGCAGGGATCCCACAGATTTTAATCTGTTTATTTATGGTGAGCAGTGCTCCTAAATCAGCTGGCAATACAGTTGTCAAGTGGCACAAGCCTTTTTACAAGGCCATTTTGTTGGCTTCATAGGAAAAATTACCTCCCACTGTCTCAGCTGGGTACCAGTGTTGGGGGAAGGATGAGTGGGACATTAATTCCTTCCCAGCAGTGATGTGGTCATGGTAACATACCTATGCAGCTACTCTTCCCTGACTTTTGCTCTTTATCTCAGAGCAAGGTCTGGTCTTGTTCCAGTTGGAAAGCATTTTTATGCTCCTTCACATGAAAAAAGTTCTCAACAGGCAAGTTTTTAAAGATTTATGACAACATAAAAAGCATTTTGTTCCTTCTCTTTTAATTTGCCTTGGTGCTAAAATGTTATTTTCCTCAGTAAAAATTATGACACTTTGAAAAAAGGAATATGCAGGAATAAACCTCACGTGGGATGTCAGAACTGGATTTCACTGATCCAAAGCTGCTGGAATGAGAGAGTGCAATGCCGAGTCCTGCCCTGCAGAGAAACCAGCTGAGAGCAGCGAACAGTGAAACACTCTCCTGCCATTCAACCCCTGTGCACCGCCACCCTGGGTGGCCTTGCAGCCCTGCTCTGGGTTGCACGGTTGTTTTCCTGCTAGCAGGAATGATCAAGGCATTTCATCAGGCAAAAACGAATGCTTCTTCTCCCCAAAACTGCCCAGGGAAAAAAGGAAATGACACTTAATAACTGCAGTTAAGAGAAAAGGAGAGAAAACTGTGGGCTGCTGGAAACTGCCCAGATTAAGGAGTATGGAGGGACATGCTATTACAGCAGGTGAAGAAGAAAGGAGAAGGTGGCTGGGCTCTGGCAGGCATGTGCTGAGCTAGAATCCACATCACTTGTGCTACCAACGCTATCACTGTATCACCTCTTGGTTTTCTCTTTTGTCTTACTTGATTTTGTCAGATCTCCCCAGATTTGGATGTGTTTCCATTTACAGTCTATTAGTATGGTACAAATATTGTTTCTTATTTGTTTATCTAATTATTATCTATTACTTAGCTCCTCTCCTCCCCTCCAGTTAAGACTCCCTACCCCGCCACCCTCCAGTTAGGACTTTTCTCAAACTAGACATGGATTTTCCTACTTTTATTTCTCAGTGATGAAATAATATCACATTTTCTGAAGATTCACATTGTTCTCAGAATCTGAGTGTCACACTAACTTGGGAGAGCTCTGAGTCATGATTTAATAATGGGAAAAAAAGGAGTAGGTACTCTAAGGGAAAGACCTAACAGTACCCATTGTCTTGAGTTGAAGGCAGCTGAACTCTGATTAGGAAGGATACATAATGAGACCCATTAGGAAGGATTACTGGAATGCAGTGAGGGAAAACTCTGTGCTTTGATGTCTCCAGAAAAATGTGTACTTTCCTAGACGACTTAGGTTGGTCAAAGGCATTTCCTAGGCTCAGCTGGAGAGACAATATGGAATCAGCCCCTTGAAGCAATACTGTATCACCCTGTGATCTTTTCTGGTCAGGGATTCCACACTTTTTCTAATTTAACAGAAAAGAGTGGAGGTGTTTTTCATATTGTGCCTGAACAGCTGTATGTTTCATGAGGATTTAGCATGATGTTTCCCTGAGTCTGGAAGAGAGAATTTTCTGATTATCAAACTGTGAACTGTCAGTGGCATAATTTTCCTAAGCACTTGGAGAGCAGCGTTCTTACGGTATTTACATGCCTGGAGATGCAAAGAGCACTACCAATGTAAATTGGTGCCAAAAGTGGTTAAAAAAAAAAAAAAAAAGAGTGATTCCCAGAACTAGGTAGGTTGGAAATACTGTAATATGCCCTTCTGCAACTTAAAACATATATTTTAAAGCCTGATGCCAAGTGACTTCAGCACCTAATCCTGCTATGGAAAGCACTATGATCAGTTAGGAACTGCTGTAAGTTAAGCACAGCAACAATAAAAATGGAGCCATTACACCAGGTCTTCAACCCCACTGACCGCCCAAGACTAGTCATTTCACCCTTTTGTAACTCACTGGGCTGCCAGCAGCAGCAGCAGCAGCTCAGAAGGTGCCCCAGAGGCAGCTGAGGTGCCTCTGCTGTATGGAGAGTCAGGGGCTCCATCAAGCACCCAGAAAGCAAGCTGCCATTGCTCCTGAGCTCCAGCCAGCTCCCACTGAGGCTCTTCTAAAAGACTTGGATGCTCCTCAACAATAATTCTACACCCTTAACTCAGTTGCTTTTCATTCTCTATTTTTCCTTAACTCCCATTCTATGAAAGTGTCACTGCTGGTTTTTCTTGCATGAGATTTGGCTCAAAGTTAGGCATATGCTGTGTTTATGTTTTGTATGTATAGAACAAATAGCAAGCTCAGCCATGGAGAGGACTCACAGCAGTTAACCAGCATCTTACAACACAGTAATATATCAATGGATCATTTAATTAACTAATAATAGCAGGTAAAGAAAAGCCAGAAAGACCCACTCATTCTATGTGTTCTGCAAAATTAAAAGCTAATTCATAAGAAATAGCCTATGGAATTGTGTCCTTTGTTCTTGAAATGAAATATGCTGTTAATACCATGCACAGTGAAATTACTTATACTTTAAAGGCAAATTCTTAATCTAAACAAAACAACTCTTGACTTTGTTTTTCTTAAAGATAAGCAATAATTTATTTCTCTTTCATCTTCACAATTATCACATACTGCCCAGCTACAAGACCAATGCCACTACATAACACAGGAGAATTGCCCACCTACACTTTACTTGGACAAATACAATTACAATTTACAGATTAAATGTACTGTAAAATATGTAGTTGGAAAAATGTAATTTTTATCTATATGATGGGATGTGGCATATGATTTATGAACAGATTCAATCTAAAACTTGTTAAGCCAAAGATACAGTATAAAGCATTTTGTTTTGGTATTGTATTGTTACTAAAGTAGAAAAAGCAAAATTAGAGAAATAAATCCAGATCTCAAGTTACAGGATATGTGTTAGGTTAAGAAATTAATTGGCTTCTCCACTTTTTTTTTTTGTTTTGATTTTCTTTTCCATTTTTTTCTACAAATGAATAATATGAATATATTGCAGGATAAAGAAAGACTGCCAAATAAAGAAGGTACTGTTATATGAAAAACAAATGAAAAATACCAGGTCATTTTGCTTACAAAAAGATCAAACTATAAACAGTCACAAAATATATAAAAATGCCACATTGAACGAGGCAATTGTACTCTACCTCAACTGGTAGTATACTCTCTGATAGAAGTTGTGTTCATACAGTAGTAACTGATAAAAAGGCATTGTGCACTCTTGTGCCATCTGGGGATTTAGCACCATGTGTCATCAGTTCTTGTATTGTCATCCAGTTGTCCAAGATTTTCTTGTTTCTCTTTTTCATCATCTTTTTGTGACTCAGTTCAATAATGTTGATTTCCTTCTTGCCCTCGCTGCCACTCTGTGGACTTTCCTTAAGACACTCCAGCCTGCTCCTCATCATGAACTCCCGCCGCCTCCTCTGCTCCTTAGCGCGCACCAAATGCTGCTTCCGCTCTTCTTTGCTCCAGTAGCGACCCATCTTCATCTCACTCATCGTGTCATCATCTGTCGTCATCCCACTGCGCTCCTCTTTAATTTTTAAGGCACGTTCCTTCAGGATTCTGTCTCGAACTGGTCTCTTTGTGATGTACCTCGTCCCATCACTCCTTATTTTCACTTTCCATTCCATCTTGGGCTCCGCACACTTCTGTGAGTCTTTGCACACGCTCACCAGGCTGAGCTGGCTTTGGGCATACTCCACAGCAGACTTCTGCTGGATCAGCTGCATATAGCTTTGATAATGCTTTGCATGAGCAGGTATGTTCCCGTACCTGTAAGAAGAACTGTGATACGGAGACAAGTAGGGAATGTGCTCACTGCCTTGCCTTTCCTGGTCTGGGAATTTGCTGCTTTCTGATGCCAGCACTGCATTCTCAGCAGCACTGTTTTGTTCAGTGGGTTTGGTTTTGGCTGAGGTTGTCTCCCTGTTGCTTTGTCCTGAGGATGACTGATTAGCCACAATTGTGCTCCTCAGGTTTTTCCTATTGGTTATGCTGATCACCCTCTGGAGAGAGTTATCGGGAGATCGCTCCACTGTCAGTGGAGTGCTCCTGCAGCTTTCGGCAGTGTTGTAGGCACTGGAGCTGTCCTTGTCAGACTTCTCAGGGTGCTCCATGATGTCATCCAGTTTGCCTCTTTGTACATCTATGCTGGTGTTATAATTCCTGAAACTTTCATCATGCAAAGCCCAAATGTCTCCATACTGATCTCTCACCTTTTGCAGCCGGTGTGCTTGCATAATATTCTGGCATTCGAGTTCAATGTTCCTCAGCTCCTCATTGAGTAGCTGCAGCTCATGCTCCACTCCCTCTTCCTCTCTTCTGTTGCACTCTATCATGCTGCTTGAGTAATACAGATCATACTCCCCATGGTTTCGAATCTTGCACTTCAGCTCCAACAGCTGCCGAAACCTTTCACATTCCTCCTCTGGGTTTCCTATGAAATCAGATTCAATGTATTCCCCAGACACAAAGCTTTCATTGCAATGGAGCTCAACACTGCCTAATGTATCCTGGCTGCGGCCCAGATCCCGTTTGCACTGCAGGGTAGCACTGTTCTGCTCCTCAGGTGCATTTTCTTGCTCTGAGCTCTCGTCATTACGGAGGCTTTCATCTGTAGGTCCCACTCCACTGTCCTTCTCATGATTGTTGGATGATGAGGTTGCAGTGTCTGTAGTGCCATCTTCCTCTTCATGTTTCTTTGGCTGAAAAAATGAGTAAACCAAAATGATTATCAAATGCAGACTATATTATAGGAGAATGTTTTCTATCTCTGTTTTGCTTAAACAGCTGGGATCTGATTTAAACTGAATTAGATCACTAAACAGCAGTCCTACTGCTCATAGCTTTTAAACATTTCTGAGAGTCATGCTGTGGTTTCCATACTGAGCAAAGTAGATGAATTACAGCACTAGCGACATAGCTTCTAAAGTCCGGAAAGAAGAATTTCCCTCTCTAGCTAAGCCATCTCTTTGCAGTGCTCAAAGATAATGATCATCAGATGGTGAGCTGTTTTTGATTCTGGATTATGGCCAGAGACTGGTGGAGCTGAAATCTTCTCAAACTTGAAAGAAAGCTTCAGTACTGGTGTCACCTCCAACAAACAGAGCAAGCAGCCAATCAAGCAATGGCTAGTACAACCTAACAGGGTGCAAACCAGCTACTGTTTCACTTTATAAACAGTGAACTTTTGTTTGCTTCATTATGCCCTCCATGACCTTCTCCTACGCTTCTTGTGTTCAGTAGCCTTTTTCTGAAAGAGTGCTCATTTTGAATTCTAAGATTTTGCTCACAAAGACCCCCGTCCATTTCATCCCTGGAAACTCTTCTTTGAAAACTCTTTTAGTTTTGTCATAAAAGTTTATGTTCCTTAAAATTAAAAAAAGCCTTTCAATATTAAGTGTAGAACAACACTGAATGCTTTGCCATGGGCATAAAGTCAAGCTTCTTGGCTGTTGATTAGCACTCCATTAATTGTATCTCATCTATTTATATTCTCAACCTATTTATATTCTCACAGAATGTGAGATAATACCTCTCTGAAGAGACAGACACTTTACTTTTTAGAGCAGACAAGCAAAGAATCATGCATAGTGCAATTTATATGAGCAAGTACCTAACTTCACATAGTACCAACTGAGCACCATGTCTCTTTTAGGAGGTATAATTGCATAATTATGTATAATGACTTTAATAATCAAGAGAGAAAAAAGGTACAGTGCACCCAGTGAAAGGAAACAAACTCAAAGAGGCCACTGTCATAATTCCCTTCTTATCTACTTTGACAAACAGTAAAACAGGATGAAAATGTGTCTCCTATGTCATCCCTTCTCCTCTCTTCATGTGCACCTCATGATCACATACCCTTTATCTGGTTTCATTTCTTCAACAGTTAGGAAAAAATAATAGCCTAGTGTCAGAAAAACAAAAATAACCTCCATCCGCAATTCAGTGTCAGAGTGGAATAACGCAAATATTGAAAAAACACACCACCAGGAGAATTCAGTGTCTGTGACAAACCAGTTACAAATTTCTGAAAAGGTTTAATTTTGTATTTTTCTAGTTCAGCTCCTCCAAGTGAGTCCTGCTACATATGCTATTCTGTTCCCTTCTCTCACCTCCTTTGGAGCTGCTGCAGCTCATCTTGACCTCCTCTGCCCCCAACCCTTCAGCAGAGAAGTGACTCCAACCTGGGTAGCTTACACTGCACCCCAGCCACTGCAATGTGCAATTCATATTTTCCACTGCTCTGGAAAATATTTAACTACTGACAGGAGGAAGAACAGCTCCACCAGACAACAGGAGGGCAGTGCTGCAGAACAGTCAGAAATTTGGGTGCCTATTCCAAATGCAGGGCTCCATCCCCATGACCAAACAAGGAGGGTCAGGATCTGCTTTCTGACTCTGTGAGTGAGTGATATATTACAATTTG
The DNA here is from genome assembly GCA_036630365.1 of Acanthiza pusilla. Taxonomy (NCBI): domain Eukaryota; kingdom Metazoa; phylum Chordata; class Aves; order Passeriformes; family Acanthizidae; genus Acanthiza; species Acanthiza pusilla. The sequence continues at coordinate 25,205,810 of JAXCHO010000079.1, forward strand.
TATCTGTGTGATTAAAACTCCAAAGAGGGCAGCTTATCCATAGTGTGTTAGCACAGTTTTACAGCTTACAGGAGCAGAGCTTCATGATGCTTCCTCATAGTGCCCTCTGCATGGTACTGCACCACCAAAGCATATATTTGAGCACCTCTGGAAAATACCTCTAATTATGCTATTTGTATAGGTATTGAAAAGAGGCATTAGGGTTGAGGCCCGTGCAATCAACACTTTCAGAACTGGTAGCTCTTGTTTTCCACACCACTTTTATCAATAATTTAAATTTTGCTTTTTCAATTTCAACTTGATTTATAATGACTGAATATATATATACACTGCCATCTACTCAAATTACACTGTCTGGAATTAACACACACACACACAAAAGATGCAAACAAAGCAAAGCCAATCTTTTGAGTCAAGCAGAAGGCAGATGAGTGGGATTGATCTGATGAAATACAAGTGTCTACAGTACAGGTACCTGAATGTCAGAGAGCCATTTTGGATTCCCTTGGGAAAAAACAAGTGCCTATACAATCAGATTCTTCTCAATCTAAAGCAGACATCCATACACTTTAACTTTTCCCCCAGTATGTGGTTACTTGCAGCTAAGTCAATTAAGAAAATGGAAAGTAATACAGATATTTATTGTACTGCATGTTTGTGAGATATATTTTATTAAAAAATCTATTGTGACTCAAGTAAGGTAGCCCCTGGCATTTCTGTCCTGGACATTTCATGCTTGCCAGAGCTCCTAAACATGTGCAGACTGAGCAGTCTTTTACAACATGAGATAATTTTAATTTTATTTTGAAAGATAACAAGCCTAATTCCACGTTAGATCCCTTCTGAAAAACAAGAGAGAGTCCACAATTTTCAGTATATTGCTTTTTCTGGTATTATCTATTATCTATTTCAAACAAAATATTTGTTTTCAAACATACATTGTCAATCTCTTCTACAATTACTTCTGTTTGAAATACCAAAGGGCTCCTTAGGCCTCATCTTTGCAGTGAGAACTCAGATAATGAGAAGGCAAGCCCAGCAGTGCGTACAATCAAGCAATAAATGAACCTCAAAAGACTCTGCATTTCAGCTCGAGCAAACATTCCTGCCTGTAAAACGGCTAATCTTGCAGGAATTCAGGCACTATTCTATTCTCATCTTACAATTTATGATGTATATTGGGACTCAAAACCCAGACTGCTACTAAAGTCTGAATGCACTAAGATTCAGCTGAAGGCTCTAACAAACACAGCTGGGCTCTCTGGTCAGTCTCTGACAGTGAGAGGGAGACTGGTCATGGGGAGAGGAATCTCCATGAGGCACTCAAACCATGAGGGGAATTTGGAATTTATTTCAGTGGTTCACTAAAAGGGAAAATGCTCTTCTGCAAACAATGCTGGTCTTTTAAAACCAGCTTCTCTCAAAAGAAAGGATTTTCCCCCAGATATTTTTACTGTATTTCAGCTTTGAATGAACTAGAATAATTTTTTTTATCCAATTCTTTCTTCTTAATAGGCTCTGATATAGTCCACGATACCAATAAGAATTTCTGCATGGCAAATGTATGGCATTCTTCTGAAAATTATCTCTGCTGCACAATGAACCATGAGGTTGTAAAGGGAAAGGAACACAATGAGTTATAAAAAATGGAGAATTACATCTTTCCTTGAGGCTTATTGGACTATTCCATACAGAGAAGATACAATTCTTGATTGAATTCTACAGAATAGGTCAAAAACATACAGAAAAGACATGACTATCTACTTGATTCTTCTATTACAAACTGTACCAAATTTTTCTGTGACAGCTCACATTAAAGGTTAAAATGGCATTCTGTAAAACAGACTTGTATTTGGAAGGGTATTCTGATAGTGAATTCATTCCTGCAGCTCTTGAGATTCATAATGACAGATGATTATGAAGCCAGAGGACAAGGTTTTTGTTCACAAAAATCCAGGCTGGTCTCCATGGCCAGTAGAAGAGCTTGAAGATACTCAGATTGGACACTGGCAGCCTCAATGAGAGTGGCTTCATAGCTCCAATGGATTGTGTGATTCCCCTCAGGAAACTCCTAGATTTCCCAGCCTAACAAGGAGTAAAGAACCAGTTTTCTGACTTGACAAGTCACTACATAGAGTCTAGAGAGAGAGCAGCTGTCACAAATTACTGACGCCCCATTACACACCAAGCTGCATTTGCTTGATTCGATTACTCATCAGAAGGGCAAAGAAATGTCTGGCTGTCCTAGAATTACTTCAAGCAATGCAATGTCAGATACTGACAGATCACAAGTGACCACAATTTTTTCAAGTGTAGTGTTCTTTTACAGTGATATAAAATCTCACTATGGGGAAAAAAGTATCCTTGGCAAAAGATTCCAATGGGGAAGAAACAATTTCAATGGATTCTGTGAAATCACTTCACAGAAAACCTCTGTGTACTAATTAACACTATCCCCAACCTGAATTCAGTGAAAAAGCCAAAGTTTGACAAAGCCTTTGCAGTGGAAGGTCACAGCTGTAAAGTGGTTTCAGAGGTCCCAACACAGAGACCTAGTAGGAGCCTACTAGACCCATGTCAGGGCCTAGTAGGAGTTTGTAGATAGACTTGTTCAAGAATTTCTACCAGAACCGGGGGTCTGTGTGAAAATGTCACCATGCAAACAAAATTGCTTTGCGAAGAGCAAATGTTATTTCTGACAGGAAATCTTTTGCTATCTGAGATTAAATTTTTGTTAAAACAACAAAAAAAGATGTCATATATCAGCTGGAAGTAGCTAGCAGTGCAACAGTTAGCACATTTAACCTGGGAAACTGAGGTTTGGCTCACTGCCTGGAAAGCAGAGTCACAAAAAAAAGGCTTGTAAAAATCCTGTTGCAAGGCTCCCTTTGCCTCTGACCCTGGAGTTATTCCACTTTGTGTAAACAATTAAATGCTTGTAAGATCAAATATTTGTCATCTGATCTATCATATTTCAGATAATTGACTTAATTATTCTGTCAGTGTCTCTGTCCCAATGAATATTTCATTTTTGTACAGGGAGGAGCTTTACGATCAGCTATCACCTACTCAATGACCCAGTGCCAAGGCTGGAAGGGAGGTCAGGAGGAAACAGACTAAATGCACATTCAGGCCCCCAATGTGGACCAAGCAATGAGGTATTTGAAGTCAAAGAAGCTCCCTGGTTTCCAGAAAAAAGAAGGCTCTCATAGTGTTTCTCCCTCTCTTCACTTCAAAGAAAAATGCCTCAGGCTCTGTTTCTGAGCAATTCAGAATGGGGAAAAATTGTAAGTCACAAAGTTCTGTGGGTGGAAAATCAGTTTCTCCCCAGCTGCATAAATCCAGAAGCCAGGAGAAGTCTAATTTTATTTCTTTGGCTCCACACAGGTGTGCATACTGAGAGATCATCTGATCCAGAGGTGGGTACTTACACCTTCCACAACAAAGTACAACTGAGAAGACCCCTTGACGAAACCTTATGGCATCTTTGCCGCAGTTACACAGCCTACGGAACATATGGGCAGGTAAAAGTCAGGACAGTAGCAAGCTGAGACTATGCTAACAATAGCTTATTTGTCTCCATTAACAAAACAAATGCTGAGCTGTGCACTGTCGGTGTAGGAAAAATACACTTGCATTACCAAAACACCTGTTGTTTATTTTAAACACCTCTCCCATCTTGTTTTGCAAGCTCTCTGGTGCAAGGCTGGCTCATACACTGCATCCATACAAGAGGGGCACCTATCTCAGCTCAGAGCTCTAGGTGCTACACTGATATTGACAGATGCACAGAATGCTCTGAGCTGGAAGGGATCCCACAAGGATCATCGAGTCCAACTTTTAAATTCAATCCCCTGTATGGGGATTGAACCCACAACCTTGACGTTATTAGCACCAGTTTTAAAAAAAAAACCTCACATAAAATATAACATCATAAACGCCAAAAACTTCAGAATTAATGAAGGAAAGCAATATTATTCTGAGAGTTCAGAGAAAATGAGAAATCTGCACTTAGCACACCCTCTTAAATTGTTTGCTAACTTGCTGTACTGGGCCTAACCATCTATTGTTCTCCTTTTCCTTATGTACTGTGTGACAAAGTTCACGGCATTTGGAGAGAGAACTGTATCAAAGCCTTTGACTCTATTTTACAGCACATTGTTTCATTCTCTATTAATAAAAAAGTACACCTAGAAAAAGTTCAAATGATATGTTTAGTAGTGGTCCTACCTGCTCCACCTCATTGGCTGTGTACTGCATCGCTTCATTATGCTGCTCTTCCAACATTTCCAAGTTTAACTCCTCTAAGAATTCATTCCTTTCATCATCCAGCCACCCTTCCTCCAGCTGCAAAGAATACATTAGTATGTTATTTTATGTTAGCAAGGACACATGCTAAAATAGAGTAAACCCAAATGGCAATGCTTGACTAGTTCTTTTTATCCTAATGATTCTCTTCAGAAAGCCAGGTGGTAGGAGTTCACATCTCAAAAAAAAAAAAAAAAGAAAAGAAAAAGAAAAAAAAGAAAAAGGATAAAAAAATGGGATTCATGTCTTTTATCCTTTCGTAAAACAGTATGACTGATTTTCTCTCATAATGAAGGAGACTGCACAGCACAGACATTATTTCCTTTCAAAAGGTATGAAAGGCACAGTGCATAATCCTGAAGCTGTCATGTTCATTACCACTGAGAGACCCTGCACTGAAAGAGTGGCAATGTTACTAATAGGGCCAGGAGGCAACTGGGCTCTTTTCTCTAACAACCTCCATCCCAGCATTGTGCCCTGCCGCCGCCACCTCAATGGAAACCTTATGCTGCGTTTCTGTCACCATCTTCCCATTGATCTTCCAGGTAAACAAATAAACAGAGCAGGGTGATAGAAAGATGTGGTGACTTGAAGGGAAGCAATTTTTGTTCTCCCAGTGTGCCTGCAAGCAAGGCTTATCTGTTTGCTTGTTTTTTTCTCCCCAAGTGTAAAATAGCACATTGACATTTGGTGAAGACAGTGTTGCAAAAGGACAGGAGTGTATGCTATGTTTTCTGTCAAGTGAATATATCCTCTTGCACCCATTTCACACCCTTCACATCTTTCTAAACTGATAAAACAGGCGCCTTGGCCTAAAACACTGTTCTTCCCATTTTGTTCATTATGCACATGTGTGCACATGGCACACATCCATTCGTACCTTGCCAGAGGGCACACTGCATCAAAAAGAAAACACTGGTCAGCGGCACTCTTGGCTATAATGACAGGACTGTAGCAGAAGGAAACAGTTATTATTTTGTTGTTGATGAGGGAACCACAGGATGACAGGGACAAAAACACGCTAAAAGGGAAAAGCCTCAGCATAAGGCAACTACAAGACTATCAAGTACTCATGTCCCAAGACAGCAAGAGCAGTGTAGCACAGGCCAAGACCCACAGCAGAATGTCTGGTCACAGATGTCAGACAGAAAGTTGTACCAAACCAGCAGCAGTAGCAGTAGTAGCTCAAAGCTACACAAGGATTGACTGATGCTGTGCAGTGCTTTTAATTGAATACTGGCAGAACATCACTGTTTGCTTCACAAACTCTGATGTGGTTTTCCCCATGTCAATGAATTCTTTCCTCTTATAAAGAATGTAATACACCTTTCAACATTTCCCTTGGTAAAGCCAGCCTCCTACAGTTTGGGATTAGGAGGAGACTTTTCTTCTTAAGGACGTCATTTTTATGTTTGTCCTTAATGAGACTTCCAAAACATTCTATGAAACATCTGGTAGTTTTATTTACTTGTCTTGTTTACTTTTTCCCCCCCAAGGAAAGCACGAGCACAGCCTTACTCTACTGTAAAGGACACAGTTTAATTCACCTCATTTGAGGAAATTGCAGAGATTAACAAATTTGGAGGATGAAAGATAAATCTCACTTGGGCAAATCTGCTGTTTTGATTGTGGCAGACCCAGCATATAACTAATGAGAATGCTTATGTTATGTTACAGCTTTTAGAAGAAAACTAATATATGGCCTAGCACACAGGTGCACTACATACACTGTGTACACATTCCCACATGGGAATGCGCATGGCTGTGTGTTCTGTGCTCCTCTGGTATTCTGTTTCAAAACTTCATTATTCACTGCACAAATACATGGTCAGAGCGGGTTTCTTCCCTGTTACTGAATGCATGTGCTCAGCAGTCACCCTTCAAGGTTGCAATACTGCCATTTTCTATCTAGAAATGAAAGCCTGCTTAATCCTGCTGCCTTTTACCAGAGTCAAAGAAACACAACAAGCAGAAATCAGTTGACAGCCTGATCTCTGACATACTCTGGCTTTTTCATCAGTTTTGTATTAGTACGTTTTTAAAACACACAAACTAAACAAAAAGATCCAACACCAAAGGCCCAAACCTAAACCAAACCACACTTTTATTATTTGTAGGGAGTATTCGTATGGGGAAGCTACATTGGTACAAGAAAGTAACTCCTTATCTCATATTGATCTTATCATATTGACTCCTTATATCATGTTGACCAGCCTAAACAAACACAGAGACTGAACTTTCTCTGGGCATGTATTTTATAAGTAGCTGAGTTTCTGTTCCCTACTGAAAAAAAGAATCCTAATGAAAAACAGTTGGAATAAAATTGAAAAACCTCTTTCAAAATTTCAGCAATTGAGGGCTACAGTTTTGCAATATAAAGTGAGACATGCCTATTTTTGCTGTACTTTGTCACAGGTTTTACAGGAACTGTTTAGCTTCCTGAAAAACATAAAGGATATAAATGATGAAATTGTGAATCTTTTATAACTACTGTGTTCAAGTAGAGATTCCAAGTGACACTGAATTACAGTTACTTAATTTTACAGAATATGCAGCTAGTGAGACTGAAAATATCACATCAATAGCATGAGAGACAAATGGCAACTTAACCAACTCTGAATTGTTGGCAGGTAGAGAGAACAGTGACAACATAATGTCCTTTTGCTTTGCAAAGGCCTACAAAAAGAACATAAAGGGAAGTACAAACAGTAGTCTTCTACCACTCTACTTCTTTATCTAATGATCAATCTCACCTCTGTTCCCTACAATGATATTAAAAATTCTGGCAAGATTCTTGGCATTGGTATAATTTTATTTTTAAAACCATAAAAATGTTTCTAAAAGCTTTCGAAAATACACCTCCTAAGATGCAGGCACATTTTTGTGACCAGGGTCACAAAACAATTAGATTTCAATTTGCTGAATGATACTGTAGGGAAAGTCCCATAATTGGTACATAGATGAATTGTTTACATGCCTGCTTATAAGCACATAGCATAAAAAGACCCCTCACCAATGACAAGCTACATCTTTGTGTAAGTTCATATAAATTATAAACTTCATATAAAAGATAAAATTGATAAACATAAGTATGGGAAATTTATCCACTGAATAAACCAGAATCATCTAATGAGTAATGCATAGGTTTCAAGTTCTACTTCATATTTTACTAATATCATATTGGTGCTGCCAGCTTTATTTATACACTTGCTCACTCTGCTGGAAAATAAATTGTTTAGTTTGGGGAAAACAAGCCCTGGTAATATCATATTATTTTCTTCGCTGAATAAAAAAGGACAAAGCTCTGCAATTATCTGTTTGCTCCTTTTGTCAGTAACTTTGGCATTCCTTTTCCCTGGCAGTTCATTACTTACAGTGACAGTGAATGCATGGTACAACCCAGGTTCTGGCTCAGTGCATCTATTTAGTCTAACCTGCATCTCTGGTCTTGCGACTAGCAACACAATTTTCTTGCATTCTTCGCTGGAGAGCAACGCCACTGCCTCTTCCCGATTCTGGACATCTTGGCCATTTATCTAGGAAACAAATGAAAGTGGCACATTAGTTTCTATTTCCACAAAGCAACACACAATAAAGGGCAGATATCAGCTCATTTGTGCTGAATGTATGGACAATGAAAATTGCGCAACGGGCTCATCTTCAGCCCCTCAGTGGTAAGTGCCTTCACTCAATTATGCGCTTACTGTAAGAGCTGTATTGATCGTTGAAGGATGGTGGACATCAGAGGAAGCAGTTATGTTCATAAATGTCCAACCTGCACCCTGGTAACATACATCTAGCAACACAATTAACCAGCCCCTGACAGGTGACGTTCATCTTTCTCCGTTCAGAGTAATGGAAGTGTCACTCTGAGATAATAGTGCTGGTGGAAGAAGACTGGTAATGCTACGGCTGAAATCAGTCACACTGAATGCTGGTAGAGAGCCAATTAGAGAGCTACAGTATTATCTCTCACCAGGCAATACTTTCAGGCCACTGCTTATTGCTGCTCCATTTAATCATTTCATATTTGTGTGGACAGCTTAGTACCCAGTACCACACAAAACATATGTATCCCCCTTACAAGGGGATAATCAAAATAAAAGTGGTTCTTCAATGAAACTCGTCTTTCCTTGCTACCTTTCTCCTATTCTGTAACCCATTAAAACAATGACATCCATGACTACATGCTAACAAACACAATTTTCATTGTCCTAAACCATTTATTGAGGGAATCAAATAGAAATCTTATTTCTCATATGAATTCAGTTTTGTCCAATTCACAGTACAAGAAGTGGATTATTCTAATTGTGGCAACAAAATATCCAAAATTTGGTCTATTTCAAAAAGAGTGAAAACAAAACTGAAAGACAAAAGGATCTGATTTTTTTTTTTGGGGGGGGGATCTTCTAATGGTTCCACTTCAAAGTAGTAGGAACTTGTAGTTGAAAATCAAAGAAAAAGTTGCATTTCTGTATGTTTGCATTTCTGTTTGGCTTGAAAGCCCTGACTCAAATACAGCTTTAATTCAGAATAAAGAAAATCTCAGTGTACCCTGATCATAACGGGCAATGAGTGAAATGTCTGAGACCCTTCAAAGGTTACATGATGGAAGAGCTGTGCTCTGTGGCAAACTAGGTAATACAGAGCTGCCCCAACCTGAAAAGCGGAGATGCAGCCACAGAAAGGCTCAGGAGCAGATTTCCAGCCTGTGCAAAACATCCCCAGACATGGTGGCTGCTCCAGTGGTTCTTATCAGCTGAGTGCCTGCTCCCCATGGACCCCAGAGGAGGCAGTGGGGCTGTCCCCACCACCTGCAGGTGCCACCCCACCCCAGCTGCACTACCATGGGGGAAGAGCAGCGCTCCAACCTGCCCAATGGACTGTGCTTAGCCTGGAGGTTTACAGCTGAAAATGGCAGAAATTTAGGCAACTCCCACTAGGACTGCCTTTATAAAAATTTCCCTTAACATTGTAACATTTCACAGAAAATACTCCGGCAGTTTTCAGATGCTTAAACAGACTGTGAATGTTGGTGGTTTCTGAGAACGAGAAGGAGGCAGTTACAGCCTAAAGAACGAGAGGAAATCTTCTGTCATTTTCGGAGGAATACACATAACAGAGCATTCTCCCCACAGCCTTAACCAATGCCACCTGCTGCACACAGAAAATACCCCCAGGATCTGTCTGTCTCCCAGCCTCGGTGTAATCCCCCATAATGGCACCCTCACCTTCTATTTCTTGGAGCTATCTCATCGATAAGAGGAGATAGAGGGTCAATGTGTTTTCAGATATGAAAGTAAACCCCACATAACTCTCTGGGTGTTAACTTTAATGATCAAATTCATAGCCATATATCAGCGCTGACATTAAAGTAATGCTCCAGTCTACAAGAGGATGGCAGAATTATCTATGTTTTCTCTCACCCCTCGAGTCTTTACTCAAAATTGAAATTAATTTCATTAGGAACCGGAGAACATTCACTTGAACTGCTGTAGGCTGTCTACCCAGAAATTTTACAAAATAAGGAAAGGAGTGGAAAACTGATCTACTTTCTATTTCCTTATTTTGACACACATAGAGTAGGAAGGGAAAGTTGTTCTACTTGATTGAATAAAAAGGGGTGTTTTTCTTATTTTTGAAAGTTAAAAATACTGTTATTTCTTCAGTAGGATTTTTACATAAAGACATGGAAGGCAGTGTCCCCTAACTTTTCCTCTCCTATGTGCAGCCCATGGCATGGTCCTTTCACCCCAAATCCTGCTGAGGACATCACCGTCCTCACACCATGGCATCTGTGCCTTCTGGGAGAGAACATCATCCTGTGAATGTTTTTTCACAACCCCAGCCACACAGAGAAAAAAAAACAGCAGCCCCTAAGTGAGCTCTGACATTAAAATCTAATTTATTATTTCCTCTCTAGAAAATGGGCCACTTTGGTAAGCCAGCTAATAGACACCGTTGTGTAGCTAGACTCCCAAAGCTGATTTAAGCTGTACCTGGATAAGAGATACAGGTTTCGGCAAAGATATTTCCTGCAGAAATTAAAAGATTGGAAGGAAGGAACAGACTGATCTTGAGAAAACCTGAAAGCTCATTTGCCTAAATTAATGAAGGGCAATTACGGAACACGTTACAGAAAACCAACTTGTCATCACCAGGAGCTTCTTCTGGGGCTTCAGTGAAAAAAGGCCAAAATACAAGACAAATCAACTTGGAACCAGAATTAAAATGCTACAATACAGCAAAAAATTCCCAGTCAAGTGATTTTTGGTAGCTGTTTCATGATTTTGCACTAGGGTGAAAAATGTACTACTTGTTGGTTGAAAATGGAATGAGTTGGTTGAAAATGGAAACCCACTGCCATTCTACTGCTTCCCTCTCTGTGCAGGGACACTGCCCTCTCCAGAGCCAGGAGCCAGCCACCCTCATCCACCTATGCTGTAACACACAAACCTGTCTTCAGGGTAGCTCTCTAAGCAAGTGGATCACCAGAAATTAAGGGAGAAAAAAAAGGCCAAGGTCGTGGATTAGAAAAGAATTCAGAAAAGCAATGTATTATTGGGGAAACAAAGAAAATATTAACAATAACATAATGAACCCCCTCCTTAAGTACGTTCAAGATCATCCTTCTCTAAACAGCACATTTTTTGTATGAAAACTCTTATTATCTATGCTTAGCATAAATGAGTTTTACCCAAATGTATGCGATAGGGGAATGAAGTCTCTGACACTCATATTTATGTCTGCAGGATCCTGTTTAGAATTTGACACTGAGATGAACATAGTGGAAATGAGATTTTCTAATAAATATAGAAAAAAAAAGACACGGGACGTAAGTGCATGAGCCAGAACGAGTTTGTCAGTCTCATTTTTCAGTACACGCACTCTAGCTCCCAGCTATTGTGTTAAAAAACAGACAGACATGGATTTTCTCATCGATCACAGTAACAAAGAGAACTACCTTCCCTCATTAACAGTCCACAGAGAAGATGGCACTGCATGTTTTTCTCAAGAAAGAGTTTAAGGAAGAGTCTATTGTCACATACTTGCAAAATGCGGTCTCCTTCACGGATCCGTCCGTCTCTGGCAGCAATGCTGTTTGGATCAACCTGCACAGGACAATAACCAATAATTGAACATGAAAAAATTTTTATGGGATATTATAACAGCTGCACAATTGCGTGAGCTAAAAAAGTACCCTTTTCACACCATACAGAGGTAATCTGAAATTTCCTTTAGAGTCACAGAAACTAAACAGTTCTTTAAAAGATCATATGAGCTTGTTTCAGATAAAAGCCTCAAGATGGAAAGGGTTGGGAGCATATGATTTTCAGATTAATACTTTCCTATGCCACTGTCAGGCATTAACCTACAGCTGTCAGAGCATTAAAAATTAATGACAGAGACCTCTTTTCTCTGGAAGTTCACTATGGACTGAGAAGCTTCTGCAGCAGTTGAAACCTTTATATAAATGGCTCTGTCTTTGAGCACGATTCTTTCTCTTCCATGGAAACATTTACTGTTAAATTATTATCTTAGTAATCAATCTGTTCTTTCCTCTGGAATTTTGCAGCTCATGAGGAAGCATAAAAAAACCTCAAACAATCCATATTATATAGATCACTCACAGGTCCTGTAAATCATTCCTAGTCTGAACCAGTTAATTTTAAGTTAGTTAAACCTAAATAGGTGTTTAGGGCTCCAGTGATAGTATATCAAAGACACTACAGCTCATCCCTGAGCAATGACCTACTGTTTGTGGCAGGGCAATTCAATCTATCCCCTTTCACTTGATGGTTATCTTAAATAATTTCTTTTACCTCATCATACCACAAGCTATTTTTTCAAACCAAAAATTTGAGTTGAGCATTTAGTTCACAGGTTATATCCTCTACATCTGTTAGATATTATTTTCCTCTTGTGCATTGTCATAGAAAAAAACAATGAATCTGAAGTCCTTATTCAAGTACAAATGATAATATCATTACATTCACTTTCACAGGTCTGAGAAAATTTTATCATGTAGGATAAACAGAACATTTCAGATATAATCCTGGAATGTATTAAGAGATTCCTGAACTTTCTTTGCCCTCACAAGGTCAAACAGACTTTAACAGCACAGCTTATACAACTGGTGGAAGATATAATATTAGGTAATTTATATTAATTCCTCATTCTTGTTCCAAGGCTGTGCTTTTCAGCTTCTTTAGCACTGCTACTGGCCTGTTTATGTGCAATCTTGCCTTCATCCCCATTCACTGATACATAGAAGAATTTTCTTTACTGATCCTCTCTGTCCATGAGCTTCACTAAGAATTTAGACTCACAGAATCTCTCAAGCTGGAATGGGCCCATAAAGATCCCATTGAAGTCCAACACAGGAGACTGCTCCTCACAGGACTACCTAAAACAAAACCATATGACTAAAAGTGTCACCCAGTTGCTCCTTTAATTCTGAGAGGCTTGGTGCTGTGACCACATCCCTGGACAGCCTGTGGCAGAAACCAACTACCCTTTTAGTGAAGAACCTTTCTCTAATGTCAAAATTTGGTTCAACATGCCAAAAAAGCGAGCAGTTGGGATCACAGTTTATGCAGAACAATCACCAGTGACCTTGTGGACTGACCTTATGAAACACTAACACACTGTGCTGGGTGCCATGTTTTCTGAGTGGAGCCAATGAAAACCCCAGGATTCATCCCATCTCAGTATCCAGAATTCTATTTTTTTGGTTTCCCAACATATTAATCTCCCAAGCTACTCTCTCCACCCATCGGTGGTATGTCTGTGTGTACCACAACTGTGACAAACACAAAAATAATACAATAATGATTGACCACTGTTAGGATTGCTGAGGCTGTGGCAGAGGGAGAATGCAAGTAGGGTGTGAAGGCATTTTTCTCCTTAAAAGCTCTGCCTGATCTCCATCATAAGGGAACATTTCTTTCAAAGTTCAGACCATGCTCAGACTGCTTTGTACTTCACTAACTACAATGTTGTAGTTAAAAGCACTTATACTAAAGAAGCCCACTAGTAATGATTACTCTGCATGGGCAACATGATGTGAACTGATAATCTAAATTAATTGAGAGTGATGTGAGCTGGTTGATGGCCAAAGCTTCTGCATTCCCATCTCAGAGCAGTTGCTTGTTCATTCCCTGGCATGTTTAGCCCTCCATGACCATCTCCCACACTCCTCCCCAGTGTCATGTCCTTACCTCACTGACATAGATTCCCATGTCTTCCTCATCATCGGTTCTGTAGCAGACAGTCAGGCCGAGCTTCTCCTGGCTGCCAATGCGGCACAGCTCCACCTCCTACAAGGAAATATACAGGCTTTTGTGGTGGCTCTTGCCAAGGGTGGAAAAAACTTGCACAAGGAAGCACCAAGCTGCTGAAATACTCATCCTGTATGACCTACTCATCCTGCTCCACATTTTGGGTGAGTCTTTAAGGGGGAAAATATTCTGTGAATTAAAAAGGAAATTCCAGTACAATGCAGGTTCAAGCTGTATAGAAACTGTTCAGTAAGACATGCCAAACTTGAGAAATATAGCTGTGCATCGATTTTGCAGCTCTTTGACTTTTGGGTAACAGAAGCTGACTTACAGTAGATTACACAGTCCTTCTAGTTGCATCACACCAGCTATTGCTTTGCAGCATTTAAGACAGACTGGCTACCATCAATCAATTCATCACACAAGTGCCACTCCCTTCTGACAGCAATCCAAGCCATAAAACAGAAATACAGCTTTCCATTAATGGCATAACTCCTTCCCTGGCCAGTTTAGTGGTTCTTCATTGTAGAAGCTGTTAGATAACAGGAAGATGCTTCAAGGAGTCTCCTGTGGAGCTAAACAGCCATGGCATCTTCCTCAATTGTGAGATGATGCAGAAAACATATTTTTAGTGCCAGATGTCCCAGCAGTGACATCTCATGAAAAGTGCAAGTTTTAGGGCAGATGGTAGAGTGATAACTACTACACACACCCATCTGAGTTGAGCATCTTTAGGGTTTCATAGGGGAACCATTCACAAAAATGCAAAGCTGTACTTGGTTTGAACACTGTGAAACAAGTAATTGTAATAAAACAGGATGAATCAAATAACGCAGAGAATTAGCTTATGTAAAACTTTAGTTGGTATTTGTACATAAAGGGAGTCTGCAGGTCACATTTGGACCTTGACAGCTTCTGCTTCTCTGGTTATGCAATAAAAGGAGAGAGAACAACCTTTCCTTCAGTTGTCAGTCTGTGATACAGAGCTTGTTCCCACTCATGCCCAGAGATGTCACGCAGACTAATCCACAAACAGGCACAGGGTGCACAGCAGTGAGGACTCACCACTGAGTCCAACAAGTTGTGGGCACCAGGTATCAAAATACCACAACTTACAGAAAAACCTGTACTTCATACACCTGGGTTAGCCGATGAGCCTCGTGACATTTTCATTTCAGCTGAACATCTCTCACGAAGTGCACTGCTATGGCTCACTCCCCTGCTCCCTCACCAGCGTACAAATCTACACAGGTTCACAACCTGCACGAACCCTGTAAGATTCTCCCTGGACTTCAGACATTCAGTGTCTTAATGGAAACTAAGAAAATGTAGAAAAAACTCATCAAACCTCTAGTATTCTTTTGTTTTTCTTAGATACGGCAGGAGTTTTATATAGGATGGTAAAGCATGGAATTATTCACCAGTGCACATTACACATTGGGTTTGAAAGAAGAAACACAGAAGCATGTTTTATTAGGGAAGAGAATTGCAGTGACCTGATTTTGCCATTGGGAGCAAAAGTGTGTGTACTGGAGGGAAGCCTATTCAAAACCCATAATAATTGATGCCTCCAGAGGGAAAGACCACTTGACTAGAACTGTAATATTAGGGAGAAATTACAGTAACAAAATGGCTTCAATTACAGCAACAAGGTATACTTTTAAGGAATAAAGAACATTGCCATCCCTTGGAGGCCTGTAAGGAAACCTAAATACACCATAAAGAACCAAAACTGGGACCTTTAAATCAAGGCAAACGGGGAGCTGTGCACAAGCTGAAATCCATTAACTTTCATTGTCCTGCTGGCACAATCTCCTGTATCCCCACACTGAGGCTGGGCAGGGGCCCCAAGGACTGCTCTGAACACAATTTCTTTAGATGGGATTGACCTTGAAGTTCTCATGGATGATTTGACTCAAAATGTTACTACAAAATTGTACCAGTGTTTCAGGCTGCAAACAAGCTGAATCCTCTTAGTGCGCAGGCTCAATGAGTAGAAAAAATTAACCATTTAAGGCATGAAAGAGCAAAGCAAAATGAGGATGAGCCTACAGGCTTCATCCTGGGGGTCTAAGAGATTTGCCAAAATGGCCCCAGGGAGCCAGCTGATGACAAGTGTCAGTGACAAGTATCCTCTGACTGGGATGAACAGCCCTGGCTGCACACAGCTTGAGCTACCACAGCTTCCATTTCTCTCCCCAGCAACAGAGCTAAGTTAGTACTTGGTTAGTACTTGGTAATTTTGGACTACCTCTTTCCTAAATGACCACATGGGGTGTAGTCTCATGACTGCACATGGTTGTGGCCACTTAGAAGCTGTAGATACCTACAACTGGGATCTTGTTACTTAGTATGAAAGGCCCACAGCCATTTCATGTCTTTCAGTCTAGATGCAAGTACATTCTCAAGTAATATCTCATTCCATTCAGCATGGGGGAGAAGGTGGATGAGGTTTGTTGCTTTGCACTGGAAGTGATTCCACACAATTGCCTTTTGCACATGGCACATCTGGGCTACTAACCTCATGGCATCTCTTTTTTACAGGACACACAATACATCCTGGTCACAAGCAAACAGAGTTGACAAATATTTTTGGAAAATTTAAAAACACTTTGCATAAAATATTAAATCATCTCTCAAAGGAAAATCCCACAAGTCTGATCTGTAAGTCTGTGTAACAAGCACGTATGAAACAACTTCAACAGAAGAGCAACTGAGACACTAGAGAATCAGGACTATCACAGTCAAGCACATTCGACACAGTATTTTGCAGCAGATGTTTTATAGTGTTGTGGGGATTTTCTCCTCACAACTGGTCTTTAACAGCAGACACAGTAAGAGTGGCAGCAGTAGTGAATTTGTAAGAATGTGATTTCCTTCTCTGAAATATTTTTTTATATCTGCACACATGTGTGTGCACACACAGAATTGCTTCCTCCTTGGCTTTGTTCTGTGTGCATGTAGTGACTGAACTGCCAGTCTTCAAAACTCAGCATTTAAAAAAACCTATGAGAAATTATATTTGGACATTCATGGATAGTGCTGAAAGACAGATGGCGGGAAGAGGGGGACTGAAGAGAGAGCTCAGGAAGAGCTTAGGAGATGACAGCCTTCCCCCCTTTTGGGCACACTGGGGGCAGCCACCTCTCAACACGAAGAGTATTCTGCCGCCAAGTGACAGAAATCAATGCCAAAATGCTAAATCTTTGTCTTGCTTCTTCTTTTCTCTCTGTGGCCAGAATAAAAGTTCAGTGCCTTTCCACAGTAAAGACAATACTTTAAAGTGTTTCACCATAAGTTATTTGGTTAAAAGACAGACATGGAAATTAGAGTAAGAACTATCCTGTCTTGAAAGACGGGGATGCAAATTTACAAAGCAGCCAATTTCTTCAGGCATAGAAAAGAGAAAAGACATGCAGATCATGTGGGATTGAAACTGGTTATATTCGTCATCCTCCAAAGTGATGGAGAAGTGGCTGTAGCCTCTGGCTCCCAGCTAAACACCAACATTTGCTTCAGTGATGGAAAACTAGTTTACAGGCTGTCAGCCTCAGGAGATGTAAGACCAGACAAGGACTGTCACCTCTATTGGGAGGGAAGGCTAGGCTACTACTGTCATTTCTCTCAAGTGTTAGAAGAGTCGATTATAGACATCAGCAGCTGGGTTTTTGGCTTTCAGGAACTGCTGGAAGGAGGTTAAGGGCTATTAAAGGAGACGTTGTAAAAGTTTTCATCAGTTTGCAGTTATAGTGGGTGTTTCTACTAAGAGGTAGATTACACAAAGTAAAGCTGATGGTCTGCTACAAAACAGACCATGAACCATTCCATGATCTGTCTTGAACAGTTGTGTGGGGAGAAGAAGAGCCCTGAACTCTTCACATTTTCCCTCCCCACAATGTTGAACTCTTCATATTTTCCCTCCACACACTGGAAAACAGATGTGTTTTCCAACTATCCAAGAGGAACATTGGTAAAGTTTTTTCTCACTGCACACAAAATGTGTTGGCAAAAGTTATTCATCGATTAATAACTCCAAACTTTGTACACAATTTACCTCATAGTAGGATGACCTAAGAGTCTGCAAATGCTAAATGGCTTTTATTTTAAAAGTAAAATGTTATCTTCGTAGCCACCCAGAACAATGCACTTACCACCAACTAGGAATTACTGCCCACGGCTAAGCAAGTGGTTGTATGTAGGCTCTGAAACAGCCTCAGGTGTGAGATGAAACACCTTTATGTTCTACCCCTTTACAGACCACTACCAGGCAGAGCTCCAAACTTTTCACACAATTTACCTCATAGTGGGATGACCCAAGAAATTGCACATGCTAAAATACACAAAGGTTTAGCTGACAGGTTTTATGATTATTTCCTTGTTTACCTGTAGAGCAGTGTCTTGTGTCAGGCAAGTTATTCTGTGTCAGAGCCCTTTCAGAAGAAATCAAGGCTTATTGATTGCAATGAGGGGCCCAATATCTGATGATCCAAGGAGGAGAAGCATAGTATTTATCATACATTTTAAGGAAATGTATGCTAAGGAAATGTATGTTAAAGAAACAACATCAAAATAATAAAGCAAAATAAGAAGAGAATAGTTACTTTTGTCTTTGCTTTTCCCTTTTTACCTGTAGCAATAGCTGAGAAGCTGCTTTTACTGTTCATCTTGCTAATGCTGTAATTGACAGAATGAGTAATTGATTGAATGAAGCACAAAAGGCCAAGATCTGAGTACTTACAGAATAGCTCAATGAGGAATTAACTGCGAAAGTACATTAAAGTCTGACTTATTTTAATAAACTAGTTACCCTGAAAAAAAAATCCTCATCCATCTGAGCTAGTGTCAGTCCTCTGAGGCATCAAGCAGAAGTGTTCAGGGACTACACAGACTACACACACCTTAAAATTAAGATTCACTCTGCAGTGTCATCTTGATTCTGCATTTTTATGGGTGAGATCAGCCTCCAGTTTATATGCACAGCTGAATTTCGGCTGCATTTCACACTTTCTGTCAGGGTGACTATCTGAAGGTTCTGTAAAGTAAGATCAATTTTTTCAGCTTCTTGTTATTTTCTGTAAACTATGGAAACTAAGCAAAGGTCAGTCTCAGTCTCATAAATGTGTTTAGCAATTCCAGCTCTGCAGTTCTTATCTCATCACTTATCTTACATCTCAGTGATGCAAGCATTTGGATCATTATCACACAGAGCTCCAAACAGCCCAGCACCTGGCAGCATCTCACTAATACCATTCACTTTCTTGGTCTCTTCCCTCACATGACCTGAAGGATATACCTTTTCCAGGCTGCCAAATCACTGGTCATTTACATTGCTACCTTGTATAATATTTAATCTTCGTAATGTCACACACTCATCATCGCTGGCAAGTAATTCTGTACATGAAATAAAAATAATACAAACAGAACCTTCACTCTTCGTACAGGAACAGTTCAATCTAATGAAGCCCTAGGAGGGTAGAGAGCTAACAGTGAAGCTACTAAATAGAAAAATTCATCTCAAATTCAGAAGTGATGAGAATGGTATTACATGTTAAATAAAATCATGAGTTGCAAATGAGAGTGGGTGTAAAACAGAGGAAATGACAGCCTGGGTTTGTAAAAAATAATCATCAACAGAATAAATGCTATCCTTTAGACTTCATTTAAGGCACAGTTGACTTCACCCCTGAAACTGTACCATGCAGGAGGAATTGTGAGTGTCATGTACAAATGGTCAGGGTGTATACAATGGGTGAGACTACACACTTAGGACAGACACTTAGTGTTTTAAACAGATATCACATTTCACATTACCCAAATCATGCTTCCAACACTCAGCTCAGCTTTGTTTAGAGGTTATGTCTCTAATGGTGAGCGGAAGTAATTTGAAGAAATTCAGAAGAAAGAGATGCAAATCCTAGCATTGGTAGAAGTCATCAAAACAATCTATTTCAACTACGATTTTTTTTCTATGGGCTATCTGTCTCTGTTTAGATGAAGAAAGCCTGTGATGACTCTGCTCTATATTTAACAAAGTAATTTCATACTAAGGTAGGTATTTGGCTTTCAGGGTTGGGGTGGGTGTTAAATAGTTAATTCTTTACTTGTGTGTGCTTGTGTCTATGTGTGCAAACTCCTGTGTATGACTATATAGGCACAAGCAGTGCTTATGTATCTGTGTGTAAGTGCATGCCAGGTGGGTCAGTGACACTGCAGAGAGTCTCTCCTGGCAATCATCTAACAGTTAATTTAAGAGCATAATTGCAATTCTTGGAAACACAGTGACAGGGTATATGCCTATAATGAGAAAGTGTCAGATGACCCCACAATTCACAGAATCAGAGTAGTGACATTTAAAGCCAGCTCTGGACTTTACTAAGTTTTAATGACAAACCATACAGACTACCTATTTACCAATAAGTGAAAAAAAAAGAAAAAAGAAAAAATAAATGGCAGAAGGAAATTAGCATTTTCAGCTTCTAGAAAAGCTCTTCTGTCATTAGATCAGTCAAACATAAACCCCTTCTCTCACTTTACCTTCATGACAACTGAGTGTTTAGGGTGAGCTACTGTAAAGAAACAGCTCACAGGAGAGACTATATAGAGGAAATGCCTATCACTGCAGCTTTCTTAAGTGTGCCAATAAAAAAAGATCAAAACCGCCTGGGATTCTGGGGCTTCCAGACTGAAGGCAAGTAATACTGCAGGCAAACAAAGGCATCCTAGACCTGAGAACTGTCCTAATGCCATCAGGAGTTATGCTCTCCTGTCAAAGGGATTTTCCAGGAAATACGTTAATGTCTATGTAACACAGGCTAATTGTAGGCTACGTTCCAGAATTAGTCAGTGTGAAACAGAGTGCAATGAAACAGCCCTCCCCTTCACAGGTCACTGCAGGGTCCTATTGCATTCTTTTCACAATGAATAAACTTGTATTTAAAAGCTTGCAGGGGATTTAATTTACAAACACTGGCCACTTTCACCAGAAAAACAATGCTTCTATCAGAAAAGCAAAGCTCTTAACTCCTCTGGTACCTTCACCACGGAAGGTTACAAGCACTGCAGGATTTTAGCACATGATAGATCAGTTTTAGAACCCATCCTGTAAATGCCTATGGAGATTTGGTAGAGTTCAGCTTTTTCCTTTTAAAGTGACTGACATTCTCAGGTTGTGAAAACAACATAAAGAAATAAGTTCTTTTTTCCTCTCTCTAATAGTCCCAGTATGTTCTGTTATTCAGATTTCACACAGACAGGCACATCCACAATGTACTTGGGGGCTATTTGGATGGAAATAGAAAAGCTATGGAGCAAGACAGAGCCAGCCTAGATGTAAACAAGTTGGAACTGCTGGCAGCTGTGCTGTTACAAATAAAATTGCATTCCCCAGTGTCTTCTCACTTATCAATTTTGACAGAAGACTGTCCTGACTTCTCATAAACAGCATCGAAAAGGACGAATCACATTGGGTGTCAGATTTGCCAGAATGGATTTGGTTGGTAGCTTACCACAAAGAAACAGGGTTATCTCCATTCCACATGGTGGGGAAAAACAATGCTCAGTCCAAGGGGTGGGGGCCCTACCTTATAGGCTAAAGTCTTATTTAATCCTCATATTTTAAAGTCTGGTTTAGCTTTAAGAATCTCTGACACAAGATTTGTTTACATCAAAGCAGAAAGTAGAAATATCAGCAAGCATTTTTCAAATGCATAATCCAAACCCAAATACAACGTAGCATGAGAAATACTTAAAATCACTTTCCTGCTGATCCATGCTTTATAGCTACACTTAGAGCCACATGCTGTTTTGTGTCCAGACAAAGAATGCTTTAGGATAGCAGGAAGCTGTAAACAATGATACCAGCATTAGAAAACAAAACAAAACAAAAGGAAAAAATAATTAGCAGGACCCCCCAGCATTAATATGCTGATATATAGGCACCTATTAATGAAATATCATCTTGCAGCTGGGGGAGCAGAATTTGGCCCTGTAGCCGATGAATCCTTTGATAACAAGGAAGCTCCAATGGATGCAGGAATTCACTCTCACTCTGCAGCTCTGGACTGGAAATTTTTGGCGTGTGCTACACTTCTATGTAAAAAATCAAACAATGGAGTTACTGAAGGCATGATATACCTGCCAGAGAATGTTCAGCAGTCTGATATGTAATGATCAGTAACACTGCTGGCCATGAGTGGGAGGAGGAAGACACTCTGGTGTCAGCTGAGAGTCCCTTCGGGTAAGGACAGGGGGTGGATAGCAGTCACGGAACATATGGGGGAACTGGTTGGGCTGGATGAACAATGGAGCTGGACTACAAATGTGAGAAGCCTGGACTACAAATGTGATCACTGTGCTATGAAAAAATTCAGTGTTGCTGTGGCAGGAAGGGTCTAAGCACATGAGGAGGAGATAAACACTTTTAATTCTGTGGGCCTGGCAGATCTTGCGTGGCCTGTCTGACTTGCATTTAAAGGATATTTTAGCTTAAAGACACATGGTGGACTTTAGAGTGAATATATGGCATCTGGAAGTCAAAGAAGGAAAAAAAATCCTTTACAGATTACAGGCTTCCTGGCTGCTAAAAGCTCAACAGCTGACAGCGTATCCTCCAGGAAGTCACAAAACTTCTCTTGAAGGTTAGCTAGCATGCATGATACCAAAGCTTCAGATCCCTGTCAAAAAGATAAATCAAAAAAATCAACCCTTATGAGAAATACTAAACATAAAATACTCTAAATGCTATTAAAAAACAATTTTCCATATTGTCTGGATGATCACACTTACTGGAAAGTTACATATCCAATTTCTTCTTTCAAACAAGCCATGGTGTTTCTGTTTTCCCTGATTCATCCACCTTCCTATTCATCCTCTTTATTTCTGTTCTTTCCCCATGGTGCAGTATGAATGCTAACTTATTAGAGGTACTTAACTACATACCTATACTTTCTTATGATATATATGGATATTTTCTCCTGCTTGAGACCCAGCACCTATCTGGTATATTGTGTACTTGGGAAAACCATGAATTCTTGCTTTCTGAGCAGAGAGATCCATGATGAAATGCTTATTTGTACTATTTTTCAGCAGTCAACTTTGGTCCTTGCTATTGGTCTTTCCAACAGAAATCTGAATTTGCAAGGATACAAGAGGAGGTTAAAGTATAATTAGCTAACTGATAATAGGCAGTGAAGGGTTTCTTTTTCACTAATCTTAGATCCTACATTGTTACTTTCTTCTCATTAAACAAAGTAGGTGGGAATAGCACAGGCAAGGC
The DNA here is from genome assembly GCA_036630365.1 of Acanthiza pusilla. Taxonomy (NCBI): domain Eukaryota; kingdom Metazoa; phylum Chordata; class Aves; order Passeriformes; family Acanthizidae; genus Acanthiza; species Acanthiza pusilla. The sequence goes on from JAXCHO010000079.1 coordinate 25,228,673, forward strand.
AGAAACAACCTTATGTTAAAATGAGGTAAACAGACTGGATTAATAACCATTCTATTGTGCAGTGTGTGTGAATACACTGAACGGTTACAATGGTTTGAGGGTGGGAGAACAAACCCATCAAACTTAACCAGTCCAATTTTTTCTCCCTTTTGGGGCTTTCCAGAATTTGCTCCCTAATCTGTTCTCCAATGGAAATGACTGACATAAAATGTTAGAATGGACCTTCTCTTGGTTATCAGGTAGGAATACGGTACTCCATGTCTGGCTGGAAGTCCATTAACTAATTAGAGGGCTGGAGTACATCTCCTACAAGGGGAAGCTGGGAGAACTGCATTTGGTTAGCCTTTTGAAAAGAAGTCATCTTCTCAATAAGGAGCTATTATTGCTTCCTCCAGGTATCAAATGCAAGAGTCCAGAGAAGACAGAACTGGATTCTTCTTTGAGGTGCATTGTGGCAGCCACATGAGACAACAGACACTACTCAGGAAATTCCAATTAGATATTTAAGGAAGTGTGTCTTACTATGAGGATAGTCAAAGACTGGAAGAGCTGTCCTGAGAAGTTGTAGACTGTATACTGCAAAACATAACCAACTATAACCGTATCAGCTGTATAATCAGCATCCATTTCTTTGCTCCTCTTCAACAGGCTCGCTGCAATTTCTGGACTTGCCTCAAATAAAAGTGGATAATTCAAAGCCACTTGGAAGATTTAGTGTTAATATCTACTGAAGGAAATGAGACAGTATTAGCACATGACATCAGTGCTAAAATCTTTACAGTGACTTCTACATTTCTGTTTATTATTAATTGTGTTGGAGATTAAGGTCTGGAAGGGATCCAACACCTGCAAAAGCTCTATGTACTTGAAACCAGTCTCCACACTTGAGACTGTCAGATATATACCTCTCTGTCCATGAATGTCCTCTTTGATACTCTGGAGTTTTCCTGGCCCTAATGATATAAAAACATTCAAATCTGACATGCTTCACTGGGTAGAAGAAAACCTGTTCAAAGTAAGAATTCTGATAAGGCCAGGAACTTCAGGTCCCCAGAAAATAGCTATTCCCCTTCCAAAAACCACATATATTGCAGCTGTTTCTTGTTCCCAGTTCCCTGAAGTTTAATAAAGAGCCTCTTCATAGCTTACAGTTCTTTCTAAACTGCAGCAAGCACCTTTCTCTAAATGACAAACCTTAAACATACAAAGTCCAGGGATTTAAGGGGTGTTATAGCTGCAGTTCAGATCATCTGAGAATCACTTAGCATAGTTAGTGTTCATGATCCAATAAATTCAATAATAAATTAAAACAATACAATAAAATGACAAGAAATTGCAACTACTGCAGGTAAAATCATGCTTTATATTTGCTGCATTTCAAGACGCCACTGCCCAGTTCTTGGCTCTGTAAACATCATTGTTACTGCTGCCTGCCTGCTTTGGGCCTGAAATGTGTCAGAAGATTTATTCGCCTCATCAGCACTTTCTAAACACCCAGGCAGCCAATCGAAATGGGGAGGCATAACAGATGTGCCAACATCTGCTGCAGCAAGCATTTATCTGGACAGTGGAACATATAGCTGTGAATTCAAACTCTTACCCAGTCACAATTCCATGTCCTTGGAATCCTAGATCTACAACTGTGTGAAGGCTATTTTGGGATATTAACTGAAATCAAGTTGAAAACATAGTTTTTCAATTGCATTTGTGAGAAATATACTTTTCTATGATGGAGTTTATGCCTTTCAGACAAAATAAAGACAAAATACTACGAAAACGCTAATTTTAAAATTGATCTTATAAAATCAGAAATTATCAGAAAGCACTATTAAAATTCCATCCCATCCATGCTCTTGTTTACCTTGAGGTATACACATATTAAAATATGTACAGTTAAAATATGCAAATTTTAATCACATACATGTGCCTATAAATCAAGCACATGAAGTAATAGGAAATGACTTTCAAAACACATTTTTATTTTCCTGGCACCAAACTGAGGTCTATGGGCACCATATCCATGCTGAGTTTCAGCTGTTCAAACTTCTGTCACACACGGAAGGCCCTCTACCCCCAAACACATACTTGTGCAGATTGATAAAATCAGGAGATGAAATACAAAGCAAATTCATCTTCTGCTTTTTGATGCACAATACAGTTTCACCTGTATCCCTGTTCACCAAACCATGCCCTCTAGGAATGACTATCACATTCTCTTTGAAGAGATCCCTCATTAAATAAAAAAGCAAACTCCCAGAGAAAAGGCTTCTCCTGCTTTTTTTGATTTCTCCTCTGAAGACCCAGCATGCATAATATTGAAACCTTGTTTAAAGTCCATTTTCTTGTAAAAGGTTCCCTCTTGCTAGGGGGATTCAACCCATGCTTCTTGTGCTCTAGGATTTCCTAGGATACTAAGCTTTAAAATAGCAACATTATAATAAGCTGGCTAACATGACTTAGGCTATTTTTAAAAGAATACGTAAAATAAATTATTTTCTCCCACCTTTTGTCTGTATAGCTCGATTTCATGTTTCCAAGACAGACTACATGAACATTCAAGTAGAAGGCATATGAAAAATAGCATTAATAAAACCCTTAGAAGCATTTTCACTGTAAAGCATATATGGAAGTATGTGGGATAATAATGTAAGAACTGTCTAAACAAAGAATTTCTTCAAAACAGAAGATTTATAATCCACAGATTTCCATAAATATGAAAACATTACCAGCACCTTTCTCTTTCTTCACTAACTGAAAAGCACATACCATATGTTGTAATGCTGCCCAGCAATAAAGTGTTGCTGAACTAAAGCCACTTTTCTTCATTTCCCTGGAAAAACATAAGCTCTGACAACAAGTAAGAATTTTTATTAGCTTCCAGGTGAGGTAAGGAGTAACCTTGTGCTTGTTTTATGAAATCATGAAACGGAATGAATATCACTGACTTGATATATTTTCCTCCTGTTTTAAAACACAATAAACGGTAATAACTTTGATAAATTTCCCCATGTCAGTTTTGTGTTTTTTCTCCCCATTCTCTCATGATCCACTGCAGTTGTGGACACAATTCAAATCCCTAAATTGGGATATTCATTACTTTAGGGGAGGTGAGATGACAGCAACTTCATTCACTTTGAATGTCAGAATTTTGTGATGATACACAGCAATATGCTCAAAGTCAACGAACAATTGTGGCAGAAACTACCCTGATATTCCCTTCTATCTAAATGACCCAATGACTAGCAAGGAAGAAGAGTGATTTAATGGCCAAAAAAGAGATGCATTACAATTAAAGGCTTCTGGTTTTTACTGCCAGTTCTGCCAGTGATTGACTTGGCAAGTCTCTCAATACAACTGTCCTTAGTTCACTTGCTTGTGAATTCCTGTAGCAGTACAAGACATCATAACAGTGAAGAACCTCAGTAGAATGGTTTTGTTTAATTTATTTATACTTGGAAAGTGACTTCAATACTTGAAAGACAAATCAAAAAGTGAAAGGACTGCTCCTTTACCCATCCTTTGCTCATTTACAGTGTACAATTGACCACCATTAGGGAGAAATTCCATGTTTATTATTGTCGATATGTAAATTATACTCATGTAAATTCACAGGTATTTTAAAAACAAAAATGCCAGTGAAATACATAATCTTATGCTGTTTTATGCCACATGCATGCTTAAACAGTCTTCTTTTAATTATTATCAAGTATTATTCAATGAAATACAGCAAAAAATATTCCAATGCCACTTTTCCCTTTCAACTGTGACCTCTTCCATTTTTAGTCCGTAGTTGCAGTCAGCTGGATCACAGGCTGGGCATTTGCTGCTCAGAATTCCTTTGAGTTAAATGGAAAAAAATCAAAAGGAAGCATTTTAGAAGCCCATATCACTGTAGTGCTTTCTCAGGTCCAACTGAAACAATTCTACCATCTACTTACCAGTCCAGGAGAATTCCTCACAAGATAGCTTTAAAACACGGTCCATTTTTTCTCTGTACTTGTATGATACAACAGGTGGAATGGGGGGGGGGGAAGCCCAATCACTCCAAGTCCCCACACACCAGACTCTCCTAAGCAACCAAGACCACAGATTACAGGCACACATATGTGCTCACTTCCCTCATCATACTTCTTATCAGCAGGTACTATATAATATTAAGAATTGCCACCAAAAAATCAGAATAATGGTGTCAGTAAATGTCTCTGTACCATGGGGCATCCATGATTCAGCCATATCTGTTAGGACTGAACCAATGGTTGGAATATAAACATAGTGTGCCAAATCTTTCCCTTACGATAACAGACTGAGAGCGTTGTTCAGCCTGGAAAAGAGGAAGATCCTAGAGCTCCAGGAAGACCCTAGAGCAGCCTCTCAGCACCTAAGAGGGGCTACAAGACAGCTGGAGAGAGACTTTACACATGGGCATGTCATGAGGGGTAAGGGCTTTAGAATGAAAGGGGGCACATTTAGATTAGATATTAGGAACAAGTTCTGTCCTATGAGGGTGGTGAGACACCCAGAGAAGCTGTGGATGGCCCATCCCTGGCAGTGTTCAAGGCCAAGCCAGGCAAGGCTTTGAGCAACCTGGTCTGGTGGGAGGTGTCCCTGCCAATGGCAGAGGAACTAGAGATGATCTTTAAGGTCCCTTCCAATCCAAACCATTCCACAATTCTATGATGAAGTCCCAGTTTATCTAAGCCCACTCTGAGCTGTCAGTTCAGTCCCTTCACCACAACAGCAGCTCCATAAGGGAACATACATGGTGAGAAGCATCTGCTTTTTCCATTGAAAATCTACACCACAGCAAGTTTGTTCCTGTTCTTCCTACCACACCAATCAGGTCTGATGACAATGGAAAGACACAACCTTGGCCACCATTTCAGCTCTTCTAAACTACAGCACCCATATCTCTATTAGGGTCTTTATTTCTTGTAGCCTTCTCTTTTAAATTGTGTCTGGTGGTTGCCGAATTCAAAAACTGCCTTTTATTTCCTAAAGGCGCATTTTGTGATTCATCTTCAATTTTAAGAAGTTCAGGATAAAATACGAAGACTCCAATCACAGTAAGAAATGCAATAGAAAAATTCTAAAATTTCAAAAAAATAATAAAACAAGCACAACCTGACAGCAAGTCACAGAGTTAGCTTCATTGTACAGAAAGACTCATCAAGTAACAAACAAAAGAGCCTGACTGCAGCAATTGGCAGTGCTGGCACTGTGTGCACAGAAGCTGTTTCCATAAAAGCTGTTTGTTCAGGTGCTAGCAATTGAGGAGCAGCTCCAGTTGTGTTGCTGCAAGCTCCTGTAATGCTCACACAGCAGTGTTTGCAGGCTATCAGAGCTCTGGAGGGAGCTGTTACAGGCTATCAGCTCAGTAATCCTCATTTTAGAAAGGCCCTAAATATAAATTTTCAAGATAGACAGACCTGTTCGGTTTACTGGTTAAGTAATCCATGTGTTGAAAAGGTCTTAAATGGGAATTCACCAGGCAGACAGGTCTCTCCTGGACTATTATAGAATGTCACTGAGACCACACTTCAGTGGCCCATGAGAACATCAACACATAAATACTTATAGGTGTTCAAGCAATTTTATTCAGGTAAACAACCTCACTCAGACTACTAATCTGAACAAAATTACTCCTTCTTTAGTTCTAAGGAAAAAATACCAATAAAATCAATCACTTCAGAAGTGTCATGACACAGAACTGACAAATTTGAATTTGCTCCTGAAATACCTTCCCTCATCACAATGGAATGAGTATTACAGGAGGAGTGAACCAATGTTTTACTGCTGTACTGTATCTACTGCAATGCTCAGACACAGTAGAAGAAACAAAGAGAGCAGGACAAAATTTTCTCCTATGCAACTTTGAAGTGTCCAATGAAAAGAAGTCTACACAAAGACTTACTCATGGCCAATTCCGAAAGGTTTCTAGCTTATCTCTCTTCAAGGCCCATTTTTAGTTTGTGAAAACAGCTGACAGCATCTGATCCAGAAATGTTCAGGTGGACAGGAAACCTTAGGAATTTCAGCAGGTTTGGATCAGGCCAATAGCAAACTTAAAGGATTAATCTAAATTTACAGTTCACAGATTTATGAGTGTGAATACTTATCAAAACATTTAAGTGAATGGCTGTGCATAACCATAAATTAGCACTTACATTCAACATGCATACACACACATCTATTTCCTTATTCTGATGGAAAAATCTGTCCCTTGGGTCTACAAATCAGACCATGATCTTAAGAGTAATAATTTTTGCCCTGAAGTATTAACCAACCCTCAGAGCACTATGGGTTGCTCTGCTTAGGAGGAGGTACTGATGGTGCAGTAAAAGCAACATGCATATGAATATTCTAATTTCCAGAAGTCCTATTTTCTAGAGCACAGGAGGAATCCAAATAGCATGTCTGGATTTTCTAGCTCATGCTCCAAGAGGGAAAAATCTCCCATGGCTTTTTCTCAAAATACTATGTCTCTTGTGGCTGCAGTTTCCTCCAAGAACTCTTACCTTTTCATGGCCTGGACACAAAGGCTACATAAAACCTGGCCACAGAAAGATTTTACCTGCAAATTACTCATGTGGTTGTCTCTTCATTTAGTGACATACACAAACTTTCTGAGCAAAAAAGTAAAATAAAGCAGCTCAGTGGTTTCTAAGTGGAGAGCATCAGAGTACATCATAATTTCATACAGGGTCAACTCTACCCTTAGCAACTTTTCACAGGTACTGATCTTAAAACTGTCCCAATCTATCAGGACTAACATTGGTGTGCATTAAAACTCAAGTCATGAGACACAGGTAGGCTAACACAGGCCACTCTCCCTTTTTCACTCTGAAATGCTTCACTCCTGGCATGATGGACTCTTGATGCAGTTTTCCAGGCCCCTGAAAGCTAAAACAATCACTTGTGCCTAAAAATGAAAACAATCAGGGCTGGAAAGCCTTTTAAGCAATTATTTTGGTTTCCTTCATACATCCACATTGATTAACATCCAACTCGCCTCCAAAAAACCCCCTCAATGTTGAGAGCAAACCTAAGTCTAGTCTTCCTCATATATGCAACAGATAATGCAACCCACTATTATTCCTTAAAGATGTCTGCTTTTGCTGTTTGGGAGAAGCATTCAGGTGGAAATTAGAATCTTTTCCTGTCTGGGATAGATGAAGTTTTAAAAGCTGTTATCCCCCAGCAGAAAGCAATCACCTCCCATTCTGTTTTTGCTCAAAAGCTACTTCAGTACATACATGGTACGAAGGTCTCTGCCTTTGGACAAGGACCTGTTGACTAAACAACACTACCAGCTTGTGCCTGCTTGTAACATCTTATTTTCTTGTCTCATTACACTGAATATGTAGGATCAGACATCTGTGAGACTTTCTTTAGACCAGCTGTGTCTTTACAACATTCCTTGTTGTTTTTCTTTTTTCTACCTATTCTTTTAACTGTTCCACCATTTAAATGACTCTGTCCCCTTCATTTCTGTATTACTGTTAATGCTCCAAATCAAGTATATGAAATTTCTCACTCCTGGATAGTAGGTTCATAAATGTTATTAAATAAGTGCACATCCATTAGCTTATTTACTTCTCCCTAATGCCAGTATCCTCTATCCTTCTTCCAAGGACAAATTTTAGAGCCACGTTTAACAGAGATTTACTGGGGACTGTGATGCTTTTAGTCCTTTCACCTCATTGGTACCAGCAAGTGTGACGTATACTCTAAACCCACTTGACATAATTCCAGCTGCACAAAGCCACTCATAGCCAGACTGGGTGCGTTTGTCCTGAATATCTTTGGCTCTCTTTCAGTGATAATGACTGAAAGCCCAACTGAGCACTAACAAATCAGCACTTACAAATTCCTGCTTCTTGAAAGTCCTCATGAGTATCTGGCTATGCAAGAATTGCGAATCTTTTGATGTCTTTCTGCCAGCACTGACTGATGCTGGCTCTGCCTTCATCTCAGTATCTACCAGCAATTCAGATTCCTTTTAGGTCAACTTTTGCAGTAGCAACACAAGGATGCTCAAGCTGGCAAATGGCAATCCCCCAGCTTCACTGTCTTCCAAGCCATTTGTTTAAAGTATGGTACAGTGTGGGGCCTAATGAGCCTCCCTGGGAGTTCATCCTTCCTAGACAATTGGAACTCATGCTTGAGTTCATTGCACTGTGACAATCTAAGCACAGCCCACTGGGCTTTTCTAGCTTACAGTGGAGTAGAAGAGTCTTACAAGTGTCTAATCCTACCACCACAGATGTAAGTCCACATCCCCAGTGCTGGCTATCACATGTGATCCTCCTTTTGGTCTCTGATGGTGGTAACTCAGGTACTTAAACACCAGCACATATTTGTAAGCAAGCACCAAAGCCATCAGGGTTTTTCAGGACATTCCCTTTCTTGGAAAACATTTTTGTTTCCAGCACCTCATTTGCTAATCATCTTATTTCCTTACTTCCTAATTTGGCAGAGTATTTTGCATTTGTCTCAGAACTGATGCATTCTTCATTTACAAACCATTTCTAGGAAATAATGAGGTGGTGTTCTAGTTCTTTTTCTGCTCACTATCTTGTTTCAACTCCTTCCTGAAATATCCAGTTGTGCTTTTTAATCCATTTAAAATTTTTCATGTTTTCCATGGAGACCTGTGAGATGCTTATCTACATCTTTTTGTACAATGGGAAGGCTAATGTGCATTTTGGAAACTGAACCATGCTCTTGATACCAGATAGGTTTTCTGTTGTGTGTGATTAGCTACAGTTCACACCAGAAAGTTGCTACAAATTAAAAAAACAATGATAAAATCAAGGAACACTGATAAAATCCTCCTTCTAAATAAAGCACAGGAATAATAATAAATGTCTTTCCCTTAAACACAGGAGAAATCAATCAGTGTGAGGTAGAGAACACTCTGTGCTTCTTCCATCCAGCCTGCAGACTGTGGGTGGCATGAGCAGGGTTTCTGCACCCCCTCTCCTTGCCACTTTTACCCTTAGATGGCGGGTGGACCATTATGATTTTTGCTCATATTTTGTCAGTTTTTGCCTTCCCAAGTACTTGAGCATTTTTTTCCTTCTCTGTTGCTGTTGCCCCAGCAGACGAACATTTGGAGCCATGCTGGAAATTAGATCAGGCAACAACCCTTCTAAAATTCTATTAAAAAAAAAAAACAACTGTATTACTTCCCAAATCTGTTTCACAGTAAGTAACACTGGCATAAGCAAGGGGCCAGAATATATCAGAGCAAGTCCCTATGTACAGGAACTGAGTGGCCCCAGCTGGGTACACTTAAGGCAATGCTGTTGTAGAGACCATGACAGTGTTGGGCCATAGCCTCTACTCCACTCACTGTCCTGCAGCTTCTCCCCAGGACTGGCAGCAGGAGATGGGAAGTTCCTTTTGACTCTGAGACTTTTTTTTGGGATGGATATAACTCTGAGGACAATGCTCTAAGTGTTTTCATGTCCCTAGTTATGGCAAGGGAGCTTAGTAATGTCTTACAAGGGCCTGAAATAGCAGATAATACAACCAATGACTAACCTAAACCATAATATTACCATATGGGCTTAAATTTTGGAAATATTTTTCATGTTTAGAGCTCTGCTAATTAAAGGCTGAGAGATGTTCTTGTTTCTCCCACAAAACTTTCATATTTAGTAGAAAACATTCTTCTCAAAGGAGTCTAGACAGTTCCTTTCCTATTTAAATTTCACATGAAACACTTTATTTCAGTCACTTAGTGAATATGCCTTGGGCAACTGAATCACAGCTGACAGCAAATTAATGACTATGATGTTGTGATTAGCAGAGATTACAGGCAACTGAGAACCTGTCCAAACATTTGCTGTTATCACAATACTTATGCCAGTCATTATTAGGGATTAATAATGGCCACAAAGACGACTTGATTCCACGAGGTAGACCCTTTAAAAATTGTCACTGACATTCTTATTAAATGGTGAAAATTATTTTTATTTTACCATTAAAAAAAAAATCTTTCTAGATGTTTACATTACTAATTAATTTAAATATTACCAGAAAAAATAGTTTCTATTACATTTTAGAAAAAAGTACAATGAACAAACACATTTGACAGAGAAATATAATATTATTTTATACAGGTGGAGTCGAAATAGAACTTAAGGTCTGAGACTCTTATGCTGTGAGATACCACAGCAAAACCCAACTGGGAAGAAATAATGATTTAACTAATCCCTAGCAATGATTTTTTGAGGAGTTCAAATAAAAGTTTGCTTGTTCTGCTGAAATTCACTAAGCAGATGTTATTTGATTTTTCTGCTTCCTGGGGGAAGAACTTCAGATTCCCCAGGCTGCTAGAAGAACAATGGGATGAACTTGCAGTTGAGCATCTTAGATACTAAAGACACAATAAAAGTGAACTGCATATTTGCCAAAGCTTTCACCTTTCATTTAATTTCCAAATGTCATCCGGTTATATGAAACCTTTAAAAAGGTTTCTTAAGGTAGAGCAAACAGGAGGATAGGATGTTTTTAATCTTGTATTAAAGATTTTTAATTATTTATAATCATTCTTATTTAAAATACAGTAACTTGAACTTATGCAAAGACTCAGCACTGTTTAATAATAAAAAGAACCATCTGCTTCTTATGTCTGTCCCTATAAATATTTTGTTATTGGATGACAGTGGAAAACATGAAAAGCTAATGACTGACTGACAAGTAGACTATTTAGATATTGAAATGAAAATCTAATGAAGAGCAACATTACTAATCACATATTATCATTTTGGGAAGCTTCACATAATGACTTTCCAGTGACTCAGAAACACATCCACCCTTGTCACCAGAGAGTGCAATACATCAGCAGCAAAGGGAAATTTGTGGTACAGAGCACAATTTTTATAATTGCAATACTTGCAATGTCAAATATCAAAGAGCAGGTAATAAAAACTATATTCATTTTCCAGTTTGAAGCATGATCTTACATACTCAAGTACACACTTACTCAAGTACACCCCCAAATATCTGGAAGACTGATTTCTAAGGCAGGAGATACAAGGACAATTGATTCTTAAAATTAGAGGCAGGAGGGGGAAAGCAATTAAGCTTCCAGTAACCATTTTTAATTGTGGAAAGACCTGCTTTAAAGTGTTAAATCTAAAAAAAGAAAAACGTCTGAGTTGCAGTCTCCATTACACAGGGACAGAACATGTTTAACAAGCCTCCTAGACTTGGATGTAATCACCCACTGAAGAATTCTGCTTTCATATTTCATGTTTAGCCTAACCCCAGTAAATCCTGTGACATCACACAGGTATAACATAAAACAGGCTTTTGTGACAATTTTTAAGAAGTAATCCCATTCTTCTTTTTCTCAGAGGAGCCTGCTATCAGCTGTGTAAATGCCATATCTGTAATAACAGAAAGAGAGGCTGAACTGTGCCCATGGTCTTACCTCATACTCAAAGTCCTCTGCTCTATCTGCATCAGCAGGCAGGCTGGAAAGATACTCATTACCTTCATAAAATTCATGCTCCACTGGGTGAAGAGAATGGCAGCTATGTGGAACAAAGCAGTACAACAACAGTAGATGAGACAATAGGATTTTTTAAAATTAAAAGGTGATAAGTCCCCCCCTCTCCCCCCCCAACCCCTCTTTGTAGTTTTCTCATCTCAGGAGTGCTACTCTGAATGGCCAGGCAGCCTGAAAGGAAGTGCACCAAGAAGCAGCATGGGCTGTTTTCTTTGCAAAAGCTCATGCTTTGGCTGAGTTCATTTTGCTGGATTCATCTTTTGTCAGATTTACACAGGGTGATTTCTTAAAAGGGTCCAGTTTAGGCCCTACTGCTTCATTGTGACATTTTTGGATTCCTTATACTCATGAAGGTACATAACTCCAGATTCAGGTGCTGTGTCATGACCGGGGGAAACTCACTAATTATTTGGTCATAGTCTTGAAAATCCATGATCACAAGCCCTATCAGGTTCACAAATTGTTCAAGAATTTGTGTAAAATAACTTTCATTATCCTCTTCTGTTAAAGTGGTAACAGGGTGGTGAAAGTGCACAGTTACAAACGTCAGTAAACTGTACTGTTAAATGGGCTTGGAACACAAATAATGAGGTCTGTGAAATGGCTTTAGACCAAAGGCTGGATCCCAACCCAGTGTGGATCTATCTTAGCAGAGGATGAAAACTCTTCCCCTTGCTGAGGCATGGGAACTTCAATCACAGCAGACCACAGTTTAAAAACAGCCAGTAACAACTCAGAAATACATATATCCTGTTCCTTGCTGTGAGCATTCAGCAGTAAGCCCAACCTAGAACTTCTAAAAATGGACCTACATCAAAGTCAAAAGTGGCATGTTCTGCATTAGCATAAATTCTGCAGAGATGCACAACATGCCAGCAAGTCAGTGAAAAAGCTCTAGGGCTATTAGAGTTTTGCAGGCTACAGAGGGTCTGTAGGGTCATCTGGTGTCACCCACTACATGAAGTTATTTAGGAGGTGCAATGAAAAGAGGAAGAGCCCTACATCCTACTTATGTATAAGCACCACCTGCTGGTGTTTGCATCCAATTCAGTTCCAAAGAATTCACCCGAGGGATAATTTAATTCATGTACTTTGGCATATGACAGATGAAATAGTACTTTGTGATTTCTATATTTTTGGAATTGTTTTACTTTTGATAAGGGGACCTTTACACTAAATCATTTGTTTATTTGTTTTTGTTTGTTTGTTTGTGTTTTGTTTTGTTTTTTTATTTTGGATAAAAAATTTGGGAGAATAGAAAACAAGACAAATTCTTTCTAGGTCTGAAGAAGCCTTTTTGGTACTTTGGAATACAGAAGTGTTTTTATTCTTGACTGGGGCTTAGCTTTGGATGAGCAAACACATGAACATGAAGTATACATGGCTAAGATTCCTTCCTGTAGCCCGAATCCACAAGCAGAGTTTAGGAAAGCTGTCACTGAAGTGTGAATGGGATAGTGGCTATAAACAGCATTTATTATTTATTTAAAATGTTCCTGAGACTTTTTCGGGAGACGGCTACAAGACCATCACTGCAATGCCTCAATCCCACAGGTAAACAGCAGAAAAAGATAAACCATACCTGTCTGAAAGTAGAAAAGGGCAGATATCAGGAACTGGTGGTGTGGAAGGCCTTAGTTTGGCCAGAGCCATAATGTGCTCAAAAGTGATGTCAGTCTGAGTGCTGGCATCCATAAGCCGAACATCCTGAGCGCTGCTGTGAGCTTTGGTAGCTGGGGCTCGTCGTAAAACCTGAACTACGATGGGCTCCTTGGCATTGCGAAAAGCTTCCACTGCTTCTTCATGAGTGGCCTTGGAGAGATCCTTCCCATTGACCTAGAGAAAAACAGAAAAATATAGCAAAGGTTGGAGAAAAGGCAGCATAAAAAGATGGGTGTAAAATACAGGGGGACGAATTATTTGTGCAGTACATCAAGCCACCTGATGGCATTGACGACCACATCATGGTATCCATGGAAGAGGGAATATACAGCTGGGAGGAGAAATAAGTTCTTTAATCTTTGCCAGAAGCTAGGAATGGTTTGAACTCTTCCATAACTGTCCCACCCAATGCAATTCAAACATGGCATAGAAACTACAACATTTAGAAAGTAATTTAAAATTATTTCTCTCATCCTATTTTATTGAATTTGTAAAATACAACTAAAATGGGAGGGGTGACTTTAGGTTTGGATTGCAGAATTTTCTGTGTCATGCAATTGTTTTAAAAGATTTCTGGCATAGCATTGTTATTAATGCAGATGTCAATAAATATGTCTCTGATGTCTAAAATGAAACAAGGCCAATTTTCAATGTTTTGTCACTTATCTGCTATGGCTATTATACAACCACTAAGACCAAAGATAGGAAGATTTGACTAACGCAGTCAGCTGCTGCTCTTTCAAGGAAAGAGAACTAACTGGATAAATAATATGCTGTGAACAGACAAATAATAAACCAGAGAAAATTATGTTGCAAATGCAGCATAGTTTTGCAAAACTAAAAGACTGTGCCAAGGTTTCTCTCTGCTACAGGCAAAGCAGCAAATTCCTCCTGGTCTATATAAGGCCTTAAGGTATTAAAAAACGTAACTGCAAGGCTGGATTATGCTAAATCTATAAGAATTCAGCTGTTTGGGGCAAGATTTGCAAGCATCAGCCCACCACAAAATGTAAAGGCTCATTGATCAATGGTGGTCAGTAGCTAAGCCCTTGAACACAGGGCTGTGCAACATCCTTACTCAGAAAATACTATTCTGCTCTTTCCAGAGCCATGGGGTCACTGTTGACTGCTACACAGCCCTAACTGCTGTGAGCTACTGTGGAAATGAGAAGGGTAGAAGGGAATGATTTTCTAGTAAGAAATGTGGATGTCTGAAGCCACCAAAGCCTGATTAAAATTTATATGCCTGGGAAAACCTCTGCACTGGCAGGAAAGCAGAAATAGGATTCTGCTGCAAGTTCAAATTATCTTTGTTGTATAGACAATGAGTCATAAAACTTAATGAACTAAGTCTAAACCCTCCCCAGAAATGGGAGAGACCCCCATAATTGACTTATCCCCAATGTTTGCAAATACCAGTTGAAATGAAAATTGATTTGCCACATCACTCCTTTATTCAGGAAATTCTTGGAAATCCCTTGTCAAAAAGGAAAAAGGCCAATAAGAACAATGTCAGCAAACTCAAAAGAGCCTCAGTAACTCAGAAACCTTCAGTAACATTTTGAAGCAACTCATGCAACCATAGTCCTGTCATATTTATGTGCATGGCTAGGACACTGCTGACAATTAATTTAATGTGTATATCAACTCAACACATTTCCAGAGTATGTGCTCAAGTACAAGATAGCATAATCTTTCCTCTGACTTAACTCCTGAAGAATCAGCAATTTCACGCCCACATCACTCACAAGGACATGCAAAATAACCACACTGTAATGTAGCCATCAATGTAAAGGTCAGCGGATCTTTCTAGCTAGCCCTGTATGCAGTGATGAGAAGGCTACAAATTTGAACACACTTCTGTACATATAAAAGCCAAAAACTCCTTGTGCTGATTGCCTGGGTTACTCAAAAATACCACACTGCTGCAGCCTGGACTGTGATCAGGTAATTCAAAAGGCATCTAGCTTGGTCACCTAAGTTCGGTGCATATCCATGGTCTGTCTGATAACTGAAGCCAAAAATATTAAGATTTAATGTTATAATTTTATAATTTAAACTATCATCCATCAAATTATAACCTAATTGTAATCTAATTTACAGGGGAAAATATCAGTGGTATCTAAGAGGAAGAGCAACCAAAGGACAAATTATGTTATAATAAAACCAAAGAAATTTCCCCAAGGAGAGAGCTTCTACAAACCCTCTCCAATAACGCAAGTTATGCTGCCAAGGTGTTCAGACTCAGCCGCACCTAATGGATGCAATTAGAGATAAAGCTTCAAGCCTGGGTCTTCTAGCTACTGTTCAATTCCAGTCTCTGCTTCATTCTTGTTTCTGATTCAGATCCTATCAAGCACACAATTTTTCAGTTTCTGTGATTTTTGTAAAAGAGTGTTCCGTAGGCTCTCTGAGGGACTCTCATTCCTAAGGCTGTAAGAACAGAAAAATTACTTTCCTGACTCCCCAGTCCCTTTTGATTCTTTTTAAGCTTCTGAAAACTATACGGTAAAACTAAAAGTAAATGCTTGTGAATAAATACCACATAGCAATATATCAATTTTTTTCCTCTATTCAAGTATGAAACACACAATCCTTCTGTATCCCAGCTGAACCACATGGATTTTGGCACAAGATAACCATTTTATTACAGATCCACATCAGCAAATCTAAAAGATATTTGGACAGCATACCAAACAATTTTTTTAAAAACCAGAAGCTCTGTTTACTCACATCAGTCAATACTTATCACTTATTCTAAGGAAACAGACATATATTCACAATAATGCCATTTACATGCAAATTTTATTTCTAAAGAATAGTAGTATTTTAAAATCACATGAATGTGAAAAATCACAAAAGATACACATTTTCATTTATCCTGGGAACCTATGGCTGACCTCTATTTTCATTTAAATGCCTATTTAATTTGATGACTTTAAACACATTCTCTCCTTTATTTGGTTTCTTATGAAATACAAGTACATTGGACCCAATACTTGTTTAAATTGTCACTTGAAGTTCATCAACACACTTTGTCGATCTGCATAAAGGTCACCTAATTTACAAATGCCTCCTTTCTTGGAAGAAAATCTATAGCTGAATTACTCTCTGCTGGCAGCTGTCCTGCCCTCTTGGGGCTGAGCAGAGAGAATTTTTAAAAAAACCTAAAGCCAGTACTATAGATGGGGTTGGAAGCTCTCTTAATGCAGCTTCTTTAAGGCTTTTCTTCCTCTTGCATTATCTCCCAACTTAACACTCACATATAGTTGCTCTGGGAGTTGAAGACAGCTGAGCACTTATTTACAGCAAGCCATTTACAGGTTCTTAGTGGATGATTAAATAAATTCCTTGCCTCGGAAAGGTTACTTTCAGTGGAATCCAGGGTACTATTTTAAGTAGATGGAGAAATCAGTCACTTTTAATAGTCAACACAAAGACATGGGAATACATTTGTTGAAGCAGATGGGCTAATTAATCCACAAGCAAGTTGTGAATGTTAAGTAAAGAATATATCTTTTCTCATGTAAACCATCCTCCTGCCCACTTTGATTAAGCTTTTGTTTAATGAGTGCTCTCTCCCCCTGTCCCCAGCTATTCGACATACTGCAAAGTCTGGGCCACTTATCTACATCTCCCCCAGAGTGACTAGTGGCCACTGCCTGGATCCTTGCCACCCCCTTTGGAACCTTGCTCTAAATCCAGCCACATGCAAAACTTCATCAGCACCAGAAAATAAACAAGGAAATGGGCTTTGTCTTCCATGCAAACATCAACTGACATTGGCCAACTGCCACTTCTAATGCCAGCACCAGTGCACACAGGCTTATTCCCACTCACATAGAGGTGGACAGCAGAGAAGTAAAGACAGGACTAAATAACAAAACAGTGACTATAAAAAAATGTAGACATATGCTTGTTAAGTTATCCTCATGTTATGAGTTCTAAAGAACAGGTGAAGAAAAATCAGTCCTTTGAGGAAGACTGCTTCCAGGATTTAAGTGCCTGTGACCAAAAATTAAAAATGCCTTGTCTGTCTTCTAACACTTTTCTGCTCTTGATCATTTAATGCTGGCTAGAATTTTGAACCAAAAGAGCCAGAAATGTCGATATGTTTCCCGTAGTCTTTACTTTTTCCATATTAGGAGAAAAAGGAAAATAGCAGGAAAAAAAGGAAAAAGGGGAAAAGTATATATAGTCATGTGAAGGCAATCATCATAAAAGGTGTTGCATTAGCAGCTCATGAGATAACCTCCTATCCTCAGCAAATACCTGGCATATGCAAGTTTAAATTTAAGATCAGCCCTGCTGAAGTAAAATCCTTTGAGACGCTTCATTTATTCAGTAAAGGCAATGGAAAAAATAACTGAAGTGTTCTGCAAGAGCAGAGACGTCTAGACACACAGCTTTCCCAGCGAAATGACAGAGATGCTGTCTGACATGATGATGGAGTTCACACAAGGCTCACTGTCCTAGGAGATTTCAACACCCATGCAGAAGATGCCCCTGACCTGACAGGTGCTAAATCTGCTCTCATCAACCAGGCTCTTCACCTTCAATCTCTCACCCTAAATACACCCAGGCTACCACTCCCAGGGTGCATCCTTGGACAACAGACTGGCACAAAGATGTCCTTAAGTTTGACCAGTCCTTCTTTATGACAGGAATGTGAGCCCTCCCTCGCAGCAGGCAACAGAAGTAAAGAACAAAAACATACCACCTTCCTCCCAGACTCACAGCTTTTGGCACATGGGAACTCTAGAAAACTTTCAGTGCTGCGGGCAACAGCTGTGAGGTTCCCTGGGCAGGACAGGGTGGCACTGCACATGTGAACTCCCAGTGATGCACATACCAGAGGGGACATTGTGAGTCTTCTGCTAACACAGATGTGATAGCTCGTCTGCGGAAAGGGCATTTGACACGCTGACATTTTAGGTTACAGTTTAGTACTAAGCCGCATTTCTTCAGCAAGTTAATCTGGAAGATAGCAAATTCAGCCATAATCCAATACCATGATCTCAGTCAGGGTTCATGCAAGTTCAGTAAAGGGACAACTTTTATTATGCTGGTTAATGACATTTCCTCCTCCTCGGCCAGATGAGTTAAGTGACTCTTGTTCCAATTTGATCCTTTGCTGCCCTGACTGTGAAATCTCGTCATCCCTCCTAAAAGCTATACAAGCAGCTGAACATGCAGGCTCAGGCTGCTTTCCTCAAGCTGAACCACAGGCTTATAACAAGAATTACATCTCTATTACCTGCAGAGTTGAGGTTTGTGCTGTTTGATAGCTGGTTTGTGTAGTTGGTTCAACAATACTGGGTAGACCCAGGCGATGCCCAGTACTGCAGCTTTCTGTGCAACCAGCACAGTGTTTTGCCAGTATTTAGAAGAAATCTACTGTGTCTGAAAAGCCTACAGGTAAGCCTTTATCTAAGCAAGGCAAAAATAATGCTACAGAAATTGGGAAACATAAAAATATACCTATTTCCACTCTGTAAAATTTCCTCTCAGAGGGAGACAACCCAGTGACTTCTTGGTAATTTTGACCCCTAAAACAACAGTTGTCAGGAAAAAAGCACCCTCCATTCAACTGAGCTCAAGACGATGCTTTATTTTGTCGGAGTTGTTCAGTAAGATCAGTGCATCTGTGGGCAGGTCTGACAGCTGTAGCTTTCCTCTGAGAAGGACATGACATATTCCCGAAAGACCACAGCAAAGAGCTGGACACTGCCTGGAAATGTTGCCTAACAAGCTATCCTAAGGAATTCAAAAGATTTTTAAACCGGAATGGAAAAAGTGCCCCAGGTAGACGTACAGGGAATGGACAAATTATTCTCATCACATCTGCAGTTAATACAGCAAACTAGCGAGCAAGTTAACTAATAAGGATGTACTTGTGCAACTTTGGTTCTCCAACAAATATAAGCTCAAGATCTTTTTTCTCCATAATCTTTCCTTCTCTACCCAGTCATCTATAAATAAAACAAAACTGCTGCTAGAAGCATCTCCCAAAATTCTGTGTGCAGAATCATGCTCCATGTTTTTTAAAAAAACATTCAAATCTGTTGTAAGCAATGAAGATCCTTCCCACGTCTCAGAGGAGGTTTGGGGTTTTAAATCCTAAGTGTATTGACTGCCTAATTGCATTTATGGTATTGAGTATAGGAAATGGATTGTGTTTTAAATCCATGCCTATAGCCTGCTTCCAGCTTCCTAGGTGAGGTACAATGATCACTCACTACAAATGGCTGCAAGCAATTCAATCTCTTTAACGCTGTATGGGACATTTCCATACCTAAAGACTATGGATCTGAGCCCTCACAGTAGGGCACCACTTGAAAAAACACTTGGGTGCTACAATTCACATCTCCAGGATAACTATCACTGCTCCAACAAGATTTAAATCATTACTGAGTTAGCAGTGGCCAAAACTTAATTTGTAGCGAAAATGCAAACTTAATTTCTGCATTCATAACACAACGCTTGGTAACTGCAGTATATTTCTGTGTAACTGGAGAATATTTCCACCACCTCATCACTGTGTTTTAGAGCAATGCACGTCTCACAAAGATCCTTTCAAGTCCTTTAATGCTGATGTCCAACAGCATCAGAACAGCTCAGAAAATTCAGATGAGAAAGTACAGCAACAGCTCAGAAAACATTCACTTAAGTTTCAAAAGAAAGAATATACTATTATCTGCCATTCTCTTGGTTTGTGTTGTCTGCATTCGTCTTGTGAGTGAAATGAAATCACCAAATTAAATTCAAGAATTACTGCATCAGTTTCAGAGCAAGCTGCCTGGAGACAACTGCTGGTAGACACGCATTTGTGATCAGCTGTTGTTGTTTCTTTCCAACTCCCTCAATTTGCCCAGTAGACCTGTGACTAGTTGCAATCACCATCTTTCTTGCATCGTCTTCGGGTTGGACTCCCAGTCTCATTCCTCCTTCCCTTGCGTTGCTGCCTCTGGTCTCTCTCTTACGCTGTCAGCTGTTCTCACTGCGTTGTTCTTACAGTGCAGACCCTTTATTCCCTAGGACTCTCCTGCCTGCTGATTCCAGAACCTTCCATCTCTCTTTTCCTGAACCCCTCTCTACAAAGACCTCCCACTGCCCTCTCACTGAACCTGTCCCCTCTGCGCAGGCTGGGAATGCTGGCACTTGTCACCCTCCCAGGGTGACAGCTGGAGAGTCTGAACACTCATGAGGTCTGCCTTCACCAGCACCTCCTGGTACCAACACGACTGCTCAGCTAACCCAGATGGTAATGTTGCAAGGCTGGGGTGTATTTACTATGCAAATTGCTCTTAATATTGACAAACAGTTTTTCTGATGATATTAAGATTCTGCCTGAGGGCAATAAAGACTAAACTAGCTGTGGCATGCATAAAATACGTTGTTGTACTTCTTGATATAATTAGAACGTCATTTATTGCATTAATCACTGCAAACTTTTTCTGTTTGGGGATAGGACATTAAATAAATCTCTCACAAGATCTACCACATACAGTAATCCTTTGATGGTGGGGAAAAATAGAATCAAAGGCCAGTGTATGTGCTCAGAACAAACACTTTTTATTTCTAAGCCCTTGTACTGAATGCTATAGTCTCCTGTGAACTTCATGGTGTCTCTACTCTACCACAAGCTCACTTTCCAATTTCTCTTACAGGGTATGTATTTTTCTCAGAGAAGAGGCTCTTCAAAACGTAGTCACTATTAAAGTTTTAGGAGATCAAATTAATTACTTTCTTTAATCATCTGCAGTTCCCAAAGAATAATGGAAGAGGCTGAATGGCAGATTTTAGGGCTCTAAATAATTTGTAGTCACTTTTTTCCTTTTCACAGAATCATAATCTACATTTCACTAACAGAAAAGTTTCACCTCTAAACCTCTCCCACCACCCACCCACCCTTCCATGAACTCAGTCACGGCTGGCATCGCCACATGAATGTTACACTTATCACTGTCATAACAATTCATCCACATACAGACGGCTGAAACTCCTGGTCTCCTCTGAACCGAGTAGTTTAAAAAGATAGATGGCTGCCTTCTGGCTAATTGTGGGAGTTCTTTCATTACTATAAAAAGACGTATTATACCTCAAGTGACTTTATAAGCAGTGAATAATGAGACTTAAAGTCTTTGGAAAGAAGTCCACTGATCAAATGCTGGGATAACTTATGGGCACGGTGACCTTTTCCTCAGCAAGAAACTCCAAACTGCTGCTGTTGGCCCATTATTAAAATTCCCCATTTAAGGCATGTAGTTAAGCACAAGGCAGACTTTACTTTTTGAATTTCTAAATTCAATTTAAGGTAGCACAGCAAGACCCAGAGCTCTCCCAGCACAGAGGACAAACTCTGGGCCGCTCCAGCTGTGCAGGAGCAGGACAGATGGCTGTGGAAGGGCAGGCAGCTGGCTGGGGCTCACTGCCCTGCTCCTGACAGCACTGCTGGCACCGGGAGCCTGCATCCCCTGTGCCACAGTGCTCCTTACCCAGCAAGGGAGCTCCTTCCTGCCAGCATGTCCCCCAGCAAGCACCACTACACTAGGCTGGCTCCTCGGGCACTGCGGAGAGGAGCAGCACATCAGCTCCAGCCTGTCTGTGAGCTGAGCTTGGCCCTGGCCAGGAGGGTGCTCTGTGTGCCAGCGTTTCACACTGCAAAACTGTGGAGACAGAAACCCAACATCGGGCACTGAGCCAGCTCTCGGCTCTGGCTGATGCCCTGCTGAGCTCCTGGCTCTGCCACACACCTACACAGCCCAGTGTCCTGCTGGGGTGCCACCCACACGGAATGCTAAGGTTAGAGTGATCCCCAAACACATCTGCCCTTGGTTTTTTAATGAATGCACAACAGACTAGCTCTGCTTTAATACACATTCCTTACTGTGCATCTGTTTTAATTTTATCTTGAAGGAATAGAAAAGGTTCCTCCTCTTTGGAAGTAAAACTTGGAGGGTCTCTCATTTCTTTCCATTCTTCTCTCATGCTGCCTAGAAACTAATCTGACACTGTTGTTCTCCATTGATTTTCATGGTTTTACTCCAGAATAAGCATATTGGCATTTTTTTTTTTTTGCGTAATAGTACTTTCAAAAATTCATTCCAGTGCTTTATAGAACTAAATATTTTAAAAATACTTTTCAAAAACTCACATGTGTTTAAATTTTCTCAGTCATAGGGGCTGACAATAGATTACACTAACTTCATCCTGCCTCTGGAACATGGCAACTTATGTGACCTTTTTTTCAAAAAAGACAATTCAGAGGAATGAGTCCTTTCATAAAACAATGCAAGTAATGGGGCCTTACCTGCCATTCAAAAGTTCAGATGTTTTTGTAGCAGAAAGTTCCCAGTAGCTTTTAGGAAAGCTTAGCAACAATTTTTATTGAACATCAAGAGAGAAGCTGTAAACTTGTAGCTACACACAATGAACACAAAAGAAATTGCATGTAGCGGCACAGAAAAGGAATCTGATGAAACATATTTGTGACTGTTTCTTCCCTTTTGTTTCTCTCTCTCCTACTTTGATCCTCTTTTTTAAAAGACTGTTTATTCATGTAGGATTACTTTATTTTCAACTGAGCGATGGCTTGCTGTGCTGACACAGAAATATTTTAAGTTGTTTCTTTCTAAAGTTTACCTGCCACATTCCTTCTTAGCAGCAAAAAAATGGTAAAGGATGTGAATATTAGTACCAGCTTAATTCTATCTTATTTATACAGCACCGTGACTGTGTATACATCTTCTGTACTAAAGCTGCAGCTCCTTTCTGGCTAAAAATCAATTACAGCTATTTCTGTCCCTGTGTTTCCAACTCTATTCTTCCTTCTAGAGTCTTTCTCCTTCCTCTCTCCCTATCTCTGCCTTCCTACACCACTTCCTTCCTGTGTTTTATTCCACTTGCCTCTTTGGCTTCCTTCCCATATCTTTCACTTGCTCCTTTGACTCCCTTTATCTTGGATTTGGTCTCTGCAATGTTAGAAGCAGCAGCAACTGCTCCTGCATGGCTTTAGTATTTAACACCTGCAAAGGGATCTTTCCCTGAATGAAGTCTGCACAGGAAGTCCCTTCATAGAGGCTTCAGGGGAGAATGAAGTAGCTGACTCATTTCTCCAATGGACTCTTAAAAAAATCAGCAAAGGGCAGTTTTTGAGAAAGTTCATGCAATGCTCATCAGTTTTCCCAGGCAATTCCAGGTGCGATGCAAGGCTATCAGAGCTGCTGTTCGAGCTCTCCAAAGCATGTCAAGGCTATTAAGGTACAAATGGCTGAAAAATACACCACTGAGCTTACACCCTGCTGGTAGCCAAGGCTAGGCTGCCAACTGGTCACAGAATATATTGCACCACTGCCTTGCACTACCACAAATATCACTGAAATACAACAGATTTTGAAGAATCTCTTGTGTTAACTCTTCAGAAAAAAAATCAGGCCTTTGGATAAATGTGGGCAGTTCTTGCTGCTTTCAATTGCCATGCACCAACATCAGATGGTGAAGTTTAGCATACGGAGCAGAAAAGACCTTTAATTATCAGGAAGAGAGTAATTCTTTCTGCTCAGAGAAACAGAATTTTACTCTAATATGAAATTAAATTATCTGAAAGGCTTTTGATTATCTTAAAAGCACCATGAAAAACTTAATTAAAACACTGAAGAGAATATTGCAATCCATACTTCCTACCTACTGTACTCATGCATTTGAAAAAAAATGCCTAGGTACAAGGACTCTCTTTTTGGTTGTACAGTATCAAGCACCACAGACCCCCAAAGTAGGGCCTTCTAGATATTGCTGTAGTAAAAATAATGATTATACATCTGTGCTGAGAATTCAGACAATGAATTATAAGGGGACATGAATTAAAATAGACACGCTTTAAAATAAAGTTTATGGCCTAGACAATGCCAATACTTTAGCAATGGCACACTGGGGGATATCAAGACAAGTGCAATGTTGTCTTTGTTTTGTCTCAGGAAGAAAGTCCCTTTAAAAATGAGGTTTTTTTCTTGCAATTTATATGACATTTCATAACATAAAAAGATAGATACCAGTGACAGAAGAAATAAGGCCCCTTATTTTTCACATTATATCTCAGAAAAGAAGGTGCACATGCATTCCTGATGGCAATATACAGATTATATACACAAGATTATTTTAGAAAGGGAGATGTAAGTTCTGCATGTGCTTATAACAAAATGATTAAGAGTCGACTAGAAATGCTCTTAATAAGTTATAAAAATAGCACAGTGATTGTAAAATCAAAGTTCCTGAACAAATGAAGACATTTCACCAAAATCAACAACACTGAAATGTTTCTCAGCTGAACTTCTTAACCAAACCTCACAGATTTTAAGATGCCGTATTCATCATTTTACCATGACTCTTGCCTTGTTTTTTTTACACTAGCTTTGGCAACCTTCTTCAGCAGGAGGCAAGAAACTGTGGTAAAATATAAAATATCTGTGCCATGCGGAAGAGTAGACTAGGAGAGGAGCGGCTGATGAGCAGCCCTGCAGAAAGGGATCTGGGCATGCTGGCTGACAGCAGGCTCAGTGTGAACCAGAATTGTGAGAAGAGGGCAAACCCCATCATGGGGTGCATCAAACACAGCACCACCAGCCTGTCGAGGGAGCTGATTATCCTGCTGAGATCAGAGCTGGTGCAGCCTCACCTGGAGTCACCGCGTGCAGTTCAGCGCCCCAACACTTGAAAAGGATGTGAAGGTACTTGCATGTGCCCAGAGGAGGGCAACAAAGCTGGTGAAAGTGCTGGAAGAAATGTTCTATGAGAAGCAGGGTAGTGCTCTGTGTTTGTCTAGTTTGGAGAAAAGGAGGGCGAGGGGCAACCTCATTGCTCTCTAGAGCTTCCTGAGAAGGGAACACAAAGAGGGCAGTGTTGATCTTGCTGGTGTGCAGTCACAGGACACACAGCAACAGTGCAAAGCTGCACCAGGGGAGGTTTCTTTACTGAGATGGTGGTCAGACACTGGAATAGGCATCCCACAGAGGTGGCCCGTGCCCCGCAACTGTCAGCATTTAGGAGGCAGTTGAGCAATGCCCTTAACAACACACTTAAATTTTTCGTCAGCCCTGAAGTGGTCAGGCAGTAGGACTAGATGATCATAGTAGGTCCCTTCCAGCTGTAAGTATTCTATTCTATTCTATTCTATTCTGTTCTCACAGAAACCAAAATATGATGTTGCAACATCACAGCTTGTAAAATTTTTGTTTGTTCTTTAAACAGGAGGCAGGCAGGAAGCAGCAGCATAAGCTTGCAACTGGATCGATAAATTGCAGTGAAGTGCAAATTTCAACCAAGTCCTGTGTGTTCTAACAGCTCAGATGTACCTGGATTCAAAGGCTTCTTCTCGGCTTATTTGTTGAAAAGGTTATGTTTTAAAATGGCTCAGTTGAAGAAAAGTGTATTTACCCCCTAAATTTAAAGTCAAGTGGTCTCCTACTTCAAAATCTACATCACGTATGACTTGAGAGTAGCTTTCTTATTACTGCTGATAGATGTATTCTTTAAGAAAGCCAGGTTCCTTTAAACTTTCATGGTAAGCTGGCTTTACAAGCTAGTAAAGTAAAATGTCATAGCATAAAGTTATTGGTGAAAAGAACCACATCTAAAAAGCAGAGACGTCCAATAAATTGAGAAATGTCTGAAGCCAGCTCAAAATAGCAGGGTAAATTCAAACAAACCTTCCCCACCCAAGGAGAGGCAGACAGGCATAAATCATTCCCAGCAATCAATTCTGCTATTTGAATTCATCCTGACACTTGTTGGGCTCGGTTGCTGATGTGGAACCATGGCAGAAAGGCCAGGCCACCGGGGAAATTTGGCCAGCCTCCACTTCTGAGAGTGAACCATCCGACTGCAGGTCTCCAACCCTTGTATCGCTTTTCTTTTTTCCAAGCATAAACCGTTTTGTCCACTGTGTTTCAGGTCTGCCAGGATAAAGAAAATTCTTTGATTGCTGTTCATATAAGAGATGGGGAGCATTGGAATGGTAAGATTGCTTTTCAGGCAGACAGTTTAAAAATAAACCTGCCAGGTTAATATTCATGATTCTGTTTCTCACTGTGGCTACTTTGCAGTTAATTATTGATGTTGTTTGACAACAAAGAAAACATCTGAGAAATAAGGCTGCAGGTTTCTACTAGTGAAAGTTCTGTGAAAATTCAATATTTACATACATTGGAGACAAATCTGCTCTTAATGGAGATTCTCAGAAATTTTTGTGGGAAAAAATTTGCATACTGGCCTTGAGTGCCTTCATTGGAAATATCATCACATTCTCAGTTGTCAGTGCGTAAGTCTCACTAAAAAACAGGCAAGGTAGCCAGTGCTCACAGATATTCAGAATATGCATTTTCTTCCTCTCCTTCCCCTCCTACCCCTCCAAACCCTAGCCTTAGAGAAATCCAGACACTGCGAGGTCAGGTACCCAGCCGTGCAATCTTAATCTGCAGCGTGCCCCTACCGCCCGTCGCAGTTTCCCATCGCAGTCGGTGGAAACAAGCTGCAGGGCAGCCATCACATCCTGTATGTCACACAGCTCCACTGAGCCAGAGAGGGACTACCTGGAGCAGATTGTGATACTGTGATCTCAGGGAGGGCAGTGCCATCCCATCTGACACCCTCATGCGTGATCAGCAGCCGAGGGGCAGGAGTACCCAAAGGTATCAGCATCCTCATTTCACCCTGAGTTATTTGGGTGGGAGGAGGCACAGGGTCCCTCAAGGACTGTCAGCAGGAGATGCGTGTGGTCCATGGGACAAGCCAAGAGCCACTGAGCACAACAGGCTGGAAGCAAACTCAAAAGGCTCCTTTAGAGATACCATCAAAGCCTTGCAGTTAAGCAGACATGTCTCCCCATTAGCTCTACGCTTCTGCTCCAGGCCCAGGACAGACAGCTCAACTTCTTAAAAAGTAAGTCAACCAATGGAAGACATGACTTTCCCTCCCCTTAAAAAATGAGGACAGTATGTATTTGGAGCAGTAGCAGCTGCATATTGACACGCTAGCCTAAGAAGTAAGTTATTTGCCTAGAAACTGGAAAAGCTGAAGTGAGCATAACTGTATGAAATCACACCTTTCACTCCGCAAGGCAGCCTTTCCATCAGGTTACTGGACGTTTTGGAATGCAAGAAATTACACACTGCTTTCTGAAGCTGTTATTTAAAGTAATAAAATAAAATATAATCTAACCACCTATCAAATAAGGCTGGGTTTAAGGAGTTAAGTATATGGTTAGATGGAGGCTACTTTTCTGAAATGCTTACTCTATCACAGTCAAATGGGTACAACAGCTACATTTAGAAATCTCCCAGTAGCAGGGCAAATGTGAGAAATAACAGGTCTAGCCTCACCCTCTGCTTTCTTCTCATTATTGCATTCTGATTACTGTACTTTCATAAAACATGACTCATTATGGCATGTCTCTTTTTTCTCCACCTTCCTGCCTCACCATTTAGCCTTCTCCCCTCCTCCCCACTTCCTTTTCCCCCCCAGGGTTCCCAGGTAAACCTCCTAGTCCTGCTGAAGCCATTGATATTTCAAAAGGCATTAAGCATGTCACTAGGAATTGGCAGGTGAAGTTTGCTGATATTTCCACAAATGCCACTAATAAAAATATTAAATAAGATCACTGCAAAGACAAACTCCTCTGGAGTTCCAGCAGTAATGTCTCCTCAGCCATTTACTTTCCTTTTTAGCACTACATTTAGATAGATACCTCCAGATTCAACTCCACATCCTCCTTATGACCACCCATCTAATTGCTTCTGTTCCAATTTAGCTAGTATTTTCCTTTACAGTTCTGGATCAGACATTTTTGTTTATCTGAAGTTCAGATAAAGAGGACTTACCACATGCTCTTTATCAAGATAAGGCATTTGCTAATCAAAAAGATTATCAGGTTAGCCAGCTTTGTAACCATCCACCCTGCTAAGTCTGTGATTCATTATGCTGCACTAACCTTTGGTCTTCCCTAGGTGTAATCATCCTTCCCTTCAAATTGTACTTTACCACCTTCACACTGTATATTCTGAAGCTGAAGGCTGGCAAGTCCCATAATGATCCTAAGCAGAGGTACACCATTTAATTTTATTCCACGAACACCTCCATGCTAAACTAGATTAACAAATCTCCCTATTCATCCTGGCTACTGCTTCTCTCAACCCTTGAGAGCCTCTTGCCTCATAGTTTTACCAGTATAACTGCTTCTGGAGGTTATGCTAAAAATTGAATCACTGAAAGATCCTGCTTTTAAAATATTTTTTCTTAAAATATTAGGGTTATTTACCCTACAGACAATGGCCTTCTTCCTCCACGTTACTCATGTTCCCCTTAAATCCCCTCTCCTACCCCTTCACTCTTCAGGTGCTTTTCCCATCCACTCAAAACATGCACCTGTGCATTTCTTTCGGAGAGGTTTTAAACCTTTCTGCTTGACATACTATAACTCCCCCAAAGGTAGAAAATCTTCAGAATGGTCAGACTGTGATAAAATGATTATTTTCCTGTACACAAGGCACAGGCAATGTACAGTAGAGCCAACCAGGTCTTCAGGTTGAAGAGAGGGACAGGAATGGCTCTTTAGTACTAAATACCTCACATTTGTGTGAATATTCTTTCAATTTACCAAATGACATAAGCTCAGTTTTGGAGGTCTCTAAAAGACAAAAAAAAAAAAAGATATTAAAATAAAATCAGTAAAAGAGAGGAAGAGAAAAATTCAAAATGCTGAAAAATTATAAAGATTTACTATTATGGCATTTGTTAATCCAGGGAGAACATCTCTATTAATAGATAGTAATATTCATGGGTATTGTAAACCTATTTCCCAGGATGAGGTCTGATTTATAGTCTTGGACAGAAATTATTCTTCCAATGTCTTACAAAAGCAGAAAAAAAGCTTTCACTCAGCATGGTTTCAAGTTACACAAGTACAACACAGCGGAGACTCTGCTGCCTCTTGATGCCTTCTGTGTTGCCGTAAGTTAGCTCAAAGATGGCTTTATTTTTAGAGCAATATTTTACAGGCTGTTAATCCAGAAAGTGAATTATTGCCCTTGGGTATTTTGTGAAAAAATAAAATAAAAAACAACTGAGGTATTTCATTTATTATAGCTGTTGCTGTGCATGGGCAATAATTTCTTTTTCTCCAATAATATATTAGGCTTCTCTGCACTAGAACTTCCTAAAGCAGTTTCACTAACATAGTTGGCTCTAAGCCCCTTAGAGCCTGTCTTGTTAATTATTTGTGAATTTGAAAGATTTACACAAAAAATCCTAATGAGATGGGTTTGAAAGGGACTGTAAAGGTGTAAGGTATTTATATTGAAGCTTAGTACAGTTACGGTGGAGATAAGTATTGTGCCAGGTCTTGCACTCAGACAATAAATGCTTTTTCATTTAAAAGTTATGTTTAAGAAAAGATGGAAGCAGTGCTGTGAGTTGGACAGGGCAGAACTGGAAATGTCCGAGTTCTGCCTTATCACTGGCACAGCCCTGTCATCTTTGCACAGTAACTTAACCTGACTGTATTTTAACTTATTCCCTGCCTGCAGTTATGATGAAGCTAGTAGACCTCTACTCTGACTTCGATCATAAACTGTTGATTTTTTAAAAAATATAGAGCATTTTTTTTTCCATATATGCAACCAGCCATCTCCAAACATGATGCATGCTTGTTGCACCACACCTCAAAAATGCTGTGGGGCTGAGTTCATGTTTGTAAAGCACTTCTGAACCTCAAAAAAGAGCACATTCACAAAGCAAATTGTAATAAAACAGAAGTTGAAGTTTGGTAAAAGCTGCAGCAACAGCACAAAGCAAAACCAGGCAAAAGTCATGACTGGTACCTGACCCTCGTTCATGTATCTCCAAATGTCACCAATGTTGAAGTCTGGCATTGGATGAGTTACCAAGAGGGGAATCACAGCACAGTGTTAGCAGAAATAGGACAGTTCTTGTGCCAGCAGATCTGCATTTCCAATCTCTTTGACAGCTGAAGGACTCAATTTCAAGGCTGAGCATTAGTTGGCAGATACAGATGTAAATGGCTCGCAGGTACAGCTCCTGGAAAATATGATGACTGCAAAGAAGAACTCCCACTGTGAGCACTTTGCATGGCTCCATCCAGCTCTGCCTCTGGCACACTGCGGTAGCAGCAGCCTGGCAACTGCTGGCACCAAAACCAGATCTGCCCTCGGGTTTCTGACTCTCAGCTTCAGTAACACAGTGGATATAGGCACAGTTAACCACAAAACTGGGCTCTCTGCGTACAGCTGGGTCAGGACACTGCTACACTGCTTTGCTTTTAGCTTGTGACATGTAGCATATGCCTGTTTGCACCTGGAGTCACTTCTTTCTCAGATGGCATGAGAGAGGCTTTTAAACCAGCGTTCACAGGATGTTTGACACATTCAGAAATTCCCTTCTGTGTCAAAATAATGAAGTGGAGAAGTCCTCAGGATAAACAGAAAAAGCTAGAATATATGTAGTTGTATACACTAATTAGCCCCCTGGAATGCACACGTAAAACAAGCCTTGTGAATGCAAAATTAATCTTAATTAAAAAAAAAAAAGTTTCATGAAAACAAGTTAGAGGCGTATTTGATAGGGGGCCAAAGTATTGTTGCCTGAAGTAAATGATATTTATAGACCACAATGTGCAACACTGGAACATTGTTTTTGTCAAGTACAAATTAAGCTAATGTACCATTAAAAGCTAGAGGCTCGTACACATTAAAATCATGAGGTTAGGACACAGACTGTGCTATGACAAACTATCTGTGCAGAGACATGATAGGGATGATCCAGCACCCAGCTAGGAACTTCAAAAGCAACTTGCAGCTTCTCCTGTGGCGTATTTAAGATGAGCTTTCTGAACACTAGTATTACTCCAAGTCAAGGTGCTTTTTCTCTTTTTGTGATAAAAAATAACAATCGGTAAAAAGAACAAAAATATATGAAGCTTAATGAGAGGCAAGGCAGTACTTCTGGAGACAGTACATATAATTTTGTTATGATGCACAGCTCTTCCTTAAGTCAGATCTTATATTCCTCACCCTGCAGGATCTTCTTGAAGGGATAGAGAAGAATTTTGCTGTTACCAGGAGGGGAAGGAAAAAGAGGGAACAAGACAGAAGAGAAGCTTATAACCCAGAACTGTAAACTAAACTTCAGTGAAAGGACACCGGAGATTATCTTCACACTGTTTGTCTCCACCTTCAGCTACAAAATAAAATTTCCTTCCATGCTGACTTTGCCTACCTCCCCTGTAGTGTCCCTCTGACCTTTTTGGTAATAGATATTTTTAATATTAAAAAGTCACTTGCAACTTTGCCCCATCTTTTTCATGGGAAACCACATAGAAAGCAAACAACAAAAAAGTATTAAAAAAACCAAACAAACAACAAAGCAAAAGAATGTTGACCGTGGCTCACACACCTTGTGACAAGTGAGCAGACCCACCTGAGGCTCACAGTCTGACACATTGACAGCCTCACAGCTGGAGTGGCCACCAGCAAACAGATGACCTGAATCCAAGGTCTTCCAGACCCTGCAGGGCTCAAGCCTTTGTGGGACTTTAGGTAGTGTGCTCTGGGTAGCTCTGCTGGCACCAGAGGAGAAGGACAAATGTCTGGTGAGGGACATGAGATGACACCACTCTTTGAGCAAAGTGCACTTGGACATGTGAGCTCTAATTCGCTCCTGGTTCACCACCATGACCTGCAGAGCTGCCTCTCCTGTCTCTGGAATGGCAGCTGCTCCAGCCAGTGACAATGCACCCCGGCCCCAAACTCACTCTTCTTTAGTTTAAATTATCACTACTGCAACATAAAGTGTCTGTGACCCCCATGCATGACCACGCAAATGCATGGAACTGCCAAAAATCCCAGGCATTTGTACTTTAAAAAACAAATACCCTGCCCCCTCCAAGGAGCATTTCACTATTTACAAACCAATCTCTCAGAGATTTTTTCTGAGAACAGTCCAGCAGGAATGAGAAAGAGAGATTTCAAGAATATTGATGGCAGACAGAAAAACAAACCCCATGGATTTTTGTAGGAGATCTTTGCTTTCTCAGTCCCATTGGAAAACTCAGCCCTAACTTTATTCATAAATCATGAAAGAAATCATAGCCCCAAGCCACCTCCTAGCCACAAAACAGTTCAACAAAACAGGAGTGGGACGCAAACTGCCAGACAGCACAGAGGAATTCAGGTGACATTCCCAAACTTTTGAGGACAGCCAACAAGGGGCCTGAACCTCTAGAAATAAATACAAGATACACACCGAAAAGCAAACACCTCCATCTCTGTAAGTCTCTGCTGCTTTTTTTACCATGTGTGGTTGCTAGGCTGTTTTCCACATTTGCTTCATCAAAACAATTATCATCTGCAGCCTTTTGAAATTATATTCCAAAGATAAAACAATTACATCAAGGACTAGTAAAAGCTCTTCACTGTTCCGTATCTGCACAAATTACCTTGTATTTCAGATGATTTTATGTACATTTAATCACTACAGATTAATTAGATGGCATACAGAAATGAGCAAAACTGAAGAGCTAACTTCAGTTTAAGCACACACGCAGCTAACTTGCGGCTTTTTAGAACAATTTTAATTAAAAGTTCTAGAAAAACCATCCAGCTGAAAATATCAGAAGCTTTGGGATGGGCTTAGCATAACTAATTAATTTTATATTTAATCAAAGCAGCCTTTGGCTGTAATAAAAATCTATTTTCCTCTGGTAATAAATACAGTAATTCTGTGAAACAGAATACATAATTTGCAAAATTTCATATGTACAGAAGATCCATGCTGAAAAGCCATCATTGCAATCCCAACCTTCAGAGACCAGGTTGTTTTCCTTTAAAATATGTAAGACTATTTTGAAATCAGCTTTAAATGCCATGTCATAACAAAAATTTCTGAAAAAGGTGACCCAAAGTGCCTTGGATCCCTCCAAAAGAAGAAACATAATCCAAAGTGACAGTAATTTTGAATGAGACTGACTTTTCCAGTGAACCATGGAGAGAATGCAAGAAATGTCCCACCCATTCAAACCAACCACCTCCACCTAGGTAGCAATGGCAATAGCAAATGCTGTTCAGAGTGAGCACACGAGGCCAGCTACTCCTGGCAATCCATTCCCACATATCCTCCCAGGAGCTCACAGAATTTTACAGATCATCCTTTAAAAATGTCACTTGCACAGAGAACCTGAAAAGCAGCCTTTTTCACTTTGTTTCTACATAGTAGAATATAAAAGCTGGCAGATTTCAAGCTCCAGCCAGCCTGGCCAAATGCTGGATTTGATCCATGCAATCAGATGAAAACAGCCCCATCAATACAGTATAAACCTTCCAGCTTTGCAAGTCACAAAAACACTCATCCGTCTACTTACACAGTGACAGCCAAGAGCTGCTACAGCATCTTTTCTACTACAGACTTCCTTTCATTTATATGACACAAATTCCCAGTTGTGCTGCTGTAACATGTTTTTCATGTGGTCCTGCACTGAATTATCTCCACTCCCTTATACTGAGTAGATGCAAATTTTAAAAAAATAGCAGCATTAATATAACATGATGCATCTTCTGCTCCTAAAATATCTAACGTTCTAATATAAATAACAGCTTTGACTCTCTGCTTTCTTAGATGGGCCAGAATGCAAAGCATTTTAGCTGCTTTGAAATATTTCATTCACTTGCAGTTGTCAAAATACTTTCTTACCTTTTTTTTCAGTTAGCACAAGAGACTGACTAGAAAATTATCCGTCTGATGCACCCCCCTGGTACAATTAAATTGGAAAACAGATTAGGTATTGATCTGCTAGCAAACATATATTGATGAATACCAGCTTATTGGGAATTAGTGCTGAAATGAAAATGGATGTTTCATTTATAATATATATTATATGTATATGCATGCACTGTAACCTCTGGTCATTATGACTGGAAT
Organism: Acanthiza pusilla; assembly: GCA_036630365.1. NCBI lineage: Eukaryota > Metazoa > Chordata > Aves > Passeriformes > Acanthizidae > Acanthiza > Acanthiza pusilla. Next base: position 25,262,838 of record JAXCHO010000079.1, read on the forward strand.
TGCAGTAAATGTATAGATCCTTTCTTTACTATAAACACATGCCAGTACAGCTGATCTGCATAGATTTGGGGAGAGATTTATAGGGGGACTAGCTGTAAATGCTTTTCCTGTAGTAAAACCTAAGGCTGCAGGTCTCTTTTGCTGTCTTCTCTTCCACTTTCTGTGTGTATTACAAGTATATTCTCTGCCTTTCATACCTAAGAATCAAAACCTGCCCTTCCTAAAACTCGTGCAAGTATTGTCTTTATCGGCACATTGCACAGATTTCAGGTTGTTAGGTTGGCAGCAGAAAGTTTCTTGAAAGCCTTTCCCAAGGACCTCACTTTCATGGCCTGCTTTCAGCAGGACAACAAAACACTTTACCACTCCAGTCAAACAGCTGAAACACATCTCTTAAGTCATCTTTACATCTCAGCTGTACTTTGTCTAAAGTGTTTAAATCTCAGCTGTACTTTGTCTAAAGTATCTATCGCAAAGGTACAGCATTTAAATTACTTTCTCTTTTCAGTAAAAGCATGGAACAGATTTAAGTATAAATGCTCTTATTGCCTTCCAAAATTTAGTCAGGCCTTTTTTCCATAGCAAGCAGGTCCTAATCTTAGTCAGGCAGTTGACTGGTTTTGTTCTTGCCCATGCAAAAATACCTCTGGAACACAATTCTTCAAACTAATTACAGAGGTGCTTACTCTGCATATTTACCCTGTAACCAGCATTTCCTAATAGCAAACCATTCTCAATATTCAGCCACATGTTTTTTCATTCCATTGGATCTCACTGTTGCTAATTGCACTTCATTTGGGATGCTTTCCATTGCCCAACAGATCATTATTTTTCAAGACATTGTCCAATTGTATCATAGTGGATATTCTTGCAATAAAGACATAAATACATATGTCCATTCTCCACACCAAGAATGTGCAGAGAAAAGCACAAGTCAACAATTCATATTTGGGCTCCATCTTGATGACAGGCTTTCCTAGTATTTTCCATTCAGCCCTCTTTTTAGATGTTACCCCATGAATATGTTAGCCTTACTCAGGCAGTTTGTTCTATAAACAGTAAATGCAGGAAACTTTTTTGTAGAAAAGGCAGAAGTTGAAGAAGAATCAATCAAATCATAACCATAGAATTTGAGGTATAAACCCCTTCATTTCCTCCAGTGAATCTTCCAGAGCAAGACACTTATGCCAAGGTATAATACCTTAGAACTGATCAGAATATAAAGATGATATTTTAAAGTAGTCAAAATTAGCTGTATTGATCAACAACTGTGCATTTAAGAAGAGCAATAAAGACAGATGAGGCAGTATGTCTGCCTACACATGGCACCAACATTTCATATAGCACATCCTGAAATGGTAGAAATCTTCATATCTGTAACACTTACTATGCATGTCCTTGAGCTTTGCCTTCTGTTCCTTTACACAATTGTTTCCCTCTGCATATTTCATGGGAAGGAGACTGGAAAGAGGTGTGCTTAATAAATGGGACCATTAAAAAGATTGGATTGCTCTTGCTTTCACCAGCATTATTGCAGCAGAAATAATTCATCTATTCTGGTCTGAGTAAACTCTGTACCTAAGTCTTAGTAAAAATACAAGTGCATCAAGACAGTAAAAAAGGTAATCTGATTGATGACCAAAACCAATCAAAACGCTGCTTTAATGGTTCTTGTGCTGAGATATACCTTCAGTATCTGCTCTAAGAAAATACCAGAGTAACTGAACATTAGAAAAAAAATCAAAACAAAACATGTGTACACAGTATGTCAGAATATGCAGTATATCTCATTTCTACTCTGTAGGAGAGTAAGTTGTACTTGTTCTCATCTCCATTGTTTTCAATAAATGACCTAATAACAGAGCATTTTTCTATTTCAATGACACAGAACCCAGTGCTAGTCATGGTGTTATTGCTACTATTATCTAAAGACATCAGAGTAAAGTACATAGAATGTGATAATATATCTCATACAAGAAAAGGTCATGCAGCAGTTCCACAATTTGCTGACCCTAAATGTATGTACAGTTGTATCACTCTGCATTATAATCACATTTCTGACGTATTGCAGGCGTGCATGACAGCAAGTTTATGGTACAGTGCCAATTACATGACATTGTGGGAGAATAGACAACTGTTGAACCAGCATAAAGTTAGGATGGTGCAGACAGATGATATCTGATTTGGTATTAAGCATAAGCCTGCTGTTAGAAAATCAGCCAATCAACATTCTTTCAACAAAACTGAAAGATGAATTTTAACACAGTCAATGGTATGTGTGATGCAGTCATAGAACTTGCTCTCTTGTATATATGAGCCCTAGAGCAGCATTTACTGCATCACTGAATGTCAGCCCAAGAGAGGAAGGGAATATACATGGAATTTAGCCAGAAAAGCCTTTTTCCTCATCCAAAACAAGCACAGCAACTTTAAATGAAATGAGGACTGCAGCAGTTGCTCTGATTTAAATGAAGCTGTATTAATTATACAAAGGCTAACAAAAGGGTAGTTGGCACATGTAGAGCAAGGAGTGAGAAGCCAGGGAGAAGAACAAGGAACAGCAGGTTGGAACAATGAAGGGCTACCTTAGTCAGATGTGCATTATGAGATAATAATGTAATATGCTCAAATGTCTCTATCTAATTCATGATTTGGAGTATGACTGACATTTTTCTGTTTTCAGGCAGAATTTCCTGTTTGACAGGTCCAGTTATACAGTCAAACTGACTATATTTGCAGAACAAGTTATCATAGCAGATGTTTTTTATTAATTGTTAGAGATTGGAGCTATCATTAAAATGGAACAAAAATTAGACACTGTTTCTCGAAGAGTCTAGAAGTGGCATTTCTGTGTAAAAGAAATGGAAAAAAAGAATCTGTTGCTATTACAGGGCAATACCAATTAAAGCTGGATTTAAAGTCTAAAATAATACTGACTACATTGGCACAAGGTAATGTCAAACCACATCACCAATTAAGAATAGGGAAAATAACTGCAAAACTTGAACAAAGTATACAGAGATAATTAATCTTCTAATTAGGATGCTAAAATTAGATCAGGAATTGAAGGGTGAAATGCTTTAATCTTCACTTATCTATGCAGAAGAGTTTCCATCTTTTACTTTTTAAGAAGTTATTAACCTTTTCCATTCTGGTGTATCAATGCATTTTTTCCACTGGTGTATGACAGACTGTATATCACATGTGGATGCCTGATTTTGAGAAATTTCCTGTCTTAGCTTAGGAATGTACCCACTCAGATAAACTGGAGAAGCAGACACATCACAAACGTGCTTTGGATTTAGCACTGAACTGAGTTTCCTGAACTTACAAGGAATTTAAAGCTTCTTAGGATATGTCTGAAAGTCAAGCCCTTTACACATTTTCTACTCAGGAAGCATAAGCTTTTTAGCACCAGTTATGATGCAGAAGTCTTGCACATATGGAAAGCTTGTGTCCCATACCCATTTGTCCTTTGCCAAAGACAGAAGTTCACTATTGAGATTATTGACCATAATCAGTCTTTTGTCATTCTTAAAAAAAAGTTTTAAAAATAATGAAATATGAACCCAGGCCTTGAAATCATCCAGAATTAATCACCAGTAGATCCAGTAATGCGAGTCAAGGCTAGAAAGTAACATATGTTGCTAGAGGATTAGCCTGAAGAGAAACAGAATGGAATGAAATTAAAACAACTAGAGTATCTGCTGCAACTTCATGACAGTCTTGCACCAGGGAAAAAGTTTCAAGTCAATTTTATCTGTCCCCAGAGCCACAGTAAACCCATTTTTCAGTCACAGAGAAAAGACAAGGGATTTGCTGCATCAGTTTTACAACAAGTCACACTTGAAAAACCATGCTAAATATCCCAGACTTCAAACCTGCTATGACTGGGATTTGATCAAGACAGAGTAATACTTAAAATGCAGGGCATATGACGTTACAAAAAGATCTACTTCCAGCCTCTGCTACCACCTGCCCTGGTGGCAATGTCCTGGCTGGTATATAGATAGGAAGGGTAATGGAGAGCAATGGGAAGCAAACTTTCAGGTTTTCTTCTTCAAACTAAATCCAGGAATAAATGTGCTTCAGCTTTTAACTCTCACAAGTTTAAAGCACATCTGTAGTTATTCTCTAAATTAGATAAGGCACCAGGATCAGATATAGTATATTAAAAAGGAAACCCTGTAGAGAAAGGCAAAGCTTGTTCATTCTTGTTACAGACCACTTATATGGTCTTTTTTTGCTGTTCACATCTTTGTTAAGAGTTATTTAATTTTTTTTTAAAGTTGCATGACTTTTATTGGTGAGTAAAACAAGAACAGCAGGATCCAACTCCTATCTCTGTAACTCTTTCATCTGCTTAGCTGACTGTATTAGCCACTTTCCCTGAATGGAGAATGGGGGAAAGTTCAACAGCAGACTGACATAATAATGAGGACACAAAATATAGATGAAAAGAATACATGCCTAAATGTCTGATGAACTGATATTAGCATATAAATGCAATATACGTACAACAGCAGCCTTTGAATTAAACCACAAAGAGCACTGTCTACTTGATTAGTTGTTTATTTTTCCTTTTGAGGGAACACATCAGAGCCAGAGATTGATACTTTAACAAGGAACACAAAAACCTTTAGTCAAGATTAAAAGGGCTAGTAGTTAGATGTCATAATTCAGGGATACTGATTGTGCAGGACTTTGACAAGAACCATTAATTGTCACTATGTAGCTTCCTTCTGAAGTCACATACTCAATTTAGTTCTAGTTCTTACAAGACGTGGTAGGATCATTAAAGGAAGCTTGGGGCTAAGCACTGATAATGGGAATATTTTAATATTCTCAGTACTTTCACAAAGGAACAGCATGTCATACATCTGTTCTTTGTATTGCACCTAAACTCTCTAAAGGAAAAAAGGTCTTTTTGTTGTCTCCACTGTTGCCTAAGACAGTAAGGTGTTAGGGTTTCTTCACTCTTTTGCAAGCCTGTGGCACAGCAGAAATCTGAAGAAAACCCCACAAAAAGGCCCAACTCGCGGAGGACTTTCATATTTCCTTGGTACCTTTTGGACTAATCTTACAGATTGACTACTCTTTTACAGTAAAAGAGAAAAAAAATAAAAACAAAATGGGTCTTCTTTCTTTTTCTGAACGTTTCAGGAGTTCTAGAAGGTAAGATAATTTTCTTTTCTCCAATGACAGTCAGAATGGATGAATCCCCAGATTAATGTAAAGTTAAACCGAAACTTTCCGTTTCTCCCTTATTTCTTCTTTGCAGTTGCTGCAGAACAGCAAAATGGAAACATGGCAGCATAAACAGAGGCTAAATGTGCCCATGCAGGCATAAAAGCAGAGGAAAATTCCAACATGAGCACAGGTCTCAGTGCTTATTATTAAGGCAATAGCAGGGTTTAGGTCAAATAAATGAGCATAGGAAAGGCACAGAAGCAAAGGAGGTTCTCTCAGGCCACTGTGTCCCTCCTGCCTGAAGGACTGGCAGCTTTATTCCACTTCAGGCTTATACTACCGTAAAACCACGAGAGAGCATCCACATCACCTGCCTTTTAGCTATCTGAAGCTGTATGTCCGAATGGCTGCTGGCTTCCTTTGAAGTCTGTGGGGAAGAGGGCAGCTTCTAGCCAACGCAATTAATCTATTTAAGCTCTGCTAAGGAAGACTTCAGCTGCTCTCTGATGGTGCTTGTTTCAGACCATGCTTTTCCCAAGTCCAGATGCATGGTTGAAGTAGGGCAGATGAATCTTATCCAAGTATCACTCATTTCTCGACAGCTTGGCTGTTGACCTCAGTGAGTTACTATTTCATCCAGTGAGCAACTGGGCATCAGCCTCCACAGAGAGGAAAATACACAATTAAAACATCCAGCAAGTGTATAATAAAAGAAAAATAGCTTAACTAACAATCCACCAGAAGTTTTCATTCAGGTAGTCTTGCTTCCATTTACATTTTGCTAACTAAATGCAGATGTTTCCTAATTAAGATCACCTTTCAGTGTTTTAATGTCTTAATTTGAATACTGTCACTGTTCACACAGGACCACTTCCAGTCTTGCTTCAGACAGATATTGAACTCAGGATCTGGCTCTATGCCTCAGCCACAGGGGTTTTTCTTTTCTCTTTTCCATTTTCTTTTTTGAGAATGAATGTGAACTATTCTTCAAAGTGAGGCAGCAAAACTGGTATAATTTCAGGATGTTTCAAAACGGAAACTAATTCACTCTTCATAGAAAAGGAAACAAAGCTTTAGAAGAAGGTTCAGCACTACAATATCCCCTGAGGTTGGCCAATTAATTTTGGTTGATTTGGAAGATTCAAATCCTGCTTTGTTTACAACTCATTCTATATTATTTAACACATTATTGCTGTTGACATCACATTAATTAAATAAGCACAGAAACAGATTGTTCCAGCTCTTGAAAACAGAGTGAATAAAAGACCCTACAAGAACAGATTTCTCTTCCTCACACATTGCAAACACCAGATCAGAGCTAGAAGTATTTCCTGTCACAAATTAATCAGGTACCAATCTTTCAGCATCTGAGCAAATTCTGTTTTGATTACATGCAGGACATGATAAATTAAAAACTGCCAGAAGTTTCACAAAGGTGTTCCTGGAGTGAGTAACCCACTTTCTGCATATCTCTCTCAGATCACATGCACCATAAGGGGAATTAAGTGGACTCACAGGTCACAGGAAACTCATGTATGAGGAGGGAGCCACTCTCAGCAGCCCCTGAGCAGCACTAATTCCAGACTGGAGTCATGTCCTCCTTCCTGTGCCCTGAGGAGCTGATTTAGAGCGGTGAAGAAGAAATGTATCTGAGAGAAAAATCACAGAAAGCAGTTTCTAGATAGTAAAATACATCCCCTTTAAGTGTTTATGTGTTGATACTCCGGCAGGGTCTCCTAGGACAGCTAATCCAGCTACTCTTACCATTCAATGGCTACTCACTCATAAATATGTTCTTGATGCCACCAATGGAAAAGGGAGTATTTCCTGTGGTTCCCGCAGACTGTGAAGGCTGCTGAGAGAACATCCTGTTTGGGATCAACAGCAAAGCAAGTACCTTGTTGGGCTACACTGTTCTTAATCCCTCCCGCTCAGCACAATCCAGAGCAGGACTGCTAATGTCATGTCTCCTGCTGAAAAACTATTATTTCTCTTCTCAGTATTCTCATAATGAAGATTTTTTCTTCCAGTACTGATTGCAAGAATCAGAATAACTGCAGATGTTTCTGTTGCACACCTTTCTCATCTTTCCTTTTATGCACCTTTGTGTCCTAACTCCATCTCCTTCTCCCAAGCTAACACACCGTCTTTTGTCCAAGGAACTCCCTCTGTGACCTCTGTATCTCCAGATGGTCAATCATAATGGATGTACTACAGAGAGTTCATTTGTTTCATATAAATAAACTATGGGAGCACCTTGGAATGACCACACATATTTCAGGTGTGCTATTAATATCAAATAAACGATTTTAACACATCCTTCTTTAATAATCCATCCTAAGTAAATTATCTTGAAGCAATGCTGGACTGTGATTGATGGGTCTCTATTAAATCTTGCTCTTGGCTCGGCCCAAAGAAATACCCTACCAGTAACAGAAAGCTCACCCAGGATATCCAAACCAGCTTCTTGAAGAAATAACAGGATGGAAGAGAGACTGATATTCCTGAAACTAGTTCAGCAAGTCTTGCATACTCTATGAAACAAGACAGATGCCTTCCTCTGCCTGCTCACAGCGCTAACAACTCGCCCTGTATATGCATCACCAGAGTTATCGCCAAGCGCAGCCTCCCTGTACATGAAGTACCAGCACTTCCATGCAAACATCCCTTATCAGAATTGTATTTGCACATCTATACAAGGTGACTGCTTTAAAGGCATGGACATTTACTGGAAGAGCCTATGCCCTATGCTACTTGAATTATTGATCAATTACAAACAGATTACTAACAACTCTGAATCGTTAAAACGGTATAATAAATCATGTAGATAAATAAAACATGCCTAGGGTGAATAATCTTCTTTCTCTCTCCCTCTTTCTGAATGGTCTACCAGAAGCATGGCACTAATGTATTTACAGTAAGGCTACCCTCTAAAAGCCCAAAGTCAATATTTAAAAAACTGGTGGTCTTTTGAAGTAAAAAGAGCACTTCCTCAGGCTTTATTATCTCAGCTGGCAAAATAGACACTGCTAAAAAGTTTACCCTAAAATACCTATGCCTCCAAAAAAACTCATCCTAAGTAATTGGCAAATGTGGTAACAAATTGCTTTTTTGTTCCTTTGAAAGTATTTTCTTCCAGCAATTTTAACAAACACAGAATCCTAGAAAAATGCAGTCATATTATTTAGCAATACACATCACAGTGTCCTAATTCAGCAAAGGCAATTGAATAATAAAAAGAAATAAATTTTATTTCTCAGGTAAGGTAAGTCACAGTACCTGAGAAACTAGCTTTGCTGACCTATATTTCAGCATTAATATATTCCTGATTTCACAATGAATTTCTGTACTTTATTGTAGCTTAATTAGTAAACAGGCCCCTTTTTCCTTCCCCAGAAGGAAAACACTTAGACTCTGGTTCAAAGGCTCCCAATTCCTAAAAGAAATAGAAAATGGGAAGTTTAAAAAAATACTCAAGATCCAAAATAGTTTGATGGATCTAGGCCCTATTGCTCATGCCATAGGGCATTGCTTCATGTATCAATTTTCTCTGCCTGCTGCTTTGCTTTGCTCTTCTAAAGGGTAAGCTAGATTTTACTCACTGAATAAGCCACCAAATTTGGGGTAGACCAAGGTGGTCCCTAAAATTTTACCAGAGCCATTGTCTGTATACAGAAAAAGGAATGTGTAGGACATCAAAGAAAAAGACTAATACTCCAGATGAAGGAGCTGGCTTTCTAATTTCCAATTATAAAGACAAATCTCTAACCTTACTGACTGGAAGTGAGTTAGTGAATACTTGAAATAAAAAATTTGATGTGAACTTGCAAGGACTGGTCATTCTTATTTCCTCCCAAACCACATCAGATTTTGCTCTGTGAAACCAGCATTAACCAAATCTAGCAGGAGTCACAAATCTCTTATTTCACTAGGTCATAATGTTGGTTGCTTAGAAACTCAACACAGTATTTCCAATTCCATTTTACCATTTTATTTTATTTTCTCCAGAGCATAACCCAGGCTCAGCAAGCTTCACATTCTTTCAACTCACACAGCAGTCTCTTCAATGGAAGATACCTTTCTCTTTATTCTACATATGTCTGAGTCTACACATAAATGCTAGTGTGGATCCCACTACAGACATGGAGTCCATATCACCACACACATTGTTACAGAGGCTTCTACAATTACAGAAGAACTGTAGTAGGACAACAGTATTTACAAACCTCTGGCACAGAAACTGCCTGAATTTCAGAGTCTCCCTAGATGCTTCAGGGTTTTGCCCTTGCAGAAGTAACATAATTAATCCCGAACTTTAAAGCATTTTTAAACTCAGAATAAATGTGCATGCTGTAGTCCAAGAAAATATTTAGGCAAGTATGACTTCCACTACTTATTCTGCTCTTGCCCATGCAAGAGGCAGACTCAGAGCTGGACCTGTCAGTGTTGTGACTGACAGTGCCAAGAGAAAACCATGCAAAGGCTGCTGGGAATATCAAAATAAAAGAAGAATTCAAGCCTTCACCAGGACAAGTAAAGCCATAAAGAAGCCTTCCCCAGCACTGCAGCAGACATCCTCTCTTGCTCATAGAAGTCCTCCTTGCCTGATCTTTGAAGGGTCTTGACAAAACCCTGAGCAGTAATCTTGTCTTACCCTAGTCATGATGATCACTTCTTTATCCAAGTTCATCTGTATGGGATGGTTAAATAAATGCAGCTTAAGCTAAGTGGCCCTTTTGGCTCTTAAAAGGGGAGGATTTGTACAATGGAGCATTTTTCAGGCAGGGGCAGACCAGTCTGCTTAGAGCAGGATGAGTGGGAGGTCTGACAACCAGGAATGTGCCTGAGCAGGCAGACAGGGGCTTGCTAGGGAGAACCTTTCCACAAATTGAAATGGGTTAGAGGAGGCATGGAGCCTGCTTTCCTCTTGATGCTGTAGATAGTAAGATAACAGTGGGCTGCTACAAACACTTTGGGTTTTACCCCGTTCTCAGGGAATGCAGAAAAACCAAAAGTGATTGCACTGCCACTCAGACACTACTGCCCAAAAGTATTTGCTTTCTCATACACAGACAGGGAGAGACGTGTGCATGTGGATTTCCACTGACATGTTTATAAGGCAGCACAGATTAGTACTATCAATGTATGTTAACATGTTAACAGCTATAAAATGTGGAGGATTTATCAGGAAACTGATGTACTTTCCAACCAACAGTCTGTGCCTAGAAAAGTTTGTATATCAGTCTATAAGAAAAATAAACAAACAAAAACAAATAGGAAAAATAAACTAAAAGGAGGAACATGGATTGACAATAAGACTGTGGAATTTGCTATATCAGCAAATGTCATCATCTCAATCTGTAACTTACGACTGATGTTAAATCATGTCTCTGTTTTTGAGACTACAATTAGTGCCCCTTTAAGAATTTATGGAATTAAGTGCAACTTCAAGGATGCAACAAAAGGTGAAAAAGCTTCTAAACACTAGAGGAAACTGGACCCTATTTTCAAACAAATGTTTCTGACTCTTCAGTTAATGGAAAACAAACAAAATCCTAAATACTGAACATCTTTGAAGATGTCAGCACTTTGATTTTAATTACATGAAATTCTGTCAAGCTGAGTCAAACACAAATCAGTAATCCCCAAATGGATTCCTTTTGTTACACTTCAGTAAACCCCATGTGGATTCCTTCATTTACTTGGGAAAAGAAGGAAATACTTCATTGCAATATATTGCTTCTTCAGAAGATGAACAATTTTAACTTTAGGATTGCTAGTTAGTCTCAAAATAGCATCAATTATCCTGAGAATGCTATTTACACAGAAAGAATAGGAAGTTCTATCAGTCAAAATTAGTGGCTTCTGCTAAGATTTATGAAAGCTGTGCAAGACATCAGGGAGTCCTCAAAAAGCTGTTATAACCAAAGTGAGCTGAAATAATTTTTAACTTCAGTGCTTTTTTCTACATCCAGAAGCCTGAAACTCAGTCCCATCTCTCAAGACAGATTCCAGCACTGTGAGAAGATGACAGGTTACTCTACTGATGCCACCAACAGTACAGAGAGGACAGAGCCAGGCTGTCCTCAGTGGGCACAAGTCAAACCAAGCGAAATCCCAGTCAGACATCAGGTAAAAGGCCTTGCCATGAGGATGTGGACCACTGGGACAGCTTCCACAGGGAGGCTGTGCAGATTCAATTCTTGGATAAAACCCCGAGCAGCCTGCACAAAACCGACTCTGCTGTGGGAGGCAGCTGTAGCTGGTGGCCTCTAGCCGTCCTCTCCAACCGAAATAGCCTATGAATCTGTCCACAGCATGTAACACAAGGGAAGAGAAATGAAGAGAAATAAACAACTTACCAACCAGCTGGGCATTTTAAAGGAAATAAAAGTGGCCTTACCTGAAAAACATAAGAGAAAGCAAAATGTTAACGATTCATCAAAATCATCAGGGTAATGAATTGTAGTAACTCTTGGTACATAAACAACATGCACAATTATGCGTTCACAGCATTGCAAATATTTTCCCCAATATGTTCAAACTCTATAAAAGAAGACACAGCTATGCTGCAGGAAGAGATCCTGCAGCTTATGCCCAAAGCTCAGGACAAATGTTTGTCGTCTGTAGGCTCTGTGACCTGAACGTTTTCATACTCAATTCCTCACTATTTCAGTTTCATCAGACATGTGCCAACATTTCTTGTAGACAATTTTACCTTCAGTCCCTGCTGAGGATCTGTCCACTAATGACCATAATGAAACATGCTTTGTGTGAGAGCCTGTTCATTTATTTTCATTCCCGTGAGTGCCTTCAGAGACCAGTGTTGCAATCACAGCTACTTACTATTTAATTCCCAGCCAAATTTATGGCCAAATTGAAAAATGGATGCAGGCTGCCTGATGCAGGATGCTTTTGTCTGAAGTGTCCTCATGGAATCATTATACTTGCATTAATCTTTAATCTGCAATTAAACAATCAGTTCTATGTAAAAGATAGCTGCAAACAGATCTCCTGAATGTGTACTAGGCAATATATCTTAATGGATGTATGCATGCTGTCGAGGGTCTGCAATTAGGACAGCATCTATCACTGGGCCCCAGGTCAGCAAAAGGTTAGGGGAGAAGCAAGCCTCCCCAAAGTGCTGAGCATCCGTCCATGCTACCTGTCCTGCTCTAGGGCTGTGCCTGCAGCAGCAGAGAACATAGAGAGAAAAGCCAGGTGGGGATGGGAAAGGAGATACAATGGATTAAGGCATGGCCTCACTGATAAATCTGCCTTGGCAGAAAATGCAACCTGCTTTGAATCTGTTTCTTTCCAATTAAGAGCCCTGCTTCCAGCTTGGGCAGATGCTTAATTGGAGACTGAGGCTGCCAGGCAGGCACCAGCGCCATGATCATTAACAGGTAGTTTGAAGCCATTAAGGTGCTCCTGCTTGTCAATTCCCCTCTCATATACCGCTGACATAAATAAATGCATCTTCTTCCCCACGGCAACAAGCTCACCTTGTAGGGAGATTTGCACACATGTGTCCTGCAAACACACCTTTGGTTCCTGGGACTGTGAAGTTATTACATTAGCACCCAAGGCATGTGATTCAGCAGGGAATAAAAGGGGCCTTCCTGCCTGGTGTCGCTGTAATATTAGAATGGTACCAAATGGCTTCAACAATAGGTAAGCAGAAGGGCATCTGTTTCAGATTTGACTAAAATTGTATAATTAGATCTTGGTAAGAGATCCGTCTGCTCACGTGTGGTTTCATCAAATGCACTTGCCTAATCCATAAAAGGAACCAGTTTTCAGACCTCAGTGGACACCGTTTCTGATGCAAACATGGGCACACCCTTAAGAAACTCTACACCTGTGCAGAGCATTCTGCATGGATAGATGACTGCACCAATACAGCAAGTTTTTAATTACAAACATGGGGAAACAAAACTACAATGATATCCATGAATGCTCTCTTATTACATTTGTCCCTTGCCGGTTTTAGTCTTAATAATTCACTCACTGATTTAGTGGGGAGAAAAAAAAAAAAAAAAAAAGCCCACTGGATTAATGTCAAACAGTGAGATTCATTTTGTTTTAACTTACAAGGGTATCCTGACAAAAATTCACAACTATCTCATTTAATGATGTAAAGAATTCACTACCATGTACCATTTGCGGCCTACAAATTAGCCAATTTCAACAAATATACACTAATTAAGGACAAGAAAGTAAAAGGCACTTATTGATTGCAAGGTCTGAAGCACCAGAAAACTGATTAAATATATAGTGTTAAGGAGTTAATAAATGAATTAACTCTGCTATGCCATTCTCCATGTACATGCAGGGCTGTGGTAGCTAAATGGCAATTCAATGCTCTAGTCTTCCATTATTTCCAGTGGGCTAATAAGACAAGCAATTAGACAGTTGTCTTCAAACCACAGCATTAACACACCCACTTGTGCAAAGGAATAAATGATACCCATCAGGTGGGGACAAAACTACCACATATAAAATATTCTGCAAATAGAAGACCCATTTGTTTAAAGAGAAGTCTGTCAGCTGCTACATAAAAAGAATAGAATTTTACAGCTGCACAGTGATGACAGGAACTTCACAGCTAAGGTCCACGAGGAGGGAGAAAGTTCCTACTTAAATATACAACCTCTTTAAAGGATTCTATCCCTAAAGTAATACAGACCACGACAGACTATGACGGCTGTAAAATGATTAACCAAGACCCCTCTTTTCTGACAAACTGACTCTTTGACAACATGCTGCTCATGATTTGGTGAGCAGGGTCATCATCCTGACTCAGAAAACCTAGGGCCAGGTGCCCTCAGAGACGCTACAGAAGGGAAACATATGAAGCTGTCTTTTGTAAGGTCATGCAGATGCTCACATGTTTGTTCCCTGCCCTAGACGGTGCGTGGGTGCTGCTGGGCAAGCAGGGAAAAGGGCAGCCTAGCACCCTGCTCCCACACCCCTGGGGCAGGGCAGCAGTCCCTGTCTGAGGAGCTTGCCGCCCCATCTGGATACAGCTGGATGGGAAATCACAGGGTGTCCTATGGGCCACAGGATGGGGCTGCTGGGGGCTTGGTCACCATATCAGAATTGATGGTCAGATTGAGTAAAAATAATCACATACATGAAGCCATATACTTGCCACTTTACGTCCCTTTCTACCTCCAAGTGATGCTATAGTGCACTTTTCCTTATCACACTTCTATGCTGCTTTATAGAATACCAAGAGAAGACATGATTTTCTTGAAAATTTAAAAAATTATCCATTTTTTTCCTTTGCTTTGAGAAGATATGCAATTGCAGAAAGGCATCAGAGAATGGAGGGATGTTTTGCAAATTTCCTATGAAGTAAAAAATAGCATCCCTCCTCTTTTTCCTCACACATACACACAAGCACAGCACACACATTCACGATGTAAAGTCATGGAACAAAGGGCCTCAGGAGATCACCTAATCCACCTCTGTCTCAAGCATTTACCTGAGGGGGTTTATTATGCCTATTAGCAACTCCCAGCCATCCTTCTTACTCTTGTAATGGTATTCATGGATTGTGGTGATGCATCCCCTACCCCATCCTCAGTTCATCCTCAGACCTCATCTCAGAAGTGCCTGATAAGCCTTGACCAAATCATCTGAGTGGTAAAGCATTCTTTGACCGTGGCAGCTGGGAGGCACTCCCTGATCATACCAAGAGCTCTTGCGTGGTAGAGGTGGGAGCAATCAGAAACACCAGCTGTTCAGGCAAGGTGGGAAACAAAGGATGAGCAACTATCCTCTGTAGCCTTGGTAAACCATTTACTTGAACCATAGCACCACTGTGAATTGCAGCCCAAGGAGAATGGTACCACCTTACTGCTCTTTGGGAAAAAAGCCCAGTAGTTACTGACTTAGGTTATTGCCAGAGTGGAAACTCACTGATGACCAGATTCAATCATCTTGCAACTCTATAAACACTGGTCCTAAGTGAGGTCCTCTGAGCTCTCCTGGACTGCAGCAGGCTGGGCCAGCACATCTCTCTGACTGGGACACCTCTCAGAGCTCGTGAACCCTCAGCTTGCAATACCTGAACTGTCACTGATGATGAGGTCTAGGCTAATACTGCTCCCAAACACAATTCCATGCTCATCGAGGTGCAATCCTTGTCTGTAGGGAAATGCAAAGGAATTTGATGTATTTCACTGAACCTGAGGGGAATTTTTGCTAGGTACCTTTACCTGCAGAGAAATAGGCATACACATCATTTTACCTGTGTGCATGTGAATTTATTATGGTATGAATGTTACTATCTGAAATCTATAATTAAGCCACTGGTATAATTGGTAGTGACCCTGTCAAACTACTTTGTAAAGGGTAAAGTACTAAATGATTAAGTGCTGTGAAACTCTTTTGCATCCTTAGCTGTGCATCCATATCCTTTGCACCCTTACCCCCTTTTGCATTTCCAGCTTCCATGTAAATCATTCCAAATTGCTTCTAATTTGATCTTTTTTTGTATGCTTTAATCTGTGTAGTAACAGAGTGAACCTTGCAATCAAACTGTAAGTTACATTTTCAAAATTATATATTAAACCCTGATTTTGCCAATATGTTTAATGGTGCTTCTTTAAGTTGCTAAACCACTTATTTGTGGCATGGACTCAACCCCAAATCTGTATTGTTGCAGTTTAAGTATATTATTTACTCTCTCATCATTCACAAGCATGGAGAAGAGATATTCTGATACATATTGTTAATATCCAGGCTTCTCCTGTCCCTAAGGACAATAAACCTTGAGCTTCAATTTCATGCCATCTCTTGGGTGTGGCTTCAGCCCTATAATTCTCAGTTACTTGCATATTTATTCTTCCTCCTTCTCCTGTTTTCCCCTTCACATAAATTATGAAGCTTTACACACTGCTGCATATATTTAGCAAAAGAGGGCTTGCTCCAAGACTACGTCACTATTTTGACAATGCCAAATTTAAAGTGAAGCATGTGCTGTTTTGCATCTGTCAGTCACACAGCACTCTCATTCCAAGTCTATCAATAAGCACAAAGTGATGGGTGGTCATCTGAACAACACTTTGGGCTTCCATATTCAGCTCAGCAGTCTACACAATTTTAACCAGGGAGCTGCAAGGATAAGGAGAGGATATTTTTTTTCCAATCATGTTAAAATGTTTCAAGTGGCCCATTTTCACTTTCTGTATACTTCTGAAAGATGACTAGGAGTCAGTGTGAGAGATTAAGCTCTGTTGGAGGTGCACTGTATTCATAATATATTAATAACCAAGAATGACTCAATTTTGGTTTTACACTGGCAACAGACTAAACTACAAAAGGAAAATCACACAGAGGTGAGAATGAAAACTGAAGGTAGTGACAATGGATTACCCTCCAGTAGTAGACGATCTTGGAAAACTGTAAGAATGAGGTTCTGTTTGCAAAAATACTGTAAACCAGTTGTTGCTGAACGAATTTCCACAATGAAAAACTGCCCCTATGCATTTAGCATTTTAAGCTCTAGCAGACTCCCGCTAAAGCCTGCAAGTACCTTATGGCAATGGAAGGAAAGAGGTGATGTGTCATTCAGATGCCACAGCTTTGTTATGTTGTTACAGTTACATTCACATTTTGGAGACAGCCCCATCACACCAAACCAGTGTACAACTGGGATTTCACCACAGCCAGATCACCAGCAGGTTAAGCCCCTTCAGATAAACAAGTTGATCCATCTAGCTAATAATGCTTTAAATAAATACTTTCTCCTGTTTGAGGGCAAAACTTCTACTCTGAACACACTTTCAGAAATCATGCATAATTTTATTTATTTAATTGGAAATAAATCTATACATATTTAAATAAAGAAGGCATATAACATGTCACAGCTCACATGAATAATGGCAACTGGAAGTCAGGCTCTTCAGGCTCCAGTCAATGACCCTTTTACACCCTGACAGATTGGAAAGTCAGTATCGCAGTGGGGAAAACGTTTTGTCAGTTAAGAAGTTCCTTTTATTACTCCTGGAAACAGAAGTTTTTAAGTCTGTTTTTTAACCAAAATCCTTCCTATTAATGAGCAAACTTTTAACTGGAAGAAGAAAAAAGTCAAAGAAAAAAGTTTCTTAAAGGATTGTGATATTCAGATTATTCTGGTTATTTTGTTATTATTTCCTTACTGTGCTCCCTTCTCAGATTGGGAGACTCACTGAACCAAAAATATATGCAAGATGCACTTTCAAAAATCTGAAGACATAACATTACTACAAACCACTGGCTTGAAGTGCTTCCTTACAGAAGCTTCCAATTTCCTTTACCAGATACTGAAGTTCTACAGCAATTACCTCCTTTAAGTATTTCTGCACATTAATCAAATACTCACCTAATTCTGAAACTGACTTAGTCTGGATTCAAATATTATTTTACACATATGAACTGAATATCAAAACCATAAAGTATATGCTCAATGACCAAAAAAATACAACCCAAAACAGCCAAAAAACCAGAATCCCTTGCTCTTCTGTACCTTTATTTAGCAACTGCGAGTGAAGTGGAGAAAATTAATAATTAACTTTTATAGCAACAATAACAAAACACAATCATACAATAGTAAAAACGGAATCAGAAAGTTATTGTGTCGATCCTAAAATGTGTGAAGGATTGGTCAAAGCTGTAGGTTGCCCACAATCTGATGTGGCACTTGCCAATGCAAATTTTGGCCATTTCATCACACTGTGCAAACATGTTCTTGTCTTACATGCTGCCGGAAATTGTCCTCAATCACCACCTTTCCTAGGACTGATGAAACCCCCAAAATTCTTATGTCTAAGGCTCTTAACACCTCATAGCTCTTTTCAAGTCTGGTTCTCTTGTCTCTCAGCTTCCATTTGCAATTTCTCAGAAATACTCCAGCAACGAAGTACCCCCAATGGAATAAGAGATTAAGGACCTCTTATAACACTTACATGGGTGCTTTGCTAATATTTACCACCCTTCCACCTTCTGACATGTACCACACACATTTTTTGTACTGCCATCAGCTATTATGAAATACAGAGCATATAAACATATATGAACCACAGACACATAAAAAGTGCCATATTCATGACTTCAGGACACTTAATGGCCAAGGAAAATGATCAGGGAAATAAACACTAGGATGTGAAAAGGACACTAAAAAAGGCAAAGATTATTTATTAATTCAGGGTGTTCTTGGCTTCTGTGTCTGAGGATCAAGACCATGCATTGTAAATGGAACTAAGATTCAGATACATTCTACAAGTTTTGTATGTTCCGTGCTTTTTTCCATTGCAAAAGTAGATGATCTATGGATCAGGGATCCTGTGGTAGATCATAACTTCAGTAGAAGGTGAAGCCAGCATTTGTCTGTGGGTCATGGATTTTTATACTCTTTGCTTGTGGTAGATAATAGAATGAAATATGCTTTACCTGTATGATCTCTCTCTGATAATAGAAGTAATGATTTTTTTATTCCTGGGGAATGAAGCCTGAAGAACAAAATGGTATTCATTTACACACAATGTGTATTCATTTATATTTCACTGGAAAACATTGTCAGTGTGAGTGAAAGTGAAAACGAGACAAAAATCAGGCACAATAAAATCTGTGATTGGGGCTAACTTTTTGTACTGCATCTTCAAGAATGCCATGAGAATTGCTCTGTTGATGTGTAGATGCTGCACCTACAGGCATTACCTATGCAGAGAAGCCATCAATTATCATGCACTTCATTTGGCATTTGAAAGAAGTCAAAAAATGTAAATAGAAAGGCATGATATATACCAGGATGTCGGTTCTGTCTTGTATTTGTCCTTTACTTGTATACACCCTTTAAAACTCAAAGAAGTGTGTTTTAGCAATCTTGCCATTAACTTCCCTAAACAAAAGTGAGGGATGGGCAACTCACAATTCTTTAGGCTTTCTTTTCTTCGGCAAAATTTCAAAGTTCCTAACAACCACTCCTCCATACAGTCAACTGTCACCCTTAGATGTCATTGAAACAATGTTGATATTTGTAGCTGGGTATGACACTCAGCCACCAGGAGCAAAGCTATTTGGCACTGTAATGCAAATGACTGCATTCATCAAATGAGCTTTGTTAGTTATTCATTGTGTTCCTTATCATTCCTTCCCCAAACCCCAGTGCTTCTGCAGTGCGCACAGAGGTGTGTCCGCAGCAGCGTCCCCGCTGTAAAACCCACCCTTATCAGGCAGAGCAGGGTGCCACAGGAGTGACCTGCCAAGTCACTGTGTCCCCTCTCCTCTCCCTCACCCCTTTGTGCCCAGTGTTGCTCTTTGTCCTCGTCCACGGGATCTGTCTCCCCCTGCTCAGCTCACTGTGCCAGACCCTCTCCCACAGCTGAAAAAATGATTTGCAATGAAAGAAACTCCAGAGAGATGGATAATTCCCTCCTTCTTCTACCCCATCTCCTCATTTTCCTCTGAAATCGACTGCACCAACCAACTTTCTGCAGGGTTGGGCTTTTAAAAACAACTACAGCAACAACCAGCCGCATCCCTTGTGTGTATTGTGGCAGCCCAACAGTCCTGCACAGACAGAAAATGGTATTGACAGGTTTGGAAAGGGACAGACATGGACTCTGATGCAGGCAGGCACTTGGGGCTTTTTTTTCATTAAATCTTTCACTGCTTAACACAGTTCAACATACCATTCTGTACCTCCAGAGAAAAGCTTTTGGGTGATGGAGCCAGAGATTAATCCCTCTGTAATTTCTACTGCTGCTGGCAGTACTAACTGCCAAGGGATTTTGGGGAAAGATAATGGCACTGTTAACTTGTAACCTAGGTATAAAAGTGGCCTTAATAAAACCGGGATGGTTGAGGCCCCATCAATAACCACCACACACCAATTTTATTGGATGTAACAGACGCAATCTGTTTGATGTGATACAGAAGGCTCATCCCAATATGGTAATTAATTGAGGTTGGGGAGCCACTCAAAAAATTGTCTACCACAACAGCAAAGCATCTGGGACAATCCAGTCAGTTTAACCTCTAAGGCAAAGATGTAAAAAGAGCTTATGTGTAAAATTGCATTTTAACACAGAAGAAAGATCCAGACCAGTAAGAGGACTGGTCTGGACCTTTCTTCAGGGTAAAATGCAATTAGGCAGGGTATAAAAAGTGTGTATAATTAAACTAGTTTGGAATGATTCTGCAGATATTCCATAATTAGTGTTTGTATAAGAACAGATTTTCTGTTTTGCAAGAATCAGCAGATAATCAGCAGTTGATTGTTAACCTGAAAAGATGCTGATCCCAGCATAATTATTCTTACATATACCTACCCTTCTATGGAAACATAAGCATGAGAAAATTTCTCTAGCCAAAGAACAGGTGTAACAACACCAGGCATAATAAGTCGTTCCCAAACAAATCTAATTCTGTTTTTTTGTTTATGGTCAACAGAGCTGTTATTTTTTATTTTGGGGTATGGAGGGGAAGAGGTAGAAGCATTAATTTCATGCTCTTGGCACTATACATTATCTTGAGCAAAACTTTCCTATACTTTTTTTCTGGTACTTCCTTAGATCAAGATTACTCTGTTAGACTGATGGATGCTTTCATACTATGATTAGGGTAAATAGGGTAATAGACTAGACTAGTACTATTACATACCCTGTACATTATAGATGTTTTATGAACTTAGTGCAAGGTTCCTGTAAATCTTCTTGTTGAAAAAGAGTACACAAAGATTTTTAGAAGTTAAAGGCTAAAACAGGAACAGAATACTAGGAATTTATCAGTGTGATAAAGAGAATAGGAGCTAGTTAATACCCTGAGATAGGCTGTTTTCACTGTAATCTCTTAAGCTTCTGGTCATCTGTTCTCTCAAATTTTCATGAGCCCTCTCACCCTCTTGAATCTTCAATTTGTTTTGCACTAATGAGCAAGAGTCTTCATCAATGGGAACTGTGCCCAGGTCATCAAGAAGGCCAATGGCATCCTGGCCAGCACCAGCAATAGTGTGGCTGGCAAGACTTAGGGCAGTGACCATCCCCTGTGCTCAGTGCTGGTGAGGCTGCACCTCAAATCCTGTGATCAGTTTTGGGCCCTTCACTACAAGAAAGACATTGAGGTGTTTGGAGTTTGTCCAGAGAAGGGCAACAAGGCTGGTGAAGGAACTGCAGCACAAGTGCTGTGTGGAGTGACGGAGGGAGCTGGGGGTGTTTAGCCTGCAGAAAAGCAGGCTGAGGGAGGACCTCTTGCTCTCTATAACTACCTAAAAGGAGTAGAGAGGTGAAGGTTGGTGTCTTCATCCAAGTAACAAGTGATAGTTTGCACCCAGGGGTTTAGATTGGATATTAGGAAAATATCTTCACAGAAAAGGTTATTGGCATTGGAATAAGCGGCCGAGGAAAGAAGTGGAGTCACCATCTCTGGAGGTATTTAAAAGAAGTGTAGGTGTGGCATTCAGAAACATGGTTTAGTGATGGACTTGGCAGTGTTAAGCTTACAGTTGGATTCAATGATCTTAATGATATTTTCCTATCTAAATGATTCTATTATTTCCTGCATAGTCAATATTAAGGAATCAATTTTTAAAAGCATCTCCTAGATTTTGATAATATCTGTTATTATTCCTAAGTTTGTTCCCATTTATGATCTTATCTTATTGTGATGAGGAGAGTGGTTCTAATGTAGCAGAGAATTGATTTACAATAATGATAAAAAATACAGCCTTTAAGACATACCTGTGTTAGCTCTGCTATGTATGTTTAGTAATTATCATTTACAGAGTTTCTTTCCTTTTCCTCTCATTTTTTTCCAACCATGTAAAACTCGCCATGGTGTAGAACACCATCTGAAGACCAGACGCTTTTTCAGGCTCTTTCTCTAGGATGTACAGACCATTATCAAGAGAAAAGTGCCAAATGCCTGCTGTCACCTTCAGTCAGCTGCCAGGAGCTGGAGGTGTAACATGCTCCATCCCTACAACTGCTTGTGGTGCGATAGGACTAGTGCAGCATTTTGGGAAGGATTGCTCAGGTGTATCTCAAAGATACCACTTTCCAATTAAATTTGGTTGGCTCTATCTAACAGGATGTAAGATTGAAGCGTCCAGAGAACACTAAGAAAATAGCTGAAACTGCTTGAAATTCAATTGTGACAAATACCTAACTCTGGATAAGGGTCTTTGAAAATCCTGGACAAAAAAAACCTGACAACAGGAAAAGCAATAATATAGAGCTATAGAAGCACACAAAACTCACTCTATCCAAAGCCAACAGCATAATTTGCATCTTCGTAAAGAAGACTGAGTAGAACAAACTGCTTATCAACCTGTACAATATTCATCATGTCTGTAGCAGCGCTAGTGACTTATTTAACAGCACATTCTACACAAAACATCACCACTGGAGAAACATCTAGGAAAAAGGAAATATTGTTTATAATCCTGATATGCTGAGTTAGTAAATGACATAGAAAACTATTTAGCTGCACATTTTTTACCTTTAAAAGGAGATGTAAATGTATTACTGTGTAGAAAAATCCAAAGGTGTACTTACTGCAATGAGAGGCAAAAACCTGAAGCATTAGATACTCTTTTAGCAGAGGAAGAAAAATCTTTCAATTGGCCACAAACTCCATAGCACAGAGGATTAAATTTTAGTAGAAAATTATCAAATCAGCAGAAAATAAAATTGATCGTTCCCAGACATACTGCAAAAGTAGTATTTTACTGAGAAGACTGAATACCTCAAATACAACATAAAAGCTTGCCATAATGACAGATAGTTCTATTAGAAAAGGTACTGAGCGCATAATTAACCACTGCTAATACCTATCTGAATATCTGAAAAGAAGAAAAATTTATTCAAGTGGAATATAAACTATTCATCAAAGCTGAAAAAAAAGGGAAAAAAGCAATTGCTGCACTGAAAACATGCACTAGTCGGGCTATGTTTATGATCCCCTGACAGAAATGTATAAATAGGAAAAATTTACCACTCATTCACTGGGGGCTAATGAAGCAGAACTAAGATCACACATACACCATCACTCAAGGGCAGAACATTTGCAGCTTCTCAATTTTATATGGAACTGCCTGCTCAAGTCACATATTCCGTAACAAAGGTCGTATTTTTTGTTTCAGTCTAAACAGTAAACTGTAATTGGCTCAGAAGTTTCATTTCTCTTAAACTAATGTTAATTTAATGAGTATTTTCTCCACATTCCTGGATATAGGTGATGGAGGACTTTGCTTTCACGGTTTCCCAGTATCAATCAATTACATACAGCAAGGCCCAAAATGTAATATTTAATTGAAGTTTCCTGTTCTGTAAAATGATTTATATTCTTGAATAAACAACCACAGCTCTAAAATTTTGGATTTTTTTATAGCAGTTTGCAAAAATTAGGAAAATCAACACTCCTATGTCCATACTATCTAAGCTACTACAACTATTTAGCTGCAAATATGGAAACAGTATGTATCGGTAATTTAAAAAAATGCTTCTTGGAGCTAAAACATTTGTAAAGGATAATCAGAAGTTTATACTGTGTAGGCAGGTGCAAGTAAGGTCTAAATTCTCAAACAACGGCAAGTTTCCAATCCCCGAATGTTCACTTAGAGTAACGCAAGCTGCATTACTTTGCAGCCAATAGAGGCATATGGACAACATTCCTGAATATACTCTCAGCTTTGAAAGTTGTAACATTTGCCACTCGAAACTGAAAACGTATTTCTGAATTTTTAGCATCATCGTATTCTGATCTGTGTCAAGTAGTATTTTCTAGAAGGTGTTTGTGAATGACATATGAATTGGGGAGATTTGAAGTTATTTCCCATTTACTTTCTCAGAGGTCCTAGCAAAAATGTCAGCCTCCAATTTTTTATCAGGTGATTATTCCTAATACATTATTTTCTTCCTAATCTATTTACACAGCCTATAATTCACTTAACAAAAATCTTAGTGAGAGAGGTATCATTCTATGAATGCTAAATAGATTAAGAACTACAGGCCTGTTTCTAAGAAGACAAAACAAATTGTATCTTGTGCTTCCAGAAGCATGTCAGGAAAATATTGTCTGGAGAACTGTCTGTTCTCCAAATGGGCCCAACATACTGCCAATCTATATGAAGTATAACGTTTTTCGTGCTCTAAATATAAACCTCCACTATAGTTGGAGTATAGAAGTGTCCTTACTGGAAAGTCTAATTCTGCATATTATTTTCTGTAAGCACACTGACAGCTGAAAGAACAACAGGAAAAGTATCTTGCAGTACCTGGTCATGTATCTTTAACTTCACTCTGCCTACAGTAACACATGTGGAAAGGGACGACCAATTGAACAAAGGTAACCATGAGAGTAGCTTGCTCATGGATCATCCTCTGATCCCCTAAGAAAAAAGAGAGCACCCTGTCCTTACTGCAACCAGTGTCACATCCTACTCAGCAGAGGCCAGGGCGATCCTGCCTTCCTTCTGCATGGGCTGAACAAAATCATGCAAGCTGAGGCGAACTTCCCTGGTGCAATACTGTGTTTGCTTCTTTTAATTGCAAGGTAAAAGACGTAACCGCCCATTGGGAAAAAACAGCCTACCACTAGAATAATATTCACAGTGTTTTAACTGAGGACAATAATTTTTTTTTACTCCAGAATGTTGTACATATTATTAATGCCAGGGTAACTCACATTATTCAAATGACTATATGTGTGCTGTGGAGTAGAATGCAAGCTAGTCAATCAGAATTCAATAGTTACTAGTATTGAACACATCCATACCATACACAAAAAATCTCTCACCAGAGGAAGAAAAATAGGAATCATAAAAGACATTTTGGTTGACATGGCTTGAGGAGCATTTTCACTACATTTTGTACAGTTGGCATATTTCATTGTGGATGAACTTGTAAATAAATCTTATAGAATGTCTCATATCTTTCATTCTTTCACATCTTTTAGCTGTTGCAGAGGTACAAGCAGCAACACCCGTGATACTCTAATTTTGTTTCACCAATGAATAAAGATTGATATGGTAGTCAGAGAATCAAATTAGAAGGAAGAGACAGGAGTAAATATTGTGTCAGTGTTGTTCAGTGTTCCTGTGCAATAAAAGGAAATCCAATTTTCTCATCCCTCCTCTTGCATTCAGATTTGCCTCACTACAACAAAAAACTAAGCAATTCTCAGTGTCTTCAAAATCAAAAATGTGGGAACAGCAGCTTTTCTGAAAATCTGTTACCACAGGCTTAGAGTAGAATCCAACTAAAATCTCCTGAGGTATGGGGAAGTGGAAGGCTGAGACCTATCCCTTCTAAAGTCATACTAGAAATTAACAGCACAATTATTTGTATGATGACCTTTCTGAATAGTGCTAATAACTGGTTTTCTTTGGCAAAAGAATTAATTCATTGCGTCCTAGTCCCAGCAGCTGCTGCAGTCATCGCAACGCAGAAGGATAAGCTGAAATTTATGTCCCCTTTCCCACCTTTTTCATATCACACTGAAGACATATGTATGGGAAAGAATTACCCCTACAGGGGTGAAAATTTCAAAGCATCCACTGTCTGCTGCGTATTTTTTCCCTAAATAAAATACAGTGCACATTCTTCCACCAATCTCTTTTCCAGAAGTCATTTTAGCAAAAGAGTGGCAATATGAAGTTTATTCTCCTGGGGTTACTTATTCAAGTGCCTCTAATGCTAAGAGTGAGAATGTGCTTGAATAGGCTGGAGCTGTCCTGCTAAGATTAGAGTACTAAGTAGGATCTGACTACAGGTTCATTGTGTTTTTGCTTAACTTCCACTCATTTCAGGAGTTAATTAACTGTAAGAATATTATTTAAAAATCATGAGTCTACTCTCAGCTGGGGGGTCAAGTAAGCAACTAAAGAGAGAAGAGACCTCAAAGAGAAATTACTAAATTAAGATTCTTAAAGTCTCATTTGCCTATTTTAATCTTAATCAAATTTCCCTTCACAAATTCTATATGGGAACAACTGTCTTTATAGTAAGCCAAGTGAATGCACTGTCAACATAAAAGTATTATCCACTTCACAGTACACCACCTCCACACTGAGAAAAATGTTGGAAAAAGCAACAGGCCTTGAAGACTATCAGCAATCTTGAATAATTACAGATAATGGTGTAAGAAACTCTTTCAAGACTCAGAGCTCTCTGAAGCATTTCCCAGCCCACAAGCCAAACACACTTTATGAACTTCAGACAGAGCACCAACTAAGTCTGAATTACCAAGACAAAGGATTAACATCAAGACAAAGTCTAAGAAACTCAAATTCCTTTCACAGAGATATACAAATTGAGAACATATTTGAACTCTGTAAGGAAATAAACTTTAATGCATCTAAGTACCACTAGGTAAGCACTTGCTAAAATCTTTACAGGAACATCAGGGAGCCTAAAGGGACCTGTTATGTTGCATTTTTGGGGTGTGCAAATGGCCACAGTCAAAACTCAAATTTGAAAAATAAGAAATTACAATCTTGTTAGTATGCACAAATGAGAAAGAACTGTTGGCTGCTATGTTGAGAAGGCTGTCATAAATCTATAAATAATCAGACATACTGATCACTTGGGAGCTTTTCCTTCTGAATTCCCTCAGTGTTTCGTCTTCAGTTGTCAGTAAATATGACATCTGTCCCCTCCATTGAGCTGGCTAATGGCCCTCGTCTAACTCTGAAACATTGGACTAGCACTTTGTGAAGCCATCTGTATCCAGGAAATAAAGGCAATACTACAAAGTCTCTTGAATTTCTAGTCTACTATTAATTGCCTTGAAGAACTTAACAAAAGGTAAGCAAGCACTTATCACCAAGCAGAACCTTGTGATATCTCACAAAAGTGTTCTCCCAGCATACAGGCACTGTGGCCAAGCAAAGGCTTCTTCCTCAGAGGAAAGGCCTGGGCTAGTCAAACATGCCTCCATTCTTCCCTGAGAGGGTAACTCAGGCATGCTAGCAATATCTCACAGACAGGATTAGCAGAGGCAGTTGATAAATCTAAGAGAGTTTGTATGTTCACTTATCGTCACAAAATTAAAGGAAAAAATATTAATGCAAACTTACTGCTCTCAATATAATATTGAAAAAACAAAATAAGAGATCTACTGCTAATATTAAAGTAATATAGATAAAACCAGAAATAACTGTTCAATTTACTCTAAACAGCAGGAGAGTCTCATTTGCTCTTTCAAAGGCATAATCAGTTGAAGGGCACATTTTTCTTCTTTGTTCTTTCCCATCAATTTTAATAGGTGCAGAACATCAGTCACATGAAATGTAATGGGACAAGAAGATGGATGAGTACATTTGAAGCCACTAGTCACAGGACAGAAAGCATCCTGACAAAGTGACACTGGCAGCATAGGGTTCAACAATAGAGCCTGGACAATATTTAGTAAGTGAAACTACAGTGCTACATGATTTGGTATTTTCTCACCGGGCAAAATCCTTCCCCTGTCACTATTCATCATATTCCTACAGGTCAGACTTTCAAAGACATTCTCCTACTGAACATGACCAAATGACATTTTTAAATCAGGGAAACGCATAAATCTGGGGACAAAGAGGTCATTTGGAGATAAATTAGAATGACCTCCTCTATTAAGAACTTAAAACTACTTCATCAAGAAGGTTTAAAATGGTTTGGTAAAATTCACACCTGAGATATCACGTATATTATGGTTATAGGAGTGAGAAGATTTGATATCTATGTTGAACTGACAGCAACAGGACTCTACTACTGATGAACATATACCAAAAATCCCCTATTTCTACTAGGATCTGAAGAAAGCAATACCAACAAATTAACAATTAGAAATTCCTTCACACTAAAGAGCCTGTGATGTGCACAATGCAATGAAATAGATGAATTAAAAAGCAACATGTCCCATTATCTGAGAAGCAGTTCTGGGGAAATTGCAATGAAAATTCCTATCAAGTCTGATGTTTAGTGTACAGTGAAGGGAAAGACAGACATCCAAAAAACCGAATCAAACCCTTCCTGTACATTAAGGAAGTGTTGGAAATGCAGGCAGGCCTACACTCTACTGCAATGATCCACCTGTGTTACAGCTTTACAAATAAATACTGAGTGGCTCCACCTAGCACTTTACAATGCTTACTGTGCACATTATCATCATTATTAGGCAACGCTAATTCAGTTTCTTCATTAGTCATTTGCCGAGATCTCTGCAGGTAATCTTTAAAGCTTTAAATAATAAAGAACTTTATACAAGAACAGGAAAAGAGAAACCAGAACCTCTTAAAATATACCCACAAGAGAAGGAATCAGAGCTGACCTCCAAGTCCCACTGCTGCACTGTCCCACTGCACCTATACCTCAGTGTACCCCAATCACCCACGCAATGATGTGCAATATACAGAAAGCAAAAACACAGCTTTTGGAAAATTCTCTGAAACAGGACAGCATTCCTCTCTGGCATCACAACATACACTGTGGAGGTGATGGTGTACTCTATTTCTATCAAGTACCTTATTGGAAGCTGTTCACAGCTGCTACAGCTGTTCCTGCTACTTTCCTCTTCTCCCACGGGACACAGACTGCTTTCAAACAAAATCTCTGCAAGTGTGTGCTGTTAAATACAATTGCATGTAGACAGGAATTTCCCACAGTAAGTCACATATTTCAGAATGGGAAATCCAGAGAGAATGGAAACTCCACATTAATAGAAGTTCTGAGATTTCACAAACACTACACCTAACAGTACACAGTACACCTCTGGAAAGAGCAAAACACTTTAAGATAGAGGAAAACTTGACTCACTTTTGGCTTCCAAATTTCATAGTACATGAAATAACACACCATTTCATAAAGTATTGAATATGTTTCAAAAGTTAATCAACATAAATATAGAATTATGATGATACATGAATAACATTCAGACATTTCTGGAATTTTTTTCCCCATGTTTTTTCTCTAAGCCCATGTTTTGATGAAATATTTAAATTTTTAATGAAGCATTTTGATTTTGATGGAATTATATTCCTCAGTGAGAAACAATGAAGATACCACTCACACTTACTGTATTTCCCATTTATAAACTTATGTGTTTCTGTCTTTCCCGATTGTAATAGAAGACTTCATGACAAATTCAAGTGAAAAACTATATTGCAATGAAAGATGTCATCCCCGCTTATAGCAGCCTTGACTTCTGAGAAAGCATTCCAAATGCTGAACTTTAACTAATAATCAACCTTTTCTTCCATTAAAATTTATTTTGAGCTGGCAGTTCCTATGACCTTGGATATCATGAGGAATCTGAATATTTCACCTCCTAGCCACGGGGAAGCCGAAGACCTGAATAATGATTGTTCCCTGAGCAGCTTTCCCTGCAAATTCATCACTGTAATATGCAAAAAGCACATTACAAATACAATCAAACATATAACATAGGTCAGTCAATTGCTCTGTTATATTACAGAAAAGAACCCTTTCCTCAGATTATTTCAATGGTTCAGTCCTCATAAGGATTTAGCCAAGTTCACCCCATCCCATGCTCCTCTTGGTCCTCAGGACACAGGTTCTGGCCCTGCAGTTCACTATCTTGCTGACATTACAGAGCAACTGAACCTGTAATGGGCTCGTGGCTCTTTCCCAGGAGCTTTACCAGCTTGATGCACACGGACACAGAAGCTGCACTGACATTTGCAAGCAGGACGGTCCCTAAGGCATGTCTGCAGATCCTTGCCAGGAACAGCCTGGGCCTGAGGTGTGCTGAAGCAGCCAGGGCTGGCTCTTGGTTGGCACTGATGTCTCTGGACAAGCCCTGAAAGTGCAGAGCCAAACCAAACCCTCCTCCTCAGGGCCATGCCCCGCTGCCAATACCATGGGGCTCGGCTTCAGCCTCTCCTCTCGAGCAATGCTGCCTACCCTGAACAGGCAGAAGAGTATCAAACCAGAGTAAGACTTTCTAATCCTTATCTTTCAAGTTCATTCCAATTCCTTGCAAATTTCATAAATTGAATTATTAAACCTCATTGATATTTGCAAGCTTTTCTCACTGATCTCGACTGAGACGACTTCTAATGAAAAGTAGCTTTTACAAAACATTATGATTTGAGGAGCTAGGAGAATAATCCAAACAACAACCCTCCCTACCCCCAATATTCAAAGATATGAAACAAACAAAAAAAAAAATCTCCAGCTGTGTGAAGAACTCAAAAAATAAATTTTATCTAGAAAAAATAAAGGCACTTGTAGACTTTTTCAGATTGAGTCCTCTCAGGTTCAACTCTGACGTTAGCATACCTGAAGCACAGGAATTCTATGTGTGATGTGGTAGTTTGGAAGATTACTTGTTCCACTGTGCTTACGTTGTTTCAACGTCAAAAGTCATGGCCAAAACCTCTACGGAATAACCACTACTGTAAAAAATCAGATGACAAAACAAAAACATTAATGTTTGTTTTGCTTCACTTTGCTGATTTTCAGGGTTTGTTTTTGTCAGTTAAACACACAAACAACCAAACAAAACCCCCAACCTTCATACTGGAGAAGGAAATAATATATTTTTTTTTCCACCTGAGAGAACACGTTAAATTTCTGAAGTTCCTCAAAGCAAAACAATAAAAACTCACAACAGTGAGGGTCATGGAAGTCTACATCATTCTACTATGCAGAAATGACTGAATAGTCACCCTGTAGTCTGCCTCTTCACAGCAGGATTTTACACTAAAATACAAACAATTATAGAAGAGAGTTTGCAGTGCATTATATAAAGACCCTGCATTTCCATTTCTAGCTCCAGTCCTAGAAATGGCATAAAAGTATTTGCAAAATTCTCTTTCTGACCCACTATTTGTTGTAATAATTTTTTAGATAAACTTTGAACAGTAGTTGATTTAATATCCTCTCTTGAAAGACTGATTTTTGTTACAGTTATTGAGCAAAGTAAAACAAATGACAAGCTTATTACACAAAAAATAGAAAAGTAACTATCTTCACTGAAAACGCAAATTAAGTACCAAGAAAAAACAGCATAGAAATTCTAAAATTCTTTCATGTCTTGATATTTTGAGGTGATGTTTGCAAACTTGGAAATCTTCTCACACTTGGGGGAAAAAAAAAAAATCTACCTAACAGTATTATCAAGCTATTTTGCATTAAACTATAAGAGGAGAAAAGCCTTTGTGATTGAAATTAGCCAGTGGGTTCAAAGCTATGGGGTTGACAGAAAACCAAATACTATTACAAAAACCTCATGCCATTTAAAATAACAAGTCAAACATAGTCTGAAGTGGAATAGTTTTAAAGCCAAAGATCCAACAATTTCTCAGCGGTTTGGGTTTTTGTTTTTTTGGTTGGTTGGTTGGTTTTTTTGTTTTGGTTTTTTTTTTTTTTTTTTGTTGGGTTTTTTTAAATTATTTTTTGGTTGATTATGTGTTTTTTGGTTTTTTTTTGTTTGTGGTTTTTTGGGGTTTGTTTGTTTGTTTGTTTGTTTGTTTTTAAATTATTTTTATAAGACCTCAACAACTCCCTAGGGGTGGAAGAACTGCTAGTTATCACCAAGCCTTGTTGCATACGCCTCCTTTAAACTCTCAGCTCTTGAGCGAAAACTGGTGAAACAACCTACTGTCAGTAACTCCACTTATGTGATGGAGTGTTTGGCTGACATTTTAATGCCCTTCCTCTTCAACGAACCACAAAACAAAAATACTGAACCTCTAAAATATGCTTCTTTGACAGAATGCTCAGGGTAGGAAGACTAGTTTCATCACATCACTGATGTATAGAACTCACACAAAGATACATTTTGCCAGAGGCCTAAGATTATATCCACACCAAATCACATCAGGAAGCAAGCCTCAAGAAAGGATAGCTCTGTAAAAATGTATATTTATCTGATCATTAGAAGAATCCTTAACCCTCTTTGTTCAATTCAAGATGCAAAAAAAATTCATGGCATTGCATATAGAATCATAGAATCACAGAATATCCCTGCAGATTACAGATATAATCTCAGTATGGCTTTTTATAGCTGTCTCTGCTGTACCCATCCCCTGAATTCTTATCTCACATACTATTGTCTGCTTTCTTATCTCAGGATGACTCTTTCTTTATCTTCCTTCTTGAGGTATGCAGAGGAACTATATGCCTTTTAAAAGACACTAAACAAGGACAGAAAATGAAAGCCTGGCCCCAGTGAAGTCAGTGGTAACACTTCAGAGTTTTCTGGATTTTACCAGAAAAAAAGGTAAGTGTTTTATCAAAGACTGTTGGTGCGAGATCCAAAATAATACTTAGGCACTTGGCATATAATTCAGGTGTCATGTTCAAAAGAATGATCCCAAAAACTCCTACTAACAAGTTTAGGTCTTTAGAGAACCAGATGACAACCTCTTTACATGTGTAGTTGTATGTATGGATGTCTTCTCTACAGCCACTATCCAACCAGACAGCCAGAGCTGGTTATTGCAAGCAGCCTCTGTGTTCCCAGACCCAAATCCCCATCCTCCAGGACTCCTCAGGGAGCCTTCCCACCCAAACAGAGCTCTGGGATAAGAGCCTAAAGTCAGACAAGAGGTGGCCTCAAAGATGTATCGTCTCTTTCAAGCAATTGGCATGCGGTGACAAAGCAGGGAGCAGAGGGGTGGGAGCCCAGGGCTCTGGGGACACCTCCTGCTGGCAGCCAATGCTCCCTGGAACTGTGGAACAGCATCCACCGAGGGAAAGTGAGCTGCTCTACCAGGAGCAAGTTGTCAGCAATGTCATGACAGTGGTGTCTCTTCCTGAGCCTGCAGAAATGTCATGGCAATGGAATTGCTTATTTCCATTATTTAATTTCTGTTGTTTAATGCTGCTTAATTATCAGTGTGAAGTAAATAATCAAGGAAACAGAACCAGGAAAGCTGCCCCTGCTCTCCACAAAGATAATCTCTTATCTATAGGAGAAGTCAACTTTTTGAACTAATTTTTCACTCTCTTCATTTCAACAGAGGTTCTTCAAAGAAATTCCAAGAAAGTTTTTAGGACATGACTAAAAATGCATTACAAGCTTTACTTGATTACATTTTAATCATAAATACATTACTAATATTAGACAGTGCATCTTTGAGGGGAATTACATAAAGCAAATGCCTAAAATTGTTCAGTTAAACCGAAACAGTACTCCTACAAGTCTGTTGACTCTTATTTTTGGACTTTTCAAATAGATAAATGAGTACTCAGGAGAGCTACTTAGAAAAAAAAAGAATCAGGGGGTTATCACATGTTTGTTTAAAAATTTAGAGGACAAGAAGAAAAAGATAGGAAATGCAGTAACATCAAACCAGATCTACTTTTGCTACTGATTTAATTAAACTCAGATTATTCAGCTAATATCCAGACAATTAAATTCAGATTTTTTTTTCATATTCTCCAGAGGTAAAAGTGTGCTGCTACAGAATTTCTAAGATAAAGAGAGCTTAGATATAAGCCAAAAATGTGTTTGTGCTGATGCAACACAAGCTGAACAAACTCAAACTTCATCAAGACCAGAGAAGGCAGGTCCTGGTGCTAAAGAACACTGCTTGGCCCCCAGTCTTCCTTATTCCAATGCCAGCTCTAAGCAGCATCTCCTGAAACATACAGAAGTGCCTCTGCTGTTTCAGTGGGCAGGCTTGATGTCTCTCTTGTGAGCAGCTTTGAGTTTGAAGACATGTATCACCAGAACTCAGTACTGCAAGTAGCCCAAGGGATATCAAAATGAACATAAAATCAGAACTCTAAACTAGTAAAAATTTGAGCTATATAGCAATTAGGGAAACCAACATGAGAAGCAAACTGTGTAATCAGTCTTCAGAGGATTTAAAAAGGCTGCAAGCAAGATCTACTATTATCCCTGGTCAAATGTAAAATATAAATGTGCAACTGTCCAGTTTTAATCCCAGCTCCACCACTGACTGTGTGAGCCATCCCAGATAGCCTCTGTTTTCCCTTCTGGCTTTTCTCCCTCTCCCTTTCAATTCTATGCTCACCTGAGCTAGATCTGCTTCTTAACATGTAACTCAAAAAGGATGTTCATACTATTCTTTGGTTTATGTCCACAAACAGTGTTCTCCCACTTTACCCTCTTTTTCTCTGCATTAACTGCAAATTTTGAAAACAAAATGCAAAAAATTCAAGCAAACAGAAATTATTACATGACAGCCCCAATAGTCTGACGAAAACCTGCATTTTCTTGAGTCTCAAACAAGGCTATTGAAGATTACTTCTGATTCCCTTACATCCTAGCCATATTTCTCTTATCCTTTCTCCTAAACAGGAAGAGTACTCATCATGCTGCTAACAAATGACTTTAACTCGCGTCTTTCACCCTTGAAGTGCAAGAGAAAATCAGATGAGAATGACAGAAATCTGCTCCTAATGGACATGAGCTTACACACCAGATCCCACCCTCCCTAAGTGACTTGACATAGACTTCCTGGATGCACACTCATTAGCTCAATCCTGCTTATACAGCACACAGGAAATAATATTAAAGTGCTCCACGAAGTAGCATGTAGGGCCATAAATTTCAAATTGAGCCATCTTTCATTGCTGCACTGGTAGGTATATGGAGAAGAGGACTTGAGGGCGATAATATGCCTGACAACCTCCCCCACTGAAGCCAAGAAATTATCCTGAACCATGCTGAGGACTGGTGAAGAGGCACTCAGAAGCACAAGGGTCCTTCACCAATGCATAGTGGTATCTCAAAAGCTTTCATTCTTAAAATATGACTATTTGACTTTTTATTTTGATCCCAATGTGCACGTGCAAAACACAGTTATCAAAACAAACATATCCGTCACACAAGCAAAATCTGCTTTTGTAGAGGGCCCCCATGGTCTCTGAACTGCTACCTCAGTGGAAGACAAACAAGTCTGGAGTAAAGGAATGGGGGGAAGAGGCAGAAATTATACATATTCTAATGACATCTTCATTTTCCAGCAGCTCTACAACAAAAAGCTCTGTGGTGCTGAATCTGACCTCACTTAAAACAGTAACACAAACCCTCCCCACTGTAAGCATTTGCATGGTTTTCCTCTGCAAACATGCTTTCCTTTGTTTACTATATTTTTAAGTACATGAGTGCACAGACCACCCACAGAATCAGGTAGCATAGCATGGGAAAGGTGACAGATGAAGCTAGGATTGCTTCTTTATATGAATATAAATTAATCTGTCTGATCCACATATGCTAGTGAGCCACAGCTCATCCTCAGTCAATTCATGTCCCTGACAGGCTAACTTGTCCCAAGCTCTCCAGAAATCATGTAGATGAAAGAGCCAAGCCTGTGGTATCAGAATTACAGGACTGGAGAGTTAAAAAGGGATTTGCAAATCAAGCAGTAATGCCTGCCTTGGCTTAATTTAATTTATCATATTCTACTGCTGCTCCCCCTCCCAGCAGCAAGTCAGTATTGTACACAGAAGCAGTTATGGTGTGAGACACTGCCTGATTTTTACTGCAGCACCTGGTTAAAAATATGCTCAGTATCCTTTGGGCTCTGACCTGCACACACTGAAACAAAGATAGGGATGAGTTTACAGATGAACACAGGATCTGAGAGTGAGCACACTAAGTCATTTCTCTGCTCTCCTTCTGCACCTTATCAGTGACATTTCCCGAACAGCACAAGATGCAGCACCAGGCTCACTGCGTTTCAACTCCCCAAGGAAGCTCCCTGAGATCCTCCCAGGGATAACACTTTATCTGGCAAGCACCAGAGTAAAAAGTGAAAGCATTAGTTAATTTTGCACCTTGGTTGCTCACATCCACAGACACTCCAACTCAACAGCAGAGAAGATAACAGAGAGGGGGAAGAATTTCTCTTGAATCTCTTAAAAAGCCCACCTTTGGGTTTGCTGATAATTTCAATCATGTTTATTATCATGCAACTTTACTGCAAGGAATATTTTGAAAATGTATTTATTCTAAAACAGACACAGCCTTTTTTGCATACACACATGCAGCCCTTTAGGAAATGCCTAATTCCCTCCACAGCAGAATCTGCATTTCTTATTCCCTAGCAGAGAAGTGCAGACACCGACCTCCTCTACTCCATTTTACACTTTCAGATCAGTTTGGTAATCCAGAGCTGCAGAGTGGGAAAGGGAAGAGAGGGAAATCTGCTGTTGCTAAGCTTTTCCCTGTGCTACTGCTGTAAGAAAAAATGATGATGGGATTACGACTAAATATTGAACTGAAGGGAAGTGTTCCACCTAGAGACCATCTTCACCAGCCAAGGCAACAAGCATGCTACCTGCAAACGGACACTCTATTAGGATTGAATTCACTTGCTGGTTCTGTGGTAAAAATGATGCAGAGGTATGGCCCCCAGTAGTAATTAACAATGTTAATCTTCTTCTTCCTCTCTATGGTGATAAAAAGAGTCATTTTTATATTTAATTAATGCAGAGGATCATTCTGGAAACTGGCTAATGAGGCTCTGATCACATTACCATGAAAATGTGCATTAACAACGCAACTGAGGAGGCTGCTTCATGTGTAGAGAATCCACTTTGTAATTAGCCCACTGTGAAATGAATCACGTCAGGAGGAACTCGGAGGGAACCAGTCGGCACTGGGCACTTAGCTGCTGCTGTGCCAATAGACCACCAACACTCTAAGCTGTTTTTTCTCCCCTGCACTGCCTGTCAGCAGCAGTGCAGTCCAAAACTGCCAGTGTTCAGCCTCTGTCAACGGCAATGTGTCAAAGCCAGAACAAATTATAGAGAGGGAGAGAACAGATGCTGAAAGGCACTAAACTTTAGTATGCGTGAGTCTGCTGTGCCAAGAGGAAAAAAAACCAAACAAAAAGCTGCAAATCAAATACTGACTCAATAGGATCCGAGCAAAAAAATACGGGCTATTATGGGAAATACTTGTTTCATCTTTTCCCATCTTATTCTGAGGGAGCTGGAAACACATTAGCAGCAGACTGCTACTCTGCTATGCACTACACTGTTAGGATGCTGAAAGAGACACCCAAATACCTAAATGGGATTATGATCTTTGTCTAGTAGTATACAGAAATAACACACAATGAATGAACAAGCAGCACATCTCACCCATGGAACCCTGCTGTACTCAGTACCTGTTTAAATGTGACAACATATTTCAGAATTATTTCAATTTTAATTAATTAATCTGAAAATTTAACATCTTCCTCAGCCAGCACAGACATGCCATAAAAACTTTGTTCCTTAACTTAAAAATACCTGAGATCACAGACCTAAGGCTTTCAGAGGCAACAGTGCAATTTATCTGAAATCAGTCTTATTACCCAAGCTAAGGGCTCCCTTAAAACATCACCGATATGGTTCAATGAGACTGCTGCTATATGACTGACATCTTGGCAGAAGATGCACAAAAATGTTAAAAGAATCCCACAGGAAGTCATCTGAAGGGGGAGTGGCATAGGAGCAGAAAACAACAGGCACCCAAAATACTAATAATTACCAACCTCCCCCCAAACAACTTAGCTAGCAATTTTGCAAAGGAAAGAGAAAAGGCAAAGCAAAACAAAAGCATCTCTACTTACTCTCAGTAAAGCACACACATTTTTACTCTGGAGATGTTGGTAATACCCTCTGCACTCACCTGTGAAACTTCATAGAGCAGTTTGTAGTGCTCCTCTCTCTTCTGAAAAGTGCACAGATTGCAGCCCATCCTAGTAAGCAACACAAGAGCAAAGCCTCTAATTTCCCCAGCACTGAAAGGCAGATGCACTGACGGGGAATCACCCTCCAGACTTGTCTACTGTTTTTCATCAGTCACTCCAGCCCCGGCACACAGGCACGCCACTGTTAGCTGGAAGCACAAGGCAGGGCAGTGCGTAGCAGCATGCTCTTCTTCCCTTTCCCTAACTATCTTACACTCACGTATACACACACAGAGTTTCGACTCAGTTCATGGCAACACTCCCCCTGTCTCTGCATCAGTGCACATGACTACACAGATTCCCACTCATGAATATTAATAGCCTCTCATTGATTATTTATGACAGAACGTGTTAGCGGGGAGGGGTGTCATAGCCGCTGCTGATGACAGATGAATATTCACTAATTAAGAAGCAAATGTACTGTGGTTAAACAAAATTCACTTGTGTCAATACCAACTCTGTTTATTAAGGTTAGAGAGACTAAGCTGCAAGCATTTCACCCATACTTGCCTCAATTTTTACAGTAATTGTGAGACTAATTAATTAATGGGGGTGGGAAAAGCACAAGTCAAGTCTTATGTGAGGTCTCCACCTTGTGCAACAGGGATCACAGAATACATTTAAAATATTTGCACACATTTTAGGAGAGTGCTTGTGAAACCTGAGCTGATGTTGCTAAAAATTTTAACTAAAGAAGGAGAGAAAATTAACCCAGATGGCTATACTGATAGTTCCAACTTTGACACTGCCAAATTTAGCCAAGATTCCACTGTACTCATACAAGGCATAAGTCTGTAACAACTCCTCATGTATATCCAGGATATGTGGAAATGCAGGTGTGCCTGACCTGGTGCTTTTTACATATAGACACACATTGTACTGTTTATTAAATGATTTCACATTCAGGTCTCTTTCTTGCATGTGTAACAGATTAATAGTAATTATCGGCCAAATTTCTCAGAAACTCAACAGATAAACCCTCTCAGACTCCTAGATATCAAAGCTATTATTTTAACACGTCATTATATCCAATTTTAACATGTGTAAATTAGATTTTAATGGTGCCACAATTCTCAATGTGTGTATAGTGGAAAAGATGCATTCAAAATTAAACTAAACCCACGTGTTAAATACTAAGGCCAATGGAAATCGCATCTAATTAAAGGCTGACATTAATTCTTGTATTGTATATCATGTAATCCATTAGTAGTTATGCAAGATAAAAAGCCCAAGCCATAACGAAACAGGATAGAAAAAACAAAACTTGCTTTTGTTTTATCTTTACAATCTCAGCAACTTTGCTCATAAAGAATTATATCTAATGCTTGTTTCAAAATGTCTTTAATCTGGGGACCATAGCAGGTGGGATCCAAAGCAGAAATAATTACTGGGAAACCAATGAAACCAGTTAGTTAAGATTGACACTGGGCTGTAAAGAGTTGCATTTACTAAGCAGCAATGTACAGCTACCGGGGGTTTTTTTGGGTGCAGTTCCCTAAAAGTGCTTTGTCAAACATTTAAAATCGATAACAGGAAATTATTCTAATGAGCACTAATTGATAACAAATTGGCTTTGCATCTAGCAGCACCTCAAACACCACCAACACTGGGTAGAAAGCAGATCAACAATCATGCGCTGCTTATCAGTTCAGCCCCTTGGGATATAATAATCTGATTTTCTGGGCCCTAATTTTGCTTAATAGACAGAATAAGAGTCAAGCAGAGAAACCTACAGAAAAAACTGGACCATTGCTGCAAACTCTGCATAGTAGTAAAATTTGCTAGAACCTCTAGGTAAATTACAAATAGGTTGAGACTAAATCTTAAGTAAATTTTATCTCCTTTAATAAATGAGCAGTCAGGGGGAATCAAATAATGACCACTAATAGAGCAAGCTCTTCACATACCAGTTTCCAGCACTGTTCTGAAACAGAACACTAAGATTAATTTTTATTTGGAAGCACCTGAGCAGGCAGGTTTGGTTAGGAATTTGCTCCAAAGCCCAAGGATTTCAAAGAAGAGCCATGGAGCCAGGTTCATGTTAGAGAGAACCAGTCTCTGTTCTCCTCCTCCACACACACATGAAATGCTGTTCACGCTGAGAGGTTTAAACCCATGTAGCAAACATCAGCTCAATCTTTGAAGGTTTCTATATTGTGAGGTGCAGAAAGATTCTCAGATGTGTAAATTTTGAACTTAAGAAAGCCAGATCAATGAACAAGACAACAGTCATGCAAGGACAACCATGCCATCTTTCGATAAAAGTGTTCTCTTCTCCCACTGACACAACTTCTTTCTCTGACACATACACAGTTTGAAAGCTAAACTACACTCTTGGAAGGAAACATGATTTACCCTGGTATATTTTTGATAGTCTCTTAAAATTAGTTCTTAAAAAATCAGGGGGAAAAAAGGGGACATATTACTACAGGATTCCAGTTATATAGAAGAAACAAACAACAATAAAAACCAAGAGAAAAAATAAGCAATGGGAAGCTACTGTTAAGCTTTCAGCAGTTTCCCCTTATAGTGTCTAGTTTTCTTTTATTTTTTCTTCCTCTGGTTCTTTTGTTTACTTCTCTGGAGCCAACATAAGCTTGTCCATTAATTTATCAAGTGCCTGCCCTCTGCTCATGAAGAGCAAAAATGTTCTATCTTCTGCTTCTGCAACCACTAATGGTGACAGTCTGAAGGGCTGAATACATTTATTTGAGGAAAGGTGTACTTCCAGATCCTTGAGCTCCATCTAAATATCCAACTTGGATCTTACATGGGGTCAAAATACTAAACTTTGTGCAGCATAGAATGGCATTCAAGGCAAAACTTGGTGGAACTATCAACTAAAAAGAAATATGTGATGTGCTTTGGTCAAGTTGAATTTGCTATTGGGAAGAAAGCAATCTCTTTCTTTCCCTCTTCCTCATCTTTATTGCCCTCCAATATTTTGTAGCTAAAAGGATCAAAAAGGTACAAAAACATAATCAAGTAATTCTTATTTTATATATGATTCATAGATATTTCAATAATTCAATGCTTTTCTTGATTGTGGAGTACTCTATGTTCATTGCCTACAATTTAATCTTATCATAAAGACTAAAATAGTAATTTACAGTCAAACCAGCACTCAATAATGCAAAGGGATTGAGTTTAATTTTAAGAGAGTTACAACAAAATTTGGTAATATTTTAAACAAGGTGCCCTTGTTTAGGTCCTCTAATCAATTTTAAGTATCTAGGAGATGACTTACATCTGGTATAGAGTTTTCTCACTAAGGTACAGCAGTGTCTAATTATAAGTACCCATGCTTGAACGTTCATCATTAAAAAACATTCAAGACAATAATACTGCAAATTAAAGACCACTCACTCCTTTATATCTTATCACAAAGCTAAAAGACATATAATAAAATATAACATTCACTTTAAGTGAGGATAGTGAAGAGCTTGGTCCAAACTCCGTGGTGAAACCCAGAGCAGCACATGTGGAATTCCAAGTTTTCTTTGCAAGTCCTTGAATTCACACTCTCCTCCTGATGTACCAGCCCCAGAGCATTTACTCTATAAATTTTGAGGAATTCTCAAAAATCTGGCTCACAGAATAGGTGGCAATGCAATTTATAGCCTAAGGGTTGCACAGCTGTAAAACAAAAGCATCATAAGAAAAATGGAACTGGAGAAAGCTTTTGCATATCCCCACTGTTCTGAACAAAGGCTTGAACTCATAAAGCTTAACCTCAGTCTGGACAGATCTTTACATTTGTTGTGATACTTAATGTTTTTCATAAAGCTTCAGCTACTGGAATCAGGTGATCACATGCATCAGTCAGTTTGCATATTAGTAAAACAAGGAATTTTCCAGACCTATGATTGCAGAGAAGAACTTAAAACCTCAGTAAATATAACCCAAAGACTCAGAATCTGCATATAAACTAGCCAGCTTGAACTCTAAAATAACCTAATGTATATATTACCCAGTAGGCTAAATGAAGGTGCAAACTATGCAAGTACAAAGTCATTGAAATGGACTTAGGTTTCAATAAAATGGATTTTTGCAAATATAATAAACTGGAAAATCTCACCAAACTCCCTACAAGATACATGACAGTCTTATTCAAAGTAAAAATGCTGTATGTTTTCTACAGTCATCAGAGCACACTTAAAAATGCATTAACATAGAAACTATGAATTTGTATCTACAACAAAATGCAATATTCTCTGGAACATTAATTTAGGAAAGACACTTGTTTAATCTCATCCTTTACCACAGCTGTGAAGACTTCATGCACTGGTCAAGGTCACAGCAAAAGTAAGGGTGGCAAGAGAAAAAGCAGGATATGGAATTCCTATGTTCTGTATTTCCCAGGAGGACTGTAATTTCTCTGAAGACTATTTAGGCCTGCCTGACTGTAAATCAAATGGGCTCCATAAGTGGAATCTTCCATTGGGCTCAAATGCCTCCTTGAAGGCAGGGAGCACCACTAACCTCACATTACACAAGTCCAGTCTATTGACAACTATTGATTGTTTTTCGCATCCATGACTAAACTGACATGGGATCTATGGGATCCCATGCAATTTATGGGATTCCTCATCCAAAATGCAAATACCTGTCCAAAGGGAAATGGAAAGCAAGCACATGAGGAATCCTCTCTGCCACGACTGCTTACAATACAAGATTGTTCTTTTTGTTCTATACAAGAAAAGAAGAAAATAAGCCCCCTGTTTTAACCCATGTTTATCTATCAATGCCATGTGAATAAGCTGGCTAGCATTCTTTGAGAAAAGTACAATTCCTTTGCCAGCTCTAGTAGCCAAACTTCAGACTGCTCAGAAACTTTTTTCTCTTTTCTTCCTCCAAGTGTCATCCAGGATATTCTTTCCCAAGGTTTTTACTCTGAGTGGCTTCCTTATTGCTCTTAAACTGGTGCCATAATAATCACAGAACTGTTGCAGAAAACCAAATGATGCTTATTTTGAACTTGAAAGCTTTAGGAATACATAAAGATTGGTGTCAGGACTTCGTTAACATATTCTAGAAGGACCTTGATTTCTCTTGACTTTCTCTATCTCATCAGTTAGTTATAAGGAAATTATCCCACACAACTTCACTTCTTTTAAACCATATGATCATGTGAAACCAGGCTGATGGCTCTTAACTGCACTAGAGAGTTCTAACACTATGGACTATACAGAGAATTACTCTTAAATAAGCTTGAAATTATTTAAAGGAAACAAGGATTAATCAGGATAGCCAAACCTAAAGTTTATGAATGAAGTTGTGGGAAAA
This sequence comes from Acanthiza pusilla, assembly GCA_036630365.1. Taxonomy (NCBI): domain Eukaryota; kingdom Metazoa; phylum Chordata; class Aves; order Passeriformes; family Acanthizidae; genus Acanthiza; species Acanthiza pusilla. The sequence goes on from JAXCHO010000079.1 coordinate 25,305,964, forward strand.
ATCTCTGATTATAGATAAATTTAGACGTGAAGTCCCATGTCAATAAACATTAAATAATGCACATAGGGAACATTGCAAAAATATTCAAAGTCGTGGTCTGGAAAGTAATTATATCTACTCAGAAAATAGATTTGGAGTTGTGGATAGTTTCCTTGAATTGCCTGAGGAAAAGACTGACAATGGAGCAGGAACTATTGAAACTGCACAAACACCAGAAACAGCCAGATTTTAATACAGCCAGCAGTCCTGGTCTTTCCGTCTCTAAATCATTTAAAGAAAATGGAAGAGCTATGAAGCACAAATGGGAAATACAGATGTGTAATACTTCACTTTCCCTGCATCTTTCACCTTAATCTATATTTATTCTAATACAGAAGGCATTCCTTCTCACATTACACAATGAAATAATCATATGATATATTTAAAACAACAAAAGGAAGCCTGGATTTTTTTCCAAGTAATTTGACAGTGGAATGCCTTACCAAAACTCAAAGGAAGCAAAAAGCAGAAAAGCATTCAAAAAGTTATTGGACAACTTTGCAACAGATTATTTGCCTCTTCAGAAATCTAATATTGACAATATGATCCCTTTACTATTTCAATTCTAAAGCTCAAAATTTACCAGTGGTTGCACAAAAAGCTAGAATATGTACTTAACTGAAAGTTCCTTAGCTAATGTTAGCTGCTAATACAACATTGAGTCCAACAGCATTAATGATCACATCACAACTTTGAACTTCAAACACAGTTATAAAAGTACATTTTATTTTTGTCCAAATTGGTTTCAAGGGTTTTGAAGCTACATCTGTCTGGGAAAGAAAAAAAAAAAAAAAAAAAGAAAGAGAAAAAAGATTTTCCCCCCCAGCTAAAGATTATATCTGAGTTTTTTTATATCTGTATATCTGTGTGGGAAATAAAGACCATTTGGAACTGAGATATGCTGAGTTAAGGCCCAGATCAAACAAAGGCAAATATCAATGAAAAGCATCAATGAGAAACTGAACTCACAGTAAAAAACTAATTCAACTGCTGAAGCCACAGGAACTGGTTCAGAAGACGAGAGCAGAAGTGAGGAGCTCCTTGGCTCTGTTCTTTCCTCTGATACCTGCATCACTAGAAAAGCTCTTCCTTTTTACATTCTTATAAAATAAGTACCAGTCTTGAAAGGGCATCAATTCAATAAGCTTTTAAGACTTCGCAGAGCTTTTCAAAGAATGTATTGTGGAGGGCTGTACACCCATCCAAGTTCTGCAGAGGCCACCCTTGCAGTCTCCAGCACTCAAAATGTAATTAACACATCTTGTGTAGTTTCTCAATTAAAAGTTTTAAGTTCTATACTGCTAATCAATATAGAAATACAAAATTAAAAACTACTCATGACTTGAGAAAGTCCCTTGCTAAAAGTCCCTTTGAATATAAGTACCATTAGTTGGATAAATCTACAAGAGTAGTTTTGGTTCATCCCAGTATTTCAAAAGTGAAGATGCTGAGAACAGTTTGTCATGAGTATGGTACTACCAGTACAGAGATACACACAGCAATATGGACACGCCACCATTCACTTCACTTTCAAAACTCATACAAGTGACAATCTGGAAAAACTCATGAGGGATACAGTAATAAAATAGATAATTCTGTTTTGCCCCATATAAATGGCCTACTGTGTCCCAGAAAAATACATCAGGATTAGGGAAGTTTTCATAGCCATGAGTTGATTTTCATGGTATTGAAGCTAAAAAGGAGAACTGTGCTGAATCAGGGCATAAAAGCAGCTGATTTTCTCCTCTGCCAAAATATAAAGATGCTGTAATATAACTGTCAGAAGTTAACATTAATATAATATACATAACACACATAATATATAACATACAATATACATACTGTAACACAGATAGGACCTAAGCCTTTAAAGAAGCAGTTAGGCAGAGAGGAGTTGGATACTTCTGTGTAACTAATCATGACTTCATCACCCTAAGGATAGTATTAGGTGGTGAATGTGATTGAATATCAGATCTGGCTCCCAACACAGATGGAATGATGGATGCAGGAGTACACCACACAATGCTGCAGGGGGAATTGCCCACACTACTCCCATGTCTGACAGCTAGTCAGACTAGCTGAGTTTGGTTTAGACTGGCTAGTTTGACTTAAAATAACTATGTAAACTAAATTCAATTCTGTTTGTTGACAGTCATTAAATGACCACCATAAAAGCACCATTAATTCTGTTGTTGTCAGCAAATGCTTTGTAATGATCCAAAAAAAAAGCAGCTTCCCCTCCTTTAAAATCCCTGTAGTGTCAAAGGTTTACTTTGTACACTGTTTGGGCTTTCTAAAGCTTAAAATCTCTGCCACTGCACCTGCTTTCTAGAAGATCATTAGGTAAATATCCCAGTGAAGCCCAATCAACCTGGTTTTAGTTACCTTACCGTCTGCTGTAGAAGAAAATTAATGTTATTAGATGTGTGTTCCCCTGAAAATTGCTGGTGTTTGGTTACTGTGGCAGCTGTCAGGGAGGTGCAGGGGTCTTTCTGCTGGATGGTGACCCGGCAGGCTGCCTGGGCACAGCCTGGTCCGAGCCCCGTGCCAGCCACCCCACCAGCGTCAGGGTGCCCTGGGACCCCGCAGCACACCAGAGCTCAGCCCTGCCAGTGTGCCCTCCCAAAGCCCAGATCCCTGCAACCCACCGAGAAACAGAAATGGCAGGTCTGAACTCAGGTATAAGGAGTCAAGAAGGAAGATGTAGAAAAAGTAAAAAAACATCCTGCAGAGCTACAAGGATGGAGGCAAATAAAATCCGATTAATGGCCCCTCTTTTCCTTCTATTTTGATGGCCTGTGGAAAAGAAATTAGCATAGCAAATCCTGCTTTATCTCTGAACGAAATTTCAGATCCTTAGTCTGAACCCACTCTTTTTTCCTGGAATATAAAGCCACAATGAAGACCTTGTCAGCTTCAGAGGCGAGATTTGTCACACATCAGCAGTTTGTAGGGGCGGGTGCCCACCACAGGGGCCTGGCCACAGGGACATCACTGCCACCCTGCCTCTGCTCAGCTGCGGCCACCCCTGCGCTCTGCTTCAGCCTTACTGGAGCTTGCCAGGACTCCTGGATCATCTGAGCCCTCTGGACAGGGGCATTAAAAACTCTTTTTGAAAAGAGCTTCCGAAAACAGCCGAAGGACAGTGCACAGTAGAGGGAAATAATTCAATTACATTGCAGTTAAAGAATGGTGCAAATTACAGTGAAGCATTTAACTAGTATTTAGCATAAAAAACGTATGAAACAATACAAACATCAAGATCACTAAAAAGAAACCTTCAGGTGGGAAGCCAGAATTGATGAGGCAATGGTCTCATTCACTTTACCAAGACTGAAGCAGTTAAAAACCCTCACTGTGTTCTGAAGATGCACTGTACAACAACCTTCTTCACTAATAAGTATCAATTGAAGAAATATTATCAACACCAGTGCAATTCACTAGGGAGGAAAACTCTTCCCAATTAAACTTCCACACAGTGAAAACATGCTCTCCCAGAAGTTTTTTGGATTTCAAAATATGGCCTTCTTGAAATATATGCCCAAGTTGCCTAATGTATTTTGGTTGTCAATATCAGTAATAAAAATAAAGCAGCTTCTAGGCCAGAGAAGTGAAACAGAAATCTCCTGTTCCAAGGATCTTTGCTTTGTAATTCTCCACTGATGTTCTCTCCAGTATTAGTGCTGGGAAAAGCATGGTCTTTAAGGGTCCCTTCCAACCCAGAGCATTCTGTGATTCTGTGGTTTATCTAAACTTTCTGTATTAGGAAATGTCCACAACGTTTTGTCCGACAGTGCAGTGAGTGCCCTTGGGTACCCTTACACATTACCAAAAGCAAACAATTATATTTCTTAAAAATAGTGAAATAAAATTATGTCTTTGGAAGATAGATATTTCAGGAGATACTCTTTGGAGTTCTCTATCTCAAAAGGTTCAAGGACACTTGTACAATCTTTCTCAGCTCCTTCAGTAAGGCAGGCCTTGTACTTAAATATGTAAGAATTTAAAGACGCTCACAGGCAGACACATACCTTCCCTGTGTCCTCACACCTACCCAACAACTTGCCTGCCCAGACTAAAGCACCCTGCTGCAATATAAAAATGGATAAATGTAATCTCATATGCTCCAGAGACAATTTCAGTACTACTGAGCCATTTAACTTCAAAAGAAAAACAAGGGGCCTCAGGCCAGGTAGGCATCTCCTGTGGCTAAATCTGTTCACATTTGTATTTGCCCATAAGAAGTCAGACCCCACATTTTCAACTCATTGTCTTCAGAGAGGAGAATGAGATGCTTTCATTTACTACAAGGGAGGAAGTAACATCTCTGTAAAAGGAATTTACTTATCAAGCTTTAAACAACAGGCAGCATGTATGTGAGCATTCACACTGGAGACAAAAGCAGTGTATTTCCAAAACCCACTTGTGTTTTTTACAGAATTACACTTTGCATCTTATAAAACAGAAAGGTCTTTCAATATTTAACCTTCTCAAAGTCAATGTCTATTCTCTTCTCTGTGATTCCTCTTGCAACGATGTGAAACAAATCACAGGAAAGAAAGAAAAAAAAAAAGGAAAAAATATCAAGGGGAATAAATGATTGGGGAAGGGTGAGTGCTTTCTCTGCAAGACCTTTGCATCTAGTCTGAATATGTTTCATTTCTATTCAGTTCTTGTGCAGGACGCTAGGATTATATGTATCAACTTAATTCAGTGATAAGAAAATCCTTACTATAAATCCTACCGTGTGGGACAAATCTGTCAAGATCTTGATTATCAAAACAAATGAACAGACAGTAAAAGGTGACATACATAGCATACGCTTTACATGATAAATTAGCCCTAGCACAACTGACAGACATACTGTAAGGGGATGTTAAGGTTGCTATGGCAAGCAATGTCTTTCCTTCCCCAGCACCTGAATCACAAGTTTTCTGAGTCAATGACTTCTAGCAAGAGACAACACATTTTCTGCAGTTAAACACTATCTGCAAATAACATAACATATTTCTCTGTCCCATTGTGGTCTCCTTCAAAAGTTACTGCCTTCGAGAGTGACCTCACCCTGTCACTGGAGTGTCTAGCCAGAAGCTCTAAGGTCGTTCTTCTCCCCTTCAGCAGCTGTGTTAGGGATTTACTGTAATGCTTTAGGGACCTGATAGTGGTGGTCAAATAAATTAAGAAACGCATGCAGTGAGCAACAACATTGTCAGCTCAGGGAAAACAAGAGTCCTGTCTCAAGGTAGAAATCTGAGCTGAAGTGCAAGTATTTTAGCTACCCAAAATTTTGAATGTTATACATTCCTCAGAAATGGGTTGTCATGTAAGAACTGAGTTTTTTTCAGAAACACTCTCACTTTTGGTTGAAATAAAAGTTGTAGGAAAAGCCCCCAAACCAACATGATTTTGGGATATTTCTCATCCAATATTGTGGTTGGAACTCCTAAGGCAGAAGATCAGCGATATATTTAAAGAAATGGAGCAAACCCCAGTAAGAATTTAGTAAAGCATTCATGACAGCCATTTCTGTTAACAAGACATAAAAATGCACCAAGAGTTCTCATGCAGAGAGACCAAGACACTGGAGAGAGTACACTCCTAACAGAAAGTGTTCAGAACCTACATCAGGATAGGCTCATCCTTGCTGCAAAAATATACATGAGTCTTATGCAGTAAGCCAGCTGACAGCTTCCCTGATTACTCCTCCCAGAAACTCACCAGAAATTCAAATTAAATTAGCTTCTTACAGCTTTCTTAACAAAACTCATAAACAAAGCTATGTTCTCACTGACCTCAGATGATGTGTCAGCTGATCAAAAAGCCTTGTTTAGCTGTTAAGTTCTGTGATTAAAGAGTGTCTTCTTTCTTTTTAGTTATGATATACATATATTGATCACCAGCAGGCCCACCTATGATGACATCAAAATCACCATGGGAAATGCTCAGGTTTCCCTATGTCTTGGAAGGACTGCAGAAGGCACTTGTGTGATCTTTCTACAGCCTACTATATAAGCATTTTGCAAAAGGTTACAATTCAACTGACAAAATGAATCATTTAGGTGCTTTTCTGAACACGTGCTATGCTAATGGCAAAGATTTTGAAAAACTGCCATCCTCAGCTAGTTTGTCTAAACACTCTCTGTGCTGTTGGTGAAGATGACACCAATTTATATAAAGGTTTATCTTCTGTTTGAAAATACTTCTTATTCCTTCAGGTACAAGCAGAAGAGCAAACAATTCTGTGCAAGTAAAAGAGATTATTTAAAAATAATTAAATTGAACTTGTACCAAAAAAAAACCTGGCAGTAAACACATAACAACAGAAGTCAAGTTTCATACAGAATTTTTCATACAGAGATATCAAAGCACCTCATAAAATAGGTAAACCTATCACCATTCTACCATGTGTGAATAATGAAGAAATCTAGCAACACATAAGACTGAAATATGACAAATAATTTTCAAAATTTAGTACCAGTGAAGCACCAAGAAACCCCATAGTGAGGGAGCTGCAGGTGGCACACACTCCAGAGAATGGCATCTAATGAACTGTTTGGGATAACAAGACCATCTTGAGATCTTTATATATGTTGCAAAGAAACAAAACCTGTATGACATTAAGTCCACTGTAGAACAAAAAAGTTTTTGAGGGAAGCTCTTATAATAAGCTGCAGAGAACACTTCCAAAATTCATACCAGCTTCCAGTCAGCAACACAAACCTACGAAGTTTTACCACATTTTTTTCTTTCCTTCCTCTGCTGTAGGGTGAGATTTTAATTTTGCATATTCTGCTTCATATTTCTTTTTTCCTACAACCTGCATAAATTCTGTGCCTAGACACAACTCTGAATTCATCTCCCAATTCATCCACTCATGACTCCAAACAGGTCCCTGCTGCTGTGCACTGCTTTTGTCCATCATGCCCTGCTCCTTCCCAGCCCTTCTCTACTATATTTCCCTTTACTCTTGGCTTCCAAACTTGCCCAGCATTATCCCTCCTGTGCATCCTCCCAAGAGCTGAAGTCTAAAATAACCCCTCTGGCTGGCAGAAGCCTATGAAGGAGAAAAGAGGAGTCCTCCTCAGGCTGCCCGTGGCTGGCAATGGGAGAGCCCAGCGAAGCCCTCAGAGCAGCCTGGGCTCAGCCGCTGTGCCCCTGGGGCTGCTCCCCATGCCAGTGCCAGCTCGGGTATTGAAACAAGCCACAGCTGCACACCTGCTTTCCCTGTGCACAGCAAAATAAACCAGAGTGCCTGGGCCACAGGTTTAATTGATTCTTTTTGTCTTTCACCCTGCCTCAGAAGTCAGTCTGATCAATGCTATTTCACACTCTCCAGTGCAAGCTTTACTGATCTACCCTCTGACTAAACACAGATTCATCAAAGCAGCACCAGGGGAGGCAATATTTATCCTTTGTAACACACAGGGAATGTCATGTTACAACTTCCTCCCGGCTCTCCTCTTCTATCAGGAGAGGAGGGGAAGGAGGAGTGGGAAGGCGGACGTGCACGGTCGAAGTGAGCGGCAGCACTGGAAACTAATGTCGTGTATTTATCCACTCACATTAAGTATGGAAGAGGCAGTCACAGTTCGTGTTCCCTCGGCGCTCTTGAAATTCTCTTCCTTTCCATCTTCCAGAGGGTGACAGAAAATAGCAGTTACTGACAAATGCTGGGGGAAAGCACAAGACCTAACCAATAAATATTATATGCATCCATATCTCTAACACTCTCCTTCAAGTCTAAACAAAGTAAATATGAGAATCCCCATAGGAAGCTATGGAAGCTGCCAATTCTTTTCAGAAAGGTAAATAAATGACTTTTCTTAATGCTTCCCCACATTTCTTTAATAATCTGAATAAAACTGGCCAACTAATGACGCAGCAGAACATGTTCATTTGTCCACACAAGACAGCCTTTCCCTTGTCAAATGCCCAGGTGTGAAGGGAGGCAATTGCTGAGGCTGCAGGAGCACTGCCCTGGCAGCGCCCACACTGGAGGTACCCAGCAGACACACTCACAAATAAATAAGGCTTTGTCATTTTGTCACATAGGGGAGAAGATTACTTTTACAAAAACATCTAGAAGCATTCCTATGTGAACCTCGTCTGAAAAGTTACTTGCACCACTTTCAAGCACTTTCTTGTTTCCCCTCCAGCCTTCTGCTCCTACTCTTTCTTAGCGTGGTATCTGGATGTACTTTTCTCAAGGACAGTTTCTCAGTTTTGTTGAATGGTGTGTCTATTACTGACCCCTTTAGTGCCTTCTCCATATAGACCAGATTGGTTTTCCATCTGAAGTCAAAGAAAGGTTGAGCCACATCACAGCTTGGCTATTGTCAATCCTGTCTGCTCTTGATTGAATATTTCAATTTTGAGCAGTTCTGCTGAGATAACATATTTTAATCACTTCCCATTCAAGGTGCTCACCTTCACCACCAGAGACTCAGAAATTAAAAGCTCATCTGTCACTCTCCCCTATCATTGTCCCTGCTTCCACAGCCCTTCCCTTAACTTCCATCATTTTTTTTTTAACTTCTTTTTACTTAATCTTTTAAAAAAACAACATGACATTCTTCCCTTTGCATCTATCTTCTGCTGTTTATGAAGCTCTATAGCTTGGGGATAGCTATTCTCTTTTTTTTCTACACCAAACTTCTTGTGGGATCCCATTCATGTATCTCCTTAAATCTATTTCCTTCAGGGACTGCTTCTTCATCAGGTCCCTCACAATGAAATCTTGACTCTTCCTCTGCTAAAGCTGACTTCTGGGTTTCTCCACAGTGACCAGAAACCTCCTGAACCTCTGCCTTCTTCTCTGTATCCAATATGTTGGAAAAAATGAAAGAAAGAGACCTCTTTTCTCAAACACATCTATTCCAAGAAGTTTTTTTTTCCAAACCTGACATATTACTGGAATCCAAGCCAATCTAAACTTAAACAGCAAGTAGATGATTTAATAGACTTAATTAGCACAACTCAGAGCCAGGAATTAAGACCTGCAATTATTTCTGATGGCTTGAAAAACTAAAAATGTTTTCACAGAGAACACACACTGAGCCTGTGACTGAATGTGCTGTAATCAAACAAGTTTTCAAAAGCAGCAGAAGCAAGTGCTTATCCCAAGAAACCATAGCAGGACATCAAATAACAAAGAGTTTGAAGTCACCACCCCGAATACTCACAGACTGACCTCTGGGTGCAAAACAAGAAGGACAATGTGCCTTCTCATTTCCCATAACATATCACTTCACATAATTACTGAATACATTTGCAAAATGAACCACGAATCTCCCATGAAAAGTCATGTGCTTTTTACAGAAACCCATAAAAATGGACCTGATTATTCACCACATTCCCCAGCACAAACTATCCAAAGCTTCAGTCTGTAGCCCTGCATGCATCTGCCCTGCACAGTGTGCTAATTGGACCAAAGACATGCTGAAACAATCAGCTGGAAAAGAGCCACCTTATCTTTGTGCTCCAAAAGAATTTTTAAAAGGAAAAGGAAACTCCTGTTGTGAATTATGAGAATTAGCATCATTCAAATACTGTTAATAGAGTGATAAGAATTACCTTTTATTCATATCTGTAATACTCCTATCAGCAAGGACTTACCCTCTCTCCCTAAGCTTCAATTTAAGATTTTTTTTATTTACAGAATTATTTTCCAGAGATATATATTAGCACATTTTTTCAAAACAGATAAACACTGCCAAAATAATTACTAAACACATCTTTCCCTGCAAAGCCAACCAAGGTCTCAGTTCTGAAAACTTGTGTTATTAATGAATGGCACACTGCAGCAAACTAATTGTATGTAAAGTCAATGGGTGCATGTTTAAGAATTTTAATTACTGTTCCGTGATTGCTTTATATTCAAAACGTAACATGCAGGTAACACAGCCTTTATGATGATAAGCAGTTTAATTAGAAAGCCAAGATAAGAAAAAAATGCCTTTAAGTTACAGAATTTGTTCATGCTGGCCATGTGATAACTTGAGCACATAGTTTTCCTCAGTATTTTAAAATATGAAAAGCTAATTCTACCTAAACCCTTTGTTTCCTCGCACTACTTGAACTGCTTTATCTGTGATTTTCTTCTCTCTCTTATGGGTGTCAGCAGCACAGTTTAATTAGATCACAAACCTCAGCCTCTGAGCAGACCCACGTGAGCCCCACGCTCCGCGGCCAGCGCGAGGCTCCCGGCGAGCAGAGAGCAGCCTGGGCTGCATGCTGGCTGCCGAGCACTTACCCCTTCAGCAAACTGTCTCAGTGGATGGCCATTGATTTCCTAGTTATTATGAACATGAAATTATTGAATGACAGATGATAGAGTGTTAGGTCCTACAAGTATTTTCCCAAATGGGTTATCCAGCCAGTGTTGCCGTGGCAACGAGGCTGTTTGACAGCGCTTATGACAAAGAAGTCTTTGCTCAGAATTCAGCTACAAAAGAGCTCCTTGCTTCCTACCTTATCCTCCCTGGTTTCATCCAGCATCTCCTCAGTGCCTCCCCAGCCTGCGCCTCCAGTCAGCTGCTCCAACACCAACCAAGCTATGGCATTGCTGCTAGCCTTTAGTCCTCCAGGAGAGCACTCTGCCCACGACGGGACATGACACTTTAGCCTAAGATAATGTTTATTCTCCTAAGATAAAGTATTAAGCTGATAATGGTCAGTCCACTGGCAACACAAGTGCTGCATCAGGACACACAACTGAATGCCTAGGAGGAATCATGCTCACAAATCAGCCATTGCCTTGCATAGTTAAAAGTTAAATAATTTCTTCACCTTCAAGCCATGACTCTTGGTTTGCTTGTTTTTTTTTAAACCCTTTTTCTACTAGCAGGACATAGTCTGAACACTTTAAAATAAAACTCAGCTACCCACCTTCTCCAAGTGCTGTCATATTTGCTCAACCTTTCTGATCATTCCAGAAAATGCCTCTCTTTTGAGCTTCTGACTCCCAAAGAAAGCTGTTTCACAAATCTAAAATTATGTGCAATAACAGGTTATTTCACCTTAACTGACTCGCCCACATTTTAATTCACTGATAGTTTTCAAGAAAGACAATGATAGGAGAGGGAATTACTGAAGAACAGCATGAAAGGCTCTGGCTGGTTGCAGCAAACTACCCTAATGCTGCAGCCAGAAAGGCTCATGTGCTTGGGCTTTGCTGCACAGGTTGGTAACTACTCTTCACCACACACACTTTTTCACTTTCCTTTTTCACCCTGTCTCAGTCCACAATATATTTTGCTGTACTTTCTTCCCATGCTGAGTGCAGATGAGCAGCATCTCAGCTGCCATTGTTTGAACTGTGATAGGTGAGTAGGAAAAGAGTTATGAAATGTACTTATATTTTCAATAGGCATCAAGTAACCTTGGCAGCAGGTGGAAAAGTACACCTGGGAAAGCCAGAAGCAGGTCCCATTGTGAAAATATAAGTTAAAACTATGCCCAGATATTCCCCAATATCCTTAACAAAAGAGAGGTTTTTCCTTCCAATCTCCAATAAAAATCTATCCCAAAAGCTGTGGCTTCTGTCAAGATGCAAAAGCACAGCTAAGAACCTTTAAAGTACACAGCACTGATGGGGGCAAGTACTGACCAGATTCCCAGGAGAAACTGAGGACTAGTTACAGAGTGAGAAAGCTGAGGTATGTGTCTGCGATGAAGCTTAAATGTTCAGTCTGTGCCAACTATCTTGTTTCTGGCTAGAAATACTTCAGGTCTTAAAATATTTTTAAGTGAATTAAAAAAAAATATTCCTGGTACAACCACATCTGCTCATAGCAGCACTTTTATAGGACAGCTTCAATTAGAGCTGGCTCTTGATGAGCCTCATCGAGGCTGTGCTGCACAAAGCAATAAACAAGGCTCTGAAAGCACATGGAAAGCTGCAGCTTCATGCTGCCATCAGCCCCCACTGTCATATTTTCTCTCCTCTCATACTCTCCTTCTAGCATAAGCAAAGCTGTAAATGTTTTAGGGCTCTGTGATAGTCCCTGAGAAAAACAGGGAGCATATGTAATGTATTTTCACATGAAAAAAAAAAAATTGAGATTCTAATTTCTAAAGTGTGCCTTCTGTCCAAAGTATACCCTTGATGCTAACTCGGCTGTGATGCAAATCACTTTACAGAGATTACTCAGCCATAGATGAGTCCAAGGTACCATCAGAAGGGTATTAGTCAACAATTTCTCATGAAGTCCAATTACATGTTTTCTATATAATTCCCTCACTACTCACTAAAATTTTGCTGATATTAGCCCATCTAAAAGGCATTTCAGGGACCAGGAGCACAGATAATATCCATTACAAAACCATTCTGTGGTTTCTGTCAAATCTAAGTTAAATGCACTATAGGGACTGGAAAGCTGCTACAAAACTGCAGATTCAGGATCTATATAAAACAAAGACATGACGTCAATATACTCTTCAAACAGAGAAAGACTTTCAAATATGTGAAGACTGAGCTGAAAAGGATGCATCCAATGGCATAATACTGCATCATCTCTCAGTACCACTGTGATGTAACACTGAGGACCTGCCCAGCCCACAGGCATAATTGATGTCATCTGGATTTTCTCAAATTTCTCATGCAAATACAGAATCAGTACCAAATGCATGTCATTATTAATAGCAAAGAAAAAAGACAATTTTTTTGGTAAAAACCTTTCCCCTTCTCTCTTTTCAACCAAATTGTCAAAAGACGTCCCTTCTGAAGACATTTAAATGACTAGATGGTTCAAGGCACAGGTAATGGCTACAAAGCCCCTCTCGCGCAGGTCACAGGTTTGACTTCAGCCTCAGCTGGCAGTGACTAAACTTTACTATGATGAGACAGCTGCTCAATATTTTATCTGAAACAAGCTGGCAGTCTCAGTCCAGTTCCTACTGGGCAGGTGTTTGCATCATTAAAATCATGCTACTTTTTTCAATAACCTTGTTGGCAGTGTCAGCAAAGAGCCCAACGATGCAGTAGACGTGGGCCTGCACATGTTCTCCTGAATGAGAAGTAAAGAGCTTTGGGTGCTTTAGGATTGATGTGCAGTGACAAGTAACAGAGAGATACATGAGCAGTCATTGATTTCACAGAACTTGTTCTAGGAACAAGATAGGAGTTCTCCACCTTATCATAAGCACCCAACTCTTTCTTAACTCTTTCAGTTCTTATCAAGAATTTCTTATCTCATATGAATTCTCAAGTAATGAAAAAATCTGAAAGCCTTCAAGGTGGAAGTAAGTCCCTATAAAAAAATTGAAAAGACCAGTATTGAATGTGGTTAAAGAAAAAAAGAAACTGGAAAAGAGCAAAAACTGTGAGGCCTTGATATAACTGTATTTCTTATTTGTGGGATCTCCAGGGAAACAATCCCTGCTGTATTGATTTATGCTACAAAAATAGTATAAGAGAGTACAGCATTGAAATGAAACTTAATGTAACAGATCGACCTAACTAGTAGTTAACTGAAGTTAGTGCAGGCAGCTCATAGTCAGTGTCCCAGAAAGTAGAGGATGAGCTCCAGCATTTTTTGCTACAGTTAAAGAGAACTGTGGCAAGCTGCTGATCAGGGTATCTGATGGAAAACCCTTCCAAATACTTACAGACTCTGTAATATCTGCCCTTTGACTTTATGGAGCAGGGAGCATGCTGCTTCTGTCAAGATGAGAGATTTTGGGGCCATTCATGGGCCAAAGGAAGTAGAAATTATGTTACTGGAGCTGTCTGGATACACACCAATTATCCCCACTTGGCTAAGTTTTCAGAAGTAAGATTTTTGAGGATGTGAAAGAAAACAGTGATTTGATTATGCTTGGCCAAGTTTGTGGAGAAAAAATATACAGAGAATGACTTTCAAAAGAGAGATTTGGTGTGTTTCTGAAGCCGTTAAGTGGAAAAAAAATTACACTGCTAAGCTGGGAAAATGGGTGCTAAGGAACATCCCTTTTTTGCTTCAATGAAAGTTGCTTGAAGTGATCTCATTTGATTATGACACTGAAAAGCGAATGAAGAAAGTGAAAGGCTACTTCCCTCAAATCCTTCAATTTTAAAATCCTGATTACAGTCTTATTACAGTGCAATCCTATATAAACACAGTTGTTTAAAGATAACACTAGCTAAGCTTATTTTGCTATGGGCAATCCCAGCAAGTTTTAAAACAAAAAGAATACATTTGGTCACAAGGCAGAATTTTCCTATAATATAAATAGCAAATTCAATCTGCTGTTAAAAAAACCTACTCCATTTTAAAAGCAATTAAGAAGGGCATTTTCCCCCCAGCTTGACTTGTCAATCCTATTAGACCAAATTCTAATTAAGGGTGGAAAAGTGACTATTTTATCTGCCAAATGAAAATAATTTAGTGCAAGTTAATGAGGGCTGGCTTATAACTGATTAGTCTTTTTGATTCTGGCTTGTTACAGTGGTAGAAATTGCTTTCAAAAGATACAGTAGGATCAGCAGTCATTTTCACATATTTGAAAAACAAACTGAGCTTTCCTTTGTGACCAGATTAGGCATAAAAATATCTGAAAACAGGAACAAGATAGGTGCAACAGCTTACGGATAGTGTGGAAAATATAAACTACTTTGATTAATAATAACATCTAAACTATTAAGATGAGGCAATCTTTTCTCCACATCACACTTGCAACAAGTAGACTTTGACTAACAAAGTCCAAATATTACTATGAAAGAGGAGAGACCAACCTAACAAATCCTTACTCCCCTGAGCAGCTTTCCATTACCATTCTGCAATGCCACACAGGTGTGCTGACAAGAAGATTTTAAAAATCAAGTTTATATGTGTCATCAGGTGCATTTTTTGAAACTAAGCTCATTACAATGTGCAATGGCAAAGGCCGCACAAGAATAACAAGCCCTACTACTCCTTCACAAGTGGGTGAGGAGTCACTCTGCTGGTTCAGAAGGCATCCCAGGGCAGTTGGCATTCAGTGCACCAGGACATGGGATTGTACAAAGCAAAAATACCTTAAAACAGATCACCTACATCTGTTTTATTTCTTACATTCTGGAAAACTATGCAGTTGTGTAAGAATTTGCACTTCTCAGTATCATTTTAAAACATTCAATACTTTCATAACAACTGATGTGTTGTATTCCTATGAGTATCTCACCTGTCCTCGAGAACCATACAGAAATTAAGTGATGATGTTTCACTTTCACCATTTTGTGTGAAGAAAAATAATGTAAAACAAAATCCTAAAGCCAGATATTGGATGCCTGAAAACTCATCTCATTTTCTCATATGGACACATGTACCAAAATCATTAATGATCTCTGGCTTCAGAAAAATAAATTAAAAACAATAAGTCAGAATTGGTCATTTCACTGCCTCAAGAAACCAGGTTTATGACTGATTTAATTCACTTGAAACAGACCGATCTTTTCACACATTTGCCACCATTGCAACAGAGTAGCTCTTCTACCTGGTCTGTAAAGGTCCCAAAGGCCAGAGCAGGGTTTACTGTTAGCATCAACCACCACTGAAACATTACTTGGCTGATATTCTCATACTTAAGAATTTGATTTTGGTATTGTGACTTTTAGTAGGTGGTCTCCAGAATCTGAAACAAAACCTGGAGAATAGAGACAAGCAAAAAAAACCAACATCTCCCTCCGAGTACTAGAAAGACAATCTTTTCAAGAAGTTTAGGCTCTTAAAAGTTCAGAAACAGACTTTTAAGCTCCTCAAGTACCTGAGCAGTTCCTGCTGAACTTAAACATATCTCCCAGCATCTCAATGACTTTGAAATCAGACCACTACAATTAGTTGCTTAAAAAATACAATAGTAATCTAGTAAACAACATTCCAATACTTCAAAGTGACAATAGATATTCTAGCTGAAACAAACAGTGTTTGCTCTTGTCCCCTCTCAGCAATGATTTAATATTTAGATTTGACATTGAAAAACATACAGTCTGTACTTAGTGTCATACTGTGGTACATGAAACCTAATTTAAAGCAAGTCACATTGACAAAGGGAGTTTGTTGCGCTCTTCATCTCACATTTCTTTATTCACCTAGTGAATTCACTTCTAGTTTAAAGGCAGCCTCTATAATAAGTGAAAATTAAAGAGGATGCAAAAGAATCAGAAAAAACTTTGGATGTTTCCTGTAGCCTATTTACATGCAAGTTTCACAATGACGTAAAATAAAATAACCTAGATCCTTACATAGGATTCTTTTAGAATCCTGGCCTGTACTTACATATAATGCTGTAACAAGTTTTCAGTATTAGATACATGCCCACAATGTCACCCTGATAAGATGTTCATCATGCCAGGTCCCTGTGATTGGAGCAGGGCCACTGTGGCACTGCACTGCATCCCAGTGCAAAGTGCTAAGCAGGGGCATGCCACATGCCCCCCTATCTGTCAGAAATCTGTCACCCCATCTGCTCTAGTCCACTTGCAAGAGAGAAGTAAACTTTGCCACCTCAACCAGGGTATTTCCTAAGCACCAGCTTTCAATTTCAGTTGAGGAAACAGATACTTCAGTTTTAAAACTGTGCAGCATCTTCATTGCTCTTTAATTTCACATAGTCCCCCTGAAGCACTTTGCTACTGAACAGCCTTTAATATGATTTGAAACAGATACCACTCCAGGGCTTTCTCATCTTCATCACTTGTTTGTTTTGACCTTGACATTTATTCAATTAGAACTGATTTGCCAATCATGCACAATGCTTCCTAAAGTCCATTTCCATACACCAGTGAATACACCCATCCAGTTAGCAATGATCTTTCAACATGCCCAGAGTAAAAATCTACAAAACCAAGGAGCATACAAAATAGACAAGGTGTCTGTCACAAGGCATGTGCTATTTTCTTTCCTACCATTGCTCTCAGTAAATGGAAAATAAGAGGATCTATGAAACCTCTTTCGGCAAATAATCAGCTCCAGCATGCCCTAAATTTCAGATTAACCAGTTCCTTGAAATTTGTTTCAGTGGAGGAATGTCTCACATTCATGAAAGCAGGATTCATCCCCTGAATATCATGGCAGCTCCTCCACACCTGGGGAAGAGAGGGGAGTGCACAGTCTCTATCACATCTCTGTCACACACTCAGTGCTGGGAGAGGAAGGATTGCTAAAATTGTCAAGTACCATTCACAAATTTATGCCTGTGGAGTTGTTCCTTCTGGAAGAGAACCAAATAACTCATACTTTTTGAAAATTGATTATGACAGCTTCTCAGTCTGCTTCAGGCTGGTTCTCAGTGATGATTTGTATTTTCATATACTCCTCATACATTAAGAAATTTACACCTGTCAGGTCCTGACAGAGTGTCTCCATCTTCAACCTTTTCAGGGAAAATTCTTTGCTTGCAGACATTATCCAAATAAGTTTCTATCAGAAGTCTGGGTGACATAACAGGTGGGGGTTTAAGAAATATGCAGCAGACAAGCAGAGAATTTTAATGAGAGACAGGAGCTTCTGCACCAGCATAAAAGTAATGGAAATTAAAATACTGATTCCTGTCACTTTAAACTGCACATGAAACTCATTGGTAATTCTTACAGGAAGACACAAATGCCCACTACAAAACTTTCTTTACTACCCAGGTTGACATCAGAATTTTTATTTCTATTTATGGAATCATGCTTGGGGTCAAAAAAGCAGCTCAGAGAAGAAGAGTCATCGTAAATAAGCAGGAGGATGGTCATTCCTGCTGGTACACTCCTTGACAGCAAAATAAATGACTGTTCCCTGCAGCCAAACTGGCCAGAAGAGAGACTAAAGCATGTGAGGGGTGTGAGACATGCTCAGGCATCCTTGTGCATTTAGCCAAGCCTTTACATGAAAATCCTCCAGAAAGCTGACACTGAGGAAGACACTTACTACACATCACAAAAATACTACGCTTTTGAAAACCTGACCAAAAAAAAAAAAAAAAAAAAAGGTGAGCTTTGTGGCTCAGATTCAGTGCTGTGTCAAGTAACACAATCCTCAGCCCAAGTATTTTGGTGAGAAGACCCATTAGCAGTATTTCCAGCTCAGACAACGCATGCTTGCCACATGGCCAGCAGCATGCTGGCACAGCAGCTCCTTCAAAAAGCTCACATTTGTCTGCAAGGACAAGGGATATTTGTCTGCAAATCCTTCCCTTCACCTCCCCATTCCTCAGGATGAAGGAGGTTTCGCTCCACGGCTGCTCCCAATACTTCATTTTCACATGGGAGATGGAATTTACAAGGAATGAAGCAGCAGGAAAGCAGCGGAAGTTTATTTGACATGAAAACAGGAGGAAGTGGGCAAGAGGTGACACCACTGGTCGTGTAAGAAAAGCAGTGTGGGATGCCTGGTCGAGACCCTACCTCCACTGGCTGGGGGTGCCATCTGTCAGAGGCAAACAAATTTGGGGCAGGAGCATGAGGAAGGGAAGCGAGCATCCCTCAGTGTCTGTTTCTGACCTCTTTTGAGTGCTGGCTGAATGAAGCCATACAGGATGACCAGCGAGGGCTCCCAACTTCCTTCACCTTTCGGCAGTGTAGAGATGAAGGGGTGTCAGCAGCACTGGCAGTTTTGTTACTCTCCAGTCAGCAGCAAGCAAAAGACAGAGCACCCACCCTGTTCCCCTGTCCCCCCAAGCCCCTTTCTCACTTCCCTGAAGAATAACTCTGTAGGTAAAATAAAAGGAAGAATATGCTGCAGCTGGCAAGGATCACATGGCAATATCATGCCTCTCCTGCCTTCCTCCCTAGGAGAGCAAACACTTGCGTTCTCTCTAACATTGTAAGGCAAGTTATTTCACAGCCATTCCTGCTGTAACTAACCATAGTAACACTGCTGGGCAGTAATACTTAATTGCCTTTGCTTCTATAGTTTAATAAATGGTTGGATTACCAATGTTAAAAAGGCACAATTTGTCAACTGTAAATTAATGTTATTCAAATTAACTTTGGACCATGAAGAAGGCTTTTAATGTCACTCATCCATTCCACATTTACTGCCCCTGTTCTGTAATTGATGTGCAAACTGCTGAATTACTTGATTTCTTCAATCTTTTTTAATTCTTTATTACTCAATACCTTCTGTTGTATTTTAATGATCTGCCATGCCCAGCTCTTCCAAGTAAAGGGCTCTGCTAAAAAAATGTCCTGGTTAACCACTCGACAGGTTAATTTTTCTCCTTGTCCAACAGCTACTTCAAGCCTCTCTTCTCCCTTTGATAGCAGAAGGAACCAAACCTCCAATATCTATATTAGTTCTTGAACTCTCTTCTTTTGCTCAGGCAAGATGTGCACGATTGCTTGTTTCCAGAAAGTTTTAAGGGTAAAGGTAAATATAACATACATGCACATAGTGCTGGAGTTAGAGGAGACACTCACGTACTTGCTTGAAAGTTTCCGAAAAGGTCACTTCAGTCCCAAAGGCAGTCAAACCAACCCCATTAACAGCACAGTCAGCTGCTTGTTGGCATTATCTTTTTCAAAAGGCCACTCTGAGGTTCAGGCTGCTGAACGCAGATTCCAGCTTTACTTCATCTAGAGATGCTTAACAAATTCAGAACTTTTTTTTGTGCGCAAAGATTTCTGAAGTTAATTGCCACATTTAGATAGACTTTTTATGAAAACACTGCTTTACCTAACTGGGATAGTAAGTAATCACACGCAAAAGGAAACATTTCTTTCAGGTTTCATTTTTCTTTGTAAAAGCCCATAGACGAGCATCTTTCTTCTTAAAAGATGTCAGTTGCCAAGTACTGAAGTAAGGAGTGATACATATCTGAATGAACACAAAAAAATAGAAATTGTATCATCCTGTATCAAGTGAATGCTTGCAATTAATTTAATTAAAAATTAACAAATATTCGTAAGTGGAGACAGACTTTCTATTCAAAGATACAACAGTCTGTCAGTCATGGCACAGCTGATGAACACCTGCTCTAATTTTATATACAGCATAAAAGCCTAATTGTTTTGTCATTCTTGCTTATCTAAGGGAGCCTCCTCACAGGATTTGAGGATGTGCCAACATAAAGGCTTGGAATATTTTGAAATTGGTCTAAACATCATGCAATGAAAAAACTGGATGAGGACAAAGAGACATGATAAGGAAACAAAGCAAGAAATATAGTAAGTGTGATAAGTACTGTGGGATTTTGTCCACTTTTTTTTAAAGTGACATTGTTATTTTACTTGGGAAAGAGAATGAAACTCCCTTTAAATGTCAAAGTAGGCAGAACTACATTGGAGAAAGTTCAAAATACCATGAAGTGGGAAAAAAACAACCACACAAATATGCAAGGGAACTGAGTGAAATTAAAAATATGGGCAAAATACAGAATGAGAATAAAGACAGCTATGGTCAAATTAATTGTGGCTGAGATAAAGAGCCAAATGGAAAAAAGTTCATGAGATGCTTCTGACACAGATGTTAAAAATGAGTGTTGCAAATGAAGTGAAAGTGAGCGAGAGCAGCAAATTCGGCATCCTTGCTATATAGGAGTGCAAAAATCCATGTTTGCCACCATTTGTGATTGACTGGTGCACATTCACATCATAGCAACATTCACTTCTTTTTTAATAAGCCAGTATCTTTCTATTTCAAACACTGGAAACTTGGTTCTGATTTTTTAATAGAAGAGATGACTTTCCTTTTCCCCCCTAAAATACAAAAATGAAAATCCCTAAAACTGCTATAGAGCAATAGCTTGAGAGTGATCAGTTCACCCACATACACTGAGAGTAAGATTATAGGTCATCAGGGTGAAAGGCAAAATATAAATATAGTTTGCATTTTTTCCCTCAATCTACATGTATTTAAATCAACCAAGGCATTTAAGTAGCTTCCTATTTGGCTAGAACTAAATCTTCATGTTCTCCACTCAAATACCTCCACTACTTTGTTACTCATGTACTCAAGTACTTCATTACATAATATCTGAAATGTGACTGTAAAATTCACAAGCATTAACAGTTTTTTCAGGTACTTTTTTTTCCTCCAATTATATTCCTTTTTAAGTGTTTGGTAGCTTAGAAAAAATGAAGGCAGGCAGAAGTTTAGCAGTAGCTGATCATTCCCAAATTATTTCTCCTTTTTCTATACAATTGATTCCACCAACAAATACAGAGTAGCTGAAAATTATCTCAGCACAAGAAATCCACAGCTAAAAAGGGAAATGAGAAATAATAATTTATTTCAACACAGTATCATTAATTACCATAAAGCAATTCAAAATGTTGGGGATTGGTTTTGTTTAGTTTCTTGTGTTTTGTTGTTTTGTTTAAACCAGCTTACCAGAGAGCTAAAGTAGGTTTGATTAGAATATTGCCCCAAGGGCAAAAATCACGAACATCTTTTATCAGTGAGCTTATTGGATGGATCACAGAAAAGAAAAAAGCGATACAAATCAGTTTTGTAAGCATCCCTATTTAAATTTGTTTTTCTAACAGAAAGCAACTTGTTTTCTCCCTAAGTCACAAAGGCTCTTCAGGCTGCAGACAGAATAGACGCGAAAGAGTCTGGTGGTACAGCTCCCTCCTCAGCAGCAAAAGGCAGCCACATACCCTAGTGACTGCTTGAAATCTGGTCAAGTCATGTAAAGCATCTTATACTCATACTTGGACTCTCACAAGTCCTGTAAGGAGCAGCTGAGGGAGGTGGAGTTGTTTAGCCTGAAGGAAACGAGGCTGAGGGGCAACCTTACCACTCTCTACAAGTGCCTGAAACCTTAAACGCACAGTGTACTCCAACTGCCCCTGTGCCAGAGAGCAGGAAGCTCTTCCTGCTGAGAGCCAGGCCACCAGCTGCTGAGGAGACAATGCCCCAGTGAGGGCAAGCCCTACTCTGATGGCTGGGCACACAGCCTGCCCAATGGGAGCCCCTATTCGCCACCGGATCTGCAGTCAGGCAAGTGCGATACCTCTGCTCCTCCTCCTAACTTCTCACAGGAACAACAGAGAGGAGATAACAAACACGGGAATGGCAGGATTGCTCTAATTTGGGCATATCAGGCTTGCTCAATAAAACAGTGCTCAGCAGACATAGTAACATGGGACATATTTCCCCAATAGACTGGGGAAGGACAGTAACACCAGACTGTTTCTCCTCTCAGGGCAGTCAAGTAGTTGAAAGTAAAATATTAGAAGAAAGTTGTTGGATTAAAGAAAAAGTAAAAAGAGAAGAGAATTGCATTTTCCCACACTCCCAGGAACCATGGTAGGGCTAACTCTCTGAACCCATTTTATTCCTTAAAATGGAAATTAATTTTTCAGATTTGGCCTTACTTAGCAAGATTTTTCACTGCTTCAGTCATTAGAAACTTTATTTCTTTGCCCAGAAAATGCCTAATAATTTTTTTAAGCCTCAGGACAGTGCCAATGCCTGTGGTGGAAATCTTCATAAGGTGAGTTATATCTACTGTCTTCAGGAGATAAGCAGAGAGGCTCTCTTTCTCATGCAGAGCAACACACATAGGGGCTTCACAATCAGATATGCTCAGAAGAAAACACAACATGAAAAATATAAATGGATAATAGTTTTCCCCTCAGAGTTTTAAGTATAAAGGAAAAAATGCCATGTTTTTAAAGGTAATAAAGCAATCATGATCAAAATGCCTGTGTCTTTCCTTCATTCTTTTTTTGTAAACTTTGCCCTGATTTAAATGATAATCTTATTTTTGTGGCTGATCTCTGTTTCGTATCAAATGAATCAATCTTCTATTCTTTCCATCTAAAATGGACTTGGTAATTGTTAATAGAAGATTCAAAGGAAAGAGCAAAAAGTCATTTGTCATTTCTCTTTTCAGCACCAAACAAGAGACTGGGAACTGAAAAAACCCACGGATTATACAGAGCATTGTCATTGGCTTCATTTACACTTCTGGTCTTTACACAAAGCTGCTTGCCACTTTTCTTTCTAATACATTTTGAATTAAATAAGACAAGTTCTTAATACAATTTAAAATTAGGAAACATATCTTTTTGCTAGGAAAGCTAAGAAGCACATGCCTAAAAATTACCCATCAGCATTCCTGCCCTAGCAAAAAGAAGACATTCTATCCACATTAAGCTAATGATTGACAGCAGACAATTTCAGGATAATATTTTTGATAGACTTTTTCCCCCTGTGGCAAGTGTGTGTGGTCACAGAATCTTCCTTCCACCAGGCTAATATTTAAGCTTCTATCTTTCTTTGTCTGCTAGTTCTACTCTGTCAAACCCAGTAATATCCATTATATTGCTAAAGTCTTATAAAAAGAAACAGGTTACCCAAAAAGGAAATATTATGGTCTATTCCATTAAACACAGTAAAACTTTAAATCTCACATAAAAATAGGTCATCCAATTACATGGCAAAACCGACATTTTTTCATTGTCTAGTACACAATATATTTACGGGAAAATTACCAAAAACCCCTCAGCTGTATCAGATCTGAACCTAGTATTTAGATGCAGTCATATATTACTGCTGATAATGTGATGCCAGTGAATAGATTGGAATTTTTCACTGTCCTTTATCAAGATAAATTGTTCTGTCAATAGCAAATGGCTGGCAAGTATTAACACTCTGCACACTATATGACTTTTCATTCCAAGCAAAAATTGTATTTAATGCTTTTTCACAAAATCTATGGCCATGACTATCCCTATTACCTATTTAACTACCTTTTAAAAGGAGGATTTATTTCTGCAAATTAGGATCTGGGTAACAAGACGGTATCATGCATCATAAACTTTAAGTCAATACAAGGCAGGACACTTGCAGTTCAAATGGGGAAATACCTTTCTCTCATCATTTGGTCATCCAATAGCATTACTGAGCTGTGGAGGGAGCAGCTGCTCAGAGCAGAACTTTATCTTGGCGTTCTTCCACCTACACCGCCACCACATCCCACAGTAGCCATTTGCTCATTGGCCTATTACTTTCAATAGGTATTCCAGTAATTGGCTATTTCACACTTGTAAGGCTTGAACTGGCAGAGTGCAAAGGGCAGCCAACCAGCCTGTCAGGGTCCTGCACACTGGTCATCCATCAATTATCATCTGCTATTACAAGAACGAGCAAATGCTCTGAAACCTTGTTGGCTTGGATCAGCTTTGCTGGGAGCATAATTTATCCCCAAACCATGTTAAGTTCCTATCTGAAGAACGAGGAGGTTGCTATGAAATGAGTAACATGTTTGTTGGTTGGCATGTGCTGGGGAGGGAGGCAGCAGGAGAGGCAGTATTGATTATCTGGAGGATTGTAGCTTCTGCTGGGTTCTGTGGCCACCTGCTGTCCTACACCCACTCCCTTTGCCAAGAAACACTCGAAACCAAACAAATGCAGTTTGTTTTATAAATGATGACTTCAAAGAAAAAAACATCCTGCCTACAGCAGCCCAGAAAGGCTGGGCACACCGCTGTTATTTGTTGTAAATTGTTCTGTATCTGCATTTATGATAGAGAGAAACACCTCCGGAAGAAAAAAAGGGTGAAAGTATTACAGCAGTTTAGAAAGTTACAGTGATTGTAACACTAATCCCTTTTCTGCTTTAACCTGACAGCCTGAGAGGCTCCATTTGCAATGAAGTCAGCTCTGATTGCTCACATCTCCTGCAGCATTTTATTCTGCATCTTTCCATGACAGGCGTTTTCATTACTGTTATTTAAAAAGCAAAAACACATGCAACATTTTTGTCCATCTTATTTCCTATTCACTAGATGCTCAATTCTAGGTAATATAATTTAGTGGTGGCTGGTGCCTATTATCTACCAGCTTCCTGTACAAACAACCCAGACAACTTCTTCCCAAAGGCCAAATTGATCTGTTGACCTGCTAATTTACAAAGCAGTCTCTCGTCTTACAAGTATTTACCTTGAGCAAAATAAATGATTTTAAAAAATAAACAAACTCTTCTATTAGATGTGCTAATAGTATCCCAAGTACTTAAAAAATACGAGAAAAAAATCACATACTTGTTAAGAGCAAAGTGATTTAGAAAGCTGCTAAGGATGTTTAAAAATCAATTCCAAACTTCAAGAGGACATGACTAAGGCTCTTAATAAATCCACCTCCAAATAAATCTGAGAGTTACGCACCCTTACTAGTTGAATAAATGAAGTGACACTGACGCATATCTAATTGTAATACATCACAAGATAATCTGTCAAGCCCCAAGTGTTCAGGTCCTGTCACCCTTCTTCATCCATTATTTATACATAACCTTCATTGCCAGTGAAATCCCTGTGAAGTATAGCCTGGCATCCAAATGCAGCCATTTTAGCCTCTCAGCAGATACAGTGAGAAACCAAACCTGTACGAACTCTCCAAAATAGATATTAGTCTGCTGGAAAGAGACTTCAGAAAGGAACAAACACGCAGAAGCCACAACTGTTTTATGCTTTGCTTAATGAACTGAAGAGCTAACAACGCTGTGTCTTTGCAGTGGACTTTGTGGCATGCCCTGCTGCCAAAGCTTGCTTTATATCCATTTCAAGATGCTATCTGGGGCCTCTCTAGCCTTTGTTTCTTTATCCTGTTTCAGACAGGGAGGCTCACCTAGAAACATATCTCAGTGCTCTTAACAGCATCTGCTGTGGTAATAGGCATGCAAACTAATGGAGCAGTGCAGTATTTTTTACTCCAAACTTGCCAAAGATGTGTGAAGGGCAAACAGTTGGACATATTTACATACATTCATGATCCAGAAAGTCTCAGTTCAGCAGCTGCTGCAGCAAAGGCAATTCTTCCCTGTTAGCCTGCTCCACGAGGATAGCTCTGCTTCACATCCTGCTGAGAGCGATGGGCGGTTTGCAGGGAAAGCCACCAGACTGATAGCCTGGTTGGGGGTTTTTCACTCACTCTCCTGTTAGTAACTGAAGCTGTAAATTCTTAATCACCACTTTATTGAAGAAGAAACAGGGATTCCTCCCCCTGTTCCTCTCCTTTCCCCAAGGCACACATAGACTATTTTTAAATGCGAGAATAAAGATGCACAATTCACAGTACTTCAGCAGTTCAGCCAGGACCTCTGCTTAACTCAGGAGGCTGCAATAACAACCACAATCTGTTTCAGGCATGCAGCACTAGAAAATTAAAGGTTCTGTAAATTACATCGCTATATTCCTCCCACAGCCCAATTAAAGGCTTTATTATTTGTCAATAAAGTACCAAATAAAAAAGCTATCCTCCAGATAAGGCAGCTGTTGCTATTTGGCTCTGGTGAACCTTTATTTATGTTCTGTAAGTTTGCAGCATGAAAGTTGCTGATAGGCCATGCACGTTATTACCAGGTGGCCCACAGAAATGCTCGCGTCCCCGGGGCCAAGCCCTCAACAGCACATGTCTTTTCCAGCACACACAGTCTATTCACACACGGTGTGATTCGTGTTATCGCTTTCTGCCTTTGAAGCTCTGAAACAGCAGACACAGCATCCTCCAGCAGCCACCGACCCCTGCACTGAGCCAACACCTGCTCTGGCTGCCTCTGGGTGTGACGTTGGTATGTCCAAGGGTGGCCAAAGGCATCAGCAAGACTTTTCCTTGTATACACAAAAGGAAACAGGATCAGGTCCCTGAGCAAAACCTTCATCCTGCCGAGAGCTGTTATCACTAATTCCTAGGCTAAGGTTGGCTGCTGATGCCCATATTCTGCAACCTCTCCATCCCCATCCCCCAGAAGTAACTGTGCAGAGCTGAAGCTTCTCTCTTCTTCCTTATCACCTTTTTCTTTTTCATGTAAAGAGCAATGGCTTATGGGCTTTTACTATTGCTGTGTGTTTTCCTCCTCAGGAAATGGTAACAGCAGTCAGCAACTGAGGCATTAAGACATCAACACAGCACTCCCATAGCTTAATGTGCACGACTCTATCCCCTTTCCCAGCTTTTTTAATTTCAGGCACTTCCTACTTCTTATTTGGGTTCTGAGTGATACAAGTGTGTAATTAGTGAAAAAAAGGCATTAACATCTGCAAGGCACCCTTCAAACATCAAAAAATCAAGCTATGCAAGTTGCTGCTTGCTGTTTCTTGTAATCACAACATTAATTTCTTACTTTTGGGGAAAAATAACATTCCTGTATTTCACAGATGATGGCAGAGCTAAAAATTAATTTAAGATGATAATGCTACATGAAAATAAAAACCGCCTCTGATTGAATTTCAAGGACTCTTCTGTTTAACTAGCTTCAAGAGTCCTTTTTTTGATCATAATAAAATTATTTGCCATATGGTTCAGATGCTTGTGATCCTCTCTCAATGAGAGGATTATGCATGAGATATAATGCCTACTGTAGCTGCAGCCAAGCACACAGCTGGCTCTGATAATGCCAACAAATGGCTTCATCTATCTCAATGTCACGTAGGAGCTGGTCCGATGTGAATCAGCCTAGAGTACAATTAAAATCTACATCATCTGTGAGAAAGGTGATGGAGGTTCTGACATCAGAGCTGTGCCAGATTCATCCTCTTTCCATTCTAACAGAAGAAACATGTTGCCCCTTTCACCCTGTCACACTAATGATGTGCTTTGCACATCCCTTCCTGTGCACATTAAAGGTAGTAAATCAGGGAGACTCCTATTTAAAGGCTTTGCCTTTATCTGACATTCAGTAACGAGGACAATTTCTAAATTTAAGTGCATTCCTTGTTCCCCCCTCTGTGATGAGATAATGCCACTTGAAGTCTACAAGTGAAATATGTATAGAGGAGTTTATGATCCATATGGATGCAAATTGTGACAGTGTGCAAGAATTTCCTTGTTTTAGTTCCACAATATTTAGATACACTAATAAAACCAGGCTTGCAAATCCATTTCTTCCACCAAACCAATTTTTATTGCAGAAAATGGCCATAATTCACAACAAACAAGCTTGATATCAAGACACTGATGAACCTCCTCTTTTAGGGCTTTACAGCTAGTGGGAACTTGGGCAATTATTTTGTTTTATTGTTAGACTCATTAAAGGGAAAACCCACAAATACGTTTTATTAGCATTTTTGATGACTTAACATAAATATTATGTTTAATTACTTAGTCTGGCTCATAATTACTTAAGTCTGGCTCTCAAATTTTATTACAATCCAGGGTTCTATTAAAATATTTTAAACCTTTGGATATCAGAAATACACAAGCTTGTCTGGCGGAATATGGCAAGACACTAGCTAATGCTATTTTCTCCTTTCTGTCAATTTAGTTGCATCAGTTCGTGTGGCACATTGCAAATGGTATTGCTAATCAATGCAATGTAGGCACTGGAAAACGAAGATATGCCGTTTTACACTCACTCATGATCTTTGCTGAGATGTAATCAAATTCTCTTTAAAAATCTTTAATCACACAATATACATGCAGACAATTTTCAACTATCTCCTGGTTAGGACTTAAGACAAAGTCTCAGGGCATGCTCCTGAATTACAATGATAAATGTGTTTTTAAGTGCTCATGTTTTTTACTAAATAAGACAAAATACATCACATTTGGCCTTCCACTGTGCTAGCCTATCTTAATGTCATTTGTCATAATAGTGTTGCACTACACTAAAACTGATATGCAGCTATTAAAGTATTATTTTATGCACCAACATCAAAAATGTAAATCTAGGAACATAACACGGAGTCTCTGCCATATGAAAACTAGCACCTTGTACCCTTCTGTTAAGCAGTCAATGGTAATAGGAGATTTTGCCTACACACCAGCCTGCATGTCTGTAATGACACTGCTCTTTTATGTTGATTTAGACAGAATGACAGCAACATCCTCTTCCATAAGGGCTTACATGGTACAAGCTTTGGAGAAACATCCAGGTGACATAAAAATCTACTGTTTAATACAGCTAAAATTACCAAACTTTAAAATTAAAAAACTTAAATCAACACAGAGCTTCTAAGGAATACTTAAGAAAGCAGATGTCTCTAAACTGAACAATGCAATCCTTGCAGCTGATGTAAAATTGTCAGGGGAAGAAAAAAGGAAAAAATCCAAGGAAAATTTTTACTGCATCTGCTGGGTCTGCCTATATCTAAACTTACTGAACTACAGATAAATGAAACAAAAAGCTGTATGGGGAGGCTTCATGCTTTATTGAATAAATATTTGTTCTCTCAGACCTTACTCTTGCTTTTTTGTTTTTTCCCTCCCCAAATAATAACAGCTGGAAACACCATAACAATGTACCCACTTAAAATTCAGGTATGGGCTCTTCACAACTGTACCAGAGAAACTTTGCTTTTGAAGATAAGGCACCTACACTTATATCCAAGTTACTCTTTCCTCCTTTACTTGACTAGATAAGCACACAGTAGCCTATACCCAAGTTTGAAAATAAATTGCAAGACTTCATAAAAGCAGCCACACCGAATGACAAATTGTCATTTTCCATGCACCTTTCAATAGTTCTGAAACAAACAAATCAAACCCCAAAAAGTAAAAAACGTAGATCAAGAATTCATAATATTAGTTGACGGGGCAGATATAATTCAAACTGGGGGAAAAAACCCTCCTCCCATAATGTGAAAATGCCATTGAAAACTATTAACATACTTCCTCTTTAGTCCTGAAAATTGTGTTACAGATACCCCAACTCAGCTTTTATACCCATTTTTATATACACCTCTGCATAGCTCCCAAAATTCAGGAATTCAAGAAAATCTAACATAAACAATCTTGAAAAATATGTATCCAGGTAATGTATTTGAAGAGAAAGACACTTAAAACAACAGAAATAACAGTTTTAGAAAACTAAATGTAAGAAAAAATCCTGTTAGCTAAATGTGGTGCTCTCAAGAAGACAACAAAATTACAATGCAAATAGAAGTGCAACAGAGACACAGAAAGACCACCATCCTGACCTATTAAAAATTTGAAGATTAAAAAGCCATTGATTTCAAGGTTAAAAAACCAATGACAACTAGATTACAAAACTGCTAAAATACTACTTTGAAATCACAGTGCACAGTTTTTATAAGCAAGACATCAAAATTTTTCTCATCTATGGTTAAGTGGAAGTTCTTGATGATATGTGACTTGGCCTAAGCCACCAATTTATTTTTAGTATGTTATACTAAAAAGCGACCCATGGTAGAATAATACTTCAAAGAAAATTAAGACAGAACTAATCTCAGCATTAGATGCAGGAAGAGAAAGAAATAAATTAAGAAAAAAAGAGATGAGATTGACTAAAGGAATAAATGTTCTGGTAATTTCATCCTTTACGACTTGTCTGTACTTTTACATTTAAAATGTGCACAATAAAACTGAACTCTGCAAGCTATGGCACATACTGCCAGACCACTGAATCTCCCCTATTCCTAATAACCATGCTCAGAAAAAGCCATATAAAAGAAGTTTGCTTCCATCCAGGAGAAAAAAGGCAAAAACTTCTCGTTAAACCCTCCCATCCCCAATGCATGTACCTACAAGAGAACAAAACCTTGTTTTAAATCTTGAATGATGTGGTGAAAAAAGCAGAAATTAGATTGACAACATAAAACGACGTGCAGACAAACCAATATTAGATATGAAATAATTTTAAAAACCCCTATTCTTTAGAAAACAGATGGTGATTGCTGACTCAGTGAAGACCTTGTAGAGCCATATATTGGGTTTGTGTGGCAAAGTTTTGATAGAGGGGGGCTATAGGGGTGGCTTCTGTGAGAAGCTGCCAGAAGCTTCCTGAGCGTCTGACAGAGCCAGTGCCAGTCCGCTCCAAGAAGGATGTGCCACTGGCCTAGGCCAAGCCCATCAACGACTGTGCTTGTGCCACCAGGATAACAGAGTTAAGAAGGGGGAAAAAAGCCCTGTGCATTTTGCAGCCAGAGCAGGGAGTGAGAATATGTGAGAAACAGTCCTGCAGCACCAAGGTCAGTGCAGAAGGAGGTGAGGGAGATGCCCCAGGCACTGGAGTAGAGTTTCCCCTGCAGGCCATGGTGAAGACCATGGCGAGCCAGCTGTGTTCCTGCAGTCCATTTAGGTCCACAATAAACTAGACTATTAGTGAAGCACTGAGACTGCAGAGAAGAAAAAAAGGAGGATCACAAAAACCTATTTTTCTATACTTGGCAAAACTCCCTTCCTGTGATGTTCTCTGAACTTACTGTTCTAAGTAATTAGGAAGCAACAAATTATACCGAAACGTCTTCTTATCTTAGTACACTGAGCAGTTCAATTCAGTTTCTGGGTAACTCACTTTCAAACGCCCAATATATTTTGCTGCAAGGTTTTACCAGTGCTTGCTATTGTTAATATCATCCATTTCTGCATGCTGCTGAGGTCCTCACCACCAGCTGAGCACCTACATGCAGACAGAAGCAAGAGGTGCTACAAAAGAAAGCTTTTATCCATTGAGTAAATCATAGTATTTTAAAATTTCTTTGTTGTTTATGATCAGAATATAATTCTCTTTAGTATGTGAAATACTTCTTGACAGATTATTTCAATCAAAGTATCTACAAGTCTGGGTCCTTAAAAGGTACAAGAGGTTGTAATAGAAGAATGGGTATATGTGTTAAGGTTATTCCTCATCTCCAAAACATGCTTCCAGTTTTAAAGACAATATTAGAATCTCAAAAAGCATGAGATATGAGAAAGAAGATGAGAAAAAAAGAAGTTTACTTTTGAGATAGCTCCAGTGCACCTTCGAGCTTTGATATTTTCTGTTCACCTTCTTCTATATCCCTTTTTTCATTTTCCTGGAACCAGCTGTCTATTCATAAAGCCAGAAATATATTGCTTAATATAGCATCAGTATTCCTAGTATAGCGCTGACAGATTAGAAAAGGTTGTTAAAAACCAAATGCATATATGTAAACGTTTTTTCTATATTAAATGGAAACGTCCCAAAACCTCAAATGATCCATGTGAAATTTTAATTATAACTTAACAGCTGTTTCAGCTAATTGAAGGATATCAGAAAGGTGATTTCCTTCTCATTGTAATTAAAGAGTTAAGCCTAATTTACTGTTGTCAGAATAAGACTAAATGCCAATCTGGTCTGCCTAATTATATAAAAAGGTAAACAGGAGAACTCCAAGACAGACATCAGAATGCTCTCTCCTACCTTGAAAAACCCCCAGCACAGACACAGATGTACTGACCCCCTCCACTCTTCCTGCCCCCATTAAAAAAAGTAACCAAGGTGAGTTTCACAGTGATCGCTTATGCCCTATCTTTTCTGGCAAGAAGATGGGCAATGACCTTTAAAGCAAGCAAGCAACTCACTCTAATTCTGCTTTGCCACCCTTTTATTAATTTTCCCTGGAAGCTATTTTCAGTTCCATTCCCTTGACTTCACAGCTTTATTGTTTAATATTGCAGCTACACATAAAGGTAAACATATGTTTTGCATTCACTAATGTGGTATTATCTAGTTGTCACCAGTGAAAGAAAAATACAATACAGAAGAAATGCTGAAATACTTGTTTTCCTATGACAATGAAACAGTTTTTTCGTCCTATAACTTGGAAGGAAAATAAGGAGAACAAAAAAATTGTTTTATCTCTGAAATACATATAATATGTAAACTTTCTAAATTGTACATTAAATACAGTGGTCTTCAAAACAAATACGGTCCTTCCAAATGTACCTGAACAAAAACTGGAAGCTATGAGAGTTCAAAGGTTTTGGTTTTTAAGCAATCCAGTGATTAACAGACAACCTGCACATGAGAGCTTTTCTATTCCACCTTTTTCCACCTCCCTTGCAACACAGATGCCATTATTGAAGAGAAATATGTAAAACTTACCACAGACATAAAACCTAGCTACAAGTGTCAAGAATACTCAGTGTGAAGCTAACTGAAGTAAGAATTACATCAGCAATCATGCATATGTGTGTATATATATACATAAACGTATATGAATTTTGGAAGTATGTTGCCTCCAATGTCAGAAGCTGCCAGAAGCTCCAACGTGTTATACAAACCACCAAAGAACTCCAAGTGGAATTTTGCTCCTATGCAGGTATAGAAGCAAAAGTGGCAAGAGGTGAGTGAAGCAGTGCAACCTGGGAGCAGTATTTCTCTGAAGAAAAGTGCATCTGTATGTTTAATTCACATTTGCACCACACCTGACATTCTGCATAGCTCACACGCAATCAGCATCAGACCCTAGCAAAAAGGAGAATGACAAGCAGCTCCACTATGCTGGATGTCAGCAACAGATCAGGAAGCCAACTGAAAAATATGAAAATCATCACAGAATGGGGATTTAGGCTGGAAGGGATCTCAAGGATCACCTAGTTCCAATCCCCCTGACATGGGCAGGGACATCTTCCACTAGATCAAATTGCTTGAAGCTCCATCCAACCTGGTGTTGAACACTTCCAGGGAATGCTCATAGGTGTTGGACAATATGAATCGAAGAAGTGCGAATGCAATATGGAAGGCATTTTGGATGTCTTTAACAAGGGCCAGTGCTGGTAGAAATGAAGAGAGGCCAAGGAGTCTCAGATGTGAACAGAACCTAATCTAACAGTAAAGTATCAATGCACTGAATATGATCTGTGACCAGACAGGTACTGTTCTCGATTCAATTTATTATGGCTATTATAAACCCACACAAGCATAATACAGAAACCCAATCATATACTGAAAATACTAGAGACAAGTGTGCAGTGAGCATGCTTTCTGCACTTTGCTGCACAAGAATCTTTATATCAATTCCAGTCACACTCTAAGCACTAAACACTGTGCTTTTATGCTCAATTAATGTGACTTAATCCAGCCATAAGCAGAATATGTCAGAAAACTAGATTGTGCTGGGATTCCCCTACCTCCTTGTGCTCTAGTGCTTCTGCTGACCTTGAAAAATCTCTTGGTTCTCCTCCATACAACATAATTTTCTACATCTTTTTAAATGGCAAAAAAGAGACAGTGAACAGCAAAAACTTAATGGGGAGTTATAAAAGCGTACTTGAAAACCATCTCCGACTAATTAATTTCAAAGAAGAGAATAAAAAAAAGCAATTTTATTCTATACAGAATATTACAAACATAAATTGTACACATCTATTTCAGCTGCTGTGCCCTCTGTACAAAGCAGGGCTTAACTCTGAGGTCAGTGGGAACAGCTAAAGAAATTACTCCACCTTCCTTCCACTATTTTCTCACTCATTCATTTGTGCTTAACTGCCTGCCCAAATGTTGTGAAAAATCTTAATGCAGATTTATCTCAGGAACATTTACAGAAATATTTACCTTTACAGGTATCATCCCATTGGTTAACTTCCCCAGATAAGAAGCTACTAGAATCAAATTATTTTACTACTCATCTTTCTCTGTCCTGTCAAAAGTACATTTAACGCAATCTATGTGATGAATGTGGCCTCATGAGATGTGGGAGGGAAAATTAATTTGGGGGGTCTGACAATGAAAAGATCATTTGTCATTACTGAGCTGAGCTCTGCCAGCAAATGACTGTATTGTTAGATCCCAGTGGCTGCTAGTGATTTTCTGCCCCTTCTCTTAGCAAACTCCTCCTTCCTAAAGCTTCAGTTTGCTCTGAATGAAGGTTATTAGCAATACTAACCAGCCAGAGTGGGGAGCTTGGATGCAGTGGGGGTGGGATGTGAATTTGTAAGAACTAATTTGTCTAATGTTCGGTAACAAAGGCAAGGCGTCTGTGCTGTGAATTAATACAGCATCAATCACTGACTGTTTCAGTACATGTAATGAGAATATTCCCAGGCCAACCCAATGGTCTGCACAGGCAGCTGGGAAGATAATACTCCGAACTGGATTTTTATTTTAATGCAACTCCCATCTTTAAAGCAAGAAAGGACCGAGGGAGATTACCCTTGGCATGTATGCATGTGTGCGTGTGCGTGCGTGTGTGTGTGTGTGTGTGTGTGTGTGTGTGTGTGTGTATATTCTTTCTTTCTATATATATGTTTTAGTCTTAGAATGCAAGTATTTCTTTTGAAAAATAATGCCTGGTAGTTAGTCAGTTGATTGTAAGATTCCTGGTTGAGTGGCCCTTGTAATTTTCTTTGAGTTGTTATACCTTTTCTCCAGTAGATTTTTTAACCATATAGTTAGATCAAACTACTACAACTTTAGTTTGTATAAAAACAAAGAATACTTAGAATCAGTTTAATATCCAGAAGAGGTATTTTTTCCTCCCCTTCCTTTGCTGATCACATTAAGGGAAAAGAAAGAAACATGTATTTTAATACTTTTAGATTAAATGCAGTTACATTTGAAAAACACATCCACTCTCATTTCTTTAACAAGGATATTTACCGTTTGCATAGTAACAGCCTCCCACTGTTTTCAAAAAACAGAAGAGCAAATACAATTTTTGATATTTAAAAAAATTTAAAAATCACTCTCAGTCAAAAAATGCATCTAGTTGACGATAAACTGGAATAATTAGTGGGTGCACTGGGCAATTCACTGAACTCTCACCACTGGAAAAAATGAATTCTCTGTATAAAAAGATTTATCAGGGAGAGTTTAGGAGTGACAGAGAAGCCTAAAGAAGAAAAAAAAATAATTAAGGAGAATTTGAAGAAAGACCTTTATTACAAAGGTAAAAATGAATGTGCCATTTACAACTAAAAGGTTCACTGAACTTAGCATTCTGATTGCATGCTCCAGCACAACGCACCCAGACTGCTTGATCTTCAGCACTCCCAACTTGAGAAGGCTGCAGTGAAGTAAAGATATTTTATCCCTTCCCAAGTCAGACATGCGAAAAAATGGGAAGTGTTGCAGGTCATTACCAAGGCACTCTCGTCACCCTCCCACCACTGCCCATTTCTGTTATTACTCTACTAAATATTTTGCTGCCTTCAGCAGTGTAAGATTGCCTTAGAAACATCTAGAATGCCTCCTAGATCAAACTGCAGGCTTTCAAAGGTGAAGAGTATGCTGCAATACAGTCTAAATGCCCATGCTACAGACTTCACCCATCTTGTACTACGTACACTCTTAGGTGCAGGTCTCAAATAAGACAAAAAAAATGCCCCAAAAAACAAAACCAAAAGCAAACTAAACCAAAACAAAAATCCAATAAAAACAAAACAAGCAAACAAAAAACCCCAAACAAACAACAACAAAAAAAACCAAAACAGCCAACCAAAAAACAAACAAACAAACAAACAAAAAAAAAAACCACCAAAAAAACCTACCAAATAGATATCTTGAAGTTAAAACATGTGAGTTCAAGGAAAGTTTAGGGCCACACTATCCTCTTTGTCAGACAAGCCCTGCACTGCCACAACCCTGTCTCTAAGCTGCTATGACACCACGGAAACATCAGGAGGAAGCAAATGCTGGCCTTGCATTTCTGACCAGGACAGTTTTGTGGAAATACTGTGATGCGATATTTTGGAAAAAATATGCTAGAATATGACACTAGGAAATAGTACTTAAGAGTAGTCTGAAACAGAAAACAGAATTCCATTCACCTTTAACAAAGCAACAGAGGGGCTGAGAGGGAGTCATGGCTGCCCAAAGTAGTATACAAAGAAAACTCCTCTTTGTTTTTCAGCAAAGAAAGGATGAAGTGCAGCCATCCTCCCCCAACAGGCTTCAGAGTAACCCCTGGGAAAGGCTGAGTTTTGTATTCCTGTGGGAAAGAGACACTGGAACTAATTGCCACTGCACTTTCATTTAAACACATGTGCATTTATCAGTACAAAAATATATATTTGTGTGTATAGAAATGGTCACACAGCATTCTGGATGACCAAGCAGGATACCACCACACTGGTTAAATTAAACAATGGTTAAATTAACACAGAGAAGAAAAAATTAATTTGTATTATTTAGCTGTGGAGCAATAACTTGACAAGATCAATTGAGAATTATTTAATATGTACCTGAAATGCCCCTTTACCACTTCTATGTCACGTAAAAACCGTTTTTGATCATTTTTATGCACAGAAAGTATTAAGCCTTTAATTAGATAATGTACATACACACTATTTTTATTGATGGAAAAAGTAGATCCTTTAGCTCCAAACTGAAATAATGTAGAACTTAAGCCTCTTTTACTCAAGATGTACAATAAACACTCCATAGCATCAGTCCTGGATGAGTCCTAGGAAGGAACTGTGATTCAAATACAGAATTCTTTCCATTACTGTGACAGTGTAAGGAAGTGATTTATTGCAACTAAATAGAGACTGCAGTGTATTTCCCTTCTAGTAGCTGGTGGATTGAGGCAGGTGCAGGGAATAAAGGCTACATATGACAACAGCCTCTCTTCTTCTGCCCAGCTGGATGGAGAACTACATGCAATCTCCCACCCCAGACTTCAATTCTCAGGACAAGGAAAACTATTAGGAAGATTCTGTCTCCTTGGCCTTACAAAATGGTGTCCCTGCAGCTCTTTTGCAATTTGGTTCCTGATGAAAACAAAAAATTAAATAAATACCAATGACTCAGAGAATAAGCTCTGAATCACATACTTTCTCTCCTTACATGCCCTATTTTGTTTCAGCCCTTTTAAAAATAAAAAAAATACATTAAGAAAATTACATTTAAAATAAAATCAAAGTAAATACGATTTATTATTTATTTAAAGATATAAACAAGAAGAGCCTCTTATTCATTTAAGTAAGATGGTGATCAAGTGGCAATTATTATTGTCAGTATAGCTTTCCCTGTCATTATACCATAAACCATGTGGTACTCTTGGCACCACCTTCAGACTATTTCTACAGGCCTACTCATGAAAAATCATAAACTATTAAACATCATGCAATGCTTGCAGTGAATACATACATATATTTTGTTAATTTATGCCATGTTTCACACTATGAAGAGAACAAAATCAGGAATAATTATTTCTTGATATAAAATAATCACTGTGAGTGCACACAGATTGTGGTTATGTTCACTACTTGCTTGTGGGAAAATTATAGGTAAGATTACATTGTCATAATTTTTATGGAGAAACAGTATTTAACAACCTTAATCAAAAGTGGGTATGTCAACATTCCCAACAGCAATCGATGCAAAAAAAGAAAATCACACACTCAGACAACCTAAATTATCAGTTATCTTCTGCTATTGTTGGATTTTTTGTTTTGTTTGGAGAGGTTGGGTGGTTTTGGGGCCAGTTGAGTGTGTGGAATTAAATCCAACTCCTAATCTGGTGAGTTATCTCTGGTGTGCAAGGCAGACACCATCTATTATGTAGCATCAGTGAGTGACAGTATGAATAGCAGCCTTTGCCAGTTAAAGCTGCGATAAGACCTGGATTCTGAGAGAAGTTGCTGCTCCAGAATGATCTCTATTGTTCCAGCCATCAGTTTTGGCAGTATGACCGATTCAAAGAAACTACAGCAATGATGCTGGCCTTTCACACAGAAAAATATCACCAAATAATCAATTCATCTGCATTTAGAAAGACATCTATCAAGATGATTTTTATTTTAATAAAATCCAGTGCTATATTTTTAAAATTAATGACTTACAGATTTTCTTAGAGTCAGGACCTGATCCAAGGCAGAATTATTCTATATTCAGTATTTGAATCCCCACAACTGATTATCTCCATACATCTCTGCTAACATCTTTCATCTCAACCTCACCTCATCTGTAACTTCATTGCTGCTGCCGGGCATGCTTGCTGAACTCCAAGCAGCACTGTGCTGCTAACCCGCCTTTCTGCCAGCCTGGACGGGTCCTTCTCTGCAGGAAGGGTGCAGAGGCGCTGAGCGGGAGCGCAGAACCCGCACACACGGCCGGAGGACGCGCGGTGCCCTGACCGAGCAGGGCGGAGCGGCCGCTCAGCACCGCGGACAGCGCCAGCCACCCGCCCCAGGGGACAATTTGCGGCACACGGCATAACCTCAGCTATCTTCAGACCGCCTGCAGGAGCAACAACTAAAAAAGGATCGGCTTCCTGAGCTCTTTCGGAGACAGTTGCTGAAATAGCAGCTCAAATGACCCAAGGTGCTTAATTTTCCTGAGTTTCCGATGAGCTTTTCATAAACTCCCTCCATCAGAGTCTTTTAAGGAAAATAAATAACTGTGGGGCAAGGGACAGAGCCATAGAATTGATTGAAAAATTGTTAAGTGATGGGAAACAATGAGTAATGGCAAGTGGCTGCCCCTCAAAATGAAGACAATGCAGGAGTGAATTCTCATGAGGTTGCCATTGAGATGAGCACTATTAATGACTTGGAAATGGGACCGAACAAGTTAGGAACTGTGGTAGTATGACTCTACTGGCTTTTTTTACTGGAAATGCCGGAAAGTTTTACAGCCTTCAAGTAGCTTAAGAACCTTAATGATCTTAGAAGTGGTAAAATGAAAGTCCGTTAGGAAAAAATTAATATGAGGAAACAAATCTCAGTGTACGCTATGGGACCATGAAACAGTTTTTTAAAACAGAAAAGTAAAGGCAGCGAGAACCAGCAGAGAGACAAATTAGAGGGCTGGGCATTCACCAACCATATGAAGTTCAACAAGGACAAGTACCTGATTCTGCAGCTGGGACAGGACAACCCTGGATATATGGACAGACTGGGGAATGAGATGCTGGAAAGCAGCACTGCAGAAAGGGACCCAGGAGTCCTGGTCGATAGCGAGTTGAAAGTGAGCCAGCAGTGCCCTGGCAGCCAGGAGGGACGACCCTGCTCTGGTGGACATCAGGCACAGCAACGCCAGCCGGGCAAGGGAGGGGATTGTTCTGCTCTGCTCTGCACTGGGGTAGCCTCACCTCGAGTGCTGGGGGCAGTTTTGGGAGCCACAATATAGCAAGGGTGGAAAGCAACTAGAGAGAGTCCAAAGGAGTGCCATGAAGCTGGTGAAGGGTCAAGAGAGGAAGCCATATGAGGAGCAGGTGAGGTCACCTGGTTTATTCAGTCTGGAGGAGACTGAGGGGAGACCTCATAGCTGCTTACAACTTCCTCACAAGGGCAAGTGAAGGGGCAGGCACTGATCTCCTCTCTGGTGACAGGATCGGAGGGAATGGCCTGAAGTTGAGTCAGGAGAGGTTTAGGGTGGATATTAGGAAAGGGCTTTTCACCCAAAGGGTAGTCAGGCACTGGAACAGGCTTCCCAGGGAAGTGGTCACAGAACCAGCCTAACAGAGTTCAGGAAGAGTTTGGATAAAGTTCCTGAGCACATGGTGTGACTCTTGGAGCTGTCCTTTGCAAGGCCAGGAGTTGGACTCAATGAACTTTGTGGGTCCCTTCCAATTCAGGATATTCTATGCGTTTGTGATAACTGGACAAGGGGTTTTTTGTATATGCTATATAGCATTCCTCTGGATATATGAAACTACCCTTTTTCTAGTAAATATCTAATAAATCATCTGACACAAGGATTGACTAAATTTAGCTTAAAAAGACACAGGGTGAGGTGATGCAAATTAGAAATAAAGACAATAAACAGTCTAGGTAATTCCCATCATGTATAACGTCCTGATTTCTCAGACTCTAAAGATGTGTTGAAAAGCCTGAAAGATCACCAGTTTTAGCTGTTTAAAATCTGTAATTATTCTACAATGGTTAACTTAAAAGCAAAATTCTTTAGAAGACAGACTATGTATTCCTTTTCTTTTACTAAATTTCTTCACACCATGAGGGAAAATGAGGGATATAAAATTTAAAAATATAGGCCTCAGATCATACACTGGGTACATTTGAATGTTCATTACTGTGTTCAGGAAAAAAAAAATCACAGGAAAATCTGTGGCCAATAAATAGAAGGGAAGAAAGCAATTAACAAATCTCAGAACTTTATAGCAGCCAAAATTATATGAAACTTGGAATTTCATGCAGATATTCATAATTAGAGTATATTAAAATCTGATCAAGTTCCTCTCTCTTCTCTGTTACATAAAATAAAAGGAATTTTAAATGAAAGAACAGTAAATGCAGAGGCAATATAGAGAAACATTTCTCTTACATAGTCAGTGGAACTTGCTGTCAGATCAGGTCATCGAGATAAAAACCATAGCTACATTTTTAAAAAGAACTGCATAATTTTATGACTGATAATAACATTTGTAGCTACGCAAGGTAAGACAATAAGGGTAATCAAATCTTATGCTTCAGGGTATAAGACAGTGAACTGCAAGGTTTAGAAGGAAATGTGCAGTGTCACACAAAGGGGTAAGATGCATTAGCCTTTTTGGAAGAGATTTACCTTCTTTTAAAATATCAAGAAATAGCCACTGCCAGAGGCATGGTACCAGACTGCAGAGACCTGGTGTCTGATCTGCTGTGACAAATCCTTCGTTATTTCGAGTTTGGCTTTGATAGACAATAGATTCTCCTGAGTTTCATGGAGCTGAATCCAAATTAAAAGCACATGCTCTATGAAAGCATAGCTTGGAGGAAGGATCTGAAGGACAGAACTGTTAGCCAGTAATTAAGAGTTCTGTACTGTGCTTTCTGGCAGCAATTATTTTAACATAATTCTTAACAGAGTCTATTAAAGAGGAAATGCCAATTAGCAATAGCTTATTGCACAACAAAACAATGACTGCCGATATAATTTACTGCCATAAACTACTCAGAGAATTGACTGCTAAAAACAATTGGATGGTTAATTAAAAATGGGGGAGAGGAAGGAGAATCTACATGCATTTAACGTGCACAAATCTGATGAAACTTCAGTACCTACACAGAAAGCTCAATTCAGAATTATGTTAAACTATCCAGGCTATGCATATTATTTGAAGCACCATCCAAATTAGAGTGAAATGATGACATTTTGCATACAATTTTTCAAATTACATGTTCATACTTGCCAACCAGTCAGTTATCCATTTGAAGAGAGAAAAATCTGGGGGCACACTGTTATTCCTGCACTTCACATCAACAAGAATGAGGCCAAAAGAAGAGGTAAAAGGGAGCCTTGATGTCAGCCAAACAATTTAGTTCCATAGACAGAAGACAATTTTCTGTTATAAGGTTTTCTAGAAATGCTGCAAATTCCTTCCCTGAATTACTGACCTTGATTTTCC
Source organism: Acanthiza pusilla (assembly GCA_036630365.1). Taxonomy (NCBI): domain Eukaryota; kingdom Metazoa; phylum Chordata; class Aves; order Passeriformes; family Acanthizidae; genus Acanthiza; species Acanthiza pusilla. Next base: position 25,347,887 of record JAXCHO010000079.1, read on the forward strand.
AGTCTAGTCTGAGTCCTGTTTTGTCCCTCATCCAGTTGTTCCATCAAAATGAAATATGGGTGACACAGATAACACAGATAACATGCAGCTAGTGTTGTGCAAAAAAAAAAAAAAATCTAAGTTAGGAAGGTGTTGCTGTGCAAGGAAAGTCTCTAAAAAAGTCTAATAGGTTCAAGCTTATAAAAGTGAAATTAGAACTGCAAGCTTAGCATAGATCTGCTAGTTGACTTTTTTTCTTAGTTCTGACAAATAAGAAGCAACCTCTGCATATTTTTACCTTACAGAAAATGATGACAGCAGGAGGAGAGAATTACCTTTAGGCTGGAGATTTAGAGGGCCGACACTACAGTCTATCCCATTAAGTTGATAAAACAAACCATCACAGGAAGCTGGTATGCAATGGCACTGATGCATACAAAAAGACAAGACAGATGGAAAGAGAAATATGAAGTTTGCAGTCATTAGAGCTGCACTGTTTTGCAATCAAGATGTTCAGCTATGTGGAAACACAGTTTGGCAGTGTCATCACCTAAAAGATTGTAGTTCCCCATAAGACTGAAAGGAAGGAAGAAAAAGAAAAATTATGCTCCTGCTTTCCCCCTGGAGGATGGAAAAAACTGAAATATTCTTCTTTTTTTTTTTTTTTTTTTTTTAATTTTTGGGTAACATGATAGCTAAAGACCAACTGCAGACAGATTTCTTCATGAACTTTTGAATATATGTCTGATGTTCCTCAAATTTTGTTTATAAAAATCCTCTCACTTTCTCAGTTTCTGGTTTTCAGCCTTATTTGGGGATCTAAAATCAGAATCTAATTCTTTGGGTCCCAGTATTGAATTTGAGAATTAATTATCTCTTGCCTTAATAAATTACACGCAATCTTTGCTTTTAAAAAGAGAACATAACTCAAATGTGTTTTGTCTACCTCCGAGTGAGCTCATGCTTTCTGAAGCTGCAGGTCACATGAAACACTGCAGAAGATGGCATATATTTATTGATGAGCCACCTGATTGATCTGGTTTAAATTTTAGACGAGGTTTAGCCTTCCTCTGGATAAAAAAAAGGGTTTTATTTTTCCATTGGACACATTATCAGTGAATCTTTAGCACAGTTAGCTGCCATAAACAGAAGTGAAAAATCATCAAACCAACTTGGAAATAAATAATGGTTACAAAGTATTCTATGGACCTGATTTGATTGCTACAGAAATCAAATAATTACTTACTTGACCTCAGCTTCTCAGATGATGCGTTAATCCCTTTCTCATGAATTATTAGCGCACCTAGTAGGTTAACTAACATATTACTTTAAAAAAAAAAAAGCAGAGCTGAAGCATTTTTTAGATTTTTCACATTTAAAATAGCACTAAAATCTTCCTTTTATTTCTACACAATTATTGGGGTTAAGCTCTGGTAATATGTGTAATAAATAAGAGAATGGCCTAAGAATTTCTTCCAAATCTAAGAAGTCAGATATTTATTTCTTATTACACTCTCTCTCCAGATAGCCAGAATTTTACCAAACTCTTATTTTCATCAAAACTTTCCAAAAGGGTTGTCTGACTCAGTATCTGCTTCAAAACCTACTATCTTTACTGAGAAAACACATTTTTGGAATGTAACACAATCACAATAAGCAGTGTTCAGATTCAGCTATTAGACTTGCTCCACAAAACTCTCTTATCTATATACAGCTTTTAATTCTTTTGCTACTGTTCAGTAGAAAGCATGTTAGGTTTTATGAGAATAGACATTAGACAACTACAGACGTAAAATAAACATCAAGATATTACCAATATATGCACAGAGAACTAGATATTATATTTCTGTAACAGCGCACAGCATTAGTACACTGGTATGAACGTCATAGATTCATAAGAACACAGATATAGACCTTCTCTTCCTGTTTTAAATTGGAGACTTGTTCTTCACAAGCTCTAAATTTTACTGAAATACAAACTACCACATAAACAACTAAACAGAACAGCAATGTTTCTTCTAAAAAGAGATGGAGCTCTAAGCTGGGATTATTCAAATGATTTTATTTATAAGAGTTCTTATTTAGATTTTCTTTTATGCTTGTCGACAAAAGATGTTTTTAAATTTAAGTCAGCAAACCCTAACCTGTAAAATCCAGTTTGCTAGAAGACAAAGAAAATAGGGGTTTTTCTGGCAGTTTAGTTTGAGTGCTGAAAGGATGCATCTGAATAAGCAACTAAAATAGCACTGGGCTACTTTGGCCAGAGTTATTATGACTCAAAAATAAGCTTCTCAAAAACATTCTTAGAGATTTATGTGCTGTTCTTATGGAAATGCTTCTTCAGAGATTTGGCTAACATAAAGATATTACTTTTAGGCACCAAACCCCTTTTTCCCCTGAATGTGCCCATTCCTCTTGGACTGTAAGAAGCATCAGAAGACACTATGTATGCAAAAGCCTGCTTTTATCTCTAAAAATCTATTCCACTTTTAAATACAAAGCAATGCCCATTGTATCCACAGAATTATATTTGAACTATTTTAGCTAAAGGTGCAGGCTGAAAAAGCTCTTTATTTTCTCAACTGTCCACTGTTTTCTAACTATGTATAATAGTTTTTGCTTGATAGTAGCATAGGAGGGGAAAGTATAGAGGCGATCTGTTGAACATTTTCCATTTCATTAAACTTGATCATCAAGCTGCTTTTTTGCCTATAGAAAATGACTTTCTGCTTTTCTCTCTGCACAAAGAAACTTGCTCGTCCCCTTCACGCAGACACTGGACTTTCCAAGACATGAAGACCCCAAGAATTTGGAATCTGTCACTGGGGGAGGCTTCAGTAGGCATAGTGTACTGGCTCACCTACTCTGCTCCAGACCTGGCAGAGCAGCCAGCTTGAAAATGGGTATAGAAATGAGATGTTTTGTGATCTTCCCAATGAAAACAAAATATTAGACTTGAAATCAGGCAACTCAGCTCAGTTACTCTAACAAACATAATGCATATATGTTTTTATATTTTTCCTTACAGTGAGTTTGTGGAATTGAACCTTAAAAGATACTTGCTCTTACTGAAAGTCCTGAAGGAAAACAGCGTATGTTAATCTTCCTTGGCAAATTTCCACATTTTCTCCCCCCCCTTTTTTTTTAATACCAAGTTAAATGCAAGTACTATCACTGCCATATCAAGGATAACATATTGCTTTATCCTGAAGAAAAAACTGTTTTCAAGGATTAGAATACTACACCACCAAATCTTGCACTTCTGCTTCCAAAATAGAAATGTAGACAGCATTGAGTTTCACAGATTTAAGAGACAGAAGTTCTGTTCAGGCTATATCTCTATCCTTGTATATATTATGACATCATAATGGCTCCATCAGCTATAATAAAAAATGAATTCCCTTGACATATATTACCCGTAAGTGCAGCGTAGTAAATAAATGATTCATGCAAGTTCAATTACAAGGGTATGATGTCTATAAATGCTAAGTACCTGCAAGATAGCAACAGTAAAGGAAATGAACCCATGCAGTGTTAAAAATGCCTTTCAGCTAAGATTTCTGACCATACCTTTCATCTCTTTTTACATGACTTTACATGTCTTTTGCTAAACACACTCATGGTAACAATCCACTAAAAGGTTACATACAGAGTAGTGTTTCTATCCTTCCTATGGATAAATCTAAAAATAGAACTAGGTTGCTCTTTTGCTCCAGAGGCAGTTAAGAAATCTTTTTAAGAACTGAAATTCCCATTGAATTAACAACTCCACCTCTGCCTCCTGTAGGTTAACGTACTAAGCCTTTAAAATAAAAAATCTCCACCCATGATGATTTATATACATACAGTCTAAAACCAGTATATTTTATGTTCATATATTTTGTTTCTTAAATATATGTAAGATGAGATGACAAACACAGTTTCTTATATTTTACAACTATTTATAGGAAACAATGGCTCAGGGAGTAGGTGACCATATTCAACTCTAAATCATATATAGCTGATAATCCTTGGAAAATGTGTTTTGAAGTCTCTATAAATTTTACAAGACAACCATTCATGGTAGCAATTTTTGAATAGTATTAGCAAGAACTAATTTCTGAATGAATTTGGAGTAACACTGTCATTGTTTTATGAAGGTTTGCAGTTGCCCATTTACCCAGAAATGAAATAAGGACTGTCATAGGGACTTCCTAAATTTACTCCCCACATCTGGTAGGAGACAGCACTAGATGGGTTAAAGAGGTCTTCCAGGAGAACAGGGTATCACTGGTAAGTTATTACCACATCTGGTCTTACCCCAATGTTAAAAAGTAGAGTAAAGAACAGAGTACATAGTTTAAATATACCTTCCACAAGTGTACGTTGTCATAATTTGTAGCAACCTTGGATCTTTTGGGTAGTGTCTTAAAAAATGAAGTGTGAAGTTTTGTTAAACTCTCAGTTTTCACAATTTCCTATAAAACAGGTTCCAGAGATAAAATAAAATCCCCTGACCTACCTTCTCCAACTCATTTACTATTCTTTTCATCTTCTTGGATTTTAATTCATGCAAAATTCCTCAAAACGCTCACCCAGTGCTGGCATTGCAGCAACAGACTTTTGGAGACTTTTTGATGGAGGAAGGCAAATTTGTATTTTTTTGGGTTCCACTTTACAATAAACAGCATATTTTAATGTCTTCTATATTATTGTGCTTAGTTTTTTTTAAATACAATTAGAAAAATCAACAATAAATTGGGAAATTTCCTGTCTTCTAGACAGGGCACTGAAGCCTCCATGTTTGACTGCAAGGGCCTTACATGTCTTTTTGCAATTGAGTCGTGAAATGTCTTTCACCCAACCCAAAGGGCAGATGCCTGCCGGGTGGATCAAAACTTCATAATGCAAGAAATGAGAAATGCAAATGTCAGTTTGCTTATTTCACTGTTATGGCCATGAAAGTAGAAAAAATAATTTGTCTAGCTCAGGAATCTCTCATTGTGATAAAATAAATGTGTGGGAACAATGACAGATAGAGTTCAAAATGACACTCTACAAGGAAATAATACACATATTTACATTCAAAGTATTTGAGTCCACAAGGTCAGGGATTGACATTCTGAGGCCATTTCTACCATAAGCAATATCAAGGAAAAATACCTCTTCTAGGTCTTATGCTTGTTTGGTATCAAAACAGTATAAGACAGCTGTTGAACGTGACAGAAAGTTGCAGTACATTTTGTTCACTTTTTTAACATATGGCTGTAAACTATCGGAACTTACAGTATCTGCTACAAAAAAACCCTAAATCTTAGAACAAGAAACCCTTAAGTCCTTTTAAGTGGAAGCAACTAAACCTCTCATCTAAGACGAAAACATTTGGGTATGCAATTCCCTTATACTGTACTGAATATTTGCTGGGAGAGATTATTAATAAAATATCAATGCATCATTACTTATTAATGAATTTTAAAGTGACACCATCCCCTTCAACTCCTCTTTTCACACATGCACAGCTTGATTCTAAGCAAAGATGCAAATAAAATAAAGAGGAGGCAAATGATCTGAACTCCTCCTCATTTTACAGCAGCCAAGTGATCTGAACTGCAGGGCAGCAAACTGTTTTTATACAAGAAACATGCATCAGGATTATCTGCCAAATTTTATGAAGTAGTAATAACAATGTTGTCTGGCATGCATATTTCTCCTCAACTCTTAAATGGATTTAAAGGCTGATCCTTATACTCACCTCCCTTGAAAATTCTATCATATTGCAGCATTTATCTTTATGAATTCCAGCAGCAATTTTTAATTTCATTTTTTCCCTTTCTTTTTAAAGCAGTAAACACTACTTCAGAGCTGTATTAAAAATATACACTATTAACTTAGACCATAAGCATAAACAAAAGCTGCCACTATCAATTCTGCACACTAATGCTTTTTTATTTTTCTTCCAAATTATGCAAAAAATGTAGTAATTTTAAATAGCTTTAACTTCTAGTTTAGTATTGTGATTAATTTGGTGTTTGTCAAAGAGTATGAGGCCCCTAAATATCCTTTCAGGGATAGGTGGAAGAATCACACTCCTGGGTTTTATCAAATCAGTGGTCTTCATGCAAGTTCCAGCATATGCCATCAGATTCACAGACAGATTTAAAAAATGCAGAAATACAGATGCCAGCCACTGGAAAAAGCACCGACACACACTCATGTTCTTCACAAGTCTGCACTTGGATAATGGGAAGAAGTTCAGGATTTAGAAGTACCTTGGATTCTCAAGGAATTTCTTTGAACAAAACCCGTACATGGCACCTACACCACACCCTCAGCTTCAGTGTGCTGCAGCTGTGTCTCCTGGAACTTTTATCTCTTAAGGACACAGCAGCAGGGTTACAAGAAACTTGTGTGTAGTCAGAGAACAAAAGACAGAGCTGCTCATACACCTCTCTGTCTTGATCAAGATGCACCAAGACTGTTCAAAACGGAGTCTGCACTACCAGTTGTGGCAAAACTGCAGTTCTGAATGCAAAATCTGAGTTACAGTTCTGCTCCAGAAGTTCACACTCAAGTGCTACAGAAACATAGGAAAAACAGGTTAATCCCCAAACAAGCTGTTCCCATAACCCACTCTAGGAATAACCATAATTTCTAAAAAGGCAAATACAGCTTCCTTTTCACTCAGACTCAAACAACACCAAGCACTTATTGCTGTAATTGAGAAGGAACATGGCTCAGCAATTCTGCTGTTAGAGGATGTGTCTCCTGAGTCTCCTGGAAAAGGTCAATGAGAAGAATAAACCTAGCTCCCCTAACACATCTTCTGGAGGAGATTATCTCTCTGCTCATTGTGGAGAGAAACTACGATGATCACTCTTACTTGGTGAATAGCGATTGTAAATATGCAATATTAATAGATATTACCACAGTTTGGACAGATCATTAAATGAGTAGGCTCCAAGTATCTTAGCAGACTAAGGCCACAGAAACCTTCCCCTACTGGATCCCATTGTTCCCTAAGAAGTCTCTGCTAGCAAGTCTTCCTTAGACTCTCCCAGATGAGTGCATATAATCAAATAAAAAGTTAACATTATTTTAAAGATGTTCAATTAGCCAGAATAGCAAATACGCTAAATAATATCCCTCTAAGATTTTTCTTTCTCAGTTCTTTTAACTCTTGATTATTTTTCCTTGGCTAGTTCTTTCAGTCTACATTGTATTTTTTTACATTGAATTAAGGTTAGCTAGAGTAGGACTAACAGATTTACCTGGTTTTTCTGTTGCCTTAAGATTCAGTGATCAAGTTCTTCACAAAAGAATACTTCAAAATTTCTATCAAAAACTTATAAAATTAAGATTTACTGGACAGGTTTGAAATCCAAGTTTCCAAACAGCAAATGTCTGGTGATATTAACACCAGAAATATTTCAGGGGAAATAAAATTGCTCTAGACTGCATTTTTCACATGTTGGCATCAGTGTTCAGATTGCCAACGATTCAAGTAATCTTTTTAATGACACCCTGCAACAGGCAATTGTAAAGGTGATCCTGCAGTTACAGTAATAGACAATCTGACTCCTGTTTGATATGGTGGCTATTTTCTGAACCATCATTAAATCTGTAAGGGTATCAGTTTTAAAACTAGCAGTTTATTGCCACAGATGACCTGTTTCAAATGTGATAGATATCATTCTCTCATGCCCATCAGATTTGCATCTCTATTTTCTTCTCATCCATTTTTCTTTTGCATCTTGAAGCAACCTTGTGCGTTAGTGCTATTGAGAATGGCAGAGCCTCACATTAAAGCATCAGTATTGTAAGTGTGGATTTGCCACACAGTTCCATCTTTGAATAAAATATGCCAGTATTTTACTAAAATAGTTCTACCACTGGAAATAAACACCAAGAGCAATACTTTTCCATACAGCATTCCTTTCATTTTCCAGAGCCCTACTTAAGAAAGACCTGCAATTGACTGATTACTTAGCAACCTCCCTGAGTCTGATAGACTCACGCTGTGATAATGGAACTATCAATGCAGTCATAATGTACTTACACTCTGTAGATAGCTGTATCAAATGGTGCAACATTCCCTTCCAGCCCAGTGCTTCTCTGCAAGACTGGAAGGCCTGGTAAAGATTGAGTACATACCCTTAAAAAGAGCAAGTTAATAACAGGTTTCACTGACTATGCTACATTAAATGTTGCTGATGCCACTTTTTTTTGCATTTTATTTTCTCATTTAACATAAAGTTTAAAACTGATTTTCTGTGGAGAAAACCAAATTAAAAAACATCTTTAATGTATTTTCTTACTTGATGTTACTTTGCAGTAACAATATCAAAATAACTAATAATTAGTAAGTGACCATGTTCCATGCTATTAGCATGTTATACGGGTCAAGTTTTTTATAGAGAGGTATTTCACACAGCAGACAATTTAGAGAGAATGAAGAACTTGGAGACGATCAAACACAGCACCTGTCCTTACGAATGGAAAAAGCAGTTGGAAAGGAGTGAAAAGCAGTTCTCTACTTTCAATAACTATAAAGATAGTAAAACAAATTATTAAACAGTCAATTTCTATAGACCTTAACGATAATAAAATGATAGGGAAGAGACAACATGGATTTTCCAAGAAGAAATCAGTCAGGGCAATCTCATTTCCTTCTCTGACAGACCAACTGCTGTAGTGGATAAGACTCACACAGTAGATGGGATATAACCTGACCACTAAAGCTGTTGATGCTGTCACACGTGACACTCCCAGAAGCAGAAGACAGAAGTATGGTCAAGATTGAATTGCACACAATTTAAAGGATAGTTATCAGCTAGCTCTTCTCCATCAAGCTGAGAAAAGGTATAAAGAAGATCTGCAATGACTTGTCTCAGGTCCTGGAAAACCTGCCATTTTCATGAATGGCTTAGATGAAAATAGTTTGTATGTGTATAAACCCTGCAGATGTTACTGAGTTGACAAAATTTTGCAATTTTAAGAACAACATAAAAAAATCAGGACTGGACAATGCACATGCATATAAATACATTGGGAACAACTGACTAGACACCAACAGTACAAAAAGTCTGGGGTGATAGCATTTTACCAGAAGAACAAGAGAGACAATAATAGCTTTCCAGTATGGGAAATTGTTACAACCAGGAGACCATTAGCTGTTTTCTGTGTTCACAGGGAACAGAAAGAGCTACAAACATCCTAATCTCCTCTGTGAGAATGGACTGAGGAAAAAAACCCCACAAAAACACAAACCCATAGCTATAATAACAACTCTTTCCAGTGCTTTTTAGTCAACTGAAATTGGGAAAATATCAACACAGGAGGTTTTCCAGACACCTCAGTATCTGTCAAGGATGGTAATGTGTCTCATCCTACTCTAGGACAGAGACTTGAATGAGAATAAATCTTGAGGCTTCTTCTCAGCTTTCATATCCTAATATCTCGCAAAACTAAGAACAGTCATTTATCTATGGCTGTCCTTTGACTAGGCTTTCATTTACATCGGGTATGCATCATCATCATCATCCTTCTCCTTATATATTTCTTTTTCCTTCCACAAGTCAGTAAAATCCAAGCAAGATAACAAAAGGCACATTTATATGTACATCTTCAAATTACTGGTAATTCAGTATTCCATTTTAGTTGCAGAGGGTCACTGTTTGAGCACAAGAGAATACCAGAAACCACAGTGGTAACTTGTTAAAACTGGCTGGAAGATAGTGTCTTGTGGGTTTGGTCTGCATTAAGAGGTGATGAATAGACTTGACTGCAGAATAAAAGAAAATACACAAAATTCTTCAACAGAGAATAAACACAAAGTCAGCAAGGAAATTAAATGAAGCTTGCAGCATTTATCTACTCACCATACACTTAAAAAAAAATACTTTTATTTTATGGGTATCAGATTGAAGCTTCTAGAAGGAACTCTGCCGTAAAATTTATGTGAGAGCTTATGGTACAACATTCATGCATTGCACTGCGGGGTTTTTTTTAGATGACAATATCTATGTTAACTTCCTGCATTCAGATAATAAATATGTTGACAGTAGAACATTAGAGTGTTTATCTGCTCTGTGATGGATAAAACTGTACTCTGAACAAACAGCTTGGAAGACTGACCTTGTGCTAGCCACATGTGAAGAGCCACTTACCTGCCAGAGGAACATTCTTCTTTACAGGAAAGGGGGGAGAGGGCTTTTCCCTGTCAGGGTAGTTTTAAGATGGAATATTGATACATACCAAAAAACAAGGAACTGAGGGAAAGGACTTCATACATTTATGACAGCTGCCACAATATCCCACTATTTTCTGACTTAGTTGAAATTGGACAATAAATCAATAAACCTCTAGTTGATGGTTACCTTCAGCAAAATATGATGCAACATAATTTAGAAGGTGATTTTAAGTAGTAATTCTCTGGAGATTTTATGACACACATTTGAGGTTTATTTTCTTTTTCCCCATGAAAAATGCTTTAAATCCATGTGTAAAATTGAGAAAGTTTTCATCCAACCAACCTGCCTTTGTCCCTCTCTTACTCTGCTTCTGTTCTCAGTTATATCAATATTATTACAGGGCACTATTTTCAGATTTTAAGTTATACTGACTTTTGCTGGAGAGGCTATAGCACAGAGAGTAATGCTGTTCATACATGCAGCTCAACTAGGTCCTGCCTTTGACATGCTTTTTATGAGCACATCTCTGCACCCACACATTTCACCCATCAAAGCACGCACTCTGTATTCTGAAATCAAGCTCATAGCAAAAAAAATCCTGACTTCCTTTCTTGCCAAAGTAAAAATAAAAACAAAAAAACCCAAAACAAACAAAAAAACTCTATTTTAAAAGTGTAGTTCATTCTATTTCAATGTTTCAAGTGGTTTTGTCACACAATTTCATGGGCTGGCTGCTGGGAAACCAATCAGGTTATCATTTTAAACACAACTACTCAAGCGACCCTCTGCAGTTCTGCTGCATATGTGAGTCCCATCACCTCCGTCAGTGATATAAGGAGATCAGCACATTTTGGATTTACATTTTAAATACATCCCGTAATATTTCAAAATTACATCCCATGGTCCCTATCAAATAAGATTATCTTCATGAATAGTAAAATGCAACTTAAAAATGAGAATAAAAGTTCATGTACTTAACATCCAGCTGAGCCCTCTGCCGTACTCACATATATCCTTAATATTCACATTTACAGTGTAATGCCATGTTCACTTTCACTAATTTTTTTGTTAAACCTTGCATATGACTTGGCCTGACCCAACATCATACCATACTTGATAACATCTCCAAAAGATAAACTAGATCTGTTAAAGATTCATGATGTCACTTTGTCTATAGCTATAGTCAACAGGAGATGACCTTTCAGTCCCATATATTCCTAGGAGTATAATTAGACTTACCAAGCAATCTCTAGATTGACTTGTTTAAGTACTTAGCAGGGTAACAGCAAGAGTTGAACTCAATTCAAGCTTCAGTTGCTTTAATTAATATAGAGTTTGAAAGCTTTCATTTGATGTGATAGTAAGGAGAGAGCAGAAGTACAAACCTGACAACACTCAGCTGTCTGCTGTCTTAGCACAGAATACAGTAAAAGAGTGGCAAACAACATTAATTACATAGAAAACAAACTGTGATTAAGAAATGAAGGGTTTCATATAAGTGCACTGACAGGTGCAATGCTGTTAATTCATTAACTGTAAGATATGAAGGAATAATTATACAGGTTTGATCATTCTCTGCAATGCACCATGGGTTTATAATATTTGAAAATCCCACATGATCAGCACTACAGACAGATATACAGTCAAACTCTTAAAAATTAATCCTTAAAAATGTGAAAATTTTCCATTAAGCCACCAATCTGAATTTAGAGTAATCCACAGTGACATTCCAGAGAAAGGGTGGCAAACCATGGACAGGAGTAATTCTGAATTACAGATTAAATTCAGCGAACATGCTGCATCTACAAGTGAAGTGACACACAAAACAATGTCAAACAATCTGATAACCTTCAAAAGGCTGCTGTGATCCTGACACAATTTCCTTCACATGCCCACTATCACTGGCCACCTTTGTTCCAGGTTACTAGATAGAATTTGCAGAATAAAGACGTGGGTCAATCCACAAGGTCAGATTTACTTTGTGAAAAAATTCACAGGAGAAGATAATTGCACTTTTCTTCTGCATTCTTTCCACACTTACCATCCTGATTGCTTTAATATTTTATGAAAAAATTGTAAGAAGGTATTACTATGCTTATATATGTAAAGTAATGCCAATTTAACCAAAAGGTATAACTTAACTGACTGTGAAGTTTTAAAACAGTTCAGCTAAACAAGGGAAAAATTTGAAGGTTGTTCACATTTTGACTTAAACTACGCTAATATACAGTAATTTATACACCCCAGTAGTTTTACTCCTGGGACAGTTTTAATATTAATAAGGAACTGGTGTAAGCAAAAATATAAATTGAAAGAACTGAGGAAAGAACCAAAGAAGAGAAAAATTGAAACTGCACTGTCTTTCACTGTACACACAGCAGATATTGGGTTTGCATGGTCAGATTTTGCAGCAGGGGCTTACAGAGATGGCTTCTGTGAGAAGCTTCTGAAAGCTTCCTCTACATGCAGCCAAGCCAATGCCAGAAGGGTCCAAGATGGACCTGCTGCTCAGCCAAGGCTGAGACAAACAGCAACGGTAGCAGTGCATCTGGGATAACAGATTTAAGAAGGAAAAAAGTTATTGCATAGAAGTAATTTTGACCAGAGAATAGAGGAGTGAGAATAAGTGAAAGGAACAACTCTGCAGCGACCAAGGTTAGGGGAGAAGGAGGGGGAGGAGGCACCAGAGCCAAGATTCCCCGCAGCCCATGGAGATCCACAGGAGATCCACCTGCAGTCTGTGGAAAGACCACACAGAGCAGGTGGATGCCTGAAGGAGGCTGTGACCCTGTCGGAAGCCTGCACTGGAGAAGGCTCCTGGCTGTACCTGTGGCCCCATGGAGAGAGGAGTCTATGCTGGAGCACGTTTGCTGGTAGGACCTGTGACCCTATGGGGGATCCATGCTGGACTGAGCTGTTCCTGAAGGACTGACCCTGTGGAAATGGACCCACACTGAATCAGTTCATGAAAAACTGTAGCACTTGGGAGGGACTCACAGGGGACAAGTCCAAGGAGGACTGCTGCCAGTGGGAGGGATCCCATGCTGGAGCAGGGCAAGGACTCCTTTCCCTGAGGAGGAAGCAGCTGCAGGAAAAACTTGTCATAACTGACTGTAAGACTCATTCCCTGTCTCCCTGCACTACTGGAGGTAGAGCCCAGGAAGAAGGAAGAGGTGAGGGGAAGGTGTTTTTAAGATTTGTTTTACTTCTCATTATCCTGCTCTGATTTTGATTTGTAATAAATTAAGTTCCCCAAGTCGTCTGTTTTGCCTGTGACTGTAAGCAGTGAGTGATCTCGCCTTGTCCTTATCTCAACTCCTGAGCCTTTTGTTATATTTTCCCTCCCCTGCTCAGCCGCAGAAGGGAGTGATAGAGTTGCTTTTGGTGGGTACCTGGCATCCAGCCATGGTCAAACCACCACAAGCAGTCAGTAAGTTGCAAAGAGATCCTACTTTTCATGAAAACAGGGGCAAATCTCCTTTACTTGTAAACTGCTTGGTGCACAGAAATTTGCATAGTGCACGACAGTGAAAAAATCCATTCTAGCCAAGCAGCAGCACATACAGGGAAAAATAAAAGTGTTAATTTTATCTGCTTAACATCAGCATCAGTGAAACTGCAAGTATAAGCTGAAGGCACATAATCATGTAATGATTTCTCAGTGCACCCAGGGAATAGTTTTCAAATTAAACATGAGCAGATGGAAAGGCAAACTACTCCAAATATGAAGTAAAATGTTCCAGTTTAGGAAGGTTTTCCCTACACACAAATTTTTACCTGTTTAAATAAACGGGTTCGGTTAAACCACTGGAAATTCATGTTCAGCATCCTGTGTTTTACTTCTCACTGTGAATATGATTGCCTTTTGGATCTTAGGGGAAAAGGGACATTATTCGGTCAGTAGTTTTTGACTACTGAAAACACCTTCTGATATTAGGTATGGGCTCATGGGGACTCCTAATAGGTTCTGGACCTTTTTTTTTTGATGGCTTCCCCTCCCGCCCTCTCATTTTCTTAATATGGCACCTGGCTAAATGAATCTGTCTATGGGGTCATTTTCAAAGAAATCATAATGATCACTGTGAAAACTAGAAGTCTATTGGTGTTTTCCCCAAGGCAAAGAAATGCTGCATATCACAAAGTGTGAATAACAGTTTTTCATTTTAATTAAATGTTTTCTGGAGCTCCTATGCCAGTTAGAGAACCATTTCAATTCTAAAACATCACTAGAAACTGATTGCTGGTTTTGGAAACTGGCGAGTCAAGTCACAATTCATCCACCTGCCTGGCACAGATACTAACTGCATGCAGCATAATTACCTAGAAAAGGTATTAGGCCAGCCAAATGTATGTATATGAAAAGGAAATTGTTCTTAAAGAGGTCAGTGGTAGGTCACAACAAACAGCTCAACGATTAAAGGAAGATACACATTCAGTCATTAAATTTGCTGATACAATATCAACCCATTGTTCTGCACAGCTTCTCCACTCGGTGCATCGTTAGAAACCCATACTATCCCTTACATTGTGTATTCCTATCTGGAGATGGAAAACATAAATTATGCAAGATGTCAATAAATAAGAGCTCCTAAATGGTCTTTAACAATAAAAACTGCTGACCTTATGCGTGGCTGAGTTGCAAATCCAACAACAACCAGATAAATACTGCTAATAGTTATAGTTCCAAAGTCTCTAGCTTTGAACTCCTGCCACTGTGAGCACAACTTGAACAGCTGCAGGCCTGGCAGTACTGAAATGTCACAAGAGCTCAAATGAGCTCCTAACAGAAGAATGGCTTGGATAATAGGAAAACAGGGGAGATTAAAGAGAAGAGCAAGTTGAACCCTTTCAGTAGGCTACATCCACATTGGAACCATGACCAGCTAGAACCAAATTATTTAGAATCAATGCTCTTACACCTATAGTTAGCACCATGGTATAGTCTTTTTTTTCTACATGAAAATAGAGAAAGTCTGAAGTGAAAAGGCACTATATAGAACATTGTATTTCTCTAATATAAACAACAGCCAAATTATATGGTTTGAACGATACAGGAAATGAAAATAAGTCTAGTCTATATTTGTCGCATGTCTTAAATGGAAAATCGACCTTTTTGTAACAGTACTTTCTGCCATTCTTCTTTTTAAAATCCCCACACTGTAAACTACAAAGAATGAATCCCTTGGGCACAGAGTTTTTAAAAATACTTAGACAAAAACATAGGTCAAAATACTCTGGCCTTCTTAGCCAAAGAAAATTCTATTATTGAAACACAAAAAATACTTAAACAATACTATTCCATTGCTAAGGGTCTCACATTAAGAAAAGCTTTAAGAAACTCCTGTTACCCCCTACTTACACACAATACTAGCTGTGACTGTTGGCTCATTGTGTTTTCACAAAGGCAGTGCCGCTGGAGTTTGGAGAACTCGGAGCAAGAGAATACAGTGAAACTGGAACTAGGAGGGAAAAGAAAGAATACCTGACTGCAGAAATTAATTATAAAGCTACAGGGCAGGCTTTTTTTCTGATATGATACATTTATGAACCTTGAAATAATTCTGAAGACCTTAAAAGCGGTTTTACCAAAAGAAATGGAAGAACAGAAGTTTTTAACTCATGTATTTGAAAGATGACTGGGGCAAATAATGACTCTCTACAGGAAAGAGTAAGCAACATGCAAAGAATGAATTATAGTAGTGAGCATATAAAGATACTGTAATTACTATATCTTTTTCCAGAAAACTTCATCTGCAGAGGAATCTAGAAAACTCAAAGCCAAATTTTACTTTAATGTTTTCACCTGTAGGTCAACCTCCTTTTACTTATCAGCCAGAAACCATCAGAAACCAGCCAGAAATCATCATAATCCAACTCACTTCAGAGTGAAATTCACCTACTCTCTGTTGTTACGTAGTGATTTACTTCACTTGCCTTCACAAATATGCTGGATACATTAGCAAGAAAAGGAGACAATAAACCAACAGCAGAGCAAATGCAACATTGTAAAAAACTAATTAAGTGGGTTTTTTCATATTCAGAGTTTGAACCAAAAATATTGACACAAACAAGAATTTCAAGAACCATCTTGGATCTGATTTCCCTCTACCATCACTGCCACCTAGAACAGACCCATAGTGGGCTATAAAGAAGCTAAAGGTAAAGCTAAAGAAGCTAAAGATAAAAGGAGCTGTGTTGAAGTATTAATATACTTGCACATGAAAGAGGATAAGATTTAAAATACTATTTGCAAATATCACTGAAGGAACAGTCCCCAGTGCAGTCTTGGCGTCTGTGCGTGTTGTTTGGGGAGCAGTTGACCAACTTTCTATTTTAAAAGTTTGACTCTCATTATATACCGCTATACAGAATCTTTCCCAAGATCCTGCTGAAGATTTAGAAGTGCTTAGGGATTAGGAAATATTTATTGTACTCACATAATATGTTATTCCTCGCAATCTACTCCAGTGAAAAGCAAGTGTTTATGAAAAAGCACTGTTGTGACATTGTGACACATAACTTTATTTTTGCATTTGTGTTTTACAGTTTTGGGTACTTTTTATCATGGAAATAATCATATCAGGTAATTTGTATGGAAAGCTTAAGGGTAAAATTCCATGGCAGGAAGGGGGCTAGGATGCCATAAAACAAACAACTCAGACCAAAGGAAAATATATAGCAGGAAATCAGAAGTGGGGATTTGTCATTGTCGGAGCCCAGATTTACATCTAAGCTGAGAAAGGTAAGTTGCAAGGCAGACTTTGTAGCATTAAGATTCTCTATTCGTGATTCTTCTTGTGCTCTGAAATTATTCTGAAATAATTTTCAATAGTCTCTATAGATAAAATAATTTCCATAAAATTACTCTGAAATTGAGTTTAAATACTAAACATTTCACCAAGTTATAGCCCTATGGAAAGAAAAGGTCTCCTAGAACACCAAAAAAGAAGAAAGCCCTGAGGATACATGCCATATCATGCTACACAACATGGGAAGCATAACCACTTCCAAAAATCCAGACATGACATCAGCATCAAGGAATGATGTCAGACTGTTGCATCATGGAGGAATGCAACTCAGCTACAGCATCAGACAGAGGAAAAAGAGCAAAGAATCCAAATTCAGCTCTGGTGAGCTGGTACACCCAGCTGCTATCAGAAACCTTCTTCATTAGCATCAAGAAGTTTAGGCTGTGTCTCTGGAATTGCTGTTAGCCTCTGAAAAAGTCCAAATGATCCCTTGTTATTGCACAGGGCTCTAACTCCTCTTCCATACTCTCCATAAGATAGGAAGCTGCTTATCCAGGGACCCTGTCTCTGTTCTGCATTGCTGGCCATAGGGAGAGTTTTCTTTCTACTTTTTCATTTTATTTTTGCCTGAAGTAACTTTTTTTTTGCTAAGTTAGTGGGTTTTGTCAGCTATGGATCCTGTGAAGAAAGCTCTGTGTGTGAGCGAACCTGCCTGTAACACTGAGCTGGAGACTACAGCAGCCCCTGGTGCGATGGAGCTTAGCCTGGGTCCAGGCTCTGCACCCTTCTCAGTTCCCTCTTGTTTCTCATTAATCCTTTCTGCCTTTATGTACCTGCTCCTGGTCTTCTTTCTTCCTCACATTGACATAAAATGTGTTGTCTTTCACCTCACACCATCTAACCTAGCTCCTTGTCTCCAGCTCCCCGTCCTGACTTATACCTCTTCTTTTCGCCCTCACCCACAAAGCTTGAACAGAAACTTTTAGTGAGTAAAATTGTAGTTATGTTTTCCACTTACAACAAGACATGGAAGCTTTGTATGTATGTGGATGTCTTGCTTTGAACCCTCCTCAACTTTCAAACAGGCCATGACATTCAAACATTCACACATTCAAACATTTCAAACATTCACACCATGATTCACTATTATTTTCTTAAATTTGAGAAGGTGTTATTACTTCTGCTTTCAGGGGAGCTTCTGCAGGCTAATGCATTAGGCCAGTTCCTGGAATGAAAAAATCTCATCAAAGACAGCAAATACACTTGATGTCTTAGTAGGACATACAGAAAGACTCTGGTTTTATTTGTGCTTATTTCTTCCTTCTCACAGTTGTGAAGAGTACATATAGCAAGGAACATTTATGGTCTGACAAAGAAAAGCTGGACATCAGGAAAAAACAAAGGCATTCAAGTGCCAAACTCCTCAAACTCTGATCTGAAGGTTAGGAATGTTTTATTCTCAGCATCAGCTTTGTGGAGCACCTGTAAGAACAGGTCTGTCTGTGATAAAGCTGCTCATGTGCGATAATTCTCAACAGCTGCAGTTTTCAGCATTAAAACTTATCTTACTGGCTTCATTTCTGCAGCGCTGCATTACTCTGTACAAAAGGAATTCTGTACATTAAACACTCCAGAAATATGCTTTAAGAGGACAAATGAGATCAAAGGACAGAGTCTACATCACATTTTGTTGAAAGCACATTCAGCCATTAGATCAAATAGTCTATGTCACATTCTACTCTAATTTCCAAAGCAACTTTTTTCAGGCAGGGATGAAGCAGTTCTTACACTTTGTGATGTGTTATGATAAAGTCAGCTTGATTTAAAAGATCAATTATTGTTTCACCAAAAGCCAACAGCCATAACCAAAGACTTCACAACGTGTTAGTGATACAGAAAGTATAAGAAGTTATCCCAAAAAAGAAAATTAGAAACTGTCAAGCAAAATATTGTGGCCAAAGTTTCCAAGGCAGCTAATGAATGCTTCAAAGCAGGCTCAGTGATGCTTTGATCATGCAGTGAACCAGCAGGTGTAGGTAGGATGTCAGTATTGCCATCAGACACAGGGGCTCTGCCAACAAGAACGCTTGCACTCTGGACAGAGCACACCAGACTTCGGCATGGAAGAGACTGGGACCTGGTCCCCACAGTTCTTTTAACTAACCCAAACACAGCTTTCTTCCATCAATTCCCAATCCAGCTACCAAGGAAATTAGTGTTCATTTGGAATGAGGATAAATCAAAATGAAAGAGAGGATTGTTCAGAGAGTCTAGAGGCTTTAGGGATATGTTCCCAAGTAGAGGGAAATTATGATTGACAGTTATTGACATAATCACTAAGATTTGCAATGCCATTCAATTTTCCTGCACATCAGCTTCTCTTTATTTTCAGAGGAAGCTCTACGCAGCAAGAAGTAACAGAGCTTTTTCTGCAAATTCTTCATTTCCATTATCAGACAAGACAGACTACAACATTTCATTGATCCTATAAGAGTCTCCCCTGAAAATTACACTGACCACACAGAACTAAAAACTTCAGGCTAGGCATTTGACTCCTTAAATAAAATTGCAGTATAGGACTGCGGTAACAGCCAGTGACTATGGCTAAGCTGAGAAAAAACATGAGTAAGAACAGACTACCAGAACTTAAGAGGGTGAAAGGCAAAGTAAGAGTTATAGCACATTACTGATTTAGAACAAAATAAAGCCCCAAAAGGTACTTTATCTTGTTTGCTTTTCTGTGAGACAAGGTACATTGCTGTTTGTTAAATACAGTAATGGAACTGCTTATTATTAACGAGTTTCTCTTCTTAGCAAGAGAAAGAATATAAGTCACAACATTAAGTAATTTGAAAAATAATATTTTTAAAGATATTGCAATTCTTTAAAGTACACAGTACCTCCTGTGAACAATTCCAGAGTAAAAACATCACTACATTATTTGAAGATGGAAAGTTTAGAGATCAGTTACCATAAATATTACACTAACTACACCATCCAGAGCCCTGTAAGCACAGAACAATTAATCTGAATGGATACAATTCAAGAGCCTCAAAATCTGCTTGGCAAAACTTTAGTTGAGGACTGGGCAATGTAATTTCAGTAGACAGGTCAGAATAAAGAGCGGTGTGCTCAATTTCACCAGCCCACAGAAGACACTGAGAGATGCTGCTCTCCATGGAGTACAGAGCCAAGCTGCTCCTATGGACTCAGAGGCACACGTCACACACTCTGAGGAGTACTACAAGAACAATGATATATCCTGGATCAGGAAAACACCTGGGGTATGATGGGCAAGGCAAAAAGAGTCACAAAGTCTCCATGTACAGACAGGGAGCTTCCCGCTCCTCCTGCCTTTCTACAGACAGCACAAAGAGCTGATGCTCTGTGCAGCCCATGCAGAAACTCTGCTGTCCCCACTGACAACTGAGCAGTGACAGCTCATGTGTGGCACCACACACAGGGCCAAACAAACAGCTGGGTCCCCCTGGAGTGCCACTGACCATCACAGAGGTGCCAGGTGCCACTGCCACCCCAGCAGCATGCTAGGCTGACAGCAGCAGCAATGGTGGGTAAAAACCAGTTCTTTGGACTCGATACCGTTGTCTCCAAAGCAAACTATGCAATGGAGAATCACATTCCATGCAAGGACCCACGCAAGGATGAGTTCAAATGGAACAGGTAACTCTGGAAACCCAGCACTGCCATTGCCGAAGCACACTGCCGTTTGTAGATGGGAGATCTCACTCCCTCTCACCGATGACAAAAAAAGGGAAAGCAGGTTGTGGTCAGAGTGCCAATGGCAGATGTGAATATCTGCAGCAGCTGGTGGGCTGCTCCTATGCAACAGGAACTTAGTTGAGGTGTCTCAAGATTCACATCTTACCAATCCCTTCACAAATTCCACAGGGTATAGCCAGAAATACAGGACTGGTCTTGTAATCACTTGGGATAATAAAGTCTATGAAGACTTTGTAAATACAACAAAAAATAACAGCCAGTAATTCATAAAGGTTTCTTCAAGTAGGAAGCACACAAAATAACAGTGATTACAGTCACATTCCATATAATATTAGGCAGTTTAGGTAATTTTTTAAAAATAATACTTTGTAACACACTGTATACACACTGTAGTATACTTTGTTCAGCTGGTAGAACTTTTGAATAACATTTTGCTATATTTTCTGTTGTTATTTTGTGGCTAGAAAATAGAAGGTTCTATAATTTTAAATCTAAATAATGAATTGTGCAAATTATGAAAGCATGGATTAGGAGCACTATCTTTCTTAAGAACACCACAACACATAATGCTCTGAAAATTAAACTGAAATTAATGAACTTGAGATAACTCACATACTTTAGTGAAGTTTACACAAGTAGTTTTTCCCCTAATTTTGCATAATCAGCCCAGGTCTGCTTCTACCTACTCTGTGTTGCCATCATCTGGGCTGTTTGCAGAAATGATCAGCTGATATGCATGTAAACATAGGGAAATGCAGCATTTTACTGTGACTGTCTGCAACAATGCTTAGGCACAAAAAATGAAAACAAAAGGGTAATTGATATTTGCCCCCCCCAAAGATGCCCAAGGAGCAGAGAAGGTTGTCACTCAGCATTCCTACACACTCTTCAGAGAGACACGAAGATCACGTTGCAAATAGAGACACAGAACATCAGAGAAGAGCTACAGTTCCAATTAGGACAAAATCAGCCACTCTAGGCAATAAAACAGCGGGAGCCATCACAACATCGATACCTGAGAAATACTGCCACTTGTTATCTAACCATATCTCTCACTCTAAACATTACCCAGGAGATTCAGAGCCAGCCTAAACACTTCAGAAACCATCCAGAGCCGTATGGCACTACATTCTTTCATACCTCAGGAGTAAAAGTTAGCCAGAGCCTTCTGACAAACTAAAGTGATTTATTATCACATAGCAGAACTAATGCGTTCTGCTTTACAACTCTCCTGGTAGACTAGCAGAGATGTTGCATTTATTACCTACAGTACATAATGCCCACTGCAGATCTCTGTATTATTCATAAGACTGGTTTTTTTGTGCCATCATAATGCTGATAAATTATAAAAAAATGCATATTTTATTTCAATTTCTAACATATTTTGGTACACATATCAATCCATCACATTGCTGTAGGAGGAATAAGCATTATTGCTGACAGCTGTTGACATGTTCACCTCAACAGCGACGAAACAAAAGGGCTGCAAATGTGGTTCCCATTCACAGCTATCTCTCCACCCCATTAATTTTTTGTGGTTTAATATTTCGAGGAGGCAAAGTGAAAATCAGTGTCACCAGAACCAAAGAGTGCCGAGGAATGGAACAATACAAAGGATAAAAAAAAGCCACCAGATACAGAACGGAGCATTCAAAGTTTTCTCTTCAAAGATAGATTTCTGCCAACTGAGTGGCACCACAAGATGAATTTTATTTCCTAGAACAAGATGAGTTTAATTTCCAGAGAAGCTGATTCAGATGCTACTGAGTAACACAACTACACATGCAGGTGGGGCTGAACCAAAACCGAGGGTTATTTCAGCTTCTCTGTCTGGCCAACTTCCATTTCTTCCTCAGCTGCAGGTAACATGAGCATATGGCACAGAGAGGACCCTTCACCACTGCTCATCAGTCCTGATGATAAAACCATCTTGTTAAAAATATTATAAAATCTGAAAATACAACACCCTGCACTCAAACCATTTCCGTTACTTTCAAAAGCATTATCCATGTTGATAGATATGGATAATGGTAAGTTGAATAATTTTCTTGTTATTAAGTGGTTTTATATGAGTCTTGACTGGATGTTAGCACCATCCATTGATGCCAGCACCTTCTGCAGAATGTATTTAACACGGATAGCCCTAAAGATACCGGAGTACCATGAGAGCTGTGGGATTTTTCTAACACTGTTGGTTAATATCATAAGACATAGAACAGATGAGCATAATCATCTAAACTATTAACTTGAAAAATTCCAGCTTTCACAAACACAAAAGCTCTGCAATTCATAAGCTATGCTCTTTTGGAAGGTTTAAATTGTACTATTCCCTACCCTTTATATATTCTCTTTTGATTTCAACTTGAAACAATTATTATCAATATGAGTTCAATTCTGTTCTCTGCTACTTCGTTTTTATTCATTAAAATGTAATATTTACTGAGTGATCACAGGACAAATGCAACAGAAAGTGTGCTACTTTAATCTGTGGCAGGCACATCTCACATGTAAGGTGCCCTTTTATCTGCACACACACATTCTGTGCGAGGCCAGTGCCTGACATAGGGCCATGGCTTTTAGATCTACAAGACCGTTAACATAATTGGCTCTGGAGCAGATGAAGGGTTGTTTGCCTTAAAATCCCAGCAGCAGGCTAAAATATCTAACTAATATTCACCTTTTACACAACGGTCTTTCTAAAAATTACGTACTCTCTCCCTGTTTGAAGAGGAATTTTCACCTTAAGCTCAGCCAGTTGTTTAAATCATTAAAGGGGAAATGGATTTCCTTTACCAAGCACTGCCTGCCCAGCGCCAGGCACGGACACAGCCCTGCCACAGCCCAAGCGTGGTGTGACCTTCAGCTCTTTGAAAGCCACAGCAGCACCTGGAGCAGCAGGATCTCCTTCACCTCACAACCATCCTCTGCAACCTGGCATAGCCAAGGTGTCCCTGGCAAGTCTGTGCCCACCCACCTGCACAGAGCATCCTTCCTCCACTGAAGGGACCTGGGCACCATCTGCTCCCAAAGCCTCACTTCGCCCTGGCACAAAGGTCTGTGGCTCAGAATATTCCCAAGCAAGGTCACTCTTCATAAAAGTTTTATAGAAGCAACATACACGAACATACTCCACAGCCTTAAAGGCACCTGCTCAAATTGGAAGCATACTGCATTAAATCAGGGAATATATCAAAAACATAAATGCACACAAGGCAGACTGGGCTGCATCCAGTGTGTGTCTGGATGGGATAAACTGGGATATCCTGCCATCTGCTGGGAGCAGACGGCTTGCTGCAGCTCTGAAACCCCTTTATCACTACATATGTAATTATGGACTTTAAAATCCACCAAATAAAGTTATGAAAAATGTGCAAATCATTCTGTGCATCACACCGGTTTATTTGTGAAATAAGTATTGTTGTATGTACTTTGAAGGCACATTTTCCACGATCTCCCCTGGGGTATGCATCATTTTATATAATGCCATATGAATTTCTTCTAATAATATCAACACTGTTAATGTTAACAGACACATTAGTTCTTACAGAATTGCATCTTTTTATTACTTATATAATAAAATAAACATTTCAAAATGCCAGTAATCTAGAAAGATTTGGTGATAAACTGCCTCTTCACAACTTTAAACAGTTTCCTTGTTTTTAGAAACTTATTCCAAGTGTTTTGGTATTTTGGGGAGTTAGGGGGTGGATTTTGTTTCAGTCAAAACCCCAGATGCTGGATTCAGGAGGCTTCACAAGAATCTGAGCCTTTTAATTATTTTCAGGGAAATTTCAAGTAAAAATGTTTGAGAAAACTACAGAAAAGGAAGGAGGGGACAGCCCTCCGCCCCCACTCCCCAAACAAGTCTTGGAAACAAAACTAAGAAATAACCTTATGCCTTTAGAGACAGTAAATACAGATTACCTGTATTGTCGGGAGTGAGGCAACTCCATTACAGCTACCTAACTCCATAACAGCCAGGTTTTTAGCACCACTGTAATCATCTCAAATAGCTTCATTTCTAGCTTGTGACCCTCCAAAGTTGACACAAACAGCAAAGGGCCACTGTGGCTTACTCCAACCAAATGGCCAGCTACAGGCATGGAGTCCTGGATGGCCGAGGTACCCACTCAGTTCCCAGCACTTCCCTAATTACAAAACAAATGTTTAAGACTGAATAAACAAAACACACACGCTATCTTTTCCCCACTGCAGCAGCAACAGTCCAATTTATAATCAGTGAAGAGTGCAACATGTCATTTAAAGAGCAAGGTGACACCAGAGCTCTCAGCTGACTGACTGACTGAGCATATACATAGGTTCCTTCTAACTTAATAAAAACCTCTAAAAGGCACTCAAATCTTTCTGCCTACATCAGTGAAGGCATGGTGCCAAAATAGCCCTGTTATTTCTAATACTTCTTAGAACACTAGTCTATTCAGAAAAATGCACCATTAAATATTATGGGCCATGCCTGTAAATATGCAGACTCCAACATTAACCTACAAGAGGAAATAATATGTATACACATAATATGTTACAAATAACCTGACTTCCAAGGAATCTCAGCCACTTAACAAGTCTACTATAAACAGATTTATTCATAGTGATTACTTCATATTCACTCAGGCGGCCAACTAAGGGAAAAAACAGTTTAGCTTGCACTGGGGAATAACACAATAACAGCATAAAAAGCAAAGTGGCCTCAAATAAGGGATCCAGTGGAAATAAGTAGCAGAGCAGAGTACAATTGCTTGAGCTGGAAGCCAGCCAGGATACTGGGAATGATGCCTGTGGTCCAGAGAAAGCTGCTGAACTAATCACCACTGCAGTCCCCCATTCAGTTTTACACGGAACGTGTGAAGTTACACATCTTCCCTCTCACTTGATGGCTTAAAGGAAAGATTGCTTAAGTGCCAACTTAAACTTTACACAAAACTCTAAGTGCAAGGAAACAGTTTAAATGTATTTCAAAGTGAATATGCTGACGTTGTGCCGAGGAGTTGTCCATTTTCCAATTACTTCAAACCGCACTTAAAAGAGCTGCCAGCAGTAGGCAATAACAGGGCACCAAGAAAGAGAGAAGAAAAACCACCTATAGATAAACATGTCATAGGGAAAAAAGAGCAACTTTACAGATTAAACATAAAGTGATGAAATGCAATCTGCAAATATGTTCAGTATAAAAGCAGACCAGGAAATAACTGTAACTTTGCTTGCTTGGATGGGCAATGCTACTCAAGACAAACTGATCACATACAGCCTTAAAACATAAAAAGCAAACAAAGAAAAGAGAGAGCCACGCTTTCATTGAGTGACTGGTTTAAAATTATTGAGTGTCCTGTCCTTTGAACTGCAAGCAGGACCCTTCAGGACAAGTAAGAAATAACGAAAACAAGAACGACTGTGCACAACGTATTTAGTGTCTTTCTAATACATTGCATATACGTTAACCTCCAGTGTACAATAACATTCAGCAGTTAATTAGAAAATTCTTTTGTATCAAACAAATTTTGGATAGTGAAAGTGAATTTTGGATAGCGGAAGCGAAGTAAGTATTTCCAAGAGGATGGTGCCAGAACTCGGTGATAACTCCTGCTCCCATGATGGGCATAGGCTTTGTTCTATGCTTGCTCTCATTCCATGTCTTTTAACAGCTCCTTTACATGTCTGCAGACGTGCATATGAGCGATAAGGGGATGCATAGATTTTTGTAAGTGATCTTCCTTAAGAGGCACTTAGAGCAGTGACCCCTTAATGCAATTTCAAATAGTTGTCAAGATTTAACATTTATTTTGCTAGACAAATAGCCTATTATTGGCAAATTGGCTATTCTTCTAGTACGTCAATCAGGTCAGGCTTAAAATCAATACCCAGCATTTGTCAATTGTGTTTTTCATGTGTCTTCAGCCTGATTATATTCATTAAGAAGGAACAGACTACTAATAGCATGCATTGTAAATCAGGTTATCGTGTCAGAAAGCAAACAATCTTACTGCAAAATAATGAGCTTAAATTCTTAGCTAGAAGAGCGGTACAGACAAAGCTCAGCTGTAAAAATCATAATGCATGTAGTCTTTAGTCTAAGATGACCTTCAGCCTACAAAACCCCAGAACAATGTTGCCATAAGTATTTCATCAATCCATGTTTAATATCAGTCATGAGAAGAAAGGTAAGCCCAGTGGAGCCCTTCTTAAAAAGAAATCAGCTTATATCCCATATCCTGTGGTTTTGTCCCACCATTATATACCCTATTTTGTGAACAGAATCTTTCATCTTCAACCTTCCAGTCGCCAGCAAAAACAGACACACAGCTGATCAAGTTCCTAAAATTACCTTCCAAACATATCTTTTATTTCTTCTCAGCAACACAAACTGATGAACATTAGTGCATCACATACACTCATCTAATGTATCAGGCTGCAAAAACTGGCTCAGAGTATTTTATCTCAATTTGTTTCCAATGCAACTGAAAAAGAGAGAGCAGACCCCACTCTTCTGCATGTTCAGTCCTGACCTGCATCCCAGCTTACTGTGTCACCCCTGATTAATGTTCATTAACCACAACAGAAATGCAGGTAAGCCCAGATCTGGGTTCCAGGCTGCAGTTTGTAGGCATGATCAATCACAGCTGATTGGCATTTGGAATCAAACTAGGAGAATATGGAAAAAGAGATGCTGGTTTGGAATGAGAAAAAGGAAGCAAGGAGTCTAAGAGATACAGCATAGCATAAGTACCAAACCCCCCTGCCAACACCCCCCCCCCCCCAAAAGAAAAACCAAACAAAAAAACCCACAGGTTGAAAAGCCATTACATTTTTGAGAGAGGAGAAACCAAATACTTAGAAGAACAGAGAAGGCATTTACAGGGTTCCAGCTTTTTGCAGTGGCTGTACCCCAGAACCAATTAAGTAAGTGTTACTGCAGGACTGCCAGAGCTCTCATTTTGTTAATTGAATATGTGTTGTACTGTAACCACTGGCTGAAGCAGAGGTTTAAAAGACTCAGTACAGTTACCATGGAAGCAGGGAAGAATGACATTCAACATGTTTTAGAAAAAAAAGGCCTTTAATGGTATTCGTTAATGGCAATTATTAACTTCTATAGACTTAGATATCACTAACATTCCCTTTGTCTCTGTAAGATACCAAATGCATGATCAAAGAAGACAACAAAAGTACACGAGAGAAAAATGCTGACTATTCATGAATTTATTCAACTGAGAAAACCAAAACACAAGCCATGGTGTAAACTTCCTAGAAGCTTGGCAATTTTCCTACCACTGTTAAGAAAGGACCAGCTACATATTACCATCTTTTTTACAGACTCTGCACTCCACTAGCTTGACCTGTCTAAATATTGTACGCTTTTCTCAGCAGCACACAGAGGTGATCCAAAATTTCATTGGCAAATGGCAAAGTAATTAGATAGGCTCCATCAGTGCTGCCACACTGCTCTTGGCAATCCAGTTAATACCTTGTATCAACACAGACTATAATACTTGCTTGGAATTTTTCCTTTTAATCTGCATCTTGCCTTTCTTTAGATATGATGGTGCAAATTATATAGGAATTAACATACTGCTGTTTACAGCTAAATGTTAACATGAACGAAATATTTGTAAGACAAGCTAATGACTAAATGACACTGACTTGACAAACAGTAAAAAGTCAGTTTTAGGTAAGTCTTTATGTCATTACATCTTACCAAGCAATAAGACTTTAAACACAAGCAGATTTCTCCAAACAAATAAAAAGAAGCTCCAAACAGTGAGGACCAAAACCTCTTACAGAATATTGGTATTTATTTACCTAGACAAATATTTAGACATATTTATGTATTTACCTCTCTGCCCTGCATACTGTTCATCTGCAGTACATTACACAATTACCAAACAACTGCCTTCTAAAAAAAGATTTGCATAAGTCAGATGACCATGAGTTGCATTCATTCCACACCCACAGTGCCAATATACAGGAAAGCAGGGCCAATGCAGACCCACAGAAACAGGAATGAAAAGCCTGAACTGGGCAGGTTTTAAAACAAGAAGAAACGGACATTCAAGTAATTCTCTTTTTTCCTTCAGTTGGAAAAGATACACATCATTTTAAAACCAAATGCTTTATGATGTGCACTACCTAGCTCTGAGGTTTCACAGGAGGAGGCCCACACTGCACAGCTCAGGCTCCCCAGTGGACACACAGAACATCACACATGCACATCTGGCAGGACACACAGCAGAAGACAGAACGTGTTCAGGAGCACAGACCAGGCTGTCACCAAGCCACAACTGCCACAAACCCACAATCTCTGCTGCAGGTCCTTCAAGAAGAAATCCTTTAAGCAGCACTTCCCCCCACGAAGCCATCCTTAAAAGACAAAATGCACTTCTTTTTTTGCCGTCTTTGAATTACATTGGAAATGCTTATGAAAGGTATCTGACATTAGCAGAGACCACATGGACAGCATTAAAAACTTACGTGGTGTGTAAATTGTACAATTTTCAGAAGACTCTAGACCTTGGAACTGCAATCTGTCTTGCAGAGGACAGCCTGTACAGCACCAAAATTTGGTAGTTCCAGCCTCTCTTCACTGTTGTAGGTGATGAGTATGCGGTAGCTCTGTCTCAAGCAAAGTGATGGTGTGAACAGGTAACTCCTTACAGAAAACCACCCAATTGACAAATCTGCATTTTCCAGTCCATAATCCCCAGGAGGAAGGAGAGGATGGAAAATCAAGCTTGCTAAACTTAGTAAACATGAGTGCATTTCACAAGAATTGCCTTTCCTCGTTCCATAGTTGTTTTGAGGAAAAAGGTCGGGGAAGAGAATAACTGAATGAAAAGGAAAAAAAAGTCTGCTATGTGTATTGCACATTTCTCTTACTTTAAATAATAAGCTGGTGGTGTTGTCCTGGAAGAACCCAGTCATTTCCTGTATGCTGCAACTTCGATATCATACTTCATATTTTTTCCCAAGGCTTGTAAGCAGCAATTACCACCACATCTATCTAAAACAAATACCCAGTCTGAGCCTGAGCCAGTCATTCACCCACAGATTTCCCCTCCCCACCCCAGTTCCTCCTCAGCTGGAAAAGTCACTTTTTCAGAAAACCATTCCCAGGGCGGCCCCAGTAGCACGCCAAGGAGGCCACCCACTTTGAACCAGAAGATATGGCACAGTCATGGTATTATCAGTCTCATGGGGTAATCGCTAACTACTGAATTGCAGTGAAACAGAACTAACTTCAGTTTCTGAGTTACTTGCTCTACACGTGTGCTTCTCTCCAATTTGTATCAGAGGGAGGTGCTGGAGACTGGCTCAGGGCAGGCAGCAGTGGGATCAGTCTTGTGCTCTGCGAAATTCAATGCCACCAGCAGCCTTTAAATACTGTTCACAACTCAGTATTGCCTGGGCTCATGAAAATGAAAAGGGGTCATAAAACAAAATGACTGACATGTTTTACAAAGCAGTTTTTTAACTTTCAGGTACTTCAACCCAGCTCATCAATCATACTAGAAACCCCTGACAGTTCACCAACAACAGCATTTTCCACTTTAAAAGCTGAGTAGGTTATTAATGTAATTTATTTTCTTAAGATGAAATTCTGTGTATCACATACAATCCAGCTAGTCATACCTTGTAAAAATTCTCTAGGCAAATAAAAATGTAAAGCAAAAAGCCCTATTAATGAATCTTTCGTAAGCAGCCAACTGAAGGTTCAAAACAGACTTTTTTTCCTGTGCTCCATCTATATAAAAGGAAAAGCCGCATGAAAAGCACCCTCTTCAGTAGAGGGTGAGAATCCAGATCAGCGCTGAGAATCAGAGCTCTGCTCTCCTACCTGTGTTTCCAGGACCAGTCCCTCTCCCGAATGCACAGGAAGTGAAGGGTTTGACACTGTCAGACAGCAAGTTCACCCACAGAGAAAGCATTCTCTTTACATTTTCCATCAGAGAAAGCATTTCCTGAAAAGGGAATGTGTGTGCATGTGTGTGTGTGTGTGTGTCTGTGTAAAACTGAGAAAAAGGCACACTTCACCTTCAGGCATCATATTTAGCCATATTCACAAGGGAACCCTAAAGCTGCATGTTTCTTTCTAGGGTATGTAAACCCCTCTGGGAAACACATGCAAACATTTTCATAACTGAACTAGCACTAATCAGAGGCCACTGACAAAAATAGCACTGATGAGAAAAGTGAATAGCTTTGGGACTATTTATATGTGCTGTCTGTGTGCAGCTCTGACAAAAAAAAAAAAAAAAAGGGAAAGTGAGAGAGTGTAAGTTCCTCATCTGTGTATAATTAATAAATTAATAGAAGACTGGATCATTCAAGCATGCGTTTTGGATGGATGCCCTAGCTCCATTTCAGTACTTCAAAGCAAAATAAAGCAGCTCTGCAGTGTCACTCCACAGGGAGCAAGTACCGCTTGCTGTAGAAACAAACATACATATATACTTAGACTAATACTAATCACTGCTAATACTAATCACTACAGCATGGTTCATATTTGCAAAGGAAAATTTAATAATAAAAATTGTCTAAACTTGTCAGCTTAGTTAGATTATTTTTACTGAATTACTGAATGGAAAACAATGCATTTAAGCTTAACACATAAATTAAATTTATTAATATACAATAAAAAGTTTACTTGAAATATGAAATGGTACAATTATCATTGAGCAGTACACCATTTTCTGTAGCCTGCTCCACTGAAATAAATGCCTCGCAAATATTTTTTAAATATTCGCATTCACACTTAGGGAATTTATCATCCTAAAACTTCTCCAGAACTGCCTTTGAAGTCTGATAACCACATCTGCACTTTTGAACCCTGCACAGGAATCTTCCCAATCCACTGATTTCAATTAAGTTAATCATTTTCCTATCTAGGAACAAAAATATAGGTCCCTAACACAAAAATGAAAATACAAAATGTAAAGTTCTTGTGACTATCTCAGCATAAGAGGCACCATATTATGTCAACTCAAAAGCTGATCCAAATCAGTGTTCTTTCTTCATCAGTGCTGCTAACACTTGCTAAGAAATAGAGAAAATCTAAAGCAGTGTTTTTGCTGGCACACCTCCCACTTCCAGTGGTTATCAGGAGATTACAGAGAGATGAAGATATGTGAAGTTTAGAAACCATTTCCTTCTACAGTGCAGGCAGTGACACTACATTTATAGCAGTGTGTTTATGGGATAATATTTTGTTTAAGTGTTAAAATTGGAAACATCATTCTGAGGTTTTATGATTTATTACCTTTCTAAAATCTGAAAGAATAGAGGTAGTAAATGTCTGAGCTGTTAAAAACACATATTAAGTGCTCCAATTTCAATAAATTTTTGCCTGAAGTTATTTATTTAAAGAGAATTTATATTCTTAGCTTTTCCTCAGAAAAGTTACAAAATACTTGAGAAATTTGGCGGGTAAATTTGATGGAATTTGCTTTATCAAATCCTTTTGCATCTTCTTTAACTAGGCAGCTTTTAAGGAAATTCTATTATAACAACAAATCCATTACATTCACTAAAATGTCCTGACAAGATCAAAGAAATTGTTTTCCTCATTCCACTACTGAGCTACCATACATTCTGCAATTACACCAGCTTAATTTTAAACAGAAATCTAAGTTGTCAACCTTATCAAACTTACACCTCTTGCATATCCTTTGCTCTCTGTTGCCTCATCTTCTTTCCAGTGCAATATTAGATTGCCCTCTAACGGACTACCTGCACAACTGCACAAGCCTATTTTCCCTTTTAAAAGTCCTGAACAACCAAAAAGGTTGCATGAATAATGGCAAAAGTAAAGTTGTTTTGTTTCTACTCCTGTTTAATTAACTTTTTATATTTGAATTAAAATTTACAAAATTTTAATTTTCAACCTATTCATTTTAATTTATTCTGCTGCGGAATGGAATTATGTGTGCTGCAGGTTCAGATTTTTAAATGGTCTCAGGCTGTAAGTTGAATTTGAAATCTACAGTAAAAAAACCTGCTTATAAAGAAATCAAATAGAAGCTGACTCAGCAAAGGCTCTCTCAAGAAAATTCCATCTACTCCAACTCAACTTTTGAACTAAATTACCTTCCCCAAGTCAGACATTAAACTTGCCAACTCCACCAATGTCCCCCTGTCTCAGCAAGGTGACATCAGCACTACTGACTGCCTGCCTTTCTGCTCTTTCCTCCCCAGAAAGTGCTTTTCCCTTCCAGATGGAAAACAACTAAATTTTACAAAAAACCCTAAGACTTTGTGAAGAGATCTAATTCTGTCTAAAAGCCATATTCACATTAGTGGCCACAAAAGGGGTCCACACTGAGCTCTCTTGGCATTACCACATCTCTGCCAGCATCTATAATACACTTTATATCCAATAAAATACACACACAGATGCTCCAACCTCCCTCAACTCTTTAAAATACATATGCACTTTAAAGTAAAAGGCAAAGGGTTTTTTTGGTGGTGGCGGTAGTTTAATGCATCTTAATGCTGCTCCAGTAATAATTTTTAATTATCATCATTCTCAAAATGCTAAATATTAATTGTGTATATCACCAATTAAAAAACCCACCAAATTTCAAATAAATTTCTATGTAATGCAATATCTAATGCATTAGAAGAGCAAGACTGCACAAGTGCAAGCAGAGCGGCTGTCATCCTGTCATTGCCTAGCTTTATCCTTAAAACAACCAGAACCACCATTTATAAATTAAACCATTTATCTTTAAAGTATGGGGAATAAGATTTGATAAATATGAAGAAAGTGGAGACTCAAATCTCTGAACATTATGGTTCAATCCAAGATCTTCTTCCCAGGAGTAGCAGGACATAGAGGGCTCAAGGAAAACAGAGACATTTCTGGATTGCTAAATTCATTAAGTAAAAGCAATGTACAGAGACATGTAAGCACCCAACAGTGGAAGAACAAGAGATCAGCTTAGATCTACATCATGAAACTAAAACAAGTCGTAGCAAAAGCTGTGGATTAAAGACGTTGGAGTAATTATGTTTCTTTTACTGCAAGAGTTATTTGATTTTGATGATATCAAAGAAAATTACATTTTCTTTTGTTCTTATAATGAGGTGCAAGTTAATTCAGTCTGAAAACATATATATGTACAAACAAACAAATAAGCCTTTCTGAGAACATCCAACCAGTGTACCATGGGACAGTTTTCTAGCTAAATCTCTAATCACTCACTTTGGGATTTGTTCTCTAAAGCTTATAAAAACTAAGTATCTCCAGTAAAGCTCTGTAATTTCAAGTAATGATTCTTGTCCTGCTCCGGCTGAACCGAGATTTAAACGATTATATTTAAAATAAACAAAAATGAAAGAGAAGTCCACTAAACTCGCTATGACATTTTCACCCATGGAATTGGGTCTAACCTATGCTCCTGAATATAATGACTCCTGGCACCTGCACACAGAAACAGAAGCAATTTTTACACCCAGACCACCCAGCATCTGACTGTCTGACTAGGGCAGAAACAGAGACTAAAGTACTGAGTACAATATATATTTCCACATCCAAGCACTCAAAAATGCACTTACTCAAAGAAAAGTGCAGTTCAGAGAGATTATTTCTTCCTTTGTCCTCTTAAAGTTGTAACTTACACAAAAACTAATGGATCAGTTTCTAAACAACTGAAGTTTAACTAAATGAGACAGCTGACTAATACAAAACAGGTTAAGGTGAAAAGCATTAGAAAAAAAAAGCTGTAAACCCCATTCATATAAAGAAAACAGATGCAAAAATTCTTGCTCTCATGAAGGAGAGCAAAGATTTAAAATTAAGTAATGAAGAAAAAAAACTTTACTGGCAACTGAATATCTCTATTCAGGAATATTCAAAGTCTGAAAGAAAATATTATCAAGCACAGAAAACTGAATTGTGTGAAGAGATTATAAATTCTGACTTCCCGGTTCCACAAAGCTATCTTCAAAGTATACTTGAAATCAAGAGTAGCAAACCCTGTAGTGAAGAGAGAACCCTCAAACACACAGAACTCCATCCGTTTTTTCAGTAAAATTTTTGAAATCCTGTCTCAAACCCCAAAGCAGATGACTCACTATCAACTGGAACTATAAAAGCAGAGATGCTAATAGAGCAAACAAAGGTTTTTTGAGCAACCTGGTGCAGTGGAAGATATCCCTGCCCATGGAAAGGGCCTGAAACAAGTGATCTTTAAGGTTCCTTTTAACTCAATCCCTTCTATGAAAGGAATTATTTGGTACAAACTCCAGAGAGGGTAGGGAAGTGTAAAGAAAAGGAGGCAGAAGTATTGCAATGCTAATTGATGTGTAACCTCATGGTTGTGACACTTTGTTTTGCAAAATAAGGCAGGGAAGGTTACATGACCTGCTCTAGAAAGGCTGCAGAAAGATCTGTCAGCCTTCTTGTCATTATTTAAAACAAATTACAGAAAGGTAAAAAAATGATTGCCTAGGCTTTTCACAGCTCAATAGGACGCAGAAATGTTTATTCTGCAAACAGTAGAGGAAGCTGTCTGACTCCATGGGAAATGGTGAAACACCATGGCCTAAGAAGTACTGGCAAATAAAGTAAACAGATCAAGAGACTATTTTTCCTCTATTCTCTTTTGGTTATAGCACTTTTTGTCTTTTTTTCTAAGCAGTAGACTATACTTCTCCTAATGATACTTCTTCCAAACTAAAGGCAGAGTTTTTGAAACCATAATGGATTACTATGGAATCCAGTTCAGTTTTGGGATGACATAAACTGTATTTCTATTTTATTCACGATAATGTGCAATAAAGTCTAAAGATAATTTCTCCAAAACAAACTGCTAGGGTTAAGTAAAACACAACATGCATCAGCATCTCTGAACAAATTCTAATTAATTCGTTAACACCAACATACTCATTTTGAGGAAAACAGGGGAGAATGCCTTAAGGATGGAAACTGTAACCTGGGGGGAAAAAAAAACCCCATGCAACCTGAAAGTTGATTGCATGACTAGCAATTAACACATCTCCTGACCAAGCTCTATCAGAAAATGCAATTACTCTGCAGAATAACTATGTGTTCAGCTAGACTACTAATTGTACCATATGTGGGCTGAAGATACCATCTCCAAGATTGTGTTCAGGTTGCAATAGTTTTCTCCTGTTAGAAATGCATTCCTACATTTCTTCCACCTCATTTCTAGATGCATATCTAATGGTGCTGCTAAGAAAAAAAAAAAACAACAAACCACTGCTTCAGCATCCCTGTATGTGAACCTGGGGATGACATAAGCGAGTGCTTCAGAACAAAGGCTTGCTCTGGGGGGAAGCAAGCGTCTGATTTGGTTTCATCTCAGCCACTGTCTTCTGACTGGGGAAGGGAAAGGACTATCTTTTCGATCAGCTGATGAGCTTGGAGAGTCTTTACAAGGCAGGCGAATATTAGAGATCACAAATTATATTCCAGTCATGCAATTCCTGGGAACTAAGAAACGTATCCGAACAGGAAGAAGCATCTTACGGTTCTGGCAAAAATTCTTGCAAGTGTCAGGCAAAGATGCAAAACTACATCATCAGGTGATGAAAGATAAATTATAGGAAAAGAAGAGAGATCCAACAGAGGTATATACCTGTAAAGAGTTGCCAGGTAATTAAAAAGGAAATAAAAATCTGTGCAAATCTGTGAGGGGGAGAGAAGTGGAAGCTGTTTGCAATAATGAAGCTTGGAAGGAAGTCTATTTCAGGAACATCTCTATTTTTAAATTGGAATGTTTTGTTTAAAAGCTTGTTACACTTTCTGGACTCTAATATTTAAAAGTTGGGGGGGTTGTTTGTTTTGGGGGGGTTTTATTGTTGTTTTGTTTTTTTCCTCGTTGTTTTGGTTTGGTTTTTTCATTGTGGTTTTGGGGGTTTTTTGTTTGTTTCTTTGTTTTTTGTTGTTGTTTTTCTTTTTGGTTTTTGTTTTGTTCCCTGAAAGGCACTTTGCAAGGGCATAAACTCTTACAGCTCTAGAAGTGTCAACAAGTACATGCACAAGTGTGGGCACTCTGACCGACAGAGAAGCTGGCTTAGTGAACAACCTTTCTGAAAGACTTGTTTAGCACCTAACAAGTTGTATATAACTAACCATGGCATCAGTCTCATCAAATTTCTTCTTGCTGTATATCCAGAGACGAGAAATATTCTCTCTTTTTTTTTTGCTTCAGAAAAGTTTCTCCAACCCCACTGCAGTTGGGTTTTTCTTTAAATTGCTCTTTAAAACTCTCATTTGAAACAGAAAAACAAACAAAAAAGCACAACATTTAGACTAAGATATCTAGCCTAACATTACCTGTTTCACTGTGCTTCAATATTTTTTCCCACTGTAATTTGGCTTATACCTGAATTTCAAGCTGAAATAATCTTTTTGCTCTGCATTTTCACTGCCAAGCCCAACAGTGTTAATCACCATTTCAGTTCCAATAAATTACAGTAATAAACACTAAGAAGTTTTATTTAATTTTATCGTATATAAGGATTTTTTCCCGCTAATTCAGCCTTAGCTAACGAAAACCAGAGGCAACAACCTTAATAATTAAGAAAAATACTTCTATTTTCTCAAACTATTACAGCTACTTCTTATAAAAAAGTATAGACAACTTTGAATTTCAGTAACAGCTGCATAAAAATATACAAAGAAGATGCAAATTCACTGCCACCAAGTTACAGTCTATCATGAAAAAACACAATGAAGTTGCATTCAGTTCTCAAACATTTCAATAAATAACGTAAATATGCAGAGATTTCCTTTGGGTGAAATCTTGTTTAAGTGGGCATATGTGACACAACAGGGAAGAAGCTTTCCACGACCACTTTTTAATAGAGAAGGGTTGTTGGGGTTTTCGTAACCTTAAGCTTCCTGGATTGTTTTGTATTTTTTTTTCTTTATCCCAATGAAATACAAAGGAAGAAAGAGAAAGCAGATACACACATCTGATGGAAAAAGTTGCAGCTACCAATGTAAGTCTCTCCACACTGAATGTACTTAATCCTCCCAATAAAGGCACTCTGTGGCTCACAAGCTGAGATGTGTCTCAGCAGGTATGTTTTGTTAGTGACAATGAAGAAGTGTTAATGTATTTATTACCCCAGAAAGTGCTAACATCAGTCAAGGTCCATTTGCTTCAGTATTTACTACAGTAAAAATATCAGCTTTCTATCAATGTTTTCTTCTGGTAAAAGTTAAACATCTGATATGACGGATTTAGGGTTTGTCTTTTTTGAGACAAGAAGGTGCTCGATATTCTCATGAGACAAAGACAGGTACAATGATTGTCTGACCAGCCACAAGCAAGGAGATGATTTTTTGTGATGTGAACTGCATATCTGAAGTGCTGCTGGAGGCACTGCAAAGAAGGGGGAAAAAAACAAAACTAAACCAAACCAAACCAAAATAGCTGTAGGCAGGTTTTGACCCCATGGTTCAAAGAGATTATCATTAGAGATTTGGAGAGAAGTTGTAAAATCTCTAGTCGAAACTTTTTCACTTTACTCAATCAGAAGACAGAAAAAAAGCTTTCAAATTCCCTCTGATAGCATTTTTTCATTCATTTTCATTTCGTAACAAAATTTTATA
The DNA here is from genome assembly GCA_036630365.1 of Acanthiza pusilla. Lineage (NCBI taxonomy): Eukaryota > Metazoa > Chordata > Aves > Passeriformes > Acanthizidae > Acanthiza > Acanthiza pusilla. The sequence continues at coordinate 25,386,118 of JAXCHO010000079.1, forward strand.
GAAAATACTCTTCTCAACAGAGAAAGCACTGCTTTTCTCAACAAGGCATCATAACACAAACACAACCTGAATCGCAACCTAAATGCATTACAAATTTGAACCTTGACCAACTTCACACTGTCTCACATTAATCTTCAGAAATGCAGAAAATATACTGCTTCATTGCTGTGAGAAACACTTCATAAATCTCCTCCAAAAGACTTTTCCACTTACATTCTCTTAGCATGGGTTAAAAAAACTTTCAGACTACTGTGGGCATGAGAACTGGAGCCACTGGCAGTAACTCAGGAAAACCTGTTCTGTTTAGCACTGAGGAAATCACTTGATAAATCAAGTTGGGATTTTTTCAAAATTGTAATGATCAATGAGCATATGCTGATTAAATTAATTAAGCTACTTCTACAGGTGATGGTATTCCTGGAGATACCAGAATTACCACAATTCTGACCATACTAATTTAAAAAAAAAGTATAAAATTGGTGTAGTGAAAAAAAGAAAAGCCAGCTATTACATGTCAAACAAAGGGACCTTATACCAACTATACCTCATTGCTAAAGAAGACACAGAAGATCAGGTGGACTGTTGCTGGATTCCAGCAGCACTGTATCATGACTCATTGCAGCTTCTTAATATAGGTTATCTCCTGTACGCAGTAGTATCTTCAAATTACTTGGCTGTGAATAGCTTTTCCATGATGAAATCAGTTAGCGTAACAGCAGTAATTAGTCCCACCTTCAGACACTCTTGGAAATAACTCTTTTTAGACACACCCCTTGAATGCAAATATCGAGACACTGCAGTCACTTTATCATTTTAGTTTTGTCAGCACTTTTAGGACACCTTCAAATTACATATGAAAAGATTTGACTGTCTTGACTGTCTAGAGCACTTCCATTCAACAACTTTGTTTTCCTTAGCTGCTTGCCCTGAGGATACAAATTCCCAACGATGTGTCAGTTCATCAAGATCATGTGGTACAATGCAGCTAACACTCATTTATCATCCATGTCACCAGACTGCAAAAATATTTCTTTCAAATGCAGTATTGACAAACACAGCACATTATAACGGCTTATCCTGGCTTGTGTCACTCCTTCTTTACAAACTCTGTCAGCTTCAATTTCTGGCCATGAATATCAGCCCTTGTTCTGGCATCATATGCTATAAAGAGCAAGTGATTTCAGATAGCAAATAAGACAACTGACAAAATGACTTATAGCCATGAAACTGAAGAGGCAGCATGTTTGTTTATGTGGGCCATGGCTTAACCCTCCAATCTCTCTGGAATTTCAGACTTGCTGTTATGCATGGATGGAATGACATGTTATAAGTAAATTCTGGAGGGAAAAAAATACAATTCTGTGCACGCTTACTTGAGTATTATATTTTTGAAGGCCAGCAACACCTTTTTAAAATGCTCATGTTGGATTTTGCCTCATTTTATAGTTGCAAGAACCTTCTACAATATTTAAGAGAGTTGAAAATACAGAGAGAATCTATCATTTAAATCTAGCCTGACGGATTAAGCCCAGTTCCTGCATCCCAACCACGGGACCATAAGGCTTCTTGCCCAAAGGGGCTACTTAAACAACTTTGCCTGTATCTACAAAACCATAGCCATGAGTGTCTCAATAGAAATTAATGAAAGACAAATCCCATGATTAAGGTTATGAAATAATAATAACATAATTAATTCAATATGTTCTTGCATGTTACAATTCCTGTGAGAGGAACCCTCTCTCTTATTTGTTTTCCCAATTTAGAGAACATAAGTGAAAGCTTATCTTCCGACCCTCAGTGCCACTGCGGTAACTGAATATTGGGGAAATGTGCAATAGCTGTAAGAAACACTATGCCGCTGAAATGGCATAACCATAAATACTGATGGAAATCAAGCACAGTAGTTCTAAGTCAGGGGTCTGGGATTTGACTAACTGCTTTTTTCTTTGAACTTCAGAGATGTGAAACTATGGTGACAAACAGGGCCCCTTGATGTGGATAGAATCCTACTCTATACAAAAGACACAAATGTGTTGTTATTTCTTTCATACGGTTGGAAGGAAACGCTACCATACACTCCAATTAGAAATTCCAAATGGGAATTAAGAGTTCCCCATTCCAAATGGGAACTAAGTTTCATCTTAAAATGTGTAAAGGTAAAAAACAAACAACAAAACTACAAACGAAAAAGCAACCAAAAGAACCAAAACAACCCAATCACACATTTCATATCTTGATGAATCCAGACTGCTTATCTGGACTAACAATATTGTTTAAATTGCTCATTATGCATTTGGAACACACCATTTTTCCTGTAGTAAGTGCACAAAACAAGTTAATAAAAATGAATGCCTAATAAAAGTAAATTGTAAGCTAATATACCTTAATTTATTGCTGCCTTCATAACATATTTCTAAAATGCTCATAAAAGTGAAAACTTATCATTATGGTTTCTGAGTTAAAGCTACACAGCATGAATTTCCTCAAGCTATTTAACAGGAGATATCCATAACTATCAACTGCCATTATTCTGAAAATGCACAGTAAGAGCACTAATAATAAGCCAAGCTCCGGCAGCTGCCACCATGGTGTGCTGATCCTGACTTTGTAGGGACCCTCTATTTAGAGAAACAAATTAAATTCTGGAACAAAGGCCCAGCAACAAAAAAAAAAACCTGGGACACACAGCTAGTGATCAAACAGACACACATCAGCCAAGTCAGCCTTGCAGCAGGAGCAAGCAGAATATGAGTTTATCTAGAAAAGGAGTCACTGAGGTCTGGGAGCTGGTACAGAGAGCATGACCAACTCTTAAAGGTACATTTGCTAAATCCATTGAATACATGCAGATGGAATAACACATTCCTTGTTTACTTTGGATTACTGAGTCAAGGCAGAAAATTTGCTACCTACTTGACAGGAAGTCATTTAGCTAGCCTTTCTGGTTAGCAAATTAGTATTCTGTACTTCTGGATATACTTTAAATAGGAATTTTAAATTTTAACTTGGATCATTTATTTCTCTCCTGTAACAAAAAAAAAGGCAGACAAAAATGATACAAAAATTGTACAGTTAGTTCAGCTTAAATGCTGTGACATGACAGAATATGAAAACATCACACTAAAGACTTTGTCAAACCACCAAATGTAGCAAATCTGTTAGTTACAGCAAGTGACACAGCTTTATGGACTCCATGTGACAGAAGTGTTTATGGCCTTGAGGCTCTCGCTAATAGCAGCTTTTCTTATTAGCAAACTATTGATGAAGGAAGGTAAGATCTCCCCACGGTGCATTCTAAATATGACAATGAGATTATATCCTCTCATCACATATTCTAGGGCAGATAATTTCTACTGGTATCAAGTGATCAAAGAATTCACTATCTGAGATGAGAATGCAAAACAGCAAACAGCCTACAGCAAAACACCTCTTCTACTTCAACATGACTTAAAACAAATGTTTCAAAACATTCACAGAAAACACAAGTAAAACACATCACCTCTGTTTAAACTGTGGCTTATAAACATTTCCTGACCATTACCCAACTAATGTAATTCTTGTTAGGCTTACCACTGACAAGATGCAAATCAACTTGCAGAGGACAGTTTTATGCTATATTAATCATGCTGTATTTCCCAAAATTCTTTGACTCTGAAGAGACATATACCTTCCTTGCAGTACTCTGGTGGTCTCTGCTCTGTTTATGATCTGCCTTTCTGTAAAAATACAGACTTCCATCTGTTGGCATCTTCAGCTAATTATTGCTTATCAAGTGTTATAGCCCACTTCAATCACCAAAAAAGTGCACATTGCACTCCTTAACCTACCTCCATCATCTCTAGGTACTTAACAGTATAAAATAACAAAAAAGAATGTCTAAAGTGGCAGTGATTAATTTAATATTGGATCTACCCTTGCTTAAGGCTATTTTAGCCCATTTATAAAAAATGCTACATGAACAAATGGCATTTCCCCTGTTCCATCCCAAACATTTGTACGAGTTTATGCATACATATGGAACAATATTTAACAATAGTGTTAAAAGGTGTCAAGTCTAGTTGAAGACTAATAGTATCACAGTGCAACTTTCCCTACACCCTGAGTATACTACCATACGTGCAGACATACTGCATCTCTGTCTTTGCAGAGATTTCATCAAAACGCTGTGACATCATCCAGCCTTTCTCAGATTTCATCCAGCTTAAAGTTACACTCATGACAACTTCCAAAGGGTTTAGCAAGAATTCAGCAGTATCATATACAAACACCAAATGGGATGATCTGCTTAACTTGAACAGCATAATGCTAACTTTCAGAATGACAACGCCTCAGCCGTACCAGAGAAGTGTACCTCGGTCACATCTTTCTTCTTTAACAGCCTGCTCCATACAGGTCATTTCCTGGCTGCCTAAAACAACAGTCCTGCCTAGCTCACATCTGTAAAATCTTTCAGCAAATGGATAAATGCCAACCTCTCATGCAGCTGAAATATCCAGAGACGGTTCAAGCTTTCTAAAACCTCATAAGATGCAGTCTGCCTTCTGCCAGAGGTTAGGAAACAAGCCCTTTCCCTGAGAGTTTTTGCCAGCACAAGAGTTACTGTTTCTTCCTCTATCACATCCCTACTTCTTAGTTTCTTTACAGGGATTATGGTACTTTTCTCCTTCATTTAACCTGTACATACCCAGAGGTCAATGCTATTAATTGCAAAATTACTTTGGATTAAGAAAAAAAAAACCAGTACATTTTAATTACAGTAAGATTAGCTCTCTGAGTTAATCATGTTGAAACTACATTTTCAGTGAACAAAACCATAATTACATACTGTTTTCTTTTTAAAAAAGGTAAATCCACAAGAGTCTCACTGTATACCGGAAATAGCGCATAGTCCCTAACAACTTCTATTAAATAAAGCAATAGAAAGGTTTACATAATTCCTGACCAGTTCTTATTTACATATATGCTCTTGTGAATTATCTCAGCAATGAGGAAAAGAATGTAGCATCACAAAACATCCAGTTTTTAATACATCAAAAGACACCCAGGCAGAAGCTATAGTGTTACTCGTATGTGTAAGAGGGGATAAGACGGAAAAGAAAAGTTCCCGAACCTGCTGTTTTCCACTATTTTTTCCAGGGTCCAGACAACTGCTGTCCAGGAGTTACTATGAGGAGCAGCATTACACCACATATAGGACTCAGTATGAATGTGGAGGACTCCAGCATATTGCTCAATATATGATTAAAAACATCTACTTGTACCATCAAGGATAATAATTTTAGGCTTTAAGATGACTGTAGCAAGAGCCTCTAAGCCTCTACAGGGCCATGGATTCGCACTCACAGAGAAACATGAAGTTATTAAAATTGAGCCAGAAACACTGCAACAGGGATTTAAGCTACAGATTTGGCCAGTAATGAAAGGCCTGGTGATGAACAGCAATTAAAGCACAGGACTGAGTTGGAAAAGGCCTGAATGCTCAGCTCAGCTGTTTACTTGCCAGATGACGTGGCCCAGGTTACACAAAGCCCAGCACACACCCTTACATGCCTGACCCATAAAAGTAGGGGATTATCTGCCGAAGAACACATCATTTTGTCTTCCTCCCCTTGTCCTGACCAAAAAGGCTCATGAAGGTCATCCAGAGGCCCTTTGCAGGTGTAGAGAAAATGTTGTTTTGGCTGGAGATGTGCAACTCTACCAGATGATTTCCAGCCACAGATTGGAGCTGAGGCCCCTCCATGTCCGCGGCTTGAACCAGCAATGCTCCTGAGAAGGCTGCTGGGGAAGAGCTAAACTTGTCAGACAGCCTTTACTCTCACGAGCAGCCAACAGCTTAACTGCTCATTGCAGACAACAGAAACCCCTGTATCCTGTTTGCCTGTCTCCAGACTCTGACAGAAGAAAAACACCAACCTATCACGCAGGGATCTTTGTTATTTCATTCAAGTACAATGAGATTTTCATCTGGTAGGTGCTGAAGTTAGAGATTTATTGCTGTATTGTTCTGGGGAAAAATATTTGAGTGTTCAGCAAGATTTGGAAAAAGTCTGGTCACTGTGAGTAGAGAACTTTGTATGAGCACCTTTATCATTGGAAAAGGCTTTAAAGTGGAAAAAAAAGAGAAACTCATTAGATGAAAACTGAATAAAATTATCGGAGTGTTTAAGAAATTTTTCATGGTTTTTTCCTCAAAATTCCTTAAGCTGTTTGTGACAGCATGAGAATGAAGGCAGGTAGGAAGTAGGGTTAGCAATAAATTATGTACAAAAATGGGTGTGGGTGAAGAATCCTCAGAAGACAGGGGAATAATGCAAGACAAAATAACCTGAAATGTCACAGAGGCCTTGAGAAAAATCAGAGATTTTCTTGTAGGATTTCTTTCTACAGTATCCAAGCAGTCTTAGGTCAAAGGACTAGTCTGAAAAACCCTATGAAGAAGAGGCAGAAAGCAAGAGCAAAAGAGGCTCCAGTGCTCCGTGTCTTGTGTGACTGCATTTTTATAATTATCCAAAGAATAAACAAGCACATACAGACATCACCCAGAAGGAGGTAGGGTCAGATCCTGACCAAGTGCTCCTGCCATATCTCCCATCCCAAAGCCACTGCCATCCAAAACACAATCAAGAGCCTTGTGCCAGAGGTCTTTCTCACAGATGCCAATATAGTCTTTCCTTTCCTGTGTCCCCCTCTGACACAAAATGCTTTACCATGCCCAAAGCAATTGGCATTAGTTTGGCATCTTCAAGCTAAAAACAGAAGAGAGAAGGAACAATATGATCGTATATTTTTGTGCCAGAAGGAGGGTACCATGAGCAGACACATCCCAGCTGGGGTCACCTGCACATGCAGTCAAACTGCAGACCATAGAGAGGGCAAGGCAGTAAAACCATTCCCACAGCTCCAGGAACTTCTCTTTCCTAGTCCACATCTTGGGGTACTCCTTTCATCCCTCACATAAAATAGTCAGTAACAGTTTAACTGTTCAGTTAATGGGTGCTGAAAAACTGCCAGGAAGGTCTTCTACAAATACAGAAGGAAAAAGTCTCCTTGCTGATGAATGGGCAGATACAGTCTCTATGCACCTTGCCATGGAATCCCCATCATGTTGGAGATACTTCTGGATATCACGACAGATAATTAATTACAAAATCAACAAAAAGACATTACATGAACTACAGATCCTCTGCTGATTTTCAAATGTTAAATCATGATGTAAGAGCAGCAACTGCTCTTTTTAAAAAATCAAAATATAGCTATGCTAGTAGCAACCAGAATAAAAAGGAGAATTATTTGAGGATGAGAGGCTGCTCAAACAGGGAGGAGCAGGAAAGAAGCCAGCACCTTCAGAAGTGGTCAACAACAAGACAAAAGAGTCCAGAGGGCGTGTAAAGAAGCAGGATTTAGCAATATCCTAAATTGCTGTGAGTTAGCAGCTGGCAGGGCATAATATTAACCAAGAGATTAATAGATTTTTCCAGTGTGAGGTCAGAAAACTACATAAAATAACATTACAGTGCTGACATTTTAGAACAGAGAGTGAAGCAACAGGTATTAAATGAAACCACAAAAGTGGGAAGTGGGTGCAGGGCAGGGTCACAGTCCTGGTGGACACTCTGCTAGAGCTCCTACTGCAGCAAACTGTTCAATCCCTTAATTTTCAAAAGTAATGGAAATCATGGATACCAACTTCTGGCCCAAGTAGGAAAGCACTTTCTGTGGCTGTGGAGAGACAATATGCTGCTGTCTTCACCTGGAAATTTTTATAGCATAGAAAAATTCCAAGCAGGGATGAAAAATAAGCAGGGATGAAAAACAATATTTGGCAACTATCCCTAAGAGAAGTAAGAAAAAACTAATCCAGGAATTTCTGTAACAGGAACAGAGCAAACAGAAAAAAAAAATATACTCCCTGACCTTCAGACATGGTTAGTACCAGAAACACACAAGTGCTATGTCACTGCTTACTTTGTGGATTCCTATACACTCTCTAGTAGTTTTATTAAACATTTTTTTTTTATTCAAACATTATTCCTCTGCATGGTGGTATCTAAAAGCTGAGCTGTAAGTTCTTTTGACCACAGTGCAGAAACTCTTCATTGACTGCTACACTTCATGCCCAAGATTTCAACATTGACCTCCCTTTTTGAACAGCAATACAGCAAGAAATTTTTTTGAACCCCAAAAATCAACATAAACTAGGAATGAAAATATATGATTGGATGTTATTTTCAATAATGGCAAAAATATTTTCAAGTCAGGAGTTAAAACGAAACTGATAGATTTGTGACTACATGATACAGACAGATAGGAGCATGGATAAATTTTATGTTTCAACTCACGTTGCACTATTGGTCATGCTGGAGCAGAAATGCAGATGTGTGCAGATGATACTGAAATCTCATTTGCTTCTCGTCTTATTAACGGAGGAATATGCAGGCAACATAGGAACAGCATAAGAGGCTGTAGAGAACAGTACTGTTGATATCCACAAGCACTGGTTCATGAATGTTATGTTTGCAATCCTGAAAACCCCCCCTCATATTCCTAGACAGGTTTTGATAATGATCATGGTACTACACTATGAGAGTCTGTGTCTTTTTGCAGCTTGTACAATAGCTGAAGAGGCTGAGCATGCACACTCAGAGTGCTGCAATAAGGTGGAGAGGCAGGATGAGTATTAGTAGGAATTAATTTCTAGGATATTTCTAACTTTTTCATGACTAATAAAGATAAGCTTACTTGCTGTTGCAAGTAAAGAACACATGGAGTTATTAGAAATTGGCACAAGGAGTGCTTAAAACATCTTCTGGCTACTCATAAAAGAACTGGATTAGTGCTAAGGAATAAAAAAAGGGTCATCAATCAACTGGAAAAGATATGAACTCAGCCTTTTATATGGGTGCATCAAGAAACTGATTACCATGCAAGCACAGTTGAAGAAAAAATAGCCACTCAGTTTCGAAAAAGTTGCAAAAGCAGCAAACCACTTTGAAAAAACATCCATAAATATGAAGCAAATTTATGAAAAGAGCCAAGACATAGCAGGATATCTCAGCCCCCTCCTTCCCTCCGCCCCCAAACCTCCTTATGGCACAGGGCACACAAATACAGTCAGCAATGAGAGAACAGGAAAAGGCAGCTCCGGCTAAGATCCCAGGATCCTTCAAGATATTGCCACAGGTGTGAATTTTCTAGTAGAAAGACAGGGTAGAGCCCATGGAGATTTTAGTGCCTCATTAGCAGGTTTCTTCTATGTCAAATAACCCATAACCATGCCCCTTCCTCCCCCTGAAATCAGAAATGTGTGCTCCCCAGCTCTTTCTCCCGCACCCAATTTATTCGTGGTGTATTTATGTAACATTGTACATGCCACAGCTGTGTCCAAGGGATTTGTCTGCAATTACAGTTACTGCAATTACAGTTCCTATGTGCTGCCCAGGTTAATGGCAGCTCTGTGAAGGTGTCCCCTGCACCATCTAGCACGAGGGGAGCTGCTCTCCCTTCCTGAGCACTTGCTACTCATGCACAAGGTTTCTGAGTCAGATACCCTAATGAAAGGAAGGCTCTAGGAAGGAAAAATTTTAGGTCAGCAGGAAAAGTTGTTCTTTCAATCTCTGGGAAATGAGAATGCCAAAGATGGATAATATACCTAAGACAAAAAGCCAAAAAACCAAAACCCAAAAAATCACCAAAAAAAACCCCAACCCCAAACAAAAAAAACCAAACCAAAAACAAAACAAACCCCCCCAAAACAAACAAACAAACAAAAAAAAGCCAAAACCAACCAAAAGACTGACAAAAAAAAAAAACCAACCAAAAAAATCTTAATTTCACTTTCAGAAAGAGTTCTTCAGATACAGCTGCAGCACTAATGGACTTAAAGATCCATGAATGCAATATTCAGGATCCATGAAAGATTAATCTTTATTACAAGGTCAGAGCTTCAGAAGAGGTAATAGGTAAATCTGAATTCTCCTGATTAATTTTGGCTGCTAAAGCTGTTGAAGCTTTATTACTCCAGGATGCTATTCTCTCCCCTCACAGTTACGAAATGTGAAATAAATACGTATCAGTAGGGACTGCAAAACAACACTGTCTGAACATCTGACAAAGCACCTTCAGACACTGCAGGACATGGCGAATGTCTCCTTCTTTGAGGGCAGATCCACAGCTCTAATCCACATCAGGCTCTCAAAGGGGATCTCTCCCAACGCTGAAAAGAATAACTCGAACACCATCTTGTAGGATAAAAGCAACATTGATGTTTTCACCTGCATGTCAGGGTACCTCCATTCAAGCTCCTCTATTTAACAAGAAAAGCCTGACCTTCAAGATTATCATGAAAGAGGATTACAGAAGGTGCAAGTAAGGAGGAGGGAGGAAGATTGTCATTAGAACAGGGAATTAAATCCATCAAGTAATGATTGAAGACAAGCCTGCACTGTCCATAACAGCAAGTTAAATGGTTCTAAAATCACTCGTCACTTATACTGGATTTATTCATGACCTTTCCCTGCACAGTCAGGCAACTGCAAGGTATCACTTCAGAGCAGCTGGTTTCCCCAGTCGAGGTGCAAAAACTGTGTGCTAGGTTGAAAAATTCGAATTAGTAGAGTAAGTTAATTTGGGCCATCTTTAGTCTTACTTTACGACATGGCAGCTAGATAGAGGTTTAATCCAGCTCAGACGGTGGGAAATGTTTATAGAGTTCAAATACCATTCAAACCTTTAAAACTTAAACATGTTTTTGCACCTTGCCTTCTACCCGTGTAGCCCTATGTCAGTTACTAGTTCTTTAAATTCAAAAGCTGTGGTCTCATCTGATCCTTGAAAGTCAGATACTGTATCTCATTTTCATTAAAAAAACTCTCTTTTTCTGAGGTGGCTAGCTGTGATAAAATCCATTTAACAGAGACGGACAAATTATCTTGGCAAATCACTTCAAGCGTACATTTCCTCTACATGCACTTTTAACTTTTTATGAGCTTAAGCACAGTTATGTGTTATTTGATTGGTCTTAATATAGTTTTTTCTTTCCTGGCCTTTTGATCCCCTGAGTGAAATTATATCACTGATGAGGTTAAAAAGATGCTGCTACTTACTCATCAGGGTAAAAAGACTCTTATTTGAAATAAAATGGATGTTGGGAATAAATTCTGCAGTTACAATGACCACCAAAAACCAAGAAGTGGCTTATGGAAAACTCATTAAAAGAGTTCAGTAGTGGCACTGCTGTCATAATAAACACATATTGTTAGCTTAAACATTACTTGCATGGACTTTTAGCCTTTTGCAAAATGTTGCTGTGGTTATAAACCCCCCAAAATTGCACAGAATTTAAAAAATACATTACATATATTTCTTGATAAGTCTTCCAATTCAAATGGCAATTAATTCAACAGCCAGATCCTTACTTCACTGCCTTTATGGCAGTCACACCTTCTCACTTATTTAATTCTATCTTTATAAATCTATGATGATTCATGAAAGATTACATGGCAATACATTTTTCTGTGGAATAACTATACTCATACAAACATACACAAAAAACAAGCAAAAAGCTTATATGCCCCTTCAGTTCCCTCACTAAACCCAGTAAATATAACACACAGCAACTGGCCCTGTTTCTGAGCATGGTTTTCAAAAACATTTTTCTTTTGACAAAAAAATATTGCAAATTCTTTTTTCAAGTACAAGTAATGAATACTTAATTGCTTTTTGCTTTTTTTTTTTTTTTTTAACTTCCAGAATTGACCTGGGGCACTCTGCTCCTTTGATAAAAAGAGGAAGATAGATAATGGGCTTTTCTTTAGGGTCTCTCACATCTATCACTGTTATCAGGACAGGAACGGAGATCTTTCATGCTGCTCTTCTGATAATTCAAGAAGTTTACGATGTAAGTGGCCTTGAGTTCAATATGTTTGTATAGTAGAGAAGATTTAAAGTTCTTCAAGAAAAATAAACACATTCTTTCAGGCTAACTTTAAAGGTTAAAGACTGACGGCTGAAAAATAAAACCCTCAAGCTCTACCTTCTGCAATACCTTAAGGGAACTATTTTTTCAGCTCATCATGAGCTAAGCTATCTATGCGGAAGTCATGTGGTTCAGCCAAGCCTTCTAGCTGCTTTTTGCTCCTTTTTTAATTAACTAGCTCTTGAAACAGTAATCAACTTTAATTACCAATGGAAGCCCTGATTTTAGTCAATGTTCTTCTGCTAATCGAAACAGCAGCAATCAAACAAGTGCAAATAGGTAGCGGAAACAGAGCTCCAGCACAGAGAGCCTGCCTGTTGGCTAAGCCCTGTGAGCACCCCCAGACCTCCAGCCAGGAGGGCAGAGGCCTGTGAAGGGAACCATTCTCCTAAATGCATGTTTATAGTGGCAGGTACAGAGGATGTGAACAGGGACAGCACATGGTCACTGCATATTTTTTATGTGCCCGGATAGGGAGGGGGAAAAACCATTTTCCTTCACAAGTAGTTCCAGGTAGCCTAATCTCCCACCTCCTGCCAGAATCTTCTTTCTTTACCAGATCTCTTTACGCAATTTGCCTACTTCATCTTTACAAACCTATCCATCTATTCACATAACTCTTGTACACACAGGCAGCTGGCTCAGCTAACTTGCTGCAATGGAAAAGGTGCAGCAAACTCTAAATCATGGCTCCAGGAGGATCTCTGGCACCTGCTGATGATCTACACCACATCTTCTCCACTACATCCATTATCAGCCTTCCCCAGATCCCTTGTGCTCACCAAAGCAACATTAAATCAATTCCACAACAAACTGAAGATGATGTCTGGAAGCAGACAATTTAAACTGAGTAACTGGAAAGTCAAGTTATGAGCCATCAAAAATAGCTTTGGTAATTTGGTTAAATACTGTCCCTCAGATGCTTCTCAAGATGTATTTTATGCCATCTCAAGATATGCTGCAAACTTAGAAGCAAATATTCAAGGGACAAACACATACCATCTGCTCAAACAAACCAACCAAAACAAAAAAAGCTTCAATTCAGTAGTTTTCTATTTTCAAAGGAATTTGAAATCTAGCTTATTCTGTTCAACTATACAAACCTCAACCCTTTTCCTCCAAAACCTCACAGCTTTAGTCCTGTAACTGAAGGCCAAATTATGCTGTTTGTTCATGCACAGAATTTAGAAGTCTGACAATTCCTTTCATTTTTTCTCAGTATAAACAATGTATAAAGCTGATACAATAAAAATTTAAAAAGAAACTGAAGACCACCCAACTCCAAATTCTATAATCTGGTGTCACATATTTCACAGGAACCAACAGCAGTGATTTTTAGATTCATTACACTAATCTTTCCCATTAAGTCTAACTGAGGACAATTGGAGGTTGTTGAGCTCCACAGCATTATCAGGAGGGAAAGAGAAACATTCTACCATGAGATTTCACAGACAGTTACTGACATCCATGTAATGGAAAGACTCAAAATCCTCTGTCTACTCCAAACCCCAGAAAGCAGGGTGGTTGAACAGATGATACAAGAGCTTTTACTATCCACAAGACAGTTCCCAGTACATCTCACTCAGTTTGCTCTAATTCCTGCTCTAATTCATCATTATGCTTTATCTTAGCCCAACTTTCTTGTCTAGACAAAGACCCAATTCTAAATTTTGCAAGAAAAACAGAAGAACCTGCTTTGTTTGATGTACCAACACCCACAAAAGCTCTGAGTGTTAAAAATTACTTTGTATCAACAAACTCTAGAAAGACAGGAATCATTCAAGCTAAAGGGCTGATATGGACAGTAACACCTATAAAATCACTTACTTTGGAAATTGGTAGAACATCTATGACTTCCATACCAACAAAACAAGGTTCTGGAACAGGCTTGCAATAGGAGCATTATAGACTAGGTAATTAGTTTAAAGCACCATCTCCAATAGCTAAAGGGATGTTATAACCTGACAGCCTGAGTCCAGTCCATAGCTGTCTTAACTGCCTCATGTTTCCAATAATGATCAGCATTCAGCATTTCAAAGACACAGAATTTAATTAAATATTTAATCAAGACTTTTTTTCCTAAGCAGATGAATGTACTTACTAACAGAAGCCAGAGGAAACCCTCAAAGTATATTAAAATCTCCAGCTTACAACCAAAGTCAAATTGTAAAATAAATACCTCCAGAAGTAAAGACAAACTCAGATCACCTAGTTCATCCTCAGCAAGAAGCACAGCTGTCTTGTCATTGTACAAAATGCTCTGGATAGGTGTTCCTGAAAGGTTTATACAGGACTGTGTGTTTATCTAACCCTCTAACCTCCTCCAGCTCAGGCTGTAAGGTCACTTACACAGACCAGTAGCTGGCTTCAAAGCTGATGGCTGAAAAAAAAGTGTCAGCAATGTATCCTTCCTTACCCCCTCAGCATGCCCACTCCAATTATTCTCATATTTGCTGACTTCTGTGCTCACTCACATTTCATTTTTCCTCTCTTTGATGATACAGACATCCCGGCTCCATCTGTCATAGGGTTAAATAATCATCTCTGATTTCAGTAGATTCCATGAACTGCAAACTAGAGACCAGAACCAATCAAGATTTTCAAGAGGCCTTTTTTTTTTTTTTTTTTTAACTGGTCCCTTCCTAGCTGAAGGCAAGCAGAGCTTAACCTGAGTTTCAATAGACACAGAAGAATTCTATTTATCATCATAAGAGTTGCAAATAGTAAGCATTCTCTTCTACTTTTTAAAAACCTATAATGACAAAATGTTATTTTAGGGAAAACTCAAAGAATGCTTTAACTTCTGTAGACTATTATTAATTATTGCTTAAAGTATGGAAATATATGTTTTTCTAGCTTTAGGAAACATCATAAATCTGATAATGTGTTTGGCTACTGAGACACTCTGAAGGCCTTCAGAAGGCAACGCTCTCTAACAGATGTTCACCATAACAGTCTGGTGAGTTAGGATACATGTCCCTAAAACCATCCACTTGCCTGTCTCAGTGATATTTTACTGTTTCTACTCACTGTGCACTTCCCCATCAGTCCAACCTTTCATACATCAAGTGACATAACAGCTCAGATATCCCAGTACAGACACAGATGCTCTTAGCTCTGTAATGCAGATATCTTGCCATCCATTCAGATCTTCATACTCACATTTCACTAAAGTGTATACATACCATTTTTAACCATGAGCTGTGAGAATAACACATCATAAACACTTAGGGGCCTTGGAGCAGAGAAAAACATTTCCAGTGAATCTGAGGGCATAACTTATAAACTGTTTTCCAGGATTTCTATTTAAAGACAAATTATACTCCTGCCCAAGATACAAGGAAACATCAGGCTCGTTAATCAGTGTCATTGCTCTTTTGCTATCACTCCCCATAAGTGAGTCAACAGCAGCCTGGTTGTGCATTGCTTGTACAGATGCCTGCCTTCTCAAACTTTTTCAGTGCATACCACACACTAGTGTGCAGCTAGTGGTGCAGCTCCTTTGGCTTTTTTCCTTCTTCTATAATGTTTGCCAATGGTATCAGTGAAATATCAACTCTAGTAAGTGTGCTGAGTCAGCAAATGTAGAATGACAGCCCTTAGGGTTCTTTCAAAGATAGCTTCCAAACTCAACAGGTGTTATATATAAAAAAGTTCTTTGCCACTGCTCATCATTTTCAGTTATCAGCAGAAAAAATTGCCTTACATCAACTTTAATACCAGTATCCGCAATCAAGTTTTTAGGAGTAAGTTAAAGAGCAATTATTTATTCAATCATTTTGGCACATTCAGCTCAGCAGAATCTAAAGTATAATTTGTGTGTATCCTTCTCAGCAGAAGGAAGTCACTGTGCCTGGTTTATCTAAAATAGGCTTTGGACACTACTAAAACATAACACAAAACAGGAACCTCATCCAGGGATAAAAACCCCAAAACACAAAAACCACAAAACCAAACCAAACAAAACCAAAACCCTGAGAAGAGAATTATCTTCATCAGCAAGTCTTAAAAAGCAGTTTTATAAAACATGCCAGATAAGGAAAGAAAAAAGAAATAAAAATTAAGACTTTCAGAAACATTCCAACAGGGAAAATGTTTCTGTATTTTTTTAGCTAACTTAAAACAAAAAAACAAACAAACAACCACCTAGATATCCTGTAGGGTTAACTAGGAAAGTTTAAGTCACTGGCATTGGAAAGAGTGACCTACAGAAAACATGGATTTTTTCAAGGTTATCGTAGGGTTACAAAAGGAAAACAGACATTTGGGTTTGACTATGACCACACAGTCAAGGCAGAGCTGGGCAGGAAGCCGGGCTGTCGCAGGAGGATGTTGGGCTCTCACACCCTGGGCAGCAGCTTTGACTGCTAATGAGTGTGACTCGACCAAAACCTCAGCAAATGCAAAATCTTCCTGTAAGAACTGCACTGCCTTTAGTCGAAGGACCATCAAGCTCAAGGTGTATTCTGGATATCCCAGAGTCAAGGGGAAAAGTCAGATTAGAGGAAACGCATTCCTTCCCCAGCTAGCTCTCCCAGCTTCTACTGGGAGGAAGCTCACAGTGGAGTTCATAGCCTTTGAGGGTGTTTTACTCTATTACTCTGTCGATTTCTTTTTCATTTATATCAAGTGAAATTAAACACAGTAAGTAATGTATCATGGTGGTTTTGAAAAATGCTGGAATGAAATTTTGGCTATATTCTAGACAAAGCCTTTGATGTTTGTATGATAAAGTTTTACAGTTTGGTATAGAACTTCAAAGTCTTTAATCACAAAACAGATTAAATGGCTTGATGAAGCAATGCAGTGCGGGGTAAAAGAATAATTTGGCACAACAGGTTAAAATGTGGACAAAACATGGATTGGATAATATTGTCCTGATGAAACTAGAACTTGGATCCAATTGTGACTAGTTATGACCAGTTGTGACTAATGTGACTAGTTATATTTATGACTTATTTAGGTTTTCTTTGTAAAAGGCAATTTCCAAGACTGTGCTTTGCCCCTCCTAGAAGCACTTAGTTTGAAGAAAATTTTTCTTTTTAGGCTACCAGAAAAATGCTCTCCTAAACCCACTGCTCAAAGGCAAAGTACAAGAACAGAAAAAAATCCTGCCACCATCTCCAACACAAGCAGACTTCTAAACAGAGAATTTCAAAGCACCTTCTGTCTATTCATGATGAAGTGTCATGGCCTGAGGACAGGCAGGAGTGCTCACAACAGCTTCCTTTCTCTATAAATGCTGTAGGTGAAAGATAGGAAATAGACAGTGACTTGGACAAAACCAGGGATCTGATTTGCAACTCCAGGCACAGAAAATGCCAGCTGTAATTTCCCAGGTAACTGATACTGCATGCACAGCAGAACAAAATCCAAACTCTCGTCAGGTTTTCCTTACCAAAACTCAGTCACCCTGCTTCTTTCAACTGAAGGATTGCTGGGAAACATTTCATATTGCTTATTATGGGCCTAGAATGCTTTTCTGCAAAGTACAGATCACTACAAACTAAATTTTGTGTCTTTCTTTTGTTGCATTATCAGAAAAATTATCAAGATATTCAGATAATGCCATTCTGATTTTTTTGCATTACCTTAGGTTTTCAAAATGTTTATTTTAAAAGCATGCAGTCAAACTTTTGACCCATTGATATGGTGCAGTTAATTAAAGTTAGACCAAAAACAAAATCATCAAGGTATGAATTTCCTTAATGTATTGCAAGACCATTACTATGAAAAGTAAATGGCAAGACCCTGATGCCTGGCTGCCACTGTTCCAGAGATGGAGGAGAGCTTGAAAATGCCTTATCTGTGCTCCCTGGTAGAGGCAGATTAAGGAAAGGGTGGATAATAACCTTTGAAATAACTCTCAAACACAGGATTCACTCTGTCTGGCTCCATGCTGTTATTATTGCCTCAGTCCAGGCTATTGTCTATTCTCATGACATTTATGAAAAAAGGAAAACAAATTTCAGACATATCATTTTTGGTTAATTTTACAAGACAAAACTGCCATTAATAGCCTTCTGAATGGCTCACAAGATTATAAATCATTTCACTAAGCTGCAATTATAAAAGTCAACAAATATGTTCTGAATGGTACCTACACATAATAGGTTGATTCCCTCTTATTTTTCAAGTAAATTAATAAAAATCTTTTCTTTGACTATAATGGTTAATATAAAGAGGCCCAGGTCAATCACAATAGGTGGAAGCTTGAGACAACTAATAAGTGAAATTTATAAAATCACATTAAAATAAACCATTTAATCTATTTTTTCATTCTGATCTTTAAAAGAACTCAAGATATTTTTCTATGCATTATTGTTTTCTAGGTTTCCATATCTTAAATACAGCAGCTCTTTTCTGATCTGTTTTGCTCAATGACTTTCTTAGAAACAACTATTAAAATATAAGGTATTCAGATTCAATTTGTGAAGAGGTGGTTTGGTTTGGTTGTGGGCGGGGTTTTTTTGAGTTTCCAGAAATCTTCATTATTTTAATTATTATCCATTTAGTTCAAATTCTGGATAAGCAGACCAAAATGAAAAGGTACAAGTAATAAAAACATTTACTTCAAATGAAAATTGAGGAAAGTCTACATGACTTCCAGTCTTTCAATACACAGGAGAAATACATATTGCTATTTCCAAATGGAAAGAACAGACACACATGCTTGCCAGTGAATAGAAATTTTACTTCATTATAAATCTTCTAAAGGGAGCAAAGAGATCTGTCCTATGTTTGTCCTTCCTAAACTTAACCTTTTTTAAGGTAGCATATCATTACAAGACCATTTGCAATGATGCTTGGGGACCTGATTTTGCAAAAAGAAATCCTGTGGAAATATTTACCACTGAGATTGTTCATGTCCTAATACTGTAATTACACTTACCTGGTATTAAAAGCTATACATGTCTAATTAGAAGATTAGAGGTACATCAACAAACAAGCACAGAGTGAAGTCTGAGAGTAGCTACAATCAATGTTAAAACTCTTGTACTCATTTACCAGCCAGAATTTACCCAATAAGCAATGACATGTTTTAGGTTGCATAGTTTTCACAGTGGTTTCACATGAAAGACCCACAAATGTTTTTATATATATATATATATATATATATATATATATATATATATATATTTATACACACATTCTACGTATATACAGCATACTGTAAATACACACCCTCAGGCATCTGTACTGGGACCAGTGCTGTTTAATGCCTTCTTTAGTGACACAAACGCTGGCATTGAGAGCACCTCAGCAAGTCTGCAGATGACACCAAGCAGTGTGGTGTGGTCAACCTGCTGGAGGGAAGGGAGGACACCCTGAGGGACCTTCACAGGATTGAGGGGTGGGTCTGTGCAAACCACATGCAGTTCAACGAGGCCAAGTGCAAGGTCCTGCACCTAGGTCAGGGCAATCCCAAGGACAAGTACAGGCTGGGCAGAGAATGGCCCTGAGAAGAAGGTCTTGAGGTTCCTGGCTCATGAGAAGCAGGCAAGGCCAAGGGCAGCAGGCAGCAGCAAAGTGCACAGCCCTGGAGAGGAGCACTCCAGGGCCTCCTCATTAAAATGAGAGCTACTTAAATATGGGAAAAATGCCATACTCCCTACAACTGACAGCTCTTTCCAGGAGCAGTCCCACCAGTGGGACTCTTCTGTGCTGCACACCAACCTGTAAATGAGGACTAATTGCAGGCAAACCATGTGGATTAGACACTGCAGGTACTGCCCCCAAAAACCCAGCTAAGGGTTCTGACATGGCAGGCTGATGGAGCAGGAGGGAAGGCAGCTGAGGTCTTGGCTCACCACCGTAAGTTCTCTCACCTTGCTCTCCACGTCCTTTTTTGTTAAAACACATCCATTAACCCATTTCTTATCAATGGGTAAATCTGATTCATGGAATGACTCAACAGCATAGCTTTGCCTCCCAGGTTTTTGGACGTCCACACCCAGAGAACTCAATTGTTTCCTAATTTTCAAAGGAGCCCTAGGATCTGAAACTAACCCTTGTCATTGTCAATCAGTGCTGGCTTTTCAGGAAATGTATGTAAATGAAAATGCTCAGCTTGATTAAACATTAAAACTATTATCAAGTGTAATTATCTGGATTTCTCAGACTCTTACAATATTTTCAAATTTATAATCACCCATGAGCCAATATTAAACAGTTTGATTAGAAACTGTCTGCATCGACCCAAGGAAACTTCCTGACAGGATCAACAACAGTAATTAAACTAATTAACCATCACCGGCAGCTAACATTATTGAATAAAGTAAATCAAAAAAGAGGAGGTTGGGAGGCATGTTTGCATTATGAGCAAATCACAATCTCGATGAATTAGTATTATGCACCATGGCCTGTAGATCTTGCTTCTGAAAACTCCCTGTACTCATTAACAACAAAATACATGGAGTGAAAGGTCTGATTAGACACAAAGATCAGCAATACTTAATCAGTAGCAGAATCGTAGGAAGGCATAAATTACAGCACTGCCTACCGAGCAGTTTCAACATTTCCAGAAGTAGATTTAGCAGGTGAGCTGAACTCCACACCTAAGCATGAGAAGCCAAAGGGAAGATCCATCATCTTTTGGTTACCACAGCTGCAGCACAGCACGTGAATCAGAGGACACTATTCACTACAATTTAAATAGTATTGCTTTTTGCATTAACCAAGTTTCTCCATTTTTACAGTCTTTTATCAGTCTCAGATCTGCTTACATATCAAATCTGCTGAAATGTGTAAAACCAAGGATCTGTGCATTTTGATTTCCTGTCTCCACACAAGCAAGTCCCTTGGGAGCAAGCACAGATTGACTCTAATGGCAATGCTTCTGATGGCACTGGGAGCTGTCCCAGAGAAAGGTGGCAACTTCCAACTGTTCCTAGGAGCTTTTCCACCACAGCAGCTACATGGCATATCTCACACCTACAGGCAATTCCTACAGCAGTACCTAGTGTGAAACGACACAGACCTCAGCCAACCTCCTGTGAAATAGGCTGGTCTGCTTCAAAATCAGGTATAAAGACTAAGGTACATGGTACAGCTTGCATGTGTATACAAATACATGCATTCAACTGTCAGCAGGGAGTAGCCATGGCTCTACTCCACAGTGTTATTTATTATCCATTGATTCAGCCTTTCAGCTTCAACTGTTTGGGCACAGATCCACATCAATTTGGTTTCCTCCAGAAGAATCACCTCTGAACAAGTCATGACACAGACTCTACCAGTTGCTCTTCAACCTGACTCTTTATTAACAGTGCAACTCAAATACCAGGAACTACCCAAGACCTTTCCACCTGGCATTGCTATGAAGCCTTTTTCACTTCTTGTGCTTTGACTTCATTTATGTAACCAGGGAGAAAACAATAAGGTAAAACTTCAATAAATGTCGGTTTTGAATGCAAAACCCTGACAGCAGTCAATACACAGTAAAACAAAATCTTTGCCAAGCTATTAAGATCACAGAAGATAAGCAGATGACAAGAATTAAACTCATTAATTAACTACAGAAAAGCTGCTGATAACGAGATTGGAGAGTGCTCGACTTTTCTCCAATTGCTGCTGCACAGTCCCTCCTACCATCTCCTGCCCCACTCTTCACGCAGGATCATGACCACCTTCCTCTTCTTACTGACCTTACTGAGAGCAGATCATGGTTTCACTCACCTGGCCCTTGATTTTTAATATCTTCTCTAACAGGCTTATCAAACAGCAGCAAAAAAATTCATAAAAAGTAAGAACAGAAAAGAATGGTTTCTTTCAGATGATTGTGGTCACTGAGTCAGAGCTGAAGGCTTCTGCACCAAGAATATGAGACAAGGTGCCAGATGCAAGAGCAGAGAAGCAGAAAAATAGAGTTAGTCTCCATGAGATAAAGAGAAATACAATAAATGTAATCCCTTGAAGTGATTACCATTTTAGACCTTAAGAAAAGAGACTCTAATTAGGACATGCGTTAGTTTTTGTTCCGCACTGAATTGGTCAGGCAGTTGGACTACATGATTGTAGTATGTTCCTTCCAACTGAAAATACTCTATTCTATTCTAGTTTGTTACTCAGAGTGCCTTTTGGATCTTAATCACTTCTAAATCCTCACATGTAAAACAGTAGTTTGAAAAACAATAGTAGTTGCCTTCTGAATACAGAAAGGCACAGCTCACGAATTGTAAGAAGAAATTTTAAGTCCCACCCCAAAAGTAGAGTTTTATGGTCATATAACAGCTGAAACTGGAAAACTGTTGCAAGGAAAAGTATAATAATATCCAGAGTGCACAGCTGAAAAATCATGTTAAAAAAACCCAATCTGACTGGAAAAGTCTGTTTAGCAGATAAAACTTCGGCTGTTCCTTTATATTATCCCTTTGTGTCTTACATCCTAACCCATTAATATCTTAACTGTATCAGATAAAATGTTACAAGCCCTTCCACTAAAAAGTATTTTAAGAAATCCATACTGAACAATAAACATTTTTCGCTTTCAGTCTGACTCAATTTTCAGATTGTTAATTCATTATTATAGTTTACACTGGTGTTTGTGCTTTTGCTGCCAAGTGTTCCCTGTTTCCTCTGTAGCCTACAAATGCTCCAAGGTACTTCTACAGCCAACATCTCCTTCCAAATGTAGCTTTTAATGCCTCCCCACATAGGCATCCTCAGAATCAATGCATCTCACATGTGTGCATCCTAAAACCTGATATGCTCATTCAATGCTCAAATATGCTTGTTGAAATTGAATGGAAACATCCAACCATGAAACTCCAGAATAAACTCTGGATACACATATCAGTGAAGATGACTAAGAAAAAGAAAAGATTATTTTGCAATCAGCAATGCCCTCATCTCCTGTTTTTCAGTCCTGGTCTAAAAAAAACCCCAAAACAAAAACAAAAACACACAAAAAACTTCACAAAAACCTATTTTAATTAAGAATATGTAATAAATATTTCTATGCCAGTTATAATGAAAACACCCTTTGCCCAAAAGCCTGCCCAAATTTTACAAGTATCTTAGTTTGATAAAAGATGCTGCCTTCTTTCCCTTTTGTAATTTAGATCTCTATACAAAATACTAAACCCAAAAGCAACAAAAATGCAGATAAAAATTTCTTACTTTGAACAATAATTTTTATTGTTCTCTTGCCAAAAGAACATCACCAATCTCTCAATCTTTACATGGTCTGTTTCTCTGAACAAACTCCATCTCTCTGAAGACTGCAGAAAAATGAAGCATTGCTCTGCTGCTTTCGATGGCTGGTGCTCTGAACTATTTCAAACACATCTGCATCTTCACTTGCTAAAAACCATCACTGAGGTTCCACAGCCACTCAGATTCCTCCACAAACTGCCAAAATCAGAGTTTGCTGACTTCTAAAAAGGCACAGAGAGCAGTCAAGGCTGAGATCCAGGATGAGCTCTCAGCCGACGCAGTGGTTCATTCGTCCACTACACCAGAGTCAGCTAAACACTGCCCATCCTCCTAGGGGACACACACTGCTGTCCAACACTTGGTTTTACTTTATTCCATTCATAAAGATAGAGAGATTAATAAGACTGGATATGACATGAAACCATATGTTAAGTGATTTCAAAGCCAGTCCCTAAATAGGGAGGGTTTACCAGAGCATTTCAAATTGCATCTTTTCGTATGCTAATTTCTGCTAGATTTACAGTAACAATGCTCAAAATTTGGCAACTGAAATATCTGAAACATAGAATAAGTCTTGCTCTTGGTGTTGTATGCCTATTCTGCTTGGTTAGTTTAATGAAAAATGTAACATTGAGTCATTAAGACTACGGAGTTGAAGCAGGCCACCTCAGACAGGAGTACCACAGCATAGGAGGTGGATTCCAAGCCTAGTTTTGTACCTGAATTCCTCTCTCTTTTACGTTGGCATTTTACATATTATAAGCTTCCATTTACAGTAGTGAAATATATAATTCCAGAAGAATGGAATATCAGGCCCATATGAAACCTGACATACAAAGGAGAATAAACCAAATTATATTATTTCTTCTTAAATTTTATTCATTCTTGAATGACACGAGATTCAGTAAGTTTTGTTCTGGCTTTACAGAAAAGAACTCTGTACAAAGATCATTTTTATCCCAACAATCTCACCTCAAAAGCATTAAAAAGCACTAAAAATATGTTTGTTCATATGAAAATTCCAAAGAGTTTAAGTTGCATGACTAACACTTTCTTCAGCTGAAGCTCATCCTAACTCAGATGTCACTAGGTGAAATATTTTAGGCTGAACTAATCACCTTTCCTAAAATATACATGCCTAACTCATTTTCAATACTTGAAGAATGAGAAAATATTAAGATATTTATCCACAGGCAATACAAATCTCATCTTTAGTGTCCTGTATGCTCTAGGTTCTATTTTTAGATTGGTTCCTTGGGTTTTTTCAGAGCTTTGTACCATTGAGCACATGATCAGTACTCAAAAAAGGAAACATCAGGCCGATGGCTTGGCACAGGCTGGTGAACATCATTTGTTATTGTTCTCCTACTTCGTAACATGGATTCATCATAGTTTGCCAGTCATTTGTTGGTAAAATGCCCAATACATGAATTCAGCAAAAACTCAACTCACTTCAAATTGGAAAAAGCAGCACCAATGAGGGTGCTTGCAATTTATAATTGAACTCCTCTGTTTTGTAGTAGTCTACCACACATTTCTCAATCCAGTCCATTAGCCTCTAGAGTATCATTTCATTTTTAAGTGGCTGAATCAAAGGAAGAACTTAGCAACTGGATTATGGAGTTCAGGCTTTTCCAGACACAACAGATCTTTAATGGCTCAACGCAGAACAGACAGACAACAAGTTCTTTGAGAGGACAGGGTACTTATACACTAAATAGCAACTCTGATTAAGAAAGCAGGAGTGGTTATTTTTTTGTTTTAAAGTACATGAAAAGAGAGAGACAGATGCAATGCAAGAAGTCAATAATACAATTCATTATTTTCTACTAAAACTCCCTGAAGTACTTGTTAATGCCATCAGCAGGACAGCTGCAATGGACTGCAGGGCTCTGACCAACATAGGACACAAGTTTAAGCAATCAGATGAAAACTTTGTTCTTAAGTTGCTCTGCTGAGATATTAACAGCACTGCCTGAAAAATTCACTCTGAAAGGTATTCAGAAATGCCGCTGCAGTCTTTAATGTTTAAAAAATTGTCCATGATTAGCGCTAGTTAGAAGATACAACCTCTGGGCTAAGTGATGAATAGTGATCCTTTAGATTTCTATTACCTCATAGCAGGGAGGAAACAAAAAATACAAAAAACTCCACACTGTTAGTACAGGGTACAGTACTTAAGTGACTCAGAAAAGAAGGCTGAAAACAGTGGTCTACATTTATTTAATGAGAAAGTCTAGCAGTAGTAAGAGTTCTTAAAAAAAAAAAAAAGTACCATTTTTTCTTATAGTTAAAAAAAAAAAAAATTCTTCCTAGTTCCTCAGACTCTTCCTGCTCTATTTTTAAATAAAAGTGAAAAATAGAGAAATCATTAAAATTTCTTATTAAAAAAATAAGGTGTTTTGAGTATTTGGAAACATGGAAGAATCCCTATATTTTTGATGAATATACTTATTCTGCCTACCACTCAAAGAAAAAAAAATTAAAAGATGTGGTAGCAAAAGCATTATGTCTTTAACACCATTCTTCTGGTCACTAGAAAGTAAATTTCTGTTTAAAAACTTCTCAAAACAGTCAGTTTTCCATATAACCACACACTTAGAGCATGCTAAAAACCAGTTGTGCCGAGCACTTGACTTCATGGAGAAATTAAGAAAACAAGATGCAGTCTAAGTTCAAGTTAGAAGTTTCAGTCAGAAAGTTAAAGTGTAAGTTAGAAAGTGCTGCTACACATCTGGCACTAGCACAAGGCATCTGATTTGGATCAGGGTTCTGAGCACTGCAGGGGAAGTGAAGGATTCAGCTTTCTGGTCCAAATGCTGGACATTGTACCACTCAAAAACAATGCAATTAATCTGCTCAAGAAGGGCACAGCAGCCTGAAAGCTCCTGGATCATTTATCTTCCAGGTCACAGTAGCAGCTACCAGAGAAAGCTGGGGGTAGGCAGAGGTATGTGCTCAAAAGCTTGCTGACAGCATGAAGGCACATGGCTCCATATTTGACATGTGCCAAAGACTAGCCTGAATCAATCAGACTGTAACAGAGAAGTGTAGGGATCCAGATGTTTTAATTCATTCAAGACAGCAAGGCCCTTCCGTTTGAAATAGCATGCCTTCTTCCCACAAGCTGCTGGAAGGACTTCAGATATTTACCCTCTTGATCAGCATGGTTAAAGAAACAAATGTAAGACTAAGAGACTGTGCTTGGAAACAGATGGGCAAGGCCTGAGCCTCTGGGTCTCTCAAACGTTGGATGCTCCAAATGGGGAGGGAAAGGCAGATAAAGGGAAAAAACCTCATATTTTCTATCGACCCATTTCAGAACTTCTCCCACATTAGGTGACCTCTTCTAGACACAGAAATTCACAATTTATCCAATTTAATGTTGTTAAAACATTTAAAAGATGTTTGGAATACAGTAATGTTCAAATAAGGTTTTCATACTTAATAACTTAATAAGAAATCAGCAGGATGCCAACAGTTCTGAAATTTTTCCCTGTCCATCTCTATTTCCCAGTCTTGCTACTTGAAAGACAAAAACTTGCTTCAAAGAAAAAAAAATGTAAAACGTATCCTGTAAATAACATGCATAAATTTACTATGTAAATAAACATAGTAGCCATGACTTATTTTGTCAAAAATCTTTCATAAAGAAAATGCCTTCCAAAATAACTTGAATTAAAAAACAGTGTTGAGTCATTCTGCACTTCTTTCCTGTGGCAGCAGTGATTCAATCTAGTTGGGTCTACATAAAAAGCTGTAAAATTACATTACATTTGCAATTCCAAACAAGACATACATTTACCAAAATGTCTGTGTATTAGTAACAAATGTACTTCACTTAGTATATTTGATTTTACTAAGCATAGTCTTTGTTGGTGGTTTGAAGTGACCACATCTGCTCTTGCCAATTTGAAAATACATTTTTCCATAACGCCATGGTTTTAAACACTGCAGAATTTTCATTTTGGACAGAAGTTCCCATATGGTAACTTTTTTTTTTTTTTAACATTATCACTTCAATTTTCAATGCATTTGAAAAGCACAGTGTTATACATGCTTCTTACTACTCCTATTCAAAAGTTCTAAGGAGGAGCATTCTTCCATTCAACACACTGCTCTATTTCACAGCTTCTAAAAAATTGTGGTTTTAATTTTTTAAGTGAAGCCTTGAATAATTACTTCATTTAGAATATTTCTGTGCTGGCAGACACTAAAGGCTTTTTTCCTTCAACCTCCAATTATAAACAACAGGGATTACCTACTCCTTACAAATATAACTAGCTGATTAAGAAAAAGAAGAGATCAAAGCTCTTGGAGCATATATCCTTGGGATTGCAACAATCAGTTCAGTGACTTAAGAAGATAAAACACTGCATTTGCACAACACATGTAAGCTGTCAACTCCTCTAACTGTGAAGCTGCCTCAACCACAATAAAGAGCAACCTTCATGAAAGGCAGAAGAAGGCTCTTTTCACTTTCTGAAAATGCCAAGAGCTTCTGGGGTGCCAGCAGCATGTGCCGTGAGAGCCATGGCTGCCTTGCACATACTTCAGTTCCAAGCAAAAAAGTCAGCATGGTCTCAGACTTTATCAGAGCTTTCCATAGCTGGACATACCATCAACTATTCCCACTAGTTTTGATCCTATGAGCCTCAAAGAGCTAGCTCTCCCTGATACATCCTAAAGTCCTCTCTGAAGCTTCTCACTTTTTCTGTTCTCTATGTAATTGACAAGGCTCAGGAAAGTAATTGGAGAATGCCTTTCCTCCTCACCAGGTTAGGGTACCTAGCTCCACAGCAAACATCAAGTCCACCACATCTGTAAGACAGACTAGGACCAAGACCAAAGCAATAGTGCACAACCTACAGCCCAATTGCCATAGAGATTTGGCCATCAATGGATGAGAAAGCACTTCCTTCAGGGCTGACCCAAGAACATGCCCAGAACAAAGATCCAAGAGAAGGGTTTTCACATACAACCTTGCATCTCCAGCAATAAAGGTCCATTTCTATGACCTTGCCTTTCCTAATATAAACAGACATCGACATATAAATATGTACGTATGTAATTATTTGAAAAATTCCTAAACAAAACACTCCCCTACACATGCCCTTCTCTTCCTGGGAAGGGGATGAAAGCAACAGCATTTGACAGATGTTAGACAAGTTGTTTAATGCATTCCTGAAAGTGCTTAATGAACACCTCTAAAACCTCACATGAACAAAAATTTCCTCCAAACCTTCTATCTCAGCTACATATAAAACTGCACTTCTCTGGCTGCTGGGCAAGATGGAAGGACACTTAAGTCCTGTTGTTTTGCAAAGTTTACCTTAAGGCTTTAAAAAAAAACAAACCAACAAATACTCATGGGAAGGAAGAGAAAGATGACGTGCAGCAAAGTCAAGCTCAGACAGGACATCTAGGAAGATGCTAAGTTTCAACTTGCCAAATTTCTGATGCATTATACCTCAGGGGTGAGATCAGACACTTTCTGAAGGAGATGGGTGTGAGCAGGCCTTCACAGAGTGCTTAGGGATCTGCAGCCCATGGTAGCAACACCATTTATGGGATTTTGCAGGTTCTTAGATTAGTCAGCTCTTCCACAGGTTAACCAAAATCCTTCCTACCTAACAGCACTGCTGAGCTGCCAATTTGGCAACTGCCCAACTCTGCAGACCCAGTACAGCTATCATAGTTCTGCTCCAGTACTGTTCCCCCTCACTTACCTATCACAGTTCATGGCAGTGCGTATAGATGATCTGATTTCACAATTCAGTTACCCCTATTCCTACATGCCCTCCTTTCTCCCACACTTCCTCTTCATGAGCAAGCACTGGAAAGTACTTCTGTGGAAACTTGAGGTTGGTGCTTTGTACTCTTTAATTGTAAAGTTTCCTGGTTTTCTTTTTTCTTGCACTTTCTACTTCCCTTCTCCTACAGTGATCCATCTGCTGTAGAGATGCCCTACAGTATGAGCAAAAAGAAGTATCTCATTGGAGAGCAGGGGTTATGCACATTCATGTGCGTGCAAGATCCTAAAGCCTCTTCCATCATGCCTAACCTAAGCCACCTAGACAAAAACCCAGCATGGCAGAAGTTGCATTAAAAAACAATATAAAAGATGATTTTCACCACTCCCACTTCACATACTCTCTTGACTTCTTTCATGCTGAGTCACATTTCAGAAATATGCTCGCTCTGTTACTTCTGCCTCATGCCGTTCCAGCTACCACAGCATCCTCTTTGCTTACTGGGAGCACTTCGCTGAGGAAGAGCTATGATTCGCAATCTGAACAGACTTACTGAAAAGGACGACACTGCCTTATCTCTTGAATGTACCAATTCTGCAAATAAACTAGTTGGAGAGTTCATCTGGTGGTCATATTCCAACCACATCTGGCATTTCTGTCATTTTTTAGATAAAAGCACTGTAAGCATACATTTTGCAAAAAAACAACGCAGCATTATACTTGCACATGTGCCTGGTTTGTCTGTGAGAACAAGACCAAACAAATACAGATGGAAAATCCTCCTACAGGCTTGGGCCTCTCTAAAGCTGCATCCACAGCAAGTTCTCAGTTCATACCTCAGATTT
Organism: Acanthiza pusilla; assembly: GCA_036630365.1. Lineage (NCBI taxonomy): Eukaryota > Metazoa > Chordata > Aves > Passeriformes > Acanthizidae > Acanthiza > Acanthiza pusilla. Next base: position 25,415,850 of record JAXCHO010000079.1, read on the forward strand.
AGAAAAACCATGTCTTAGAAGACAAGGCATTTTAGAATTTTTTCATGATGCTGTGCTACACAAGTATCAAAAAAGTATAAAATAATATTTTGCCCATTTATGAATGTAAGACTCCACTCAGTCAACTAAGAGATCAAATAGTGAATTTCTGTTCATAAAATCTTGTCATTCACTATTTACTCTATTACACAAATTTCACCACTTCTTAATATTTTGTTTTATTTCTTCCTGTTCTTTAGGACAGAAAGCATTTTGTGAAGTCTTAGTAAGATTTGCTATAAAACATTATATCGGGAAGTTTAATTATTTCAAAAGCCCAATCTCTAATATACCTCACCACAAAAAAACCCCCGAAGTTTTAGGTCACATAAAAACAAAAGTCCCATGTTTTCTTTTTAAAACACAAACAGTGAATTGCTAGAATTTTAAGTGCTTTTTGGAAGGAACATAACCTGTTTCTCTAAACATAACACTTGCATTTTAGTTCAGTGAATAGAGAGGAATGCAGGCACCTCTAAACACCTATAGCAAGTCCAGCCAAATTTAGGCTACTGATCTGTGAACTGAGGCAATGAACTGTAAAATTCAGGCATTCTAGGATAACCACAGTCAGCTTCTAGAACAGACAGTACCTTGAACACTAAGTTCCTCCACCTACAAGAGATCCAGCCCACATGGCTTTTTGATAGTGGGCACCAGCAGCAGAAACCAATTCAGATAACACAGCAGCTTGAGTTAGAATCTGGAGGAGGAAAACCCTAACTACTTTAGGTATTTATTCAGTCAGGGAACCCCATCTTTCACATTTAGAAAAGTGTCCTAGCTACAGTATTTCCTAGCATTTGCTACCTCCCCTCTCAAAGTCAAGGCACTATGAAGTTAGAAATGCGAGTATCATTAAACAAAGTGTCATGTAAGACACAAGACTGTGAAAGAAAGAGGGAAATCCTTGTGTATTGTCACAAGCACTTACCTGGAAAAGGACAGGGCCAGTATTCCAGATACAGCTCCCTGAACTAATTTCACACCAGATTATCACTGGATAATCCTGACTCTCTACCTGCTGGCACCAAGGTCTGTTTGAGGAGGGTGGGTGGGTGCAGGTCTAACACAGGAGAGCCTCTGCATTAATAATCAAGGCAATTACCCAGAGAGGTAAACTCAATCCTTTGCAGGCCAGGCAGAGAGCACAGCCCGGAACTCTTGCTTCTTGGAGAAGCACTCTAAGGCTTTCTGGTAAGTAAAAAAGCAAGTGGGGGTAGTAGCTCCCATTCAGCTGATGTTATGAAGACCTGGTCACACCTGACTTTAAAAATTTATTCAGACAGATGAAAGATCTCAGGTGTCCAAAAACCTGTATCTTAACAGGTGAGGGAGAGGTGAAAAGATTCTACAGACATGTCTAAGCCTGTTGTTTCACTAATTTATTATGCCAGGGATCTTTCAGACTAATTAGAAGTTATCTAATGATGGCAGGTGCCAAACCTGGTTACCTGCAACATTATATTATGAATTTGTTACAGATTTAAGAGAACTTAATATAGGTAAGGCATATTTAGATACACTGAAATCTACACCACTAAAATTAGCTATATTAAGTTTTCTTAGCTACCGCACAGATTTTACTGGCCACATCTTGTGCAGCTTTGTTTCAAAGTCATCCCAAATCTTCTGGCTCTGATCCCAGCAAGACATTTTAAGGCTCACTACTTCTACAGACATAATCTGACACTGGAGATTCTTAGCCAAATATACATGACTACTATCAAAGATTTTGCTTGAGCAACATAGTGAGTGTAATGACAGAAACATGCACAAGATAAAACATCACAAGGCTGACACACAGCACAGTCAGCAGTCTGGCAATAGTTAAAAAGTTTCTGTGTAGGCACTTAGCAGATGTAAGTTACTTCTGCCAGGATAAGCCTCAAGACTTCAGCTTTATTGCAACTGGCTTTGCTGACATGTGCTTGAAAGCCACTCCACAAGTACTCTCCAAAAAAGTGGAAAGAACAAAGGGAAACATGGAACAGAGAATGAAGCCTTATTTATTATCTACTTACGGAGCTCAGGCTGCATGAACAAAATCCATAGTCATGATATAGAAATGCTTCCATCTTATTTGTCAAACTTAAGGATCCCAGACTAAAAATGTTTTCCTTTCCCTTCCTCTCCATCATGCCTGCTTGATTCATGAGAATCAACTGACTAAAATGCAGAAGGGCCAATATTCTCATTTCACTTGAGAGTTATAGAAGTCTTTTCCTTGCAGTGCAAGGAACAGAAAAACACTTGAGCCTTTCAGCTGATGATGTGCTTACAGTTCCACATATGAATATTATGGACTTCAACTTAGCCTTTTTTATTTGCACACAAGGTTTATCATTGCTGTTTTGTTATTTGACAAATCTACTTTGGCAATACAAATTAGGAGTTGCTCCTTTTCCTCAAATTGATGACAATGTTCTTTCTAAAGAAAAAAAAAGTCAGAAATTCCATCTGGATTGCAAATTCTGTCCTGGTCATGTATTTTCTGTACAACACTGAAGTGAAAAGGTAAAATCAGCATATCCCACTTCAGTAATTGAAGAGTATTCTGCAAGACACTGTGACTTACAAAATGGAAGAGGACATGAGAAAATCAATCACTGGGCTGGGGTTTTTTTCTGAAGTTTGGCTTAAAACCAGAGGAGATGACATACCAATTTCTATAAAATTAATACCATACAAAGAAAAAAACCAATTCAAAGAACTAGTTCTGAATGGCTTGGTAACTAGGCACTGCATACTGTGCTTGGAGCTTTGGCCAAGGTGATGGCATACTTATAAAACTGAGCTGACTGCAAATTGAGAGTCAGGTTTTCCTCCATATGGAAAGCACTATCAGTGTTAAGTGCTCAGAACTATACGTACAGATAAAAAAAGCAGCAGGTAAAACACTTCTAACATTGCTAACTACCATAGCTGTTTTATGCTGCCTTGATGAGGTAATCAAGCATGAACAGAGAATAGCAATGAATTTACTCAGTAGGAATGATTAGCACGCAGTGAGGGGGAGGTAAAGTGATGCTGAGCTATGTAACTGTGAACCATTCTAAACATAATTTGAATTTTTTCCTAGGAGCAACCAGAATTCTTTGAACTAGCACAGACTAATAAACAGTCCTGTGCACTGCTTGCTGCTTGTCTCCTCTTGATAGGCCTCAGAAGCAAGGTGGAAAGGAAGAAGACAGAGATCCAAAAAGTCAGTGCTCAGGTGGCTTTACACCACTGCTCCTACCCAAGGGTTTCACATTGGGAATTGCAGACACCAGTGCCGCATCCAGTTTTATGGGATGCGTTTTATAGAATGTGAAGAGTGTTTAGTCCTGGAAAACACGATGCAGTGTCAATTTAGGGAGCTAGATTTTTGGATAAAAACCTCTGAAAGCATCAGAAGACCATGATATCTCCAGCAACTTGCTACATAGGAGTAATTCAGAAGGGTTTATTCTTGATGAAGAAATAATTATCATTTGGGGCTTGTAATAGGATTCCTGGAAATATATATCAAAGTGTTGTTTACACACATCACTGCCCCAGGTCAGTTTTACACTGCATAAAAAAATAATTTTTTCACAGAGGAGTCAACCTTTAATAAAGAGGGTAATGCTGTGCCTGAAACCTGTTCTTCAGCAGAACAGTGAAAATGGTAAGTGAGCATCCTGTGACCATCCCCCAGGAAGAGCTGCAGTCCCTTGACACAGGGGATCTGGGGCTGTCCCCCTGTCACTCTCACGCACCACCACCCTGCCAGCACAGAGGCATCTGCTTCAGCTTTCAGGTCCTCATGCACAAAATATGCTCCCCTGAGGGTAAAGCCCAAGTAAACACCAACCTTTTTCAAATGAAAGTGCCAGAGGCTCTACGACCCGGGTACACTGATCTCAACTCAGCAATTCTTCCAACAACTCCAGTCATTTGTGTGGCACTTTTACACTTAGAATAAACACCTCAAGAAAGAAATCTGATCCCTCCCCTTGGCATTCTTCCAAATACTTCAACAATTATTTGGCAACGTTGCTGCCATAGATACTGATATATATATAAAAGGCAACACTACTTATGTCTGCCAGCCTTGGCTCTCAATTCCAGCTGCCAGTGCCACAGGACTGTGAAATCCATTTGCTGCACTAGGTTGCCCACAAGATGGTCATCTGAAATGTGCACAACTCACCGTAGTCAACCACGTGCAGTTCATATTTGTTAAACATGTGATAAACCACTGAAACAAATTACCTTCTTTATCTAGCAACATGCCTTGAGAACAGATTTTCTGATTTAATGGGATAGTTCTGTCCATTATCCCATTAGATACACATTGCTAGAAACACCCCGGGCATCACATTGCCAAACAAATGACTTAAGCTATTAAAGGCTCTTCAAATAACATCAGTTCCTTCTGCTCTTCATTACTGAAGAATGGTCTCATAAAATATCACCCATTATCGAATAAGTGAAAAGCAAGCAAAAAATAAGAAGTCTCACTTCAATCAACTTCTCACCAAAACTCATATTCCATATACCTGCCAACATTTTTTAAACAGTTACACCATCCTGGTTATTTCCTCACAGCAAAAGCTTTCATATTGATCCTTCGCAACAAACCACAGCAGAGCTGGGAGGGCATCCTGCTGCAAGAAGACATTGACAGCTATGCATGGGCAATGAAAAACTCAGTGTTCTGACTCCAGTTGCTTCCCGTATCTATCATGGAAGAATAATTTCTTCTTTGCATTTCACTTAGAAAGTCAGTGTTTCTATTTCTACACCTCTTTATTTTGGTCTAATAAACTCTGAAACACTGAGATATATACTAGAATATTTGGCCTATCCCTGAATATTTTTAAATGCTTGCCTGAATACAAAAGTTATACACAAAGTTATTGCATATTAATATGATGCTCCATTCAGACCTGTAGGAATACTTGTGCTAGATTGGATCTATAGTGCCACATGGAACTGAAATCTGTTTCAGTATGATTTTATGCAGCCAGAATTTTTCAACAGATAAAAATCAGGCATCAATTATGGTGACATTTTGAGAAACGACCTCACATTTAATAAGTACTGGTTTGTGACTTTATTCTTCCTTCCTCCAAAAACACTCCATTTTGTCTTAAAAACAAGGTATTATAAAAGCACAATAAATTAAAGCAAGAATTGTTGAGTAAATGCAATGAAACTACGTGCAAATGAAACTACATAGCTGGTCAGTCTGTAAAAAAAACCAAAACATGATGTGGTAAGTGAAATAGTAATGTCAAAAGAAAATAGATCTTCACAGCATAAGGCTGCTGTTACAAAAAAGATTGGATGGGAAAGCTTTTGTATGTCTTGGGAAAATAAGAGCTATTGTGCAAGTCCAGGTCTGCTCAGCCCACTTGGTGTCTCCTAGAGATGCCAGCTAAGAGCATAAGATTTATTTTTTCCAAGAAATTATATTAATTTTATTCCACACACTGCTCTAGGCTCCCAACAATAAGTGCAATGCCACCATTCAAACACTCTTAGCTTATGTTTTTAGTCCTTAACAGCGATATAACACTAGAAACCAGCAGCAGAATTCTGCATTTGTCTTCCAATCCACTTGTTTCCTGTGTCTTTATTCAAGCACCCGTCCAACTGGCAAGCTCCCACCATGCTTCTAAGCCTCCCCTAAACTCACAAAGCTGGAGTGACGCAGCCTAAACAAACCCAGCAGCCAGTGGGACGTGCTGTCACTGCAAGTTGTGTCAGAGCTGTGATGGGAAATGCCGTCTTGGCAGCACCCTAAGGAGCCTATTTCAGTCCCTGTTTGAAACTGTTCCTTTGAGATTTCTTACAGGGCTAATTATACACATGTAGGCTAGACACCAACCTATTCTTCCAACTGAGTTATTGACTTCTTCTACTATTTAAAGTTATTTCATGGGAAAAACTGCATACAATGCAGGAACAAACTGAGAATTCCATGCTAGCATACTATATGACCATGAAAGAACTGTACTGATCCAGGAACAACAGATGATCTCCTTCTGATCATACAGCAGAAAGTACTTCCTCCAATTGCTTAAGAAGTTTCACACAGCCCTTACCAACCCATCTTCTCTGCCTTGTCCCAGAGTCATGACAGGGACAGTCCCTACACAGGACAAAATCAGTGAATTTCCAGTCATTTGTTTGCCTTCTTTCTCAATTTAATGAAAAGAAACACAAAATGCCTCTTCTTCTTGCTATTAAAGTGTTGACATCTTCGCCTCACTTAGATGAGCTTAAGCCCAATACCAGTAAATTTACTGTTGGAAAAATCCATCTTCTGTCTTTAATTCTAAGAAATGTTCAAGCAGTTCAGTGTACAAGAATCATGTTCAGACACAGCAAAAGAGGAAAATTACAACACACTTAGGGTGAAAACCATCAAATCCTTTATTAATCTGATAATATGACAGACTAATCCATTGGTGTGGGTTTTTTTCTTACCTCAATAATCTTGTCATGAATTTGCAGGCCTTCTGCTTTGTCTGCAGGTCCATTTTCCAAAATCTTTGACACATAAATTCCCTCCGCAGATTCCTCCTGATTTTTCTGTACCAGGCAATAGGGAAGTTGCAAAAAGAGCCACATTAGTACAAAAGATGAGATGGTACTAAAAACAGCAGCAATGAAAAATGTAAATCCACCTGAAATATGCAGCTCACTTTTCTAGCTAAGAATTAAGCTCCTTGGGATTTCTTCTTAATGTGCTTAACACAAAGTAGTCATTAATCAAAAGGACAGAATTAATGAACTATTCCAGCAATTTTTATAAGATTATCCATTTACTTCCGGTTATTTTAGTCTAAATGAGACACAGGGTGCAGTAGTAATCTGATCCCAACTAAAATAGTTGGAGCAAACCTCAGACTTCAGCAGCCATTGACCAGCACATAAATGCACAGTGGAAGACACTCATAAAAATGGATGTACAAGTGTTTCTCTCAGAAGGAAAAGGGCTCCTGCAGTACTGCTGTTAGCAAACTTCCTTACTGCATTTGAAAATAAAGCCCAAAGAAACAAAGTGACATTAGGTAGCTGGCATGTAACAGTGACAGGATTTGGTTGGAACTGGTTAACCTCATAAATCCTATTCACATGGGAGATTGAGAACTTGCTCAACTATGAAATCCATACAGACGAGCTGTGGACAAAAAGAAAACCCACTTGCAGCTGATCTGTCTGCAACACTAAGTACAACTCACATAAGGTCAAATTTAAAACAGACAAGTTATCCACCACAGCTGCAACAATATAAATAATGTTGTACATGCTAGAATTACTTTATCTCATCATATGATAGTTAAAAGTACTTTTAAATAATTATTAATAAAGAACTAATGTCAAGCAGACACTATCTTCTTACACGTTTTAAGTTTTTATACAAATAATAACCTAGCTAGCAATAACTGAAGAAATCTTTTTCCAGTTGATTTATGCTTTAGATGGCAGTTTATATGATGCTTATTTTCCTTCTGTGACTGGTGAATCCCTGACCAACAGCACAGCTGATATGTGCACAGGTTTCTAGTCTATGTCCTATACACTAATGGGGAAAATGCTTTATAATTTTTTCTGTTAAGAAAACTGTAAAGGCATATGTAAAATATACTTTACACAATGTGGTAACAGTCCTGTGGAGACGACCCAGATAGATCTAAGATCAATAAATATTGGTTCAACACAGTCAGACTATGTTTTCATAAACTCCTTTTTTTTCCCCTTTGTCACAGAGACTCATACATGTCAGGTAACAAGCAAAATGGAAACATAGTAACTGTTCTGGCAATATTTTGAAATTATGAGCAAACAGACTTCCACTGACTTCCCATCTAAACAGTGAGAAATGAAACTCTGATAAAAGAAGCATAATGGCCATTAGCGAAAATACAGGAGAAACATGGCTTGGTTTTAACTTGAGAAAACAAAAAGCTAGATTACAGCACCTTCACCCACATAAAACTCTATTTCTTCCCATCAGAAATTTCATTGGCTTTTTCAAGAGCAAAGTATGACCTGTTAAGAAAAAGGGTATTTCAGTCTGGCTCGCAGTCCCCATCAGCTGCATGTACTGGTACCCACCACTCCTGCCAGGAAAACACAGCACATGGCACACAGAGCTCCAGCACTGTCACACAGCCCAAGGACTGTGCAGCAACTGTGCCTGCAGCACACACCTCCCTCCAGCCTGGCTTTGATGTGGTGTCCTCAGGCAAAACTGTCCTCTCCCAGCCAGACAGAGCTGGGGCCCATCAAAGCAGCCTTGCTCCCTTGGAATAATGAATCACCTCCCAGAAACACACTTAGGAGAAGAAAGTTCCTTCCTGACAAAATAAAAGATGATCCTATGATGAGTTGTTCCTTTCCTCTCCTCCTCCCTTCAGGTAGAAGGTAAACAGTGGGGAAGCCTATTATGGACTGGAAAGAAACACAGCCAACAGAAAGTATGTGTGCACACTCCCCAAGCCACCAAGAGTCACCTGCTTTCCAATGGGAAAAAGCTGCATTGTACTTATAAAACACAAAAGACATGTGATGAGTAACACATCACATCCCCAAACACATGACTAATATAAAGGCATCACTGTTCTGTTCTTCTGCTGCAAGAGCCAACACTTCAACCAATGACACCTTTTCCCTGAACAACATAAACGTACAGAGCACCTTCATGAGTTCTTTTTCTCTTGTTAACAACTCCTGTTCCACTATTTTAGCTTTTGAGCAGAACTTTGTGTTTTCAATATTTGAGTAAATTCAAGCATTCTTCCTGTTCTATCCTCAGCTTCAGATATGCTGAGTCTCACACTGATATATGGGAAATGCCTATCAAATGCCTGTGGTAGTCACATTTATCAAAATAAGAACAAAACACAAAAGAATTTCCAAACTGAACTTCAAAGACTCAACAACACCTGAGACCCATTCCTGCCTCACAACCTCACCAACTTCTGTCTTCAAATATGAGTGTTAATAGAAATTGATTTCCTTCTCTCCATCCAGCAGTTTTCTCTACAGACAGTGCTATAAAGGTTCATATATTTATCACTTACTCCTTAAAATTACAAAATATTAAGCCAGAAAGTCTGACAGTTTGTGATACATATAACTGTTGCAGTATGCACTGTCAACATGTAAGTCCTTTAAAGAAGCTCAGTTGCCACCCCAAGAAAACTGAACATATGCTCCCTTTTCCCTGCAGTTGTCCTGCAGATGTAAATAAGAGAAGTCACAATGCAATCCAAACTGAAGATTGTCTGGATTTTGTTACTGGTATTCTCCAAATACGGATATAACCATGGCATGTGTATTTCAACTTGTAGCCACCTGTTGTCTCATCCTTCTACTAGAAAAATCTAAGAAACTCTTGCCTTGGATTTGCTGCCCCAACATCTGATAACTGCTGGTCTTCATATTTACCCACAGGGAACAGTAACTCTGCAGCACAGACAGTGGACTAATGTGAACAGACTCTTTGGCACCACTAAATATAGCTTTAGAGCAGTAGATTGCCAAACTAATATACAGGGTCCTACTCCCCTTCTCAATAATACTAGAAGGCTACAATTCTCCCACTTAACAAGAACCTGATCAGCACATAATTATTACCAACCCTCTTAAATCAACTATTAATTTTCCAGTTTAACAGGTTTCTTTACCCTTCGTATGCAATGACAGTCCTGATTAATGCTTTTGGAAAGATGAAGTTAAAAAAAAAAAAGCAAGCATATTCATGTGTATATCCTAGGTGGGGGTTAGTGATCCTTATGCATATTCTATGGTTTACAATGAACTTTCTAAACCTAGACTGATGAGATTAAGATATAGCATTGATGAAAATCGTTAAAGTTCATAAAGAAAAAACAGAAAGCAGGCATGTGAGAACAGGACATGTGTTTAAACTATCTGAGCTATAGAAGAAAATTTTCTTCTCTCCTTTAAATGAAAAAAAAAGGCAAGCTGTTTCACAAAATTCCAATGGCTTAATCCTGCAACAATGACTTTTGCAAGTAGTCCCAGAGATTTCCATTGAACAGTTTGCATGAATACATGTTACTCGCTTGGGAACTGAGTGTAAACCAGACTAGAGATTTAAAGGAAAAACACTAGGAACACCTTTCTAAAAATGGGAATATTACAATTCTCCCAAGATTATGTCTTCCAAACAATGACTCCAATTATACCTGATAATAAATAGTTCTTTTATCTGAAGAATAGATTCCATACCTACTGTCATCAAAAGTAACTCTTTAATTACTAACAGTGTATATAGTGAAGGTAGATATGGACAAAATCACCTACAGTTACTTTTCTCATTACCTGATTGGGTCGTCCTCCTATAATATTGAATCCCAAAGTATCATTTTCTCGGTGTAGCATGATCATTAATGGTTTCCGTTCTCCTCCCTAAGAATGAAGAAATGAAATATTGTTAAAGAACATAATCTCAAGAAGAAGTTATTAAATGAAAGCACTAATGCACATAAGATTTTTAGCTGGAGAATATGTAAGATAAGGCTTGAAGGAAATTAGGCTGAAAGACTTGGCATTGAAAAAAACAGAGGAAAAGTCATGAGTCACTGAAAAGTTAGCAGGTAACACCTGATTATCTCCAATTATCTTCAGCTGAACAGAAAAAGGAAAGTTTTTGGTGTGACAAATGCTCAGCCCCACTGAAAAAAGTCAAGAGTGCCAAATATCTGAAGTCTCTATAAATATAAAATCTCTATACATGTTAACATTTTAGACATTAAACATACAGGTTAAAATACACATTATAATTTTAAGACCCCAAATTCATATCAGTACATATTTCAAAGCAACTTTTAGAGAACACACAGAAAACGAAAACCAACTCTTCATCCCAATCTTTCACTTCTCTCCAAAAAGAAAGAATCCAAAACTACATCTGTAAAAATATAGGTTTTATTCTGAAAAAAAAAAAAAAAAAAAAAAGGCTTAAAATCTAGAGCCAACAGTGAAAAGCAGAAATGGAGTAAAAGTTAAACATGAAAAAGAGAAATATTTTCCTTCAGTGGACCAGGTCAATAATTAACATTAAAGAAAAAACAAAACAAAAAAAACCCCACCAAAACAACAAAAACAAAACAAAAAACCCCAACACCAAAAATACAACCAAAAAAAAAGGAGGCTTTAGCACAGCGAGTTACCTTATTTTACGCTGAAACCCACATTTCATTAACTGTGTCAGTGACGTCCTTTACGCCAGAACGGTATATTTGAATTTAATTACGTATGTTTTTACTGTCCTGCTGGTTTTCCTGCCCCGCTCCTGTTTTATTCATTCTCCGCTGCGAGCGGCGGGAGCTCCCCGGGCAGCAGCGCCCACAGCGGCACCTGCCGGCAGCGCTGGGGAGCCGCAGGTGCCCCGCGCCGCCCGGCCCGAGCGGGGCTCCGGCCCATGCCCGCACCTCTGCCCGGCCCGAGCGGGGCTCCGGCCCATCCCCGCACCTCTGCCCGGCCCGAGCGGGCATCCGGCCCATGCCCGCACCTCTGCCCGGCCCGAGCGGGGCTCCGGCCCATGCCCGCACCTCTGCCCGGCCCGAGCGGGGCTCCGGCCCGTCCCCGCACCTCTGCCCGGCCCGAGCGGGGCTCCGGCCCATCCCCGCACCTCTGCACGGGCCGAGCGGGGCTCCGGCCCGGGGCTCCGGCCCATCCCCGCACCTCTGCCCGCCCCTCTGCGACACTCCAGCCACCTCTCTCCCTTCTTCAGCCACCGCTTTCCTCGCACATCCCACCCTCATTCGCTGCTGCCCCACGGCACATGACCTTATCTCATCTGCTGAGAGATGAAGCAAGCGTGTGAGCACACCTCTCAGATCCAGCAACCTAAACCTCATGGACTAGCTAACTAAAGGAAACTTTAAAAATTTTTTTAAATAATTATTCAAGTTTTCAAGCGCAGAGTTACTCAATGCCTCGAAGACCTGTGAGCCCTGTATTCTCAGACATGCTGGTGTCCTCTGAACAACGTCCCCTTTCCTATTTTCCATGCAGCAGCAGATGCCCAGCACACTACACTGCTTCGGGTGTGAATGTCACTGCTCAGACCTTTTCCACTTGGGCTTTTGCTTCCTACGGGTCCATGAAGATTTAGGTAGAAAGGAAAATTGTTTTCATTAAAACACTTCTCACCACGGCTGCAATCAGCAATGCCTGAGCCTGCACACTGAGCTTCCAGGCAGGAATTAACACCTGAAAACCAACCAGCTCCGTAACAGCAAGTGAAGCCAGCTCACCGCAACTCTCGGGTGGTTTGTTTTGCCTAAGGAAGTGACTCGGTCTCTGGGCAATGCCCTCAGACCTGAGGGGAGAGCGCAGCACTGCTCCGGCCTCTCCGGCTTGTACCTCTGTACCCCCGGTGGTAGCTGTCATTCCATTCCACCAAACCAGAGAGGCTCTGCTGTCCTTTCATAGTCTTTTCCAAAGTCTACAATAATTTGACACTCCGGTTTTTAAAAACAACTTCTCAGCTGCTCAGATTAAAGTTAAAAGCCAGCTCCACGCCCCTGAGCTGCCGCCAGCACGAGCTGGAGCAAAGTAAGCAGCAAGAGCATCTGGGTCCCTGCTAGGCGGGGCGGCCTGATACGGACACCGTGACGGGAGGAAGCGGCACCCGGCTGCCAGCCCAGCACCAAAGCCATCTCCCCTCCCCGCCCGTTCCCCATCCTCTCCGAGCAAGCGCTCGCTCGGCAGCCGGTGCCAGGCACTGCTGGGCTCACCGCAGCGCCGGGTTTCGGCTACCGAAGGGCGCAGGAAGAGAGACTGACAAGACGCGTGTCCTCAGTAGGGGTGTTACCAAAATCAGTAAAAATAAAGCTCTTCTTCATCTGGCAACAGAGTCCGGCGGCTATACCTCCCCGAAGGAGGCGAGGGATGGGCAGGGGCGGCGCGGACGGCCCGCGGGATGCGCACCGGGATCGGGCTGGGTCCCGAACTGCCGTGGCGGTGACTGCCGGTCCCCGGGGACACCGCCCGCCCCGTCACTCGGCCGGTCGTTCGCAAGTCGGGCACGGGTAAAGCAGGTTGGAGGAGAGCACAGCCGGAGGGGCGCAAACCGGGGCGCGCTGCCCCGCCGCACTCACCTTGCCGGGCTGGCTGCCCGCCAGGTCCCGGGCGATGCTGCTGATGTGGCTCATGTACTGGCCGAACTTCGCCTGGTACCGTCGCGCCGTCAGCTGCACCTCGCTCTGCAGCGCCGACAGCTGCGCCAGCAGCGACTTCTCCCTCCTGCTCCAGCGCAGGGCCTCCCTCTTCAGCTCGTGACCCGGCTCCGGGGCGCCGCCGCCCCGCAGCGCCCGCAGGCAGCGGTGCCCCGCCGAGCTGCCCGGCGAGCGGCCAGGAGGGTGCCCGGCCCGGGGCTGCGGCTCGGCGGGGCCGGGCGGCCCGTAGCGGCACGCCGCGAGGTGGGCGGGAAGTTCCCGCAGCCGCACGGTGCAGCCGCAGCCCCGCGGGCTGTAGTCGCACTTGACCTCCAGCTTCTGGACGAGGCTGCGGAGGGGCAGGACGGGGCGCAGCTCGGCGGCCGCCAGCGGCCGGCAGCGCAGCGGGCAGCGGCGGCGGCGCGCCGCCCAGGGCAGCAGGCAGCCGGCGCAGAAGACGTGCCCGCACGGAGTGGACAGCGGCTCCTCCAGCACCCTCCCGCACAGCCCGCACTGCAGCTCCGCCGCCACCGGCCCCGCGAACCGCGACGGGTCGAAGCCCATGGCGCGGCCGGGCACCGCCAAACTTTCGGCGCCGCGACCCCGGCCTGGCCCCGGCGCCGCTGGAGCCGCTCCCGACGGGCGGCGGCGAGGGGCGGGCGGAGGAGCGGGGCCGCGCCGGGGGAGGCGGGCGGCAGCGCTGAGACGGAGATTCCGGCGGCTCCCCCCACCCTCTCGCATTAGCTCCGTCTCCCCGGTGCTACCGCCCCACGCCCAGCCCCAGCACCACCTCCGCCCTCCTGGAGCATCCTCGCTGCGCGGCGGGGCGAGGGACAGAGGCTCGGGCAGTCAGTGTCCCGGTGGGCGTGCTGTGCCCCCGGCGGGTCACTCGGGGCTGTGGGCGCGGAGGGAGGGAGTTGACAGGCTGCGGGACAGCGAATCGCTCAAGCTCTGACTGCTGCACAGATGTGCCGGTAAATAACGCGCACGTGTGAGCACGCCTGTTTCATGTCTCTCCAAAAGGCTTCCTCCTCGCTTTTCCTCCCGTTTTGGGATATCTGTCAGAATCCTCAAATCCCCAGTCCTAATGCTCTTTTTGTTGCCACACCATAAAGGAAATAAGTCAGGATAAGAAAATTGCTTGTTGAGCTCCCTTAAACAACAACATATGTATAAACAACACTTTCATTTAATGAAAAGCTAAAACACAGCAAAATCTGGAAAAGCACAGTTAGGATCAATAGCCACCTGGATTCTACCCCTTCATTGCTGCACAACCCACAACATACACTGAAACATGAAACCTCTAACACATTCCCCACATAACTTCACTATTGAAAACACAGGGCCAGATTGCTGCCCCCCAGCCCTGTGGAAAACCTCCCAGAGCAGAGAGGGATGGAGCTCTCTGAGGGGTTTCCTCAGCGGGCTCCTTCCCGTGTGGATCAGACACCATCATTTTTGGAAAGGATGACAGGTTTGGTCTGTCCAGGCCCGAACACAGGTTATTTTCTGGGCTGAGAACTCCTGAGGCAGAACTGGGGTGTGTCCTCAGCAGTTCTACAATTTTTGCTTCAAACTCTGAATCTCAGGAGCATGCCTCTGGGAAAGCCATGGGGACTTTTGAGACCCACTAATGAATGGTTCTTTTCCATGATAAAAAGACATCATGTGGGCAATACAGCAGCGACAATTTTTTCCCAAAGGAAGAAGGAAAACTCTGCATATACCTGCCCTTAGAACTGTATCTGGGATGGCGGAACTGTCATGTATACTCATGATTTACTTAAGACTACCAATGCCTCACAAAACATCTACAGACACAAATATTAATGAGAAGCAACACCAATCTACTATTTCTGACTTGCCAAACAGAAACCCACAGTTCCTGTTGGATTACCATGGCCATGAAATAAATAAGAAAATGAACTGCACCATCAAATAATCTGTCGTCTTGAAGACAATGCACTATAACACAATATTTCATTGCAGATCAAAATCACGATCTCTCACACAAAAAAGGAAATCAGACACCTCAAGTAACTAATTTTGCTATTCATACTGGTTTTGATCATCTATCCATTGATTTTAATTGTTTTGCTCATGGGGTCAGAATCCATGTCATTCAGAAGGTTATAGAAAATTATTAAAAAATAGGGTTCCTTCTCTCCATTTTTAACTACTAATTTGCCCTCATTATTTGTTTGTATCCGCTTCTCTCTCCCAGTGTCCCAATGAATCTTCTTAACCTCATTATATATGGCCCAGAATTTCAGGTCTGAACACAGGCAGTAATGTCTTCATTCATAAAGTAAACTGGGCAGAGAACAGGCCCTGACACTGGTTTATGATCTGTTAAACTGGTATTGCTTCTGTTAATCTGTTAGTGTGATGCTTGAAATGGTTTTAGCTGAGACCTGTGAGCAGCCTCCCAAACCACAGCTGGACACAGCAGCAGGGCTGCTGGGGCAAGTCCCAAGAGATACTTTGGGGGGACTGCACTGTTTTGGAGGTGGAGGCTTAGGGGCAAGGCTGTGAGTCCTTCTAGAGTCCCTGGAACATTTTATTCACCAGTACAAATGCAGTCAAAGGAATGAGGTAACCAGGTTGGAGCCTCGGAGCCTTTAGGTGTCTTTAAGATTAGGTGATTAATTAAACAATGGTTTAGGATTTCCATGGTAGGCATACTTGAAAAAAACAACTCTGTCCTTTCTGGCCCACTTTGGGCATTGGTGAAATGTCAATGCACTGGCAAAACAGTTCCAGGCAGTTGCCTGGAAAGCAGTTGTCTTTTTCTCTGCTTGTTCTGGACTAAGAAATTATCTTTCTTTGCCATGATGTCAGCACGGATGGCAGCACAGGCAACTGGGTTTATAGCAGAAGTAATTTTCCAGTGCAGGAACCTGTAATACAGACAAATACACTAAACTCATCAAAAGGTGACCGCTGTCTGCATACCAGACCTCCACGGAAATGGATAAATACATGTAAATGCTACCAATGTGCCTAAAAGGGATGATTCCTACAATTAGTCCTATTAGTAATGAGGAAATGAAAAACACAATCTTCTTACTGTCCTAAAATATTCGTAAAGAGACAACATAATTACAATTTTGTTTGCTCCTCCAGGGTCTCAGCACCTACAGCTCCAGGTTTCATAAAGCCACTCCAGTCATGGGTTCACTGAGGCGGTCAGAGGCAAATGCAGATTTAGGTGGATGGAGGGAGGCTGAGGAGCATGGGAACAGAAATTCTCATGAACATTGAGGACAGCTGTGATAGCACTACACCGGGACTGAACTCTGTCATGGATCAAATCAATGTGCAGTGCCTTGTCTCCAGATCAGTCCAATTCTTAGTAGCTTCCAACACATTCATTTTTGCTCTGCTTGGTAAGGCAGAAAAAGTAATTTGAAATAAGAAAGCATTTTCTTCCTTAGTCACAGCGACCTAAACACACACACACACACACACACACACACACACACACACACATTTTGAGGGAGGATTTTGGTGGGGGTAACTGCTGCTGAAGGAGTTATTTACCAGCACAGGAAGTCAACTGCTCTTGGTTATCAGAGATGGGAGGAAGAGGTGTTTCTATTGCAAATAGAGGGTCATCTCTGCCCATAGTTCTTTTCTCATCATAAGAGGATCAACAATTTAAAGGATGAATTATAAAGCTGTTTCCTAGTCTTCTGATGAAAAAATCAGCAGTAAGAATTACTGCTCGGAAATGCTGAAGGTTACTGTAAGGCTCCAGTCTCCATTGAAGCAAAAGGTGGGAAATTCTATGAACTTTCAATTCACATATGTGGGAATAAAATATGTATTGTTGTATTTTCCCCATCATTTTCATAATAATTCTGTCCTATTATTCATCCATTGGATTTCACAGAAAGGTTCTTTTTCCAGGCACACTAGTGAAATGCTGTAACTAGTCTAGAGCCAGGAGGACCCAACAACCTCACTCTGAGAGAAGAACTTAGATCTGAGCATTTGCTGTTAAAATCTGTTATCATCAGAAGTCTGCAAAAAGTTCATGTTACTTGCACTGGCAAAAAAAAAATTATAAGCATAAAGTTAGACCATATTACTCATGTTTCATTGTAGAGGATCACCTCATAAGATTTACAATTTTCAAGTCAGCAGGAGGTTTTCTGTACCACAGTTTATCATTGAGCATGGTAAGTGCATTTGAGGAAGTGTCCAGGTCTGAAAGTTTGATGATTTTTGCTGAAACCTGAGCAAGTATTTGCATTCATCAATTAAGGAAAGAAAATTCAATAAAGCTGCAGACATTCAGTGAAGAAGATTACATCCAGAAAACATTTTTAATCTAAGTTGTTCGCCTGCACAAAGATACTGTGTGATCTCTGTGTAACTATGTTTGACATCAAATGAATCAACAATCAGCTCTGGCCACTAGAAAAATGAGAACAAGTCTTAAAAAGCATTAAGTGGGAGGTCTAGATTTTTGACCTGCATCTTTCATCCATGAAATGGCCATAAGCAAGTCCTATAACTGCTTCTCACTTTTCACTTCACTTACTGCTAATGCTACCCAGCAGAATTCACAGCAGTCAGCTGAAGTCCCTATGCAATGCCTGTAGCTAACAAAGATGTCTCATTCAGCCACCTTAGGGCAATCAGGATTGAAATCTGCACCTTCCAACGCAGCAGGTGGATAAAAGCACCTTCCAGGACGTGCCTGACCTGGAAGGTGAGCTCTGCAGTCACACCTGTGGAATGAGCTGTGCAGAGAGAGGAGTTCCAGGAGCAGTGGCATTGTGTGTGATCTAAGAGCCAATCTGATGTAAAAGCCAAATGCTCCTAAGCATGCCTGTTTAGCCTTTTAACAACTTATGTGATAGAAATTAACTATGCTGTCAGCTTTGGATACCTCCAGCAGCTGAACAGACTTTTTTTCAGTATTACATTTCTGCTGAAGTCCTTGATACAAAGATAGATATGAGCACTTAAAGGTGGTTATTCCACACACCTTTTAAACAGAACATTGTAATAGTAAAAAATTTTTAAGGAGAAAAGTGTTCCTATATCTGTTATGTGGATGAGGAGGTAGATAATTAAATGCTTTAGATTCTGGATCAAAATGATTGACATAAACTGGAAGAATGTGTCAGGACAGAGAAATGGGACTGCTCTTCTCTTTAGGAAACTATGGGAAAGGCAAAGCCATCTCCTAAACTGGAAGCCCAGGTAGACAAGACTACACACTTGACTTATATCGATACATTTGAGGGTTGAGACTGTGCTTTTTCTTTATTCCCTTTAACCCTTTTTTCCCCCCCTCTCTATTTCAGTGTTAAACATAAGCTGCTTGCTACTTTTTAACATGGCAAGAGAGAAGAGCAAGGAGAGGTGAGACCCAGGCTGAGAGAAAGCAGGTCTGAGTGTGTGTTAACCCTCATTTTTGTCGGGTCTGTACCACATTCCCACAGCCAGGCTGTGCTGGCTGCCCACCCCTGCCTGGCACTCCCACACTGCCCTGCACACCTGGGTCTGCAGCCTGAGCAGAAGGTGCTAGCAATGGTATAAATGTAAAGGAACATCAGAGCCTTGCCTTGGGTGTTTCTATCTCATTTCCCTTTCCCAGCCCAACACTTGCAACCTCCAGACATCCCAGGTTTTAAATCTGTCCCTGCAGAGCCAGTCCACAATGCACTCACCTGCTGCAGACACCTCCTTTCCACACAGAGCTGCTCCCTAAGGGTATGCAGATACAAAGAGCTTTCTATTTTAGCACCCATTAACTCAAGGAAAAAAAATCTAAGGGAATAATTTTTCACATTATGAAGTCTCATCAGTTTCTGTCACTGAGAAGAGCCACTCACTGGTGCCAGGCTCATATGAGATGACAGAGCCCAAACTGGATCGGGAAGGGATCACCTCCTTGCTGATGACAGTCCCTCCTGAGCAGGGTTTAGTCCTCTTGCCCTTGCAATACTTGATCAACCAGCAAACACCTAGTGGCTATTTCTGGGGCTTCCTTTCTTGAAGCAAAATGACATAAACACCTAAGATGGAAAAACAGTCACACAGTAATAGTAAAATAAGGGGAAAATATCCCACAGGCTGGGATAGAAGCAGAACCTCAGTTTCCGACTCAGCAGATCTCAGTGAAGGCTTTGACAGCTGTTTGGAGGAGAAGAAACGCTTCAGGGTATTTCTCCCCTTTGGCATATCTCTTGCCAGTGTCACACTGCACAGCCTTTAGAAAACTGCCTTTACCTAAGCATTTTTGTAGTATTAACCTGCACATTGACTGGTAAGGGAGAGAAGTAAAACATTTGAAAACATATGTGGAAAATTCTGAGTGAAATATATCAAACTAAAAATAAATAAATGTGGGATTTTTTTTTAATTTTCAGAACTTTTATTTAAATACCTGAATTTAAGCCTTTGAAATTAAAGTTAAATATCATTGCCACCAGAATGTGGCTGGTCTTAGTCTAAACCAGCTGAACAGCCTAAGAAATGTGTGCAGAGAATTTTGTTTACTTGATGCATTTTAAAATGACGGAGATTGGAAAAAGCTACTAGTAAGTCAAAGAAAATGAGTCAAAAATTAAAGAAGCCATGGATAATCAGTGTGTGGGAATATGGGAATCCATGAACTATTTCAGTGTTAAATTCTTACATGATGCAGTACCAAAAAAAAAAAAAAAGAAAAAGAAAAAAAAAAAAAAAAAAAAAAAGCAGCTTAAAAATATGGAAGCAATAGACAAAAAAGGAAATTAAAAATTAATGTCTTGGTGTTCATATGGGCCATAAGATAAGCATATAAGAATATGCTTGTTTCTTCTATATGTTCTATTCATTTGTTACACATACTGCAATTTATGCAATTTCAAATACCCTCTTAAATCCCGTGCCTGTTGCCTCCAGATACAAAATAGGTTAAACAGAAATAGCCAAGGAGAACTTTACTCCGTTGGTGTTCCTCAAATATGAAAGCTGTGATACTCCAAATATTTAATTGACCCCAAGGCCAGCCCCTTTGAGATTCAGCTTACGTTAACACAAATAATGCAGTGCTAAAAAAAGAAAGATTGGCTCATGTAATTAAGTATTTTAGTGCACTAACAAACACAATTCCTAGATATATTTTACTTTCTCCATGAGACACTTAAAATGTTAAAGTTTCATGCTTGCATTTGACAGTAGAAATAATACGGAATCATGATTTACAGCAGTAAATCTTCAGAAATGTCAACATAATATAGAAGCAAATATTATGAGCAGTGAGAAAATGTGAGTTTGGATTTTGTAGTTTTTCCAGCTCTTGATCTGTTTAGCCTTATTTTTCTTCTGAGTTCTGTTTTCCTAAAGTTATGCTTTCACAAATTACTTATTAATGAGTCTGAATTAAAACACATACAATTGCTTATTCCACAAGTAAACTTAAATCATGTAGATGACTTGTATTTTATTTGGCTTATACATAGGATTTATTGTACTTGTCTTATGTGGAAGACCACCTTGAGTAGTTATTCTAAAAACACATCTCAAGCATTATTCTTTCTATCAGCATGCCTTGTTTACCACCCCCACTAACAGTAGACAGAACTTGCTCTAGTTTGTGATATTTTTCCCTGTAGGTGTGTGAGATCTGCTGTTATTTCACACAGGTCCTCCCTTGGTGAGGCTGGAATCCATTACCTACTCTGAGAGATGGTGACTTCTTACAGTGTTTTGGGTAAGAGCTGCAAGGGACAGCACTAAAGGAGCTGCAGAGAGCTCAGATCAGTCTCCATTATTGATGCCTACATGCTTTCTGTCCCCTTCCCTCTCTCATTCCCAAGCCAGGCAGAGGGCCTCTGTGGACCTTTAACTGTGTTGCCTGGGAACTGTCAGAGTAAAACTGTGGCCTCCCAGTACCCCTGTGGGTGGGGGGCATCCCCAGGCTGACTAGAAGATTTGGCAGAACATATGAGCATCATTTTCCCAAGACTTATGGATGGTGTCTGGTTTTTTCGGTGTTCAGTAACAGTGGGGTTCATGCTGTAGTGTCCTTTGGTGAGAAGACCCAGGGAAAGGGGGTTTTCCTCCAGCAATTTGCCAGGTTTTATTTTTTTTTAATTTAACTTCTAGGGTTTTTCTGTCTCCTACAACTTTGCAAGATGTGGTTGATGGAAATGAGGAGTTTAAACATAATTAAAGAGGGGATACAAACAGGCACACACACACATAGATAAGGCTGATGCCACATTTTTCTTAGGAGACCGAACTAGGAAATAGTCTGTACAGGTAAAGCCACAGTAAAGACGTTGTGGCTGTTTATCTTAGTGCTTGAGGGAGTGCAGTTTAGCTGAACATTTCCTGGAAGAATGTTCATGAAAGAAGTGGATGCTCTCTGTTTCTGGAAATGTCAAGAGTGCTGAATTAGCAATTTTCAACTTCATGGTTTTATAGTTCTTATCCTAATGAGCCCAAAAATGGAAAAGAAAGAGAAAAAGAGCTTTCTGGTGCTTGAAAACTTTAAAAAAATACTTTGAGTTTGACCAACAATTTCTGCTCCTCTTTTTGAGAGGCTCAGACCTGAAAGATCAGCTATGACACTGTTTGAAGCGCATTTGGACAAGTTGAATCTACATTGTTCCTAAACTGCCTGTCATCATGGATTCATGAATGTTAATTCTGGTGTACTAATGCAACTTTCTAATGACTACCTACTGCTGCACTGAGGATTGACGCGTACAGCCTGATAGTCTTGTTACAAGGTGTTTTGTCAAAGTGCTAATACAGCTCCTACCTGCTGTAGGAGCAGCTCCTACCACATCACTATTTTTTTAACCGATACATGTTTTCAAAAATGAAGTCTGAGTTTTAGAAATGCTGAGCAGCAAGATGCTTCAGTGACATCAACAGGAAATAAACAGGTCCAAATTAGGTGCTCTTTTAGAAAGGATGAGCATCCTTTTTCTTCATACCTATTAATACTGTCCTGTCCAGCCCACTCAGATGTGTTTTATGGCATTTCCACCCTTCAACCTTGAGCTGTATTACGGCTGCATCGGTTCCTGCTTGTATCACCAAAGATTCAGATCAATAACATATAATTTAGTGTAAGAGTCTGTTATTAACTTCTAAGAGGCTCCCTACCTAAGTGAGATAAGCTGAATTTGGCACTTGATTATGTGTTAAAATAGATCAAGACACAACAAGATATTTTATATTAATTTTATATTTTGCTATCATGATTTTTTCTTTAAATAGAAACAGGCGATACATAAGCTGAGGTTTGGGAGAACTTAGCATTTCAGCTTAAATGGGAAAACTTAGATGGCAAGTGTATTATCTGGTATATGCAGAGGCAGGGTTTGAAATTCATTACATCTCATTTTAAAGCCAGAAAATTTTCCAAAATTAGTAGTGATTCAAACTGTAGTAAAAGCTGAAGTCCTTCCTAGATCATACATATTAATATGCCATCAGCATAAAATGCCACTTTAAATTCACTGATTCCAGTCTCCATCCCATGAGAATCTGAAGCAGCATTAATGGCTTCTGTCAAATGTTCTCATGTCAAAATAAAGCAGCATGGTGGCTGGGAAGAGGAGAGACACAGAAACTAGCTTTTTTCTGTAGTAATCAGACATCAAACTTTCCAAGTTTTCTTCCTCTCTACAACATCAAAATTTATCCAGCTTTGTGTTCGAGCAAGCAGTGATTCATTTCTGGCTAGGACAGGGTCCAAAAGTGGCAATCTTCTCTGAGGTAAAAGTTAGATGAACATGATCTTTTGGCAGCCTGCATATTAGGAGCTGCCCTATTCCCAGGTTCTCAATTGTGGACCTTCAGTGAGGTTAGCAAAATGATATTGGAATCTGATTTTGTACTGTTTTGGAACTGAATTTCAGTACATCACTTTTCAGGCTGGTTTTCTGACCATGACATCCTGAGATTCCTTAATGAACAGTACCAACTCTCTGCAATACCCAGTGCCTTCAAGCAGTGTGATTCAGACAAGTAGGAGCTTTTCTTTCCATTAGTCCCACTTTCAGCTTTATTTTAGCAACAAAATGACTCCCTCCTTCCCACAAAAATAATCTCTTCCTAAAGAAGTCCAGCTTTCAGAGATTAACAACATTTTGCAGTCTGTCTAACCCTTTAGCAAGAGCTGTCAGATTGTCAAGGCTAGAGACATCAGAGCTCAGGGCTGACTTTTGTTATTCCTGATTCTGCCTCTGACGTGCTTTAAGATCTTTATTAAGTTAATTAACCTCTGTGACTCAGTGTAAGCATTGGTGTAATGCACATAGTAATGCTTAACACAGAGTCCCACAGATGCAAGGCATGATAAAAGAGTAGAGGACTATTATTGTTACTAATGATCATTAGTTTGAAATCATAGTCAGGCAAAACCAAAAATAACAAGGCCATTACAATTAGTTGAAAGGTAGGGTTGTGATATTTAATCATCATTAAAAGGATACATGATGAAAAATATATTATCTTTTCAATGAGAAGCAAGAAATAACTTTGTGGGATATCTGCAGTAACGACCAGGAGTAACAGCTCTGAAAAACAAGGTTCAATAGATCTGATTTTTTTCATCCAGCATAGAGGTTATTTTTGCTACTGTGTCACGCACTGTGGCTATTAGAGTAAGTCTATTTTCATACATGTGATGCCCTTGTGCACTGCAAACTAACAAGCCACAAATCTGTTAGTTTATCTTGACTTTTTTCGTTGTTGCTATTGTTCTTACTGTGCTTAATGCTAATTATAGGAAATATCTAGAGAATCACAGGTTTGGGTCAGAGCACTTCTATCCTGTGTGTTGCACAAATACATTATAAGATATTCATAAAGGTGTCAAAGAGATAACAAAAAGAAGCTGACACCTTCATACAGTACAGTTGTTTATAGCTATCTCCCCATTCCTTCTGAACATTGCCTCTGGGATATAATTAGATAAAGAAAAAACATTTCATCCATCAATTAAGATATTAGTGATCAGAACTGAATATTGGCAGTCTCAAAGAAGACATTCCTTTCCAGCTATCAAGAATTTTCCTTTATTGACTTGTCTCTTTCAGTCTATCAAATAAAAGTTTTCATTTGCAGCTGAAATCCTGATCCTATGATGAATCATGTTTTCTTTTGAATGCAAAGGGCGTCTGTCTGGCAAAGTTGGCAGCCTGACCTCTATAAATATTTTTCTATTGATAAAAAGAGGAATTGGATATAGAGACTATCCAAAATAAATATTTTGCTGGGATCTCAAATGTCTGAATACAATAGAGCAAAGGGATGTTTCTGCATTTGAAATCATTCAGATATAAGTTGAAGTGAGTATTAGTTTTAGTTGAAAAACTGTCAAAGGCAGTTTGCACCTTTCATTTCAGAAATTAAAATGGGCACCCATTCAGGGATTGCTCTTTTCACTTTATTATCTGTAGGGATTTGCCATTGGTTTTGCTGGGAGCAAGTCCGGGCGTCTTGGTTTCTAGGAGATTTAAAACAGATTTCAATGAGGTATTCAGAAATACCAGCCCATCATGCTCCTGTCTTTTGGGTGGAAGTGGATGGAAAATGAACTCTTTGTGCTGCCCCTATCAGAAGCCTTCTCAGGCTCGGGTGGATTCCTCAGCATGCCCTTGGGACAGGTGTGCAAGTGGAAAATCAGCTGTTCATGGTAGGCTGCAGACAGGCTGGGCTGCCCCAAGGAAGGGAAGGGGAAGGGAAATTTTTATGACTCCATTTCATACTGAGGAAGAACAGAGCCATGATTTCTCCCAAAGATGTTATCATTCCAGTGGGTCTCCTGGCATGGCACAGCTCCCCACTGCCCCCTGACAAGGTTGTGTCCCCAAAGATGAAAGATGTGCTGCTCTGTGCTGGCACACCTCCTTTCTGCCCCTTTGCTCCTACAAAAGCTTGCTTACATAGAGCAGAAAGGGTGTGCAGAAGGAGGAGGTGTATGTGAAGGATTACAGTGAGAAGTCCTCGGAATGGTTTACGAGAGGTGTCTCAGCACCATCAAGTCACAATGAAAATGGTCTGACACAGAGGCATGAGTGAGCTTGTGCTGAAGACAACAGAGCCATACCTTTGCTTATCCAGTGTCATTCTCCTGCTGCTCTTTCCCAAAAGGAGCAACAGAGGAATTTTTCCCATCAGAGACTTTTTCTTCTTATCAATAAATTACACTGTCTAGATGCTGCAATACACAGTGTGTGAATAACAGAGGACATATATTTTTATTGGCTCATCTATTTAAGAAAATAGAATTCCTGTCATCAGTGCTGAGCTGTAAACTAAAATTTGAAGATAAGATACTATCTACTCCTTCTTTCTCCTGTAACTCACAGCACTGCTGTGACTGCTATGCAGGGGAATGTTTGTATAGTGTATGTGACAGATACACTAAGATTTTCTGTTTATCTGCTTCTCTCTTCCTATGAATCATTCTCCTTTCTGTACTGTATACCTCCTGAAAAGGCCCTCCTGATTCAATTTTTTTAAAATACATGTTTACAATAAAATCATAATAAAACAATACTTCTGCAATAAAAATAATTACATTCTTTACTTGGAATTTGATTCCTCTGTGCTGGAACCTCAAGCTGAACTTCCCTTTTTCCTTATTTTCTAGATAATGAAGAAGCTTTGTATCTACAATAGCTTTCCTTGTTGTCAGCAATGTCACCCACTCAACATTTTGAAAAGGGTTTCCTGCTTTTCGAAGAGGGTCACACCACTTGCTGCAATGCCATCTGCTAGACTGCAGGCCTTGAAAGCTGTCAGAGGAAGGCTATGTACCTAAGTCACAGCTCCTTCTCCTGGCTCAGTGATTTAATACCATTGTTTTTGGGAACAAAACACTCTCCTAAGTACTACTGGGCTGCAAGTTACAAGAAAGCCTTGCTGGTATATCTGTCAGAAGTCTGATTTCTAAACACAAGCTGAAGTTACTGGGGAATTTTGCTTATACTGCAATGTGAATCTCTTCATAACTGTTTTTGCCTTGTTCATACTCCTCTTTTTCTGCTTTTTGCTCTAATTCCTACAGCTAGAATTGATAAACCAGGGGGGAATAAAACCAGGAGAAACTTTTTCTTCATTTAGGTCTACAATATTGATTTAAACCATTTTATTTCTGGGACTGCAATGGTTTTTCACTTATGACAATCCACTGATGACTGCACATCTAATGTACTTTGAACCTCTTAAATACATCTCAGGATAAAAAGGCCAGTTTCTCGTCTTTGTATGTTTTTTGAGCAGAGATGCAGTGCTTGGGGTTTGCTTGTAGAGAAATTCCCACAGCCTTCATGAACGCCCTTGTATTCTCTGGGAAAGCTTTGTTAAGTTTCAGTGAACTTTAAACAGAGCTCACAAAGTTACTCTTAAAATGACAACCACAGGCCTCAGCTTAGACTGACAAATGCTGAATAAGAGACAAGAACTTCCAAAAAGGTTTTGGAATGAAAATCTTCAAATAGATGTGATAGAGAATAGGCAAACAAACTGCTCATTGTATAGATTTATATATTTTCAAAAATTATACTTATTTTATAGATTTGATTTCTACTACAAATATGTGTTGGAATCCAAAAAGGACCTTACTCTTCCCAGGTCCCAGGTCAACACTTTATCTACAATGAAATTCTTCTTCATCTATCAGTTGTGAGATAGGTAACAGAGATTAGGTTAAAAACCTTGTTATTAAGAGTTTGGAAGTTAGAAAATGCATGATGCCCAGGAGCTGTGAAACAGCAAGGCAGTGTACATGTCCCAGGATGCCATCTTTCATCACATGCTCACATCCTTTTTTCCTTTCCATGGGTTCTTAGTGAAAAAAACTGACTGTACTCAATTAATGAGTAACAACACACAATTTTTTTCCTATCCATCGTTCAGTGCAACACTGTCCAGGTTTCACCTGGGATAGAGTTAAATTTTTTTTTTTGAGTAGCTGGTAAAGTGTTTTGTTTTGGATTCAGTATGAGGATAATGTTGATTACACAGGGATGTTTTAGTTGCTGCTGTGCAGTGCTTACCCCGAGTCAAGGACTTTCCAATTTTCCATGCTCTGCCAGGGAGGAGCTGCACAAGAAACTGTGAGGGAGCATGGCGAGGGCAGCTGACCCAAACTGGCCAAAGGGATATTCCATGCCACAGAATGTCATGCTAAGCACATAAACTGAGGGTAGATGGCTGGGAAGCACTGATCACTGCTTGGGGGCAGGCTAAGCATTGTTCATTGAGTGGTGAGTAATTGGATCGCTTGTTTCTCTTGAGTTTTATTTCTCTCTCTCTCTCTCTTTTTGTTCTTTTCCTTTTCATCACTATTACTACTACTACTACTATTATTGTATTTATTATATTTATTATTGTATTTTATTTTATTTCAATTATTAAACTGTTCTTATCTAATCCCATGGGTTTTGTTTTTCCAGTCCTGCTCCTGGTTCCACTGAGGGTGTGTGGGTGAACAAACTGTCTGGAGTTAAACCACAACAACAACAACCCAAGCTGTCTTTCTTCTCCACGGATGAAGCTCTGAAATGAGGGTTATTCACAGCCTCAACAGCTCTTTACAGTGCGTTTCATTGCAGCATATGTTTGCTTCATCATAATTTGTAACCTAGTTTCCCAAAGCTGCTCTGAGACATGGACTTAGTGTTTTTCCCATGTTTCAGGTTTATAAGTGCAGTGCAGAATTACTAATGTCGAGTTGAACAGCAAATGCGTGCTTAGGGCTGCAAGGTCCTTGGGTGTGCTCTGGAAGGTTTGGCATGTGAAGTCACATCTCTGGAGACTTTCACTGGTGAACTACAACCACTTTCTACGGAGAAGTTTTGAACTTCTCCATAAAAATGTGGTATTTTAAAGGGCTGTCTCTTGACCTTTCAAATTGAACTTTCATAGTGACAGTAAAAGATAAGATCCTAATATAAGGTTTAGCCTTTTGTGAAACTTCATATCATAGCTCTAAATCGTAGAAGAAACTACATTGAAGTAAAAGATGTGAAGTTCTGAGACAGGTAGAACTACATTCTTTATCCCCAAAACACTGCCACTACAGTTTTAACTTTTGCAAATATTCAGAAATATTATTTGGAAAAGTAAAATAAGTTAGCTGGAAGTTAGATGGAAAATTGCCTTCCATACAGAGAAAGTTTGAAAGAGTTGTGAGAAGCTAAAAATGGGGTATTGCAACCGGAAACGTGCAAGCTCAGGAATATGCTACTGGCCTCACTGCAAACTCAGAGCGTATTTAAAACAGAGATGCAAAGGAGTATACTGTAATGCTGAAAAGAAAGGAAATCACGGTAAGAACACCTAAGAAAATAACGCCTGTCAAAAAAAAGGAATCTTTACAGATAGTAATCCCAAGGAAGTTGTGTGCATTTCTCTGGTCATTCTTATCCAGACTTGTGGCACCATGCAAATATCCTTTTCTTGTTTTCCACTGCCAGCTTATACAGAAAAACAGCTTGCTGGTTACATAAAATAGAAGTTATCAGCAATATTGCTAATTAGTGGTGTAGTTGCCAAAAAAGAAGTTACACTCAGACAAACATGACCTAATGGTACACAAATATGCTTCATCAATCACAGTTTAAAAAATTACACAACAGCCAGCATTATTTTTTTGGACAAGTAATAGATCCAATAGGCAGTTAGTATAATTAAAGGCTAGTAAGCAGATTAAAATGTTTCAGGGTTTGTAGGCTTGTGCACAGGGAAAAAAGGATAGAAATGTTTTTAAAATGCCACAGCTTGAACTGGTTGCTGTTTAAAAGAGGAAGACTTTGGTGGGAGCCCAAGGACCTACAGGCAAATCCAGGCCCAGCAGGGGAGCTCTCAGGTCTCTGGGCACAGTCAGGCTGCTTTGGATGTCCTCTCATGGCCACAGCTGCTGCTGGCACTGATGTTGCTCCCAGCAGCAGTGGCACTGCACTGTGACATTGGCGTCCCCTGCGTATTCGCCTGGGCTTGTGACATACAGGGCTGATCTTCCTTTGTCCCCCTGTGTCCTGTAAAATTTGAAGCTCTTGTGGAATATTGGCAATGTGGAGAGCCCTGGAGGGCTGTCCGGGAGATGGGTTTGTTTGGCCTCTTCCCTTTGAATGGAGCAGAAGGAAGTGGAGTTCACTTGTTTAATGTATTAAGTGCAGAATTTTTTGCATGATGGATTGTAGCAGGTGGAAGCTGAAGAGTGCAAAGATGAATAGGGAGCTTCAACAGCAGCCCCAAATGAGACATTGAGCAGATTATGTTCTTAGTCTTAGATGCAAAAATTAAAGACAGGGGAAAAAATCTTGCATGGGAGAATTCAATTTACTTGTTTAGTGAAGTTAAATCAAAGTTTTTATGATTCTGTTTCAAAACAATGAAGTCTAATGATGAGGATGAACCAAACATTCTTGGGTATTTGTTCTGAACGCTGATTTCCTGCACCCAAGAGAATGGATTGACCTCTTTTTTAATGCTGTCAGAAAACCATTATTCATCTATTTTAGTACAGATTTAGTGAATCAAGGATACATTTCACCTTAATATTTATTTATGCAGCAAAACCTTATATAATGACACTGAGAACTAAAGTTGCATTTGTGCTCGGCAATTTATCATCAGACTCACTGGATTCACATACCATCCCAGAAAGATAAGGAATGCTATGAAAAGCTGTTACTTATAAAAAGGAAAATCAAAATATGAATATTAAATAGATTGCACTGCAGTGATGGAGGTTTTGTGGATGAATAATCCAGGCTTGAATAGGTACCCCGAAAAAACTATGAACTGAAATGTGGCATGTGTGAAGCAAACTTTAACCTGTGACAGAAATAATATTTACAAATGCAATACATATGCACAAACATCTAGAGACCAATTGCATTCATAATTACCAAATGTTACTCAAAGCATTGTTTGTATTATAAAACTTGTAGCCAGGAAGAAAACATGTGTTGGGCCTTATCCACATCTATCACAGCCCAGGAATACTCTAAGTTAGGCTTTGGATGAAGTTGCAGGCACTTTGAGATAAACTGGTACCAAAAAAAAAAAAAAAAATCTAAATTTAATTGCCACAGGATAAAAAAAAAAAAAAAGAAAAACAAGTACACTGGATCAAAAGATTGCTACTCACTGATATGCAGTCTTATCTTTCATATTTAGGTATCTATGCTTTTAACTAGTGTTTAACTTAACACCTGTCCACAACTGTTGTTACTACCCGTCATAATAACTGTCTTGGGAAGCCTCACGTCAGGCTTTACCTTGAAGAAATAAAAGAAATACCTAAAAGAGAAACCCCAGAGATCCCAGAGGAAGTGTTGCACCTTTGTCAGTATGGTTCACATATTGAAATATGTATAGAAAGTGGAAAAGAAAATTTTAATGTTTTTGTCCCATCTGGTATGTCATGTTTTGAGCGGCCTTAGAGGCAGACATAGTACAACACGTAATGCTAGCACTACACATTATATTTGACAATTTTTATTAATCCTGAATTAAATCTAGTCTATGTTGGTCAGTCATGTGTCTGTCTGATTTTTTGAGAACACATTTTGCTTTATTTTTGAAAGACAAATGAGGCTATGAAGACCTTGAGCACAAAGATTTGCTCTGCAGATCAAAATTACTGATGGAAATACTTCTATTTGTTAGACAAAGATAAAATTTAAATGTCCTATTTTGTAATTGTGGACTCCTGCATTCACAACATTTCATTTAGTTTTTTTTTTAATTAGATGAAGAAAGGATGTATTTACAGCAGCATAGTTATTTAGAATGCGGGTTTAAAATTTTATAAGATCATTCCTGCTATTAAATTAGAAATCATTTGACCAAGGATATAATTTTAGAAATAGTTAAATAAATGCTGAGTAAGCAATAAAATTTCCTCCTGTTGCATTTAAGCATTGCACAGTCCCATCACACGCTTAGGTGACACCTTTTCACCCTGCTGCAAGGTTGTGCAATTGTTTCCACGTGCATACCGGGGACTGGGGCTGGGATGACAGACTGCTTTATCTTCTTCATTTCAGGAAAAGAAAAACTGGTTGATAGTGTATTCAAAGAGAGAGAGAGAGAGAAAGAGGGAAAGAAAGAAATTTGTTTGAAAACCAGCAATGTTATTATGAAGTATCAAGTTCTAATCCACATGACTCATGCTAACTACTCTCCCCAGGCTGGCCAGAAGACAAAGCACATTATAATTATGTGGCTAAGGCTGGAATGCTCTGAAAGCCTACGTAACTCGCCTATTGGACTCCACGGAAACCCACAAGGGCAGGGGACCTCCCAACCAAAGACCATACCTAGAGATTACAAGTGGCAAGGCCGCAGTCCAGTGAAAACATGGTGCTACTGGCAAATTGCTTCTCCCTAAAATGATTGCGCTGCTGAATGCTCGAGAAGAGTGACATCAGTAAGTGATCATCCATGACAATTTCATTCCTTCAGCCATTTTCTATTGCTTCAACTGCAAGGAAAAAGATGTTCTTTTCCTTACATAAAACTCTATTTGGAATGAATAGGCAGGGGAAAGCTTTTCTAAAACTAGAGCTCTCACTCCTTGAATAAACAAGAAAATTCCTCCAAGGGTTTATTCATAGCAAGATTACTGTTTTAGCATGGATCTTCAGCAAAATAATTTCCTATTGTGTGTGAAAGAATTTGGCCAGATGAGGACAAAGGTGAGCATAAAGTGCTGGTTTCACTGGCTGGACTATATTAGCCATCCTGATTAATTTGTCAGTGTTTTGCTCTCTATTCCATGTTAAAATGAAAATGCCACCCTATGATGTGTTTCTAAAAATGTCTTCTCCAAAACCAAAATTGGTTTTGAATAGCCAGTTCTCAATACACTGCAAGACCACCTAGACAGTCCTGAAAAGGCAAGGTAAAAAAAGAAGAAAACAAGGAACAACAAAACAAGAGCAAATGTTTTCAATGAACAAAAAAATCTATTATCTTAAACACAGTCGAGAAACACCGATCCAGAAAATTATGCCCACAAATTTCTGCTTTCCTTTACTCATTCGAACTTTTCCCATTCCTCTTCTATTTTCTCCACAATTATAGTTTTAATGCAGTTATTTTCTTCTTTTCCTATAATTGTTTTGCCTTTCCCTATAGCAGTCCCTGATTGTCCTTGTTCCAATCTTCGTATGCCCAGTACTTTCTAGCTCTCTATCTCTCCCCTTTTTCATCTCTGGCTCCTACATTTGGTGTCATTTTTTCTATTCCTCCTTTGCTAGTGAGGAGCCATGAGCTAATGTCTTCTCCTCACCAGGGAAGAAAGGAGAAACAGGAGCACATACACAAACAGACTCCTGTGGGAAGGAGGGAGAAGTCCCACCCAGCCACTGTCTTGTGCTGCTTCCATTCAAGGGTTGAAAGCTTAGAAAATCTTACTTCATTCCTCCCTTGTCCCTGTACGTGAGGAAAAATGGAGTAAGAGATCCCTCATGGAGATTCCAGACCACAAAGAACATCAAGAAAAAGAAACATTTCCTTCTAGCACAAGAAGAACAGATGTGCTTTTCCATGAACCTTTAGAAACACTGCACAGTCACATCCATTGGATAAAATCATTAATCAGTTTTCTCTCTATTTTTCAATCACTCCCTGTACGTTAATTCTTCAGATGAGATCATCACCTAGCACAGGCAGTCACCAGGAGTTCACCCTGCCATTGCAAGTCCCAGGTTTCCCAATGAAGAACTCAGGAAAGTTACAATATCAATCTTAACTTGATTTTAATCTCTTTCTTTTTTAACCCTTTCAATGGTTTGAAAAAGAGCTCTTAGAGAGCTTAGGTGTTTCTAGTAACTCAGTTCAAATTCCAGGCCTGCCATTTCTGCTGCTTTTCCCACTAGCCTACAGCTCTTTGGTCTCCTTTGTGAGACCTAGCTGGTGTTCTAATCAACCTGTGATTTATTTTTGGCATTGGATAAGAATTGTGTATTCAGTTTGTGAGATTCATAAGGAATAGTACCAATATAAAACTGGGCTGTTCCATTTCCCTGAAATCACTGAGAATATATTACTCAAGCACAGTTTACACAGATTGATGGTTACTAAGTAATTCTGGGTAATATTTTTTTCTTTTGGTTCATGATTCTTAAGTGAGGTTTCAAAGGGTTATAGACACTCTCAATTTACCAGGACGTTGTCTGAGGCTGAAGAACAAACCTTGCCTTAAAAACAATGGATCTTTTGGCTGGATTTTATTGTAACCAGCATTGAAATAGCACCACTTGGTTGTTCTTTTGTTTTTTTTTTTCCCTGAACTCATCAGTACAGAGCTGTAGAAAATTGCTTGATGCTGCTCCTTTGCCTCCTGACATTAATCATCGTTAATTAAGTGAGAATAAAGTTTGGGTTAATGCAAACAGGCATTAATTCTTGTCATCTCCCTGCTCTCAGGAGTGCACAAATTGGACAAGCAGAGAAAAACAACATCAAAAATATATCCTGGAAAAAATGTTCAATTAACATCAGGATTGGAGGTCTTGTCAGAGAACTGTTAAAATGTGTTCCCCATATTTTCTCAATAATTGCATGAAGGCAAGTCCCAGTGTCTGCTCAGTTAGACAAAGGATTGAGATCTGCTTTACAAGCACTAGGCTAAATTTTTTGTATCCTTGAAGCTGAATGTATGCCAGGCAGTGTCAGGCAGCACATGTGCCAGGATCATTTTTCTAGAGAATCTTATCAGAAACACTGAAATTTTTCCTCATGCTGCTCAAATGTAGGAAACTAAACCAAATCAGGGATGAAGAACAGAGACTTAAGTAAACAGGTCTCTTTTTCTTTTTATTTGGGAAAGAATAATAATTTTAAAACCAACTTAAAAAATCTGAATAAATGTCACTAGGTGAAATGCTGTTGTTCCAGCCTGTGTTGGCAGTAGTCCTGAAATGCTTCCTTCAGCTCAGTGAAGCAGTAGTTAGACACTACCTGCCTGTGTATCACTGACAGCTCACTGCCTACTCTTAGAGAAGTAGCAAGGAGATCTCTTTCTCAAAGTGTATGAAATACATGAGGTCTGTTACTACATTCAGCCAAAGCGTTCACAGATCTGTTTCTAGATGCAAGACCCACACCATTAGCTCTATCTCTAAATATGCTCTCCATGGCTTCTTCATGTTCTTCACGGCTTCAGTTCCACTCAGGCACCCCAAACCAAAGCTCTGCTGCTCCTCCTCAGTTGCTCACCAGCCCTGCAACACAGTGCCACTGACACCACTGCTCTGAAGCTTGCTGCTGCTGCATCCCTGTCACAGTCTCACGTTACACTCCAGCCCACAGAGTTGTTCTCAGCATCTCTGCAGCACTTCTGCCCACTGGAGAAGTTTTATGGCCTGCAGGACTGGCTCCTTCCAAAAGGAGATGGCACTAGAAGGTGGGATTGGAGTTGTGTTTGTTTTCGCTCTGAATAACACCAGAGAAGCAGGAGCAGAGTGCCAGTTAGCGTTTGTTGTGTAGGTTTACAGATGACTTGTGTTGGAAGAAAAGTGTCTTCAAAATGAAGTTATGGAAGGACATTTGCAACAGAGAAAATATGCTCACAGCATTTTAAGTTTCTCATTGCAAAAATTTTAATAAATCTTTTCATTTGGGCACTCTTTTGCATACCATGCTGTACACATAAGTATTGGCATGTATAAAAGCAGGTTTCTGTTGCAGTCACAGGAAGAGAACCTGAATTATTTACAAGGGGAAGTTTTTTCAGTCTGGGAATCACAGTCAAATGAAGAAAATTAAAAATCTTGACTACTGCACAGTGCGAAGGCTCTAAACATAATATCTCCCGTCCCATTTTTTAATGTGGCTAAAGGATGTCTATATCCAGCACAAAAGTAGTTAATATACAAGTGGATGCAGGGGGACCTGCTTTTCCCTGTTTTAGCTCTTTATGCATTAATATGTGGTAAATACACAATTCAACACAGAAACTAAACTTAGCCTTTGAATTGTTTATCATAGGTTTATTTTTTCAGGATTCTGCTGCTTCTATGCAATATTAGCACACTTCTGTTATCTTTGTTTTTGAGTTTACAGCATCACAAACCTGCTGGGTTTGCAACAACTCGGCTATTTTTCTCCTTTTTTTGCTGCATACAGCACATGTATGTGAAATAGCAATGTGGAAGGGTAAAAGGAAGGGGAAGCCAGATAGAAAGCATGCCTTTTTGTAGGTATGTATATTCAACTATTGCACAATATAGATATATGAATAGCTATGCTCTTCACCTATGTCAACTTATAAAACTCTTGTTTTAAAGATGCATTAGTGTATTTTAACAAAGAAATAGTAATGCATTCTCATTACAGTGACACTTATGGAAAAGACAGGCTTTACATTCTTTCTGTAAAAAAATTGTCATAACAACAAATCTCTTCTGTTTATTGGTGTTCACTCCTCCAGAAAGAGCTTTTATTAGAAAAATCACCTTGGCCCTCCCATGCCATTCCAGAATGGGAACCTGAACTCTCCTGTAACTTTGGATAAAGAAAGAGGAGCAGTTTTCTCAGCTTGCAGAGCTGGATTGCACAGAGGACCCAGTGGACACATTTGGATTCATGTGCTACAGCTTTTCTTTCTCATGGTAAGCAACTAACAGAAAACAAAATTATTTCCCCATTTCTAATGCTGTACAGCAGCGCTGCACTTAACTTTAGTTAATCTTCCTCTAGCAGAAGAACTGAGTGGTTGAAGAAATCAAAAGCTGTCAAACATCATTCTCTTCACTGAATCACTGAGTGGGGAGAAAACTGCTGCAGAAGGAGAAAATACAGCTCATTTCGGTTTCTTTTTTACCTTCCAGACACTAAACCTGAGACAGAGATCACAACACTGGCTGCACCCCTTGAAAAACTTGATTAAATTATACCAAGGAGATCCTCCAAGAATTATTTCCATAAAGGCAACACCATCTCACCTGGCAAAAACTATTTTTCATCTGTTAAAAGTCAAAGGAGGAATTTAAGAAAGACAGAATTAAAATTTGCATAATTTCCTTCCTTATATTCTCTCATATCCACTTTCAGCCAACATTATTAGTGCTTATGAGGAAGCTTTGCTTTAAAAATATTACAAAAAAATCAATTATGACTGCTAGCTGTTAAATAAAGAGGTGACACTTGGGAGCAATCTGGATTGCTTGATAAGCTGTGTTCATCTGAACCATATGCACTGGAATACAGTTAACATAATGTCATTAACCTTGACATAAAAATGTAGGTTACTGTTACAGGAGGGTGATTGTATTTTGGAAATCAATAACTACGCTAAGGTCTTAAGGGTCATCATTACCAGGGAGCTAATCATGCTTTCCTAATGCAAGGCTGATCCTGATTTCACCACTGCATTTTTGCAGAATGTGACATTAACTCTTTCCTTTACTAAGGTCTAGCTGAATAAGTAGAAACTCCAACTGGAAGGCAGGAATGAGTGAGAAAGTTTACAAACAGTCTATTTCTTTAAAAAAAATAATAATTTTAACAGTCAGCTGCCTTTGCCTGGCCTCCCAGAATCATGCACTCTTGTCAGAATTACAATTTGCATTAAAAAGTAAACAACTGTCCACCACATATTGCTGCCTAGTTCTGATTGCTAGGGAAAAAAATATGAAAACATAAACCTTGTTTTTATTTAGTTACATTTCATCATGCTTGGACCAGCCATGCTTCCCATACACCAAACAGAGATAACAGAATCATTTTCA
Source organism: Acanthiza pusilla (assembly GCA_036630365.1). Classification (NCBI taxonomy): domain Eukaryota; kingdom Metazoa; phylum Chordata; class Aves; order Passeriformes; family Acanthizidae; genus Acanthiza; species Acanthiza pusilla. The sequence continues at coordinate 25,452,790 of JAXCHO010000079.1, forward strand.
TTTTTGAAAATAGAAAAAAAAGGAGTAGCTAAAATTAAGACACTTTCTAATATGAAGATACAATTTTGCTACCAAGGGAGTTTCAATCTTCAGTCTGCACTTGAGAAATGAAGACTAGTGGAGCAAACAGACTGAAGTGGTTTGGCTTATGTATGTCTATAGATGTGAGTAAATTGGGATAGTCCCACCTAACTCTGAAGTTTTGGAGCTGTCCATGTTTGATTTCTAGGCTCCAGTCAGTAGGATAACAGAAACTGATCACCTGTGTTAGCTGCTAATCAGTCAGCATTGCCAGCTGTCAGCTAGAGCTGTGTCTCTCCTGAATCTTGTAGCCTGAAAGGTTTTTTGTGCATCAAACCACTACAGCCAGCTGGTGTTCCTAAAACACAGAGATCGAGGCCTGCATTGGGGGACCATTAAAAATAGACACATTTGATGCCAGAATTCCTGGACTATTTCTTTGTGCTGAACCAAGCCTGCAAATACTCACAACACAGTCCTGGTATGTAATAGGACCTGGTTGCAGCAATTTTATTCCTTCTAAGGAGAAATTTGGATGACCAGTGAGGGCTTTTCCCTGCCAGCCTTGCTTTCTTTCCAAGTGGTGATGTCTGCTGAACATCTCAGCTCCTCTCTGCAGTCTGCCCTGGGGTCACCGTGCCACCTTCGCACCTCTCTCCTCAAGCAACAGTTGAGCTCTAACCCTGTGATCCAAAAAGACAAATTCAGGGGGCCCAGCATCAGGCCCACTATACTTTTTCCCAAAAGGAAGACTCTTCCTGTATTTCATATCTTCTGGTCCTCCTAGAGGTTGTCTAGTTGGGTAACTAGAGCCTGCTGCTTCCTCGTGCCTCCAAACCAATTTGACTTTTCCTTTGGCTTTTTCACCAGAGTAATGTAAGCATTTTCAAGGCTTACAGCATTCCTGGCATCCCTCAGCTTTGACCAAAAGGCCTTTTTTCCCCAGCAGTCCTTACCCATACTCTTCTGCATTTAACTCTCTCTTTCTGTGCCAGGATACCTTGCAGGAATGGGGCTTATATGAGGATATAATCGCTTGGGAAAGGAATGTAATTAAAAGCAACATATGAAGCAGTTAAAAAAAAAACTTCTGAGGACGCCCAGCTGGCACAGTGAGAATCTTGCTGAGAATATTTAATTGTTTGCATTATTAAATGCAGACAGGTTGGTTTTAATTCAAAACAAACATGGCAATTAAATAAAAAAACTTATGTCAGTACAGCATTATAACTACAGAGTTTAAAAAATGAAAATGTAGGAAACACAAACATTCAGGCTTTCAAAAAATGGGGAAGACTTACTGGATTAACCAGATAATTAAAAAGAAAAACAAAAACAGTCCTAAAGTTTTATATCAACTACACTATAAGGAACCAGATGAAACACTGATCCAGCTGCCTTTATCATTAATATTTTTTATTCCTGTTTTTCCAGTTAAATGTGCAGCAGAACATATTGCATGTGATGATATCAAGTGCATGTCATAAGAAACACTTGACAGATGAATTTACATTAATTTATTACATTTTCTTTCCTACACTTCCTGCCTTACCATTTAATTTTTGAAGTCTTAGCACATTGACATACTAATTTAAGGTTTTAGTTTCTTTTCAGTGAATATATGGACTTGTTTTCATATTTGATAGAAATGTTTGATAGAAATACTGTCAAATATCAGATAGACTTCTGTGAGGTAATGCCCAAATTGATCAGAAAAAGTCAAAGCCTATTTTTTTTATAACTAACTGAGAAGAAAATCCAGACTTTCTCTGAAAGACACTACATAGCTTTATCTAGTATGTCTCTTCTGTGGATGTTAACAAATTAACTGATTCTTACCTGAGAGAAGTAGAAAGCATTTAGTCCAGTTAGAGAAATGGGAAACCTAAGTGGGGAGATTGTTGGGCTACCATAAATCCAAAGAAGGAAGCTCCTTCAGTATTATTATTATGAGTTCTGTATTTCTCACCACCTGCTCAAACCTATAGACAGAATGATGCCATCCACTTCAAAGAAAATAATATCTTATTGTCTGGAATGGAGTATCATTGTAAGATGTATTTTTCCCCAAACTGGCCAGTTCCTCTTTTAGAACCCTTTCCTGAGCTCCTGTATTTATTTCCATTATATTCTGACTGCATTCAGACACTGCCTAAGCCAAGTCTCAGCACAAATCAATTTTTCTCTTGTATCAAAACTAGGTTGGGGAGGAGGGAATGGAGGGTGCTTAGATGACAGTGTTGACACTTGAGCTGCTGTGGAGAATCACAAACATGATGCTCTAATATGTAGTCTCTGCTGACAGGTTCGAAATCAAAGCTCATTAGCACAGATGGAAGACGAGCATTTTAATGCCTCTGGATTCCATCCACTGCAATTAACACCACATACAGCATATTGTTCACCTAAAGCCATAAATCACAGTAAAAAGTGTCATATTATACACAGATCCTGAAACCACAATAAAGAAAATGAGGAATGGCTTAGAAAAACTAGGGAATATCACATTTTTTCATATGATCAGTTGGAAACTAAACCTAGTGCTGAAAATATTTTAAAACCTTGTAAAATGGATGGTCCTCATAAATATGTCTGAAGGTCTCAATTTACCTGTATAAATTGCATTGCTGTACTGCCTGAGGGTCCAACCTTTCCAGGGCAAGTAAGCAAGAGTAAGGCAATGGCACACCTGAAGTGAATATATGAACTTATGTACTTTAGTCTGTGTGGAACTTGATATAATTTTTGATAGGACTCTTACTGATTTTTTTACAGGGAGAATTAGCGACCCTTAAGTTCAAAAGATATCAGAGCCAAATCTGAATCTGAACATAACACCCAGGTGCAGATTATTTAAATCAGTGATTCTTTCTGAGTATTTCTATTTACAGGCCAGTTGGACTCCAGGAGGGGGAAGTTGCTAGATTGTTGTTACTGTTTATACTTATCACCAAATCCACTGTGCTCAATTTTTTATTTTAACCACTTGATGCACTGCAGGAGACAGCAGACTTCTTTACAGGTCCTGTACCCTGTCTGACATCTTTCCATGCAGATTGTCACTTAACTGGTCTCCCTTCCTGTTTAGGGCATTAGGTGCACACATCAGCCAGCTGAGAGAGAGCTATGAATTGAGACAGAAAAGTGCTGGACAGGGAAAGTGTCACTCTGATATACTTTGCAGCCTAAATGCTGAAACGTGTTTTCAGATAGCAACATCAGTGAAATGGTGCATGGCACAGCTGCCGCAGTGCCTGGGAGAGCACAGGGGCTGCACAGGGCACCCTGATGGCCAGCACTCTGCTCAAGCATTCAAAGGATGCTCAGGAGGCACCACTGACCTGCAGCCTCCTGCTCAGCCACATCCCAAAGTCCCCATGCTGGCCCTGCAGCAGATGATATTCTACAAAACATTTCTTCTGCTGCCCAGGTGTGTTGCTCCGTGCTTGCTTCTCCCTTCTGCCTCAGCTGGGAGAAAAGCAGGATGGTGCATGACCCCACAAATTCCACAGAAGCTACATCACCCTCCCCAAAAGGTTTCTGCTAGCCTGTCTGTAAGCAGAGATCAGAAACCATTCAGAGGTCATCCCAGGACAGCATCAGTTTTCCTGAGGGACAAGCAGACCTTCTGACCACTTTTCTTTGTCAGACTCACCTCTGTCCTGGCCTGGCCTCTCTATCGGACCCGATCTGGGTGAATCTGCGTCTCAGGAGGGATTGTGCAGCTGTGCAGCTCTGCAGGCACTCTCTGGTTACATGGAAAATTTCTCAATAATCTGGGTTTGGCCAGGTGTGGAGGAGAGCACAGGAGGAGAGCTCCTCTCTTGGGGAGCTCCTTGCTGTAGTAGGAAATAGGCTTGGCACTGGCCATATACGAAGAGCAGCTCTTTCCACTCTCTAATTCGCATTTCGCGTTGTGGACCAGGAGAAGTGGGCTCTTGCTGCCAGTTCCTTCATGTGCAGCTCCTGCAGAAAGGAGCCATCTGGGTTCCTGGCTGCTCCTTGGTGGTGGAAGGAGATTCCCCTGAGAGGGGTCCCAGTGCCTGCCCCTTGGCTGGGGGATTGCTAAGGGACAGCAGTTTCACCCCACCCCACCCTGGGACCCTACCTATAGGATCACGCTCCTTATTGCTGGATTTTCCTGCCCTGTGGCTCTTATGTTCCTGTCATCAGGGGCTGGGGTCTGACAGGAGCAGAGGAACAGATCCCTTCCCTGTGTCTCCTCTTGGGGATGTTTTGCTGGCTAGTGGTTAAAAAGAGGCATTATAATCCCTTGGAGACAGAGATTGTCCAGATACTCTTTCTAAGGAGGCTGCAGATCAGATCCTATCTGAGGAAAAGGCTGATACCACCAGCAACCTCAGCACTTCTGCTCCCATAGCAGAACATTAACCCTGTCACGAACCTGAAGGTCTCCACATTCCATGGACAGAGGAACAGAACATGGCCCTGAAGGAGGTGCTTCAGGACCAAAGGGTGACAGAAATTCAGGTGTACTCCTATGTCTACCATACCCTGATGGTTGCCCTGTCCTGATCCCTGCTTGAGGAGTTAAGTATTCTGGATCAAGGGTTAAAGGCAGAAATCTTTCCTTGAGTAGGAAATCTAACTGTCTTACTTAGGTGGTCTAGATTTTCCTGCCAGATACCTATTTCTGCCTGTTACAGCTGTCTGCTTCACGTGTTGCAATCTCTGTCTTGCCCTTAGGCACCAGCAAAAGAAAAATAATAATAAAGTTTTATGTCAACAACTGGTTGGAAACAAACGTATTTCTAACACACCATTATTTCTTGTCAGGTGGAGAAGAAAGACCTATAGCATGGCAGTGAGAACAAGCCTCACAAACGCCTCTGCATTTTTCATGTTCCACCGGTATGCATCCAGTTAGAAACAGGAAATGCATAGCAGAGTAAGGGGTGGCAAAAATTTGACCTTCATGCATGTTCTGAAATGGTCTTTTCCCCACTTCTCTTGTATTTCAACATATTACCGAAAGCACTCTATTACACATCTGAATTTCCTAAGCTTGTCAACAGAAATTTAAGAATTTGGCTCTTCTCCTAGAAGGGTATGGCTGCAGCTAAAGGAGAGCAAGATTCTTACCATAGTTTTCTAATCAAGTGTTCTTTGTGTGCAAATGTTCCCAGTCCCACCTTAAATGTCTCTAAGAAAAGACACATGCTGTCCCACTCTCCACAGTCATAAATTATCTGAGCACTACCAGCAGCATAATTGAGATGGAAGAGTGCAGTTTCCCACAGATATGCTTCTCATTTGATTCTCATGTAAAAACAATTTTCAATTAGCCAAGCAAATGTATGCAAGAGAGAGCACATGAAGGCTGCTGGCCACAGCTGGTGGGTGGATTACCCCACATATGTGAGGGGTCTCAGCATGGGCCTGGTAGGGGCTGTGCTGGCATCAAAGTCCAGCCTGGGCAATCACACCACTGTGATTAATCAATCATTTTCTCAATGGCCTTCAGCCACTTCTCTCTGACTCTCCAGCCTCGGTGACCCTGTCATTTTCAGCTGTAGATCCAATGATCATATGACTGAGTGTGGACAGCCTGTGGCACAAGTCCAGTGCCAAGGTTTAGTCAGGCTGCTGTGCCACAGTGTACAGCCTTTACAGCACCTTTTACAGCTGAACCATCGCAGAAGGAGATTATACACTTGCCCTTGTGTATTTCTGGAATCTGAATGAACCTGTGACAGCTGTAGCTGAACAAATTACTCCTCTGCATTACAGAGAAGATTGTGGCCAAAGTCCCTGCAGTGCCCTCTGCTTCCCTCCCTGCCTTCTGCAATCATCCTTCTGTAGTAACCACCACTTGCAGGAGTTAAGCATTTTTTTTCCTTTATTTGTGACTCTTTGGGTAGGCAACCTGTTCTCTCTGTCAGTAATACTAATGTACTAGGGAGAGTAGATTGCCCCAAGTTTATGGAAATCCGTGTGGAAGAAACCACAAGATTTCTTAGTTGATCCACATGCCTGAATCTGCTGTGACACTTTTGTGGGCATATATAATGAAGTCAGGAGAAAAGATCAGCCTGCCTTGACCTGTTTGCTGCCTTTAGGACTTTCTCAGTAGCCCTGAAGTCTTGCCCGAAGAAACCCAAAACTACCTCCTGCATTTTCATACTCATTCTGTGGGGCTCACAGCAGTTATCTGGCAAAAACTAACCCAAGACATTTCCAACAACAAATTAAATAAAATAAAACAAGTACCAACAATCAAAGCTGCATGGATTCTGTGGGCAAAACCCATAACAATTATGTTTACATTCCTTTAGAAAACTCACCACTTATTCTACAGATGTGTTTTGACGGCAGCATTTTGGGCAGCAGCCAAGCAAGGATAAACACAGAGAGCTGGTGCTTATAGGGAAAGCACAAGAAATGGAGGAAGGAAAGAAAAAATTGCACGTGCACATAGAAAACCCAAGGAACTTTTACAAGTAGATCAGGAAATGGGGAGGATATTTACAAACAAGTCTGTAATCACTGAGCACTGGGAATGACTTTTCTGGGAGGAGTCATCACAGCACCACGACATGAAAGGCATGACCACCCAGTGGGCAGGCAAGCGTGACCTCTGCTGTCCACATTGCCCCAAGGTGAAGGCACAGGCCAGTGCCACAGGGCTGCGGTACTGTGGCACTGTGCTCGTACTGTGAGGAGAGCTCTCAGCCCAAACCTGGTTTATGTCTGACCAGCCTGGGGGTAGTGGGAATGCTGGGTTTGTCTGCATCAGTGTGTATGGGCCTGGGAAAAATAGCTTTCTCCAAAAAGGAAAGCTTTGCCCATGCCCTCTCTGATACCCATTTTCTGCTTTTCCACTACCTCAGCTTCATCCTGTCCCACTTTCACTGCTAAATCCCAAACCAGTGTCCCAACCTAGTGCTTCTCTCCACCCTAGCTCTTATGGACATTTTGTTCCCAAAATCTGTCTCCAGGTTCTTGTCTGATAGCTGTGCTGCTCTCCTTCAAAAAGATTCCCAAATCCAAGCCGTTTCCCTTCTCATCTTTCCAAATATCTCCCTTAGAAACTTCTGCAAAAGTGAAGGTTGTAGAGTGGTTATTGGCACCCAAAAGTGACTGAATAGATACCCAAAATCAAGATTTGGTATGTATATGCAGACTAGATACCTGAAAATACCCAGCAGTATCACAGAACAGCTAGGTGAAGATACATTTAGAAGAGAAACCAAAAGCTAGGACATCGTGTAAGCAGCTTAAATTTCAGAAGGGCCAAGCACCCAGTAAATTCATCTGAGACCAAGAGAATTATCATGCAATTGTGGCTGTATTTAATACAAACTCCAGAGAGACACACAAGATTGCATTGGCTTTGAATGTGAAAGCTGATTAAATGCATTTTCCTCAGTCACTCTTTGATGCTACTTGTCACAGTATCTACCCATTACTCATTCTTTCTGCATACCATGCTTGTGTTTGCCATGCTAAAGCACACAGTGTTATTCAAATAGCCCAGCTGCTGAAGCACAATCCTGTTGCATTTTGTTGGCCAGCTGCAGAAGGAACAGATATTCTATGCTATGTACGTATGAGGTACTTTTTCTTATCCTTCTGTGTAGGGAAAAACAATGGACAATCTCCACCTTTTAGTAATAACTCACGTGCTTTTATTTAAGTGTTTCAGGCCCTTATCTGTGAGGAATGATAATTCTAATTCCTTGCATTACTGAGTTGTTGCAGGTTGAAATCAATTACACATGGTAAAGTTCTCCGATACCACTGTTAAACACTGATGACAAACACCCAGATTTGCAGTTGGTTACCAAATTATGTAAGTTAAAAGTCACCAACCTGGTTTGCAAAACCTACTTATCTGATTACTATAATCTGATGAAAACACAACTTAACCCCAAAATATGTTGCCACTGGATATTTTAAGATCAGTGACTGATGTTACCTAGAGACCACATACAAGTCCTGGTTGCTCATTAGGATGGGCTATGGAGTGGACTGTGACGCAGTGAACTGCTGCTGGCAGAGGTTTACAGTCCCTGTAGCCTAAGCTATAAATTCAGCTCTAGTCTCACACTTCCGAACTTTGCTTTTCTTAAAATCTTCTGCCCAGCAATAGTCCCACTGCCACCACCCTTGCCTGCTCAGCATGTGGCTGGTGTTCTGCTCTCTTGCTGGCAATCAACGGGGGTGGCTCTGGTTAGATGCTACAAAGGCCTTGACTGTCCTCTTTTTCTTGAGACCTAAACTGGAACATACCTCTTGCTGTTCACAAGAACATCATTACAGACAAATTTAATCTTGTTGCCTTATCCCCCTCTATCTGCATATCAGTTCAGAGTACAACAACTCATGGAAATCCAGTATTTCCACAGTCCTCAGCACTGTACCTCAAGCATAAGTAGGAGGTGTGCAGGGTGTGAGGAATGTATTAAAAGCACATATATTTGAATGCTTAAATGCCTGTATTTGCCAGCCTTGCCTCCCTGGCCTCCCTTGATAGTCATGCAGACAGAGAGTCTCCCCCAGCGGGCAAGTCAGAGCCTATATCCAAGGCTCCTGTCTGAGTCACCCCAGAGGTGTTACCCTCATCCCCCGACTCTGAAGGGGGAGAGGGAGAGTTATTTCTCTATGTAGGCATCCCAGTTCAGTACATAAACCTTGTCAGTGTCACCATTCTCCATCTTCCCTGAGTATTTTCTATTTTAATTTCCTAAGGGAATAAAAAACAGTGAAAGAACTGCAAGTATTACAAGCAGTTGAACTAAACCCAAACTAGAGAAAATATATTGTTGCCACACTGACTTAATGGAGAAAAAAGTCCTGGCCAGGAACATGTGACAACAATGTCTAAATCTGAAAGAGGGACTGGCATGATACATGGTGAAGCCAAACTTCCCAACTTCTAATGAATCCTACAGCATGTATAGACCCATAAGCAAATGCTCCATATACGGGAGAACTCTGGTTGTTTTCCAGCGCATCCTCAACTCTATGTAAACCAGGAGGTGAGAGACCAAAGTAAGATCCAAAATGAGATACCAGATAGTTCTTTCATCCAGTTTTAAATATATGAATACATAAATCAATGTGCATGTTTATGTGTCTGGCTCCAATTAATAAGCACCCGTCCTATGCCTCAGGCTTCCTGACAAGCATCAGAATTAATAATTTAATACATGGAAGAATGATAATCTTGTGGTTAAGTAATTTGAAAGTTGGATCAGTTCTTGGCTCTGCCATAGATTTCCTGTGTGACCGTGGGCAAGTCACTTAATCTCCTTGGCCAAGTACCTCAAAGGTATGTAGGTGCCTGATCCCACCAGTTAGGCGCCACTGCTATCTTCAAAAAAGCATTGCTTAGCTGTTCCTTCAGTCGGTAGGTGTCTGATTTCTCTCATTAGGCATAAACAGGGTTTGCTGACGTCATCCCAAAGGTTAATGAGCCACTTTGAGGCCTTATTCAAGTTCAGACTCCTGGGTCCCCACTGTGTCGCAGCTGGAAAAGCTGGCTTTCAGATCATGGGACCCCACGTGGAGGTGCAGAGGATGAACCTGCCTAGTTAGAGAGTACCAAGCAATTTTGGCTGGGGAAAGCACTGTCTTTTTGCAAGGACTTTGGCTGTTAGCCGTCCTTTCAAAGCTGGGAAGGCTTTTTTCCATCCATCCCTTGTCTGGACCCCTGCACAATCAGTTAGGTAGCAGGGAATCTCAGTATAGGGGAAATTATAGGAAGGACAGAGGAGGACAGAGGCCCTTAGCCTGGGCCAGGAAAGTGCACCCTCTGTGCCTCACGGGAAGGGAGCAGCCACGTCTGGGCAGTGTCAGCCTGCCCAGGGCAGCCCAGCAGTGCCTGATGGCAGCATCTCCTGACTCACTGTCTCCTCTTTGTTGTGAGCATCCACTGGCCTCCCTCCTGCTGCTGCTGACTTTCCAAGGGACAAAGCGATGTTCATCACTACTGCAAGTCCTCACAACAGCAGCAAAGGTCAGCGCCCTGCTGAGCCCCCAAGGGAGCTGAAGCATCTGAAACTCAGAGCAATTAAATAAAAATAATCCACTTTAATAATCCATTAAAGAAAAATAATATTTGCCCTTGTGACAGACTGGGGGGACATTGACCCACTCAGTGATAGGAAACATTACACATTCCTTTCATTTCCAGCTATTGTCTGAGGGTGGTGTTTGGGGTATCTTGGCATTTAGTGGCCAGAGCTGTTGCTCAGAGGCCCCTGCCCATCTTTCCAGAAGGAATTGGAAACCTGAGCAGCTCTGAGTAAAACCCAGCGGGCTGTGCAAAGGGGACAACCACAGGAGACCACTTCCACATTTGGTGCACTTTCCCATATTTCTTTGGAAGAATAACAATATTCTAAGACTCGGGAATTTTAGACTTTGAGGACTGGACTTAAACAAGTCAGTCATGTTGTTCAGGTCTTTAGCATATGTTCTAAGCTCAGCCAATTGCACTTGATAAAAAAATAAAGAAATTTTACAGAGCAGGAAAGGAGTAAGCAGAAAATACAGTATTGAAATTAATTTAGTGGTTTAAGAAATTATTCCAGCTAAAAACTTACTGTGGTAGCTGTTTTAAGACATTACAAGCCAATCAAAATTATATTGAAAATTAGATTTTCCATATGTGATTTAATGGTTTCCATAACAATGTGTAGCTGCTAAATCTCAGGAATCACACATGAGAAAACTGATCTCTGAGCATGACTGAAAGGCACTGAGCTACCCAAGGTAAGGAGATTTCGAGCTGATGAAAGCTATTCTCTGAGGTCAGTGTACTTGCACGGCTGTCTCTAGAGCGTATGCTGTGGGGGTAGCAGCTTCAGTGGAGGAGAAAGCAGGCCCTAGTGCTTATTTCTCCTTGTGCTGAAAACACAGAGCTCTCTTTTTGTCTGTTTTACTGGCACAGCCCAATGGAGTGAGCCTGCTCACTGCTGCTGCCCACAAGGAAGAGTTCCCAGCATGGGAGATGGAGACCTTTCCCAGAAAGCTTTGCCTGTCATTCCCTGCACAAACAGATGCCAAACGAACCCCATTCTCTCCCAGAAGCAATAGCAACTTGATGCTTCAGTCTTTTTTTGTTCCCTGCTGTGCAGTTGTAACTTCTCCCTTCCTACAGAAGTGTACCCAGGGAGGTACAGAAGAATTATGCAAAAAATCTCAGCTGTGGCCAGGAGGGCAAAGGCGTCCCCAGCCTTCAGGTGAGGCTCTGTGAGATGTCAGCTGGGATCACAACTGCCTTGGCTCTTGGATAGATTCAGTCAAGCCAGAAGGAAAGCCAGCTCTACAAAGTTCATTGCAATGCCAAATAAACCAGGATTTGACAAATGAACTGCCCTGACACACATTATGGGAGAGACGTTAGGTTCAAAGCACCTCCTGTGCCTACATTTTGCCAAGGAGTGCAGCATGACAAAAATTAAAACTTAGGAACTCCTTTGTGACTTTTAAAGTTAGCCAGGAAGTGCTTGGGGTACACAGACTGGGACATTACAATAACAAACAAACACAAACAAAAAAAAAAGCAGGAGATTCGTAAAAATAGCACTGTATTTTGAAAATAAGTATTTTAGAGAGGAAAGCAATTCTTCTACACCTCTGCTGTATGCATCCTCCAGAAACAATCTCAGCCCCAGTCTGCCATCATTATAGTCAGCACCTGCCACAAATGCCTTCAGGCAGGACCAGGTCTTGTGCTGTCCTTCTGGGAAGGTTTTTTTTAATGGATAATGTGATAAATAGAGTATAAAAATATACTGGTTAACCTTTTTCCCCTTCAGCGCAATCATTATAAAGGTTGATCTTTTTGACAGTTGATCCAGCACACAGGCATTGACTAAATCAATAGTGGATGGAGGTTTAGCCAAGAAATTAATCTACCTGTAGGTGCAACACTGATCACAAAATGTGGTGGAAAGGGTCCCATGAAAGCTCTTACACTACCCTGGGCTAAAGTGAAGGGTTTTCCTCTTACTGACTGGTAGAGATCAACTATTTTCTTACAGCCCTGAGCCACTTGGTCTAGTGGAAAGTGTCTCTGCCTATGAAGGGGGTTGGAACTAGATGATCTTTAAGGTCACTTCCAACCCAAGACATTCCATGATTCTATGATCACACTTTATTGTTTTTTAAAGGGTATATAGCCATTGCTCTCCATGCTGTGTTTTACAGGCACATAAGCATGAAACACTTTGTGAGCTAAATCATTATTATACCTAATGATAAGCATTTAGAAATAGTTTATTAACATCTGGCAGTCATCAGCCTGTAATGAGAGGTAATTGTAATACATCCATTACAGAAAATTACTTTTGATGCTTAATGGACAGAAACATTAGCATCCATAATTGAAGGATTTTTTAAAAACATCTTCATTCAACATATTTTACTTATTTTCATTTTTTTTAAAATGTGAATTACTTTTTATTTCTGGTTGAGCACAAACACTTTGCAAAGGAAATTAATGGAGGCTTCTTGTTATGAGCCAAAGGAAATAAAATCAAACAGATGGATATTGTAAACAGGTATTGTCAAAAATCCACATAATGTTTTCTTGTGTGTCCTTAATGAAATGTGCATTTGCTTTATTGAGATTTTGCTGGCAGTTATATCAGAGAGATGCAAGGTAATTATATATTTGATACAGCTACTGTTTAATCCCTTTATACAGTTCTTTCAGCAGTTTAGATACACAATTAACTTACAGGTCCTCTCAGCATCTACTCATGGGATGAAGAGCTGCAAAAGATATAACTTATTTTTTCATATTTAACCCAAGAAATCATCAGAAAACACTAGGCCAATGAAAAATTATTAGCAAATCAGGAATATGGAAATCAGAAAAGACGCCACCACTTTCTACAAATAAACATCAAAAGGGAAATGCTTAAAATAATAATAATATATTTGTTATTTTAGAAAAGGATTTTCTAAATGCAAGATCTCGCATTGTATTTTTACAAATGTTCTTTCTCATGAGATTTTTTTTTTTTCCATGCTGTGTTTACTTGCATTTTTAAAGGTCAGAAACAGAGTTGACTTCCCTGGAGTTTGATTTTGTATATTAATTATCAACAGACATCACAGCTTTTGGCATAACATCAATATTATCATAGTTTATATGCAATTATTCTCACAGTAGGTTCTAGTTCATTAATTTCTGAAAAGCTGATAACTGTCAACAAGACTGATTTTTTTAATGCTATCATTAAAAAAAAAAAAAAATCTTTTACTTCCCTGTTTGTTATTTCTCCAGTGGCATATCTCATTGTAGTAACTCCTTCATTTCGGTTGCCCTGAGTTTCATCTGTGCTAGGATGGTACAAACCAAATTTCTCTTGAGCAGGTATTCCACAGGATTTTACTTGTGGTATAGTAAGATTCAAGTATTTTGCTGATAATCTAAGTTTTCCAGCATTTCAAGATCTTGAAAATAAAAAAACAAATCCAAATCATGTACGTTGGTCACCTTCTTTAAGGCACACGCGCTCCCTCAGCTCCCTTTATAACCCGTGGGGGCAGCCAGCCTCCCAGGTGCTCCCACCTAGCTTCAGCAATGAGCGCAGCTGGGGTGAGCTGTGCCTGCCATGAGCAGAGGAGGGTGATCAGCCTCTCTCAGGGCTAAAGGGCTCACTGAAGGCTGCCTGGCTGGCTCACAGTGCTGTAACGGAGGTGCCTGAGCTGGGGTGCAGTAAGTTGGCCATGGTATGTAAATCCTTCATTGATGAAAATACCCTCTCATTCTACTCAAAACCAAACTGAGGCATATTCCCCCCCAACCCCCCTGACCTGTTCTGCTGTGCTGTATGTTAGAATAAATGCTGACATCCAAGCATCTATCATGTTCATGATGAAACTAGATGAGAAATTGCATATTGGTCATTAAGTAATGCACAACATATATGTTTTTGCTTAGCTTTCAGAGCACATGACTTCAAATTCCATATGTCCGTGACACTAATGTCAAGTTTTTTTTAATCACCGGAATAGATTCTTGATCCTCCAAATTTGATTCAGAGCTTTAGGAAGAAGCCTATGCAGGGCTTGACAGAGTAAAAGTCATGCTGGTTTTACCTACCTCTTTCTTGTACCAGAACTGTCTGAAATTAAGCACTTGCAAAATCTCTTGAACACCTGGACAGTCATTAAGAGACTTTTCCTTGCTTCAGAGCTTGACCAGGGATGATATTCCCTGCTTTTTATTACCAGTGTTCAAGTTCCTATTCAGTTTTTCTTTTGAGAAAAGGAAGAGAAGAAGGGAAAAGGGGAAGGAGGAAGAGAGAAGAGAGAGAAAAAAAGAAAGAGAAGCGAAGTATTTTGATCATGGAATATGGATCCATTTTAGTTTATGTTTGCTGAAAGGCTGAGTGCCAGGTGAGTACTCGCCAGAAGCCACCAGGTTATCGAATTGCAGCAAGGACATCCTGAAAAATGCCAAGTAGGGAAATAAACTGTGTTAACTAAGTTCATGCCCCTTGTGACCCTGTGTTCCTCACAGAGTGAAGGCTTCTAGCTTGCTCAGTACTGATTAGAAAAAGACCAAGCCAGAGATTATGCTGTTCCTATATTTAAAAAATACTGTTTTTCCACCTCCTGGCATCAATAAACCCAAAAGGAGTGGGTTATTTTGTTGTATACCAACACACAGTCACAGTGAAAATGAATGCTGTTTTCTAGGTAATTTGTATTAGCACATATTTGGCTCAGTCTTGAGAGTTTGAATTATTGATTCCTCCCTTACTTAAACAGAATTATTTTACCCTCTTTTCTACTAAGCAATCATCTCTGCAGCATCACAGAAATCAGCGCTGTAGGTTGATGACAGAAACCTTTGCTGAGCGGAACGCAGTGGAGTCATTCTGTGTGCACTTGGAGCACAAAGTTTAACCTGTCTGTATAAAAGCTGCCACAAAAACTGCAGAGCTCATCTTTGTTGTTTTGGGCTTTTTTTTTGGCTTGAGGTATTAATTTTTGTCAGATTATGTTACAATCCCAGTGCATGCTTTAACGTACTTACACAAGGCTCACATAGATAAATACGCCCATCCCCTTTTGTATCATTCCATCAGGTACTTTTCACTGGAGATAAATCAGGTACTGAAGCTGGCTGAAGGGTCCTGTGATTTGATGCCAGAGGAGATGTCATCTTGGCTTTGGCATGCGTGTCGGAGGCCTGCAGTGGTACCTTGGTGCTCTGTCAGAGCAGGCTTGGAGGAGCATTGTGGAGAGCTGGCTGATTTTCAGGAGCTCTTTGAGCTGCAGGAAGATCCACAGGGAGTCTGATATGCATTATCCTGTCAGAGTACGGTTAAATAAAGATCCGTAATTAACTGCTTCAGTGCTGTCACAGGATCTGACTGATGCTTATTTCTCAGTATCTATAGCTAAAAACCTTCTGGGCAGAGGAAACAACATATGACTTAATGAATATTATTGGCTTGTCATAGTCTCACAAGACAAGTAATAGCAGTTTAATGTTGAGGTGCAGAAGGTGGATCAACAAAAGCCCCATCACAGAATCTTGCCCTGTGTGTGCCTCTGCTCCATTCTGAATCACAGATACAGATAAATCAGTAATAAGGAATGAGTTTTGACAGAATGTACAGTAACCCCGAGGATTTTGAACTGAAAACTAACAAGCCCAACATGCAGAGGGTAGTGCCAGCCCTGGGACAAAGACTCCTCCATTGCCAAGTGGTTGCCAGGGACTCTGGCATGGCTCAGGGCTGTGCCAGCTGAAAACCAGCCGTGGGAGAATCACTGGCCAGGGACAGTGCCTAATGAGTGGTTTGCATACAACAGCTCCCGTGTGGGTAGTACAAGACTTTAGCAGCTTGGAAACATCATTTGGCTCCACCAGTCCAATTCATCTGCTGTGTCCCCTGAGTGCTACCATGCTGCAGGCAACTGTGGGGCAGCTGTTCATAGAGAGCTGTTTGAACGGGATGAGTTCCCTGACTTTAGTGCCTCTGGGAATTTGGTATTTTTTATGTTCCTCCCTGTGAGAATCCGAAATGAATGTCAATGTGCAGCCACCACAGTTATAGGCATGTGGGTCTGAGTTGCCACTGCTGTGCACTCCCCAAGGCTTTTTGCTTCAGGGCTCACTGGCTGTTGGAATCCTCCCTGTTCACATCATATGGACCTTAATGCTGGAAGACACTTGCTTCTATCCTCCCACTGAGGTACAAGAATTCATGTGTGGATGTATCGTTACTGAGGCCAGGGCACTGTTTCCATGTCTTGCCAGAGGCTTTGTGCTCTGAGGACAACTGCTCTGCTTGCCTGTGTGCCTCCACTGCCCTGGGGCCACAGCATCTGGGTATTTCCTGAAGGATTTAACAGCAGCCTGCAGTCAGGTAATGACCCCTGGTGCCATTCACCCCTATGGCATGTGCCCACTTGGAGCTGCATGCCACCAAAGAGGATCTAAATTTGCCTGGAGCTGGACTATCTCAATGCCATGGAAACACTTCTCTATGTGCTGCTTTCTGCAGGTGTCAAATAACTGACGGATGGAGGTGACACGGGTCAATAGCTGCACCATGACAGACATGAGGAGGGGATGATGCCCAGTCAGCATCTTTGTATTTTCTATTGGACTTGCCTTTTTGCCAGCAGATGATATTACAAATTTCCAAGTCTGCTGCCTGCTTTGAGAGAAAGAAATGATGTCATACCTTTTTGTGAAGTAGTTAGTGGCTGTGACAACGCAGTAAAGACCAAAGGCATCAGGTGTTAAAGACATGATTTGATTCTTCAGGAACCAGAAGAATCCACTCACCAGTGCTCACTGGGGGTTGCCTGTTGAAGTTACCACCTAAATCATGAGCTTTTAAAGTATTTTTAAGAATAAAAATCTGCATAATTTCCAGTGTCATCCATATTAATCAAGAGAATAAACCAGTCAAGACCAACTACGGTGAAGGAGCTACTTTTCATGTGTCTTTTCATGATGTTCTTCAGACTTAGTTAATTGGCATTGAAGTAAAAGTTACAGAATATATTAGCCTGGCAAAAAAAGAAAAGATAGTGCTACTTCTCTTTGAGATGTGAACACCATTTTTTATTTTCCTTCCATGAGGACTATTGTACATTCTCTCTTGTGTTTTTGGAAATAAGAAGAATTTTTAAATGGCAAAGCAAAAGGAATTAGCAGTAGAAAAGTTAAAAGACAAATGGATCATCTCTGGAAGAAATGGAGAAGGGTGCAGAAGGAGTCGGGAAGGAACAGCTGGGACAGCTGACCCCAAACTGACCAAAGGGATATCCCAGACCATACAACACCATCCTCAGCATATAGACCTGGGGGAAGATGACAAAAGTGGGGAACATTTGGAGTCATGTTGTCTTCCCCAGTCACTGGCACTCATGATGGATCCCTGCTTTCCTGAGGATGGCTGAACACCTGCTTGCCCATGGGAAGCAGTGCATGAATCCCTTGTTTTGCTTTGCATCTGTGCACAGCTTTTGCTTTTCCTATTAAACTGTCTTTATCTCAATCCATGAGTTTTCTCACTTTTACTCTTCTGATTTTCTCTCCACTCATCATCAGGCAGTAAGCAAACAGCTGTGTGGGCTTTAGCTGTTGGCTGGGGTTAAATCATTATATAGATCTACTGGAATGCAAAACGTTACCTGAAAAAATACCCTACTTAGTTATCTCTTGCTTACAAAAATGCCGAAAAGCTCTCAGGATGCTCTCTGTTACTGATTTTAGGAAAATCTTTCTATCTGTATCACCTATAATCAAAGCGAAACAGCCAGAACAAGAAGGCAGGGCAGGGATACACAGGACTTCATTCTGTCTACACCTTTACCGTCACAGATGACCACATCATTGCTATGAAATTAGAAAGCTCCAAGTCAAAAGACAGTTATAATACTTTGAGTAACATTAATACATTTATTCAATTGTCATTTACTTTTCATTCATAAAAAGGACAAAGCACAGTCCTGCTCTACTCATTTGAAAAAAAAAGAAAAAAAGTAACTAAAAAACCAGTTCAATATTCATCAGTATCAAATAATAGCAATATCAATTTTCCTGAAATATAAAGAAACAACAAATATGTCTATCTATATAAACTTTAATTAAGAACCTTGCATTTTAAAGCAGATGATACATTAGTTAGCTTTTCTTGACAACAATTTGAAACTGAAGGTCCCAGTCAAATTTACACAATTATGTGAAACAGAAAATCTCCAACTATCTGATCAGTATGTGACACCTACCTCATCTGTGTTGCTGATTTCAAAAAAGAGAAGTGGCTTTCCTTCCCAGGTCATTTCCATGCAAAAATGAAAGAGTTTTGCTTCTTACACCATGTATTAGAAAAGTAAAAGGCAATCATGCATTTGGCAAAAGATTTAGTTGTGGTTGTATATTATATAAAAATGAGTCATACTGCAAAAGAACAAAACCAAATGAAACACAATAAAACACATTTTTTTTGTACAGAAGGCTTACAGCATATTAGTTTCTTATGTACGAAGACAGCTCATTTCTCTTTCAAATAATTATACAATTTATGAAACTCAGTAGTGTTTGACACTTTGACATTCCTCTATAGGGGAGTTATCACTTTCACCTATTTAAAAAATTTTCATCTTGTAACAAAGAGTTAAAATTAAACTAAACCAGTATTATTGATATTTATTAATGAAGACTCTACACTTTTACATGTAAATATATAGTACAAAATTATACAAATAAAAGAAAGGTGTGTAAATTATTAATAGACCTATCCTTGCTTCATGTAAATATTATTACGGACCCCTACAGTATCAGTTCTAAAAAGATAAAATCTATTTCTAAGTAGCTAGCAAGGTTGTGCTAATAAAATATGATTCAAAGCTTATAATTCTTGAAGCATCAGACATTGCACTATTACTTGAGCCAGCTGATTCAACATCACTGTGTTTCTTCATCATTCACACTCAGACTAATTCCCAGCATACCATGGAAAATGAAAGGAATGTGCATTTCTTTAACAACTTAAAAAAACCCAAACAAACCAACAGAGAAACCCAGCACTGAAACACTCTAGACACAGTCAGAACAAAAACATTCTCTATCTCTAATAGAGTTCCCATTTTGCAAAGGCCATAGTAAACATGTAGCTTTGACTAACAGTTGGGATCTGACTTTCACGTACTAACATACAGTTGGATCATTCAGTACTCTATCAAATAGAGAAATGGTCTCAGAACTTTAAAACTCTTATTTACAACACTATGAACATTAGAACAATATCAAGTTCTTGAAAAAGCATATAGTTCTCCCAAATGTACGCCTTCAATACAGGAAGGTAACACCTGGCGTCTGCAGCATAAAAATGTAAATATAATAATTTTTTTACTGTGCTACTCTGCTTTTGCCATTTATTGTATATCTTTTTCTTTTTTTTATATTTTAAATCTTTTCACTTTAAAAAATAACATACGTTTCCTACCATTTCATGGTCCAGTTGGTTGATCTTAGCATGGACTTAATCTCCAAACTCCTAAGTGTTATATTGCTACCTTAATAATAACAATAGTAATACGACTAAATCAAAACCAATACATTACGCTGCTTCCCCGAAAGCTGACATTTGACTCCCAAAATCAGCAACAATTACAATAACAGAATTTTTCAACAGAATTCTTTTAAGAAAAGAATATAATAAATCTTGCGTCAGTGAAGCACAAGTAAATTTCTTCAAGCTGAGCATGCTATTCATGTCTCGGGTGTTCTGAACATATTTAAAACAAAAAATCCTTATCACTGACTTTTATTTCAATTCCTTTGAATTCTATCCAATAGCCTCAAGAAATATAGCTCTAAATAATGAAATGTTTTTGCTTTGACTGTCTCTCTAAAAACCAGTAATCCCAATAAATGATGACGGGGCTATTCAAAAATATGCAGTACACAAAACATATAGGATAGTACAGACAGACGTAATACTCTTACATTTATCACATACAATCAACATTTCAATCTCTATTATATTTCACAATTTGTTATTCAAGTTAAAGCACCTACGTATGGTGATTTTACTTTCACTGTACAGCCTATGTTATTGGGTTTTAACACTGTAACTTGCCCCATTGGACCGAATCATGCAACTGTCACAGATCAGCATAAGTGTTTTATAAGGCATATTGGAACAAGTTAAAAATATTTCTTAGCCGTTCAAAAGTTGAATTACTTCATGAAGGAGTTCCTGGATGCCTCAGTCCTCTTAAAGTTCATAGGAAATCGGTAGGGTAATTCATTTTAAAGTGTAATTTATTTGGCTTAGGATGGTGCCACAGGAATCAAAAAGAATCGTGGTCCTCATCTTCAAAGGGAGTCCTTTGTGTTAGGTGGAGGACAAGGTGAATCCAGCTACATTCAGAATCCCGAGCAGGCAAGGACACCCAGGGCAGGCACCACCAGGACCAGGAGCAGAGTCGGTACTCCAACAGTGGCACCTGTGCATTGAACAAATAACAACACAGTGTTGGTCTTACTTCAGCTCTACTCACAGTGGGGGGAATAATCCTGAAGTCCACAGAGTTTGGAGGCTGGAAGCCAGCTGGCACACCTCAGCACAGCCCCTACCTGTATGTATAATCAGAAATGGCCAAAGGGACTTGCTACAGCACAGTGGAGGACTCACCCTTTTGTTCTGCAAGCGCTGTTTATGCAGCGTGTTTATACAAGAAACAAGGCCATTCAGGACACATCAGTGTATTTTGATTTGGCCAGTCCAACAAGCCAGGAGGTTGTTATACCAGGAGGCAAAAGGTCAAAATAAATATTTAAGCATGTGAAAACAAAATTAATGGAACCTTTGAAATATGACAAAGCAAAGAGACACCTTTGGAAATGTTAAAGCTCATATGAACAGCAATAATCTGAGAGATGTCAAAGAGCCTGGTCCGTTTGTTTACCTGCCAGATTACAAAGTCCAGATGGCTGACTTCTAGCAGTGTGGCATTTACGTCTGTTAAAGTCACAAGGGTCCTTCTTAAACAATTTTAAGACAGAAAATATTAATCTATGGCTTACAAACTTTACATGACTCTCTCTGGCAAACAGAAATAAGAATTGCTGTTATTAAGTGGCTTGTGTTGCCATGGTCCAGCTCCCTGTTAAGAAGCATCTATATGAGAAAATAACCCAGCCAAACTGTGCCTGGCTGTCAGTCTTGGAGATGGGCCAAAGGAGCCTGAGAACTGGCTATTCTTTTATCCCAGAGGCTTGTCTATACCAGGATGGTGAATGGGCAGTGTGGGAGCTTACTGCTCGTCTTGCTGTTGAACACAGACTACGGACAGAAGTGTTTGCAGCTGGTGGTGACAGTCCTGTGGCACTGCTGGAACAGGCCCACTGGACAGCTCTCCAGAAAATGCTGAATGAAGAAAAACCATATTGAGAAGGTAACACAAACTGAACAGCAAAGATTTCAGCGGGCCTGAAACAAGCACAGCATGACAAACTGTAAAAGTACGGGGGTATATTTATCTGTATCTTTTAGTGATTTATGAGGCACATTAATATTTTCTGTAGCTTTTATTCCTAAATATCGAAGTAGTGGTTCTTAATGAATAAACAGCCATAAGAAAAAGAAAATAATTCAGGTTTCGTGTCTATCCACAGAAAATGTATTCTGCTTTTCTCATGCTAGGATAATGCAGTTGAAAGACACAAGTAAATATTTTGAATGCTTCTAATGGAGGAAAATGAGACAAAAAGGTTGCTGAGAGAAGTTGAATGATGAGTAAGTAGGAGGAAACTTCTATTTGCATGTTGGTATTCTACAAAGAGAAAAGAATAATAAATCTGCTCCTGAGATGTGCTTGCTGGCTTCAGAATTAATAGCTAGCAATTGACCTCATTATAGTGGTTCCTTACAACATTTAGGCACTGTTGCAGATATATTTCTCAGCTCTCTTAAATGAAGCAAATCCTACCCTTAGACAGCACATTAACAGAACATTAGCAGGATAAATGCACATTAAACAGATCATCTCTTCTGTTTTTTCTTGTTGGATTACTGACCTACATGTAAAGATCCATACTTTACTGGAAATGCCATTCACCATTGCATGACAGCCAGTACACTCCTGTGGCTCACAAATGAAAGTTAATAAAAGTTTTGCCTAAGAACAGACTACAAGATTTAATTCTGTGCAGTAATGCAGTTGTGATCTGTCAGTTTTAACAAACCTTTAAAAATTAGAGAAAACACCTTATAAAGACTTAATGGATGTGTACAAATAAACATGTGGATGCAAATTAAAAGAGAAGGATCATTAAGCTCCCTCTGAAGTCTGGCCAGATACAAGCTGGATGTACCTAGCGCCTAAAGATTCTTTCTCTCTTCAGTGTTATAATGTGTGATCTCTCCTCTCAACCAGCACCTTGTGGATCCAATGTGCAAGCAATTGCAAATTAAAGCCATCAAAGTCAGTGTCAAAACCAAATCAGCATCACACGACCTAACTACCACTCTAACACACCATGTGTGAAGACCGTCAAGAGTCCTCATTTCTTTTAAATAAACAAAACACATGCCTTATATTTGGTGTGGGGTTTTTTTCCACCAACACCAAGCAAAAATTGTGAAATCTTGCACAGGCTTTACTACTGTCTGGTATATAATTCCTGTAGTTGATATTTTTAAATTAAGGACTAAACTATCTACAGAAACATGCAGTCAGAATGCAGTTAAACATCAAATAAAATTTGTATGGGATGCATGCAGCTAACCGAACTTTTTGTCTGTCTCCTATTACCAGGAGCCTTTCTCATAAGTGGTTGTTTATCTGTCTGAGTTAATAAAGAGAATAACTGGTGGATGGTTTTTCCTTCAGCAAGATCTTTATGTATCACAGGAACTCCTGGCAAAGTCCCACTAATCCACAGCTTCCTATTTGTATTTTAAATTCTCTGTTGACACCTCAATCACATAACATCCATGATGAAATCTTTTACATTTCTGAAAGGAGATCCTAATTTTTACTGACATCTTGAACAAGTAAGCAACAGTCTTCCAATTATACTCAAAAGAAATGAAATCAATTTAATGCCTAATGGAACAGCCATTAAAGCAGTTCAGAGTTTGATATATTTCCTAAGCCTTTGTGACAATTTGTTAGGTCATTATTTTCTTTAAATGTTACTTATCTTTATATATCATATTTCTGGCCCAGCATCAGTGTCTTTTCATACTGGATTGTGAAAACAAATGTAGAGACCTGTATAAAAATCTTTCTTTCTTTGGATTTGTGAACCAGGAAATTAGTTACTGGTCATCTGTGAAACTGTCATATATGAATCACTTCTCTTTTTCAGTGGCAAAGTGCTTGCCCTGCCAACATACACAAACTACAGGATATTCCTTAGCTAATCATGAGATGATCCTCTTGTGGCAAAACTCGTTCTCTGCTTTTGCTGTCAGGAAAGTTTGTCCAAAAACCAATTTGTATTAAATTAAATCAGTTTTCTTAGTTTCTGGGTACGGAACATCAAGGAGAGTCTACATGGCTGTTCTAGTTTGAGGAGGAGTGTGTTTTTAAAGTGAGTATCTCAGCCACCCCCTTTATTGGGGTTTATTTCATACTGTGGAGCTGTCTTGGATACCCTGTGCAGGATTCAGATTAGAGGTGGTGCACAGTAAAACCTCACATGAGCATCCAGTGTGGAGCTGGATCTGCAACGCCACTGCTTCTGTCTACAGATACACCCCTTACATGCTGTTCAAATCATTCAGGTAGATGCAGACTCACTATCTGAATCATGAAACTGCACCACATTTTTCACTATACAAGTTATTATACTTGTAAGGAAAAGAGTAAGTTTTCTTATCAGGACAAGGATTCTATATGATTCATAAAAGATTTAAGTTCGTAACATAGATTTTGTACCTTGCTAACGAAATGAGTCTGTGTGGTGGTACAAACACCCTTGTCCTTGGGCCACACTAAGACCTCAGAAAAACTCATGAGCCTTAACAAAGCAGCACCAGACTGAGCTCCTCGAGCTTATCAGAAACACTGCTCCCAAGAACTTACGTTGTCTAATGACCTTCTGGTTTTGATAGACAGCCTTAGAAACTTATATTTCTTGTCTGAATAACAACCCAAGTGGAATGAGATTTTTGTTATTGAACTTCCAAAGGTATCAATGCAAATTGCAGTAAGATAGAAAATTACTATGGCCAAAGCTAAGTCTCTTGCAATCCTATAAACAACAGTGAGACCCTTTGAGTTCTCCTGGACCACAGCAGGCTGCAGCTTCTGAGGGTGCCTCTCAGAGCCAGCAAATTCTCAAATTTGCTGTGCTTGGAGGACAGCTGACAAATCCCAATGACAGAGCCTGGGCTGATACTCCCACTCTTTGGCACTCAACCCTTTGTCTGTTGAGAAGACGGAAATGAGCTCTTCGCTGAACTCGATGGGAATTATTCACAAACTCCTTTAGGACTGTGTGCATGTGAGTGTGAATATGCCATAGCAATGCACTATGAATGTTGCTCTCTTACATTCTTAAGTATGTTAGATTCATAAGTCAGGCCTATAAGTGAGTTACTGGTGTGCTTATATTAAATTCTACAGACTAGTTTCTTAAATTGTTTAAGTTAGGCTACTGATTAAGTGCTGTTAAGTTTAAGTGCTTCTAAAAACTTCAGGCCTAAACCATTGCTCAAATCCAAGGATAAGTTTGGCAAGGGGATCCACTCAGACCTTGTGACACAGCCAGAGTCTCCCTTATTCCTTTTTATCCTTATCCTTTTCCATCCACACCTTTTTCCATTCCCTGCCTCCATGTAGATAATTTTCGGTTGATTTTAGTTTTAGATTGATTTGGTTTAGATTTTAGTCTGATTTTTCTCTGTGTGTTTTGTCCATCTAGTAAGTAGAACAGCGAACCTTGCCAACCAATTTTGTCATGCTTTGTCTTTGATATTAAACCCACTTTTGCTGATACCTTTGCTGGTGATTCTTTGAACAACCTAAAAACTCATTCACATCTGTCTGCCTTTGTGCAAAACATTTCTTTTTTTCTGAAAGAATGACCAAACTCCTACACATTTTCCTATAAATAATACTATCCTTTTGATCCAGGATCCAAAGACCTATATTCCACTAGGGCTGTCTGTTTTTTATCTCTCCTTTTTACTTTGAGAAAGGTAATTGAAAAGCCTTCTCATATTCTGTTTCCCCTTGCTTCTAACTAAGCCTGTCCACTTCTGTAGGAAGAAAACAGGTCACCGTATTTACTCAGGAAGAACAGAAAAACAAAAAACGGGAGAAATATAATTTCTTCAGGTTAAATTAAACTGCACAAAACAAAGAGGTGGGTTTGTTGTTCTTTCAACTGGCTGTTGAAAAGAAATTGCTGTTGTCCCAGCTGGAAATACTATCTTCACGAAAGACTACTGCAAAAGAAATAGGTAGTATCAGCTGACATGATTTAAATTGTTATCCCTATTCATGGTAAATGGAAAATAACTGAACTAATTATAGTATACTTATCTTGCATCATTGGCATCATTACTAAATCATGCATCCAACTTTCCCTTGTCTAGGAAACTTTTGTTTGTGCACGAGGAAATTTTCCTCTTGCCTGTGCCATAAACCTTTCAAGAAAGGCTCTATGGAGTGATTCACAAGCCTGTGATTTAGTGTTTTTGCAGCAGAGTAGATGTATGGGATGGAAATGAAGCCGTCTGTCCATCTGCCCGTGCTCTGTGCTGTGCTAAGGTTTGCTGTGCATCTGTGGAACAGCTTTACAACTATCCTAAGGAAAACATACTTGAATTGCTGCTAATGGCCTGGGTGGTTTCTCCACCCCATGGTGTTAGTCTGCCTTCTACTTGAAAATTCAGAGCCAAGGAAACATTTTGTTTTGTTTTGTTCTGGCAAGAGCACCTGGCACTTTGGCATTGTCAGCAGCCAGGGCTTCTTTTTCATTGACTCTAACCCTGCCACAGACTTGGGATGCCAAAACGAAAAGATGACCTGGACTCTGAGGAAAATCAGAAAATTTTCAGTCAATGGGTTATTACTTAGCTGTCAATAAACATAGGTTATTTCTCAAATACCTCTTCCCTTTCACATATATTAATATTCATTACAGATTGTTTTGTATGGAGAGTAAAGCAGAAGACCACTGGTGTATTTTTTATATAAAATGTACTCTTTTAAAGCTGTGCATGCAACAAATAATAGCATGAGGGTCTCCTGTGACCTAGGCAGTGGATCTTCTTTGGCCAGCTGGTATGTCTGGGGATCTCTGAGTGAGGATTCTACTCCTCTCTGTTCAAGAAATAGGAATTTGGGAATGTTTCTTACAAATAAATTCAGCCCAAGTATACACCAGATGTGTCACACTTTTTGACTTGCAAATAATCCACATTAAAAAAAAACACATGGTACAATAGGCAAACAGTACAAACTCTACAGGTGCAAAATGGTGGCAGAGCCTTGCTCCCTGAATGCTGCAGCACCGCGAGGAATGATCAGTGGGAACATGCAGCCCCCAGGGCTGGAGAGAACAGGAAAAATATTCAGCCAATGCAAATAATGGACTGAGAAGCAGCAAAGAAAATAAATTAGTCCAACAGGCCCGATCATCTTAAATTTGGCCTTGCTCTTCGGCAAGGCAGAAAATATATCTCAAATCAGGCATAAAAGTCACTGCAGACAGGAAGAAAGGAAACAGAGATTATCACAGGATAATGCAGACTAAGAAAACATAACAAGTTACAAAAATATTTCTGCTATCTGTCCAAGCTTTGCGTTTGAATAGAAAAAATTGAAATTAATGAGAACATGGCTTTTCACGAAAATGCTTGTTCCATCACTGAGTGTGCTGTAGGGGATGTAATTGTCACCTTATTCAATCAAACTAAGGCTTGGAAGGAGGCAGTACCAATAAATTAGAATTGTGATGAAATAAAATGTGACGATGAAGAAAAATCAAGAAAAAATACCAGAGAACAAAATGTTGATTTAAGCAGATGTATGTACCATGTTAGACAGTATTCAGAGTATTTTCCACTTAATTTTTGAGTCATGAGACAACAGAAAATGCATTTTGGAAAATTATCTTCTTTTAGAGGAGAGCTCTTTTGGAAATGTGCTTTTAGTTTAGTAGAAGCTTTTTGCTACATTCTTGCACCAGATGCATAAGAAGTTCCAAGACGAGTAACAAAGGACTGTCATGCCAGCTAGATAGGGACTGTTTTCTTCAGCATTACTTACGATTTTTACCTGTGTTTTCCTCCTCTTATTACTACAACAATCTCTGCCACAGATGGATATTTTCAAATCACAATCATAAGATTTTGAGTATACCACATGAAAAGTGAATGACCACCTGACTTACTTGATACTAATATGTGCAATAAACATTTATGTCCCCTTCAAATAGTAATTGAAAAAATTAAAAGACAAAATAATTAAAAGGATTGTGTAAGTTAGTAGAGGCAAAAATTATGCATTTTCCTTTCCTTTCCTTAAAAATAAATATTCCCTCAGGATCCTAAAACATGCCTCTTGCAAATGGAATTCATATGTGTATATATGTGCACAGTGAAAACAGAGAAACTGTAATTTTGTTCTCTTACTTTAAGCATATACAATACATAAATTTTTCTTGGACCAAGTCACTATTTAAACTGAGACATTAGCTTGATTTCATATGTGAAGCTGAAGGTGCATGGTATTTTCCTTTTTTTCCCAATGTTTTCCCAAACGATAAGAGTAACCCTCCCCTCCCCTCTTTCCCACCATGGACGAAATTTTAAAATTTTAGAGCTTGATTCTATTTTTTCTTACCCTGGCACAAATCAATTACACTGAGGCCAGTGCAGTTACACAAGTGAAGTGAAAAAAGAACCAAGCACCATATGGTTTTAGTTCCTACTGATTGCAAGATTGTTTTGATTACACTAATATTAGTAATATGACAAAGCACTGCAATCCAAAAACCATGCAAGACACACACACAAAAAAAATTTCAGCTTTTATAATATTTCAAAAGAAACAGATAAGCCTATTATTAACCACTGAAAAAGACTCCATTGGTTAAACAAGTAGTTCCAACCTTCATCTGGTTGTGGTAACTCAAGAATGAATTTTAAATTGTGTAGCTCGTTAATTTACTATAATGGGCTTCAAAAACATCTCCAAGTTCCTTAGTGTACAACAGGCACTGGCCAATAAAATACTACAGTTCGTGGCTGTATTTTATACTGATTATAGCTGTGTGCTGGAATGCAGCTAGGCACATATACAGATGGATTTTATGATAAGAACTAATATTTCAAGATGTTCACTAAAAAGAAATGCATGCAAGATAGCTGTGTTTGGTAGACTTCTTTTATGTCACTGTCAGCTAAAATAGTGTATCCTGTTGGAAGCTGTCTGGTTATATGAGAGCAAAGGAGCTGCAAGATGTTTGCTTCCCCTTTTAGCAGGTGACTGGGTTTTCTGTGAGAAGGAAGAGGACGAGGAAAACAAAAAGGAAGTTTTTCCCCTAAACAAGGAATTGAGATAGAAATAAAATCTAGTTTCTTTTCCATTTGACTTTCAAATGTAATTATGTTAGTTAAAACGCACTACAAATTTAATTCCCATGTTGGCACTGCAGGGCCAGTTAGTGTTCATGAACCTGAAATATAGGCTAAAAGACATCTTCTGGTGCCCTGTCTGGCCTTCACCTGCCTATCCAGAAGGTCTCAGGTCCCGGGTACATCATGTCATGCCTGCCAGAATTGTGTGAATGCCCCTAGTAATCTGGGGCATCACAAATGCTACAGGCTTTGTTTAACATTCTGAATTACACCCTAGATGACAACTGATTGTAATGGGATTTTAGACACCTAACTCAGCCATGTTATGTAGATTACTTTGGATTTGATACCCAATGAACAGCAGGAAAACATCAATCTGGATGACACACTGGAGCTGTAAACACTCCTTTCACTTTAGTGCATCTTTCCAGCTTGTTTAAGATCTGGCCATTCCTGGTCAGCATACAGGATATTCAGAACCTCTGCCCTAGCTGCTGAATTCTCCCCATTCACTTCTGCAGGAAATTAAGTAGGTTTGAATACTCTGCAATCAAATGTCTAAAGGTCATGTAAGGCAATATTCCTCTCTGAATTTGGTAAAATGTCTTATGCTGTACTTTAGCTATTGTTTACATCTCAGTGTAAATATGTAACTTCCATTTTGGTCAGTCAAGCACGAAAACATGCATTCCTATCAAACTTCATCTTATCTTCTTTGCAATTCTCTGAGAAAAACCATGATTTCTTAAAATTTTTTACTACTCTATCATTCTTTTGGGGCAATTATTCTAAACCCTGATGCATTACTGGAAAATCTCCTTAAGAATAAAAATTAGCAGACATAATTTGCCATGTGTAGGCATTAAAACTACACTTCGTTCTGCTTTTTGGAAAAGCAGCCTAGAAATAACCCAAAGTTCTTGCCTGATTATCTGTATACTATATATTCCAAAGAGATTACCTGCCTTTTGTCTCTTTTTCAGCCTTTCCTAAAATGAGTCCATGGAATGCTGCCTCTGTCTAGGTCACCAGAAGCACAGTCCCTGTCTGTCTAGCTGGTGTATGGTAGAATTTGTGGATGAGAGCTTGTCTGCAGCGTGGAAGGCAGTTCAATACAAAACTCTGCGAACCCCAGTCTTTGTAGGAGGCAAACTCTCCCTGTGGTGCTAATTCTGCACAGGCGTGCTTGGGACAGGTCATACTGGTGAGACTGATCAGCTTGGGCTTAACACTGCACTGACACGATGGCTCTGCCTCCAGCGTGGAAAGTAACCTACCAGCTGTGACCTGAAGGGTCATTGCACCACATCCATGGCAGGTTGTGATGCATGTATGACACAAAGATACCTGGGACATGTCCTAAACACAGCAGCTGCCTCAATTTTTTTGCAGGTTATAAAACAGGTTAAAAGTGATTGCCCCAGTGTACGATAACATGACACAATATATTACAGCTTTTTTTAAGTGGTTGACTTACTACCCCAAAACATTCTCATAGAACATGGTACATGCTATTAACACGTACGCTAAATGGATTAATAATTTAGCCATGGGCAGATTTCAAAACACAATTATTGAAGAATGTTCACTGAATTTCTAGTGTAATTCACAAAGAACAGCTGTAGACTGAATGCAATTAAAATACTTTTAACAAAAGCAGCAGAAGTAAACACCCAAGGAACAAAAATGGCAAATAGAGACAACAACACATTCATATAAAAATTCAGCCAGCACAGGGACTTGAGCCATTCAAACCAACTGTGCTTTGTCATAGTCACATGCCAAATTAAACACAAAGTTAAAAAGATATGTGACACTCTGCTGGTACTCAGATAAGGATGAGAAACTGTATCCTGGAAAGCAAAGAGTCCATGAAGGATTCAGAGATGGTGGTGGACAAACAAGATGAACACCATCTCATAGCCCAGTGCAACGTAATAAATGGCTAATGAAAGCCTTTCATGAATAATACTGGAAGTAGTTAAGTGTGGGGAGGCAAGACTATCTCTGCAGACAGAGCTGAGTTGAAACAGTGCATAAAAGTTATAGTGTCTACAGTCCTAAAGGAAGTCTCAGAAGGTGGAGAGGTGAAGAAAAGAGCTGATGAAATTATTTAAGACCTGAAGAAAATGTAATCATGGAGAAATTCAAGGCACACAGTCTATTGAACATTTGATTAGCCACATGGCTATTATATATTCATTTCATAATGGGAAGAATGTATTCGACACAAAAAGATTCTTTAATCTAACAAAAGGTATAAAAGGCAACAATGCCCAGACCCCAAAAATAAAAGTAGGCCAAAAAATGTCAAGAGTGCAGGTGATTAATCATTACACACAAAATGCAAATTTCACACAAACAAAAATGGTGATACCCACGAGTTCACACCTAGTGATACAAACTGTATATATTATTGAAAACCTGCAGATGGAGGTCCACTCCTTTAGGAATGGGCAGCTTCCGTCACAGTACAGATAATAGAGCATAAGCATTGTTCTTTATAGAAAGCCACAATAATGGTTACATTGCTTGTGTGACAAGAATATTGTTGACATTTAATCCTTTGTATTCCCCAATTTAATTTTTTTAACTAGAAAGACAAGAATAAAAGGCAAGTGTTTGAATCATAACCTTGCAAAGACACTATCCAAGTCCTTGATATTTATTCGTATGTTCTATTTCACACCATAGAGTGCCAAGGCACTACTTACAATAAAAACCTAAGAAGAAAGAGATGTGCAGACCATGTCTGAACTTGTGTTTAGAGCCAACATTTGGCACAATTTGAATTATCCTAAGCCATGGTCCCTCCTCTTCTTTACCAATCATCCAGACTGCTCTGAACTAGAGCATGTGGAGTTTCTCATTGCTTATTTATCACTTTTGTGCCAGAGATTCCTTTTTCACTGAGAAGTGGAACTTCCCCTGCAAGTGGTCTGTGGATCACTGTGGACCACTCCTTTTCTCTATTACCTTCCTTTTAGCGACAGTTGGCAAAGAAATGAGACAGAGGCAAAAGGCACTAGGAACTGTGGGGTTACTGCAAGCTGACCCCCAGATCCTGAGGCCGGCACCATGGAGTTATGCTTGTTGAACACTACCAGACGTGGCAGTCTAACCCAGGGCACCAGCAGAAGCAGTCTGAAATTTGGAAGATTGGCAGTGCCTCCAGGATTGAACTGAACTGCTACTGAAGTATGCTATGTGTGTGCTGTGAGTCCTCAGAAACGTTTTAATATAAACTCTCACTCTCAGTGCAGTCACTGCTGAAGGGCTACCTCTCCAATTTTGGATGTGCCCATCCCTTGATAGCATGCAAGAGGAAAACACTCAGCCCAAGATTTCCAAGGAGTGTGGCAAAGAAGAAGGGAAGTTATCTGCTCACCTGAAATTTTTATTTGGGCTACTTCTCCATCTCCTCCTTCACTGTGTGCTCGGACCTCAACAACATATTCACCATCACTGGGGACTGGGACCTCTATCGTGTGCTTTCCAGTGGAAAACAACTTGCCTTCATGTTGTCCATCTGGCCTATAAAGTACCTAGGAAAGTCATGGTAAATATAGTTATTGAAATGTTACATTTCCATGAAGATACATTTATATATGTACAGTGTGTCAATGAAAAAGTATTAGGTTTTTATTCATATGAAACCTATACATCTATCTATCTATCTATCTATCTATCTATCTATCTATCTATCTATCTATCCATCTATTTATCTATATCAAAATGTAGTGGCTAATACTACTTTTTCCTATTTTACACAAGGTGAATCTAGACAAATGTTTCCTCACTTTCTGTTACAAAATTATGCCACATTTTGAAAAGTAATTTCAGTGCTTACATTCAATATAAGTAATTAAGTGATAGAGAATAATAGTGCAGGGTGGCAGAGAGCATCAAATAAAAATATGAGAGCTCAGCTGGTTTTTCTGACACAAAATTTATAACCATTTTTATAAATGAAACAATTATCAATTTTATTATTAACTCTTAATGATGCTAAACTATTGCAAATGTGATCGTATACGTCTTGTGGGACCTTTAGAAAAGATCCCATTTCTTTCTGAAATAATCTCTGTGAAACATTATTAGCAATTCCCAGGAAGGAGTTCAACTCCTCAAATTTGCAAATGTAGAACATGATCCTAATTTTCTTACTGCCAAACAAGCTGCAAAATTAAACAGGAATTAATATCTGAAGTTTTCTTTATGCCCTATAGTCAGTATATGCACTTATTGCAGTTCCAGAGTAACTGCAGCCTCCATGGAGGTGGGAAAGAAAAACTAGAACAATGCATACTGCTATAAGGAAAAACTGGAAAGTGTACAACTTTTTTATGCATTATTTTAAGCCAACAGACAATAAATGTGATCATATGGGAAATGAGGTTGTTACAGTCACTGCTATCAAATTTCCCCTAATATGGTTTACCACCCAAATGAATTTCAGTGCCCCAATGTTTTCTCATCATTCTGACTAAGCCCACTGATTTTGCCCTAAGCCTACTACATGATTGTGATTGCTGAGCATGATACCTTCCTCTTCAGCATTCAATTATGTTTAAGTCTGATTATGTACAAAGATTCAACACTGTCTAAAAAATGCACCACATGAAGCATACATAAAGATAAAAAATATTTTCAGATATCATACTTTGTATCCTTCAACAGCAGACTCATTTGACTTTGCCTTCACATGATCCCAGGTGATGATATACCTTGAACCAGATCTTACAGAACTGATAATTCTTGGACGTTGGCTTGGAGCTGAAAAGCAACATATGTATAATGTACACATAAATGAAATTTCATAAATGTTCAATGATGTTTTATTAAGACATGTAAAAATGTAAAAATGTAAATTAGGCAGGCAAATATACAAGCAAGGGATAGTCTCCTTCCTGGAGTGAACTGCAACAGCTCCAGCCAGGCAGTTTTGGACAGCTTTTTGCAGTGGCTGCTTTGTGGGTTTGCCTTTCTGTGTTGCCAGAATGGAAGTGGCCAACATTACCCTTCATTGTATTGCTGACCATGTGTGTTTTCTGGCATGCAACTACCTCCAGAACCTCCCAGAAATGGGGCATAAGTCACACTTATTCACTGAGATCAAATATTTAATTAACCATTCACAGCCATTTCTACAGCATATAACTCAGTTCAGCAGAAATAGAAGCACCCCACTGCAGAAACCATTAATTATAATTTACACAATAAGCTTATAAAATGGAATCTTATTCAACACAAATGAAACTTGCAGGTCCAAGTTGCACAATACACTATTTTCTGACAGAAATCCTCAAATTTGCATTTTTATGCACTTTTAGGCCAGATAACTGAGTTTTTAATACACAAGATGTATTCCTTACATTGCCTAGTCAATGCTAGTGCTAGGTATCCTCATTATGTCAGGAGCAATATTCAAAAACCTGTTACAGTATGTAAACTCTAGGGTGAGATTCAGATCACCCGCTCCTCAAGGACACCTGATCCTGCTGCTCTGCTCTTAATGAAAATGGAGGTTGGTCACATTTTAATCATCAGAATCCTTCTCACTATCAACTAAACAGAAAGGGAGCCTGAGTAATAGTTGGTCTCAACTGCTCATCATTTGAAATATCATGTCCAGCTTTGGGATTCCCAGTACTTGAAAGTCACTGGCAATCTGAAGTGAGTTCAGCAGGGGGCTACTGACCTGGTGGGGAGCTGGAGCACTTGATTTGTGAAGGAATGGTGAAAGAGCTGCACTGGTTCACCCCGGAGAAGAGGTGGCTTTGGAGGGGACCTAAGAGAACCCTGTCTTGCAGGACTCCTTATCAAGAAGGATCTAGGCTCTTGGAGGGTATGGCAGGAGGACGAGTAACAAAAAGGCACAGTTTTGATTAAGAGTCTCAGACTATATGCACAGAATAAGTCAGGGAGTGGAATGGGTTTCTCAGAGAGGTTATGCAGTCTCTGTCTCTGAAGGTTTTCAAGATCCACCTGGATACGCCTCTGAGCAACCTAATCTGAGCTCGCAGGTGACCGTCCCATGAGCCTAAAATCTTAGTGTCTTTACTGCCTTTTGTAAAATACCCACATTTTACATAGCAACAAAAGAGAGGAAGGAGAATCTTAGCAGAAATTTTCAGACAAGCAATACCACACGAAGAGAGAACATTCAGTTTATGAATGAGAAGCCATGTTTGAAACCATGATGGACATTATGGTTATACTCAACCTAATGCTCCATTTACTTACGTGCTTTCCTGGTAACAACATCAATGGTGCTGCTGGGAGGCCCATAGCCTGCACTATTGAAGGCTGACACATCAACATGGTAGCGAGTGTTAGGCTTCAGGTTTTCCAGTTTGGTGGAATACTCTTGATTGCTCACCTGTACCCTCTGTGCAGCTGCTTCTTTATCATGAGCAGCCCAGTAACGAATCTGTAAGCAAGCCAATTGGAGCATTAAATTTAACATATTTCATCACAAAGAAATTTCATATAAACTGATGTACTCCTATACTACACACTCTGGATATAAACCAGCTAAAAGAAATCTAACAGGTTGTGTACAGTTGTGTACAGGCATAAAGAAACAGAACTAAATGCAGAATTTATTATGTAAAACTTTTCTCACAGTGGTTTAACTTGTTCCCAGCAAAGTCACTAGAAGCCTGGGAGCTGGATAATGCCTTCAAAGAACAAGACTATTGTCTTCTTTCTCTTTTGATTTTGCATTTTACCCTGAACTTCAGTATTATTTCCTTACACTAGCAGATACTAAACTCTGATAATGTTCTCAGAGTATTTTGTTTTGTATGTCTTACAAATTTAGTCCTTTTGTACTTCTGTTTAGGGAATGCAAAGTATTCAAACTCTAGCTGCATGTGTAGGTCTGGATAGGTGTACTTGACCATTTTCTAGAATTCTTCAGCTAAATTCAATCAGATTTTATTGTACAATATGACATTTGTCAAAGCAGACGAAGAACATGAAAATACTTAAAATAGGGAAAAGCATGACTGTAAATTTGTAACATTTTAAAAACCAAAGCTGATTAAGAGTACAGAGAAATTAAATTTGAGTTTTTTCTTCCCTC
The DNA here is from genome assembly GCA_036630365.1 of Acanthiza pusilla. Taxonomy (NCBI): domain Eukaryota; kingdom Metazoa; phylum Chordata; class Aves; order Passeriformes; family Acanthizidae; genus Acanthiza; species Acanthiza pusilla. Next base: position 25,488,466 of record JAXCHO010000079.1, read on the forward strand.
AAGAACTTGTTTCATCCTACTTTAATTCATTACACATTACAAAGCACCAGGTGAAAACAGGGTAACTCCTGTAGAGTGATGCCATTCCATAGAGTCCCCCACATACACAGGGTCCTATTCTGCAAGGCCTTGTGAGATGCAAATGAGAGTGAAACACTGTCAGTCTCTGGGTTTTGTCTGGCTTATAACCATTTGCATAAGACTAAATTGCTGTACCAACCTGAAAGAGTGGAAAGCCGTGCCCATTACATTTTGGTTTTGAGTGTTTTCACCCTCAGCATTTCTGCTCAGCTTTTGCCTGACTTCATAATGATTTTTGTGTATGCTACACGAGGGTGTTTTAAATTTTTTAAGGATGAAGTTAATATTGTTGGTAAATTCAGGCTCTAGGAAAAATCTTGCTTTGTAAGACCTTATTGGTGACATGAGCTATCCTGTAATTTTTTCTTTAAATAGTAACTGCTTTAACCTTCTGTTCAGCTGTCCTTGAAAACTTCATTTAAGGAATAGAGGTTAGAAGAGCTGATACTTTGTCAAAGTGTTAATATCATAGTTCTCCTCTTTACAAGTTATGGGTACAACCTTGTTTGATGAGGCTTTATTTTCTCCTATTCATATTTAAGTTACAGTATATAATAAAAATATTTCTTTTATCTTAAAACACATGCTGTGGCTAACTGAGGAGAGACAGGGAATTTAGTAGGGAATTTCTTTTCACCTACTTCAAATGTTTTTGGACATGAGAACAGTATCACTATACATAGGCTACTCTCAATTAAATACTTCTCGTAGCTTGTCCTTCTCACCAGTGTTACAGGTTACTCACTCTGATTATTATAACTGGCTCTGCTTTTTAAATTCAGCATGCACACCTGACTTTCAGCAGGCACAAAAAGGTAATCTTTAGTTTTATAAAGGTATGTCCTGCATTCTGTTTAGAAAATATCATCCACTAGCACCCTAAATATCCGTTTACTGTAATTTAGGCACTTACACTCATGAAATTCTCACTTACAAAGGTGGCTGTTTTCCTGAGTAAACAGCTTTTATCCTAAAGTGAGTGAGGACTATGCACCTAATCCATTCAGCAGGCTTCTCCAGCAGGGTGGTAACCTCCACCTGATGGTTTCAAATTGCATGGATCTGAAACTGCCACAGCCATTTCAGCTGAAGGTCTGATAATGATCTTCAAGTCAGAGTTTCTTTTATATGATTATAATTAACATACTGTTGCAGATAAGCTGCTCTTGTTGAATGGAACCAGCTGTATACCGTAAGGTGTTAACGCTAAGTGGCTGACTCAGGTGTGAGAGGGTGTGTACATCAGGAGCTAGAGGACGTCATGTCTATCTCTCTAAGTTCAAACAAGTTTCTAGCCTGCAGCAAAAGGATGTCTGTGCAGTTCTAGGTGGCCAGAAGTTTAATAACCATGACAGGACCAATGGTAGCTTTGTTGTTGATATTCCCTGGCCATTGAAGACAAATTAATTAGTTTTTAGTATGATCTATTAAGTAACAGCTTTACCTAAAGATAGAAAACAGACTTTATATGAAGCTTTTATTAATCACGTGGCATATTCTGGAAGCCTTTGAATTCCTCTGCCTTGCAAAGCTTTTTACAGTCCTAATGTTCATTTGCATTGAAATGATGGGATGCTAAGGGTGTAATACACAAGTAACATAGAGCATTTAACAAGACAAGCAAGGGCAATGAATAAAATGCAAATTACTTCACTGAGAGCACATTATGTTTCAGGCAGAAGTAATATAATTTAAAAATAAAATAAAATTTAAATCCCAAATATTATTGCTCTTGGCTACAATGATGTGGACTTAACTCCTATAGTGTGTGAGCTGATGTCATAAACACAGAAAATGCTGCTATAATACACAGCCATATTTACATATTTGAAACACTGTACCAACTCTTGGAAAAGAAGAAAAAAGATTACTTTCCTGAGAGCTAAGAATAACTACTGTCTTCTTTATACTATTCCTATATTTCTCACTTTATATTTAAATAATTTTAAATTCTCTTGAAATAATTTGGAAATTTCTTTCTTGCTTCTGGGGAAGTGATATCTAGAATTAAATGCCCAATTGCTTCAAGAGGTCACATCTCCCCACTCCATTGGGCTACTGCCCCTCTCTCTTTTTCTTTAAGAGCTTATATAGTAACCCCTGACAGTCTGCTTATTCCTGATGCTCTGCATTTACTTTGTTAGGGTAGTCCATAGGCAATGAATCCCTAGGGGACACAGAAGGGGATTTCAACCAAGCTCTAGAGTTTTTGGGGGAAATAAGCCAATAGTGATTTGTGCAAAGGAATGCCTTACCCATCATGAATTAGAGCAGCCCTCTCTGCTAAAATCAGGGAAAAAACTGTCTTTCGTGGCCCTCTCCTCTTTCAAACTTTAATATACTGAAGCTGTTTCTCTAAGTGTCATGAAACAATAGCTCCCATATTCTTGAAAATTTTACATACAACTGACACAAAAATATCCTTTAGTCATATTAAGAAAGAATGCTAATAGCATCTTTCAGTCAACAAGAGACAATGGTGGTGAGTAGTGATAAATTTGTTCAATAAAATAAGCCTGTATTTATCACAGAGAAGAAGCACCAAATCTGGATAGTGCTGCTGGTGCTGCAAGCACTGCAGAGATGTGGCTTTTAGCAGTCTATTGTAAGAACTCATAAATCTTAAATTCTCTGTATGGATGGAGATAGTTTTCATACTTTATCTTTTCTTTAAGTGTGAGCTGAGGATACTCCTCTGTAATGGCAAAATGTATCAGCTCACACTCATCACCACGAGGGCAGTCATCCTGACAGTATGCATTAGTGTCAAGAAAATCTGACTCCTCCTGGTGTGAGAAGCACTGTGTCACAGGTGAAATACCTTCAGGTTCTTTGCTCAGGGTACTCCCACCTCTTAAACTCTAGCATTCAAAAGTCAATTATGCAATTTTCAGGTAATAATAAAGACCGAAAGGAAACTGAGAAGGTGCTCTGGTGAATGATGGTTTCTACTAACCTGTCTTACAGCTGAGCAGTAACGAAAAGGATAACTATTGTAATTATCATGCCAATAGACACAGAGCTTTCCAGAGATAGTCAGCGGAATTTTAGAATGCAGTTTGAGTGCTCCTTCCACCGTAACTTTTATTGTAACTTCACAAAGCTAACCGGCCTAACCTTCCAGAACAGCCCTCTCTATTTCTGCCCTGTACTATGGCTCCTTCAGGACTCACAGAAGTTCTGATTTTCAGGAACACAAGACTTTCTTTTTACTGTCAGTGAAGTAGCAGGGGCTTTCCTTTTGCTGCCTTCCCCTCTACTAGAATGAGACTGGTGACCGCCCTGGGGAAAAAGACCTCAGAATTAATACCTTATTGAGCATTGTGGGGTAGTAATTTGTGACTGTCAGTCTATTTATTGTCTAGCCAGATGGAAATTTTTTACACAGTCCTAAAAACTAGAAGATTATCTAAGAAAAAGTGAAAATAGGGAAGAAATTTGTATTCTCATGTAGTTGTTCATTGTACATGTACAAACCAGTCAGCTCACGCTGGATTTGTGAAAGTGTATTTCCCCAGGAATACATGGATGAAGTTACACTACAGCCGTCAAAACAAGGTCACAACCCATAGTTCATGTAGCAAATGGTCCATTCCCAGGGTATCCCACCTTTCTCACTGTTATTCTCTTTTTAGCCCAAAGATCCCCCACATTTCTTTCTCATTTTTTTCCTTTTTTTTCTATTGACTATTCCATTCGTCTTGGTCTCTCCTGCTGAATCCTCTCCCCTTCCTTCTTCCCCTGATGTCCCCTGACAGCAACTCAGATGTATCTATGTAAAATAAGGTAAAATTTAAAGAAATGGCCAAACATGGGTTGCCTATGGGCATGCTCTTTCCACTTTCATCTTTGTCCCTCCTACTGTACTATCCCATTCCATATTACAACTTCAACTACAACATGCATCTTCATGGCCTATCACAACTGTAATCCCAACCTCTATCAGCAGTCCTTGCTGCTGCTTTCTCTGCTGGACTCTGTTGCTGCCACTCTCTACATTGCCAGAAGTCCCCTGGTGTGTGCCTGTCAACCCTTCTGTGTGTGAAGGCTTCAGTTTCTGGGCACTGTCCAGCTCAGGAGAGTAATGCTGCTACAGGGCTGTCTGGGCTGAGCTCACAGATCTCAGCTATGACTATCCATCCAATTCTAGCTGCAAAATCCCTATAAAACACTAAACCAGTGAGCCGCTTTAGTGAATTAGGAGTTACCATTGACATTAGGGTCTTAATTTCAAACCCCACTGTCTTCTGTTGGTAATTTTTGAACTTTATGCCTGTATGGTATAAAATCAGCCTTACATGGGACACTGTGCTGGTTCCTATTGGCATCTTTCCTATGACCTAGCAACAGTATCACAAGTTTTAATAAATCTCATGGAGGCAGAAACAGAGATGAGGAAATATAAAACGAAGTACTACTAATTTAAGGAACATTTATTCATAGATTTCAATTACAAAATTACATTTCAGGAGACTACTCCTCATTTGTATGTGCTTATTTTGGAACATAGAGGATGTAATCAAGTAGCTGAAAACTTAAATCACAAGGCAAGTCACTAACAAACTAAAGACCCAAACCCCCGTTCTGGGGTGCAGCCAAAGTAAGCAGCTGTACACTGCAGAGTTTGTCAGCATCCACTGTGCATGGATGAGTTAAGACTTCCCTGCTAGAGTACTACATGGCCATTTCTCATTGCACCTAGCCTGTGGTGGTTGTCATCTCTGCAGAAGGACAAGAACAATTTTTACCAGTAGTACCACGGAGGTGAACCAGATGGAACATGCCCCAAAGCTCTTTTTCATGTGGAGAATAGAAGCCATCAAGAAAACATCACTGTCTTGCACAATGGCAGTATCTCTGTTATACTGGATTCTGGGCATTTGTCAAATAGTCCCACTTACTATAGGGTTTGCGGGTGAAATAGATTAATAACTGCTGGTAATTTAATTTCAATATGCTTTAATAAGTCAGAGATAGGCATTAAATTACATAAAAGAGACAAGATTCTTTCATGAAATAATGATGCCTTCTGTCAGTTGAATATTGCAAACATACATTTCTTGACATATTTTAGTAATGAAGTACATAACACCAAAAATAACCTTTTTCTCAAGATGCAAAATCTGCACAGAAAATGCTAACTAAAGAGAAGCGAACCCTAAGAGACAGAATGCTGGAGTAGGAATTGTTGGATTTAACTACCGACAGTAAATGAGTAAGAAGATTGATAGTGTCACTACTAAACTCACCTGATATCCTTCCACAGATTTATCAGAAACATGGTGCCAGGAAACGGACATTTCAGAAGATGACAAAACTTTTACACTCACATCTGTAGGTACTTCAGTTGGAGCTGGAAGATGAAACATATGTTAAACATTCAATCTGATCCTGTGGTATTGTTACACTTGTTTACAGAAACTCTTCTCACTTTAGTATTTTATATTACTTTTACTATTTTATATTATTTTCAGGGGCTTATTTTTCCTAGTATCAGTGAGCCAAGTGTTAGTCTTTAATCTGTTTTCTCTTGAGTAAACTTCAAGTCCAGTGATGACCTGTATGGAAAATTACTATAAAAACAACGCAATGATCCTGTTATACTTGGCTCAAACTATGTATTTTTATGCTTCAACAGTTTTCATGCTGAAATATGTGTCAACTGAAAACAGCCTTTGATAAATAGAATGAAGCATCTAGTGATCTTTTACCAAATGGTACAGCAGCTCACGGATTATATACATCAGATTTTTTAAGTTAGTTACAAATATTCATGTATGTCACTTAGTCCTAAGGATACAAATTTTTTTGTGAGAGCAGATACTAGATACACAGCTGTCCAGTGGCACATACAAACTTGAACATAGGTGTGAAATGATCCAAAGGACCCTTCTATAAGGTATACATCACCCACCTGATTATGTTTGTATTCTTAGCTCTGAACAGCAGCCAGTGGATAGTACAGACCATTATAATGTGATAACGCTTTTATTCAGAGCTTAGAGTACCAAGGTCTAGTTCCATTTCACTGCTGCTTGAATTTTAAATGAGGTAAGGAATTAAGAAAGGCATAAACTTAGCAATGTCTGGAAAAGATAAAGTTTTCCAAGCTAAGAACAATTCTCTGTCGTGAATCTTTTGAAACAAGTTGCAACAGACAGGCATGGCAGCCCTAGCTGAGGATAGCTTTCATATACTTAATCTTCCAACTGGGCATCCAGTCAACTATGCATCAAAACAGCCACTGCTAAGAAAAAAAATCAGTAACATCTCCCATGAAAAGTATCCTCGGTAACAAAATAATCTCATATGCAAAGTTACCTTTTGTAATTGTCTTTCAATGGCTGTTAATAATGCAAATGTCTAATTAAAAAATTATACATTATTGCAAAATTGTTTTCACAATGACAGGAATTTAGATAAGCAAGAGGCCTGTGCACTCATTACTAGCAACCATTACTCACTACTAGCAACAGCAGATATGACTAGCAGTTGTCAGACATGGAACTTGGCTTATTACACGTGGGAACAGAGAAATTCCCCAGTCACTAAAGCGAATAATGATGCCCACAGTTACAGCTAGAGAAACATAGCTCTATTACAGAATACACAACTTAGTGGAAAAGCTGTCACTATATTTATATATATATGGATATTTATACATAACCTGTATGGAATATTGCATGACCATATTGCTTTAAGATTTCCCTAATACCTTTGAGAAGTTGCGCTGTCTAACAGTAGCAGGATCACTTGCTGACTCAAAGGTACAGAAGTACAGGTGGAATACTTGTGATCATCTAATCTATTCCCAAATCACTGTCAGACTCTTCTCTATTGCATCAATAACAGAACTTTCGAAAATACTTCATACTGAAAAGTTACCACTGCCAGAGATTTTGCTGATACAATACTCTAACAATATTTCATCTGCTTATGCATGCGTATGAGCTGCAAATAATTTATATCCCTATTTGTCATTTATGTTCTAAAAATATTTTGCAACCTCTCCTGAGCCAGAGAGATGGCATAAGTTGCTTTCCTCCAGCTTTCTAATTTTACCAAAAAAAGGAGAAATCACGTGGTCTTCACAACATGTTCTCTTCACTGAAAATATAGTGGTCATCACACAATTATCTTCTAAGCAAAACTATACCAAGTTCAGGCTGGCAGCCAGTAAGCACACTACAAGGTATGGAGGTGATTTTGTCCAAGTCCTGATGACAGAAGAGAACTCTGCAGAATGCTCTTTGGAGTAACTACTGTTATGTCTATTGGAAAAATTCCTTCAAATCTTCCCTGAAGTTCCTGGATTGGCTGTGGGCAGTTGTCAGGGTTACAGCTCCACACCGGAGCTGTGAGCACTACTGGTAAGGTTTGTACTCTTGTGGTTGAAATCAAAGAAGTAGGTTCACTGAGCTTCTATTTCTTTTGCAGTCTGCATCTGGCATCATTTAACCACAACTGCTTTTATCAGGTGACTGGACTTTGCTAAAGTCTGTGTTAGAAATCAGCAGCCACTCAAGTGACCTCTTTATCTGGAAGCTGGCAGCACTGCACATTTGCTTTTCCTCTCTCTTTTGGAGCTATTAGGCTCTATCATGTCCCTGAACTTAAGAGAGCTATACAAACACGCTTGCCACCCCTGACAAGATATGGATAATCCTAACATAAACACATGGGAGCTTATCAGTCAGTTATCGATAGAGTCTCTGAGCAAGGATGGATATTTAAGTGTTATTTAGCAGATATTGCTTTCATTACACCATAGCTATTTACTAACACAGTTATACAGTTGTAAAAAGCACCTTCGTGTTACTGCAGCAGCTGTTGTAGATGATTTCCTAAGGTACACTTTCCTGAGGAAACAGATTAGTATTAACCTCTTCAGCTAGCTTGGTGCTGCTACCTTGAATCCTCAATTACTCTAAGAAACAAAAGGACTACTTTATCTTCCCTCTGTGTGTGGCCAATTTGCGCGCAAACTTCCCATTAGTGCTAATGGGAATCATGAACATAAATCCTCTATAAAGTACACAGAGTACAGAACAGTATCGGAAGTGTGAGAATGTGGCTCTCTTATCATATCCCTTCTCTTGGCTCTTTGGTCTGCATCTGTTGACTTTGTGAAGAAGATTTTGCTCTTTGGAAAGAAAAATATGAGCAATTCTTTGGGTTTCTGGCAGAAATTAATAAACTGCATTTTTTTAGAACAGGCTTGAGTGATGATGATGCAATTAAAGATGTGTATATTTCTTCTGATGTAAGGTAAACTTTCTTCAAATACTTTCTCTCTTCTGCTAAGTTTGGAAATGCCATTTAAACTTCAATCCTAAAGATCACGGCATGTGAAATAATTACAGTAAGAATTAAGAAAAACATTTTAATGGAATGTGAAAGAGGTTTCTATTAAACTACTATTTGATAGCTCTAACATGCAAACCAGAATAAAGAATGTTACAGGGATAATTTATAGGAGACTCTAAACTTGCTGGAAATGTAACTAGATAAAATTGAGCTATCATTCCTTCACAACTTTGGGTTAAATTCCGATACTGATCTAGAATACTAGACTTTAGTGTGGTCTGTTAAGAAGAAAAAAATTAAGCATATGTCAAATACATATATTAAGATCACAGCGACATTGCTGGATAAAGATGTAAATTTTTTAGGCAACCACTATGAACATCAGAATTTCTTTTTCTATATTCTTGAATATTTTAACAAGCTGTGTGAAGAATCTTCCATGCTGCTGCATATTGCTCATTGACAGCAAGTACAACCAAGAGTTTTGCATCACACAGAAAGCAGAAAGTGGAAGTTGGCTATTCAGAACAAGCGTTTTGTGTGAGCAATGCACACCCTCCCTGCTGAAGATGTATCCTGCTATACAAATCAGTGTCAAGGACCAGGTTCTACTGATGCTGATAGTGCTGATCTGGACCCTCAGAGTAAAACTTATAGAACATTTACTCACCATCTTGTGCTGAATAAATGACAGCAGTGAGACTGAATGGTCCATCCCCTTTGTTGTTAAAAGCTTTCACTTTTACTTGATACTGCGTTGAAGGTGGCATTGATTCATCCTTGTGGACATATCGACCAATTTCAGGATTAGTAACTGTAACTCTTCTCCATTCTTTCTCACCAAATGGCTTGAAGGCCACTATATAACCAAAGTTATTGCCATAGTGGTATTCTCTTGACAAAGGCTGAGGAGGCAAAAAAACCCCATTAATTCTGTAGCCAGCTAAACAAACAGGTCTAGAATGAAATATAAATAATGCAGAAAGCATTGATACGTACATTGTAAAAACACTGAACTAAACCTCCCTTTCGTCCTGGTTTCCTTCAATGGCTTGCTCCCACCCCTTTAAAAATAGGCCCTCTTAGATCTGCAGTATCAACATATTTGCTAGGAAAACATTTTAAGATCTTTTTCCTCATCTGAACTCAGTCCAACACACATCATGTTACCTCCCACAGAAAGAAACCAAGAACAATTGTGTACTAAAACAGCTGCAGCTAGCAAAAGGAATATTAAGGAATGAGGCATAGCAGGTACGTAAACAGACATATTATGCCAGTAGATGGGTCCACATACAAGTATGGAGATAGATATTCTTGCAAAAGAGAAAGAGGGTAGAGAAAACCTATGTGGCTGGCTCAAATTAAATTAACTTACCTAAAGTTTGTCACCTAGGCAACTGGCACAGCTGATGAAGAAAGACATACACATTCAAAGAATTACTCATCCTACCACATTTCACTGATGATGGAGGGGATCCAGCTGCTGATTTAGACTACCTAGCTTCTAACTGGTAAATCTTTTAGTGAAATGACTCCCACTTTCAGTACGAGCATTAAAGGTACCTATCAAAAATATTCCTTAAAACTATAGCTTATTTCCTATACCTAGGAATACTGGAAAATAGGAAATTAAGGAAGACAATATGCCATAATGAATTTTTATTCTTTTACCAAAGCTATATATTTAGTGATCCCTCCTCAGTCCATGGAGCTTTAACCACAACTATTAGACCCAGCACCCAACCAGCCAAAATCACATCATTCATCTATGCATCAGGAGGTTGACCAGAAGCATCCTTTGAAAATAAGCTTCCTGCATCACCTTTTTCCCGAATGGAAACTTCGCAGAGATGAAACAGCTTATCTTGAGGCAAAGGTCGTGGAGCAGTGACACAGAGAGTAATTATTCTCCTTAGGTGTTTGTCCACTACTGTAGCTCTTCAGCCAACACGTGCGGAGATATTCTGAGCAAGGATTTATGAAACTTAAATGTAGCTCATCTTCTGAATCTATCACTGTAACTAGCTGCTTAAAATAAACCAGAATTCTATCTCATATGCCAAAGTAAGCAGCCTGGTTGAGGTCCTAGTCTCAGAATGATTTTTCAGCCAGAGCAAACTTTAGATAGCCGGGACTGGCGCTTAAAAATGATATTCTCAAAGGTCTTATATAAAGTATTAAAAGCAGCTTTGCCTCCAATGGCTGCACATAATAAGTAGGTATAAGTAGCTGAATAGTTTGTAGCATCCATTAAACATTTTGAAAAAGAAAATGGGAGAGGGAAAGACAAATGGGGAAAAATGAGGAAGAACAGGCATGCCACTCCTAGTTCTCCTCCTTAGTTTTTCTTTCAAAACAAGACTTAGAAGAGCTTTGATTGCATCTCTGGCTGTCTCATTCAACCTGGGCTTATGAATCATAGCAAAAGCTGGAAAGAGGCTGGCAGCAACATGTGAACCTGCCATACATTTTGTTCTTCTCTTCTTAATTAAGGACTATTTAGAGTAGCATATGCAAATGTCATCACATTTGGGGGAATCAATATACATTTTTATCTTAGCCTTACAGATAGATATATTGCAGTCTGTCAGACAGACTCCATGAATCTACAGCCTCTATTCAAAAACCTTTGCTAGACATAGCACAGAAGATTCTTGGGAAATAAATACTTGAAGCCATGCTTAAGTCATCTGACTAAAGGAGCTACTCGGAACAGATGTGAAAAGCATGACATTAGGTAGAAGAAATAGTGAGAATATAAATCTACCTCAGTGTACAGGAAATACTAAAGTGGTCTTGCACTTTGGATCTTGCATTAGTCACTATTCTCTTGGTTATAATTTTCTTTGTTTAATTTGGTCACAGCCAAGTTTCCACTGTATTGGAAAAAACATGAGTACCAGTCTTTACATGCAATGCAAGAAGTAACTCTGTAGTTTGTTAACTTCTGCAATTGTCCACTGCATGTGTTCTTTCCTCTTCAAAAAAAAGAGACCAAAATTAGGCCAATTAGGACACATCTACTTCCTAACCTATTATTAGGGGAACTAAGATACAACATTTTCAATATATTTTAACAGAACTGTGGGCCTTCTTTTTTTGGAAATTTATAAACCTTTTCTTCACTGCTAAAGTACTATAGAAGATGGAATAAATATTTTTCTACTGAATTAAAAAACAAAAAAATCCCCGAAAGCTCCAAAACAAAACCCACCCAGAAAAGCCCAAATCTGATAGATCAAAGATATGGCTGGCTGTTTGTGTGCCATGCTTGAGAACTTTCAGAGAGATATGATTAATCCTAAGCACACAATGAAGGAAATATGCATATGGATTAAAATCTGTATATTCATAAGTAGAATCCCCATACAACAATAAGAAAGTTGCTGTTGGAATTATGACATCTTTACATTACTTTCCACAAGAAAAAAGCGCTCTTCCTAGAGATAATTAAGTTGCTACATATGAAACAACTGTTCCCCAAAGGACAAAAATGCCATAATGTGCCTTATGTATCTCACAGCCTTATGACAGCGAACAGAGAGGTCAATAGCAAAACAAACTTGGGAATTTTTTCAAGCATAACATAGCCATCTTTCTTTGCCAGAGGTAATGCTGCTGTGACTCTGATTTTGCTGGATGCTGATAGGCTCTGACATGAATCCAACAGTTGGGGTTTTTTTATTTTTCCTCCCTAGCTTCCCCAAATATCCTGCAGAACATTTAAATTCTCTCTTCCATTCTACTTTTGCCTATGCAACTTTGTTGATAAATCCTTATACTATCCTGTGCTGGGTTTTGCTTTCCTCCTACCTTGATGTCTCTTTTCCCTTCCTGCTTTACCGATACCCACACTGTAGGTAAATTTTCAAAAACACTGCTTCAATAACAGAACAAAGACATCTTATATATATGTAACTATATATAACAGACTTTTAAAAAAACCCCAAAAACCCATGGACCTACGCTATATGACAGAGATGGAATTTTCAAAATACTTTGGTTACAGAAAAGCTTTTTTGACAACTGAGATTTTTTAAATTTTTATTCCATTGTTTTTGAGATTAACATTACCTTTGTGCCTTTTCCTTTCTTTATTTTGTCTAATACATAATTGTTAAAGGAAAATTAGTGGCTTGAAGGAAAAGAACATTGTCAGAATGTGGATATTGATGAATGGCTAAACTCTGGTATGAGGCAACGTTGCTTTGTATTATCAGTCATGCTGGTATAAAATAAAGCTTATAAAATGTCAATGTACAAGAATTTCCTTAAAACTCCAGTTAATATTTATGACAGGCTAGTATACAGAATGGTGACATATCTTCTTGTTTTAAAATAACTCCTGTAAATCTGTGCACAGCACATCAAAGTCATAATTAAGAAAATAACTTTAAGCTTGCTACAGCTTTGAGTTACACTTTAAGCTGTAGCAAGCAAATCTGCTATTGAAGAAAACAACAGTATTTTTCTTCAGTTGCAGAATTTTTAAATGCAGTTACATCAATGCATTCTTATGGTCAGCATGTGTTTCAATCTCTTTGTTTCAGAATGTTTTAGATGATATTTTAGAAATCTCCAACACATAAACCTATAAGGTACTCTCTTACTCCTTCCTCTTCATGTATTTTTTTATCAGAAAAGTCTGAAAATGTATATATTTTATACAAATCCTGTTCTCACAAGACCCAGTCTCAAACCATCCACAGGTTTCAGGAGAAGCAAGATCAGATATAAGATAGCATACGCTTCACGCCATCTTCCATGTGCAATACATACCATCCACGTTATTGTCAGCTCGCGGTTGCTTCCACCCCCTCCTCCAACATCAGAAGGAGCCACATTAGGAGCTAGTGAAACAGAAGAGACAAGAAAAATTACTACAAAGTATGCAGCAGACAGCTGCAAGGCCAATGAGCACACGTGGCACACACAATTAAAATAATGATAGTGTGCAATCTGCCAAGACTAATGTATAGCTACTGCTTCAGGAAACATGCCAGCTGTAACCATAGCTAGCAATCATTCTTCTTTCTCCCCATATTATCTACAAATATTTAATTGAATATTCAGGAATGGAAAATTTCTTGTAAGTCTTAAGAGAAGCACACTGTGTTGTTCTTGTGCTTTCTCAGATGTTGGTATGCCAAGGACTCAAGCACCCCAGACTTGCACATGTAATTACCTTAACACAGTGTGAACAGTTCCACCTACTTCAATGGATTTACTTGCCATGTGTAAGGTTAAATCCATGGGTCTATCTTCAAAGCACTGGCAGCCTAATTGTATTCTAGACTAGTGGCACATGTCTTCTTGATTGTCATGTTCAGGATGGGTAGATGTTCATAAGCAAAACTGGCATAGCACTTCATAATTTACTAATTGCATTTTACACTGATATTCTGTGTAATGAAATATGATCTGTTGATCTATCATTGGTGCACAGCTGGGTGGTAAAGCAAGATACTTTCAAGGACTCCATTAGAAATCATTCCTTTATTGTCATTTCTCTAAGACTCTTTGCTCTGAGTGTGATGATTCTATTGCTATCCTCTATGGTGTTCATGTATTTATTTGCTGTCACTCAGTACTGAGGACACACAAAGCACCACTGAAAACTTAGGACATGGTGGCCTACCTACAGTGCATTAAATATGCCCCAGGTGTGCATGTGTTAGCTACATGCCCCACCTACATTAACGTGTTCTTTGTGTAAATAATTCTGATCGGTTTGTGCATTTTGTCCACTAGTCAGTGAAAGTCGTAAGTCATAGTGCTCTTGTACTTGTAAGTAAGAAGCTTGCTGAGGCCTTCTTTGAGTCTCAGCTGAGGAGGAACACAAAGCAGAGCAGAACTAATGTTTTCAGACAGGATGCAAATATGTAAAAATAAATTTAAAAATGAAATCAGCATTCAGTGAGTGGTTTGCATTGTTTATTTCAGGCCTTTCCAAAAACAAGTTAGTGGAGATCAAGAAAACAGGAGTTTGTTACTTGACCTGGTAGTCACATTATCTATTATAAGTGTATAGCTTTAGAGCTAATTTAGAAGCAGAGGTTTACTAGAATGCTTAAGTAATCAAAGAAGACAGGCTGCCAAAGAACAGAAAAAACCTGACTGTTTAACATCTAACAAGTCACTCTTTTGGAGAGAATCTTCCACATTCTCTCAACCATTAAACCCAGGCTTCTCTCTCTATTAAGAGCAGGTAACTAATTGAGACAACTATACTTAGACAATTACTCGAATGCACCCAAAATACATCAAGCGAGACTGTGATCCTTTGAATTTCAAGAAATCACTGTGAAATGTTATTGACGAAGCAAGGAGTTTCATTTAAAGTAAAAAACATTGCACACAGCCTTAGCATGCTAATAAGTAACTGAAATTAGTTATCTACCAGAAGAGAGACTTCTAAATTGAGAAAGAAACTGTCAACTTTTAAGTGTGAGACATTATTTGTCACCCACATAGTACAACAAAGACACAGCACTGTTTGTTGCTGTTTAACACAGAACAAATGTTAACAATAACTACAGTATGTGGACATGAGTTGTTGTTTGTTATTTACCTTTTCCAGAATTACATGAAAACGTACATGCAGGTGTGCATACTGCTTCTGTAGTACCCTTGACAGTGCAACCAAAATCCCACTGTTGCTTTTAACAAATTCCAGCTCCTGGCAGAAAACACACCTGGGTGCAGAAGTTAATCTGTAAACTAAATTATTTATACCCTATTTTGTCATGGCAAGAAGTGCTGACTGATGCCTAAGAAGACTATATTAACATTTTGCATGGTTTGCCAAAAACTGTCTCAGAATCTGCCAGAGCATGGTGCTATGCCTGGGGAATCACACAACACACTAAATAGACCACTTCTTGCAAAAGAGGTACAAAACTGGAGAACATGCCATTTTTAGGGAGGCTACAAGAAATGCCATGAATGAACACTGCAAACTGCAGGACACTACACCTATTCCACCTGTTACCATTATTGCTCTCCTTATCTACGTCTTTTCATTTTCATTTTTAAAAATGTCTATTGTGCACCAGGCATTCAAAGAAGCATGTGTAGATTTCTCCTGTAGATTCTTGGGCCTTCAAATGCAGCTCTTGAGTCATAAAACATACGATGCTAGCAGTCAGTTTTCTAGGCAGTGATTATCTTTTACTTTAGTATTTTTCTGTAGCTTTTGTTTCATTATCCAGAATAATTTAACCAATTTCTTTTCTTTCTTTTAATTTAACCAATTTTCTTCCCAAACAACAAAACTTTAATGGACCAAATTTGTCTTCAATTAACGTTTTGAAATTTACAAAGCAAATACGTTTTATTTTGAACATACTATCTAATCAAAGGTATGACCTGGCAGGTATAATTGCAAAAGTTAATTTTTACACTTTGGTTTTTCATTTTTAGTTTCAAATCTCAAGCTGTGGGAAACAATTGTAAAGAAATCTAGATTGCAAGTGGGTGCTACTCTGTGCTATTCAGGCTTTGTTGGATACAGTCTTTGTGCAGTGATACATTACCCCCTAGAACATTGCTGTTATCTCCTCTGTACAGTCAAACCAGAATGCATTATCCAGAATGGTAACATCTAATTCCTCATTTTGGAGAATTCATTTTAAAAAGGATGTGCCTGAGCCTAAAGAATATCCTTAAATATGCTCTGAGCTATTAACACTGGGCAACCAGACTGATAAGAGAGTATGTTGTGTTGGATAATGTCACATATGTGAGATGGAATAAGAAGACACCAGACCAAACCTTCAATCACAGAAAATTGGCGTTATCCAGTATAACACACATCCTGTCATGTATTCTTCAATTAAAACACAAACCAAATGGCAAATGGACATTTTCCTTATTAAATACATGCATGTTTTTCCTAAGTCCTGAACCATGGTCCCAAGCATGTGCATGCACCCATACACACACAACCTGACCGACAGATACAGTAGGGGATCTCTGAGAGATACAGTATGATTCTGTTTCAGCAATGGAGACAAATTTGCCATATCACAATGTTTCTTCTCTGTCTGCCTTGATGCTATCACATCTTGACAGTTTGGTACTTGCTTACTACAATCTGTAGTAGTGAGTGGCTGAAAATATATTCTCTGCACTTGGTTCTTACAAACTGCTTTTAAAAAAAAATAAAACCTAAAATTATGAAATTGGTGAATAAAAATGTAAAAGTAAGAAACACATTAAAACAAAACTTGACAGTTTCTGTTTACTTACGAGCGCCTTCAGTTCTAATCCTCTGTGATGGCATACTAGGTTCTCCTGTCCCCAAAGTGTTTGTTGCTATTATCCGAAATTCATATTCCATCCATGGAATTAAATCAATCACAGTGGCAGATTCCATATTTCCTTCAATATCTGATGGGTCTAGAAAGAAGATGAAATGCTTTAGAAAACAGCATTTTCACACTAAGGTCAGCAACAGTGTGGTTGATTGCAACAAAACTTGCACTATTCTGCACATAGACAACTAAAGGACACTTGATGTTGTACATTAGGAATACTACATTTGACAAGGAGTACTCACAGCAGTGACTGGAAATTGGGAAACTATGACACTATCTTGGAAAAACCCTTACAGACTTTTAACTGGGTGTGAACTAGTACACGTAGTTATGAGATTTCCTTACTAATCACATGTTGTAGCTGTATTATTTCATTTTACCCACAGACAAATGCCATGAGAAATCTGGAATGCAGAAACAGTAAAATAAGAACTCCTTATACAGATAGACAAGGGCTAGACACATAGGGTTCAATCAATTGATATAGAGTGGTTTATAAAATGTGGTCCTAATTTGGTGCACCTAATTAGTGAGCATGTTACAACTTGCTATCTGGTTCTGATCAACAAAGATAAATGTTCTTGTAATTCCTATGAAAATACTTGTTATTGTCATAAGGATGAGCTTCCTTTATCATAAATAAAATGAGTAACTCATGACTGTCTGCAATTCACAGACAACAGAGGCTGTTTCTATACCTGTCTGCAGTTATGGAAAGACAGAGGATTTTCATTAATATGCAAACAGGAGTTGTTTGTCAAATTAGAGTCTTGCATTCAGAGGAAGATGAGAACTGAGATATTCTGTACTGGAAAGGCAGCTGATTTGGAATTAAAATACAAATGCAATGCCTGCAAAAACACCCAGGCAACAACAGTGTAAGCACTAAATGGTGACACAGCTTCCCTGTCCCTAATGTTCATTACATTTTTATTTCCAAAGTGAGCTCCTGAAGGACAAAGAAGAAAGAAACACTCTTTCCATTTTTCTTTCTACCTGCCCACCACCCTCCCTCATCTTTACTCAAATTATTTTTCCATTCAGTCAGTAGAGTTATTGCAGACCACTCATGTCATCCAAGCTGTGATATAAATTTGACATTCCTTCAATGTCCTTCCTGGGCTACATCAAATCTCTTAATTTAATTTTACTGTCCCACAGATTCCCAGAATAATTATGAATACTTGACACAACAAGAATCTGATCCCCTTAACTGGAAAGAGCAACATAAATATAAACAACTTATTATGTAACCCATTCATACATATTTCCATACTGTGAAGTAGAATACACTTCTTTCACAAAACACACTCAGTATTATGAAACCTGAGATGAATGATTTGGTTGGGGGAATAATGCTAGTAGTAAAAATAACAATGATATTTCCATAATGCCATGCCAAAGTATATTTTCTTGTTTCACACATTGAAAATTAGCAGCATTAACTGATAGCCCAAACATTTGATGACAGATCAATTTGGACTATTCATCATGCTTCATTAATATGAAATTTAACACTCAGTCAAACTGGGAGCAGCCCAGCAATTAAGTAACAGCTTGCACTGTGGTGCCAGTGATAGTTACTGTGGTGACTTTACCTACCTTCTGAGAGAATCATCTATTTATCAAAATTCCTAAGTATGCTTCAAATGAAAAAGCAGTGATTTTGAAAACACCAGAATAGTTACTTTCAACTTTTCAGAAATTAATAATTTATATCTTTCGTGTTAGTGTCTTTACAAAGGAATTCAACAATCCAGATTCTTCTCTGTCCCACCCAAGATGGGAATCCCACTCAGCATTCTTTACGGTAAGATTCAAAGTCTGACTGCATGTCTCAAAGGCTATCTCAATAATTCTGTGAAGCAGAGAACTTCAGAGATGCAGAGAAATTCATCCCATCATGCCTATAACACTGCAAGTAGGGAATCTTCCTGCAAAGTGAGAAGGGGAGTTTCAAGTGTCTGCTCTGAACCAGAGTGAAGATCTGAAACAAACACATCAACTCCTACACCTCCAGTTCCAGTTCCAGTAACACACAGCACAAAACAAAACAGTATCAGTTGCTACCTGAAACTCTTCACATTTCCTTTTCTTTAATTGAAAACTAAAAAATGAATAGGAAATAAAATATAATTTATCCTGGAAAAAGCAGAAGCTAGTCTAAATGGATCCTCCTTCCTGCATGTATTGTTATAGTAGGAAATAATCAGTTATTTGAACAGCTCTAATTTCTACAATTTTTTTTTTTGAAGTTCAAAGAAATCGATTCTGCAGAAGCCATTAAACAAGATATGGGAGATAATAAGGGGCTGTGGAACCTTCTGGGTTTATTTTCCAAGCTACTTTGACATAGGAAATATTAGTGGTGGCTGATGGAGGCAATCACATCCAATAGAACTATATATACTACACAGTCTGAAATAAAATATTATTTAACGCAGTAGGCCTAGTATTGCTAACATTTTACTCTAAAAAATGTAACAGATTTTCAGCTCAATAGGTCAGTCTATTTCTTACACATCTGTAGTTTCAAGTGACAACTTAAATGAAAGACAATCACTGAAACTATTAATATTCTTAGTATTTAGAAATGCTGAGTATGTGATGTCTTAATTCCACAGGAAAACACTTAAGCTGTAATTTATTACGGTGGGATAATGAAACATATTGATAGGACAACTCTGTATAGATTGCGACAATGCTATCCTTCATAAAGCATTCAGAGATACTAGTAGCTTAAAAATATTTTTAAATTTATGCTTTTATATTAAATCTTGCAAAAAACTTTACATTAGCATGTCCTGTGCTCAGGTAGGTGCCTCCTTAACTGCAATTTTGTGGCACAATGATGACATCCAGTGGTTAGAAGGATAATCTTAGCTATGTTTTCTCTAGGGGTGCCAGTTTTAATGCAACTGGAACTTAGTCTGCTCCCAGGAAAAAGCAGATAATTTTAACCAGATATCTCCATAAAAAATACAGAAACAAAGACATCCACTTGTCATCCAGATTAACCTGCAAATAAATTACTATGATTCCAGTAGTCGATGTTGAATGTTTCAGACAACGAGGAAAGTGGCAAAAAAACAGGTAGCAACTCTGGCCTGTTCTTTTCTATATTTCTTCATATTCAGTTCAGGCCCTCCAAGTGCTGGGAAAAATCCTGTTGACAACACACTGACCGGACAGTAAACCTGCAGCAAACATTAACAGTATCCCTGGTTTCCTTTTATTGTGATTATTTTCTGATTAGTCAAACTTTCTAACAATCATACCTTAAAACTTGCTGTCTTTATTACTTCTGGTATTACTCTTACCTGTTTTGGCATCTTTCCACTCTTCAGATAGAAAGGTCTTTGACTGGATAGTGTATTTAGAAATAGGACTATGATTGTCTGTTCCACGACTCCAGGTAAGTGCTACAGCAGTGTCTCTGATATCTTCTACTCTTATACCTCCAGGAGGGCCTGGAGGACCTAGGGGAAAAAAAAACCAAAGTAGTTCAATTAACAAATTAAATATGCTGAAAATGAAACTTCATCAACTTTTAATACTCTACAGAGTGATTCAGAGGAGAGCTGCTCTTGCATTTTTTAACTACCAAATAAAACTTCCATGATTCTTGCCTAATCAATATTGAGATATTCTTAAATGAAAATATGATACTTTGAAAATGTTGCTGCTCTTTTTACAAAGGAAAATTGTACTCAGAAAAAATACACAAAATTTTCCTTCTCAAACTCCATGCAACGATGACCTTATTGGTGGCCCACCTAGCTATACTTCTTGTGCCATATAGTCCCTGACTGCAAGTTATGTGGAAAAACTTGTAACTTATATTGGAGAAAAATCATACCTTAAAAGAGATTGCGACAGACCTCTCTATAGATCTCGTCCAATTTTTCTTGGCCATCATATTACCCCAATGTGATAAACCCCTCATCAGATTCAAAGTTCCTACAAATTTCTCGCTTTGTTATTATGCTTCTATTTTATATGATACACAGTTATCTGATATGTATATTAACTGTTGTGTAAAAACAGATAAAATGCATTAGAACTATTGAGAAGTATTTTCTGCTTCAACATTCATAGATAATAATACGCCAAAAGGGTTCAGATAATTATCCAACAATCTGATTGAACAAGTCCCAGAGAATATTAAAAACCCAACAATACCATAATATATTTACACTATTTACAGAGAAACCACAGAGAATCAAAAAAAACCAACTCAACAAAAAAGAATGGAATGAGATTTCTACATCAGACCTAAACACACAGTGTGCCAAATGTATCTTCAGCTCTTGAACTCTTTATTTTCTCCATGCAGCTGAACAAAAGGACTCTAATGTAATTAACTGAATCAAAAGCATATATTACCATATATTGTTCCTTGGTTTCAATGAATATATCCTTTTAATAAGCAAGCAATTTCATTCCTTGGACCTCCCTTTCAAGGTAAGGACTAAATACCTCACTGCATGTGGAAACAGCTTCTTACTCTTCACAGAGAATGCAGAAAGTAGAAGCTGTTAAGAGCTGATTTTTAAGATGAGGTTTGTTGGTCAACTCTCCAACCTGGTAACATGCATATTTGCTATCCCAGCCCTAAGAACACAGATAAGTAAGATCTGATGAGAGACCCATTCTCCTGCAAGACTGTTCACTTCAGAAGCCTTCAGGCTGGAAGGCATGGAAGGTTCATCAGTCCCAACGGCTTTCCTTCTTTCTCCAGAAGACACCTCTTACACCTTCTCACTTCACCATCAGCTTCTGAAAATGGCATGTTTCAGGAAATACCAAGCTGCTCCATCAGGAAAGCTGATACAGGACCCACAACTAACCCCAAGGTTGGTAGTTCCTTCAGCAGTGGGGGGCACAGTTCCACAGGGTCCAAGTACAGTGGGCAGAGCCAGGTGCTGATATGGCAGTGGGGACATTTAGTTGACAAACTGCTGCATATATCCAAGAAGTCCATCCAGGAGGCAGCTACCCAGAGCACAGGCCTGAGGCACATCCAGGAGGCAGGGACAGAGACAGAGCTGGAAGCTGCCCTCACTGGGGCTGTAACACAGCCCCAGTGAGGGCAACACAGGGCCAGTAAAGTGCACAGTAAAAGTGCACGCAGGGGCTGCAGTCCTCAGTGTACTAACATCACTAGCAGTTTAAACAAGATCACATAGAACAATCCATATGAACTGTCAAATTGTTTTGTAGACAGATGAAATATCTTCATATGCCTGCAGTGACAGTGGCTATCCTTTACCACTCCATTGATGAGATGCTCTGGAACATAGCTCTTTGTTTTCATACTCTGCTGTTGCTTCCTCCATACCAATGCAGTAAAACAACAATTCCATCCATGTCATATTTCATAAGATATTTACTCTTGGCCCAGTAACATGCTGAGTCTTACACTGACAAAAAAGGCAGTGAGAACTACTCAGCCATAAGCAGAACTGTGTTCATTGTATTAAAATCCAAATTTTGAGAATAAAATGAATGCTAAATTCTTCTATAACATAATCTTTGAGCAATGGTTCTAATTGCTGGGTTGGCAGGCAAATCTGAAGCTTGATAAAGCACCTTGCCACTCTTTTTATTTTTAAAAGTGATTGCTTACATAATACTAAGGCATATGAACAGATTCTACTCTTTGACTTTGCAGATGTATTCTGTAGTTTCATCACTTACCATATTTGCTTTGACATTTTATCCAAAACTGATGACATTTCACGGGCTGTTAATACCCAGCAAAAATTAAATGCAGAAATATTCAACTGCACAACAACCTGAGATGACAGAAGTTCAGAACCATGACACTAGCTCCACTTCACCTGCTACACAGAGCTCTGTTGTAAACTCCAATGTGGGGCAAAACACAACAGCAACACAACTCAAAGTACAAGTTATATCTGCTTTGAATTGTCAGCAAAACAGAGCGTTAGCACTTCAGGATGTGTTATGCTCACAGGCATTAAAGAGAGTGAAATGGCCAAAGGACATTAACTCATGCTATTAAAACTTCACATTGTAACAGATCTTCTAGGGTACATACTGTATGAACAAGAACAGCATTTCGGGACTGCAGAAACACTTAACAGACATGACTCAGATAAAAACTCAGTGATAACCTCAGAAGTCTTGGTTTCTATAATTTGAAAGCTCAGAATCGTTTAATGTAGGCCTAGTATTATACACATTCATTCAATCCATACAGCTTTATAGAAAAAGAGAAGTAACTTTAAAATGTATCTAGGGGATACATTGAAATGATCTTTGAAATCTATTTTTAATAATGAACATCAAGTTAAACTATCTAAAAAATGCTTTAACATAAGGAAAATACCCATAATAAAAAAATTTTTATCACTTTTCAGAACACATACTCAGTTAGACCTTTAAATGTCTGCAACAGAATAAGTACCCTGAGTAGACTTCTTTGACTTTGCATGTTCATGTACTTCTCATTTTAACTTCTGCCATCTATTGATGAGAAATAACATGTCCTAAACCATCAGAAACACGCTGCTTGTGTAGGTGGAAACCAGACACATTTCTGAATTACCTGGAGAACCTTACCTCTTACCACAAGGTCAGCTGAAGCCGAGGAGTTATCCACAATTGTCTGAGCAGTGCACATGTACCTCCCCGCATGCCGCAGCTGAACATTTTTAATCAGCAGCTCGCCATTAGATTTAATCTGCCACAAAAACAGCATTTAGTGAAAGCGGTAAACATCCCTGTACAGCTATGTGATACTTAGCTATACATCTCTCCTACCTGATTTACAGTGGTTGCTATTTCCACAAAGTAAGTGCTTACTTTGTGAACAGATCACCCTCAAACACACATCTGATTTATAGGACAGCTGTTGAAAATGTCCTGTGTTTACTGAGGAGCTGCAGCTCTTTACTGAACATGAAAAAGACAGACACCTTAGTAAATGATTTTAACAAGTTAGCATTTCCATCTTACTTTTTGAAGCTGATATCTGAACATTAAATTGAGTCAAGAATTCGCTCATAAACCACAGTCAGATGATTTTTCTGCACCATTACCTGCTTTTATTAAGTACATTGGCAGGATAATGTCATGGAGTCCTACTAACAGAGCAGGATGCTGTTTGGTTCCTTTTTAATCCTAAAGCAGTACCCAAGTTTTTATCGGAGAGAAGCTAAAATGAGAGCCTAAATAAAGGTGCACCAAGACCTGCCCTGCACTCCTCTGCCAGCCCTTGCTGCTGAGGCCCCTGTCAGGGTGTACATGCTCTTCCCCGGCTCAGCCCTCACTGCTTCTTGGCAAACAGCAGGACCCCCAGGGAAGCACTCTGCCATTCAACAAGGCCTGTACACTCATCATCCCAGACACTAATCCTTCCTTAACACTTTCCACCAGTGCCAGACTCCTGGGAAATATACAGCCAACTTTTCAGATGGCTGTGGGGTCCACTGGCTACCTTTGGCTGTACACAGAGGCAAACAGAATATAGTATTTTTATCCTATGACATTGCTGAGTAACCCTGTGCACACCCCTAAAAGGAGTAGAATAGAAACCACCATATGCACCACAGCCATTCTTAATGAAGAACACATTTTATGCGAAGACTTTTGTATAAATGGTTAAAAATAACACACTTGAAATACTTTGCTTATCCATCCTTCAGTTTATTCCAGAAAAGGATTACTAGGCTAAATCAATGGGTTATACATGTGGTAATCTTAAAGGGATTTCACAAAAACCCCAAATGTTCTCTCCAAAATACATCTGATCTTTCATAGGAGTAAAAGTACTACAAAAAACTAACAGATGGATTTATATCACCCTATATCAATAGAGGCAACACTGAGATTTCCTAATTTACTGAAAATTGTTCAAAAACACAACAGAAAAACCAAAACCAAACCTAAACATTGAGATAACTTACAGCAATCCATAAACCTTTACATGCAGGAACAAAAGCAGTTTAAAAGTAAAATTGTACATACGAAAAGAAACTGCAAAATATTTAGGTGTAAGAACTAGTGCTATCATCATCACAGGTTCTGGGGAACAACAAAGACCTTCAAGACAAACTCAAACATTATGGGCTGTGCCCTGCATTTAGACATTCAGAAGAAAGGAAATGAAGCTATGTCATCCAGTTTATGTTTCCCGATTAAAAAGGATGGGGGGAAAAAGTAAGGTTAAATCTTTTCCAAATGCTCTGAAACCAGAATGAGAGTTTACAGTCTATATTTAGGGGAAGATTAAAATACCCAGATAACACTACCCTTTTCCTTTCCAGACTCCAGTGAGGATTTTGGTTGCCAGCTTCAATTAATGCTGGCATAAAAATTCAGCACAAACTGAAATCTGTTAACACCATTTTTCTTGGATCCAACATAAGAATTCACATATTTAAGAAATTACAGTGGTAAATAAATAATTGGATAAACAAAGAATCAAGCACACATGAAAGCAAGTGCTTAATTCTGGCTAGCAATACTAGAGTTAGCAAGAAAGGGAGGTTACACTGTACCTTCTCTCTTTTTGAGCGACACAAGTGCTCTTAGCAAGGATCAAACAGATCACCTGGATCAGTGAACAATCCAATATTCTTGAGATATTCCAGATAATTTCTCTCTTAGTTATTATTTAACAGTGTCCATGTGTGTATATATATCCACACTTTTCACTCAAGGCTAATATGACATGGCTTTTAATTTAATTTGTCAAAGTGCATGTAGCATACAGAGATCAGGTGAGCCTAGGATAGTGTCATTTCTATGCTCATGCCTCCCCAGTTTATTCATGAGAACTCCAGAGAGCCTGCTGTCGCAGACAGCATCCTTTGAAAATCTGCTGGAATTACTGCATAAATGAACACTCTCTGACTGCCTGACTAATCACATGTGAGCCCTACAGTGGGCTAAGCAATGTTGCCAGCAGCTTCCAGGAAAAAAAAACAGTTTCAATAGCTCTATGGGAACAAAAAAGACAGCTACCTGCTCCTCCTGCTATGCCCTCCAAAAAAATTACAGCAAAGAAACGGCAAAACATCAAATTCTTTGAGTTTTCAGTTTCTGTTTTTTGTTTGGTTGTTGGTTTTTTTTGTTTGTTTCGGTTTGTTTTAAAAAAAAATATGCTCTGACTGGTTTTGGTTTTAATAAAAAAGATAAACAGTTCCCTATTTGACTGCTGTGTATAAATCCTTAGTTCATTAACACTAAATGTCATCCTAGAAAAAACCACAGTGCCTGTAATTCTCTGATCATTGTTTGCACTTTGATCCGCAAATAAACATAAACAAATGCTCGGCAAAACAATGAGGTTTAGAAAAACTGCATAAACAGAATTCTCATAATCATATTATTAATTCAATAACAAATTATTACAAATTCTTAATAAACATAGTACTCATTAATTTCTGTTAGCACCTTAATTAAAATACTTTATTATATTTATTAATGATGTGCCCCTATACTTGCCCTAATAATAATTTCCGTTACGGGAACTTGGTCTTATAACCTAATTGATGAAAAACAGATGGAAAAATGTAACATAATTTAAAAATCATCAACCCATAGATATGGTGTTACACCTTTTTGCTTCAGAAGGTCTCCTGGAGCAAGGTTTTACGCAGTTGGTGACGAACCTTTCCATACCTCAGAAGAAGCCTAAGTTCTTGGTGGTGAAAGAACAGCTTATCCAGCAAATCAAGAGCACTGGCATCAGCGAATTCTGTCCACAAATTAGATACGGATGTACTGCATGTTTTCATTCAAAAACCCCATCTTGGCTACATTTGAAAATGCCTTCCTTAACTCAGAGAGACTGAATCACAGACTGGAAATAGTGATAGCAATACTCAGGGATGTTCCAAGGGTATCTGTGGTTCACCACTCAGTATTTACCAAGTTCCAAGCAAAGACTTTCATCATATAAGCCCTATATTTATGATTTAATAGTGGTGTCAAAAATAGCATTCCATGACCTATTTCTGATATTCACTGTTCTTTCTGACCATCACCTTTGCCAGTGCACTGAATTGCTGAAAGCCATCAGAATGTGCCCCTGTGCAATCAACTATCATTTGCAAGAATCTGGTATTTTGATTGAAAGCAGTATCCAGCTTTTCTGGGCACTCAGAGACAATGAAGGAACTTCTGTTAAGATAAGAGTTACAGGACCCTTGTAATATGAAAGCTAATTTGGCAGAAATAGAAGAACCTGGTAAGCAGAGATGGAGTGTTTTTTAAATTCAGGTTCTAAAATTAGACATCTGAGCTTCAGCACTGTTTAATACACAGTAGAGGTAAAATGGTAATAGAATCAATAAGAAGTAATCTGGAAGATACGGGATTCTTGGTGATGAGATCAGTTTTTCCAAAGCTAGAAATAGTTTAAAAAATATTTTTCTACTACCTGTACCAAAAATTATTATCTCTAAATGAGTTCATGTGAATTGGTTTGATCATGCCAGTTGGTTTGATCAGCTGTGTGGTCTCTACAACCAGAACAGATAAACCAACAGCTGTTGAGGAATGTTAATGTAAATGTGATTGTAGATGTTTTCCTGATATTGACATCAGAGATAAAATGGGGACAACACCATCAGTGCAACTCTATTATCTTAATCCTATTCACTTGAGACCTTGTTTTGTTTTATAAGCCATAGTTACAGTTAAAAAAAAAACTCAGCAGGATAATAATGACAGTCATTCCCACTAAAGAATCTTTTCCTTCAGTGAACTATATTTATATGTAAAGGATATACAGTGTTAATTCTACCCTTGAGATGTGGACTGGGAAGTATTTCCAACAAATATATTATTATTCTCCATTCAGCATACCACTGAGAATTCCTGAGGACACTGTGCTTTGTACCAGCATCCCTGTGGTAATATGCCTTACTATTTCACTTACAACAACAGAAAAAGCCTAGGTACTTGCTCACTTATGCTCATGGCTCTTAACTTTATGGCTGATGACAAAAGTTCATAATACACTGCAAACTACATTTCTCTGAGTAGTGTTCACAGCTGGCTTTCTCCTGAATTTTGGTAGTTGGTAAGTCTCACAAGCTCATAAATGTTACAGTCAGATGTTGTTGCAGAGTATTTTTTTAATTCTAGCACAGAAGTTGTCAGATTTTCATTTTCTAAACCAATTACAATTCTTTGTGCTGTAGGTAGAATAAGTTTCCTCAAAAGCTTGTCAGGGACAACTGGTTGTTGGCTTCACCCTCAGCACTGTATCTTCTGCTTTCCCTCCCTTCCTTGCTCTTAACCACTGACTCCATCCATCTCATTCCACGCTCACTACATTATTATTATACCAGTGCCTCTAAATATTACTCCAAACCTAGCCAAAATATATGACTTCCAGCACACTCATGTCTAAAGCACCTTCCTAATACATCAAGGCACTGAAAGCAATGTATTGAGACAGTACCTTCAGAGTCCTGGAACACTCTTTCACACAAAAAAACCAGTAAATAGTTGATTTGGTTGACCATGCTTCATCAAC
Source organism: Acanthiza pusilla (assembly GCA_036630365.1). Lineage (NCBI taxonomy): Eukaryota > Metazoa > Chordata > Aves > Passeriformes > Acanthizidae > Acanthiza > Acanthiza pusilla. The sequence goes on from JAXCHO010000079.1 coordinate 25,516,693, forward strand.
AATCACCTGCCACCTTAATAAATTCAAGAACTGTACTAAATGAGCTCACTACAACTCTGGCTTTGTTCTAGTCAATAAATAACCTTTTCTTCCTCGTCAGTGTGCAACTGAGCTTTACTATTTTGACTAACCTGGTTTCAATGACAAGGTGACCTGTTTAGTAGGTGAAGGAAAGGCTGTGGATGGTGTCTACTGGACTTTAGTGAAGCCTTTGACACCATTTCCTGTAGCGTTGGTTCAAGCCCAGAGAGTTCCTTCCCCCCTGAGGAACCTCTGGAGGCCTAGAGAATAAGACCCCCCTGGAGCAGAGTAGAAAGTGGATTGCCCCAGAGAGGGGTCAAGGTTCCCCCCCTGTCCCTCAGTTCATAATGGTATTCGTATCTCCCTCTCTCCTCCCTTCCTCGTTCCCGAGTGGTCCGAGTCCCTTGTCCCTCCCTGGTTCCTCCCCTGCGCGGTTCCATTATTGGTTGTTACCCTCTGAATAAAAGTCTGATGCCCGTCTGGGTCGAGGTCTTTCGCCCTAGACGGAAGCTGCCTACCACCAAAGGACTCCGTGTCTGCTTCTAGTCCGGGCGGGAGAACCCTCTCTCTCTACAGCACTCCGGCTCACGCGGTGTGGCTGCATTCTGGGACGGTACAGCCCCCGGCCAGGAGATCTGTCTCTAACTGCAGCGAACCTAGACACTAGGAACGCTAGCAGACACAGCTGCCGGGCTGTGACCGTTCCCAGGTGGCCAGCGAGACCAGCGCGCTCTCGCTGCGTCAATTTCCCACAGCATTATCCTGGAGAAACTGGTGTCCTATGGCTTGCCTGGGTGGACTGTGTGGTGGGATAAAAGTGGATGGCCAGAGAGTGGTGGTGAATCACATTACATCCAGCTGGCAGCCGGTCACCAGTTTGGTCCTGCTGCATTCAGTATTGGGGCCAGTCCTGTTTACTGTCTTTATCGACAATCTGAATGAGGGGATTAGGGCAACCTCAGTGACTTTGCAGATGACAGCAAGTTGGGTGTGAGTGTTGATCTGCTGGAGGGCAGGAAGGCTCTGCAGAGAGATCAGGACAGGCTGGATCATGGGCCAAGGCCAGCTGTTTAAGACTCAACAAGGTCAAGTGTCAGGTCCTGCCCTTGGGTCACAACAGCCCCAGGCAGTGCCACAGGCTGGGGCAGAGTGGCTGGAAAGTGCCCAGTGGAAAAGGACCTGGGGTTGCTCGTGACAGCAGCTGAACATGAGCAACCTGTGCCCAGGTGGCCAAGAAGGCCAATGGCATCTTGGCCTGTATCAGCAATAGTGTGTCCAGCAGAACGAGGGCAGTGATTGTCCATCTGCACTCAGCACTGGTGAGGCAGCACTTCAAGTGCTGTGTTCAGTTTTATGTCCCTCACAACAAGAAAGACTTTGAGATGCCTTTGAGCCTGTCCAGAGAAGGGCAACAAAGTGGTGAAGGGTCTGGAGTACAAGCATGATGAAGAGCAGCTGAGGAAACTGGGGTTTTTATGCCTGGAGAAGAGGCTGAGGGGGGACCTTATCACACTTTTCAACTGCCTAAAGTAGTGAGGTGGGGGCTGGTCATGATCAAAGGGAAAAATTTCTCCATGGAAAGAGATGTCAGGCATTGGAATAGGATGTCCTGGGAAGTGGTTGAATCACCAATCCTGGAGGTATTTATATGTCTAGATGTGGCACTTAGAAACATGGCTTAGCGGTGGACTTCACACTGCTGGGTTAGACTTGATGTTCTTAAAGGTCTTTTCCGTCCTAAACTGTTCTATGATTCTGTAATTCTATCTAAACATTTTACTCCAGTTCTTCGATTCTCTTGAACTTTCTATCCACTTCCTGGTCTACAGCTGGAGCTAGATGACACATTTTGCAAGGAGGATTACCAGGGAAAACAGTGAAGAAAAATAAAAATTAAAATCCTTGTATATTTTCTGCTGCAGAAAACAGTGTAATCATAGAAGCATAGAATAGCTTGGGCTGGAAGACAGATTTATACAATAAAACTGTCTCCTTAGCAATCTATTGAAGCAGCAGCAAGCAGTAAAATAACTTCATCTACCATGTCTAGCCAATGAACTGCAATTTAAAATAATTTACAAAAACCAGGCAAGTATAAATCTCTACTTCTATAATCTGATTTTTATAGTTCAACTTGTTCTTTGTTGTTTACAAAACCATCAGTTTTGGAGAAGAAACAAACATAGTGTTTTGGCAAACACTGTCTCCAATCTAGAATTCATCTCACCTCTTTCTGAAGTCTGTAGTGTGAATTTTGTTATCTGGACTAACAACCTCTAACAGCTGAACAAAGAAACAGGCCCTTCCATGTGTGTTGTACTTAAAAGTAAAGTAACTGTCTGGTCATGTACAGATATATTATGAGTGTCATCCTAGAAGACTGCAAAGCTTTCTGTACTTCAGAGAGGGAAAAAGTCAGAGGAGTAATATTTACATAAGGAAAAAGCAAGCTTTTGACTATTTGGAGAAGTCTACACTACTGCAGGCTAACTGCATGATAGCTGCAGGGATACAGAGCTGGTTATGCACAGACATCTTGGATTCAGAAGTGACTTCAAAGCTGAATAGAGCCTGAGCTATGGGTCCTGCAAGTTCCATGCTGAATGTATTTGTCTGCCTTTGTGCTATGTCCCTGTGCCTATGAACACTGGAGAGAATACTGCAAAGTCAGAATCCACACTTCAGAGTCAGTGTGGATTCAGCCAGTCTAAATTCCTATTCTGTAGCAGTCATGACACCGAGATGGGTCAGCATCAGCTTGAGAAATGTCCCCTTCCTATGAGAAAGTGTGAGGGGGTAACAAGTCAGTTGTCACTATGACAAAATTCATCACCTAGCTTTACTGTATCTTTCCATCACCACTTACTTTTTCTTTGAATTCTTAAAGAAGAAAGCTATTTGCAAGCAGGTCAAGATCCTAAACACTTGTACAGCAATTCAATATAACTTATTAAAGATAAAATGGTGATAAAAATGTCAGGGTTTCAGGTTCACTGATATCACTTAAGACAAATAATAAATAATGTAGCAAACGGAAATATTGCTGGTATGGAAAGCATTTTAAAATTTATTTGTGGCATTATGTCATTAGGACAATGACAGCCTAATTCCTAAGTCTAAGTTTCTGACTTGAACCAGTTACATTGTGAAGTTGCTCTTCCTGACTATCCATACAAATGGACTAGTGGGACTCAAAAGCATTTTAAAAAAGACTTTTTTAAAAATGAACTTAAAAGAATATTCTTATTTGGATACTGTATCTATTTTTAACACAAGTATCTTACAAGTAATCTTTTCAATCTTTAAAAATACATGAAAGCAGATCTTTTAATAACAAATGACCAAACATTGGAGTTTCCCAGATTACTTGAAGAGCTGTATCTTATTGGGACTTGAAAAGATGTGATAATGTTTAGTTTCTCAGTCAAGAGGAACAACCATACATAAAGTTAAGAGTAATCAATTTAATAGTAAGATTTTGAAGATTCCATATGACTGTTTGGAAGCTAACCAATTTTTTTTTTCCACTTTAAATATTGCTGTCACAGGAAATGAAAACAGAACTGACAAATGTCCTTTTGAGAAATGAATTCTAGTACTAATGTAATGCAAATCAGCTTTCCCTTCAGCAATGACGGAGATACCAAAGCTTGCATTTAAAGAAAGAAGAATTATGCAGGTATTTACATGAATTTAATTAGCATTTCATTATGTGTATATGACAATAATAATAGTATTATTTTGAGAACTGAAATACTGTGGCTCTATCAAGTTTCAGCAATTTGATCTGCCTAGTCACATAAATTAATAGTGATATTATCAGAGGGACAGATGAGGATCCTTCATCAACAGGGAATTACAGCACCAAGTGCATGCTTCACATATCCAGTAATTTTAATATTCACAGTGGAATATTTTTTTCTTTTGTGTTCATGAAGGGCTGGGTGGCAGCACATTTCAAGCTCAGCAGTTCAGGCTGCTGCTGTCAAATGGAAACCAGCTCAGCCTTTACATCTGAGAAAGCCTGAGCAAACCTGCCACCCAGTGACTTCAGCTCAGAACTGCCAGAGAGAGAGAAACTGGCACAAGAAAATCCCTCTGCTTGCACAGGAAGAAGAAAAACTCTAATTCAAGAATACAACAACGAACAAATAGAACAGAAATAAAGAAAGTGCATATTTCTCTTAATTATATCCTACATAAATCTTTGCATTGTGTTTCCTGAATCTGATGAAAATTCTGTATTTGCTATTACTTAAGCACTGAACCACCTAATAACTACAAATGCAGACTTCAAAAGCAATCCTACTGTCCCCTTTGTCCTGGATAAAAACTAAGCTGCCTGTGGAAGAGTAACAAACTCTTTGCATTTGAAAGAGAGCAGTGTGGCTTCTTAAGTATGTCTTACAACTCAACAAATGAGCAGGTTGAGGCAACTCTTGACTCAAAGGGTTGGTTTGGTCCAAGTCAGGCTGAAGTAGTTATGCTTAAAACATCTTTTCACATGGATATAAACAGATACTGAAAGCAAAAAAAGGAATCTCTTGGTCCATGGAAAATCAGATAATATTGCCAGCCTAGGAGAGGGACTCTTCAGGAAGCACTGGTACATCACTTTGAACACAGAGCTGAAACTAAACTAAACTAAACATGATTCCTGGTGTCCCCAGAAACTACAGCTACCGTTAGCAACCCTTTCTCTCCACAGCCACAGTTTCTCTTGGGAGCACAAAAAAAGAAGGTATCTAAATTTGAGGATTTTTATATAATTTAAACCCAGAACAACAGAATAAATATTTACACAATTAGGCAACCACTCAGAGGCTGCTGAATATTAGGCAAATCAGCATGTGATTAGACATAACAAGAAAGGATTTCTAATCGAGATATTAATTTTGAATAAGCCTAATAGAATACTCTAAAAATGTAACCACACATGCAAATACAGAAGAACTATGATTGTTCTATGTGCCAAAATGAGTGTCTTTGTATTAACTTGTTTAGCCTTCACATAAACTGTTCTTATTCAGTGTTTACAGACTGTTTGATTCCTACCCACCATCTGGCCTAGTCTTGTGCCAAATTCCAGAAATGCTGATGAGAAAAACATGGGTAAGTAAAAATAAATGCATATGCATACTTTTTTTTGAGGTAATTTGCACCCTGTTTACAATCAGGCTACCTACTTATCAGCTATTTTCACTAATAATCAGAGTGGGATTTATCTGAGGTGCCAAAAGACGTCAATTTAGACATCTGATCTCAGGTATATGCCTGCAAAGGTCTATGTGTCTGTGAGGTGTCTGAATTGTGATTCTACTTCATGTTCTTGGCCTACTGCATCTTTCTGGACCCAAACCAACACAGAAAAGACAGCTATTCACAACAAAGAAAACTAGGCTTTCATGTATTAAATAAGGATCTATAGTATCTTACCATAACATTCCTTTCATAATGTTCGTGTTCTTTCTCAAAATCTATTACAAAGCCATTTAGAGACCAAATAAATGTCAGGTCTAATGTGGGATCATGGGATGCAATGCATTGCATGGTAGCATTCTCTCCAACGGTGACATCAACATTCAACGGAGCTAAAGTAATCCTTGTAGCTTCTGTGAAGTTAATGGCAAACATGGAAAATTCCAATAAATAAATGTTTATTCAAATATAAGTTCAGCTCCATAACTATTTGATCATACATTAAACCACTCCCTCAAATCCCAGTTTACATGTTATTCATACAACTACATTTCAAAGAACCAAACTAAAGAGAACAAAGAAACCATTTTAGAACTAAAATGATTCTTCTGTTTAGCTGTTTAAATCACTGAATGACATTACTGACTATTTAAAACTATTTTTATTTATTGACTGTATCTCAAGTAGAAAGAAGACATAAGATGAATCTTATGTGACTTTTGTTGTGTTTCTCATTTTAATTATGATATTTCCTATGTTTTACAACTTGTCTCTTTAATGAATGGAAAATTCTGCCTGGTTAGGCTGAGTCAGATCTTCATTAGAACATTGCAGGCATTGAGATCTTAATTTATCTACTGAGAAACAATATAAGAGATGCATAACAAATTGTGCAAATAGCTACATGTGAAAGAGAAAACAGTACAAGGTAAGGAAGAAAGCTGTATATGCCCCAGCAATGTCTCTTATTATTACAGGAACAAAACAGAAGGCACACATCTCGCGACACTTGCTTGAGCGCTTGATTCATGTATCAAACTCATATGGCAAATTAGCAACTGTTCTGGAAGGGACTCACTGATCAGTGGGACTTGTTACTTTTCTTACAATTATTATCATAAAACAAAAAGCCACAGAATATTTTCCTTATGCCATGAGATGTAATATCTGTCCCACCAATATGAGAGTGGTAGTAGGGTATCAAAAGTTGGAAAACAATAGCCAGAAGAAAAGGGTTATTGCTACCACTTAAAGCCTTGGCTTGAGCTTGCTCCAAGGAGCACACTTCATTCCATCATACACAAAAAAAGAAAATAGCCTGTATGCCCAGTATTTTGTCAATCTACCTCAGAAAGAAACCTTTGTCCAGATCCTATTCTAGTAATCAAAAACCTGCTTAATACTGAGACTATGAGGAGGGCACAACTCCTGCCTTTTGCAGATGGAGCACCTCACAGCGCACTGGAGCAACACATTAATATCTGTTCTCCAGAGTCTTAGATATGGACACATGCTTAGGAGCTTGCTCCATTCCATTGTTGTGCTGCTTAGATGCTCAATATTTGGTTCTACCATCAGGGATTTTGTAAATGTATATATCAATACAGATACACATACCAATACCAGTCTAAAAAGCTGCTGAAAGCGTGGACCAGGGAACTAACAGCAACTGAGAAATACCATCAGACTTTGCAGTTCCTGTCAGCTGCAGATTTAACTTTTTAATTTCCTATAGTCATATGCAATGTCTGAGAAGTTTTATGGGCCACACAATGTGCTTGGGAATGCCACTTTCAAAGCGTTCTTTATCAACCCTCATAATTGCCCAAAATATGAACATAATTTTGAAATAAGTCATCCGACCCTGTTGTTTCTGCTGTGATGTCTTACACTCTTGGTGTTCATTTTTCAGATGAACCAGAACAGAATTTTTCAATATTGAAAACTTCTTTATATTAGTTTGTAAGGTTTACAAACATATTGCTTTTATTTAGCAGTGAAAATTTAGTAAGCAATGTTCTTCCTGATTTTAGAATATATGATATTAATATTAGGGGCTGGATATATTTCTTTACATTAACTTTCAAAATAATTAAATGCCTGAAGGTAATATCAAGACATAGGAAACAGCAGAAGATAATAAAAAGTAACTGCAAACATCAAAATATAGTTTTCCATTTCATTTGGTACAATAAATTTGACATGTATCAGCCAGAAAATTGCTTTCATATGATCTGATGCTACAGACTAATTCTAACATTAGTACATCAATATTGTGGCATTGAGCTGTCAGATCTAGCATGATTTCTGGAACAGGGATTAAAAACATATTTGACAAATGACTCTTCTACTATCAGTGGTACTTAACAGACATAGCTGTTACAGAATGCCTTCCTTCCTGTCTGCAGGCTACAGTTATTTCATTATTTGACATCAGATTTAAAATACACAATTAAGGATACCATTACTCAATCAGTAAATACAAATACTGATAAAGGAAGGTAATTCAGAAGTGCAATCATATGGATGTATGCTCTTATCTCACAAATTTCATGCCTATTTCCTTAACAGCAAAAATCTCTCAAACATACTTATACCACAACAACAATACCAAAAAAACCCCACTAAAACAAACAAACCAAACCAAACCAAATAAAAGCCCCCACGAAACAAAACCCACAACACTAAGGAAGGTCAGCAGGAATTCCATTTCTCTGAGTCAGACCTTAGCATGAGTGCTAAGCTACCAAATAGAGTGAATTCATTAAAAGATGTCAATTCAATGGAACTGATTTAATAATCTCTTATGGAAAAATCAACCCTGAACATTGAGATACAGTGTTAGAAGTGATGCAAACATACCCAGTTTCTACTGAGCAACGTTTTAAAAGCATCAATTCATTGTTAATGAGCAATTAAATCAAAAAGAACAGATACAGAACAGCTTGAAAATGTAGTGCAATGCTGGAACAAAAATTACGAAGGAAGGGATTCTACCCAAAACAAACTAATGCAATTCTGGGGCCTACCTGTCATTTCTAGAACACCAGTGCTATTGGCTTTTCCTCGGTTATTTTCTGCAAAACAGGTGTAGCGACCTTCATCCAGCTTTGTGACATTGATGATTTCCAGGCTCCCATCATCCCAGATACGTATGCTACGGAGAGTGCAAAAAATACGTCAAGAAAAATTAGATTTTATATTAGAAAGCAATGCTTCCTGTAGTAAACTGTAGTAAAGGAAAGAACATGACACAAACATCATTTGAAAGCTCACATCTAACTACTGGATTTATAAACACCCCTGCAGTAAAAAATATTTAAAGAGACTGTGGCTGTGATTAGATGTCTCACATTGTTGGAGCAAGAGAATGTACTTCTAGTCACTTGTACTCATTCAGGTATTTTGCTTAGAGTTTTATGGTACAACTCAATTCTTAAACCAAACTGGTTAAAGTTGGATTCCCTGCTCACTCTTTGAATCCATACTTCCAGGAACATTTTGGCATATTATTTTCCTGAAGTTACACATTCTCCTGTCCCTGAGGTGTGCAAAATGGCAACTATCCTACTAGATAGATAGATAGATAAACAGACAGACAGACAGACAGATAGACAGACAGATAGATAGATAGATAGATAGATAGATAGATAGATAGATAGATAGATAGATGATAGATAGATAGATAGATGAGGCTACATTTTTAAGGCTCAAAGTGTTCACCAACAGTCAATACTAACCGGCTCCCATTTACAAGCAATTCTGTTCCTTTGCTCCAGGAGAATTTTGGCTTAGGAGCAGCTTTAGGCTTGCATTCAATGATTACACGCCCCCCTTTAGCTGCTAGGATTTTCTTCTTCATAGGGTTCAGCTCAAAAGTAGGAGGTGAAGCTGAAAGCAAAAATTAACACAAATATTGCTGTTAGTGATTTTACCGCAAAACAGAATTTGTTTGTAACATGCAATAAATCACAGAACTACTGAATTGTTTACTAATATCCATTATTCAGGCCAGTGAGAAAAGGATTAATGATACAGAGATGTGCTGGGAAGTAGATGGTGATCTAAAAGAAACAGGAAAAATCATTATGTAGTGCTGTGCTGTGTTACACTAGAGATTTCTTTCTATTGATTTCTGAACTTTCATCTGAGTTTAATATAACAAGATCAAAGTCCACAGAAAGTTCCTCCCTTTCAAAAGGCCTTTTGATCAGTCCTAATAAAGTTCAGATTCCTGGAGATAAATTTCTTTAACAAGTTGCTCACTCTATCATACCTCCAAAGAATAGTTGGGCTTACTGTTCAGTGGTTTTAACCCTCTCCAGAAACCAAAGTTGTGCCCTTCTTATTCTTTGTGGTTTTCTGTTTGGCCAGCTGGCTTTAGGTGCACTGTCCTAAGAACCACATTTATGTCTCTGAGGCCCTATCTTTGCTTTCTAATTTTCTCTTTATTTGAACCCAAATTTTAAAAAAAAAGAGCTTTTAATTATTTTGCATCTTAGCATACCATCGTTAATCATGCCAGCAAGTGTGTGCACAGCCTGAGGAAATAAGGCTATTATTTAATTAGCTATTAATTAGGCTATTATTTAATTTAAGAAATACAGAGAAAAACTCTGACCAATATCCACATCTTACCAACACTGAATTTTGAAAATGCACCTATAAAAAGTGCTCACTTTGTGTAAACCAAGCTGGTAGTGAGTACACATTAATGGAAGAACACTGTAGGACGAAGCATTGTTGTACAACAGGTTGGGAAAACCAAGAATAGTTTCGCTTTTGGGAAAATCTGAAGACAAGGATGAGATGGAAAGAACACTACCGCATGGAAATCTAGGAAAATATGTCATACAGCCAGTGTGTCTATTCTAATCAAATCAGTAAAAACATCAGAAATGGAAGGGGAGAATGAAGACAAAGAGCTTCAAAGGCCGAGTAACTGACAACATGATTTCTTAAAAAGCAGACTTTGCCTCACAGAGGAGTGATCGTGGGTGAGCAAAAATGAAAATTTTTCTTAACCAATTTTGCAAGCTTGAAAGTGCAGGCTGAGACTCTATGTGCTTCATTTAACTTCTGCACTATCAGTTCTGCTGAGGGGGAACAGCAGGAAACAAACTTCATAAATAATAACAAAAAACATGCCCCAAAAGTTAGTAGCTTTCCTCAAGCTGTTGTCAAAAAACAGCTAGAGAGCTCAAATAAACCCCATCTCACCTAGACTGAGTGAGGGTTCTTAGCTTCATCGTCACAGGAATCTGTTACCAAACAGTACTTGCAAATCTAACTGCTATCATACTCAACCCTGAAACAGTAAATAGAGAAATAATTCCACTGACCCACAATCTTCAGTTCAGCATTTGCATAAATAATTCCATGCATGTTTTCTGCTATACACTGGTACATGCCGGCATCGTCAAAGGTCAGACTTTGCATTCTTAGTTCACCTTTCCGGAACTAAAACACAGAATCAATAAAACAACAAGATATTAATATAAACGGCGTAAGGTGAAGAATTCACACCCATCCACATTATTTCTTGGGGGTTTTTTTCCTTTTTCAGTGACATTGGGTTTACCTCTTTTTAAAGAAAGTTTCAGTGTCATTTAGTACTTAAGTTTTTGGAAAAGTCCTAGCTGAGTGTCAGTAGAAAAATTTACTCTCCAGTCCCCTGTTATCGTACCAATGCAACCACTACTGATTCAGAAATAAGAAACAAGGAATTAAACTAACTTCATGCACATAAGCTTGGTTATGCCATGCTCACTGGTCAGTACTTTCTGTTGTTACATCATTTGACAGCAGTAAAAAGCAAAGCAAGTCCCAATTAGGTAGGAGTTTTTCAGAAGATTCCTCTAGGAGATAGTACAAACTATTTTCTATTACTTTGTTTTAATATAAAAAAGAAAAAAACAGTAAATCAAATAAGGTAGTTAAGGTGGGCTGTTTTTTAAATTACAAATCGATGTCAATCAGTTTTTGGATGATCATGCTAATAAATTCTGTTTTCTTGTGAAAATCAAGCTGAAAGCTTTAACCTTTGCATTTACGTACATTGGAGTGCATGGAGCAGCGGAAGATTAAGAGAATGCTACTTCACTGAAAAGAGAGCAGATTAAAGGAAACATATTTCCTGACTGTTTATGTGAAAATGTTTTAATCAGATTTTATATAAGGAATCTTTGTTGTGTGGTAAATGAAATGCCTAATTAGAAGTTATCTGATTTAGAACAAATTATATTTTCAAGGCAATTAAGATATTTTTGCTATCTTCTATTTGGAAATCATCTTAACATCATAGTAACACACAGCATATTCTTCTGGTGTACTATTGGAGACTTGCACACAACACTCTGCAATCCAGCATGTAGATTTTGTCAGTGAAAGCCAAGTTCAGTGGGGACCAGCAAGCAACTCACTCGTTAAATTACGTCTGCAAAAATTACCAAAGCTAGACAAAAGCATTCTTCTTCCTGGTTTAAGCCATGTCCATACAGCAGATGGTGAGATCTCTGTTCTCCCTCCAACATCACACATTTTTCTTAGGATATACATTCAGAAAACAAGCTGCCTCATTGTCTTTTTTTGTTTGCTAGCCAAGATCAGTCACCACAGCTCAACAGATGCAAAGTTGCATTGTGTCCTCATATTCTCTTGGTTTTTTAATGACTTTTCATACAGTGTAAGCAATAGATTTTAAATACACTGTTGAAATGCCTGGACAGATTTTGCCCAGAGAAGCTGTGGATGTCCCACCCCTGGAATTGTTCAAGGGCAGGCTGGATGGAGTTCTGAGCTACCTGGGCTAGTTAAAGGTGCCCCTGCTCATGGCTAGGGGGTGGAAGTAAATGATCTTTAAGGCGCCCTCCAACAGAAACCATTCTGTGATTCCATGATTCTAGGACAGACAATCTACTTTGTTTAAACCAAACAGACAATGTAAGAGAATTAAATTATCAAACAGTGCTTCTTTAAACTTCACATCACCTAGACATGTGCAACACTGTGTCTACGAAAAAAGTGAAATAATACAGTATATAGAAATACCACTGATAATTTAAAAAATGCTCTTTCTTGTCGTATCTCCACTGACTCTATTTTGTTTTCTATTTTGAAAGACACATTCATGTTTAATGTGGTAAAAGGGATCAAATTTTTTAAAAAGAAGCTGATAGACTTTTTTTTTCCAGAGTGCAGAGCATTCACTTAAACAGGCCTAGAGGAAAAGGGATATCCACCTCCTAAACATGTGGCCTAAAGTCAAGTTTGTAATTTAAAGCCGAATGCTAAATAGCCTGAAAAAATAGGAGAAGATTGAGATAAAACTTTAAAAAAATAGATTTTAATGCCTAATGCAAGTGGAATTAGCAAATATTTGGTTCATTATAATTAATTTTCCTTAAACCTTTTAATTGTTTAAATTGTTTAATTGTTTAATTGTTTAATTGTCAAAAAACTGTTTCCATGAGCCAACCCATAAAGTTTGTGTTACCTACACCAATACACTCACCGAGGCACCATTCTTCAGCCACCTAATTGATGGAATAGGCTTGCCTGTAGCTACACAAGGCCAGTATAGGTCACTGCCTATATCCTTCTCTGTGTCATTGATATGTTCTACCCACTCAGGAGCAGCTGTAGAATAAAATAGGTGAAGCATTGTAAATATGGCATATACATATTTAATTAGAATTATGTTATACTAATTCCACTGTTTTTTCCACAATACTTAAATAGGCAACACAAAGTAATGATGATAACTCAGTAACGCACCAGCACAAAAAAGAAAGAAGTTTTTGTCTTACGACATAGATTCAAATTAGCTTCAAATTATTTTTTATGAGAAGAAAATATGGAATTGAAATAATGGTTCCTGAATGACAAAAGACCTAAGCTATTGTCACTTATACTGATTTGTAGACTATTCAGCATGGAAATTACTCAGTAGCATCTTAAAAATGATAGTTAAATAACATGAAATCGTGCAAAACCATGTGTGTACTGAAAAGACTTCCAAGAAATTATTCTCTTGCTCCAAATAGGATATATAAGAAAATAATATTGAAAATGGTCCAACATTTTTGCTTTTGCTAAGAAAACAAACCAATTTATTAGCTTCACTTTTTATAAGCAGTAATAACCTTCCCACACCAATTCTGAGTTTGTGCAACTGAAGTTCTAGCGCTTAACTGAGGATCAGAAGATCTTCTGAACAGTAGATCAGATCTTAACTCAGAAGATCTTCTGTACAGCCAACGAAAGAGACATAGATCTTCTGAGGGTGATTCAGATACTATGTGTGACCTTTTCATGCCATAGTTTTGTGGCACAAACCTCAGTCAAGAAGTCAAGTTACTTGGGATGATTTCACTATGAGCAGTAAGATACAATTCTTTGGTTACCTAATTTAACCAAATGCATAAAGGGAAGTGAAAGAGGGTGGAAGAATAAAGAACCGTACATAGCTAATAAAAGGGAGTGATAAGACAGAAAACACATTCAAAATGCGAAAACAAGAAAGCATAACAAACTTAATCATCTCGTTTTCTTCCTGGAAGTTCTTTCACTTCAAATACTATAAACTGATTTAATTTCCATTATGCATAATTATACTAACACATAACTGTCAAGGTGTATATATCAGCTATAATAGCAAGACAAATTGAGCAGTCATTCAATTAATACATAAATACCCTGCCTGGAATTTAATGCATGAATTTTGATTCTGCTCTATTAACTTGGACAGCAGTGTGTGAGGATGACAACATGAATCGGCACCGACATCAAGTGGGAAAACACGGATATTTCCAACATAAGTAAAAGCAACATAGATCATCAAGAATAAAATTGTTCTTCCTACCTTGTACATAAATTCTTGCTTGATGTTTATCTTTGCCTTTATAGTTTTCAGCTTCACACTCATAAAGTCCTTCATCTTCATACTGAATATTGAAGATCTTAAGAACTGCACCAGACATGCTTATCTCAGCAGAGGCTGGCAAGGGTTCAAGGTATTTACTCCATCTGAGTTCAGGAACCGGACTTGAAAAGGCACAGGAAAGTACAAATCAGCATGTTCAAGAACTGGCTGTTAAATTGCAGTCTACAAAAAGAGTGTTTGATCATGAAACATGTATTTTCATTCCCTGCAATCTGAAAGCAGACTGTGCTCTACAATAATTTTAAAACACACTTACTTTCCAAGAGCAAAACACTCCAGTGTCACATTTTGCCCCAGGAGAGCATACGTGTCCTTGAACTTCACCTTGATATCAGCAGGATATACTTTTGCTCCTAGTATGAAAAAAGGATTCTCAGAAAAGGCATGGCAGGAAGTTATACAGCTATCAAAATTTCCACAGTTAATAAAACTTTTCTTAAAATTCCAGACAAAATTCTTCTTTACAGTGAAAAAAGAGCCTGGCAATTCAAAAAGTATGTGAATAAATACTGAACTTTTACTAATAAGGCAAAATTGTTTTACTCGGCAACTAGTTATCATTCTCTGCATGAGAAGTCCTAACATATTTTACAGAATTTTTAATCACACTTGAAGCATGATGATGTACTGTGTGTATGGGTAGACAAAAACCTGAGTCTATTTTCCACAGATTCTTTTACAGGATAGAATATTTTGAATTATTTTGAATTTAAGCTCAGTTTTATCTCAGTAAGGGTATGAAGGAGCTAGAGCAAGCATATCTATAATGCAATGAGAGCACAGGGATGTAAACACAGTCAAATTTCCCTAGTAGTGATCCCTGTAGGAATCCTCTTGCAGTTCTTTTAGGTGAAGATGGCAGTGTGAATACTGACAGATGAAAAGGTCAATGAAAAATCGACGATCAGTTTATGAGAATCCAGTGACTGACAGTCTGAAGTGGCAAAATGCAACTTGGTTCCTATTTGAAAAACATGAGTTCTCATGAAAAAATGGTGGCAAACAATGCAGTAACACAAAGCCACCGAGGTGTTGTAGGAGATTGACCATGAGACACAAAGCTCTTAGGTCACTGTTGGATAGGAAGTTTCATCAAGGAAAAGGATTTTCCTCTTTCATGGGGGATTTTCGGGGTGGGGGCGGGGAGTAAATCCTGAAGCTGTTCATCAACATTTACATGAAGTTTCTGCTTTACAGTCATACTCCTTTGAAGCAATGCCAAGAAAAGATATTGAAGATTTTGGGATGAGAACAAGGGTTTATCACATAAAAGAGATGGGGATTCTGGGGATAAGAACTCTCTTCTCAATGATTTGAAAGAAAATTTGGGAATGAATGCATGGAGATTTCCTTCACAAAGTTTTCACCGTGGATAGGAATGATTTGGATCTCTGCATCTGAAACGCTAAATAACATTGTGGAGCAGCTGTTACGACTTGCCACATAACTCTCCTTACAGAAATGAAAGTAGTTATGAATTAGCAAAATTATAATACAAACAGTTAAAATACTGCACATGCATAGTACTTCCAATAAATACTTACGATCGGACTGTGGAATAAGTGGAATAAATTTACTGAATACACTCTTTGTTATTGAAGGGCTGGACACAAAACATGAATAATTGCCCTTATCTGATGCTTCTACATTTGCAATGTACAGATTGCCGTTCGTCTGTGACACAAATCGTCGTTTGTCCAAAGCAATGAACACTGGGAACTCATTTAGAAGCCAGCGATAACTGAGGTCATCTGGAGGAAAATACTTCAATCAATATTAAAAACCAACACTATCAGCTGTTTAAACCACAGAATACCATCTGCATATAAATTACCTGACTCTGATTTCTAGTATATAGATCTTTTTTTGCAGTGGCAGCTATGTGAGAGAGATTTATACACATCTCAGCAGCTCATTCCTGCCTACACTGAGCATCCAGGCACTGCTGCCGTGAGGGGAGGTCACTGGGGACCTGCTACAGTGTGCACACCCTGCCCTGGGCACAGCCATCCCACAGGAACTGCAGTGGGATGGGACAAGAGAGGCAGCTGGGTCCTGACCTTATGCAACTGCCAAGCTGGGAAGTCCTCACCAGTCTTGTCATTTAGACAAAACCTTAGGAGTATTTTAATTAGTAATAGATTTCCGTTCGTCAGTTCCTTGCAATGCTTAAACTGAGCATGGAAACGAAATCATTATTCCATTTTATAAGGTAGAAGAGATGCTAACAGCCAATTTCATCCCTCATGACGGACCTACAGATGCTTGAGATTACAGATATAATTCTTGCAGAGCTCTTCAGTAGCTAATTATGAGGAAAAGTCACTTCCAGAGAATAAATAATCTCATCTCTGACCCTCTGGGGGGTGCTTCTGCTGTTCCATGATTTTAAACGAAGCCCATGATCATAGCAGCTGAGGTGATTTTACAAGGAGGAATGAAGCTGGGCCCTGTCCAAGAGCAGCAGAAAGTCTGGGATGACACAGTGACAGAATGACATGTACTCAGGTCTTTTGATTGCTAGGCCAAGTCTCCCCTCCGTTACGCCTGAGTAATTCTATCTGTAGTATCAAAACCTATTTGCAAATTCAACAATATTCCTTACATATGATCAACAATAAACATACTCAAAACATAAACCTAACCTAAATGGTGATTCTCAAGCTGCATAAAAGTTACTGTTTAAGTAAATAAAAAGGACACTTGCAAAAATAAATATTAATTTGCCTTTTAAGACATTGAAAATGAAGCACTTTTAGCTAAATTACCTGGATAGTGGTAAGGGGGCTCACAAAGAAGCACTGCTCCAACACCTTCTCGCACTTTAACCTCGTAACGTTCCTCAGGTGGAAAGGGATCCAGGTCTAGTTTATAAAAAAGCAAGCAGAGGAGAACAGCGATTTTCACTACAGTAATTTTTTATTATTATCATCGTTATTTTCAGTCCTGTAGAGATTAGTATAGAAATACACCAATATATGGCAGACAGATACCTGTTGACCCCTAATTCCAGTTTTGCTTATTTGTCATTTTCAAATGAAAAATTTTTTACAGTATTTTAGTCATCATAATTGCAAATGCCAGGGGAAAAAAAGTGATGCAGACTGTATCCCTAAGAGTAACTAGGTTTCCTTGAAGAAGAAATCCCAGGAAGAGGCAAGAAAAGGATTTTAGGTTATTTTTCAACTGCTTTCTCCAAAATGTAAATTTAATTCTTTACTGTAACTTAAAGAGTCTTCTTTTTCTAAAATGATCTGGCTGCCCTCTCTGACAGCTCCAGCAGCCAAGGACAGGCAAGCAGCTAGCTCAGACACATCTTTAGTGCCACAGGTTTGGGACAGAAGTGACTCACATCCCAGGTGAAACCTTAGCTGACCCTCCTTAAATCAACTTCCATGCAGCAAGGTAATGGGAGTATTATAAAAGAATAAAGAAACAAGACTTTCATCATTCCACAGACTCTGGAAGAACAGTAATGGTACCTGCAGAGGTAAGACAACAGTTGCATGAGTAACTCCAACTACATCAATAATTGCACTATGCTGCTTCTTTTCACTCTTATCCAATCTCAAATCAAGCCATAAACACCCTGAGTCTCTTCTGAAACTTCTCTTTGTCACCCAGTCCAGTGAGATTGTACAGATTCTCACTGGAGTCCTGCTCTAAATGCCACTGTGGTGCAAACAACCCCTCCATAATAGCCCTGTGCACAGCCCCTGATTGCAATATTCTACCACAGAAATCATTTAAGCTAACTTCATGCAGCTAACTTCAGCTTTGTTCAGTGGCAGGCAACTATCCAGTTTTACTAAATTCCCAAGGCTGTCTCTGAAATCTAACTAAAAATTCAAGTGCAGTCAGTCAGCAACAACAAAGAAAAATCAGAACTGAGCTACATAGATAAAGAGATGAAGTAGAAAACAGAACCTATTGACTACTATAAAATGCAACGGATAGATCCAGTAGACACAATAATAATTAATTCCTTAACTTTGTAACACCTGCTATGTCTAGTAAACATAGTAAAGGTAAAGGTATCCTCCAAGGATCCCCAGCTGTCAGATTTGAATGGCTACAAGAATCTAGGATGCAAATGTTATCGAGCTTTTTCAAAAGCATTAAAAAACCCCTCTAGTAGAGTTATGTCAGTGTTCAGGGAGACCCCTTTCCTAATTTCTGAAATTTTAATTTTTCTTCTGCTCAAACAGACCAGAAGACTGACTGACTGGATCTTGGTTAGATCAGTGCTGAAATGGCAGGCATTGTAAGGCAGGCAAAGAACTCATGATTCCCATTTTATATAATTCTACCCTGTGCCCTGGTGCAATGAAAGTATTCAGTTCTCCAGATCTATCTCTCAATTAATTTGGAATATTACTCTTTGACAAAAAATGAAAGAAAGTATACCAGACTAACTTGGTAAGAATTAGCTATTTGACCAGAGAAGTTTTGTAATTAAAGTCAGGGAAGCTTTCCACTCATATTGGAATACTTCTATTCATGTCAGATCTGCACTAATTTGAGTAAATTTCCATTTCAAACACAAGCACGGACCTTACTAGCAACTACTTTCTATATTCAGAATATTGACTGATCTGTCACGAAAGCATCAACTTCCTTGTTGCAGAACTTCTGATCATATAAACTTGCCACTGTTCTTAATTTCTGCTTTTGTTGGAACAGATTAGTGTTTAAAATCTCTTGCAGGAATAGGAAAAAAAATAAAATTACAATCATTAGCAACAAATGTGTAGGGTTTGATAAAAGGAAAACCAATCATTGCTTTGAAGTATTTTTAGCAATTTTAAGTTTACATTTTAAGTGTAGACATTTTATTTATAGTGTTCTTGAATATGCTCTTAAACGTTGGGATAGCCACCACAAGTATGTATGCAACACTTAAATATTTTAATGGGTTTTAAAGCAGTGGATCTAAAAAGTATCTACAGTATTCTCAGATGGATTAATTGATGAAGTATATGAGAGAATGTGGATTTTGTTCCATAGTTTCAGTAAATTTGACTGCAAAAAAAATTACAGCTGGTCAAGATGTTTTTGAATTCTTCTAAATGGTTGTTGACATTTTTCAATCAGTTTATGCACAAGCAAAAGAACAAAACCTTCCACTAAAAATCAGACATTTTCTATATTAATTTTAGCAACTGTATTCAGTTCTTTTGAAACAGTGATTGTAGAAGGAAATGTTTTTTCTAGGTGATCATTAAAAAGGAGAAAGGAAGAAATACAACAGTATAAAGAAGAATGAAAGCAGTCTTGTCTTTAACAGATATTTATCACTTTCCAGCTATCTCTTCACTTCTATTCCTTACCTCTTTATGGTATTATAGTCTACATATTGAAACATTGCATATTAGGATTCTGTTCAGTATAAGTTTTCAGTGCACTACCAACATTCAGCTTACGCAGCCAGTGAGGGAGTAGGCAGAAAACATGCCTCAGACCGTTTTGATTCTACTTTTTCATCTATTATGTGCATTGGTTTAATTTGTTTATCCTATTGATTATTCAGGACTGACACCAATGAAGCCTGCTTCAAGGTATAAATAAAAATCCCATACACTGAATGTTGATGTTTTCTCCATTAAAAGGAAATAGCAACCTGGCCTTCAATTTTATTTTATTTTTTAAATACACTGGGTAAATATAAACTAAGACTATATCAGCTATGATATGATCAATCAGCTCATTATAGCCTCTGAGCTTCCCTAATATTTGTCATCCTACAGTCTTATAACTACTGTCAGAAAGCTGAACTTACCACTACATGTCTTATACAGCAAGGAGTGAATTCAGCTTATCGAGGTTGGTTAAAGACAAGAGGGGTTAAAGACAAACCCTTAGCGTCAGGACACCCAGGGCTTTCTGAACAGACAGCAGTTAGAGAGGATTCCTTTTTTAAAGATTCCTTTTTTTTCCCTCTGATGAAGAAATACATCCAGGAAAAAAGGCAACTTAAGGCAAAATAAAATAAAAATCCCAAACACTGTCTTCAGTTGGTAAAATCTTCCATTAGTCTTCATGCGGTACATCAATTTTTTACAATGCGTGTATTTGGAGACATGCAGGTCTTTACATGTACATGCATTCAAAAGACTTGCTCATGACTGTCAGAAGTTGACAGAAATTTACCCCAGTGGGGTCTTCACTGTAGCCTGGGAGTTGGGGCTCACTTTAGTAGCTAGTGCTGTGCCTTCTTCCTGCAGCTGTGTTTGCACTGTGGCAGCACCTCATCACCACATGCCCTCGGTCATGTCTTTCTTCTGGGACTATTTCCCCTCAGGTCCTACCATGACTTAAAAAGAGTCTGGACATTATTATCTCCAGACCTGGTTCCATGAGTCTTCCAATAAATAATTTAACAATAGCTTGCTGAGAAGGCTGTTATGCCAGCTGAATACTAAAGAATATAAAATGCTTACAAACTTATTTTGTGTTGATTTCTACAGACTTAGGTACTTAAGATATTGTTTTTACAGAGTAATACAGCTATGGCACATGTTAGCAGAAGACACCACAGTGTAAAACATTGGGCATTTCAAGCTAACCATAATTATTCCATGTTTTGACATAAACAACGGCTTACATCCAAAACTCAGAGTGGCTTCACTGCTTCTGACAGTTCCAAAGATATTCGACACTACACAGACATATTTTCCAGCATCCCTTGATTTCTCTGGATTACTGATAACAAGTCTGCCTCCCACCATACTGTAGCGCTCCTTTGTTAAATCAATATCCCAGTTGTTGAGTTTCCACCTATTAAAAAAGAAAAGCCAGATATAAGATTTGGCCCCCAAAAGAAAACCTGGTAAGAAATATGATGTGAAAAATAACTCATAAATTCTGATAAATTATACAGGAAGTTATTCATCTACTTCTATATAAGTTTAAAGTTTTCCTTCAGCAAGAGGCACAGATTTGAACTCCAGATGTCTTTTAAGCATAACAGTCTCAGTTCTGCCTTCTTGGAGATGTGACATAGGTTAAAATACAACTGCTGGCCAAGCAGTAAGAGATGCTTGAGCTGGCTGTGAATGAGCTAGCCAGTCATTAAACACAGGGATTTTGAACACATCTCAAATAATTGTGTAAGGCCAAACTGGATAAAAAACATACTCCCTCTGCACCTCTGAAGTATGGGCTAATGAGAGATTTTTGTAAACCTGCTGCAGATAATGAAGATGCTTTTTAAAACATAGCATGCCAGTAAAGCCAGTGGAAAAACTGTGGCATGCTCAATACATTCAGAAAATTGCTGGACAGTCTCCTCTTAGCTATAGTAAAACCCCATAGCCAATTCACTGAATTACTGCAACTTGCACTTGAGGTATTAAGACAGAAACTGGTGGCACAGTTCTGGTCCGCATCAATTTCTACTCATTTTAAAAAATGTTAAAAAATACAGAGCGGTAACCAGTACTCATTATTTATAATTGTGCCTATTACTGTGTCCACAAGAGGGAGCCCATAACCTTAGAAAGGAACTGCCTGGTTCCTATGCACAAATAGCAACGATGCAACCTTAATACATTTAAAGATCATAAACTTATTTACACATTAGTATTTTCTTTTATCATAAGGTAAGGTTAGTCATTAGTATTTGACAATGAGAACACACATACTACCTGTTTATTCACTATTGAATATGTACCAAAATATGCAGAATTCTCATTTGGAAGTGAAACTTGCAATTGTCATAGACAGAAACAGTAGTAAGAGTGGCATGAACAAAAAAACAAATTTAAAAAATCTAATGAAATGGCAGGATTTTAAAGATGCAGCAAAAAACATTTTGATCGTGAAGAATTCTAGAGGTATCACTTCAGTCCTGTGAGACATACTATATGTCTGCGTTAGAAAAATAAACAGATCCTCTGTTCAGAAACATCTAGAAATGAATGTCCTGAAGACAGATTATCCTGCAATGAAAATTGCAGGAAGGACTTATTTACTTCTGAGATAGAAGAATTTTGGCTCAGTAAGTGTTAGAGGGCTGAGATGAAGATAACATACTGAGGAGGTATACTAAAAATAATGATGTCAGGAAATAAGAAAAGTGGCCTTATTCTGACTGCAATTACCATCAAATCAGCTATCAGTGCTAATTGTCAGATCTGTTCCTCGACAGAGAAGCTCTGGAGGTGCAATGCAATTCTTTGAGAGTGATTTTACTAGGTCAGATTTTGCTGAGCCCACAACAGATAAAGAAGAATGTCAAAATTTATGTAGAGCCAGTAATCATCTATAGACGGTATGTTTACAGTCTTGCAGACAGGGTCGGGGGAGTCTCTGGACCAGTGGGAAGGGATGGCGAAGTACATCAAAGGGTACCAAATCTTAGCATCTCTCCACTTTCCAAGCATGGCAGGAGGAAGTAAATGCAACAAAATGTCATGTAGCAGGATCATATTCAAAAGGATGGTTCTGTACAGGTAGACAACCTGTTAGCATATTTTTAAAAGTGGCAATGAAGAGTAACTAAGCTGTTTTGATGTAAGAAGACCATAGTTAACCATAATACTGTAACAGATTTTAAAGAATAGCTATCAGATTTGATTGCTTTTTCCCAGAAACCAGTCTGGGAACACACATAAGTGAATACAGGGGGCAGGTCATACAATAATTTCCTGGCCATGGATCTCTTTTGCTGGCAAGAAATTGTGTCTGTCCTTAGTACAATGACAGCAGTTTTCTTCCTATGATCAGGTTGTAATTTAGTCACAGTCTTAATACTGACAATCTCTTTACATTTCTCTTTACACAATGAGCAGATAACAGCTGACAAACTCATATGAATGCATAATAAAGAAGAATTGCTCTCTTCAATTATTTTGAAAGAGTTCCTGTGGGAATCTGTATTAAAACTAGTTGAAATGTTATTTCAGAATAAAGTTTTTCATGTCTTCATTAGCATAGCTGACACATTCTTGATCACTGCTGTACAACACAGTGGATGCAAAAGCAACATGGGATGTAGATTATCCAGAGTCAGCAATCAATACTTCTTCTGTCAAAGCAAAATAGAATTAAAAAAAGCTATTCTGAATCAAGAAGAACAAAGGCTCATATCTCAGTCAACCTCAGTCTAAGCTGGAAAGATAGCCTCTTAATTATTTTTAGAAGTCACTTTTTTTTTTTCTCATTTGCATCTCAATCAATATTTCTTTCAAAAGCTGAAAATATGTAACACAATATACTGTTTTCAGCACTGTCTAGACATTTTAGCAAATTGAGTCATGGTTGAATCTTACTCAAAAATTGCGCATCTCCCCAATTTCTCCTGCCTTGAAGACTTTGTTCCAACTTTTTAAGACAGTCAATCATTTAATAATACAATCTGAAACAGCTGCTGAATAAAATATGCAAGATCTGAAAATCAAAACAAGAGATGTTACCTGTAAGTAGGAGAAGGAATTGCTCGAGCTCTGCAGTTCATTGAAACTTGTCCATCTGAAGATTCTTCTGGATAGATGGTATCAATGGGTTGCTCCTCAAAAACAGGTCCATAACCTTTGTTTCCTTCTTCTGAAAACAGAATAGGGTTTCAAATTAATCACTTTTTAATTAGCAGTCAAACTGAAGACGATTTTGCATCACACATTCCAGAATCAAAATGTGAAGGCCAAATAGGCTCAGTCAACCAAAGTTAAATTCTATGTGCTTCAGCAAAACAAGCAGTACTGGTAACAGAAGTTCTGTCTGTCCTTCACTGACTCCTGCCTTCTGAGAACCAAAGTAACTCAGACTTTGGTCCTCTAATACTACCTTGTGTGCTTTCTCTGATGAAATCAATTACCTGTCACTGTTTAGGCCAAATGTAGAGATACTGAACTGAAGATATGTGCCTTAGAAATACAGTGAGACTTACTTACTTCACAGAGAACAACAAATTCTAATCAAAAAGGTCCACATATAAGACAACTACACACAGCTATTCCTGATCTTATAGCCTAATCATTCCCAATGATTTTATGTATTTAGAAAGAATCTTTACCATATCAGACAAAAAAACCCCTTATATTGGGTATCACAGCTGAAAATTACATTGTTTACAGATAGAATCTCTGTCTTTCCTTTCAAGCTGAGGTATATATTAGCTTTCTACCCTCCAAAATGCAATTTTAAAAAGGTCCTATACTGAAAATAATTTCAGTTTGCAAAGTCAAGCACTTGAAGGTGAATAAATGTAAAACAGGTTTGACAACTGTATTTTTTAATCTTTATCCTTGATTAGTCAATGCTGGGGTAAAGCTGTCAGGCTCTGCCCATCCCTTCGGCAATCCCCCTCCTTTATCACCTCCAAGCATGCAAGGTTGCTCTTTGGGGTCCAGACAAGCAAGACTAAGAGCAAAGGTAGGATGTTCTGGGAAAATTCTTCTCAGTAAATCCAGGATGTAACCGGGATTTTTTTTTTTGTGAAAACATCAAATACGCATTTTAGATACAGCACAACTCCGTGAGGAGATAGTGCATGGTCCATACAGATAAAATTTTGAGACAAAACAGTTGTCTAATTTTCACAGGTCTCTGCTGAGACTGAAATAACAATACGGACAGTTGTAGGACAATTCATGGCAGAACAAAGGAGTACATGACTGCTAACAGGTTCACTTTCCATTCAAGTTCAGAACCTTGCTCCAAATCCTAGAGATGCCAGAGATTTGTAAAATGATTGCAAGAATTTTGTAATACAAGGGAAAAACAAAACAACCCCAGTTTTAGTAACAAGATCTTCAGAGATGCCTAAATAATTTAACTGGGACATTTTCAAAAGCAATGGTTAAGGATGGAAAATTCTAGTATTTTGCAATAGCATTCTAGTATTTTGCAATAGTATCTGTGCTGCCTGTAAAAATTTGCTACATGTCTTGTAATTTAAAAAATCTTCTCACATCAGTAAATACACAGGCAATGTAACAGAAGAATGTTCTTAAATCAAATTGTGATTTTGCATTAATGCCTTTAGAAGTCCTGTTTTTGGTTCTAAAACATTTTAGAATAAATTAGACAGTTTTAGGAAACCTATAAAAGAAGAAAGAGTCTATCTATATACCTAAAGAATGTGAATTATGCCAGTGTAAAAATACCACGTATACACAAAACACTCTTCCTGCATATATATTTTTTACTGTTCCTAAGTTTCATATTCATAGACACTGGATTACAGCACTAGAAGAAGACTGATTACAGATAAAAAACAAGTTTCATTTCCACTTCAAATTTGGGGAAAAATATCACCATTTCCCTTGAGGACAGGAGCAGGTCCAGAAGACACTGGCATGCTGTCAGACATATGGTCAGGCCAACTTAATTTTTAAAAACTAATTCTTGTAATGAGATGTCTTTCAAAGAAGCAAAGAAGAGCACGTAGAAAGGCAGAGCTTTTGAAAAATGGTCTGCTTTCTTTCATATTTTAAAGCACACCACCATATAAAAATCTACATATTGCTAGATCAAAAGAAGAACCAATTTCAGACTGAAAAGGCAAGACTCACATACTTGCTCAGACTGGAATGACCAAGCCAGAAACCTGATGGCATGGTCTGTGCAGCTCTTAAATATGAATATAGAATAACAACAGCCTCTAGCAGCAAATAGCCATATCATATGCAGCTGACTCTTCACCTTAGGACTCAAATGCTGTTACAGAGCACTTAGGCATTTCATGGCATGCATTTTTAATGCTACCAGAACTATTAATTATACTGAATGAATGCCTGCTTCTCACACCTATCAAATGTGCTTTATAATGGCACTTCTGCTGCAATCTATTATGAATCTGGTTTCAGGCGTCTGTCTGAGCAGGGTAAGATGTGCAGACAGAATGTCAGGTATGGCAAATAATAAACCTTCTATTCTCAGCCACAAGGTGAGTCTGGACCAGTGATATGAAACAGCACATGAAGAAAAGAGAAGAGTAAGGGGTTGTAAAAGTGAAGTACCATGACTGTGTGACAAAGTTTGGAGAGCGAGGAAGGGCAGACATCAGCTCACTGAAATAGTGCCTACATGAAAAAAAGAAGTAGGGAGAGAAGGAAATGGATGAATTAGGTATACTGAGGATGTGATGAAGAGCCCATTTCATATGTTTGGGTCCTGCTTTAGACAAGAGGATGGACTATCTTACCTCTCAAACAGTGCTCTATGTTTGGGGTATATTTTTTGTGATTTATCTTTTAAATTGGAACAAAAGCTATCACCTGAGTATTAGAGGCATTCTTCAGTGAATTCTGAAAACAAGACTCAGACCTTTCAACAGTGCTAAAACATATTAGGAAGTCTGTGCAAAGGTCAAGAAAATCTCTTCTCAGCTGATGAGATCATGGATGCTGTATAAGAACCTTTCCCTCAGGAAGGTGGTCCTGTCATTCTTTCGCTAAGTGACACTTCACAGCTGAGCAGTGTAATTTCCCCTCTAGGCTTTCCTACAACACCACTCGTGCTTGTCCGATTTCTTAGGTAGCTGCTAAAGCTAAGGAGAGTGGAAATCTATTTAATTCTTGCTTTCTAGCTTAGTTTTCTGTCAGTTTAGTGAGGTGAATTTGTTCACTGACGAAGATCTGTGCCAGTGCAAAGGATGGAATAGGAGTGAGGTTATAGGCTTCCACCTTTTGTGTGAAAGAAATTGTCTTATTAACGGAACCATCTGAAAGAACTAATATTTAAGATACATTGATCTGAAACCCTTACCACTACTTACAGATGCACTACAGAATTATATTAACACACCTTAATGCCCCTGAACAAGCCTGGGAGAGATCACAATACAAAA
The DNA here is from genome assembly GCA_036630365.1 of Acanthiza pusilla. Taxonomy (NCBI): domain Eukaryota; kingdom Metazoa; phylum Chordata; class Aves; order Passeriformes; family Acanthizidae; genus Acanthiza; species Acanthiza pusilla. The sequence goes on from JAXCHO010000079.1 coordinate 25,543,650, forward strand.
TATCCAACATATTCAGAGAAAAAGTTAACAGAAGGATGTCTGAAAATAATCACAAACCACCTGAGGCAGTTCTTTTCAAGTCATCTCAAGAAGCATCCGTCAAGAAGAGGGAAAAGGAAGGCACAATAAAAAGGCTTATTTAGTCCATCCTAATTCCATACATATTTAATTCAGGAAATGTTAAACTTTTCCATATAAACATATGGAAAATTAAACTAGCTCTCCATATAAAAATTAACTAGCTTTCAAATGGCTTGATTTTGCATGCTGTACACTCGCATAGAACAAAGAGATAAAGAGATTTTCCAGCCCATATCCATCCTTTTTTATTACTTTGGCAATAAAAAGAACTACTAAAACCAAATCAGTAGCCAATCATGCTGGTGTCAGTCTTCTATGGATCTCCCTGCACCTCATTCTTCCATCTGCTAACCATTTGCCCACTCAAATGGCCTTGCAGCCTCCATATACCTTGCTCCCAATACTCCCTCACCTCCTTCTCCTCTTTGATAAGGAAATTACACTTATCTGTAAATATAAATGCAATGTAAAACTTTCTGATATGCCACCACATAGGTTCACTTCTTGTGTCTTATTTCCAAAAGCCTAATCATTGTCTGTTGTTATTAGAGAGCACATTTCATTAATTCAGTATTTTCTTAACATAATTCCATGTAAATTTTTAAATTACATGTAATGTTCTAACTACACTGACACTAAATTACTCATGACAGGCACAAATTTTACAACATAGCAACATGTTCTGAACTGATATCTGCAAGATGAATAACTTGAGCAAAGCTGGATATAAGTCACCAAAACATTAGAAGGAAGAAAGGAAGGGACTGATTTGTCAAAATCAAATGCAGTTATTGTATGTTAAAAATGCCCTGAATTACCCATGTAACCTTCCAGTTTACAGATCTTCATCTAAAAACCGATAGAGGGAAATTATTCATTCAGTTCATTATACTAGAGGGTCTTATCTGTCCTTTATGTGGGCTTGTTGCTGGCAGGAAGAAGGTTGCGCAGGGCTGGGGAGAGTATTGTCACTTGGTCAGTTTGTGATCTGAGCTTCAGGAACCTGAGACATGCAGTGTTGAAGATCTTAGATAGATATGTAGAAGAAAAGCCTTACAGAATGCAATCAGCTAATTGGCTGATACTTAATAAAAGTGACCATGAAAAGCAGTAAGTGCATTAAGGAAAAAAAATGAATAGTGTCAACTAGTTATATCTATATATGCTTAACTTCAGGGAGGCAAGTTGTTCCCGTGAAGGTTAATGTTAGGAGTGGCACACTTACCTGTATCAGTGTACATTTTACTGTGTTGCACAAGCAAAGGCCTCATCAAGAACATGCTCATGTATTTGAGATGTCCACAATGCCAAAGGGAAGAAAGACAAAGTGCAATTGGATCTTGGATATATCACAGATTAGACTACTACTTTGGGCCTTTAACGACTTATGCTAACTTTGCTTTATTGAAGGTACCTTCAGTTTTAAAGACCTAGAAATCTTTGTGGAACTATCTGCTAGCATTTTTACCTATCTATCTTCTATCTATTTCCCTGGCACTTAACATTGTCAAAAGTGGCTGCCCAAGAAAGTCACTGGGTGTGAGTATTGATCTACCCAACTGTGTTGTATCCAGTTACATATTTTAACACGAGAGAGGGACAAAGATCTGTTGACATGGTGCATGGCTAGATTAACCTTGAATGCTAAAGGATGCTGAACATAACAGCCTTGGACTCATTTATTATCAGTTTAACTAAATTGTCAGGCTCTGCATTAGCCTTGCAAGAGCAGAAACCATTTGATATTTAGAAGCAGATCTTGTACTGTTTTCAATACGTCAGAGAAATGCGGATCTATGAGTGTCTGAGAAGCTCATGCTCAGAAACAAGATGGTCTGGGAATGAGCCAAAGTATCTCTACCAGGCACATAGGAACATAAACAGGGCACTTCCACATTTCTGAGCACTGTGATCACAAAACCCATTGCTTATTTATTTACAAACATCAGACACTCGGCAGTAGCATGAAATGGTCTTCTAAGATCCAAGCAGGGACAAGACAGAGAAGATAAACAGGTATTAAGTATACCCATCCACTTCTTATTTTGGAAGAAAATTCTTGTCTATCTTTAGAAAATGTGAATAATTCTATATGCTGTGATAAAAAGCTTTAAATAATGCAGATTCTAGCCCTCAGTTCAGAAATGCATTTTTGAACCTACTGTTCTGGAAAATGTCCAAGCATAAATAATTTAAGGTTTGGGGGCTTGATTGCTTTTCTGCTTCTCTCAGTCATGTGGGAAAAGTTGTACCTAGCATTCATGAGAAGCTTATGTGCTGAAGCAGTTGTGTTCATATTGAAAAAAATCATTTGAAGCATTTTGTGGTCTACAAAGAAGATTCCATCACCATGACAAAGAAGAGATGGCTACATCATAAGGGTAAGTCATCAAAATGCTAAAGCCAAATCATTTTCCAAGAGCCAGTCAGCACTCAAACAGAAAAGGCAACCACTTAAGTACTCCCACTTCATATTATATGAAAGACTTACACTGTCTTTGGGAAAGTTGCCTCTACTTTTCTGGACTGAAAAGAGCAAGAGAATTACTCCTATTTCCTATGTGCCAGTGAAGACCTTGAAGAGCCGCACAGTCAATGATGTGCTTTCTCCTTTACATCAAGTTTCAAGTATGAAAAGCTCCAGCCCTGGGCAGAGCAAGTTTCTCCACTTGTGCCTAATAATGACAGGGTACAGTTTGCTTGTCTTCTCATACTGCCAAGAGGAATGTCAGCCAATACCAATTATTGCACTTTTAAACATATTCCCATTTGCCTATTTGATATTTAAATTATTTAGGTGGTTCTTCCTTAAAAACCTAAGTGTTACTTCAAAAGTGACTGAAGAGCTAACGCATTGATCTCATGGGAAAGCCAGTGCCTGGCAAATTAGGGATGAAGCTAAAGTGCAATAATTATTCAGAATAATCTCCCCACACAAGCCTTCCTGGTGCGTATGAAATACCAGCAACACACTCAGACATTCAGCATACTGTTTAAAAGCATCCCCATGTACTCATCAAAACAACTGCCTTGCACTGAGAGGCTCTGCGTCTTACTGGCTTTCTTGCTTTACCAGCTCTGAAGTTTCAGGTCCTAGGGATTTTTGGAAATTTGGTTGCTAAAAAAGCAGAACGGCTTTTGACATTTTGACTCCTGGACTATTGCCTCATTTCGCACAATTCAGAGGAGTTACTAGAGTGACAAGCTGCCTTCTGAGACCTGATCTGACCCAGTACTCAAGTACTGTCTGGCTCTGCACTGTCAAATCCCAGGGTAAAAAGTAGAATAGTTTCATCAAAAATAAATTATTAGAGGAACACTTTTCGCTATTGATTCCTCTCATAGCTAAATGTAATCAACTATTCATTAAGCACAATAAAATACAGGGTCTTTGCAGCTTTTAATTAGTCTTTTGGCAGAACAAAACAAGCTGTAGCTGAAAAACAGTCTTAATTCTTTTGGTGATAGGTTATTATCCCAAGTAAAGATACACTTTAGTTCACTGATTTATATGGGAAGTAATAGACAAAAGAAAAGTCTAAAATTCAGACTTAGCAATAGGACATTAATCTTCTGGGGAGTCAAAGGCAACTTGGAAGTATGTTGGAGAAATGTCAGGGGGAAGTGGAGAAGAGTCAAATATTATCAGTAATAGGCATGAAATAACTTTTTTGGCAGTGGATTGACAATCACTGACATGTTCCCTGAGGAGTGATTTGCTGCTCTCATTTGCCTTGCACTACTCAAAGTGCACTCTGAAAAGCAACCCTTATTATAACTGTCTGTTCCATCAGTAAGCGGAAGACCGCATTATTTACGGCTTTTTCACAAGTTTATATCTGCAAGACTACATTTCAAGCACTTCTTTACCTGGAAAATAAATACTGCTCCTGTCTCATTGCAGAAGATGATCTCTGCCTAAACTTCCAATGCATTGATTCATGTAATCTTTGCTTCCCTTCAATTAAGTAAGTGCACATTCACCACTGATGAGAAATGGCCAATCATTGCAACAGTTCTCAACTTCTGCCTTCGGTTACCACAAAATAGAACTGGCTAAAAAACCAAGGTGTTGAGTCCAAATAAAATTCTAAATCTCAAAAAAAATATGTATGTCACTTTGGGAGATTATTTGTAGAATTTCCTGCAGTGGGAAAAAGATCAATTTGAAAACCCCTTAGCTTATAGAGTCTCAGAATACCTGACACCATTCAGGGCCAGTTCTGAACATCTCAAATCAGTGCAGCTTCAGGTTCCAAGCTGTTTATTTCCCAATACTTCTAGCTATTCAATGCTCAGTCAAATGCATGCATTCTGAATACTTTCAGGTTTTTTTGGCTGATATCTCTTCGAACTTGGGGAAGCCCATAGGGTGAGACATCTGAAAAGACGATGTATCTGGAAGCTATCATCTTCCTGGGTCCAGAGCAGTTAATACAGTAGTAGGTTTGTTTAGGAAGCATGGATTGCTAAAACCTTGACTACAGAGTAACCGATGAGCTTGCAAAAGGCAATTTACAGAGTAGAAGCACCTAGAACTGTGGATCCAGCACCACAGAAAGCAAGAGGAGACAAATTTCCTGAGAAATCCTGTGTTTTGTTAAAAGGCGCTAAAGCAACTTCTTAAATATTCTGCTTTCAACATCTGCTCCCAGTTAACTTGTCTCTTCACTCTGGGACTTGGTTTGTCTTGTTATTTAAATGGGAACTCATGATCTTGACTCAAAAACCACCCCCAGTTCACACATTCTCCATTACTGTTGACACTGCAAGCATTCCCCCTCATAGCATCACGTGAGAAAGAGCACCTCCTAAAACTTGACCTGATCCCTCCACTTGTGCTCCTTCTTTCTCTTCAGTATCTTTCACTTTTTAACCATACTGAGAACACTTCTAAGCAAACCCTTACATTTCATCTTAATTATGGCAGATACCTATTTTCTGGATATGATGGCATTTTCATTGCCAAGAAATAAATTCAAAACGGGAAAATTTGCTAAGACTTAACTGCCAGCAGCTCTCACACCCATTTGAAATGAGAAACCATCCAGCAAGATTCAAATCCTGTGGCTGAACAAAGACTGCAACACCAGATTTATATAACCTAGATGGATGCCATAAACCCTACATGACAGAAGATTTTCTCTCCACTCAAAAGGTTATTTAATTATTTATGCAAAGTAGATCAGGTCCAAGAGCAGAGAACATGTGAGCTACTCAGCCTTGCAGTAATACATTGGCTGTAACAAACACCCCCCTGTTTATAGAAAACTAGGAATCTTCCACGTTGAAGGGCGGTGCCATACCTTTAGAGGTGATCATAGGTCTTAACCATGGCTTTTGATGAAAAATACAAGCAAGTATTTATTCCACACTGGAAGGTAAGTTAGGAAATCTCTCTGAACAGTAACAGCACTATTAGAACATGCCTTGCGTTCACAGCCCTTCACACCAATGGCTCCTATCTTCTTGTGGGAATCTAACAGTGCCAAGAACAGTCCAGTGAGAGATCAAATGAACCTTGCCACGACAGCGTCAGTGTGCACTTACACTGCCTGCAGCATCATGATAGCCCTCTCTGTTCTTCTTATGTCACTTACTCATGACGCTCACAGCACACAACCTTCCAATGCTATTCTGAGGCACTTGCCAGGAGGTGCATTGTGGTGCCAAGGTTTTTTTTGGCTTCTGGGCACAACGGTGATGTGCAGAATACACAATAACATTAATCATTCATTCCTGCCTGTCAGTAAATTAACTAAACATTTGTTCTCTGTGATTGACTCAACTCTTTTATCAACCAGTTATTGCTGTGTTTGGTGACAACAGATCCAGAGCAAAATGTGAGACATTACTGATAGCAGTTAACAGCCTTTTTAAAAATTATTATTTACTTTCAGGGAAGAGCCAGTATTGGATTAAAGTGGTGAGTTTAAAGTTTTAATTTTGGCGCTATTAGCAAGCCTCATATCTTAACAGAGAAAAAAACCCCTTGAAACACATAATAAATATATTGTGAAGGTATTAATTTTTATTAGGCATCAGTAAATCCTCCATCAAACTAAGACATGGAAAAAGAACATTTAAAACCTTCGTAGAATAAAGTAGTGTTTCCACTAAACCAGAAAGCATTCCTGTGCTATGGACATTCCTATGGATTAGTTTCTTAAAGGCAATGAGCTTATATCACAGTATTAATCAGATTTTTTGACTCAATAATAAACATATGGTCTCATGGTAGTGAAATTAAGGCAATGCCTGAAATGGTATACCAGATTAAGGAAGTGTATGACCCTCAAAGTAGGGAAGGATCTAAAGCCTACCTCGAAAAAAACTGAAACATTAGTACACAATATTGGTCGACATTTCATGCATGCTGTTTATGCTAACAGTATAATTCATCACAGCAACTAAAACCAGCATTCATTTAAAGTGGCAGGGAAATCTGAAACTAGCTTTACAAATCTCTAAATTGTTTAGAACAGTTGGAATTTTACATTTCCAAAGATATCCTTCTATCTCTTAAAATGGAACTAAAATTTCAGTTGCAAACATCTAATTTCAGATGGTAGAAATATGACTCCAGGATGTTTTAGTATCTATGGCCCATTAAAAAATTGAAGTCAGAATATGCAGAATTACCCCATTGTATTATGAAAACTACCACTACACTAGACTCCTGAAAAATTTTAAGTTTTAGATGGTGTCTGTAATAAAGAATTTTGTTTTTTCATTATTCTAAGCATGTTGATGATCTCTGGACAATAGACAGTTGATACATTTTTTATAATCTACAGAAAGAGTTCATTCCGAATATTAAATTAGAACAGACAACCCCAAATTTAAAGTCCAGATCTGTCTTTTTGCAAACTTTTTATTATGGCACCCATTCTAATAAGTAAGCTTCCTTCCAAATCCATTATTCATGTTTAGTAATTCATTGTATCTGCACAACAAATTAAAGCCATACAAACAACAGTTAGTTTAATAAATTAACACAGGTAATCATCTTACCTGCCAGTAAGACAGAGTAGACAAAACAGGGTGTAATAAGATGATAGATGAAGAACCAAATGGTTATCTTCTGTTCAGCCATTATCTCAAAAGGAATTGTGCACTGCAATACCATCATTCAGAGAGCTAAAATAGCCTGTTAAAGAGAAAGAAGAGAGAATGAGTAATCCCGACATAAGGCTTTATCGCATGTCACATTTGGCCTGGCAGATTATGTGATGAAACTGAATACTGAAGAGTTAACATAGGATAGAGTCTTTTGAATAACAAATGCATCATCAAAATTTCTGGATCAAATTAATGATCTCTGTTATTCAGAGAGCACACTGTTTCAGAGTACTCAAGTTTTCTGGTGACAGTAATATGGTAAATGTTAAAACTGAATGTAATTTTTTACATTTATCTTCTGGATTCTATCCTCCATCTCAGTAAATACTACATTTCAATTAATGATTTCAAAGTCTGTAAAAAGAAGACTACAGTGAAACTGAAATACATTCATCTCTTTCAGAATTCACGTATTTTGTCTAGTATGTCATTATTTTAAACTTCTAATATACAATTAATGATCCTCCACAAAGGCGGCTTTATTTTTTCCTTTTAAATGCTGAGTATAATTACTATTGCAATGTTGTTTTCAAAGGTTTCTCTTTTCCCTATGGAAGAAACTCTGCCTGTGTATATACTAAATCCAAGCTAAAAAAGCATGCAGCTTCTTTTTAGTATTCTAAGATTTTACAAACAATTTTTCAGAATACTTCTGTAAGATTTTTTACTACTTTCAATCAGAACATGTTGCTAGCTTTTTGTTTCTTCCTGAGGACGATTATCTATTTCTTTAGGGAAATGTGTCATCATGTCTGCAGTGTGCAATTCTCTGGGTTTTTTGGATGTATTTCTTGTCATGAATATATAAATGCATCCTTTACATCCATCACATCTTGTTCTTGCTTCAATTGGTTCTGCTGTAACACTGGTTAAGAACTTCACACAAGGCAAGGCTTCCAGCTTATCACTAACAGAATATTTTATCTCAGGCACATGCTGATATCATCCAGTCCTCTCAGTATATTTGTTTCGTTACTATTTCATTATAAAGTATGCTTGTACATAAACACCCTTCAGTAACATGCATCCTAGGACATAGTGCATGCTAAAAAAAAAGATGTGTCGATGTGGCACTTAGGGACATTGCTTAGTGCTGGGCTTGGACAGTGCTAGGTTAGCAGTTGGACTCAATCTCAGGAGGTCTTTTCCAACCTAAATGATTCTAAGATTCTAGTATTACATTGTCACTTTTTGCAAGGTATAATCTCAATTCTCCTGGTTTCCAGCCTCCCACGCCAAGTACTGATGACTTGGACAGTGGCTTCCACCTTTTACCAATGACTTTTGCTCTTCCCATGTCAAAATTTTTACCAGATTGTTCTTTATTTCCAAAATCCAAATGTTTTAGATCTTGTTTTGAAACTGCCCTGTTTCCCACCTCTGACACCAAAAAAGGCACAAGTAGAAACATAACTGACTCCCTAAGTATGCTTGGGATAAATTGTGCCCTTACTACAGAGAGCCTCTCATTTGAGCTGCTGTTAGTGTACGTGTCTCATGTCCCCCCTTGAGGTTGCTAGGAATGTGTCTTGGCCATTGGGGCCACTTACTTGCCCCCTCTTCTCAGAAAAATGCTACGATGTTCATTTGAACATGCCTCAAACAGTGAACTTTCCTTAGAACAGAGTTTCAGAAGTGATTTGATAAACCCATAGTGCAGGAAATGACAAGAAATATCACAAGAAAGTCTTGTGGCTCAGAAATTACAGGAGCTCTTGCATGTCACATTTTTTCTTTTTATTTTTAGCAGATTAAATCCTTAATAAAAAGTTAAAACTATATGACCCTACAATCATGGCTGTTATATGAAAACTGTGCTCAGCAAACCACAGACAAGAGTTAAACAGCAATTCCCCAGAACTGAGATTTATTTAGACATAGTCCCTAGAAAAATAAATGCATATGCTTACTGTAGCTGGATTCAAGAGGAAGAATTTACTAAACATCTTTACCTTCCCACTTCTGTTGGCACAAAAGTTTTTTCAGACTCTGTCACACAAAAGACATCCACGACTATTTCAGGCATCTACCTTGACCAAGGTATGAACTACTGTGTCTGTATGATTCATCCAGAGGACAGCGGTAAGTTAGATCAAGAAATGACTTTTTATGACTTTATATATAAGCAGCCATGCCCTAGCTATGACATCCTTGTGATAGGACACTGCCTTGCCTGAAACATTTGTTTCCAAATGACAGAAGTAAGATTGCATAGTTATGCTGAAATAATGCACATAATTAAATAGCAATGAAACAGGAACTCTGCTGGGAACAATGGTAATTACACAGCAGCTCATGGTGATAATAACTGTGTTCAAATGTATTGATAGAGAAGACTCTTAAGAGCACTGTGTTCTCTGACATTATAGTCATAGATGGAAGATCCCTCCTCCCCCTCTTTAGCAGAACTTAGGTTCGATTTTGGAAAGATACAATGTCTTCTAGCTCTCCAAAAATCCATTCTTGCTGGCTCAGAAAAAAAAAAAAAGTTTGAACAATGGTTCCAATTACAGTAAATAAAAATTGTGTCAGTAAATGCTATAAATACCTCATTTTATTCAGAGACAAAAATATCCACCCTGCCAGGATTTAAATCCTTTCCCTACTCTCACTTGTTTCGGCCGAGTGGGTTCTGTACATGTAGCACAGCCATCCCTCCTGATTCATCTCAGCTTGTGGGTGAGAAATGAAGCTGTTTCACACTGCTGTGCTGAATTTTGGCAGAGCTGCCTGCTATGAGATGAGACAGCACTCGGGTTATTGCTGTACGTGTGAGGTATGGCTGTGCACTGAGTTACCACCCAGCCGCCCAAGGAGCAGTGCCAGTGTATGCAGAGCAGCGCTGGTGCTGGAGGCAGCACCGTGGGCTGCAGTGCTCAGGCAGCACGAGCTACTGCCTCTTGCTTTACAGCTCTCAACATTTTTTCTTTGCAGAGTGAGAAGGATATTGCTGCCTAAGTAAAAATCAGCCCCGAACAAAAGAACAGCCGCATTGTTTTTCTCCCCTGAAAAAGCAGAGTGACTACAATAGCTAGACATACTGCCTTCAGTCTGCACAGTACTCTACCTTTCTTTTTCCAAACAAAGCATCATAATTTTAGCAAACTAATAAGACATTTTTAAAATATGTAACAAAATGAGCAGGCATTTAACTGCAACCATGTCATGTTTAATTACTATCTAATGCTCATTAATACACTTGGGTCCCTTTTGACTGTTCAGTTTCCCAAAAGAGTCAGTCACCACTACAGAGCCTTTGCCTTGCTAGATTAAAAAAAAACAACTTCTGGTGAGCTGTCTGGAGTGCAATCCTCCCAAAGGAGGTGGAAAAAACTGGGGCATTGCCTGCTGAATGGAAAGCACATTCAATTTTGAACAGAGGGACCTGCCAGAATTCTTCTGGAGGCTTGCAGTGTCTCGTGATGCTTCATTAGGATGAGAGGTGTTCCCACGCCACAAGGGTAAACCTGTCTGAAGCACCCATCATAAGAATTCTTTAATCTCTCAAAATGCACTTTAGGAAAATCTCTACATTTTCTGCTCTATTCTGTGTGGCTTTCTTCAGATCTTCAGCACATTTTGCCATTTATTAAGGAGAAAAAGACACCGATTTTACAGCTATGGAAGCAGACAGTGTTTTTCCTCACTTCCCCGCTAAACCCAAACATGCAGATGACATCATAATTTTCCAAGGACATAAAGCAAATGCTTTATGTAGAAAATTGTACATGTATGTAGAAAATTTATGTAGAAAATATGTAAGAAATTACAAATAGCAGGAAATTGGAGTCAGTTGAATAAAGACCGTTAAGATCAAAGGCAGGACAAACAGGGTATATAATCTACCAGATTTGAATCCAAGAAGAGATAGGGATAGACAGGGGAAAACAAAGCAACAGTGGGGGATGCTGAAGGGGTGAAGAGGAGGCAAAGAAAATATCTCAACACTACAGAGGGAAAGGATGTCATATGGGACTTGTAAGTGATGTGTGAGAAGACAGAAGCAATAAACCAACCCAAAAGGGCAGGTAGGAAGAAAGGCAGAGAGGGAAAGCAAAGGAGATGCAGGTAGATAAAGGAACATGAGAATTACTAGTTGCTTCTGTCAGTAAATCTCAACATTAACCATGGAAGAGCTTCCCTGAATCTTGCTTGCCAAGGCTTTCAGAGTGGAAGCAGCGTGATTACTGCATCAGCCTCCAACATCCACTCAGGGCTCCAGTCAGGAATCCCAAGTGCCGAAGGGGAAAAGAGGGGGCAGAAAAAAGTGTTTAGGAGCTCTGGCATGGTACACTTAGCTAGGAGAGGTAAATCAAGATGCTCATTGTGATCCTCATTTCCTGGTATTTTTACAATAATTACAGACATTCAAGTTTTAGAATTGGTAGAGATTCCATCCATATGAGACTATAAATAGATACAACAATCTAGAAGAAATCTGTGGGTTCTCTACCCTTTTTCAAAACATGAATATATGTAATTGCAATAATTCACTAGCAAATTAACACAGTGGCAACTTATAATCAAAGTCTTTTAGGAGTCACACAATACTTCAGCCTAATCAGTGTTTTGTATTTGTTTTTACTTCAGACTCTTTCAGTGATTTTTGCAAGCATCTAATTGCTCATTATCTTTATTTTCTTAACAAAGTTGGCATTTTCTTCTATGAAAAGTAACTCCTCACAAATCATATTAGTTGCTCGGTATTTAGAATTACCATGGAACTTTTTAATTTAAGAAAGTAATTATGTACATTGCATATTATTTATTGTATCACCCTTTGTCCTTTTCTGCTATTTTGGCCTTTGCAAGTTAATTCTGTGATCAATCAATGAGTTTTGACAATCTAGGTTAAAACATACCATTAAAAAAGGCACTGAATCTTGTTCATAAGTCTGGCTTCTCAACCATTACCCACAATACAATTTACTTCTGAAGCCAATACTTCAGCTAGCATTTACTAGCTTTCTCTATTACTGGAAAAGCGATGACAGTCAAGTTCCTTCCCACTGCACAGATTTGTCTCATTCCAGTGGTCTGGGATTGCTGTAAGCAAAGTTCGAAGCCAGCCCTGCCCTTACGGCCCTGATGCATCTACAGAAGATTTGGGATGTTAGCTGGCTCTCACTTAGGAGTCCTAAAGTTACTTTAGTTCCCTTCATAAAGGCTTGCAGAAACACTTCATTTCCATATGATTTCTGTAATTATAATCTTCGTTTTTTGACATATTTGCTCAAGTGGAAATGGATTCTCAAATCCACTGCTCACAATACTGCCCACTGGCCCAAACAGTCCATCACCAAGAGTCATGCTTCTAATATTTTCCACTTCATCCTATATAAAGAATATAGCTACACTCTCCATTTCACATGAATGAAATCCAGATAAAAAGCACATCAATTTGATAGCCCATAAATAAGATCCTCTTCTTGAACAGAATTTACAATTTCAAGGACAATATGCAATGACATAACAAAGAAGCACGATGTTGGAGCAAAGTGCAGCCTAATTCTTCTGCTCCAATAACTCAACTTTTTTTTTACTGCTTACAGGTGCTAAATAAACAAATAATAAAAAACCCCAAACCCAGAATCAGTTTACTAATATATTTTGACAGGCCATATTAGTAAGTGATTCTATTACTAGAGGATAACTCAACCAGCTCTGCAAATTCGCTTATAAATATTGTCTTGGAAATACAAAGAACCAGTACCTTGGAGGTGATCTGGAATTTAATTCCATCTGGAATTAAATGTGGACAAGTCTGCCAAGGAAGACAAGAAGGGCTTCTTCGACTACACCAATAACAAAAGGAAAACAAAGAAATATGTGGGCCCATGCTAAACGGAGTAGGAACACTGGTTACAGGAGGACATTCTGAAAGAGCTGATGGACACCCTAAGAAGGCTGCTTGCAGTCATCTTTGAAAGGTTGTGGTGATCAGGAGGGGTGAGAGGTGAGGACTCAAAGCAAATGCCACCACAGTCTTCAGAGTCAGTCTCACCTCAATCCTTGGAAAGCTGATGTAGTGCCTCTTTCTGGAGGCCATCTCTATCCACATGGATGACAAGAAGGTGATCAGGAGTAGTCAGCATGGATTCACTAAAGGTGAATCATGCTAGACCAACCTCATTGCCTTCTACAATGAAACACCTACCTCAATGAATGAGGGGAGAGCAGTGGATATTTTCTACCTCGACTTCAGCAAGCCTTTCAACACTGTCTTGCACAATGTCCTCATACGAAAACCCAGGAAGTGGGGGCTGGATCAGCAGACAGCGAGGTGGATTGAGAAATGGCTGAACAGCAGATCCCAGAGTGTCACAGTAAGTGGCACAGGGTTTAGCTGGATTCCTGTCACTACTGGTGTGCCCCAAGGTTCAGTACTTCGCCCAGCACGGTTTAACTTAATCATCAGTGACTTGGATAAAGAGGCAGATGCCTCCTCAGTAAGGTCACTGACAAGACAAGTTCACTGACAGGAGGGCTGGTACCCCAGAGTGCTGTGAGCCCTTCAGAAGGGCCTAGACAGGCTGGAGAGATGGACAGAGACGAATTGTCTGAAATGCAATGAAGGCAAATGGAGGTTCCTGCGCTTGAGTAAGAATGCACCAACATAGCTTTGGGAGCTGAATGGTTTGGTCCAATTTCAATAGGTAACCTAAACTTTGGAGTGAAATAAAAAATTTATTTTACATATATTTATAGATTTATTCTTAGCACCCTCTTTTCCACTTAAACTCTCATGGTGATAGACTTAAAAGAACTAATGCTCTGGCATGCTGATGATCCACAATACACTCTGGCTCAGAGCCACCCATTTTTTTCCCCTCTTTGTCCCCTTGCTTCCTTGCTATGGCTTCTCTTCAGGACTCAAACACCAAGAAGATAATAAATTCCCTGTCTAGAAGTGTTTTGAGCCATGCCTTTTGCACTTAAAAGAAATAGTGCCTATTCTATAAAGCAATGAAACAAAGTGCTTAGAAGAAGAAACAAAACCATCAAATCTATTTGCAGAATATTGTCTTAAGATACAGCAGGTACCAGGAATATCTATGGATAACCTTACTCTTAGGGGATGTCTGCTTTCTGATTTTCTAGTACATCACTTTTCAAGTAGGACAACACATGAAGAGTCAATCACATTGTGAGTTGAACTCTCCTGCTTTTTATTTACACATCAAAGAATTCAGACCTTGAAAATGAAGAACTTTTCAGTCCATTGCTCAGTAGGCACTCTGGGTTTTTTTGTTTGGCAATTAAGAAGTCCTATGGGGCTCTTCTTTGCTTGCCTGCTATATCATCCTTTCCATTTTCACTAGTTCACTCTGTTTTGTCTTTTTGTTATTTTGTCCTCATAGTTCACGCAAGTAATAATTTTTCTTATTTGCATCCACAGATTCATTATGAATGAACATTACTTCTCTTCCCTACAAGGGCCTTAGAGCAATCACACATCTCTCTCAGCCTGCAGTTAACAACTCTGTAACAAAGGGTTATCTGGTAATACTATTACAAATAAATATTTTTTAGGAACATTAGGCATCTTCTAATTTGTGGTAGGCTCAACAACTCAGCTTTTAGCTATTTTTCTTAAGTCAGCTGCAAAAACACAGTTTTGAAATGCTTTCAGATCATGAACTGCTGCTTAGCAGTACTTAAGCACTGTCTTTAATCATCATGTCAGCAACAAAGGGTCAGACAGGCAGTCCCTATTCCCACCATTTGCTCTATTCAGCAACTGGTTGCTCTCTTTTCTAAGGTTATAAATAAGAAAAAGATCACTTACTACTGTCATAACTCACAGGCATTACTCACTTTTCTGAAAGCTTGCTGTAAGGGCTTTGCTGCTTAAAGACTGCCTGGTAAAATATTTCAGCAGCAAAAAATCAATAAACCTCCTGCCAAGTCCTGCGCATCCCACAGAACAGCATACTACTCTGTTCCCATATGTACAAGGAGCTTTGGCTTGTATTTTAAAGACTAAACAGTTTAAATTTGACTCCAAGGCAACCAAATATACCAAAGTCTCTAAAATCAGCATGAAAAAGCATCAACCATGAACACAAGTAAATATCCATTATTAAAACTGGGCATTCCTTCATGATAACACAGATTTTCAGGTTACTTTGGCCAGTAACTTTTAAGGGACAAAACACATTAACTTTTTCAGAAAAATCAGGCCTATAATTGCTGTTATCTTTTGGAGCATTAAATTTTGTTGACATCCATAAAAGAAAAGAACAGATTAATCAGAACATCACCTTGAAATTAAATCTTAAAGAGATCCATTTCTAAGAAAAACCAATAATTTTATGTTTCAGAAAAATGAAACAAAAACTCTATAAAAATCTTTATCAAGCTCTTGGCATTTTCATTTGTTTTTCACATTTTCTTGAACTTAGTAATACTTTGTTATTCATCAGGCAATGGAGATATGGGAATGAATCATGTATATTCAGTAAGTTCACAGCAGATGTATTTATATACATAAAAATGTAACAGTTTATCCATATAATCTGTAACTCAGGATACCCTACAACATACTTCCTATTGTACAGCCAAAGACAAGCTCAATGGGAGATTTCATCTTCAAACTGCATGTTTCCTAGCAACTCTCTTGAAATCAGAGTAGCGTTTTTTAAATTTACATCAATCACTTGGAACTGTTGAGAATACCTAAAAACATCTCTTTCATCCTATGAATAAACAGTTTGAATCAGACTAGCAGCTGCAAAAAGGAGAAAAAAGGAAAATCAATCCAGTG
Source organism: Acanthiza pusilla (assembly GCA_036630365.1). Taxonomy (NCBI): domain Eukaryota; kingdom Metazoa; phylum Chordata; class Aves; order Passeriformes; family Acanthizidae; genus Acanthiza; species Acanthiza pusilla. The sequence goes on from JAXCHO010000079.1 coordinate 25,559,620, forward strand.
TTTACTAGAATTTGCTGGTGGATTTTTGGAATAATACATTATTTGTGCCTTTTGGTTTTAAGCTTAGATGCTTCAGAATAGATGTTGGTGAGAACCATTGGCATTTTTTATAGGTTTGAGCTGCCATCACCATTTCAAAGATCTTCTGTGTTTTAAAGACTACTTTTCAAGGATACATACTCATGAGGTAGACTTAGCTGTACTCTGAAGATTTTAGTGGACAAGTAATGGTTTCATTCTATTGGCTTCATGACCTACAACTAAAGCATTGTTTCTGTAGTCTTCAGATTTTTTGGGGAAAAAGAAAGAAAAAACAGTCAGTTTTTTGAAAGCTTGGTTTCTTGCCTCCTAATTGTAGGTTGATACTTTTCATACATGTGTTCTCTATCAATGCCACTAGAGCCTCAAAGGCACACAGCATTTACAGAAATCTCTCTTAACACTTAGTCAGCAAGGAGGGAAACAAGGGCATATACTATCAGAACAGCTTTTGGAAATCCCCATAGTTCTGACTAAATAAGCATAATGAAAACTGCAGTAAATTATATCTGAAAAAGATAATCCTTTCAAAATAGGAATCCTACCTGTTCTGATTAATAACTCTGATTTGAAAGTATGAGATGTAGTATCTAATAGTGCTAGGGTTCTATGTTTACTACTCCTCTTTTCCAGCACTGGAGTCCAAACATGCAATGTTCATAGTCTTTGCTTAGTAAAACTTGGACAGACAGTGAAAACGCACCGAAATTTTATTCATTTTCCCTATTATAACCTAAAGTTTTAATCTTTGGCCAAAGAGTAATACTTCCTAAGTCTTGATTTCCAACTTTTGGGTAGAAGAATAGAATTCTAATAATAATTGAATTTTTCAAATTATTTAGGTTTATTTGGGGATTATATATGATCAAAACTGTTCAACAGGCAAGGTTGGTCTGTACAAAACAAACTGCACTGTTAAGTACCCACACAATATTAACGGTTCTGATTTTTCATTCCCTGGTACTACAATTGAAGGGCAATAAACTCATTACCTAAGAAAAGGAAAAGCACATAATCACCTGCAGATATTGTTCTACCCAGTAAAAGCAAAGTAATCAGCATATATTCTAATATCTCTGGTGATATGCTAGCGCATCTACAAATTAGGAACATCCACACATTAATGTCTTTTAAGGAAACAAATTATAGATGCTTTAGTCCACTAAGTTTCACACATACTTTCTACCAGGCCTGCCTTTGTCCTTCTTCCTTGACCTTTTCCCCTAAGTGCTCAACTTTTCTTAATTGAACTAATTTAAATGGAGAGGCACATAAGGTACTTTTCAAATTCAATTTATCTGTAAAAAAACTTAATGAAATTACCCTCCTCATATACAGCTGAAATGACAAAAACAACATACAAAGTGTTACTCACACTAACCAATATCAGAAATTAAATAGCATCATTACCTTCATTGGCATCTCTGTGCTTTTATACGGATGGAGATATGAGAACATAGTGTAGCATGTGTAAGGACATTTTAAAAGGCTATATGAAGGATGATGCTATTTGTAGCAGCCCAGAACTGCTGTGCATCATATTCTGTGGTCTGCTAATGCATCTGTCAAATGAATCATTGTAGCAACACAAATTTGGTCATTTATTATTTCTAGTTCTCAAAATATTACAATAAAGCACCTTCTAAATATACATTTGTTCTGTATTATTTTGAGAACTTTGGGGTTTTTTGCCTTCTTTTGCCAAGAAAATTTTACAATTTTTATTACAGTACCAATAATATGAAAAAAATCTTCAAACGGAGAAAACGACTACAAAATATTCAATACACACAATTAAAATAACCAGGCATTTTGCATCGCAGTTTTATACATCACCTTTTTTCTTCTAATAAACACTACACAGAGTAGCTCTAGGTCACAGCACAGATAGCTTCTGTGCTGATGGTATAACAGAAAAATCCTTTTTAAGACATTGAAATTTGACAATAAGTCAGTATTATCTTAGATGTGCCATCTTACATTACTGTTTCATTTGCTAGTTTATTTTAATACTACAATCTGGCTTTCCATTTACAGCAAATACAGAAATGCAATGGCAATTCTGAAGAGCTAAAATTTCAGTATTTGTGATCTAACACAAGATCTCAAGTCTGAACTTTTGCAGATCATTCTTGGACTCTTCAGGAGAACAATGAAAAAGAGAATAGAGGAGCACACAGTCCTTTGTCAGTATGGCAGATGGGCACTGAAGGATTTAGGCAGAAGCACAGTGGAACAAAGGAAGCAACACGATGGTTTAGGACCTCAGGACGAAGGTTAGGTTTTCTATGGGAGTGAAGTGTTAACTAGATTTTCATGAAAATATGAGCTTCAGAAGACATGCAGCAAGGCATGTCTTTCACTCCAGAAGGCACTAGATCCCGTAGCAGAGTACGTACCAAAGACAGCTCTAAGCTGTACCCCAACAATGAAGCTTCCTTCCAGCTTTCTCCTATCCTATAGCACTGCCATGAATATTTGCATGGTATGTGCTGAATACTCAACTGTTTAAAGGCTGAATGCTATGGATACTTATCATGGATGGATGAGAAAAAACAGAAGTGCAAGCGTCAGCAATAAATGGAGAAATAATGTACATTAATGATGCACATTCTCTTTGTGTACGTGAGAATTGAATAAATGCTAAATTTTTCCTGGCTTACATGGACAAACTCCCCTTATCTACAACTACAACAGCCATGGTCAAGAACACATTTTTTGATACAGACAAGAAGAAAAACTCTCTTCATCTCTGCTCTCATATTTGACACTTGAGTTTACAGTTGAGGAGATTATTTAAGACAACCTGCTATATTCTTCAGTAAATTCTGCAACTTCATACTTGTCTACAAGTCCTATCAGAAGAAAAGCAACTAGACTGAGGAGAAAAAACAAAGTAAGCAGAATTTGATTCCTTTGTTTACCATCAACCTTCCCCTGTCTTCATGTGTGTTTTGCAGTATACAGTTTGAAGAAACCAGTCACTAGTGGACAAGTTTACTATTCACAAAATATTCTAGTGCTGTGTCTATAACATATAATGAGTTGGATTATTTCATTAAGTGCTTGTATTACCACCAGTATTTTATGCTTTATGGCATATCTAAGGATTATTTCTTCTAACACATCACTGGTGTTTTTAATAAAAATGTTTGTGTTTGGCAACTTGGATTTATCCTGCAAAGAGTGTGAACCTACAGTGAACACCAAATGCATTTGAATCAAATACAAAGAGAAATGGTCAGATGATGGTCCTAAGTGACCAATATCAAGAGGTCTTGGGCTCCGTTATATTCCAAAGTAAATGTGACTCATCCTATGTCTCACAAATTTTATTTAAACCATTTAGCTAAAATAAAATGTAAAAACATAATGATCAACTATATTAAATTCTGGGAAGGATTACCTGAAAGTTATTATCTGCTGTTGTGAAACAATTTAATGAATTTTACTAAAATATATATATATACATATAGAAGATATTCTGAATAACTTTGTATTCAAAATTGAATATGTACCTTGAAGATGGTTTTAAAGAGTTGTTTTATGTTTGAATCACCAACTTTTTGTTGTTGATTTTGCACATTTAATTTTTAATTTCCTGTGTGGCGTATAACCCACTTCTCTTCCTAATTCCCGACAGACACAGGACAGATCTTATCATAATACTCAGGTGGAAGAAGTCTGGCAGCTCTTGTTAACCTCTTACAGCAGGCATTGTAAAAGTTTCCTTCAATTCAAGAAGAGACTTTAAAGTATATCTTTTTGAGGCTGTATTTCAGAGTCACTTTGACACAGGAAACTTCCTTTCTGAAGTCTTCCCTTTCAGAACTGTATTGATGTTCATGCTGCCAGGCAGGCATACAACTGCAAGATACAAGCAAATCTCTGAAGTCTTGGGTCTTTCCCGTCTAATAATGCCAAAAGAAGGACATGGAAAAAGAAATTACATTTCTGAGGAAGTTTTTGACCTGTTCAGCTTGGTGATATTTGTTTTCTGGAAGTAAATGTAAATTCACTCCTGGTATACTCGTAAATGAAAAAAGTCTGGTTTTAAAAAAAACCACAATTAACAATAAGTACAAAGCAGCCACAGTGTTCTTCAATGCTTAGAAAACCAAGGCATTCTGTGCAAAAAGGAATAAATTATGGAGGTCATAAACCAGAATGGGTGCTCTCTGGACAGCAGCAACTCTGAAAAGCATCTAAGGGATACAGTGGACAAGCAATTTAACTGGGGTTTCCAGAACAATGCTGTGACTAAAAGAACTGCATGACCCTTAGGGATGAAATGACTAAGAAGAACAATTATCATGTGAATTTGCTTGTTAGAAATAAGCAAATTTGCTTGGAACTAGCATGAGTCATATTTGAACATGGTAAATAATTATGATGCTGGGTAATATTTATTTAAAGAGACTGAAAAAAAAAAAAAGCGTATGGAGAGATGTGAAATATGCACATATACACAAAAGGAGAGGAGAAAATGCCTTACGGCAAGAACTTTCCTTGTTCAACCTGTCTGGCATACCAAAGAGATGACTGGGGAATATCCTGGTTACAGGATGTAAGTATGGCTTGAAAACACAGGAGACAAAAGGGTACTGTAATCTTCTAGAGAAAGACATAATAAAAACAAAAATTTGATTCTGGAATTTGATTCTAGAATGATTCAGATGGGATATATGTCAAAATTTTAGCAAGGAATACAGTGACATTACAAATTTTGGAGGTCTTCAGGAATTACTAAATACTTTCTTGAAAGGCATGAAATAGCACACTCAGCACTGAGGCAGCTGGCTCAAACTCACTGACCTACCTCGGAGCTCTCACTGCCTTTCATGACCTCAAGCTGCAGACAGAAGGCAGACTATAATAAAGTCCCAGCAGTGTTTCCCCAGAATGGGATCCTTTCAGACTGACAAGCCTTGTTACCTGTTCCCAATACCATTTTACAGCACCTCCTTTTAGCATTTTCAGCAAAGGACACTGAGTCCACAAAATAAAATGCCATGCTCCAGTGAAGTTCAAAGTAGATAATTTTTTAGTGAGCAGCAACTTTTATTGCTCCTAACAAGTAAAAAAACCTCCAACCTACTTCTTGTCTGAATACTACACACAGCCATGGAAACTGCAAACAAAGTTGTCACCAAGAGATCAAAAATACAGAAAGAACTGACTGTAAAAGAAAAACTTCTTGATAATAGCTACATCATTTACAAAAGGTCTACAGATGATACTGGTTTATGAATTAAGTTAAAAGATGTTCCATTTGAATAGAAATAAACTACCTGCAAGAAAAAAACTTTGTAACCAGCAGTCACTCATCATTTCATCAGCACCAAGACTAAAATATAGACTTGCATGCATGATAGATGTCACTGCTTCTCTCTTAAAAACAAGCTTCTTGGTACTTCTTAAGTTTATGCAACAGACCGTATGTCAAAGAGTTTATTTTGAGCAACTTCAACCTTGATACTTCAAATGTTACAGGCAAAGATTTTCAAGACTGCCTTCTGTATCTATTAAAAAAATATAATTTTCCAATATCTTTCAAATATTTTTGGGTACTCTCTCCTTTCCATTTTTTCTAGCATTTTACCCATTTCCACCAATTAATTTAGCACTGACACTTCAAATCAAATTACTCTAGAAGAAATGTCACTCATTCTAAGATCTTCTATACTCCCAGTGCTCCTTCCTCAAACACAATTCATTTCTTATGTCTCATTTTTCAAAAAATGGAATTTGGCCATTTTTGCCTAATTTCAAGCACATTCAGATAAATGCATGGACACGCATTCAATTTCTTGTCTGAATCTGTCTACCACCAGGAACCAGAGTCATCAAGAACCAGCCTTTTTGTACCTCTGTTTACTAAACAAAACTTTCCTCTTATAGTATGTTACAATTGCCTATAGGTATTAACTGGGTCCTTGTAAGTTAAGTACTCTATGGTATTTACCCCTTACGATAAGGCATACTTTCAAATACTTCCATTATTCTCATTATTTTCTTATGAAGCCACTCAGATATTTCAAAATCTGCCTGAAAGGCATCTGCAGTGCTTTCCTCAATCTTACTGAGTACTTCCTGGTTTACTGTAATTGAATGTCAGAGAAAAGATATTTACACATAGCACTAAGATACCAATTATCTCCAAGACTCCCCATGTCTTTTTTAAAGCCATTCACCTCATGGAGACAACAAACTAATCCACAGAAATTTTTGAATAGTACAGATATCTGCCTCGGGGAATGGGAGGAACTAAAACCCCAGGAACTGCTAGTCTGCTTATCTTTCCATTCTGCTCTGCATTGCAGCTATTCAGTATTAAGGAAGAAACTGTTCATTCCTTAAACATGTTTTTAAAAATCGCGTGGCATGCTTTTGGTTCTGCGAAATGCAGTTAATGAACTGCGCACAATGATTTTCTGTTAGATCTAGGCCTTTCCTATAATTTAATTGGCAATTAGTTCAACATAATGCACTGCATGCACTGCTAATGCTACCAGGTTACAGGACAGAAAGTACTTTTTCTGAAAGGAGTAAAAGCAAAGGAAAAGGGTACATGAAATTCCATCACTGGAAAGGATGTTTGAAACCCCATCACTACCAGCACTTGGCAAAGACTAAAGAAGGCTAGCAGATCGAAGAAAAAGTGTCTCTATAGGAAGCATCCTGCCAGAGGTCAGTGTGATGTTGCATAAAAGAACCAAAAAAGGAGGCTTAAGAAATGACCACAGCATTCTTCAGATTTCTTGGCTGTAATCCACCTATGAATCTTAACAGTTTTTATTAGTTTTCCTGCCTTTTAATGAAAACTGAAATACAGCACAACCATTTATATTTGCAATGTATTTTGCTGCAGTATAACAAGTGGAGGATAAGGAAAGAAATGATTAATACATTGGCTGCTGCTGCTTTTTCTGCCTGAGTAAGAGCATTATGGCTTTGGACTATAACTTGAATGCTCAGACAAGTCAGTCAAAGTGAATCTCAGATTCTAAAAATGTCTTGAGAAGCCACCTAATTCACCACTATGCTACTATACCTTCTGAATAATGTTATACAACACAAAAATAGAAACAATGCAGCACTGTACTAGCAGTATGCTTTAGCTGCACCATTTTCTGTTTGTTTTAAAATCATTTTTCTAGAAGGTTTTGTGGGATAAGAAATGTCATTTCAAGAGTTAAAACAGAAAGCAGATGATTTTAAGCACTATATGGACTCTTTTTTTCCTAGGTAGAGAATTACAGGCAACAATCTGTCCCAATGTCTTGTAGCAGATAAAGAGCAAGTGATGTATGTAACTATTGTGCATCCCAGCTCGAATGCAGCTGCTGCTTTTGTGTCACTAATGGACTCCTCTGTTGGCAGAGGAGGAATCTCCAGTCCTTTTTCAACAGGTGACAGGCAAAAATAAAATGCAAATCTTTGAGCTGGCCTGACAGGGAGCCAATTAGCATTTCAGATGAACAGAATCACTTGAAAAGGAAAGCAAGGAAGAAGAAACATGACAGAAGATGACAGAAAAAAGTGACAGTAAAAAAATAACAGAACTGGGCAAAAAGGAAAAGTGGATTCAGTGCTGAAAATATGAGAAGTCTCAAAATAAAATTAGGATAGCCTCCTAGTAGTTGTGCTGTTTTCCTTACTTTTTCATTTGGTAGGAGTAAATGCAAAGACCGGGCCCCTGTGGATCTTTTCTGGTATCTTAACAAAATACACTTTGCCCCTGGCAAGTTTTTACAGTTCATTATTTCAGTGATTTGGGTTTTAATGGAGTGCTGCATCTTATTCAGCAGTAAGTACTGGCATGAACTTGAGAGACAGCATGGGTGGAAGAAGGGGAGGAGACAGAGGGAAGGCTTAGTGATCCCTCCAATTATAGAACACTTCACAGCTTGCCCAGAGGAGGGAAGAGTACTGGCCTCAGGGACAAGGGTGCAGAGAAAAAAGGGATAAACATGGTGATTTGGCTTAATAATATGCCGCCTACTATATCAAACTGGATTAGATACAGTTCATTTCCTGCAAAGGTTTCCCAAGCTTTGCTTTACATTGCCTTGTGCCAAACGGGAGAGTTGTTTCCTGCTATCCCATAAACCTGAGTTTAGTAGAAGGATACAGCTTTAGTATGAAGTTGGCTACTGCATGGTCCTGATGGAGAGTCTCAGCATGTGACACCTCCTACTCTGGAGTTTACTCATAAATCGCCCCCAAGTACCTCAGGTGGGTGAACAATGACAGGCAGATGACAAAGATCTCTCCAACAGATGCAATTTTACCACATGTAACAGCTTAGAGCAAACCAGCTTAGAGACTACATAATGGGTGGCAGTCCTAACTCAATACCTACACGTTTCTTTCCTTCAGAGTTTGCAGAAAGCATGCCAGTACATATGGTGTTGCTGGTTTGTAATTCACAGCGTGAGGTGTTTGGATTGATTTGATTTAATTTATATGTAAAAATGAAGTGGAGAGAAACATAACTGAAAATTACCAATTTGCTGCCAGCTCTTATCTTCATGTTTGAATGGGTATAAAATATGAGTCCTTTGGGAAACAGAATGAGCAGTGCCACTGGAGGCTTGCCTGCGCAAGGGTCAAATGACAGGAAGCTCGGACAACATACTCATCAGCTGCTCTGAGTCCTGTCCTTCACCTGGCATCCCTCTGAGCTTCCTGCCTTTGCAGCCAATACAAATAACAGCAGATTTGGGGATTCATACACAGACACCTTCTATTATATTACCCATATTACACAGACGCAGACCCTCAGGCAACTTTAAATGTTTGCAGCTCCTGACACATCTGGTATCCTGCCTTCCACCACAAAGAAACCTACTGGCTTTTTTCAAACTGCTTCATTAGAAATGAAATAAACTGCTCTCTATTAGATCTGAAGACACTTCTCAGAAACTTCCCCTAAAACTTAATTTCAGGTAAAAAGACAAGGTTGCATCAGTATTCTTATTCTCTAGCACAGAAACACAGGCTGGCATACACTCATTATCACAAAAGGCGGGAAATAACAACACCCAAAGGTGTGCTTCCATCTGCCTCTAGAACTACTGTACAGGAAATTATTATTAGAATTAAAAAAGAAGACCTGGTACTGAACAATACTAAGTATCTAGGTAGTAAACTAGTATACTAAATAAACCTGGTATACTACTAAGTATACTAAGTAGTAACCTAAACAGTAGCAAAGTTTCTAAAAAAAAATAAAATAAACAAACTGAAAATTATCTTAAAAGCATATGTTCTTAGCATATGGCTGCAAGGTTATATGGAAAGAAGTCAAATATCTATTGTTTTCATAACCAGGGTCTATACAGAATGTTTGGTACAAATTAGAAAGTTGGTAAAATTCACATTTTCAGATATGATACAAGATTAAGTTTTATCAATGTATATCAAAGTTCAAAAGATTGTATTAATACTAATATCAGATAAACTATAATTATATCCTCTCTTAAACCTCAAAACTGATTTGACTGATTATGTTTATAAAATGTTGACTGGGGGCTTGAGGACTCAACAGAGCTCATGAAATGCAGGCATCAGCAGATGACTACTGTGCCAAATTTGCCATTAAGAAGATTAGGGCAAATTGCTCAGACAGACGGAGTTGGTCTGATTCCTGCCATGCTAAAAATCAATGCTTACCACAGACTATGGGAATGCCCTTGATAAAAGTAACTTCTGCTGTCCTTAAAGTGTATCTTTGTATTTTGCACACTTATTTGAACACACTCCATAGGGACATAACCCAGTTATGAGAATGGGCTGTGAGAAGCCACCCTGAGGCCTCCAGCCATGCATGTGCTGACCCTGGGGCTGGGAGCTATGCTGCACTCAGGCTCTTGCCAGAGAAATGCTACGGGCACCTGTGCCCAGACCTGAGCTTGCCTTGCTGACAGTCCAGACTGGCAATTCAGACTGGCAATCCACACTCTTGGCTGACTCCTGATTTCCATCACTGGACCTCCTCTGCTCTCCTTAGTTACAGACAGAGAGGTGTATGTCTATGTACAAGTACATATACCTGAGTATGGTTTCGGTGGTAAGAAACAGAAGGATTTGCATGCTTGCATGTGTACGTGCGTACGAAAGGCAAGAGGGGAAGGCTGCTGCAGCAGCAGGGTATGCAAAGCAGGACTGTAATGAGGATCACCTCGTGTGTGGGAAGAACAAATGGTACTGCTGTCACTGAGGACACTGGCGGTGCCTTGGCTCACAGAGTGCCCTCCCCTGCTGAGCCGCCTGCTCTTCCGGGCCCTGAGAAATTGCATCATCTCCTTCTGAAGGCAAAGAGCTGAGCTTGTACACAAGCGGAAAGACACAGAATAGGTAATTTTTATAGATTGTAACACTTTGTATCAGGTATGAGGTCACAGAAAGACATTTTGAATTGACTGCATGCAACAGCTTAAACCGCTTTGTACATTTAAGTTAGGATGAAGGCAACTGGTTAGCTTTCATATCAAGGAGACACTTCCATAGTCTGAATGTTTTCAGGAAATAAAATAAAATTAAAAATTTAAAACATTGCTGTGCTCTCCGTAAGCATCCAGCCAGAGGATTATTACTGTTCATTGCCAGCCAAACTTCAAGTTCCATTTGCAGAGCCAGAGAAGAACTCCACGACAATCACTGAAGCATTATCCATGCTTTTGTAATCGGGTGGCAAGTTTCCTATGTCATGAAAGCAGCTGGAGACTGCTTACTTCCAAATGCCCCAATGCCAAGCTTGTTTGTCCCAGTTTCAGAATGTTACAGCAAAACAAAGCCAATTTGCACACTTTATTTTCTAGTTTTCTGCAACACTTTCATCTCTACTAGCCTGTTTTGAACTACCAATCATTAACAAGTGAAGATGATTTTTATCATAAAGGTAGCTGTTCAAAAGTTAATTTTGGAGATACCCATTAACTGATGTTGTGTAAGACATTTGATGACACCTCTTCTGTTGAACTGCCTGTAAAAGTATATATATATATAAAATAAGAAAAAGTATATATACAATAAAAGAGATATATAAAAATTATTTGTGTTTTGCTTTCTAATGCCAATCTTGCTTGTAAAAATTCCACCATTTTATTTGACCATGAAAGTGTTAAAAGTATTCTATCTTTACTCATCATGCAGAATTCCTTTTTTTACAAGTTAAAAAAAGTAGGGGAAAACAGTGGTGAGAAAAGCCTATCCTGTTTTAGTTGATGTTCTGCCAATATTGAATTGTCCTTGTTCTGCACACATTCATAGAAACTAACTACCAACTAATCCTATGGTTTCCATACATCAAGGAATTAGAATAATACTTGTACTTAAAAAAGAAATAATTTTAAACTACTTATAAATATTTGTAGTAGTTAGTTAAAGAAAAAATATAAATTCACGGAGACATTCAGTCAGGTGCAGATTCATTTAATGGTCCTGCCTCTTCTCGTTTCCAAAGCTGAAGTTGTCTATCTGGCTTAGACTGAATGAAAATCTTCACACAGCTCTATGCTGTATTTTTCTTTCAAGTGTTATGTCACTTTAAAAATCCTGCTACAGTTCCTATCTTTCCAGGAATAACTAACAATTCAGCAGCCATGATTCTGTATCTCAAGGTTCTTTGTATTGTCATCCTATGTATCACCACCAACATTATGCTCCTTTTTTGACACCAAATCAGGCCTGAAGACATGGCCAACTTCTTTCCTAGGAAAGTAACTACATTAACATGAACCTTTATTTAGAGGTAAGGTAGTAAAAAGAAGAAACCTATTTTTGTATATGTAACTGGTACACAGCCTTTTAGCTCCCTCCTAAGTCTCTAATTTTATCTTGTCATTCAGCACAGAATGAAGGATTTCCCAAACATGCTTCCTTTTAAATGTCACAGAAAAGCAACTGCTTATTTTAAAAAAGCACAATAAAAAGGTCTGTCTCTACAATTTAAAATAAAATGCCATCGTGGAATTAAATCTGAACTCTACCCACTGCATGATGTGTACAAGGTCAAGTAACTCCCTGAAGACAAACCGCCTTAGGACAGATACATCTTTTGTCAGTGTGAGGAAAGACTCACACCAACTCACAAACTGACTCTCAAAACTAAACTATAGTTTTTGCAGCGATAAATTAACATTCAGTTCAGGAGGCTTATCTGTGTTACAAATACCAAAACAAACACAAACTAAATAAGACAAAGGAGAAACTAGTGATGGAAGCTAAATCCTACAGTCTGTTTTGTTCTGGTCTCTGGCAGTAAGAGAGAAGAAATATTTCATTGCCTACAAGCTCCAGGATGAAGTAACCAGACTTACCCTGTCATAGCTGCCAAGCCCTGACTGCTCTGTGCCCTCCTCAGATACTTCCAGGAGACCAGTTCTCACTGTTCTGCCAAGAACTGATTGCAGCAATTTAGAGCCAATGAAGGGTGTTGTCATGAAAGGGCATCTTCTATACGAAGAAAATCCAGGAGGCTACCAGTCTCCAAGAGAGGACAAAAAATGCCATAAAACATCTGCTGTGGTATAAACTGCTTCTTCCCATGAGGGAAATAGATGCAATGCCTTTGCAGTTCACCTCTTTCCTGTGATAGTACATCAGACATGATGGTGATAGTGTTTTTGCTGGATCTTAATATAATCAGGCATTTCCAGCAAAGTTCACATTTTTCAGCACACTGAGTTGTTCAGTGATGGCAAAAATCTGCCCATGCCCTACTGGGGTTTGGTGGGACTGTAGGCCACCTTAGCAATGTGGTTTACAAACAGATTTTGCTTTTAAAGGTCCTGTAAGCATGAAGGGGAAAATTATGAAATATGCTAGACAGTACTAGAAACAAAAGTCCTGAGTGGGTTAAAAATAGTAGAGGAAACACTGATAGCAATTCCACCATCATCCCTTTCTTTTGTCTTCTGGAGAAGACAATTGGCAAAGCACATCATCTGCTGTAGTCGGCAACATCAAATAATTGTAATGGAGTTTTCTAGGATGAGACCCTTTTCCATTTACATGGTATAGACTAAGGTTTCACTGTAAATGATATAAAATTTCACTATGTAACCAGCTGAAAGCACCTCCAATCTTTCACTGCCTCAGCTTTACTATTGTATAGACATTCACATTTGGACTTCTATTCCATTTTATTATCATTGGCACAGTCACACAAAATTGGTACCTTACAGTGATCTTTATACATCCTAATGATTTGGACTGAATTTGGAGACTGAGTCATGGCTAAAAATTGATTTGAACAGAGCTTTGTTCATTTAGGATGCTGGATGAATATTTCCAAAAGTGGAGCATGGAGCCCACTTCTTTGATTATTTTGATTTTCAGTAACTGCATTGCTGTAATTTCTCAGCAGTATCCAATAGTTCCTTCATGTGTTCCTGTAAATAATTTTGGTACAAACAGTAATTGCAGTAGAGTGTAACTGTTGGGCAATTACTCCTTTTAGGGAGAAACATTTGCAAATATATGAGAGAAATACGACCGAAGAGTAGCAAAAGATAATTAACTATTATTTCAGTAATTAACTATTGTAAAATAGAAATTTTATTAAGGGTCTGTGTGAAAATATACTATGAACAAATGGTAGAGCACAGAACATTACTTAAGTGGCACAGGTGCTCTATTAAACCCCTTTTACTTGCTGAGGATGCTCAAAGGTAAAGGGACAAACTGCAAATCTCAAATCTCTTAGGCTTCTCTTAAAGCTCTGGCAGAAAATGCACTTAATACTGAAGATAGCCTGATTTTTCATAATACAATATAGAATGCAATTTTTCTTGATACTGATTAAGCCACCAGAGAGGTGCTAAACTCCTTTTATTTCCACCAAATGGCAATTCCCATGGATGCTCATAACCTGTTGTTTTATTCCAATGGGTCTCAGTAGTAGCTACAGATGTTCAGTACCAATCAAAGTGAAGTCCTTCGTCACTGTAAAGTAATTGACTTGTTTTATTTTAACAGGTGCCCAGCCATAATGTAAGATTTTGATCAAATAATGAAAATACATAGTAAATGCTATCACTGAGATTAAAGGTAAGAGTTTTATAGAGGCTCTCTTTGCTGGTGAGTCTGGTGCTTTAATTCTTCCTTAGAATTAAAATGTATATGCAAATACCTTTTAAAAATTTTACATCTCTTTTTTTTGAGAAAAAAAAATTCATAAAGAATGAATAATTCTTAATTTATGTCATGTCCCTAGAAACCCAGGATCTTTCTTCTGCTACTCTCCTATTTGTAGACAATGGCATTATCTTGACAACAGTGAGACAAAACTCATTAACGGCTAATCAAGTTAAGCCACCTTGCCTTTGCACTGTGAAGAAGCTGCCTCCGTGTAAGATTCTAAGGCTTAGAAATTTTGTTGAAATGAACAGAAAAATGTGAAACTGAAGACTGACAGAACCAGAAATTCCTACCGTGAATATGTAGAATGTTTTTTGTCCTTCGTGTGGAGAATGGCTGTATTCTCTCAGTTAGATATTACAGTACTAACACTTGCGATGAACTAATCTGTCCAGATCTGGAATGTTTTAAATAGATAAAAACTTGGTAAAATTTCCTAATAAAGTTTGCTTTACTGGAGTTTTTTTTCAGTTTAATACATTTTATTTTACATATCATTCATAACAAACGAAATATAGTATTTCATGAACTTGAGATAGAAATACAAACTAAATGACATTAAATCAAAGATGTTTTGGTTCTCTGGTTTGTAGTGCAGTCATACATCTAATATAATTAGATAATAAACATAAATCAGTATATTTGAAGACAAGCATATTTTAAAAACTTGCTCTTTGAGGCTTCTTCCTCAGGTGATATTAGGATTAGTGCTGGAATGTTCTTTTCTGCCATGTTGGGATTGGGAATATGAGTGGGATTGAGTACTGTGACAAGTGACTCGTTTTACCAGTAATGACACTGAGCTTATATTTTGCTTCAATTCTTTGTCAACAGGTCTTTCCAATAAATGGTTACCGTTAAGAAGATTTATTCTAACAGCACTGACAGAGATAACAAAACTAATAGTTTGATAAATAATTTAGAAACTTACCTACATTGCTACAAGGTCCTAATTTGTGGAGTTTAGACCTAAAGTTCTCTGAGATAGGGACTATCTGTTCTGCTTCATTAGAAAATATACAGAAGACTGGTTATCACTATAATTGTACTATTAACAATCAGCTCAAACCCCAAGATTTGCTACAGAAGCTGTAATATCCTGTAGTTTATAGTAGCTATTTGCATGCTGTACAGACTCAATGGAAAAGCAATGTTAAAATAGCTATTCAAGAAAAGCATTCATGGTTTGAAAATTTAATTTAAAACAGTTAATGATTTTAAACATGCTTCTTTTTTTTAACAAACTAATCAAGTTAATGCTTAGGAAATCACATTTTAATGGGTGATTTTTCAAATGCATATACTTTACGGTTGCATAATCTAGAAGCAAAGGCACATCCTGAAGCCCTGTTAATACAAACTTAAGAGGAGACTCATTCAAGACACTGTCTATAGTTGGAGGATAGAGATTTAATTTGGAAAATAGGTCAGCCTACCTTAGATCTAAATGTCTTACTGGGTGCTTGATTGTCTTCTTTCACTTGCCCCCTCCTAAGAATGGCAAAGCTCACGCAAGTCACTTAGAGGGATAAAGTTAGGTGTGGTGTGCCTAGCCCCTGGTTCTTAACATGCTGACGTATCAAAAATGATAGGATCTGTATCTTCTATTCCTTTTAGATGCAAACCTGCAAAGAGTAAGACAAAGTGCTTATAAAGAGCATGGTTTTGAAACTATTTCTGATTTAGTGACAGGGCCTGGTTTTCAGTTTTATCTTCTCTGATACACAGAATGTCTGTCTCCACAGAATCACAGTTATGGTCCACATCAGAAAAGAATATGGCATTCAACAAAGCAAAGAAGCTGCAAAATGGAAATAAATACACGATTTCTCACTTTGTAGAACTGGCCTCTTCATGAATATTTCACAAAGATTGTGTCTCAGGGAAAAATACAAATAAAGCACCATAATTTCTGTTGGAGAGGTGACTGTCAGGTTTTTTATATGAAAAGCCCTACAAAAATCCAATATTCTCAGTTCTTCTGATAGTAGAAAGACCCAACCACAGTAAGTTACTGAGAGAAGAATCTAGCATTTAACTGCTCTCATTTACATCTACAACAGGAAAGAGCAGCCTCATAAACTGCTGAAATTATTCTTGAAAATGCATGCATTTAAAAACTAGTCACTCCTTCTAATTGAAATAATACATCTAGAGGGCAGCTGAATGCCAGACAGTTGTTACTGCCATGAAATTTTCATCTAGTAAGTGTGACAATTAACATCCTAACTGCATTTGTCTTGTGTTAATGCTGAGTATCAAGAGACCAAATTGAGCACAACCCGTTAAAAACCTGAAGAGAAATTTAATATAGGAATAACAATTTGTAACCAGCTGAGATTTCAGATTTCTCTTCTATAAAATAGGATACGTGTTTTCAGCTTCTGTTGTCAACACTACAAATAAACATGAATCCAACCCTAATAAGCACTGCAGGAAGTCAGCTATGCAATCCTAATGATCCTAGACTCTTTTGCTAAAGTATACAGATGATAATCTCAAGCAGATTCCAGAATTCTATGTCAATTAGGATATCATGCAGAGCAACAAAGAAAGGCAACACCAGCTGGAGGCAGTCATTGAATCTCATTGTCAATGCAGCAGTAAAAGAAATCCTGTTCTACCAAAATGAAGACCATAAAACAAAGATTAGATGAATTGCACCAGGAAGTAAGGCAAACCCAAACTGCCACCTTCAAATGGCTGAGTATTAAAGATCTTTGGGTAATTTAGAAGCTGGCAGATTGGGAATTGTCTAACTGGATGCCACCGCTGGATGTCACTGGTGCTTCCATGACAAGCCACTGCACACACATTTATCAGACTGCACATCTTGGAAATGGCAGTACTGGGAGTTTGAAATACTCTCATGGTAACACTTTTAAGTTGCTTTTCACCTTTATCATCTCTCCAGTTTACTCCAGAAGTTGAAATTACTCAGTTAGCCTCACTAATACTTGAAGAAGTGAAGGAAGAAATTTTACAGCTAGCAACCATACTGCTGAGATTACCATAATCCTAACATCATGCTTGTTTTACTTTAAAGTAAGTATAGCAGGCTATCTAGAATATCATCTGTTGTACTCACTCTTCTGTCTACTCAACACAGAATGGAAAA
The DNA here is from genome assembly GCA_036630365.1 of Acanthiza pusilla. NCBI lineage: Eukaryota > Metazoa > Chordata > Aves > Passeriformes > Acanthizidae > Acanthiza > Acanthiza pusilla. Next base: position 25,576,925 of record JAXCHO010000079.1, read on the forward strand.
TTTCCTTACTGTGTGCTAGCATCTTCATGTTCTACCACACCATGACTTTTACTGGCCAGGTAAAATGGCATACACACTTACCACAAACCTAAATAGCAGGTTTTTGCAATAGGTGGGTCCCAACAGCTAAAGCTGGACACCACCAAATTTCTTGCATCTACTGTTATCTTGCTCTGGAATTCAGCCATGATACAAGCTTCCTTTCACCTAAAATGATATAGCTATAATGAAAATTATATTTTTGCTCTTCTGATTATTTACTGTAGTTCACTGGCAAATCTAGAAAGAAGGAAAAAAAACCAGCCTAATCATGTAAGTGTTGTATTGAAGCATCCTCCTCTGCTGACTGGCTCTGTGAAGGAAGCAAACCCAGCAACTCACAAAGCAATGGATACTGGAGACCTGCATGCAGCTTCTACCCACGGCTAACAGGGTGCTTCCCTGGTGAACACTGTCTCCTTCAAGAATCGATTTTTGTAGATTTATAAGCAGAAAATAAGAGAAATGAAGTGTAGGCATAATGGGTTGATTTTGACAATGTAACAAGGCTACCAGAGGGAGTCCTCAGATATTTTGCTGTTCAGCAGACACATAAACGTAAGGAGAGGGGGCACAACGTTGAGATGATGAAGCATGCTAAAGATAGAACAATCTTCAAGGCAATAAGATCTAAGCTATCTGTGAAGAATTACAGGAGATCACGATACAAAGTAACCAAAAGTAAAATGGTAAAATAGATGAAATCTGTTCTGATAACAGAAAGTGATGAACATTGGGAAAAGTAACTGCACATGCAGAAAGACAGGGAACAGAAAGTGATGAACATTGGGAAAAGTAACTGCACATACAGAAAGACAGGGTCTAAATGAGTCATTACCACTCCCATTACCCTCCCATTTTAGCATGAGTAAACTCTCCAAAAATATCAATTCACTTCTCAGCAGCAATCAAAAGGGAGCTAGACTTGGGAATACTATTTTGTATTCAACATAGTTGAATCCACAATGTAACTGTGCTGAGTTCTAGATAAAGGCAATGGTAGCTTTTCAACCCGAGGTATCTAATATAGGTGGAAAAAATTAAAAAGCCTTCAGACTTTCTGACTCTTCTCCAGCTCTTAGCAGTAGCAGCAGCTTTCAAAGCTTAATACAAGCTGAGAACAATAATTTTGAGTTCAACTTATCTATGTCATGCAGTTGCACCATGATGAGCAGAAAGGGGGTATTAAGTATGCTAACTCTAAGGGGCAGCTTTAAATGAGCTCTTCAAACACCCTCTGTGCACTTGCTTTGATGGAGAAAGAAGCCTCACACTGTCAGATACCCACAGATGTCATATACAGCCTTCCAGGAGAAATCATACTGAAAAAATCATTTAAAAGTAGTAATCCACATGGAAAAATGATCCTACCTCGTCTATTTTTCATCTGCTCCTACTACTTGAGCAATCCATTACCTTTGTTAAGTTCCTGGATAGGAGAAGCCTCTTCTCACACAAACATATGCTGCTACTGGAACCAGCTCACACCAGAGCAGCAAACCCAAGACTTGGTGACCATCAAAGTAGCAAACAAAAGTGTTGCTCCTCCAAAAACCATCCAAACTCCCTATCTGCACAGCTGCCCAGACATTTGATACAATGAACCAAGTGCCCTTATCACACAGTGGACTATGTGGCTAACACTAAACAACCATTTTGACAAGAACGATTTTCCTTCTCACATCAGTGGAGCTAAACCAGTGTGAGCATTCTTGCTGATCTGAAGCCTGGAGAAGATATTTTAAGGAGGACATATACTAGTGTCTCGCTATTCCCAGAAACTGGAGAGAACGTGTCGTTTTACATGAAGGCATCCTCTCCCTACAGCTAGTTCACACTCTTTTGGGTGTCCATCTTTCAGATGCACAACAGGCTACAACCTAAATGAAATTCAGCATGCACAGACAAAGAGATATTATTCAGACTATGGTGACATTAGTTTTTGCTTCCTCATTTAGAAAAAAATAGTCATTTCCATTTCCATAAGCTTCAAATTCTTTTGGATTTACCTGCTTTCTACCCTCTCCAGCTCATGAAGGAAAGAGCTATCTTTCCTTGCAGCCATGGCAAGGTCACTTGCTGCAAACTGGGAAAAGAAAACTGGCTGCAATTACTGGATGTAAGCACAAACACTCATTCTCCTCACTTGAGAAACTGAGCTGTTGCTATCAATTACATGTATTTAGATTTTCCCTGGCAAGCATAAATGCTTGCATAGAGTAATTACAGCTGCTCTGATGTCCCCAGAAGGAAGAAGGGGAAGTAAAATAAATTACAATAATTTGGTTTTATTGTTTTCCACTTAAGTTTTATGTTTTTAATTACACAATGTTATAATTAATAATTTAAAACATATTTTCTTTTTTAAAAAGTTTCCTCTAGTGTTTTGCAAACTTAAGCCACAAAATACTGTAGTTTTGTAAATACTTCTCAAAATCTACTTTGTTGCTTGTGGGCTCAGAATAAATAACTTCAGACTCACGGTTAAGCATCCTAATTGATTTGATAGACCATATTTCATATATATGTATTATGTCTAAGAAATTTACCACAGTAATTAACAAAAATGCCTTAAAATACATTATTTTACACCATAAATGTTTAGTAGTCAAGGCACAACTGAAATTTACTTAGTAAGAGGTATTTCTCTGTAGTAATTTGTGTACAGACTAGAAACTATGACATTTTTATATTCCCTATGTATGCTATATTCTTTTGCAGTCATTGATGCCACATGTTTAGCAACAGTAAGTTAATTATTAGGAAATGATCACAGTATGTAATAGTATCTTTTTTGTGGAAAAAAATAGCAAAGAAATTAAAGTATTTTTGTATGTTATGAGAAAAGGCAGTAATTATTCCTCTAAAAATTAAATCTTCAATGGAATGGTAACTCAAAACTGCATATATATATTCTTGTCATTTGTTAAGTGTGACAAATGAGGGAAGATTAGTTGGGTTCATTAGCAAGAAACCATGCCTCCCAATTCTACTGGAGTTCTTCAAGGAAGCCAACAAGAAAATCAACTAATTGCTCATTAACAGTGAAAAAAACCCCAACCTGGTAAATGTTACCAGAAAGAAACAGAAAACTCACCAGAAAATGCCATTACACCATCCTATAGACACTGATGTCCCAGCTAAGGCAATTTGAACAGTTCTGGGCTTTCTGTTCTCCTCCCCTCACAGGTGAAAGGCTACCAGGGACAGACCCTGCACTGACCCCAGAAGCAGTGAGGAGCAACCAGCTCCGACCTGCACTTCAGGGGCTCCACTTCTGCCCTGCTCTAGTGTGGTGGCAGAGGCGAACCCAACCTCAGCCCAGACTCAGCTGTCTGTGTGCGGCTGGACTCAGCTTAGCTCAGCCCAGCTCTGCCTGCTGCTCCGGTTTATTCGTGGAAAGTGTCAGGAAAGTGCAAAACACTATGCGACCCACAGGTAAGAGAAGGAAATGCGCAGACAGCAGTGTAGTTGTTGAGAAGGTAAAATACACCAGCACCAGTCAATGAGATAAAAAATAATGGTTTAGAAACATTAGGTTTTAAAGGTCTAAACCCAAAGGTTTAAAACACTAAAAATAAAAAATAGGACTTGGAAGATGGCAACTCAGGAACACTGTAGATAATAAAAGGCATATTGAAGGCTCATCATTTCCCCAAGTGGCTGATGTCCACTGTGGAACAGCAGGACACATGAAACGTATTTTTGAGAGTGGTATTTGGTAGCTTTTTAGTCCTATCTATTGCACATATTTGGTAATAAATTAGCCTTTGTATTCCCAAGGTACATATATCCTGCTTGCAGAGTCTCTTGAGGAACAGGTTACTGATGCAAAGTGCCCCAAAGAGAGCATTCATTTAAAATAAAGATGCATATGAAGCACAAGTTTCACATCTGTTTCCTCAGAAGAAATTCAGTTCATGTATTACCTTCGCCTTTACATGGAAAAAGGAAAATTTGGTGATTGCCATCAAAGCTCATTCCACAGTAGGCACATATACCGTGGATCTCACTACTGATTATGTAAGGATGTCAACTTTCTTTGAATTAATTCAAAAGCAATTACATATTCAAGCAATACAGAAATCTCTAAAACACAATTAAGCCCAAAGATGGCAGCCGTGATTTGGGAATTCCCAAAGTAGCAAATTTCTGGGGGCAGACAGAATATTGTAGGAGTACATTATGCAAACTTTTCCCTCTTCATGATACTCTTGCTTTTTTAATGTTCTTTGAAAGTCCTGGATAGAAAATACTAAGCCAGATAGATAGACTATTTTAAAATCTTACATTATTCCTCTTTCCACACAGTTTTGATAGTATGTATTCTGCATACAAACCAGTAATCATATATATAAGCCCCTTTGCAGCCAAAAGAAATAAGCAGTAGTTTTTTGGGTTTTTTTCATCTTCCTATTACAAAATATGAGTATTTTTGGAAGGTAGCTACTTCGACTTTACTTTGTCATGTCAAACTGCTGCCTCAGCCAGATGAATGACTTTTGCATAAAAGTTGGATGCTATTATATACCTATACTATAAAACCTGTTTATACACAGTAAAACACTCAAATGTCAGTGGTAAAGAAGAGCCAGGAAAACCAGGCCTCTTAGTTTAGTTACAATCACACTGGAATACATCTCTTCCCTGAAAACTCAAAGGACTGCCTAACATAGACAATTTCCTTTCAAGACAGAATATTTTTTTGTACTGATGGTGCACACAATGAAGGACTGGCCTTTGCTACGCATTGACAACAAAATTAGCCCTCCATAGAAAACAATTTTCTAAGACACATATTTTGGTTTTTTTGGAGGGGAAAAAAAAGAACACTGTTCACTCAGGTAATTTTAAAGCCAGTAACTAAATCAAATAGACTTCCAGTACACTGAAAATAATTTCTTCTGCTAAAAGCCCACACCAACCCAAGATCCATTGTTGTCAGCCATTGAAGACAGTCATTTTACCACTCAGATTTTTGTAATGAGAAAAAAAAGCTTTTTCAGTCTCCTGATTATCACATAATTGCAAATTTATTTCGGTTTTGATAAAAGACCAGGGGCAAAAATATTTGTGTTAAGAAGGAATCGTTTAACAAGGTAATGAGCGTGGAGTCACCATTCCTGGAGTTGATTAAGGAAAGACTGGATGTGGCGCTCAATGCTATGCTCTAGCAGACATGGTGATGTTTGGTCGAAGGTTGGACTCGATGATCTCAGAGATCTTTTCCAGCCTATTTGACTCAATGATTCTGTGACTGGGGACTAGCAAAGTGGGAGTGCCTGCACTGCCCTAACAGGACAGCTCATATGTAATCCAGCGCCAGGTCTAACTTGTAGTTCCTGTCTTTTCAAACGTGGGCTCTTAAAGGTAGGTTAAAAATTCAAATATGATCTTTTAAATAAAAATTACTTCCATTTTAACATGCCATGCGTCTATATATCCATTTGGAATTGAATGGAATTAGCCTGACAGCATTTTTGAAAGCTTTATCATGTTTACTTAAGGAGTTGAGAGGCTGACTTCAGAGGCTCAGAAAAGTTTCCTGTTTCTTTTAGTTGCAAATTATTTAAATAGTGTCTCAGGGACAGTGCTCCAAGCTCAAAAAGTCCAAAGGACACAGCAAATCCACTGACATTTATCTTTGAGACACCCATTATTGGAAGGCTTCCATCTGATATTTAACATTTCCAATCTATCAATTTTCTGATTTTACTATGGTCTCATGCTTTACTGTGTGCTTTTTGCAATATCATTAGATTTATGTTTAAGAAAAAATAATTAACCTATAATTTTAAAATAGAATCATAGAATATCCTGATATGAAAGGGTCCTCCAAAAATCATTAAAATCTCCTGGTCCAGCACAGGACCATACCCAAGAGTCACACCATGTGCCTGAGAGGGTTGTTCAAATGCTTCTTGAACTATGTCAGGCTTAGTGCTGTGACCATTCCCTGGGGAGCCTGTTCCAGTGCCCAACCACCCTCTGGGGGAAGAACATTTTTCTAATATTTAACCTAAATCTCCCCTGACACAACTCTAGGTCATTCCCTCTGGTCCTGTCACTGTCACCACAGAGATCAGAGTCTGCCCCTCCTCTTCCCCTCACAATGAAGTTGTAACTGCAGTGTGTCCTCTCCTCCAGGCTGAGCAGACCAAGTGACCTCAGCCACTCCTCACACAGCTTCCCCTCAGGACCCTTCACCATCTCTGTAGCTCTCCTTTGGATGCTCTTTAATCGCTTAGTATTTTCCTTACATTGTAGCTCCCAAAAGTGTCCCCAGCACTGGAGGTGAGGCCGCCCCAGTGCAGAGCAGAGCAGAGCATATACTGATGCATTGCATGACTTGAGATCAGAGAGGAAAACACCCTCATCCAAAGCTCACCTGCAGCCAATCTTTTGAGACTCTGCAGTCTGAGGAGGCAGCACCGCTGCACTCCAGCCCAGGGAACCGACGCAGTCCAAAGCATGGAAGATCTGCGAGAGCCTGAATGCACAGGGACAGGCCCAGGGTCTGGCTTCACTGCACCGCCAGCTTCCTGGGGTACACTGCTGTGCCATGTTGTGATGTGTGCTGTAGGCATGGCCTAAATACTTAATGTCTAAGCACTAACTAATATTCATAGAAAACAGATGGGTTGGAGGAGATTCCAAGTGCCTGAAGCTCTTTTTTTCCTCATCCTGCTCCAGCATGGAGTATCTGGCAGCTGTACTCTGATGTTTTTATTTGTTTTGAATTAAACTTCTCTCTGCTCTTGTCCTATGGATTCCTTTTTTGTACTCTGCTCATGACACTTTCTGCACAAGTGTCTGTTTTAATGATGAATCTGCTTGAATAGGGCAATATGTATTTGGCCTATCACAATATTGGCCTATCACAATATTGACTTGTAAGTCCAGGGAGACTTTTTTTAAGCAGCACTTTCAATGCTAGATTAATCTGTTACCTTGTTCTACACTACAGCTTGCTACAGAAATCCTCTTAAAGGTCTTTAAATTTTTTCCCATGATTTAAAATACAATAAAAAGGTTATTCTCTTAATATGACCTCTGAGTTTAGCTGATGTAGTTAAAAACACTTATTCAAACTGTACCAGTTTGTGAAACAAAATAATTCAAGCCCTAATAATTGCGTTCCTGTATCTCATGAGAACTGTGTAGCTCTTTAAGCTCCTTTAAAAATCTCTAATCAATCTGAGCGCATTTCATTAAAATCTGAAAACATTTCATTAAAAAGTAAGCAAGAAAATTAAGGCAAAGTCTCTAAATGACTCAAGTATGTGTTACATATATGTGAGAACACATGCATGCACACATGCTGAAGCACAACAAATGTAGAAGATGAAGAAAAATGTGAAAGACTGACTTGCCTATTCTCTGATCTGATTAATCACTCATTCTTTATTTAAATCTGATAAATATCTTAGTTTGATTCACTGTCATAAATTAATATTTCTATTAATGCTTAATAAGGCATAAAAGTTACCACAAAAGAGCCTTTCTGACCACTGCAATTTATGGTTGCCAGAACTAACATTAAAATGAAATTATTTAAAGATGATTGCATGCCACCGAAGTATTGAAGTTAATTTTCATTTTTTTCCCCACAGTATTATTTCAAACTGAAATGAAGACTAACTTCCATGTGTATGCTATGACTTACGTCCCAGTGTCCATTATAACTCTTTCGAGTCCCCTTAGTCCAGTTCTTTCTTTCTCTGATTCAAAAGATCAAGTTGAACCACCTTCTCCTCATATTCTTAACTTTTTATTCTAAGCAAATGTTAACAATAAGTAGCTCAAAGCTGAAAAGGAATTCAATTTATTTTTATTAGCTCTTTACAGGCTTCATCTGCTTGTACGAAATATGGTGTTTGCCACTGCAGCCATGGCACAGCTGCTTTGCTTGACTACACCAGCAGTCCTGATAGCCCAAGAAATCTTGATGGCCCATCTCATTGCCATGGGACTCAGGTGAAGAGCAGATTTGGAAACCTGACAGAAAAACAATCAAGAGACTTCCTGCTGTCTGGTTTCCTGCCCTACTCATTTTATGACTCTCCAGCTAAGGAGGCCACTATACCTGATTCCAACTCCACATAAAACTGGAACTGATTTACATACTGAAGAAGGCTCAGCAGCAAAATCTGGATTTTATAAGAAACTGGTTAGCCTCATTAAAGCAAACAGTCCAATCAAAGGTTGACTTTCTTGAGTTTAATGACTGAATTATTGTGTTTGAATAAGCCACACACCAGGAAAAAACACCATTGTATTCATGTTGGACAGAAATCTACAGACAGTTGAAAAAAGTCCATCAAATGGAAATGGGGGGGAAAAAAAAGCCAGCACTATGCCATTTCAGTACAAACAAGATGGCCCAACTTGCTCAGTTCTGAATGAATGAGACAAGAGCTAAGACTAAGAAGTCTAAGACTGTCTTAGACTTCAGCCTCCAGAGGGATTTTTTGCCCTCAAGGTTTTAATTCTTCTCTGGCTCAGACGCCAGAGGGTGCTGTCTGGTGCCATCTGCTCTGGACTCCAGAGCAAAATACCACAGAGTGGGCTCCACCAGACAGGATTTTTGCCTGCTCATCACTAAATGGGCTTGACGAGCCTCCAGAGCCCTGACAACATCAGGTAGGTTCATGCCTCTTCTTTGGTACATGTCTAACATCACCAGTGAACCTGGACAGAAAAACCTGTACAATATGCATCCCATGAGGTGGCTTAATGATTTTTACTCAGATTAAACTTGAAAAATATTCCAGTTGACATTCTGTTGATCTCTGATTATCATGGTGCATTACACCACATGCTCTCCCATCAACCTTGTACTAGGAGAGCAACGAGCAAAAGCTGGACTTGTCCCTGGCTTGGGCTTTAGAATAAACGACTTCACATGGCCTGAGAGCGCTAAGAATAAAATGCAAGGGTAAGAAGAGGTGCTAGTTTCATACTGATACAATGTTAAGGACTTCAGCAGAGTTACTTCTGGGCTGGACAAATAAAAGTGGGACAGGAAGATTCCTTACAACTTCTCTTAACTAAAATCTTTAAAGGTATGCTGTCCCTAACAAATTCTGCTCTAGGCTCCCATGCATTTACAGAATGGTTGGGACAGAAAGACAATAAAAGGACTTTAAAAATGTCTTAGTTACCAAACTTGTTGTGCTGCACTAAACTGCACTGCAACCAATCATCTGCAAGAGCACATTCAAACTGTGTGGGTACCGCATCTCAGTAGAGCAAAGCCAGAGGGCAATGACACTGCACGAGAGACGAGGCAGAAGGAAAGATTTGGTTTGATGCCTTGGCATGCTCTCTTTTTATGTCTCAGATTTAATGTACCAGTGGTAGTAAAAAAAACAGAAGAGAAGAAGCAAAATTTCCACTCCTGGGCATATCATACAAGGTAACTTAATGTGCACAAGCACATTAGAACAGGGATGGTGTCTAGATAGCAGACATCACAGACAACTCTTCAGAAAAGTATTTAATTCCAGGGTTAGCTGCAAAAAAGAAACCCGCTTTTCATAGCATCAAACCTACACCTATCAAAGGAAGGGGATTCTGGAACAACCTTCCAAAGAAGGAGCCAACAACTGTTCTTAAAAATTGAGATCTTTTTGAAAGAAGTTAAAGAACAGAATGCTTTCCCTATTCTACAAGTCTGTATTTTCAAATAAAACTATGGATAATAAAGCACTAGAAAACACACCATGCTCAAAAATTAATTCAGAAGTAAACAAGTAACAATTTGAAAACAGTAGCATTTTATGTTTCTGGATTTTGATTACCACAAGCTCTCACTTAGGCACCTGCTGTTTTCCAGATGACTGTGCCAAGCTCCATCCTTACTGCCTAGTCAAGTAACCACATGGAGGTGCTTAGGTTCAGTTTAAGATGAGCTTGTCATGCATCAAAGGTTTGAAAGGCCAAAGGAAAGGATTCATGTCATAGTGAAAAGTAATGCCAACATTCTTCAAATAATCATAATGAAAGATTAACCATGAGGACCTGACTGTGCCTTTCTGCAGTAAAACTGGCAGATGGGGCACAAGAGGACACAGGCAAACCTGAAAGGTTCACCTGTGAATCCTTTTGTAGAGAGTTGTGGTGTGGGAGAATCAGTCCAGGAAGCAACCAAAAGGGTACAGAAATGCTCTTCTGCATTTCAGAGATAGTGATTGCCATGGACCTACGCTTTAAGTCTTTCCTCTCTCCTCCTCCTTCTCCATCCAGGCTGCACAGGCAGCCAGAGGGCACACTTTTGGCATGTTAATAAGGTACAGACATAGAGAAATGATATCTCAGAAAAAAAATCCTACAAAAATTAGAATAATCAAGATTAACTATTGATTAAAAAAAATAGTGTTATAAACATCTTTACTTTCAGTTGAGTATTTTGGGTTGCTTCCTCAATATACTCATGTAATGTAAGTATAGGGACATAGTCAATCTGGTGAAATATCTTCTAAGGAACTAATTTATCTTAATTAAAGCAAGCATGCAGGACAACCTACATAACATTAGAAAATTTATCTAGATGATATAATAGGCCACTGCAAAGTAGTTAAGTGCTCATGAGCAGGACTTGTTAATTAATTGATTTACAGCTATTCTGCTTCCATTGTTAGCAAATTTTGAGCTAAAAAAATAACAACATTTGCAGTAAACCATTCCTTGGACAAGACAACAAAAGAAAATTTGCAGTGGTTTTATTGCTGGTCTCCTTAGACAAAATACTTAATTTTCATTTCAACATCTTAAGTTTTTTTAAAAATTATATCCAGATAATTTACTATCTAAACATCATTTTAAAATGAAGTGCTGGAGAAGATAATATCTAAGCATAGTGCATAAATCACATCCTGCAATGATTTTGGGGAGAGAAAGAATTGCTTGCTGAATATTAAATCAACCCAAGTTTTATTAACTGTACATCAAAAGAAATTAAAAGAGCAAAAATTGTGATTCTCATGTTATAAAACCTTAAAGATGTTCAGAATTTAGTTCTCAGCCTCATCATAAATAACTTATAAAAATCAACTGAGTGCATTTTAAGTAGACTGATCTACATTGCATGAATGCTGTATATATTAAGAATATTATCTACAGAAATTAGCAGGAAAAACCTTAAAGCTACTATTAAAGTTTTAATTTATCCCAAGCCATCAAAATATGAATAATTTTAAAATTAACCAGTTGTTACCTAACTTGAGCCACTTCTGAACTGTCAAAAAAACAGCATTCACCCATTTCAATTTTTCAGATTGTTTCTACCTCTTGTAATACATACACATGAACAAGAAAATCTTACTGGAACACAGGGGAAAGATTTAGATATAGCAATTTACTTCACAATTTCCTAGAGAGTCTGCCTGTAACATATTTATTTTAAAAATGGTTATGACTCCACACCACACCACTCTCAACTATTGAGAATTTCTAGTTACATTTCTCATGGACTGTAGATCAAACACAACTTGAGAGGAATTTTGGTTTTGTTCACTTAAAATTCATACACAAGCATGTCATATGGTTTGATAACGGAGAGGACATTAACCTTATCATCTTTCAAGTCTTCTGGCTATTCCATACCCTGGTGGCATTCCCAGTCTCTCACTCCAGCAGCAGAGCACACCACTGGCCAAAAATGTCTGCCAGCTGTGGCCCCACAGCACATCTATCTGAGTTTGCAACCTGCAAAACCGGGTGTTTGTCCTGTGGCTGAAGAAAATTAAGTGACTAAGCAGAAGTTTTTCAAATCCAACTACTCACTATTCATAAACAAGAGAACAGAAATTGGATCAAATCAGCTAAATGACCATGCCCTGAAATTTAACCATCACTTTCAAACTTCCGATTCATCCTACAAATCCCTCATCTCAGTCTGCTACCACAAAGATATCACTTCTTCCCTTTATATTTTACTTAGCAATTATTTATAAATTATTATGAATAAAAGCAGCTTTTATTTATTTAATTAATTATTTATGTATTGTTCTTTTGGCTTCCATGAACATACACACCTAAGCCATTGGTTTATATACTCTATCTGGTATGTTCCAGTACAGACATCACTGCAGAAATCTCTCTGAATAATTAGGTACAGTGAGTGGGTTATATGTAAACATTGCCAGCTGAGCTCCAAACTGCAAGAAATGTTGTGATGACAAAGATCTATTGAATATTCACAGAAACAGTTCTGACATCTTTCAGTGCTGGAGAAAGTCATTGAAATCAAGGACACACTTATACAGTAAAGTCATAAGAATCCCAATAAAGGCTCAAAAGCTGCTGTTCTGGATACAACAAAACTATAATTTAGTTTCCCAAGCATTTTATTCCAAATATAGAAGTTTAATAAACATGGAAAGAATGAAGTACTGCTGTTCTCATATTTAATTTGATGAACTTGAGTAAAGTAAGAGCTTGGCATTTTTGATTTGTCCTTCATTACAACAAGAGCAGAGCTCAGTCCTTGTATTTACTCCCCATGACAAATCCTCTCTCAGGAAAGAGGCATTGCACTGCACAGCCACATGGCACCTACATCGAATGACTGAATTCACAGCGACAGGTCACTGGGCAGGGAATGGGTCTTGTTTCACAACTGGCAACCTCTAGTGACCAGTCTCATCTTGCCATTTGTTCATTTGGTCTGAGAACCACTGCTGTCAATCACTCAACATTCCTCCTCCATCAGAAGTCGTGGCTGAAATTTCAGTCAATGTAAGTGAAAGGTTTTGGATGTGCACAAAAATCAGGCCGAGCATAGAAGGCCACTACAAACGGAAACTACAGTATTAAATGTTTCCTTTCATCCCTGAAAAAAGATGTCTAGAGTTTTTTTCTAAGTCTCATCATAACTTTCACCGTTTAACAGAATTTCATTAACAAATTATCAGTGCAAAATAATAACATTTATATAGGCCTGTTGTCCATACTTGTTTCATGATAAGAGAGAAAACAAACATAGAAAGTACAGAAATTATCTACACACATTTGCTTTTCTTTATCTTTTCTTCCAGTCTCCATTACAAATATCTGACAGTATAAGGAATTCGATAATTCATAGTAATGTGCACGCCGGAACCGGGAAAACAAAATCACCTGTGAAGTCTCTGCAGGCACAGCAGAGATACAGTAGAAGAGAAAAACTCTAAAAGAGTCACCTTGAAAAGTACTAAAGCACAGCACTCATCTCCACTGTGGGGAGCAAAGATTACAGCATAGAAGAACACATTGTGGTAGTTAAGAGAATGAAGTTTCTCTGGGAAGGCACATATTTCTGTTTTTAAAATCTTTTATCTTCATACTTTCCCTGTCAGAGGTATTTTTGACAGAATTTTCTAAACTCCCATTGGATTGAAAACAAGAACACGTTACAAGTGCAGAGAGAAGTGTCATGAGAATGCTCTTCTGAGCATTTGAAGAGAAAAGCCAGCTCAAAAAGAGATTAAACAAATTCCTGGTGGACAGGTTAATCAGAGACTGCTGAACACCCACCAGCTGGCTCTGGATCAGGGATTCTCTGAGTAGCTGAAGGCTGGAAGCTGGAGAGGTAAAGCAGGGGAAGCATTTGCTGTTAGTGACTGTTCAAGGTAGGATGCTGGACTAGGTCTGGTCCAGTGCAGCCCTCCTTACAGCCTTGCATTATGCTCCCCAACAACTCTCTATTGTATCCCCTTTCACCCAAAGCATCCTGTGTGACAAGCTAGTCCTGCGTGTCTCAGATAGGTATGGATGCTCTGTAGGAATGATGGCAGCAAAATAAACAAACTACCAGTTCACAGAATACTACTAAATGCTTACTTGGATGAAGTCCTTGGCAAAGGTTCTTTAACAGCCTCTGGAAAATGACGGTTCTCTTTTTTCTCAACAAAAGCCTGCTAAAAAAAAGCCTCATGGTCTGGATGGTTACCAGGCCACCAATGGGCTTCTGGCTGCTGTAGCCAGGCAGATCTTTCTAACAGAAATAACAGGTAAAAGGGGACTGTATTTTATGCCTGATGGTACTCAACTGTTTGGCATCTCCTTCTTTAAGGTGTTACCTCATTACTGACTAGATTTCAGGTGAAAATTAAGGTAGTTTGTTTTATTTTTAAATGTGTTCCAAATAGAGATTCAAAGCAACAGATGTTGGGGGAAGAGGAGAAGGGTGTTTCCATCTTCTTAGTATGTGATTCTAGTTATAGCTTCACTATAGCTCCTGTAGTATAAGTAGTATTGTCACACACAAGTGTGTCTGTGTCTATTTCAGTTTGGACATATTTACTTTATCTGACTCCACGTATGAGCACACCTTTATTTTACAGAACATGCAATGTCTAGAAGGATTTTTAATTACTTGCTCCATAAGATAACAGCAAACAAAGATTAAAAAAAACAAAAAACAAAAAATATCCAAAATGCAAACCTCAAAATAACAAAGATGATCCTGATCTGTAAATGTACTAATGAGTGACAGAAAGTACAAATCCTCTGAAGAAACTATCACCAATACCAGGAATAGTAACCTCCTGATTTTGGCCTGTAGTTTTGGCTCGTGGCATAACCCAGAAGGTCCTGAGGTGTTTGGCTGCATCCCAGTGGCCTGTGATCACCTGCATATGGACAGCTCTCCTGCCCACAACCTCCAGTGCACCACACGTGGCAGCTCATTTGGCTGCCAGCCACACCGCTGGCACAGCGCTCACCTAAACACCTGAGAACAGCACGCAGGGGAACACCAGGGTGTATCTGACCTGGCAGTCCTGCCCCGACAGGGCCCCAGAGAATCTGGCTGGGATGCTGCCCCACACTTACCCAGAACACCCTCTCCTTACTGAACTTCCTGCATCAGTTAGCACCTTTCTGCCTAATAGTCTTTAATGGATTGTTCCTCTGCAAATTTGCCTCATCATTTTCTCAGTCCCTGTAAGAACATTTCACACCTATACACCCTGTAGCAATAACACAAACAGTTTAACTGTTCCTTAAATAAAAAATACTTTCTTTTGCTTATCCTGAAGCTTTTCTCACTATAGAGCAAGATTTGAATGAAATAATTACAAGAAACAGCAACAGTCATTCCCCTCTGCACACTCTTCATGCTATAGAGACCCACTCACTCCACTCACCCATCTGCTTCCAAGGCTAAAGACATATACTTTGCATCTATGCTGTTTGATTTGTTCCTCAGAGTCTGGTTATTACACTTCACAACAAAATTCTTTCTGTTTTATATTTCTTGCAATGTCATATCAGGCTTCCTCCTCTTGGCAATATCAAAAAACTAATAAGACTACATATAAACAAATGAAATACAGAAAATTATATAAGATGAATCAAGCACTTCTTTTTGGTGCTTCCTGCATATAAACTGAAGGCCACTAAAATACTCTAAAACCACTATGAGGATTATTTGCTCTATGTGGGTAAAATTCAGGAGTTAAGTGCTCCAGTGTACAAGAGTCAGAGACTTTTCATAAAATATACATGTACGTCCTCTGTTGCTATCACTGTTAGTCCCAGTTCAGGAAACAAAAAAATCTGGTGGACTTAATTAAAGTACAGCTGGAAAAGTCTGAATTCAGTGCCTTGCATTCAGCAGTGAGCTGCTATTTTTGAGGCAGATCCTGCTCCCACCTCTGTAGGTACAGCTAAAGCCCTGCTCACAGAACTAGGGCAAGCCCTGGGCAGGAAAGGAAAAGTATCCTTCTCTTGGAAGGCAGCTATGTCCAGCAATGGAGCATTCCAATTGCAGAAGATTGTTGCATTTTCTTGCTTTACTGGGATCATGAGAGGACATGAAGCCTCCTTGGAAAAACTTTATTTACATGGTTTTCCTTATAAATTAAGCTTTCTCAATTTCAAAGCTGTGTTGTGTGTTGCAGTGACCTGTGCACTGCCATCAGTTTGCAGACCTGTGTGTTTCAGAAGAGTTTGCTCTGTAGAGCTGCAGTCCTGCCTTTAGTGGCAACAACACACAGTATTATCCCTTCAGCACCTTCCCATCAGGATGAGAACTCTCCTTGCCTATTTAGTGAATTAATCAATAAACTACAATTTCATACACTACATGTGAAACCCTTGGGATGCTAAAAATAGACTGATAAATTTGTCTTTCTGGATTTTTCTATGCTTCTTACTAGTAAAACCATGAAGAGAAAACACACAGGAGAGTACCATACATCATTGGTGTCAAATTATTAATTAGCAAAGTCTAACTTTTCTGATGGGAAAGCTGCTCGTAGATTTCAGAGCAGCTATGCAGGCTAGGAGGACAGGAAGAGAGGAGGGGGTAACACACTTTCCCTGTGTGTTGAAGCTGCCTAGTAAGAGGATGAAGAGCTCATGCTCAAGGGTCAAAAGGGAGGATGATGTACCCTGGCCCCAGCACTGATGCTTGGGGTGCTTTGGGGTCTCAGGCGTTCTCACTACATGACCCCTGGAACAGGGGAGCGGAGGAGACAGAGAAGAGAGGGGTTAGCTCTAGGGTGAGCACATGAGAAAAGGAGGGGGAAGGAAGCAGAGGGAGAAACTCAGCAGAAACTGATGTACTCGTTTTTCTCTTGTACCTTAGCTCTGCTGGAGCACGTTTCAGTGCCCACAGCAGGCTGTCCCAGCAGGTGAAATGGACTCTATGCACACACAGCCTTCTGGGAAGCACCAAGCACTCCTCTAGTTAGGGTGGTGTAAAAGGGGTAAAAAACCCCACCCGCCACCACTGGAATTCACACACCTTTGGCTTGTATAGCACCTTATTCCAAGGTGCTCTAGAAATGCACATATTTAGCCACAAAGGAGACTAGTAACTAACAAGCATTTCTCTAACACTAGCAGCACATATGCCCCCTTTTCCTTCCCCAGGTGCTTTTCCAATGGATGCTTCAAATCAGGCATGATCAGGGAAAGACAGAAAAAATCAGGTCAGGAGTTCTAAATGGTACATCGCAGAACATTCCTATTTCCACTGCAATGTGCAGTTCTGGTAAAGAAAAAGCATTTAAACCCAGTAAATAGCAAAACTATTAGTTTCTTCTGGAATAGTAGTAGAACTATATAACTGTTTTCCAGTAGTTTCCACTGTTTCAAGCAGAGTATAAAATCGATAATGAAACAAAGTGCAGAACTAATTCTATAAATGCAGCCATGATCAATACAATGCTACATTACCATCATAAATGCAGTAATGCCTTAAAAAGCCAATTTGGAATTTCTTTCTGTCTTAAGATAAAAAAGCATTTATTTGCGCACGTTAACATCCCAAATTCTCTTCCTATGAAAAAGCCTGCGCAACTCCCAAACTATGATGTTACTGCAGGCAAGAAGCTACAGTGTTGGCAGTAGTAGCCAATGTGAAGATCCTGACCTACACGTAATTCATAACCAGCTCAGGTACAGCTCCTATGCTTGGCTTACAGCCTCCATAGACAATGTTGCTGCTGGGTTGTCTGAAATCTCAGCTGTGGTAGGAAACCAGCAATATGTTGTGTTGAGGCTGCCACTGCCAGTTGATACCGGGCCCCACGAATCGCAGCGCAGGGAAGCACAGCATGTGAACGTAGCAGAAAGGACTCTAAGTTACTCTAAGAAACAGGTTTCTGTAAAAAAGAAGTAAAAGAAGGAAAGCAAAGCAGAAATCCTTCTAATACATCTACCCTATTTGGCAGGAGAAAGCTGTCTGCCAGTATCCAGCTCACAGCCCTTGGCTGTTTCCCGGCTGAGACTTCTCCCTAGGGCTGTCCCTTTAATATTCTCATCAAAGAGCACAAGGGAACAGCATGCTCTGCCCCAGGAGGAGGACAAAGACTAGCCAAATTTGTGACCACTCTGCAGTCATTCCCTGCAGCTATGAAATCCCACTCATTCCCCACTAAAGAGCACTTTCAAAGGAGCTCAGTCTCCCAGACCTGGAAACTTAAATAAACAGCAAGTTTAGGAGGAGTTTGGTTCCAGCCCTACCATGAAAGGCGATGTGTTTTGGTCCCTAAGAACAGTTCAGCCATCCCTGCAGAGCATAAACTAGAATCTGGTACTGGCTGGATACAAGGTCCTGAATTTCTAAGCACTTTCTGATGGTGGTCTCAAACATGTAAGATCATTATTTTACCTGACTAAATAGTTAAAAGACTAACTTTTTTCAGATGTCAGTGTTCTCATACGAGGAAATACAGCCTATACTTTCCCAAAGTGTCTGCTGGGATATCAAAGTGAGCATCATTACCAGAACTAGATATTTACACTTAATAACACGGTTTTTCATTTCCACCAGTTAATCAAATCAAATGACGTATTTAATTTCTAACGCAATTTCCAGCCAGTAACAACAAGTATGAAGTCTTGTGACACAAAAATGTCAAACTGGTGGCATTCATCTGATGTCAAGAGAAGCAGTAACACTTTTAGAGTCCGCTGGGTTTCTCCACACAGAAGCAAACAAACTGCCCAAGGGTAATTTATTTCATCCTGTAACAGGGTGCACTGGGAACAGCTTTGTATCTAAGGAATAAGTTCATCATTCGCATGCCTTTGAAGAAGGATTCAGAATGGGAGACTGCTCGCTGGACTGAACAGGAATGAACATTCAGGTTATGTCATATTCCAGTACCCAGAGGAATGGCCTGCGTTTGAACTCCCCCTCCTGAAAGGTCTGCAGATTTCTGTGCCATTATCTGATGTACTATACCTGCTTCCAACATCAAACCTTGAGGAACAGATTTTGCCATCTACAACTATTTTATTTTCTGCTACACTGTTCCACCAGTCCTCTGTGCTTTACTTTACCCATGCCAGATCCATATTTTCAGATACTAAAGCCATTTTTAAAATAAAGAATGAGATGTAGCTCAAGAATCTCATCTGAAAAATTCAAAATAGTTTCACTGACCTACATTAATCAATGAATTTATAGCCTCCAGCTCAACAAGCAGGTGAATAATTATTTTTATAAAGTAATCTTTAGTGTGCCAGCCTTTTTTTTTTAGTAAAAACGCTACCAATAGAAATCCTATGACACAAGCTTCTCTTACCAGTTTCTCCTAAGAGACTAAAGACCTCATTTCCAATATAGTGAAATATTACTGTACTGTGAATAATGTCTTCAGCAAACAGGATAGAGAAGTTTCAGTTCTCTTTCTGTTCAGCTAAGTCAAATGAGTTTTTGGTGCTACCAGTGAGTGATGTTTAACTCACCTCTGTGATCCCATTGATTTTATCCCTTTCTATCTACTAACAGAAGGAAAACATGCCTATTCTCAGTTAATGCTGAAAAATTAGTACTTAGGGAACAGACTTGTTGAGCAAACAGGTATTGCACATCATTAACAGACATATTTTTCTGTTAATAAGCACTGGTGAAGAATCTGTATGTTATCTGTTTTAAACTATTTTATGCAATTGCTAATTTTTTAAGTGTCTGAAGATTTATTTAATCAATCATAAGCAATCTGATTATTCTCAGTGATTACTTCTCAATCATGCGATGAAATGTAAAAATAAATAAATGACTAGTAACAGTGTATAATAAAGGGAATTTCAGGAAAAAAATTTTTTTAATGTGTTATCAATAATTTTGAAGCATGTTTCTGCTTGCAAAAATACATGCCAAAGTATTTCTTTACCGCTAATCTAGTATTTTGCCCCTTTTGGAACAATACCAACTCCATGACAATATGCATTAATTCCTGTTATTAATCCCTCTTATTAATATGCATTAATTCTACTTTCTCTTTACAGTAACAAATGAAAACCAACATAGAGAAGAAGAAAAAAACTTTCCTTTTACTTATCACAAGGCCATAACTCAGAAGTATGACCATGCCACTTTAATGCAACAGGGAGTGAGAACTGATCTGTGTCCATTTGAGTTTCCCCTGTTGCCTAAGCATCAGCTCCTAAAACTCCTGATTTTCCTGGGAGTCACCCCTTCATTTACTAACTGAACTGAATGGATCTGCTCTACAGCCTAGAGCAAGAACAAAATCAATAAGATTTGGTAGCAGGCATCAGTTCTCTGATTGTAAATGTATTTATTACAAGACAATTTTCCAGAATTAAGTCCAAGTCAGTTAAAATTTGCAAAGTCGCAATTTGAGAAAACCAAGTACTGCAATCTCTGACTTTAAAATGAGAACAAGAAAGACAATATCTCAATGCGTTATTAATGGTTACTTCCGTCCACCTTAAGCTACTATTTTTTTTCCTAAGAATGTGCCTTACTAATAAGATGCTTGCAAGACCTTCCCTTCTTAAACCTTTTCTCTGCATAGTACCCTGGATTACTTATTGGTATTTTAAATTATATAATTACCACTTCTCTGAGTAGACTGTGAACAACAACAACAACAACAAAAATCTGCTCTTCCTCTAATTACCTATATTAACAGCAAGCCGTTGCTGGGCTGCCTTTGCTTTCCTTGCTTTTTATTCAGGCTGTTTGTTCTGTAGTGAATAAAATATTTATGTATGCTCCTCTGAAAATCTCAGCCAAAGAGACTAAAATTCATGGTCCCTAGGGAATTTCAATGGACCCTGGATACCTCTTCAAATGCCTTGGAAAACCTAGCCATTACTTCTTAGAGAATATTCTTCTGATTCTTTACCTTTTGTTAATGTATCTGTTTCCTCATTAAACACAGTTAATTTCAGTACCTCAGCTTCAATGTGAGAAAAATGAAAATGTTTATTATAAGATCTGTGTCACTGTGATTATGGCTCTGATGCTTATTTATGACCGTTAAAGAATGCAAGCAATGTTCATTCACTGATACATCTGGATATAGTAGCAAACCACTGAAACAGCTGATCCATATTTCAGTAAATCATGTATGTTCTGAATTTAGAATTAGAATATGCAACCCTTGCATACCCGTGTGAAATTCTCTCTCATAGAAATACATTTACATTAGTTTACCTAGTTTCCATAATAAATGAAGTTAGGTATTCCTTAATTAACTGAACGAGAGGAATTTAGTAAGGTTTTTTTTGGGTTTTTTTTTCCCTGCTGTTAGCTATTCTCATTTCTACATCTGTTCTCATGGTCGAAAGCCTGCTTAATCTGCAAATTATGCATTTTGGGTAACATTTCATGGCAGAAGCAGAGAAGATAGAGTAAATCCTCCATGGCAAATGAAGACTGACGATCTTATTTGCGAGCAGCCAGCTATCATGCACACCTTCCTCGTTAGCATCATGTGAGCTCTCACTGCTGCCGCTGCCATCGCTGCCGTGCTCCCAGCCCGGGAGGCTGTTTGCATTCGGCACACGCGAGATCCAGGCTTTGCCAGAGGCTTTTCAAACCCGCCCCGCCGCCTCTCCCTGCCCTGTAGGTGCATTCTCCTTGCCGAGGCTGCTGTGGCCGATGCAGGGCCGGGGAGCGGCTCCCGGCCCCCGCGCCGTGACTCAGCATCCCGCAGGCCTTCGGGAGCCGCACCGCCCGGCCCGGGCCCGGCTCTCCCGCACCGCCCGGCCCGGGCCCGGCTCTCCCGCACCGCCCATGCCCGGCCCGGCTCTCCCGCACCGCCCGGGCCCCGGCCCGGCTCTCCCGCACCGCCCGTGCCCGGCCCGGCTCTCCCGCACCGCCCATGCCCGGCCCGGGCCCGGCTCTCCCGCATCCCCGGCAGCGCCAGCCCGCCTTCCCCCGCCCGGGCAGCAAGGGCGAGCCCCTGGGCATGAGCAGGGGGTGCGGCTCCCTCCCACATTCCAGCACAGAACGGGCGGTGCAAAGCTGCCGCTGCACCCCCGTGGTTGCTTGTTTTCGGCCGAGCGGTGCTAACAATGCCTCATCTCTGGTACAGCGTACTTCCAGCTGATTATTTGGTAATTAACAAGCAAACACACACTGTTCACTGAGACAGGGCTCCGTATGTGTTTCTGTGCAGTGTGACATAAGGACTCAGGCATCCAAAACTGGTCCATCAGGCACCATTAGACGCAAATGCAAAATAACAATGTAAACTCAAAATGCAAAGGTATTTACCCAAGGAAGGTTAGCATCATGTTGTGACTGCCTGTAATGCTTACTGGCAATACCTTGCTCCTTGAGATCACACAGGAAACAGCTTTCAGGTTTATTAAACTAGCTATGTCTCAATACTCTGTGACAATATATCTCTCTGAAAGTATGGGTATGTGTTCAAGTTACTGAATACAGAAGCTAAAGCTTTCTTCTATTTCTTTTTCCAAAATATGAAAATCTACAAGTGCAAAAAATATTGATTATATAGAATTTTTAAGCATTTACTGTGGTAAATAATTTAATTTTAAAAATATAATTTATCTTCTTTTAAAATGTGGTATCATTACTGTACATCTATATTAGTTAGACAATTTTCTTGAATATATCCAAAATTGTCAAACGTGCAAATTAAAAAAATTTAGAATGCTTTTTTTTAAAATTTCCAGCAAATTCCATAATTAGAAATATCTGTACTTCTATGTAAAATTTTTAAGAGTACATCATTTTCTGAAGGACAGTAAGGACTGTCCTTACTGAATGAAAGCCCAGACTTTTATCCAAAATGTAACAGTATGATCATCTTAGTTATTTACAAGACAGACAAGCAATAGATTCTGGGATGCATTTTCCTAGCACACATTTTCCTGTAGCTTGCAAATGTTAACAGGAAATGTACAGATAGAGGAAAAAAAGTCAATGAAATTTCATTGTCATTATTCAGTTAGGACCTCTAATGAAATAGATCATGTTATTATATTGATCACCTCAGTGACTGTCCTGCCCCTCCCCACAACGCAGTCATCTATAGCAGACAAAAATTGATCAGAAATGTACACTCTTGAACAAACTGCAGGATTCAAACACAGCATTTAGTCTCAGCAACATTTAAACAACCATTTAAAAATAATCAGACTAGTAGGGTCTCTGCAGCTATATCCACCTGAGAATCCTGACTCTGCATTCCAGCCCAGGTATCTGAGTCAATGTAACCACACTGCATCATCATAATCCTGTCTCAGCATATTCCCTCTACTGCACTCAAATCCACAAATAAAAAATACCCCTTTTTACCTTAGATGGTGAATTCCTTCTTGTCCTTTTGTTCATAATAACTATTCCAAGTGTGCATCTTTAAAAAAAACACAAGGATGGTTACACCAATAAACTTCACAGATCCTCTCCTGCGGCAGAAAGCAAATTACAAAAAAAAAAAAAAAAAAGACTTCAAACTGTGACCTCAGAGCAGAGCACAGCCGTTAGCATCCCTCAGCCAACCTTCAGTAGAAAGCAGGTTTAGACAGCAGGAAAACTGGCTCTGTACATGGCTGCAGTGCTTTCAAATCAAACATTCTGTGCTGTAAGCTCAGGGATTTATATCTTCTTAAATAGGCCGTCCCACTCAATGCTGCTTGTGTGCATGAAAATATGAAGCATTTCACTGCAGTCACTTTATGCAAGAAACTACCCCAGTCATCTTTACAATCTCTGTCACTATGCTCTGAGACTAAAGAATGAGGACAGCATGCATAATTCATGCATTAAAATTTTCTGTGTACTTCCTGCAGCAACTGTTACATCCAGTAATGGGGTATCGATCAGCTCATCGCTAAAACAATTGGGGCTGGGCAATTGCTTTGCTGCAACAAACAATATTCCATCCAAAACAGGATGCAAACACAGGCTTCCCCCTGCAGCACTCAAGCGTAACTCCAACATACATGGCATGGCATTTACATATTGCAGGGTGTTTAATCTGGACTCTGCATGTCTCTGACCTCCAAAAAATGCTGTGTTATCTGAGCCTTGTATCTGAAGTCTGTATTCCCTGCAGACTGTTTCTCCTTTAACTCTGTGCAGGATGAGAAGCAAGTATGTTTTCCTAACTCCACGTTAAAAGCACGGTAAACCTCTGAAAGCACAGGGCAGATGTAAAGGCTTTCTACCTCATGACACATTCTTTGCCCCATATACACCTGCACTGTGTTTGTACCAGGAAACTAGTCCATTTTCACTTGAATCCTTTTATTAGAGTGCATATATTATATTCTATCTGCATAGATACACATAGACACATCATTTTTGTCTAGCACAACTCACATAATTTGTATCTGCCAGATCGATTAAAACATGTCCCAGAATTTCTACTTCTTCCCACAGATCTGAACATCTTCCAGCCTTTTCAGCATACTCCTTTTTCTTGCACCCCTGTCATTTAAACAAGCTTCATCGACAGTGTATCAGCCCTGTCTTCAGCCCCTGTCTTCAGCAGCCTCTGGGCATTCCCAATCTCTGACTGCCACATGCTTCTCCTCCCATACACAGGAAAACCACAACTGCCACTGTTTCATAAGAAAAAGATGAGAGAAGGAAGACAGACAAAAGGGAAACATAAAGCCATGACTGAGGTAAAACTCCAAAGCAGTATTCAAAAATAAAATAATAAGGATCTTTGATTACCCTAGTGTTGCCAGACAATATAGTCACTGCTGGGTGAACCACACAGACCTGTAGTTTCCTGAAAGTCATGGAATTATTCCTTACCCTTGACAGAGTTTGGGTTGGATTTTAATCACTGAAATACATCATTATCGCTAAAATAAAGAACTGTTATTCAGGTTTTTTACTGAGGTTTGTTAAAAGATATTCAAGAGGTTAGTGAGACCTATAGTTTATATTTATTTCTGGGATTGAAGAAGGTATGACTGGCAAAACAAAAAATCTTGATGGAACTGCAGCACAGAGACAGTCACATATTGATCAAAACCTGAATATGGGCTGAAGTATTGACTCTCCTGCAATTGTACACATTCAGAGTCCTCCCAAGTAAGTTAATGGAAAACTGTCTATAGAGTGGAGGATTTGGCATACAGTCTGGAAACTGGAATGAATAGAGGGTTTTTCAGCAGAAATTCAGGAAGAAGTTTTTCTTTGCTTCACTCTCACCAGAGCATTCACCCTTCAACACATCCAGTGTCTACTGCTTTCCCTTATGCTAAGGCACACCCATGCACTTCAGTGGCCTGGCAAGTGAGTTGCCAAGAAATTCCCATACCTCTCTCTGGTGCATCCTTTCTCAACAGCTACCAAGGCTATAATGTAACAGCAGGTAATCTGTACTTTTCGATACATCAAAATCAGCAGCTTAGTTTGTCAAATTCTTCACCCATTACTATACTGAGTGCTGGGTCACAATAATCTCTGACAAGCATTAAGCTAGAAGTTACAAGTCATATCAGAAAACATGATGTTGTGAACCTGACTCCTTAATTAATCGTATTAGAATGGGAATAAACCTCACAGAGATGAGATTGATGCCCCAGGTCATGCAATCCCCATGAGTTTACTCTGGTCTAACTCTAATCAGTTCTAAGTGTGAAGTTTACTGGGAAAACAATGCTCATGTAGGCACTGCAGACCAGTTCGTCCTGCGCTTACCATTGCAGTGGACATCTGCCACTTCTTGCTATGTTGGGACTGTGCTCCAGAGAGATGTCTAAATTTGGAGAGATAGCAGCACATGCCTACGCAAGAGTAAGATGCCCATTCTCTTGTCAGAAATCTGTCAGAACCTGTTCAGCTCTTGTGGTCTATTTAAGGGCAAGTTGAATCATTCCCATGTTTGTGGACTCTGTTGATTAGATTTCTGCCAGTTAGGATCAGACTGAGAACTGGTGAATCACATGTGGGTACTAACATGCAGACAACTCAATTTAGACATTTCAATCTGCCACTGTATTCCCCCCTCATGTGCTTTAACAAGAATATTTCCTGGACACAGGGCAGGAGACATGGTAATTTTGGGAATAGGATCACTTTGTCATCTTTTACTCTCCCTATTCAAGCTATGTTTGGGATTCCTTAAAGAAAATGAGCAATTGTTTAAACCTGATTTCATATGTAAATGCCACAACACAAGTGCCGTATCGGACAGTTCTGTCCAGAATATGAATTTTGATCATTGACTCAGAAACTTTCCACATTTTATTATGAGATAGAAGTTAAATCACTCATTAAATGCAGAATTTTGAAATTGAAAACGTCTCCACATGATTGTCATTGGTATTGTAATACATCAGTTCAATAACTACTTGCATAGAAAAAGATATTGTTAAAATGTCTGCAATCCTTGCCTGGTATTTTGGAATTTGTATGTAATCTGATGGGTTCCTCAAAGGAAGACTTACAAGCTCTGGAAAATAAAATAAGTCTACCCTCTATCAGAGAACTTCATAAGAAGCACAGACAATACAAATAGAAACTGGTTACACTTTCTTTGGAAAATAACAATGTTAAGAAGGGCTTTATTATTTAGAAGGGTAGGGGCTAGAAACTGGACAAACTAGTGTTTTCTTGAAGTTACTGGTATCATCAAACACAAATATGGGTGTTATAGGTGTATTTCATTACACTGAAGTACTGCCTAAGTATTTCACTGTGTTAGACACGCATCCCAAAAAAATTTGACAATCCATGTTGACAGAAGCAGTGACAATAGGACAATCCATGCTAATTGCCTTCTCTGTGTATTTAATTTTATTTTTAGCATTCCCTGATTTGCTAATGATGAGAAGGAGATAATGAAAACGCCCTGCTCTCCTTGCTTTATTCCTCCTGTTCCACACTTCTCATGTAAATGAGACACTCACATTTTTACTATGCCTAGGTAGAAGTCAAATACCCATAAGAAAAATTCAAAAATTTATCCTTCATCATGAAAACCAGTGCCAGTACAATACACACAGCCTCCTAGCCCTCCTGGCAAATTACCCTTTCAAAGCAGAAACTCCAGACTTGGGAACTTTCTCTTCAATTTGGAATGGGAAAAAACGCATGGCATGTAAGGTTTTAAGACATGCTACACAGTGGATTGTTGGGTACTCTTAGCACAGGATCCCATTTCTAGCAGAGTATATTCTGATACCACAAAACCATCTGATACAGCCATTTCTTACAGATATCTTACAAATCTTCATTTTATTTCAGTAATTAGTTTTTCAAATTACACTTTTCCATGCACCTCTTTTTATTATTCATTCACTATTCTCCCTTACTATAGTCTAACCCCAGCCTTGATTTATAGACTCATAAAATCATTTAGGTTGACAAGACCCTTGAGATCAAGTCCAGCCATTAACCTAGCACTTCCAAGTGCGTCACTAAACCATGTCCCTAAGAACCACCTCTCACCATCATCTTCCTACACTGAGCAAAACCACTGTTTTTTAAAACAAATTAATTCCACTCTCCTTCACATTTTCAGGTATAAATCTTTTATTCTACCATTTATTTATAACATCCATGACCATCATTTTAACTCCAGTGCTCAAATCCTCCTGTTTCTACTTCTCTTTCTATGTGCCTGTTTCTCCAACAGAAATAATAGCATAATAGACAGATGTAAGAGCAACTTTATTTTTTCTTCTTCCTTTGCTTTCCCTTTCTTTCCCTATCTCATCCTTGAAGCACAGAAAATGGTTGTGCTGAATCCTGTTATTTGTTCCACTTTCCTGAGAGCCACAGCCATTTCAGTTTCTCAGTCCTTCAGAAACTGTCATTTCCCCACCCCTGCTTCATTCTCTTCCCCACTATTCCCTCACCACTTTTTCCTTTCACAAAGGAAAAATCTCCCTAGTGTTTCCCTTAGCCACCATTATGTTTTCCTGCTTTCTTGCTGCTCTGTATTAGCTTTAAACTGCTGCATGAAGCTTCTCTCTTCCTTTCCTGCTGGCTTTTACCTTTTGAACTCAAAATGCAAAAATGGAACTCTTTAAAAATCTCTATCATTTGCAGCTGTCCAGGCCTCAGGAAGTGGGTTCATTTTTCATTCTTCCTGACATGTCAACAGTTTTTCATGGTTAGGAGTTTCTGCTTCTGATGCTTTGGCTGCCTTGGCACAGTCTTATCCTGATGTCCCTAACTGTTGCTCTGGATGTCATTCAAGGGAACAACTCCATGCTTTCTTCTGTGCTTTCTGGAGAATTTTTTGGTCTTTTTTCCTCCTAAAACTTCACTCTAGTACAATCTCATCTATAAACACAGTTTTGACTACTACCTTCCCTTCAGATGCTGCACCTCTACTTCAATACTACCTCATTCTTTTCAAATTGGTATCTCAGAGAGTATTTCTGATACTGTAAATTCAGGCATCAGCTTAGGCTCCACACAGACATTAGGATTTTCATTACCCACCCCCACAAACTCATTCTGCCAGATCCTTTCTGAATCACTGTGTACAGTCTGAATGTTATCTCTAACCCAGATCATCCTTAGGTTATTAAATCCAGACTTGCTGAATCTTTCTTCATAATATTGCTCATATACAATCTTTTGATATGCTCTTAATTAATACCCTTGTCCAGATTCTCATCATCTCAGAACTAAATCAATCCATAATCTTGTCCTCTGGGCTGGACAAACACAGCACCTAAGAAGAGTGCTGCTGAAAAAACCATTCTTCTAGTGCATCACTCTGACTGTGTGATTTTCTCGTCTTGGCTCCCTCCACCCTTTTCTTTGGTATATCAAATAAAAACAACTTCACATTTGTTCTATAGACCACTCTCATTATTATTCTCACTTGGTACTGAACAGCCAACTTACAATTAGTCTGCAAGTTATTTTTCATTATCCCCTTGTTAAATTCTCATTCAAGCACTTCTATGCTTCCTCCCATTACACTTCATACTTTGGAAGAACTCTCTGCAACACCTGCAAAGTTACTGCATTGCCCTCCTTCAAATCCCTTCTTAAATCTTGTTTGCTATGATAATTGCAAATTAAATTGACAGCATGTAGGCTGCTCTGGAAAGCTGACACCACTGTCCTCAATGGCTGATTTTCTTTCACCATTTCTTTGCAATTCCCCATCTGTCTTTGCCTTTTATGTTATACTTTCACTCATAACCACTATGAGTAATTCTCACTGGGAGATGAACTGACTTCTTGTTTGTTCAAAGGGATCTCCTGTTTGATGACTCTGACTTTTCAGCACTACAGTAATGGAAAGTACCAGAGGGTACAGAACAACTGAAATTAAACAGGGACTATCTCATAGAACATTTGGAATTAAGAGTAGAATTTTAGCTGGCCCCCAGTTCCTACAGAGAAGTCGTATGGGGCACAAAATCAAGACTGCCAGTTCAGTCATTTAAACTGGAAATGTGACTTTGTTCCTCTATGGCCCTCTTTGCTACCAATACCTAAACATGTTCCACAACAAAACAACTGCTTTTTTCTGCTTTACTGTTTAAGTCAGTGTTCCAAGATATCAAAGATACTATTTATATGTGAAAATGCTTTCTTTAATCATTATTCTGAAACAATCATTATATTTAATACAATTATATAAATTGCATGCCAATATGATTGTCCCTATTACATATACTCTGCTGTGTTCTGTAATATAGCACAGGTTTAAAATATCATACTATGTATTTATAGTTATAAAATAAAATAAGAATAAAATAAAACAAGATAGTAACCATAGTT
This sequence comes from Acanthiza pusilla, assembly GCA_036630365.1. Classification (NCBI taxonomy): domain Eukaryota; kingdom Metazoa; phylum Chordata; class Aves; order Passeriformes; family Acanthizidae; genus Acanthiza; species Acanthiza pusilla. The sequence continues at coordinate 25,606,404 of JAXCHO010000079.1, forward strand.
ATTGGTACAATAGACTACAGACATGTATCAGCTGTATTTCAGGTGTATAAGAGATTCTATATATACTGAGAAAAATGCCACTCCGAATATCCCAAGAGCTCCAAGAGCAAGTGACAGGTACAGAGCTGGAGAGAGTACCACTTTCATGTTCTCCTAGGCCTTTGCTCTCAAACAGCAACAAAGGCTTTATCCAAGATAACACACAAACCTTCCCTCCAAACCGTTTACAACATTTACAGAGTGATTTCCTTCAAATCACTGCTGATCCAATGCTAGCATCAAGAGCAGCATGACTTGCTGCAATATATTCCTCTACAGACTCTTTGTAATACTGAAGGGAAAATTCTCTTCTTCAGGTCTGGTTCTTCTTCTTCACCTGGTTTTCTAGTCGCATCATTCTCCTTGGGCCAATTGCCCAACTGCTATAGCACTGAACCTCTTCATACATTTTGAGCTTAAGAATGATATGGTTTTTTCCTGTATCTTTTATACTGCTGGTTTTGCACTCTATTCTGAATGCTTCCTCTATGAAGTTCCTGACCTCTGGATTGATTTTTCTATCCGTCATTAGCTAAGAACTCCCTTCATTTGCTTTATTGGTCATCACTGTAACAGCTTACATCACTGGATAAAAAAAAAAGAAAGCCTATGCTTGACCTGGCAGCAATTCCCTGATGGGCTGCCCAGCTTTAAAGCCAACCCCTTCCCATATTCTCATCCAAAGGCCTACAAAAATTCAGGGTACTCCACAGGAATCAATTGAATTATGTGTTTTGGTGAAAAGCAGAAAAAGCCAAGTATCCATTACTGTGAGCAGAAATCCAGGGCCACTGCCTGTGTAGAGCATAGCAACAAGTTCAGGGCTGCCAGCTCTTTTTAAGCATGAAGCTCAAGCCAATAAACGTTTCCAGCTGACTGAAATGCTTTGATGACAAGCCTTTTACCACATAAAAAAGAGACAAACTGCTGCATCCAAACATCTTGCTGAGGTTGCTGTGAAAAGGGCTGGTTGGGAGGGGGCAGCTGGGTGAGGGCAGGGGCACGGGTGGCCAGGGGCCACAAGCAGCCCTTGCCTGAAGGGCACAAGCCCATGGCCCCGAACAAGCATTTTGGGGCTGGGCTGATGGCAGCCAGGGCAGCTGTGGATCCGGATCACTGGACAAGACCATTGCAACAGGGCAGAGCTGAGGTCCTCCTTAGAGCACAGCACGTGCCAGAAGGGTGCGACTGAAATCAGACGCTGCCCATCGTGCCCACTGTGCCTCTGTCTGCTGCAGCAGAGTGCTCTGCTGCATGCACTCTGCCAATGCCAGAAATCTGGGGAAGAGCATGGTCCTGATTCAGAGATCTTGTGGCCACAGGAATATGATGCCCTGAAAAAGTGTTTCAGATGCCAAACCACAGAAATACCAACTCATATTCTCCCTGCAAATTAATACTCATAACAAAGTACATGATAGTCAGAAGGCATTTTATCCTGCTCACTTTGTAATCTGCACATTTGGATTTTTATCTGTTTTCTACTCAGTCTGCAAACTCAAGAGAGAGCATATTACCTAGCTGCTTTTCAGAGCGGACTGCTGTCCTTGCTGTTGCACTGACAGAGGAAATAAGGGTGCCTTTTCCCACTACGAACTACTAGAATGCTAGAAGAAATACATTATTTGCTTGCTTAATTTTATTCCATTCCCTACTAGCTCTGCATGTCACAGTACACTTTTGAATGAAGAAAATGTCAGTGGGATTCCTAATAAGCAGCATGAAGATAGCATTTGGCTGCATAAAAATCACAGCAGAACTGAAGTGGCAGGCCAGTATTTAATCTTCATCCTCATATCACACATACTTCCCAGTCAGTACCACCAAGTGCTCTCAAATAAAGGTTAACCTAGATCAGTAGCTTGCCAGTAAAGAAGCAAAAGTGACAAAAAATAGGCAGAAAGCCTCCTTCTTCTGTGCCACCAACAGCCTGCATTGTTGGTGACAATCATCCTCTGCTATCCACCACCAGCCCTTTCTCCTCTTTGCCATAGCATGGCTTTTGACTTGTTCATCTGTATTTGTTCACAGTTCTCTGAATCAACATGTCCATCACGCAACACACAGCATTAGCCCTGTCTGACCAGGGAGAAAATATACAAATATAAATAGAGAAAAGAAGTTCTTTTCAGCTTGGGAACAACTGTATTCTTCCAAATAAAAAACAAATCAGACATTTGGATTCTCCTAGGAAGGATCTTCCCCTGCAAGAATATGCGTTCCCAAATTGAGGAGCAATCATGTTTTTAATCTTCCACTTTCTCCTTAGAAATGCACTGTGGGAAATTAGTAACTGCAAATGCAGAGACAATAAGAAATAAGAAGTTCTAAATATGCATCACAGATTGCAGGGGGAAGAGCCTAGCAATTAATAGAAGTACAAAACTCTCAGTTGTCAGTGAGAATTTAGTGGAAAATCAATTAAATATGCAAATTTTCACCTTTAGGGGAAAACACAAAACTCAGCCAGACCAGGATTGTAAGTTCTATAAGAAATGGGAATGAGAGGCCCTCTTTCCTTTAACCCTTATTTTCTAACCTCTATCAATGCAATTGGTTTACATGACATTTTACTTCCTCCTCCACAAATTGTAATCCTGAATGAACCTTTTGGGGTTTTATGTGATTTTTTTTTTCAACAAAAAGCAGATTTCACCAGCACACACAGAATAGGCTGTTTCCATGGGGTGATGCTGAAATCTGAATGAACCGACTAATGCCTAAAACTCTCTCCGAACAAAGGAATGGTAGACAGCACTTTGTGAGAAACACAACATGATATGAGCTACAAAACAGAAAGGGTTGCAACCACTGCATAGGGTACGCAAACTGCTTTGCTTGCTTTAGAAGCTAAAGCAATGCTACTAAAACCAAATTCCCAACTGGGAATTCCTTCTTGGAGGAAGTATGAGATCAATTTCAAGTTCCAAAGTGAAATGCTACCATGGTATGGGATACCATGGGGTATGTGGCAATACTGTTTTTGAATGAGTAAACAGTAAGTATGTAAAAAACAAATAAAGGATACTTTTGAATGGGTGTGGTCTATTTCTGAAAGAATAATACTTTTTGGTCCAATGACTTTAACATGGTACTTTACCTGATTTTAGCAGCAAAAATCAAAACCAAAAATGATGACACGGTATCACAAACACATCTTTTGTACATACGTAAATGTTCACCAACTTTTTAAATACATGCAAATTAAGCTAACCATTTCACAGATTAAAAAAAAAAAAAAAAAAAAAAAAAAAACCCCTAAGCAATTTAATGCAATATAAGTATTTCTAGTCATTGGCCACTGTTTTTTTCTGACATACGTCCAAGACCAAATGTTTTTATTGATATGGCCAGTAATGGGGTGGCAGAAGGACTTCAACATTCTCCTGTTATTTGTAAAGACATTCACATACCTGTGCTGAAGTATGGATGGGCCTATGAAGACAAATTATAGAAAATTTTCCAGAAGTTCCTCTTTCAATTACTGAGGTCTGCAAAAACTAATAGCAGCTCCTGGACAAATACTAGAAATGTTCCATAGGAGCTGAATCACCATTTAAGACTAAACACTGTGCCTCATGAGATGCAGAAATTAAAATACAGTCCAAAAAACCCCCAAACTAGTTAAATTACTGCCTTTTTGTAGTTCTCCATCCTGTAGTTCTCCATCTGACTAGTGAGATAAATAATTGAAATTTAACTATTTGGGCCTTTGAGTTGACAGAAGTTACCTGTTAATTATCTATTTGTTTTACAGTTGAGATCTTAACAGGCATACAGAGACACCTTTTTTGAAAGAAAAATGCCCATCATTTTTCAAAGGAAAGGGAACTGCAGTGAACAGCTTAATGGATATGTACAGTACCCCACCATAAGTGTCTGTGAAGTAACAACATAAATAAACAGTACAAATATGCAAGTCTTCTAACTATCCCACATGAAGACTTTAACGTCTGAAGAATATGAGAAGATGCTATCCTTTTGTGTTAGCTTAATTGAGTGTTTGGGGGCTATAATTTTTAAGGTTTACAAAAAGTGATGGACTCCATTCTGTACACAAAGCTTTTATTTACAACAGCAGTAGAAGCTCTGGGTACTGACAAAAATGAATCTATGGCCAAATCCTGAAATAAATTGCAAATATACCATCTGGCACTTAAGATTTAACTAAATGTGACTGATACAGCCCACCTGTTCTCAGAAGTTTCATTATAATGAAGTTTCACCCAATTTCTCATAGAATTTATTAATTTCTTTCAAGCATAAAAATGGTCTAAAATAAAACAACTACAGGCATACAACTTTGACAATAAATAACAGGATTTATCCATTAAAGAATTAAATATAAATGTATGTAGTGACCTCTAAAGAGCAAATTAAGTTAGTCTTGAACTTAAGAGAGATGTTGGCCATATTCCACCTCTTCACGTTGTTTCTGACAAAACACACATAAAAGGTTTTGTTCCTATCAGATTGAGTAATATTCTAAGATAACCTGACAATGAAGGACAGGAATCTTCTAGACAATTCAATTTTGATCTTACTAGTGTATTTCCAGACTACTGATATGTTATCATATCTTAAAAAGCTAGTAATCTTTTGCAACAGGAGCACTGAATTTGATAGATGTCTCTTACCAGAATCTTCCTCTCATTTCCTAATATAAAACAAAATTGCTGATGTGCTGCACAAAACATGAAACAAATTAGTGACATATAAATGACTATGCAAGATTATAAACTGGTCAGGCTTTGAAAAATCATTTTTCTAACCACGAGCTCCAATTTTGCCAAAGAGCTACTGGCAGTTTCTGTGAATTTCAGCAGGACTGCAAGGTTGCTCTAGTGTGGGAAATGTTTGTTTCTTAGTAGTTACTTATGTTTATCACAAAAGCAGACAAAGACATCTGCTATCTCCATAAAAACAAGCTGAGATCTCAATGAACACCACTCTTGCTTTAAAAGAAAACAAAACTAACTGGAGCTACGGATGGGAGGGGACAAAAATACTTTTTGCTGATACCTATCTAAGGCTGCATGGAGGAGGTGGGTTTGCACCAGCAAGCAGTAAACACTGTCCTGCATCATGTGCAATGACTATGCTGTTCTGACAAACATCTGTGTAAGGGACACCCTGCATGAAGGACAACACAGTCTGTCAAAATCAAACCCTATGCAAGTCTCCAATGACAGAGCTTTCACTGGCTCCACCATCTCCTCCTCCAGTTCCTCAGTGATGAATGTGTATCTTAAACAATTATTTTTACAGTAAAAATACTGTGCATGGTATATTCTATAGAGGGCTGAGATAACTGAGTCAGCTGCCTGTAGTTTTGTGGGATCTAGGGCTTTCAGAGGGTAGGGAAAGAGCATGACTTTTCCACAGGCTTTGCTCCCCAAGCTGAGCGAACTCACAGGGTGCCCTCTGTCTTCCTGGGGAGCCTCTGTCCCAGAATGTCACTGACCCAGAAGCTGCCTGCCATGCAGTGTGGGGTTAGCAGCTGCAGTGGGGTGTATCATGCTGGGACCATGTAGCCCACAGCAAGTAAGAAATCCCAGAGAGCATCAGCAACTTCCCTGAGGCAAGGAAGGAACAGGTCTGGTTACAAAATCAGGGGCAACAGAGGAAACTGCATACTCAGTTCACCATACCAGAGGAAAAAGCCAGCTCTGCAAGGGCACAGTGGTAGTGATGGGGATTCAAGGCCTTTTCTTTTTATGTGTTTACCTACAGCTTTTCTTATTTAATTCCAGTTTATCAATTTGTGTTGTAATGAAACTACCTTAAAAATCCCATCTGGTCTACTTGAGTAAGTCATGAGATAGGAAAAAGGTAAACCTGTGCAGGTAAGTACACCTCTGTTACTTCTCTTACCTCTGTTCTCCGAACAAACACAAGCTTGTCACATAAACAGATTAACAAAAATATATCCTAAGACTTCTCAGTCCATCTTTCTGTTATCAAGGAACACCTCTCAAAATGTAAATATGCTTGATGCCAGTTTGATATATAGTTTCATCCAAAAAAAGAAGCATGAAACTGCTATTAGAGGAAACCAATAACCAGTATCAAATGCTTGGAGGTGTGAGACCTGTCAGAAAGATGGCACAGAACAAGACCACAACATTAAGACCAGAGAACAAACATATCAGAGACAAACTTGAGAAAATACATGCCTTTTACAGCTCTCTTGTAGTGCTTCAATGTGTCTGGAAAGTACCTACAGGGTCCATTATAAAATAATTCCTCAAAAACGTGTCCAGACATAGAGCAGTACAAGAAGTTGTAACATTGCCCTGGGATAGCCTTTGCCCCTCTTACCAGGCCAGGCCACTTTTCTGGGTTTTCCTAAAAGATTCAGTCTCCTGCCATTTTTAGGGAAAAAACCCTAAACCAACAAAACAACACCACACACAGAAAACAAACAAACAAAAATCCAACTAAAATCTAGTTGCATCTCCAGCTTTTCTGGTTCTCTATTGCTTGCCCACTTCTGTCTATTTTTGTTACAACACATGACATTTACTTCGCATGTGACTCCAGCCAGTCACATTCTCTATGCTCTTCCCATCCTTCCTTCCACCACAGCATTAAGCTTGGTCACCAATTATCCCCAGGCTGGGAGCACTGCTGGTATGGGAAGCTGAAGAGCAGGACTTGTGATCAGAACTGTGACACCCAAGGCAGGTACCCAAGCCTTGGATTTTATCATCCACATCATCCAGCTGGATGAGGAAAAGAGATGAGTTCTCCTGGCTGCTGACATTCAGAAATTTCACTGCAATTCTCCTAGGTTTATTAAAATAAAAAGACTACCAAGTATTGTTCCATACAAGCAAAATGAGACCTGCCCTGAACTGCTTCAGTGTTCAAAACTGCCACTGACAGCAATGGGCAGTATCGCCATAAAGGCTCTTCCTGCATGTTCATCACAATGGAGAATCAAGAAGCAATGATGCATAAACCACCAGGAAAAATCAAGTGTGTTAGTGCTACCACTTCTCTTCAATATTCACCTCAATGAGCAGTAGAAATGCTCACAGAAAAGTAGGAAAAGCTTATCAAAATGGACCCAGCATTGGTTTTGTCACTATGTAAAATCACTTTTATTCTTGAATTCTCCTTTTCAATGATACAAAGACCTAGATCCAAGATCCATTAGAAAGTTCCTAATTTCTCAGTCTCTGCTGCTTTTCTTCCTAGATTTAAAAGGAAGATTTTTACCTTTTAAAAGTCAACTCAGACTGTTCGAACTTTCTTGCTTTCCTCAACAGAGACAACTTTAAATATTCATTATCTACTCCCATGTGATCAAAACAGTCCACCTCCAAATCACAAAGGATGTATCTTTATCAGAAATAGTAATAATTATCAGTAAGCAAGAAAGTAAATAGATTGCATTAAGACTGCTAAGCTACATTTATGAAATATTGAAACCAATGCTCTACTTCCTATATGCAGTTAGATTCACAGGGGAATTTACACAGTAATACTATTCATTAATAATTATTGCTTTAATTCCCTTATTATGATGTACAAGGAAGCCTTAATTTGAAAGAGGTAACAATCATCTGGGCCCCAATCCAGCAAAGCACTTTAAAATGTTAATTTTCATCATGAAAATAGCCAACTGGATTTGAACAGGACTGACATGCTTAGGTTAAAATAATCTTGGCTTTGTTAAGCCTATAATGGGAGAATCAAGTAGAAACATTATAAAAGTAATCCATGAAATCCTGCCAGAACTTTGCCTCAATATTACACCATTATCATACATTCTTCAAGGAGCTGCTTTCTTCGAGGAGACTACCAGTAAAATGAAGAACTTTTACAGGAACTCATTTGGAAGAAAAAGATCCATTATGAAGCCAAGGACTCTTTAAACAAACATGCAGCAAAGAGCCAGATGATCACAAGATCCATATCTGGTACTTAAGGCCAAGATTTAAGTGTCTGACCTGAACCCAAACCCTGAACCAAGTCTTCTGCACCTGACATTGAAATGTGGTGGTTTTTTTCCTTTACTCACATTCTCCAAGAAGCAATTGCACAAGCTCCTTCAGAAACGGAGACTTGGGGTAGGTAACTGGGTGTTCAGTTGCAATTTATGGAAGAAAAGGAAGAAACACAGAACACATTTTAGCACCTTGGTGACATCTGCCTTTGCACTGGGTAGGAGCTGATCACAGTAGTTATGGACACACTGCCAAGCCTCTGCAATCTTTCTGAAGAATAGATCCAGACTAGCCCTGGGGAGAAAGACTTAGGAATCTTCGTGGACAAAAAGCTCAATATAACCCAGCAATGTGCACCTGCAGCCCAGAAAGCCAAATGTATCCTGGGCTGCATCAAAAAAAGGCACAACAGGCCAAGGGAAGTGATTCTGCCCTCTACTCTGCTCTTGTAAGACCCCATCTGGAGTACTGTGTCCATCTCTGGAGTCCCCAACACAAGAAGGACATGGACCTGTCAGAATGAGTCCAGACAAGGGCCACTGAGTTGATCACAGAGCTGGAACACCTCTCCCATGAAGACCTCTCCAGCTGGGGCTGTTCAGCCTAGAAAAGAGAAGACTCTGAGGAGACCTTATAGTGCCTTCAAGTATCTAAAGATTCTTATAAGAAAGCAGGAAAGGGACTTTTCACAAGGACATGTAGTGACAGAACAAGGGAGAATGGCCTTAAACTGAAGGAGGGTACGTTTAGACTGGATATTGGATATTAGGAAGCAATTCTTTACTGTGAGGGTAGTGAGACACTGGAACAGGCTGCCCAGAGAAGGTGTGGATATCCTATCCCTGGAAGTGTTCAATGTCAGATTGGATGGGGCTCTAGTGGAAGGAGGCCTTGCAGATGGCAGGGGGCTTGAAACTAGACCTTTAAAGTCTTCCCACAAACCATTTTCTGATTCTATGAAGGGATTCCATCCCTTTTATGTTACCTGATGCAGAGAGCCTGCCTCTAGGGCTGTAAGCTTGTCACAGCCTGTCAAGACTCCCAAAAGCAACCTACCTATCTGCTTAAAAGAAGCAGTGCACCTCTTCAGAGTCCCCTATGGAAATATGTTCTCTTTTGACTAAAGACTTTCTTCAGCACACTAGAAATGTACAAAACATCACCAGTCATAGTGTTCAGTCTCAAATTAGGACAAGTCCTTTTTGAAAGATATATCTTCCTTTTTTTTTTTTCCACCAACCAGGAAAACAGTGTAGTGGTCAAGGAATCTCTGAAGGAGATTTTGAAGGAGTCTTTGAATCTCTGTAATAAAATTTAATCTGCATTTAGCTACAGCAGAATGAATTCTGAAGAACCCAAATGAATTGTCAGCAGCTTTTAAGTACATGAACCATTTGCTGCCTTTTTATTCTACAACATCTGATAATGCTCTCCATGTGCTTTTTCTTTTGCTCTTATTTCAGACCAATTTTATTCTCTGGTTGTATATTTAAACATTTAATTTTATGTATAGAGTCCAATAAACTCATCAGCAGTATCTGATAATAAAACCTCTGTCTATGCCTCTTGCCCTATGCTAGACAGAGATTTCTCTTTCTAAATGAATTCAGCATAATTAGGAATGAAACACAATGAGAAGTTTCGCATAAAATCCCATTTCAAATGTTCTGTCCATGTTCCAGACACTTTTATAATGTAACCTACCAAATTTTAAGTGTGGGTTCCTGCCTCTTTTCTCCTCTCCCTGAGCAACTAGTGACCACTAGGCTCTACTCCACTGTACACAGCATTTGGAGACATCCATTTCCCATCTTTCCATCCACTTCCCATTTGTGTAACACACATCTTCAATTAGCCCTCACAACTTCCTTTATGCTTAGATTATTGATGTTCTTAATGTCGGTGGGTTTCAACATTACATACTTAGAACCTTCAATTTCAAAACATACCACCTCCCTCTGCCTACCCAGAGCATGAAAAACAACCAGAACAAAAGGACATCATATTCAGGAGGCAGGAAACTAGGAAAAGAAGTAAAGGCCATTTTAAGGTTTACATGTTGCATGATGTTTCATCTCTATTAAAGATAGCACAGTACCAGAAAATATGATTACATATATCATTAACTGTATTAAAACAAATTATATTTGAGTTGCTGAAAAGATAGTGCACTGCAAGTGGAACATAAGTAGATTGCCTGACTCATTCAGGCTGAAGGTTAATCCTAGGTTTCAGAAACCAAATGGAATAAAAGCAAAAATCCCCACACCACCACTGAAGAACATTTCACTAATTATATGCACTTCTATACAGCTCCCAAACTTGAAGCAAATGCTTTACGAAGAAAAACGTGGTGACAGTCTGGACCATGAAGTTTATCTGTATGCCATGTACTCAGCTAGCTCAGGAAGTAGGATCAGGTGAGCTGTCCCCAGCCTGCCAGGAGAGCCCAGTACCTGATGTGGTTGTTGCTCTACAAGTTTATGTAACAGTCCTTCCCACATCAGCACTGGTGGCACAAACATCAAACATCTTGAACATGCCATGGCACTACATAGGCTGGCTCATTCAAAACAAACTATATTCCCTATTTTTTTACTTTGTTGACATTATAAGCCATGCTCCAGCTATGTCCCGATTTGAGATGATACCTGAATGATAACTCCTCTTTCCTGCCTTTTCTTCTCCCCCCCTTCTCTCAAGATGCATCACTTTCGTTCCAAACAGAGGCTCAAAAGAAGCTGTGTTGTATTTAAGGAGATCCTCTAAATTATAAGTCTGACAGGTGAGGACTGTTGAGTATTCATGTGTCCCAAGATCCGGATTTTGGAGTATACAGATGGCATAAATACTGCAGCTATCCAAAGCTTAGCTTAATCTATTCCAACATCCCAAGAGCAGCAACAAGGAGCCTAAAGAGAAAAGTGTTTGGACTTCCTCAATGAACACCTTTGGCCTTAACCTTTTCTAACCTTATGCCCTTAAACACAAAGAAATGTATTCCTCTTATCCTCTACCACAGAATAATCTTTGGCTATTCTTTGGAATTTTACTAACCTCTTTAGATATAATAAACTGTGGTGATAACTTCAATAAATGATTTTGCAAAGTATGTTACCTTTTATTAATTTCAAAATAATTTTGAAATAATTTGATTACTATGTCACTTCTTTACTAATATTATTTGAAAAATTAGGTAAAACTTTATACACAGATGGTCAGCTTCTGTTGATCTAATTGTAGTTCTCCAATTATACCTTCAATGGAAGTATTTCATCTGCAAAATGAACTGTCCTAAACAACTACTCTGCAAAATAATTAACCTGTGCATAAAAACCTTTCTCTAAAGTGTCTGCTTATTCATATTTTTAAAGGTATTGTCTAACTTGTTCCAGATTCTTTTATGCCTTTATGCTGACAAATCATTTACTTTTGGTTTGTATCCTGGGTCCTCTTTTTTTGCACTGTTTCTTCACATTTCATTCGAAGTATTCCTATTTTTATTAGAACTAATCTCCTTTAAGTGCAATACCAGTTTTTCTGTGTCCCTTACCTTACCACAGGCTCTCTGATGAGCTGTCTGGCACACTGGTGACTCATGGAGGACAAGGGCAGGCCAGTGGTAATCGTGTCTCTCCACACTGGGAACCTACATCTCTGACTGCTTGTCAGATGCCAAATTTAACAAACTTTACAGCACTCATAAAGGGTTTTTCTTCACTCAGCTTGCATAAGGTGCATTATTTGATTTCTTTTTCTTCGTTCTGGTTTGATGCCAAAGGCCATTCCAGCTTTTATAAAAGTAAAACCTCTGAACTGATGTTATGCTTTGTTTTTAGAAATTATTCATAGTACTCAAGTCCTTTTATCACAATACAGTAGAAGTAAGTATACTGATACTAACAAAAATAAGAACATAAATTACTAACTCTCAAAATAGCACCAGTGGTGAAGTATTTAAATTCACTGCGACTCCACACTCCATTTAAAAAAAACGGAAGTCTACTTTTTAAATGGCCTTCTAGAGTGATATTCTTATCATATTTCAATGAGGACTAATGTTAATCTGTTCAAAGACCAGACAAAAGTATTTCTGAAGCTGTACGTCAGACTATTGTCAGAGAATAAAACCAACAAATGGTTCACAGCTAATAATTCTAAAGATAAACTATGAAGTAAAATAGCTTTAGCTGCATTAAGCATAAATGTACAGAGACTCAATTTCCCACTCATTCTCATCTCTGAGGCATCTTATCTCTAAAATTGCGTATTTGGTGAATTGAGTAATTACGTTACTTGAAAACTGAAACATGAATGGTGAAATGAAAAAAAAATATGTAATGATTTGTTCTGCAGCCAACAGATATAATGAAGATTTCCTACAGACTGAAGTCCTACTTCTCTCATGCTCGTTAAACAAAATAATTCCAGCTTCTCTCCCAGCACATGTACTTCCTGACATCTCTTCTGGGCAGGAGACACCACCTGCTGTGCTTAGCCTCTAGGTATGTATATGTTGATTTCTGCCAAGGAAAATTTATAACAGATTTCCACTCAGGAGGGCACTGATTTGGGTTTTTCCTCTTTACTGAGCCACAGACATCAGGAAACTTGTAAGAACTCAATTATCTTCAAGGCTCACAGAAAACCTTCCTCCTATTAGTGGGAGCTGGACCAGCAGTTCAACCCCTGATGTAGAGGACTGACAGGCAGAAGGGGGTTGCACAACCCTTTTTTCCTTAGGAAACAGTAAAATGTTACACCAAATTAAAGTTCCATTATATTAGCAGCGCTGGCAGCACAAGCTCTATGAAAATTTCAGCAGCTTAATAAATTTATTGAGTTATGTAACATAAGACTGGCACAATATAGTTAAATAGACACTAAAAGTATATCCTAAAATGTTTATTTTGAATTTTATATGTACCCTACACACCATAATTTATATATATGATGTGTGCATATCATATGGACATATGATATGGACATATCTGTGAAGTAAGTCCCCAAAAGTATTTGAATTGTACTCATGTTTTTTTTTTTCCAGCTGTAGGCTCTCATTAAAATAGAAACTGATCTAAATGGGTGATGAGATACTCTGATCCTTGCACACATCCAAGGCTGAGCAGCTGGAGTATGAACTGACAGTGGTTGGTACCACAGATATGTCTGAACACAGCCCCAGGGCTGTGCCTAAACCAGGCAGAGCAAGGAGCTGGAGCAGTTCCAAGAGCTGTTCTGTTAGCTACTCACTCACGAGTCTTCACAGCTTCTACTTCTTAAATTTTATCATGAATATAAACAAGCTTTAGTTTTACTCTGTATTGAAAGCAAAGGTCAATCAGGATTCCTGTCTTGCCCACCCTACTGCTGTCTCTTCCATGCCATCCCCAAGAGTGGATTGGCTTTGACCTGAATCTCAAGTCTCTGAAATTCAAAGTTGCTTAAATATTTCCTTTCAACAACCTACATGACTTCATTCCCTGAGAAACAACTAGTCCAGGGTTTGGTTCGAGCACTTTGGACAGATAACTCTCCTTGTTTGCTTCAGGTGGTTTCCTTTCAGGGAAAGTTTCTGAAAAACCCTCTGATACCTTCTGTTTTCTGCACTCCTCATGAGGAATTTCCAGGTTCCCCTTCCAAGCCCTGTTCTGTGAGGCTGAGCAGTGCTGCTGGCAACCAGCTGCTTGTTTTACCTGTAAAAACATCCACAGTCTGATTGCTCCTGTCACAATTTCCCAGATGCAGTCTGGCTATTACATGTAAATGCCTCTTACGAAATGACTATACAAAGCTAAATGAAAGTCTCCTGTCAAAACAGGGATTGTGATAAAGATGCTGCTCACAGAACCAATACTGAATTCACGCAGACATATTCCCAGCCTGCACAAACATCACTCACTTTGAAAAGTATGGTTTTCCATTTTCTGTAAAATGAGGGGAAGAGAGATCACAAATACACAGGTTGCATCCCACACCTTAAATATGATCTTCAAGACAATTCCTCTAAGAACTGGTTATCAGGAGGCAAGTTACTGACAGCAAGTTAATGCAGCTCAGGAACGTACTCTAATAACTCACACGTGGTCTACTGAAGCATCTAATTTAAGATTAAATCCTTTATTAACTCCAATGCATGTTGTGCCTAGAGTATTTTAATTTAGAAGAATATTTTAATCTTCAAACTCTGTTGTGAAACAGAAGAAGGAACATTTTCAAGATGTAACCAAGTCTGCAGCCATAATGTCACAAATGTGCTGGCACCTGCTGCCATTTTCTCTTTTCCCTGCACAGACCTGGTAGAGAGATGGTGAGTTTGTCACCCTCAGTGCTCCACACCGGTGATGTCTTTATGGAAGAAAATTATTCACTGCTTATAAGATTACTGCATTAGGTAATTTTTTTGCTATGGTTATGAACAGGTTGGTAGGAATCTGTAAGATCTGTAAGGGGTAGATGTGGTTAAAGAGCCCATACTTTCGGTCTTCTTTGTCTTCTTTAGGCAAGCTTAAGTGAAAAGAATAGTGGCTGGAGGGAGTTTAGTGGCCTAAAATCCTTTTTATTAATGTCAGATAACTGAGCATTGGATTTCAGTGGAAGTAATTACTCCAGAAGAACTGAAACAGTGGCAGAGAAAAATGAGCTAAGAAAAATGGGGTTAAATGCAGAGGAGAACAAAACAAAAAATCTCAACAGAAAAATAGAGATAGGAAACACTTGAGCCATCTAGATCAGCTTGTATCCTTCAGTAGTATACATACATTACCTTGTACAATTTCATACTTTGAATACCAAATTTTTGACAGAGCTCTACAAACAAACTCAAGTTTCAAAATGAAGTTACCTCTAGTAAAAACAAGAAGTCCCTGCAGACCACCACTCTTGTTTCTGCAGAGAAGATCACTTCTAGCAACATTTTTTTGGCCAAGCATATTTCCTTTGCCCCCACTCAGATAAAAATGTGACCGCCTCTCCACAAGTGCTCTGCAGTTATAGTCTCTGGTGATGGCAGACTCAAGTCTATCAAGAACATCAGACAGCCTAGCTAACACCAGTCTCACCTCCAGCTGTAGAAGCCACCTTTCTGGTCCATTATCTATCCCAAAGCTTACCTCCTAGGAGAACAGTCAAGCTGGCTGCCGCCAAAGCAGACTCACTGCTTTCCCATCAGCTCGCCACACAGCTCTTCTCACCAGAACAGCACACAGTAGACAGCAGATGGCCTCTCTCCTGTCCACATGTGATGCACACCCAAAAGCTGAACTCTTCACACCATTATTTCAACTAATACAAGATTTTTCTGTTACTTCAGCAGTAGCACAGTGAGTCAAAATCTAATTTGCAGAAGCAATTGTTCAAATCTTGATGTTGTTCTGGCATTTTCAATGCTCTGCATTTCAAGGGAGATGCTAATCCTTTGCTAAAGATGCTAAACTTATTTGCTCCAAATAACTTTTGGAGCAACTTTCAAAGGTTAAAACAGTAGCCAGGATACACTCTGTATCAGCCAAATACTTTAAAGAAGATTACTGAGATTCTCTGAAGCTTATTCTGTGAGAGCAATCAGATATCCAAACCTACCACATCCACTACAGTGATTAAAATGGGTATCATACAGAAGAGAACAATTCCATTAAAATCTATCTTGTTCGTGTATATGCATTAATATGTGTGTGTATAGACATGTAGACTATGCAGATGACTTTAAAAAGAGATAAGGAACTGTTAACAATATTGCTCTTTAAATTAACACGATGCAGGATTAGCAGAGCACTTGTAACTCAGCAATTTGTTATACCTCATCTGCAAAATCAGGTACGCACTACTGAGTCATTTATAATTCATTTTGGATCAGATTCTTGTCCAGCTCTCAGTTACAAAGTACTATGCTTCTACTATTCTTTTTGAATTTTAGAATGGTATTATTTTGAAGAATAAGCATGAAACCTTATCTTTAAAATGGAGAGCTATATCCCAAAAAGCTCTCAAGCAAACTCAGCAAGGACCAGGAAACAAGCTGAAGGTGCACTTCTGGTGTGCAGTTTTAGTCATCCTTGAACTGATAAACAGGAGAATTATATACTAATACATAAATATTCTTAAAATTTCTATGTAATTTATGCTCTTGTATTTGATATAATTAGGAGAGTATATGATGTTCGTGAAGTCATTACTAGTATTCTGCATTTAGTCCTTGAATCAACACCTCAAAAGAATGTTTAAGAGTAAAGAGAAGTTTCTGTTTAGTCAGAGTTGTCAAACTTGCCTCAGGCAGGACCTAAAGAACTTTAGCTTATCTGGTTATTCAAAAGAAGACAAGGATGAAATCATATACTCCACAAATACCACCAGACAATAACAGATTTCATACTATCTACAATGGTTTTGGTGGGATTCATACAGCCTATTGTTAAAAAAGTCTATAGTGCAAACATTAATCTGTGGTTTCTTCATCTTGCATGTCTGTATAGTAAATAAGCATTTTTAATAATGCAAGTATTAACAACTGGAGCACCTTACTGAGATGTCTTTAAAAAAAAAACAACATGCATTTCAAATTAATGTCTTTTTTGAGAAAAGGTTTTGTGGTCTGAAACTATCTAGTAATTGCTTCTGGATCTTAAAATCTGTAAGTAGCAACTGCTTTGCATAATTATTGGAAGGTCCAGTATGCAGTATTTTGCAGAGCCTCTTTTGTCTCTTTATAATGAAAAACAAACACTTCTTGACACAAAGTGAAAAGTCACATATCGAAGATTTCAGAGTCCTGCAAGGCCATTTGTTACTCTCTATTTTCACCCATTTGAATCACTTTTTATTTACTTGGGAAAACTGGCAACACATAAATGTCTTGCCTTGATTCAAAGAGATTTCAACACACCCATGATCTGAGTGCCTGACACAGACCCTTCGTTCCTCAAGAAAGGGAGGCGGTATTTGACACCAGCATCAATACCAGCAGTTGGCTAAACAAGTATCTGGATAATCGTCCTCCCTCTGGCTCTGCCTAGGGAGCGCAGAGCATTGACACATGAACGAGGGAAATGTTCTGAGCATCTGCAAGTATTTTGCTCCTAATTTACAATAAATTATGTTGTTTATGCAAACAGTGCTTCTGAACAAAATACAGTTTAACTTCCTTTTGCAAATGAAGGGCTTGTGGGTTATTTTGGGAACTTAGAGACACCATCTCTGTTACTTCAGTTACTGTGTTTCCTCCAAGGCTACTGGCTTTTGTGACCCACCCCAGCAAAGACTTCTCTGGACACCTCAATTCGGAAATGTCTGTGCCTGATGCTCAGTATTTGCTGCTGATTTGATGATGATTGTACTCACTGCTTTGCAATAGCTACATATGCGTTTCAATACTGTCCTACCAAAGTCAAAGGATTTTTTTGTCAGTGGCAGTAACACTTGGGAGGTGCCTTTCGGTAACATGCCAGTCACATTCTAACCCCAAACGGGGTGCAAAAGTACTTGGGCACGTTAAGAAACTGCAGCAGTAACTACATTGAAGTATGTATGTAGCTGCAAACACAAACCTTAAAAAAATTAAATGTTGAAGGCACACGGTCCTACCTATTTCACAAGAAAATGAGTTGAAGACAGAAATAAAATCAAATCAAGCAATGTTAGTTGGAGATACCTCATCTTTTCACAGTCCTGTGTCAAACACCTGGTAAATTACAACACTAAACAAAATTTTCTCAACAGCAAAATGACAAGATAAATTACCTGGCCTGTTGCAATGCATCAGTGTATCAATCAATAACTCCATTTCTGCAAATTTGCAGCAGTTTTGTAAGATACTGCTGTGCACAGTGCTATTGAAAAAAAAATGTTGGTTTTCTTTCAAACACAAAAATCTCAAAAGCACAATTAACTGCACTGTTGGGAAAACTGGTGCATATCCAAAACAGCTCACAGGTGAAGATCTTTTATCAAGAAGACAATGCTATGCATTTACATTTCTGTCAGTTACGCCAGGCTGTTCCACAAGAGGAGCAGTCCACTCCAACAATACAAGGATAAGAATGTGGAGCAGCAGGAGCCAAGGCAATTGAGTAATTCATCTCTCTTGAGAGGAGTAAGACATGATTGCATTCTCTGTACTGACTGGCACAAACTCTTGAACAACAATCTACTATGTGGAAAACAGATTGGCCTTTATACTTTGTTTAGGCCTTCACCAAGAGCATTTTAAAATACTTCAGTAATTTCAAAATAATACCTCCAATATAAAAGGCAGCTGCACGGTTATAGAAATTATTGTTTAATAAACAGAATCTATCCCATGGAGGCCTTTCCAGGGAAATGTTGATTGGAACTGTTTCTGCTCATTTGAAAATGCTCAAAAGGAATTCTGCAAGATTGTTGACAAGTCTGAAGTAACAGTTATATCCAGACAGATCTGATTTTTCATTCTTAGAGGCATTACAGTGAGGAAGAGGCTGCACTGTTTCATAGAAATACAACTATATATAAAAAGCACTCATTTTGGATGTTTGGATATTTAATTAGCTCACAGCATACCTCAAAGAGCTTTCCAGATAAGATGCTACAATTTATGCAATAATTAACACACCACCATTACTTCTGCTGAATACCTGAAGAATGATATATTTGCATCTCAACCTTCTCTTCAAATAGATGAGAGTCTCGTGCTTGGTCTTATCACAGAATCATGTGTGTGAGACAGACAGTGAGAGAGACACATGAGAGGCACCTTCTGCCACTCCTTGGCCTCAGTGCTGAGTCCTACCAGAGAGCACTCCTCTGTGGCAGCTCAGCACAGCTCAGCATCTGTCCCAGTCCTGAACAAAACATCAGTGACTGGCAGATCCTACAAACACTGGCTTACCCCACAAGGCCAGAGAGTACTGGAAGGCTGCAGTGTTGCATTCCAACTGTGCTGCCCTACCCACAGCCCCTCTGTCATTTTACATGACAGGCACTCTCTGAAGATGGTGATCAGAGCTATAAGCTTAGCAGGTGACCTGCTCCCTCTCTGCATCCCAGGAGATGAGCTCAGGAGAGAGCTCTGCAGGAGACAGGTGGCTTACTCCCAGCTGCTTCCTTCCCTGGGGAAAAGTACTGGAATACATTACACCTGACCTGCAGCTCCGTGCAGCTGCACAGACCCACAGCACCACCTGATGAGCTTGCAGGCAGGTGCCCTCTCCCAGCAGGAGATTAAGCAATGCTATCTGCCACTGTAGGGAAGTGCATACTCCTGCACTTCCACCTCCCACACCTCTGTAAGGACTTTTGTCCTTCATTTTGCTTTTTTTTCCCAACCCAAGAATAAAAGTAATATTAATCTTTACTGATGACAGAAATAAATTGGAAACAGCAGGAGATTGTGGCTGTTTTGGATGAAGACAAAAAGCATCACATATATCCAGCTGCTCCTGGGATCACGAGCTCATTCATACAAAACAGTAAGCAGTTCTTTAATAAGAGAGCAACAGCATGTGCCATGCCAGTTATGGGTTTATTGGTAAGGAAAGTATAACATGTACTTGGAAAATTGAGTGTGAGGAACAATGAAACAAGAGTGGATAACCTCCTTCTCAAACAGAAAAGGTGTGTGTGAACAATTTCATGGATCTCATCTCAGATACGGAACAGGTTTCAGGAATGAAAGATCCGTCTCATAAACACTTGTCCTATCGAAAAAAATACGGCATTGCTGCAGGTTTGAGAAACACACCACAAGGCCAGCTATCGGCTCCATCAGATCTGGCTGATAAGAAGCTTCACTTATATGTGAATCACAGAAAGAGCCTAAGCACAGCTGTGTAAGGACTGGAACCTATACAGTGTGGTATGATGCCATACTCATAATACAAATGCAAAGGCGTTGTGAAACTTCCAGAACTCCGATCACGCAACTGAAATCACAAATAACTATTAATAAGCTGCACTTATGTCTCTGTTAATGTAGAGACCAGTTTTATAGAATGTAAATAAAAACAGCTGAGAGTTAGCTCCCTCCAGAAATTATGTGATAAATCAAGGTCCAAAGACTGAAATAATGCCTAAAATGTATGCCATTTCACTAGCATTGAATAATAGTCATGTCATACTATGCAATACATATATATTAATGACACAGTATATAATGTATATATTGTCCTTATACAAAAAGTCATGTCATAATTTGGAAAAGGACAAAAGATCCAGGTAAATATTTGACTCTGTAAGAATAAATTAAACAGTAAAACTGGAGATTTCTGGGATATTTGTCAGAGAGATCAGCTAAGGATGACTAAAAAATTAAGTCTGATCTACATTAATTCGTTCATTAAATTACAATTAACTGAAACAGTACGTGAAACAGAAATGCAAGGAGCTATTTCACAAAAAAAAACCCCAAACCCCAATGAGTAAGAAGAATTACTGTCATTTGCTTATATTACACAGATCCCTTGGGTCCAGTCCTACAGAAATGTTCCACAAAACAACCTGTCAACGTATCAGCCAAAGACAACAAGCTTCAGTCCCTCAGGAAGATTTGGGCTAGAGAAGGTACCTACACAACTCATGCAGCATTACTCTGAGCTGGTGTTTTCCTTGCCCAGCAGCAGAAAATTAATGAAGTTAAAGAAGGTGAAAGATGTGGAAGTTAAACATGCCAGTACAAAGTAACTTTAAGAAATCATGTTTTGTCATCAGAAGCTGTGAGTTCCTCTGGTCCTGCTCTACAACAGATTAGTGGATTCCACTTCAGGCATTTAAAACCATATTTTAATTTATCTCTTGTTCATGTTCTTACTTGAATGATAGAATGATACATTAACTTAATTTAATCTTTAAGTGATGTTCAGAGGAAGAAGTCATGCCTGCCTACCCCTAATAAAAATCTAAGTATATTCCTACAGGCAACCAGATGGGTTAGAAACCACTATGCCCCACTGAACTGCCACTGTTATTTCAATTGTCCATCCCAGCAGACTCCTTTCCTCAGAGGCATGTGATGTTGCTGAGTGCAGTGTAACATCAATAGTTTAAAAAAAAAGTTAGTCTACCTTCATATGGTGAATACAGTGACCATTGAGCTATGGGCTTCCTCTTGCCCAGCACTGTGTACATGCAGAGCGAAGCAAGGAAGGGCTTTATTCTTTCTAACTGATCACTGGGTACCACCTTCCATGTTTCAAACATATAGACACTGCAGAACCCAACAGACCATATCTGAAGAGACAACAAAAATACAGAGTACACTTACAAAAAGCTTATTTGGTGTGGCTTACATGGAGGATACAGTACTGACTACTCCAACCTTCAAATAGGAACTGGTGGATATATATTTTATATATATATAAAAACTATCAGTTCAAACCAGAGAAATATAGAAAATAGATCTAATGCTTAAGTGTTGTAATTCAATATACCTAACATGCAAAAACTAATCATATCGTTCAGGGCAAAGACACAACACTGCTCCTGTGCGTTGGTTCAGCATACATTTCTGAATTAACAATGTTTTAACGCCTTTTTCCATTGCAGTGGGACTAATTATTTGCTCCTAAGAAGCTATAATCTTTCATTTTGTTACTTAAACATGGTAATAAAAATGAATTTAAAATTGTATGTAAGAGCTGAAAAAATAAAGGTCACCAACCTCTAAGAAAGTAGACTCTTTCACTGTAGATCCAGAGGCAGTATCTAGAATTGAATAAAAATAGGTTTCAGTGGTTTGTTCAATCATCAGTTTTTCAGTTATGAAATCTGTTGGAATTTGTTATGCATATTTTCATAAGTCTCATATAATCAGCTTTTCCCAGATGTTTCCATTATTCATAAATACATGGGTTTCCAGTTAGTCACTTTCTTGTATAAAGTTCATTTGCATTATAAACAGATTTTTATGTTACTAGCCAAATGGTCAATGATTTAAGTATATGAGATTAGGAATTTTTTAGATCTATAAAGTCAAATTGCTAATTCCATGGGTGACAAAAATCCAAGCGCTCAGGCTACAAAGCTGTATTACTCTGTAGGTAGCTTAGTCAAGCTGTGTTTGTTACTCTGTTTCTCTTGTACTCTGACTTACTGTACTACTTTTCACTGTGCTCAAAGATGACGACTGTACTTTCAGGCTCATCCCTTCTCCCTCTTTATAAGTAAATTAGTATACATGTTAAGACACTCAGGCTTAATCCTTCTGCTGCTGCTATGACAGAACATCAGAGTATTTCCCATCTATAAAATTTCTATTATTTCTACCTCATAGCAACTACTCCTGAGAACCTGTGGACAAAACTAATTTTAATAATTCTAACTACTCTTACAGAGCCACAGACACAAAAAGACTCATTTTGCTATGCCTAAGTTTTATTCTCCATTCACTTCCTTGCTGAGTACATCTTTGCACAGTCAGAAGTCTTACTAACTCTGAAAACTGGTTTTCAAGAAAGACATTTATCTCAAGGAGGAGGTTCTTGGAGTAACAAGTTATTGAGTACACCCTCAGAATAATGGAATATATTCTGTCATTCTTTAAGCCCTAAATAGAAACGTTTACATGCTTGCTTCTTAATTGATTAGCTGGGTTGGAAAATAAACTAGAACACAGAAAAAATCCAGCATCAGGGTTCTGAATGGTTTTCTGAAATGGCAAGCATTTTAAAAATGTCAATTTCTTACTAATTCTCTAGGGTATGTATTTTTCTAAAGACTTGAGAACTATTTACTACCATATTCAGTGAAACTCCTTATCACTACTACACAACAGTCTTTCTATAACTTTCTGTATATTATTTTCCATCCTCCTTTTATTTTACACCAAATTCTGCACTTGTTGTTAATAGATTTATATTCATTTATTTCAACTGAAGTTTATGACTGCCGTCCAATGTAATCAGCAAAAAAAGGTTAAAGAAATCACCAGACACTAATTTAGTCCTCATGGCTCAGCAGCTCCCCACTTGCCACGGGCACAGCAGAGGGAAGGAGATGCTCCAGCAGCAAGATTCACTTGTGATGACTAAATAAGCCATGTTGCACAGACAGCTCTGGGAACCATCGAAGCATACTCCTCTTTCATATTTAAGCAACAGCACTGTAAGTCTCAGTATTTCTATCTATTGGTACCTAAGTTGAGCCACTGAGCTAGCTGGGAAAGTGATGGTATTCATTTTACAAGGACAGACAATATTGCATCAGGCATCATGAAAATATGATTTGATAATTTTAGCTCCTAACATAATGAAGACAGGCAGAATATTCTTTTTTCAGTTTTACCCCACTTCTCCCATTCACAGTGGGCTCTCAAAGATAATGAAATTATTTGCATGAATCTCCGTACATGAAAATTTATAGAAAAACACAAAGAATTTTAGAACATCTTCACTTCTTCAACCTCAATCACACTGTGAAGCAAGAGAGAGAGCTGTGATGAATAAAGATTACTGCTGAACTCAGTAATGCCTAAGCAATCATAAGGAGACTTGAAAACACCACTTTCAGACTTTGCTAATCAGAAAACCCATCAGTTCAGCACCAGGCACTGGCTGTGCCCAGCAATGGTAAAAAAAAGGCCATTATAAATTAACCTCCACTCAGAGAAAAGCTCTTTTGTAGTACTTGTCATATATATGAATCCATTGTGAAGGACAGTATGGGAGGACTACATCATGCAAAACATCACCCATGGACCAGAAACAGCAAAAGTAAGAACTTTACCAAGTTGAAAGACAACTACCTTGTTTATATCAGTAAGATACTTATATGACTATGATCTACTTAGGAATGGCATCTGGATGGGAATACAGTGTGCAGGGTCCTGCACAAATAAAAAACATGCATTGTTTTTTGTGCATGTCAAGAAACTTAGATATTCCAAGTTTCAAAGATACACAAAGCTGTTGCCTATCTAGAGATATTAAGGTTCAGTTGAAAAATCAATATGCTAGTTTGTCACACTAAAAAAATGAACTTGGTACCAAGACTTTAATTGCATTAAAATTTCAGTTCTGCCTTGGAACAGTAAGGACATCTGACATTTTTCTAGGAACTCTGGTCAAGGCTGTTTGCAGTAATTTGCCCCCCTTCCAAAAAGCCTTCCTCTGCATTTTCACCTAATCCTTTTAAGTATTTCTTTTCTTCTTCCCACACATATGGCCTTTCCTGTAAGCCCTCCACATACCAGGGAAAAAAAAAAAAAAAAAAAAAGGCAAAAAAAAAAAGCTTGAAAACTGGAAAAAATATTAGCTCTTTCTGGGGCTATTGTAGAAATCACACCAGCCTTCCTTAAGCTCAGATGTTAACCTAACTTATCTCAAATGCAGAAGGCCAGGCTCAGATTCAGTTGAAAAAACAGGTGCATTCACAGGAAGGTATACTCTGGTGTAAAGAATTTCCAATAATCAGAAGCCCAATATTCAGAAAGCTCTTTCACAAACTATTAACTGTAGGGTCATGGAAAAATCATAGAACTATCTACAATCCCAGAAAGTGTAGTCATGCAACAGTGACACAGGAAAATACCAAAGGCAGGAGTCATAAAATGCAAGTCACAGTGTAAAGGAGTGAGTCAGGTAAAACCAGTTTTAGCAGCAGTAAACAGAAGAACAAGTATAATGTGGAACTGGGAATCAATTAAGAAACTGCAAGTAAGCCAAATGTGCTAGAAAGCTTGTAAAAATGTCTCTTAAGTAGATTTACGAGAAGGCAGTAAGGGACCCCCACCATTAGCATGCCACTTGTCCTTGCAGCAGTGTGCTACTGACTCATAGTAACCTCACTGACCTGCCCCTCCAGCTCTCCTTGAGAACTATTGATAGCACCAAAGGATGCTGCAAGGGTGAGCGCACACCAGAGAATGGAACACATACTAGAAAACTTGTGTCTTAACCGTATCAATAACTATACATTGCTGGACTGACATAACAGCTGTATTTTGATTAGAAAGTTCAGACTATAGCTAAAGAGAAACCCTTAGCTCCTCATATCGCTCAGTACTGCCTCTGTCCCTGTAATAGGAGCACAGCCCCTGCAGTCCCAGGCTGAGCACCACAGCCCTGCCTGCTTTCAGCAGAGCTGCTCCAACAGACAGAAAAAACCATACATCTAGCTGCTACCATCAAGTTATGACGAGGTTAAGCAATTTTTAAAATTGCTTTGGTTAATCACAGCAACATCTCATCATCTTCTACTGGCTGCAGGCTGTTCCATTAGATATTGAGGTCTGCAAGCAGGGGGGACATCCATGAGCAGCAGGAGATCCAAGGCCTTGCCCTTCTACAGGCAAGTCCATTGCAAACCCAGGCTGTAAACAAGTCAGCTCAACAGTGCAAAAGGGAACACTGTCAGTGTGCTGAAACTCTGCAATGCCTGCTCCCTCTTCATTCTGATTTTAACTCGTGGCTGAAGCTTAAGTCATTGCTTTAGCAAGGAATTAAAATTCAGTATTGTTAGTTATGCATTCATACTGGAGATGTATCACAAAGCAGAGACAGATATGGCTCCTGCCTGGGAAATTACAAAGGCTATTATCCTGAAAAAATTTACACATCGCGAACTTTATTCACATAAGTAATCATGCAGGACTAGAACCTTATTTAATCTTTCTTCAGAAACTGAGCCTATACAAACAGCACACAGATGCTGCCTCCATTTTCAATAGCAAGTCACTCATTTTATATCATCGTTCTACCACCAATTTAGCTGTAGTGTTGCTAAGAGGATTTCCAACATATTAAAGTATTATTGAAATAATATAAACTATTTGCATTTGAAGAGTATATTGTCTATTCCAAACAATACAGCAGAAGATCCCCTCCATGTATTAAGAAATCTCGAACTAATCACTTTAAGGCAATGATGTAAGCCATTGGAGAATATGAAATTCTGTTCAAAACCTCCTTCATAAACCATTCTTTACGCAAGACAGAAATGGATTCTGGCAAGGCCAAAAAGATCTGCCTGTGGCAAGCTAAGTGTAAGTATGAATTTCTGTTGCCATAAATACAAAAAGATGTTTAAAAAAAAAAAAAGATGCTTGGTTTTGACAAAGACACAAAGTTTCTTCTTTTTGATTAAACCATTCTTTGTTATAGAGAATCTTCAAGTTTGTTTTGTTAGTTTGTTTTGTTCCAGAAACCATGTGATAACATAAACTTCAGTTACGTGAGTTACAATTCTTTCACATTCTACAGCACTAGAAAACATTAAAAGTGTCTTTATAATGTCCTCTGGGTGTGAGACGCAGTATTCCAAATGTCTTGGCAGGGAACAAGTTAGAATCACTCTAAACTGCAAGCCCCCTCATTTCTATTCTATTTTAATGCTGAACAAACATCAGAAAACCAAGAAAATTACCTATTTCATAGCTACCCTCACCACTTACTTACCATTTATTGACAGTTTAGCAATTAAATAATTTTCTCTAAAAATATGGGAATATTTAAATGGTAACCAGTATGATTCAGGAATTAGTAAATTTTATTCCACACTCAACGTCAAGAAATTCACTGTGTGCTATTTATTGTTAACAGGTATTTTCGAGCTCTGACTTTGCTGACATTCATGTACCTTTAAATTGCCAGTACCCTGAAGGACAAAACTAGATTATTCATTACTGGATTTCAGTGATCCAATGAGCATGTTTGGACAGCAGTAGATTTTGCTTATACATTATACTTTTAGCATTATGTGCATAAGATATTGTGAGGTGTCCCTGTTCTAGCCTGTGCTGGTTTTGGCTGGGATAGTTAATTTTCTCCACAGTAGCTGGCATGGGGCTGTATTTCGGATTTGTGCTGGAAACAGTGCTGGTAACACAGCGATGTTTCAGTGGTTGCTGAGCAGAGCCTACACAGTCAAGGCCTTTTCTGCTTCTCCTACTGTCCCATCAGTGAGGAGGCTGGGGGTGCACAAGGAGTTGTGAGGGGACACAGGCAGGACAGCTGACCCCAACCGACCACAGGAATATCCCACACTATGTGGTGTCATGCTCAGCAGATAAAGCTGGGGAAAAAAGAAGGCAGAGGGGATGTTTGGAGTGATGGTGTTTGTCTTCCCCAGTCACAGTTACCCATGATGGGGCCCTGCTTTCCTGGGAATGGCTGAACACCTGCCTGCCCATGGGAAATGGTGAATGGATTCCTCATTTTGCTTTGCTTGCATGCACAGCTTCTGCTTTACCCATTTTACATTGATCATTTTACTTGATCTCAGCCTGTAAATTTTCTCTTTTACTCTCCTGATTCTTTCCCCCATCCTACCAGGCTGCTGGTGTTCAGTTGCCTGCAGGGGTTAAACCATGACATAGCTCTTATCTGGATTTATTCCCAACCACAAATGACTCAGAATCCTGTGAACAAGTTTCATTCACACAGAATCAGTAACAGCCAGACAAGTGAGACCACCCTGCACACTAGGTCATTTTAAGGATACATCTATAAAGAATTAGGAGGTATTTCAATGAGGTACCAGTATTTCAGCTTAGGGTGGTATTTCCAGTATCCAGTTCCAAGGATGTTCTTCACCATTGACCAGAGCAATTGCCAGCCCCGTTAAGGCTAGATATGAAAGTGCTTTCTATTTCACACAAAATGTATCAGGAGGTAGAAAAAATCATGTTTACTGACTCCCTCATTTTCATGTATTGTAGCACTATTGTATTTGCTGTGAAAGATAATGGGAAATTTTGAAAAAATAGCTGCAATAGAAGCATTTATTGAAACCAAAAGCATCAAATCAGAAAGGTCTGTCAGAGTGAACCAAGCTCAAACAATTTATCGAGGGCCTCCAAATTTAGGGCTGTCAAAGATCTGTAATATATTTCTCCTAGCACATGAAAGGAAAATCATCTTTTACCCTCGAGAATAATGTTAGCAAAGTGCATTCAAGCAGCTCAGGCTGAGTTATGCTAACAACCCTGTTCACCTCTGGACATGGAGACCTTCAATCCATCACTGCAGAATTTGATAAAAATGTTCTGAGAACTGCCAAAAGGTTCATACTTAATTATCACTGGAATCAATAGAAAGAAATATTGCAGAAAATTACATGTTCTACATCATTTAAGTTTTCTGATTCCTGACTTCTGGGCTTCAGAGGCAGCCTGCATTACCTTCTAAACCCTAATTCATCTGGTTTAGAAAGAGTAATTAATTTCTACTCCAAAGAACATAAAACTGTCACCACCTCAAAGTATGTTCCACAGGCCTGGATTTACTGGGAAGAGCAAGGAGTTGCATCTGCCCTTATTTCTATCATGCAGAACACCAATTAAACAAATGATCCAATTCTTCATTACAGGATTTTCAGCTGGTCAGTGCATGCTCAAGAAATAAAAAAAAAAATCTGAATTTAGTTCTACTAATCAAACAACAGAGGACATTGTATTGGGTTCTTGGGAACAACCAAACAATTTTTAGTATGAGCTGGAGAAGGATTGCCTTAAACTTTCTGCCAGGTAGCAGGATGCTAAGTAACTTAGTCTAAGAACTCAAACTGGAAAACAACAGCACTAATAATTCTGCAATCCTCAAGGTACTAATTTGTTTCTCTGACAAAATCAGATGCGATGTTCAAAATACTACTACCACAAGTATCAAGTCTCAGGAAATAAGGAAATAAACATACTAGTGTTTAAATGGTGTGCAATAAAGTAATGTAAAAAATAAAAAGGAAATTATGCATTTGGGTATTAGTTTTTATTTATTGCACATGGCACTGAAGAGAGACACTAAAAGCAGGATACATTAAAAGCACTTGATTTTTATTTCTGAAATACCGTTAAGACATTTTTATGAAGAAAAGGTACCTGTTTACAAGACACAAGAACATACACTTCTAGCTGTACTAGCAAGCAAATATCCTCTTATATCTGACTTGTGTTTCCATCTTGCTTAACAATTCACCTATGCACAGTAAACCAGAAAATACTTAGCAAATTTTCTGTGCATTTATTTAAATACTCACAGAGCAATGTAAGTTGCTGCATGAGCAGACAACTGAAGAACCCTTAGATACACGAATCCTGCAGCTTCTCCAGCCTGCATTGCCTCAGTAAGACTTCCAGCTCCTCCCCTTGCCCTGCAGAATGACACACTGTCCCATGGCACCTGCAACTGATGTCCGCACTCTGTAAATCACCCTCTGAGTGTTCCCATAACTTGCCATGTATCTTGCTTAAGAACTCAACAAGGTGTAGCCAGGTCTGCAGGCGTGTGTGCTTCCAGCACAGCAGGTAACCAAGAGGTAACACTCCTCCTTACTGGGGCCAGCTGCAGTTATTTTGGGAAATTGCATTCTTCCTCAAGCTTGAATTAGAAATTGCAAAATACATACAACAGAGAAACACCAGTGAGTACACAGTACAATCATCTATGTCTAATTTCCTTAAAAAGAGGCTAAACAATATGCAGGCCTTGTTTTTCAGTAAATGTTTCTCTGGAAAACTAGATACTGATGAAAGCCTTAGCATGTCATGGGCTTTTCTGCCATTCCACTAATGTAAATCTCACATTTATATACAGCCAGGGTAAATCAGCTTCTCTTCGGTTAATGTGCAAAATTTTTTCACTTTTTTAACTTCTCTGAAATTAACCACTTGATGAAACTATTACTTTATGTAAAATTACTTCATTAAGAAATGAACTATATCATCAATTCCTGTCACATAAACTACTACCTCTAAATGTCAGATATTAATTCTAGTCAGATAGTGGCCACTTGGATTGGATTAAATCTGAATTAAAATTGAAACCATTTCACTTCTATTATGTGCTCCCTGATCAAACTACCTTTCCATAGAGGCATTTTTTGATGTTAAAAAGAAACATAAAACAAAGCATGTTTCCTTTAAGTCTAAAAATGTCAAAAGTAATAAACCCATCATTTCTTTTCTTACTGCCCAATTTCTGAAATACCAGCTCATATTCTATGTCAAATGATTTAATGATTTTATCTTAGTGCCCAGTTAACCAAAGTCTTGTCTATAAAATCAGTATGCATGATTTCACATGGTTTGGCAGAATTGGCATTCTAGACTGAAAATGCTAACTCTGTTTATGACATCTCGCCTAAAAGTCCATCTCCTCATTTTTCTATTAAACCTGCCTCTTGGGTTTAACAGCTGAAAGTTAGAAACCTATGAATCTATTAGGCATGCAACCAGATCAGAGCCTCACAGGACTTCTGAATCCATTAGAGAATGTGTTACACTACCAAGGAGTCAGCTCCCTTCCACACCAATACAGTAAAAACATCAAAATATGTATCTTAATGTTATGGTATATAGATCTGGGCTTATGATTAGCTCCATAATAAAATATGCAAGATCCTGAATAAGTATCTGCTGAAGAGACTGACCAGTGCCCCAAGACAAACTAGATAGAACTACACACTTTTACACTGACTACCTCAAAGGAAGGCAAAGTTTGAGTGAGTGTAGGTGGAAAGGAAAGGTGGTCGGAACGTGCATTATCTTTTTCTGCAGAGCTCACAGCCACAGTTACAATTTCCCCAGACTGGAGGGGAATGAGAAGGACAACAGTGTAAGCACTATTGTCTTAAATGCAGGACAGTTAATGTGGCAGAATAACTGTGTTGAAGTTCTGATCATCTGTTTTCCATTTCTACAGTTCATAATAAACAGATTTTTCCACTGGCACAAATAAATAAAGCACTGAATTTTAGGATTTTGGATGACATCACCTGACAGGGAAGAAAACTGAGATAATGTCTCAGGGACATAAATGGACCCATGCAATGAAAAATGAGATTAGGATTGCTAGGAAAGCACAGCGAAAGCTTTCCTGATTAACATTATGTATATTATGTCAGACCACAGAATCCAGAGAGACTGGGGCTCTGTTATCTGTATCATGTCACACAGCACAGCACAGCTCAGCCTGTGGGAAGCTTCCACCTAGCCTGTGGGTTGTTTTCACCTGATCCAGAAGATGCAGAGCAGCTGTTTGAACAGTAAACACAGCTCCAACAGTCATGCTCCTCCTGTGCTGTGCCTGCAAATGGTGCCACGCTGTGAGGCTGCTGCGTGCTCTGCCAGTGCATGACAGGGGGTGAGGAGTTTCCTTCTATCCACACGTGGACTACTAAACTCCATTGCTGCAGCTGCCAGTGAGCCATGAAACCTGGATCCAGTACAGCCTGAGCCATTTCAAAGTGCAAGGCTCAGTCCCCAGAGATTTCAGTCAGAGGAAAGCAAGACTGGCAAATCATAGGTGGAAAGGAAGACACAGAGCAGTGTGGTAACTTGTGTGTGTACACATGAAGTGTCTACTATTCTGATAAGAAGTGGGTATTTTTTAGCCTGTGTATCATGAAACAACTTTGTAAGAAAATTCTTACAAAGAATTACAATGAAAGACTATTTAGCTTCTAATTCGCTCTCATCCGTCACAAGGGAGATAGCCTGTGACTGCTTTCAGAAACAAGCTAATGAATTATACCAATTAACCACAATTAATTACCAGTCTGGTTTTGTCCTCTGTCTCATCTGTTTTACTTTGTTGACAGCAACTCACAGCCATTGCTTTGCTCACAGCACCATGAGTGCCCACCCGAGGGAAGAAAGCCCCTTTGAATCCCCTGATCATTACTCCACCTTAGGAGAACATCAGACTGAGTAAATGCATCTCCTCTTCTGCAGAAGAGATTGTTAAGGCAGTTCCTTTCATTGCATCTATTCCCTCCTACCTCTGAGGACATCAGATCTTACTGATTCTCCTTGACAGGAAGAAAACAAAATCCTTTTCCCCTATTCCATTCTTTGATAGAGATACTCAAATGCCTTTCTATGGCTCTAACAAGTCTCGAAGTCTTCTGGCGCTTGTATCTCATAAAAAGTAAGCATTAGGAAAAATAAATATTCATTTAATTATGTGATGCTATGTTTAAGTTACAAGGTTCTCTTACTTTTGTAGTTATTTCTAGAAAGCCTGTGCCAATATATAAATAAATCATTTTTTCCATGTGGGCTCAATAAGACATCGTAAAATAATAGCCAAATTCTGCTCTGACTGAAATCACTGTTAAAATTTCCACAGGTCAAACTGGAAACAACATCCTACACTAACTGTATAATCTCAACAGTGTCCACATCATCCTAGGTTTCCCTTTATAATATAAACTTAGAGAAGGTCATTCATGGTTGCATATTACAGAAGTACTTCAAGAACAGATGTGCACTGCTTAGGAAACTCTCGCTCTCTTAAGCGTGGTGCTCTGAGCCTTGCCCTCCCCGACATGGTCCCACGAAAGCAGGGGGCATATGTCTGTATAAACCAAAGATGATGGATTATATGATGTGCAAAATCAAGATTTGATTTATTGTTTGCTTTTGTCCTCTCAGAAGCACACATACATCAGCTGTATGTTTACATATCAAGGCTAAGCTTCAAAATCAAAGGTTACACAAGACACAACAGCTTTAAAGAAGTTATAATCTGCCTTTTAATACCACCAAAAGGCAACGTATTTCTGTTTACACCCCTGTCAAACTCAAACTCTGTTTCTGTCAATGCTGAGTTGTGCCTCACAACTGGCTGAACCATACTGGTGAACTTCCATGCCTCCTGGAAGCTTTGGCCTGACTTGAGTGGATAGCCTATGAAATCTGGCTATACTGTACAAGCTAGAAGGCTAAAAGCCAAAAACAGTGTTAGAAAATAACATTATAAATGTCCCATGTTCTAGAGATTAATGGACTTTGAAACATGCTCTTCCCCCACCCCCCCCCCCCCAACTAAGTTAATTTCTTCAGTGTATTATGAAACATTATTCACGCTGGGACTGCTTTACACAACTGATATGCTGGAAGAAATCTTCCCCACAGCTAGGACAGCATTTTTTATTGCAAGTGGGAACTGGTTCCTCCAATCTATTTCAGATCTCTCATTACTAGGTTAGAAATTAATTTCTCATGTTTTATTTACATTGTAATTCTCAAAAATAACTCAAATGATGGAAAAAAGGGGGCAAATTTTGAAATGTTTTCCAATTAGAGAATGAGTTTTGGAATGCAAAACCTTTTTGAGTCAATAAACAAAAAGCTTTTTGAAGGGGATTTATCCTGTATGCTATACATTCACAGGAGAGAAGTGGAGGAGCAATAGAGGAGGATAAACCACAAATGAAGATGATGAGGACTTTATGTGGATGGGAGTTTCTGGAAAATCAAAATGGTTTAAAAAGTATTAAGAAAGTGCCTGCTACAGGAAAAACACTGCATGGTCTGTACAGATGGTTAACATTCTTAGCTTACTTATTTTTAGGACTGGTTGTTTAAGAAATGCTTTTCGTTTTCTTTCCTGGTCTACTTCCCATAATTATATATTTTTGATTAAAAACTCCCCTAAAAGGCTTGTTTCCATTTGCCTGAGTGGTCCAATCTGCTTGTTCTATTATTGCTTCTTTTTTTATTATTTTCTTAAGGAAGCCTTAACAATCAAACTGAGCAGACCATGTTTTTCTCAAATCTAATTTCTGCTGTGCTTTTTCATAGCTTGGAAAATGAGGGAGTAAAATAACTGCCCAACTCCTGTGTGTATCTGGGGTGGTTTTAAGAGAATCCTGACCAGAAACTCATTTTGCTAGACCACAGTGCTCCCTAGCAAGCAAACTAAATTTCTGAAATTCACATAAATAACCGCTGAAAAAGCTACGTTTAGCAGAAATCAAGTAGGAGAAAAAACTTGCCACAATTCAGATGGGCATGGTGACAGATTCATTGCTAAAAGTAAGGCATAATCAAATTGGGAAGGCTTTTATCAGACTTTATTTTCACAGTTAAGTCTATTCAAATAAATAAGGTTCTAGGACAGCTGGGAACCAGCCAAAAATATGGCAAGGGACTAAAATGCTACATTCAGTTTAACTGACATATCACAAAATCTGGAGCTCAGTTCTGTATATGCAATGTCATCCAAGAAAAGTATTAACATTTCATGAACTCTCACTCTCTTATGGTTAGAATCCTGTTGTTATTGACCCTGCAGCATCAGCATCCTTAAATTTCGTCTTTCAAAACTAAAGATATTTCAAAATTACGGTTTTATTTTCAGATAAGGAAATCTGCTGAGTAGCCTGTTACCTGGGTAGAAAACTGACACTCCAAAGTTAGGTATTTTAGATTTGTTTTGATACTAGGTGAGCTCAAGTAGCAGACAAGATATTCCAGGCAGTCCACTGCCTAAAACTATAAAACAGAGCTGATTTTGTATAGTTCTACTCAACATTTTGTACAGTTCTGGGAAAAGAGGGAAGGAGTATCAGGAAATGATGCAGGCCAAGTACACGCTGATTCCTGAAAAAATCAAGGTGTGCTTCCTCTTAACTGTACAGAGAAAACCAAGTGGCTCTAAGGCTGGCAGGGTCAGTGGTGACTCAGCTGCGCAGGTCTGATAAGGCACAGCTGCCTTTGATAGGTATATTCAAGGCTGCTCTTCCATTTAAAACTCATTAGGGGTCTCCATAATTCCTTTTCCTTTTCTTCTCCCCGAAAAACCAGTTGGTTGTCTACAATGCCATCCTATTTGGCCTGAATAATCAGCTAAGGTGAGTGCACCAAAAGTAGCCACTGTTGCTGTTACCTAAAGCCATCCCCTTTGGCTTCTTGACCCAAAATTCAGTCTGCTCCAAATGAGAATTTCTTATGTTTACCATGAGTGATTTGGAATTGATAAAGGAAAATATCTGATGATTTTTCTAAATTTGTTTTGCTCTCAAAAAATCTTTTTTTATTCCTTCATCTCACTGCTTATACCAAGGACTGTCTTGAAAATCCCCCTTGAGACTGTAGATGGGAGTTGAACTGTACAGCACTTTTGACAGATCCAACTAAACATCTGAAAGCATCCATGAACACTGAGGAATAATATAAAGCTTTGCAGCAGTGTCTTTTTGGATGCTCTAAATGCAGAGTATTTAACTAGCTTAGATGCAAATTTGAACCTTCATAAAATTGTATATAAATTCTCCTCTGTTTTATGGAAATTTATAAAAATTGCTCTTGCAGACTTCCCCAATACATGCTAAAATATTACTCACACCTTTTAATTGCAATTTCTTGGCCATCCAAGAGATGCCTAACAGTCTGCATTTTAACTCCTCCCACAGTTTAAATATATACAAGTAAAACTGTTTCTGCTCAAAAAATTTTAATTAGGATCCTTAGAATTTGAACAAAAAAGAAAACCTACTTTTCCTCAGCTAAAAGAGAATCAGAAGATAAAGCAGGTAAGTCTTGGTTAGAAATATTTCAGTATTTATTTCCATTTTACATCTTGAAAAAGAGATTGGAAAAACATCCATTTCCTTGTTTTTTGTTGTTTTTTTTTTACTTCTGCTGCTACTTACTTTAAAAGAAATATCTTCCACTACAGGCAACACAAATCTACTGCATCTTCCAACTGGAGGACATGAAACTATTGTATTTTTCTCAGTTACTAACCCTGTACCTTTTCCTGAATATTTTCCAGAAATTATAAAAGAAACTATTTCTTTCCTGAGTTAGAGACAATGCCAGACAATATAAAGTCAGTAAAAATTGTCTGTAACTTCTACTTTACAGAATCTTACTTTCCTATCAATTTCTGGTATATTTGGCTGTGTGTTTTGTTCGTGTTACGCAGGCCTTTGAAACAAACTGTGGAGAAAGCAATTCCTAGGAGGAAGCTCACCAGTACTTTTCAACAACATTTTTATTAAAGGAGCAGTAATGTCTCCTATCACCTTGTAACGTCTTTTAATGCAAAGGAAAAAACAGATGCTTTTTTGTCTCTAGAGACTGAGAATGAAATTTTCCTTCAGTATTTCCTACAAAAATGATTGCTCTACATCTTCTTTGACTGCTTCATCAGTTTGCAGATTGCTGAAGAAAAGCATCCTATTTTAGAACACACATTACCTTGCAAAAACCCCCCATGAATGCAGGCAATAAATAGTAACAAGAATATAGTCAGCACAGAACAGTATTGTCAAAAGGAGCTGGTGATGTTCTAAATAATAATGCACTATCCATCACTGAATTTTGACAGACGAGAGTTGACAAATGCTGAAGTTTCATTTATTTTTTTGTTCAACAGCTGCTTTTCCAAACCATCCTAGTTGAAGAGCTCCCTGGACTCTGGCATACATCACAAAGCCCAGCTTTCAGCAGATGTTGACAGCACACTATCCCCCCTCGCAGAGAGACTTTTATTCACACAGAATCTCAATAATTCAATAAAAACTCGAGTGTGCAGTAAATGAACTAGGATGAATGAACTTAGGACATGGCAAGAACGGCTTATAAAGCCCCCGGGCAGTTATCACATTTCAAAATCCTTTCTAGCATGTGGAGAAGAAGAAGGGCTGATGACACCAGGAGGTGCAGCTTTGCACAGAAGTGCAGCAGAAGCTGTACGGGACCCTCTGCCCCAGAGTGCAGGTGCCTCCCCAGAGGGAGGATTACACTGATTTTTCCTGACGCTGGCAGCCAGCCAGTTCTGCCACTGAGAGATACACACATGGTGCCAACTCCCAAATTATGCTGAATACAGACCACAGGGATGCTGCATCACACTTGAGGGATTAAAGTTCTTCTTTCTCACTCCCTTTTCACATCAAAGTGTGGTCAAATTCTTTGGTTTCTGAACTATTTCTGATTGCTCTTTGGAGCAGCAAGTGCTACTCCAGCCCTCCTACAGTTATCCTGTGCTTCAGCTACCACAAGCCTTTTTATAGCAGGCTACTGA
The DNA here is from genome assembly GCA_036630365.1 of Acanthiza pusilla. Lineage (NCBI taxonomy): Eukaryota > Metazoa > Chordata > Aves > Passeriformes > Acanthizidae > Acanthiza > Acanthiza pusilla. The sequence goes on from JAXCHO010000079.1 coordinate 25,643,116, forward strand.
CAACATTGCCCAAATTAACCCTGACAAAATATACATTATACACACCAATAGGCTGAATTGCAGGGCTGGTTCTGGCAGCTGTATGACAGTTCTATTACAGCACAAATACATCAGAGCCTACAGGAATGAAAATGTGAATAAGAGAAGATTTATTTTTCCTCCATTGATATTAAATACTTTGAAATTACACAATGAAAATAATGCTCATCTCCTCGTTGTCACTGGAAATGAATGCATACATAAAAATGAAATCCACTGGACCATTCTGTCATTTTTTCAAAGTACATCAAGTTTGAGAGAGGCAAGAAGGATAGAATCATCAGCTTATTAAACTTCAGACCATCAGTTTCTCACCTACAGTGAACTGTACGACCTGGTGGAAATCACAGGTTGGTCATGGCTCCAGGATTAACCATCATAGGCTCTCTAAAAGCAAAAATAATTTAGGCTATTTGCCTGTGTATATATTTTCATTCTGAAATGAAGATTTATATCCACTCTTTTTGATTTTATTTTCCTCTACTAAGGTAGATGAAACCTACATGGCTTTAAAAAGCCAAGTTATGGTTCAACATCTGTCTTTTTTTCCCCATATTTTCACTTAAATTTCCAATGTACAATTTATCTGAGGACATTTCTGTAATGAGATTCTACATAATAAAAATGTGACAGTTACCAGACATTTCTGCTAAAAAAGACCCTAATGGAGGAAGGCAGGAGAGAACACATCAGACCTGCATCACTTGTTATTTATTAATATGCTTTTACTTATTATTCACCAAATTAAATATTATATTTTTTATTCCAACAACACAATCTAAAAACACTGCCTTGTCTGTTTGGTTATAAAAGGCTGGGTTTTTTTTAAAAAAGACAGTGAATGGAATTTATGTGACAACTAACTGAAGAAAAGCTGTCCAAGGAGCAATGTTTTGTTATGCTCCTTACTAAAGCACAATTGTTTAAACTAAAAAATATCTGTTATAACATAAAGCTTTCTATGAGGCTCCAGTATCTTGTGTCACCTGTGCCTAGAGAACAGCATCCTATTTGTAAGAGGTAGAGAGTTCATGCAATGTAGTAGCTTGCACTCAGACCACAATGCCTCCAAGAATGCCCTGCTGCACGCTACCTGCACTAGTTATATACAATTATACAACTGGCTTGGTCTGCTGAGGCCAGAGCATTGAAAGGGGGCACAGGGTGCACTTTGTATGTTGTTAAGATGTGCAAAATACTCTAAACATCATGAACACTGAAGAGTGATTAGCCACTGTCAATTGAATTTGTGGATTCTGCAAAACCGTGGGAAAATGTCTGGTTTGCCCAATTTAACAAAAAAATGCTCAATTTCCAGCTCTGTTCAGCTTTGAAGTCTATCTGCCAGGACTGTGAGGATTGGATGGAAATCATAGCCAGTGCTTTTTCTCTTCACCAGGGCCAGAAAAAGCTGTGGTGCAATTGCAGGGTAAAATGGATTACAAGATTTCATTACAGACAAAGATTGCTGCAGACCACTGCATACGGTAACAAGCATTAGTTTACAGAAGGATGTATATGTCTTTAATGTGTTACGCCTAATAAACTCACACTCATTGTTAGGATACATGTTTCTGACAGAGTTGTCAGAACAGCGACTCGTGGAAAATAATTGTACCTCATTGAACTTAGCAGTGCAGACGTGATCATATAAAAGGACATTGCTGAGCTATTTGATATTACCACAGGTACATAATGAAGTTGAAAATGCCCGTGTTATTTTACATCTTCAAGACAGACTTCTGAAATGTATTCCTCTCCTGCCTGCTTACACACTCATTCTTCATATTTGTACTTATCTTATCTTACATATTCCCAGCTGTAGTTATTCAAATTGTGTCTCTAGAAATGAGTGGTTCTGGCCTTCATTGGGGAAATAATAATTGAGCACTGATATCAGTGCAACCTTTTAAAAACACGTCTTTCAATTCATTGTGCAGAATGCACGCTTTAAGGACAAGAAAAGTTATCTGTATGTGATTAATTTTGTATTGTATTGAACAATAATAAAGTAGCAGAAAAGACACGGAGCATAAATCAAGACTGCTTTTACAACTATTCCTTCTGTGCTACAAGCATGATTTTCTCTAGATTCCTCGGTCCTCAAGTGTCCACTTTAATTCGCTACCCCACAAATTTATTTTCTCTCCCTTTCTTTTTATACATTCATGATGTATGTCATCTTCTTAGGATACTCAGTACAGTCTACGGGAAAATCTGGCATCACATTTGACAACTCATACCCTTTTTCCTCATCCCAGCTCCTCCAACCTCCTCTGCCACCACCCATGCACCATAAGGCCAGTAGGGAAGGGATTATTTACACATCTCTTGCCATGGTGCCTACAGCAGTCTACTACAAAATGTAGTTCAGATGACAGACAAATCACTTAGCACAGTATCCAAGGTCCTGTATGATACTATAACAGAAAAGCAGGTCATGCCACCCAGATTGGTACATACACTAACAGGACCGCCTAACACAGGCAGCCTAACTCACCTGTTCCTTCGTGCATGAACAAGGATCCAGCAGTGTCTCAGGAGTAAATAAAGATGTCAGGGTGCAGCACATTGTCTGTGCCAATCCTGCTAGCTCTCCACAGCTACAACAGATCTGCGAGTGTCTATCTCAGCGCAGAGTGCACAGATATAATAGCTTGAACACATTGCACCATGCCAAGCTAACCTAGGTACACTGTTTCTCAAAGGGGTTGATTTACCTGGACAGTGTAATTAGCAGCTCTTGGTGTTCCATTGCAGATGACCATCACAAGGTCATCTCTGAACAGCAGTTTACACCCTCATCCTGATGGATATCTAGTCAGTATACATGGATTATAACTATACAACATACTGTAGTCATTGTTACAAACTTTAATTTGGTCTTCAAGTAAGGAAAAATCAGCACATACCTTTCTTATCTACTATGTGTCATAAACTATTATTATCTTTATTCACATACACAGGAAGTGATATACATAGAAAGGGAACTGAACTAAACCAACAGCCTGAAGTTACATACCAAGACAGCAGTGCAAGTGGCATCAGCACCATTTCTGCATTCACAGCCTACTGCCCTCGTCATCAAGTAACTTACAATGACATGTCCCACAGTGATTAGCAAAGCCCTGAGGTGAACCAGATATATTACAAGAATTATATTAAAATATTCTTGATGTTGGTTTTATAAAAATAAAAATGCTAAATTATGCCAAACCAAAAGTGAAGAATCTCTGTTAGTGAGAAAGGTTAAGTCAAGCATCTCATGATTGAGACCACTTCAGTTTTCCTACCTTCTCATATGACATTGTGATGAAGTTGTTATTATTTAGTATTATCCATGAGTTGCTTTATTTTCAGTAATCTCTCTTGCATTTTAGAAAGAACAGCTTATTTAAATACTATGTATGGCATTATTTTCAGAATACCATTTACTCCAGTTATGCCTTAAAATGGACAGTATTTCTCTCACTGAGACTTGACTCTTCCTGAGTGCACTGGAAGAACAGACCAAAAGCATGCACAACCAAAAAAGAGGGCACACAAACATCCTCATCCTTTAAAAGCAACTGGATGTTAGGTCCTTGAACAAGGCTAGCATACAGAGAGAAAGATGCAAAATAGGCAAGAAAAAATTGGACTATGCAGACTGCAAATATAAATGGCACCATGCTATCTCACATGGCTTTAACATATCAAACAAAAATGAAAAGAGAAATATGAGACGAAAAATGAGAAGAAAAATTAGTCTAATCATACATAGCAGCCCAGACAGCTGTATTAATCTCGGGATTGTAGTGCTGTAGTATTTGAATTTTATGCAGCATTCACATGGTATTTCTATAGTCTACATAACACACTGAAGACTATGTTTTCAAAATGAAAGAACCCTACAAGCTGCACAATAACCAGGCATCACTAAACCTGAAATACTAAACCTGAAAATACATACACATACATGCACCATCAATTGGTGCATACCACTGCATACCATCAAATTTATTTCCATTTTTCCATCAAATTTATTTCCTTTTCTTTTTAATATGAGGCTTTAAAAGTAGTATTTGGTTATTTGCTGGCAAAAGAAAAACAAATGAAGCATTCCTTAAGCTCCTTGGGAATTTATATCTCACATTTTTTTTTCAGTCCAGTTTCAATCTTCCCTATGTGGCTGGAGTATTTGATTGTTTACTGGTCTTAGCAGTCACAAATGCCAGAGTCTAGAACATGATTTGCAGCCAAACGTACTCTTTGACAACACCTATAAGCATAAAGTTCAATGACTTGGCTTGAAAAAAACCCAAAGATCCTCTTAAATATTAATGTGGTGCAAAAATTCTTTACAATAACCTGTTCTTTGGACACCTCAGCTAGGAGTAAGTAGTAATTTCTGATGAAAAGGTACAATGACCAGCAATTTTTCTTTTTTTTTTTCCAGATAGCAACAGCCTTTCATTCAGGAAGTTTTCCTTCGTAACTGATAGTGCAGTTATTTCTTTGGTGACACCTGTGGCAATGCTGGAATTACCAGGCTTTAATTAACACACTGTCAATGGCAGGCCCTGGAGTCTGCTTCCCCCATGGCTTGAGCTGGCAATCCTTGCCTGAGAAATGACCTGGAGAAGCCAGCAAGCTTTAGAATAGACTGTGCTTAAATGCAAAGCCTCTGGTATCTTATGACCAGTGTATTTAAAATGTATGATTAGACATATTTTATTATTGTAATATTATGAATTCTTCACATTTTTGTACACAGGGTTACTGTTACAAGATTACTTCCCCGCAGAGCAAAAAAAGGCAAGCAAATACTTAGATCTAAGCACACTTAGTGCCTTGCCAAGGAGAGCAAAGCATGCTTGTGTTTCACTCCAAAGCAGCACCACACTAGCGAATTCTACAGCTCCCTGCAGCAGCTTTTTCTAAATAAAAATGGACTATCTCTGTCAGAGCTGTTTCTCTTACATGGCATGCAAGAAGGAAGGGTCTTGATGTTTCCCCTGGCAGCTCTAGGCCCCTATTTCCTGTGCTGCTATCACACCTGGGGCACATCTAGCTGGCAGCAATTGCCAAGCATTTTGCAGCCAGGTGCATTTCCAGTCTCAGACACTGACTCTTACACTTCTGAGGCATCTCTTTTGTTTCGATACCAAACCAAAATCTGTGGCTAAATAAAGGGCAAGAATGTTAAACCATACAGCTGACTCCCAAGAATGAAATAGTAAAGTGAAAGAAATTTTCTCTTTGGTCTTGAAAAGACTGATCAAATCCTATTGTAAATCTGAAACAGAACCGTATCTTCTTTACTGCGCAAAGAGAATTGATCAGCAATATAAAAACAGGACAGCAAAACAGTAATTTTTTCTCCATTATGGGGATTGTGTAACCCAAAATAAACAGCTTCCTATCCACCAGCTGAATGTAAAAGTTATTTTCAAGTCTGACAACTGACTGCTCTATGGATGTAATTTAGAAGTCTGAAGTATTTATATTATTAAAATCCAGCCTGTGGTAGAGACCTGCTTTTGCTTGAACAGGTTCAAGGCACAGACTATACCAAGATGAATATTTTTCTGACAAAATTGGAAAAATGTGACTTTACTGAATTTCTAGCTAGGAATTGTTTTATTTAAAATAACAACTTAGGTAGTATTGGAAGGACTAGCTTTATAAGAAGACCAATTAAATTTAAGAGAATTCTTCCTATGTAAATTGGAACACACTGCTAATTTCTTATTTTATCTGATCTTCATTGCTCATCTGTTCTTCTTATGTTTTCTGTACTTTTTCCCTGCATGTATTTATTTTCAAATCAAAATACTCTTAACAAAATTATTGAATCAGCATATTTTAACTGTATTCTTTAAGTGTAGATTGGCTAAATAAGGATATTAGCAGAGGGACAATTTTTGCAGCCTTCTCCATATTGTAGCGGGGGGATTTTATTACAAAAAACACCCCACAGAATTGCAGCATTGCTCTTCTACAAAAAACATAAGAGCAAAGTTAGTTTTTTGCAATGAACATTTAAACTGCTGTTGTGCCAGGAATCACTACAGCTTTGTTATTTAGTTTTCTGCATGATCCTATCAAATTTCTGTCCAACCTCCCTGTTTCCAAATCCGACTGTTAGTAGCAACTTTAGAGGAATGGAGAGAGTCAAGAGAGGTGATAAATCTTTTCATTTCCTCATCTAGTGTGCTGCCCAATCTAACCGCATATAGAGAACTCATCCTTATTTTCTACAGTTCATGAAAAGAAGGCAAACTGAAACTCCAGCCCAAAACATCTGTGGTTTTGCCTTTTGTATGCTCAAGCAAATTATTAAAATTTGTGGAAGATTGAATATCAGTGCTTTAATGGTTATTTGACATACATTATCTAATGTTTATTTCTCTAATTTCATTTTGCTGTATTCCCTGCACATTTTGCATTCTGAAGGAGACAAGGGCAGTTTTTCAGCTGACCTAATGAAAACACTGCCACGACAAATGAGAAACCAACCTGTGTGCAGTGGAGTCTGGCTGGAGAGAATGCTAATTCTCTGCCTCAATACTGCCTTCAAAGAGATTATTCAAGGCTCCCTCTGACATGGAACACAGTGACCAGCCAGCAAATGCTAGAGATGAAAATAACCTTTATCTGTTTTAACAAAAAGGTGAACTAAAAAAAGCAGTCAGTCTTACCCTCAGTGTTTACTATTAGCAAGGAACAAAGTGACTTTATTTAGTGCTTATTCAGTAACTTTCATTGATAGGCTTGTTACTGTAGATTTTTTAATTATTAAATCAGCATAATTTATCTACAAAAGGCAAAAGATGCCAAAAAAAGCAACAGGAACTTGATTTTTTTTTTAATTATCTGTTACTGAAATCTAGCAAATAGCTAAGAAATCTAGAAAAGAGATTTAAGCTACAGTTTTGCATGCAAAAACTACATACACTGAAGCTGTGAACTTACTGTCCTTGTCAACCAGGTGGAGTTATTTATAGAATTCAAGTATCAAACACCCAAAAGCAAGAAGGTAATTCAGATGAAAAAATGTGGCTCAGCCCCAATCTATCAAAGATGCATGAATGAACCAAAGCCAGCAAATTAATCAAAATATTAAGCATAATAAAAAACTTCTAAAGGTGACAAAATATACCAGTGGAGAAATGACCTAAGATTTCTAAACTTCCACCTGCAGAAACGCAAAGTGATGTAAAGTAAGTAGCTTATACTACCATGAATGTACCTAACTTATTAGTACTAACTTTTTTTTCCTGAGCAGTATTCTTAATGAATTTTAAACTTACAGGAATTACTGACATAGGGAAGTTAATATATTTTGTCTTAGTCTAATTAAGTTTTAAAAAAAAAAATCTTACTGAAAGTAGGCTGATATTATCTGCTGTAAAAATATATATGAATAAAACCCTGACTACAGAGTTCTCTTGAGTGAAGCAAAATATCACCCACTAATGAAGCTGGTGGTGCCTTGCATGATTTATGAGGACATAATGATACCAATATCAAGCTTTCATATAGTGCTTTCCATCAGCAGTATCAAAGCACTTTAGAGGAAGAGAAGCATCAGTATTTCCATTTTGGGTATGGGGAAGTCAAACACAAAGATGATCTGAAACAAGAAGAAAATACAAATGCCATCTCTGTGCACTGAAGGCCTTCTGCAGTTATAGGCACTTATTCATAAAATTTTATAAGATTTTGATGTCTTGCTAGAAAACAAAAAGACAAAACTAGTTTAAAATACAGTATTTGAAGTATTTAACAGCATGGACAATCAAATAGCAAATTTAGGCATGCATCAGCATCTGAGAGTAGGAGTTTTAAAAATTACATATTACTTATCTTCAATGGCAATGATAAATTAAACCACAAACATGGAAAATTACTAAAATTGTGCTATAAATACACTGAAATCTCTTGTGGGGTCCTGCTGCACAGAAACAAGGGCAGATTAGATTTCTACTGAGATTTTTTAAATTTTATCTCTAGAAGTGCTTTTCCTTGGAGTAGTACAACTGTGATGCATTACTTTCAGTATAGTAATACAGAGCTGTGAGTCATAGTGAGAAAAGGTTCCAGTTTTGTCACAACAGGACTGCCACTTACCATGCTGGCAAAGCCATTTACTCTTTTGTATGCACTTCAGAACCCATTTAATTATTTGGGGCAGGGGGGCATTCTCATTTTATTTAACCTTCTCTTATGCTTTTACTGTTTTTAGTTACAAAATAAAAACTGGCATGTCTTATGGAAATGGAAAGGGTATTAAAGGCTTTGTACACAATCACGTAGTGTGTTCAACAGAAACCATATCCTTGAAGGCTATACCTTCATAGCTAAAATCAGTAACAGCAAGGAGTACCTGTTACTGTAACAAGGTAGTTCTAAAAGATTGCTGTCAGAAGATGCTATTGCTGCTGAACAGAGATCTTTAAGGCAAGACAATGCTGCTTTGCCATACTGACATCTTTATATTCAAATCTGAACGTACCCCAGAATTTATACTCCTGTATCTGAATAATCAAGTCAGTGTTTGGAATATCTGGACAATGATTAATAATACATCTGGCGGCCACTTGTATCAGTGGTGACTTACATACCACTGGTCATTCATGTGGCATAACATTTTCAGTGCCGGTTGGCTGACACAGACCTTGCAACCCTGCAAAGTCATCAAGCAGGAACCATCACCCCATCACAAGGGGGCTCAGAGAACTTCTGGAGGGCTTCAACAGTTTGTTTCACTCTAAATATCGTTGTAGGCCATGTTGGAAGAAACAGCAACGCACATGATGATGCAACTAAGAAGTCAGGTCAATTCAGATCAAATTACTTCTTGGGGATGCCACATTATTTTTCAGTACAGTATGCATGAAATCTTTTATTTATACACATGCATCCACATGTATTTTTTTCCTGACAGAAATACTGCAATGTCACTAAGGAGAAAAAAAAAACTGACAAAAGATGGGGGAAAAAAGAAAAACAAATAGAGAGGTTAATCTGATTTGTGATTTGTAAATTAAGAAAACCCAAAACTTTTCCAACTTTTTATTAATAACCTATGACTAGAATTTCATTTTAATTAATAGGAAAGATACCCACACACAGAGAATTCTCAAAAGGCAACCTGTTTATGGAAAGAAGTACTTAGAAATGGTGGAGCAGAATAGAAAGCAACACGTCACCTTCCTTCAATATTCGTACCCAGACCAGATGGAACTAGAAAGATTTCCAGAAGGTCTTTATACTAACTGCTCATGAAAATGAGCACTGCAGACTGTGCCACACAGGGTTTCTTAATGTGTAGTTAATGCCGGAAGTTTCCTACATCAGGTAGTTCTTTCTATTTAACCAGCTTACGTATTTTGGTCCCTCCTCCCTATTTGAGAAATTTCATGTGTACTTTTTAGTTCACTATAATGAGGCAGTGCTTTTCTCTGTAGACTACAATGACCAGGTTTGCAATAACCTTTCCAACAAACAAACATTACAAATCTGTTCCTGGAGATGCAAATTTAGACAGGTGCCTACTCTTCCTGAGAACTGACTCTTAAAACAGGACACTCCTGTGACAATTCCATTAGAAAGCATGAGTTTCTAATGTCTAAAATTGCTGAAGTAATTTAAATATCTGACAGGAAAAAACACAGGCTGCCAGCCTCACACAAGACATATTTCAAGGGCAGAACTGAAAAACAATATTTACATATTGTATAAATACAGCAGTTCAAAAAAAAAAAAAAAAAAAGAAATTAATGAAGTCTTACTACCGATAGCAAAGAACTTGGAAAACCTGCATAGTTTACATTATTTTTAAATGTCTTAAATAAAACCCCAGAAAATACACAGCTCTTCTTACAGTCTCAGAAATAAGCTGTATAAAACTATTTAGGAGTTTGTCAACCCTGTAACAGCCAGATACAGGTGGTGAACTCCACAGCTCAGTTGTACTTAGCATCCTTTCCCCAGGGTACACAGCTCTTGGTGCTGCTATGGGTACTAGAAAAATATTGAAACAATTCATCCAGCAACTGCTGTTAACTGTCCCCTAAAATCTCCCCCAAGAGGACATGATGCTTCACCTGTAGTTTCCCAGGATAGATTCCCTACCTTGAGGCATCCTGCCATTTCATATGGTACAGGTCTGCTTCCGTACATTTCTAGAAGGTTTCTCCAAACCATTCCGATGCCCTGTCATTCTACAAATGACAACCATATGTGATGGGAAAGTTCACTGATTTCACATTCTGTATTACAATGAGCAGTTGATAAAGCTTTTAAAACCCCCCAAGTGTTTACTGATTCCCAGGAACTACCTTCCAATCCAAGATTAATATAGGCTAACCAATGGCAGAGTTCTTCAACAAATCCATCCTCCCGATATTCAGCCTGATGATCGTAAATGTCAAGACAGCATTACTAGTCATTATTTATCCCTCATTATTTTTTCCCTCAGTGGTATTTGTGTCACCTGATTCCAAAGTTTACTGTGCACTAACTTCAATGGTGGTAATTTTTAATCATCGTGTCTAGTTTCATGATTTGTAGTTTCCTATTATGTTTTCTTCCATTACAGTTCTAAGCAGGAAGAGGTAAAAGCACTACCATTTCTATTGCCATCTGTTATCTTCATAACTTTACATCAGCATTATATGAGCTCTGTCTTGCCTGTATGGTCTGAAGAGGTATTGAACCAAGGGCTTTGATATGCACTAAATGTTCTTTTTACAGCGTTCTTGGGCAGTTGCCAAAGCATCAACAGAGTTAGCAAACCTTTCGGAAAGCTACAAGACACACTGCACAATAGGTAGGTGAAAACTGTTTTCTAGGTAGAAGATGAGCATTTTGCATCCATTGAGATGGATGTGTAACATGTTACTAAGATGATGTGGAACACTGCCCCTGGAACCCTGCTGGCTTTCTTCCCCTGCAGCAGTTCAGCCATGGAGAGATACCTGAACCATCCCATGAGCAGCACATGGCTGAAACACTCTGTGTTGGCCAATTTTAGAGTGACAGAAAGAGCAGATGCAGTGGAGTGGGGAGGCCTATTTTCAGCTAAAAGTAAAGTAACACAAAGGCACCTTGAGGAAAACACCATTTGGCATTTTCATGTGATCAGAAATAGATTTCATCCCCTGAATTAAATCCTAAAATGTCATCCCAGTTCATTCCCAAGACAGACTGGAACAAGGGTCATGTAAACAACACCTTTGCTTCCAGCCATCTACATCTTACAGAAATTACTAACAATAGACATCAGTTTACAAAGACCCATCCCACCCTGCTTCCTCCTCATTTACTTTCTCATCTCTTTAAGACCAGAGGCTGATAACTGCTTCTGTCTTAAACAATGTTAAAAGGGACAGTAGTCATTCTTAGTCACTTACTTTATACAAGGAAACACTACAGCAACACTGTCATAAGGAGGTCCCTTCCCCTCTGACACTTTCAGTGACTGGAAAACTCACCTGTTTCTCTTCTTATTCAAAAAGACCTTGACTGCTGTGAATTAGCACTTGCAAACACACAACAGGGGAGTACTGCTGCCCCTGTGCTCCTGAGAAGACATTTTTTTCTGCATGAGGCAGCAAAAAAAATTAGTATGGGGTACAGAAACAGACCAAAATTACTTGGTCCTAGTTTTAAGAAGCACAGGTAAGCAGAGGTGAGGCAAAAATAATAGTTTTACTATTGGACATCTATCTACATTTATCTAATAGACATTTGGATAATTAAGCATGAGAGAATGGAAATTCACTTCTGTTGCCATATTGCAGCACTGTATATTCCCACACAAGAAATGCACACTCATAATTTGAGAAGACAGAGAAGAACCTTACAAATTCTTTCAAAAGGAATATTTTTGACAGAGTAACATGTCTTCAAAACTGGGAGTCACTCCCCATGCACATTCCCACAATTTAGCTTAGCATGTAAGCAACTTATCTGAGGCAGGAAAACCTCAACTGCATTGGGCTGAAAGTCAGGTCTTCCAGTTCTTGGTTAGTGCTCTACAGAAAGAGACAGATAACCCATCCTCTGACTGTAAAAGGTTGTTTCTTCCAAAAAAACCCGCTAACAGCTGAGACCATACTGCAGTTTGCCATAGGTGTGCTCTGATACAAATGCATGAGATGTTAATTCTTGGAGCACATGCAAGAGACTGACCTCTTCAGAGGATTTAGGCAAAGCAATACTTAAACTAAGATTCATCCCATCTTATTACAGCACTTCACGGAGACGTCCAAGTTGCAAAAACCACCACGCCACATAGGCTCATTATGTAATGGGTGGAGACTGACAGGCACCTTCACGCTGTGATTCATGTGTTAGATACATATTGGCTGCAAAGAATGGAAATGTTTGAAGATGGAACAGAATCAGTGTAGGAACATGGGGAATTATTAGTCAGAGAAAAGGCCCACTGTATTAGAAACCTCCTATAATATGGGGATTGGGATTTGGGTACCAAGTCCATTATCAGGCAAAGCTCTCATTTAGATTTGTTCTTTTGCCTATTTCTTAAAGCAAATGAAAAGAATAAGAAATAAAGTAACACAGAATTAACCAGTTTATTACCTGGATTTGCAGATAAACATGCAGTAAGTGCCCTGTGCTGGACTCAATTAATAACAGTGTGCTAAGCCTTTAAAGTTCTGAGGGCAACTATCAGCATTGAAACATCTTATTCTGCCTGATATATGTCATCTTTTTACTGATAAATTAATATTTATTATTGCAAAAAAATAGGTCAAAATGCAACCACTCATTTAAATTGTCTTTAGGAGTTATGAATAATGATAGGTGCAAAATGGACTAGCAGCTTATGGTCAAAAGCCATTAAAGTAGAATTACTGTATTTCAGCAGATAAATGCAAGAAACAGATCACTTTAACAACAGGAATTCAGATAGGAATTCAAATAATAAAATAATTGTTTTCTGGCTACCTGTCTCTTCCCTGAACTTGTCAAGTTTCTTTAGACAAGTTATTATATATTAAATAAATCTGGACAAAATAAGTTCGTATTCAACTATAAAGTAATAACTTTCTCTACACTGGACAGTATATGCAATGCTGACAAATGATAACCAGTACAAAGATTCCAGAGTAGGAATCCAATGATAGTGCCAATGTATGAATTATTAATACTTTGTCTTATTAATTAATATTTTTAATATTAATACAATGTATGAATTATTAATACAATTAATACCCATTTCATAAAACACTCTGTGTACTTGGTGACTGAAACAGCAGAAAGCCTACTTGACTAATTTTTTTCTCAAAGTATTATATGTAAGTATCTAGTAATGAAAGCTAGGTAGTCACTAATAAAATATTAATTTTAATTAGCTCAGTTAGTAGATGGTTGTATTCAGTGAAAGCAAATGGCACTGCTTTTACAAAACTGTAAGAGAATGATAGCTCAATAAGCAGAGCTAAACTCACTAAACTCAATATGTTTCTCACAAATTGTTAACAAATTTCCTTCTTCTGTCACTTGCTGATCAGCTGAACAAGTTACAGATTTATAATGTAAAAATGAGAATTACTGAAAAAAGTAAAATATTAAAACTATGCAAAGTTCAGTGCATATGCTGACAGTCTGAGACAAAACAAGGCTCTCATCTAAATGCTGCTGCCTAAAAAAGCTAGATGTCTGCTTCGTCATCCAACTTAGTCATCTGCACTCTCCTTTGGGGGAGTCTCATTCTCACTGCTGACTACACGAAAAGCACAGAACAGTTGTTTAACTGGACACATACCTTCGGATGACTAAGATTTGTTTAAATGTCTAGATGAGTCACTGGTTGCCACCAGCACCATGGACTTTTTCTAAGCCATTTTTCTTTTTAACTGCAACAGTTCAATGATCCAGATCATTGCGAGGGCTTCCAAATGCTAACAGCAACATAAGCCAGAGGACAAGAAGATCCAGCTCAAACCAAGGAGGATGCCAGACCTTCTCTATTCCTTCTCTATTGATGGCAGGGCAGATTTATAGAAGAATTAAGAAAATTGCTTCTCACAGTACAAAGGATGCTATTATTTTCTTGGCGTGTTTTTGGAGCAGCAATTCTTTTTGCCTGTACAAGCAGAGAATTCACTGGGTAGTAGTTTCCACTTGGAAGTAGAAAATTCTGCTTTGAAAATCTGCTAGTGATTTCTAGTTATTAACCTTCATGATATTTATTTTAGCTAATTAACTAATATTATGCAGTAATATTTGATGCCAAAATTATACTTAACTCAATCCCATTATTTCACTTGATTGTGATCAGTGATCTATAAATAATTATACTCTTTATAATATCACTATTTCACAGACAAAAGAAATTATCTCAACTTTACAGTTCTAGAAAACAACCTTGACAGTTGTAAAAAGCATCGATATCAGATATAGGAATCACCACTATCACATACAGGAACCTAGATATTGGAGCTTTAAACACGTGAATGAACTAAAATGACACTTAAGAATGGAAAGGAGTTTGGATCGCTGAAGAAATTGTCCCAGTGAATACTCAGCCCTATGCAGTTAGTCTATCAGCTACAATAAGTATAATGAAATTCTACAAGGTTGTCTCTCTAGTTTCAGGAATAAATGTATGATTTTAAATATTTAATTATAAGCTAAGAAAATTACAAAACCTGAAATGCTTGTGAATAGCAATACTAGTTATAACTAGTGGTCCAAACAAAAACTGGCACAGGACTAACAGCAGCCCAATGGAGAGGAAAGGTGGCAACAGGAAGAGTACTCACAATGGACAGCTGAACGGGAACCCACAACATCCCACACATGTGTTTAACAGCGGGAAGTGCAATCGCTATTCCTGCTCTGAGACAGGGTTTCTAGCAGCACCCCAAGTGATGACACCTCATGTGTGGAGGAGAAAGGAGAGGTGGCAGGGGAAGCTGGCAACAGGTCAAGCAGTGCTATGAAGGAGCTGTACAACAGCAATGTCTTCAAAGTAGTAAAAATACTACAAACAACTGAAACCAACTTGGAGTTATTATCCAAATGTACCACTTAGACATCCTCAACCCAAATCACTGCTGCTTACATCTCTATACTTATTTTATGGGAAAAGTAGTTAGCCAGTTGAAAAAGCACTACTCAGGACACCAACTGGTAGGTGGTGCATAACCTGGAAAATAAAAACATATACAGAGGAGAAATGGACCTCAGGTGTAATTTGCTAGACCCCACAGAGCAGCTCTTCAGCTGGGGGATATAGTATTCAGCTATCAACTTGTCCCAGAAAAAGAAGCTTTTGTGACAAATCCCGGGACAATTTCCAGCCAAAACTGAATAAACGTCAACCCAGGAAGACAGAGGACCACACACAAAGCAAGGACCTTCTGATTGCAGCTAGTAAAGGCACAGCAGATCAACATGGCACAACCCACAGAGGCCAGCAGGACCAGCTGGAAATACAGGCACAGAAAGGCACAGCCAGGACAAGAGTACTCTAAACTCTGCAAACAAGCTAATTTCCAACAACGGTCATTGCCAAAACAAGATGCCAGCTGTATGTGGTAGACATAGCTGACTCACTCTGAACCTTTCAGTTCAGACAGACTCCACTGTTAAGTCTTTAAAATCGGGGAAACATAGCTCCCTCCAAAGTCCACACACTGCAGGGAGTAAAATGAGGGAATGGATGATGAACACTTTGCTAGATCTGCACAATAAACACTTTGAGAAGCAGGAAAACAGAGAAAGAATGACAAAACCAGCAAAGCAGTCAATATTCCAGAATGGCTGTTGAGGCAGCTTTGCAGATCTAGTTCCAGATGCATAGCAAGCATAATGGCATCAATTACACCTGGTTCACATTTTAAAATACTGAGCGCCTACAGAACAAGTACCAGTGCGGGAATGGTATTCCACACAATACACTGAACAGCAAGACAATTTCTTCAAGGAACTGCTCTCTCTCCAAAGAAGATCCAAAACAAGATATTCTAGCCTCCGTATCTTGACCCTTTATCAAGCGACATGAAGCAGTAAACACAGGGTAGTTTCCTCAACCTGATGAGAAAGCTCAAATAAACAAGTATGCATGTTGGCAATGGCATAAACCTCCAGCTTCTCAGTTGCTGTATCTAACTCAACCTTTTTTATCTCCATTTGATTCAAAAGTTTCCCAGGTGAGAAAACTAAAGCAAGCAACTTCCCCTCTCCCCACGACTGTAGTTTCCAGTTTCCTCTCCACACTCTCAGTTCCATTCACACAGGAACACAACTAAGGACCTTATCTTCAGCGACCAAACAAGTCAGGTGTCAGCCCTGCCCCCATAAACCCCATGCTGCCTTCCACTGTTAGTGCCTGAGTTTATTTACTCAAACCCATAAAAGGATTCATTAACTTCCTGCATCAACAAATTAAAGACTCTATTCACCCTACTCCAAAGTGCCAAGGGGTAACCAAGAATGCCCAGGCAGCAGACTCATCACGCCCACATCTCTTGTCTTGCAAACATTCAGACTTGCAGGGTTGATCATCCCACAGAAAAGATGTTACCTTTTATTCCCACTAGTGAATTTAATTTTCTCTATTTCATTCAGAAGCTCCCCTTAATGGTTTCCTTAAACTCACAGATTATGCAATTTCTCATGCCACAATGTGAGTGGGCAAATGCAGGGTAGTAAAGAATTTGGTTGCACATAATCTATTTTCTGGGCAGAAAAAACATTGTACCACTAAAAAATAATAATTTGTTTGCTTCATTTAGTAATATTGAAAATTCATTCAACTGATAACACATAAAAAACCATTGACTAATTTTCATCGCAATTGATTAATTACAAGGATGTCTCAATGTGATTGAATATTCAATCTCTGCAGCATCTGTCATACTTTAAAAATAGCAATGGAGTATGTTTCCCTAACCACCAGCTGGAAGTTTAATTGGTTAAATGGTAAGTTTTAGCACTTACTTCCAGAAGAGATAAGATAAATATGAATTATTTTTTCCAGTAATGTGCATGCTGTGCATGCTACTAAAAAAAGCAGTGAATGCGTTTGGGAAAGTCTGCATCCTTTTCATATCCCTTATCAACTCCTGAGGCACATACCAAATATAATCAGGGTTAATTTCTTTTTTAAACCATTTATTTTTCAATTTATTATGACATCATACCTAGTGACACCATATTTTAAAATTATACTAGGCTTGTTTTAGACAGTAATTAGTTCTATATAAAACCCAACAGCTTTATTGAATATAAAGTAATGACATTATCACTTCAGAGCACAAACTGAATTGAAGCTACCTAATAAATTCTTCAGCAGAGACAACACATCTCAGAGAGAACATTATTCTACCATTAATTTTTATTATATGAGCAAAAGTAGATCATAGCAGCTCATGAGGAAAACGAGCAAAACCAGACGCTGTATTTATGTTAGCATAGTGTTTTAGCTTCTGTTAGTAAACAGAAATACATTTGTATGTAATATTTAATCTGAGGTACCTGACACTTACCTTGGTAAAATGGGAGACCTTTTGTTCATTCAACAGAAGAAACTTCTGATGAGGACAAATGTATCATTGTGTTATGAGCAACTTTTTACAGCACCACACATTAATTTCTTTTTTTTAAAATTCTTACTCTTGAACAGTTTTAAAAGCAAACAATATTCACTTTCTTAGCCAACGAAACCCTCAGCCACTGCTATTTGACTTATTTTACTTCAGATTTCAAAAGGAAAATTTCAAAAAGCACACTAAGGAAAGAAATAGAAACTACTTTTGCAAAACTAATATTTTAACTTTACTCTTTTTACAGCAAAACACCACCCTATAGCAATCAAAATTCAATTGAAATCTCAAAGAACTTTAAATTCTATTAATTATCTGGGTTTATTTTAAAAGTGGTTCTTCATTGTCCTGAAACTCTGGATCATCAATACTCTAAGACTAGAATTTATATGCTAATAAAATCACATTAAAAAACCCAGATAGAAAGCAAAGAGTGCAAAAGCTCTGAAAAGACTCAGTTTTTAGCAGCTATTTCTTCTTAACTTTTTCTCTAAAATGTCAGTAAATTTACTGACAAAGTATTTCTAATAAAACAGTATTTTATGGACACTGTATTTTTTGTAGTATAAGCACGCTTATCAACTTACATTACTGCATTTTCACTACAATTTCAAAGAACTTCACAAATAAATAGTTCAAAACTCTCACACGAAAATTTTTGTGATATGTGAAAAATACTTAAAGATTATCATGCAGGTGATCTATGTTCACCTTATACCTGAAATTTTAAAAAAAGTATGGAGTACAACCAAAATGGTACCTTCCGTACAAGTACAGCAGCCTTGTAGACACACAGAGATGCAGAGAGGAAGTGTTTTATCAAGTCACACACCAAAAAAAAATCTGATCACCTTTCTTAGTCGAATCACATTTTAGAACTTCAGTAACCACACAATGTAAAAGAATGCTAGCCAGCTAAGATCGGTAGAGCAGAAGTACTTCTTACTGCTAACACCACTAGTCATATGTCCTTTTGCATTAAGTGAAATCTTCAGTCAAAAAAACAGAGAAGGAAAGGCAGTGAGAAGAGAGGGGCAGCACTGAAGCTGCAGATTGTGGTGAAAGAATGTTCCAGACTGCCAGCGCCTGGATCTCCCAAACTGAGCTGGGGAATAGTCCTGAAAGAGCAGAGCAAGGTGATTGGAAAACACCACGCAAAGCAGGCCAAAAATCA
The DNA here is from genome assembly GCA_036630365.1 of Acanthiza pusilla. Lineage (NCBI taxonomy): Eukaryota > Metazoa > Chordata > Aves > Passeriformes > Acanthizidae > Acanthiza > Acanthiza pusilla. The sequence continues at coordinate 25,661,899 of JAXCHO010000079.1, forward strand.
AACACTTATCATGCTCAAGCTTAAAGACCAAAAGCTGCATTTTGCTGCTGAGCTCTGCGCACAGGGACCACAGGCGGCTCCCACGCACGAGGTTTGCTCCTCTTCCCAGCGCGGCGCTCTGAACCAGCGGAGCACATTCAGGACAAGCCGCACAGCACGGCGCCATGGCCTAATCAACATAAAACAAAGCCAGCGCTGGCACCGGCAGCTCATCATTTACAAACATGTGACTGACATGAACACAGTGGCATCTTTGTTCTCCTTCTGAAGCAATTATCAAAGAAGATTCAATGTGGAAAACTGACAAAAAGGCATGTGCAAGTAGGAAATTCTTCACGGGATTTATCTGAACACAGCTTCAAATACTGGAGTTTCTCATTTAGTATTTAAAAAAAAAAGTTCAAACTGCTTCACAGTTCTGAATTCATGGAATGATACTGAACTTGCTTCGAAAGGTTTAAAATAGAATTACATATTTACTTGACTTTTATAATAATATCTATTTAGGAAATAAGAAAACTGTGACTGCACACTTACAACATTATGCTGTTAAGTATTTCAGGAATAAAGTTTAAACACTGGCTTTTATCTGGAAAATCAGTTTAAAATTTGAAATTAAAATATCAGCAGAAGCCGACTTATGACATCACAGTATCAAAGTATTAAATCTCTTCTGTTTCACTAATTTCTAATGCTCACTTAAAAAGAAAGCATAACCCATCTGTAGCTCAGCTCTATTTCAGAAGCAGAAGTACTTCAGTGGTCTGGTGAAAGCTGTTCCTCACACATGCAGAAGCAGGAGAGAGAATCCCAGTGAAGCTCTCCTCCTCCAGCCTTTGGAGTGTGAAACACCAGACACTTACACTGCTGCCTACAGAAAGAGCTCTACAGGTGACTTGGTAAGATCCTTCTTGTGTGTGATGAAAGGTGAACCCAGGTTTGCCAGCTACCTGCTGATCTCGATTAAAAGTATTAGGAGTTTATCAAGAAGTAGTATCAGGCTACACAAACTGACATATATTCTGGAATGCTTACCAAATAGGTAAGCTGCCCTAAAAGAGGACCAATATTAATAATAATACAAAAAGGAGTGGGAAATACAATCTCTGCAGAGCAGAACACTTAGTAAGAGCAGAAATGGTCTCTGCCATTTCTAAAAATATTTCTGCCAACATATTGTTTTCTGTCAAATATACACTGAAGACATTTGATGATATTATCTTTGGTGTTTACACCTAATGGCTATAAAATTAGCCTCATATTCATAATTTGGAATATAAAGTTTAAAATATTTTAACATAAAGTGAAAAGTGTGCATGTAATACTTGCAGCTGTGTTTTACCTGCAGAACATCTTTCCTCCTGTTTGTGCCCTATGAATTGAATTTAACTGTTTTCAAAAGAATTAACATCGTTTTGACTGGGGGGGAAGGGGGGGCGGGGAAGACAGACTACATTGTTTTTAATGCTGAAACAGATCTGGTATGCCAGACCAGTATGCACAAATGTCTAGTCTATTTGTGTTTATTTTCAGCATACAATTTCAGAAACACTTTTTCAAATAGCCACAATATTAATATCTGTTTTCCATTAAATGAACATACATATTGAATAGTTCCTGAATGTTCAAAGTGTATTAAACATATTTTTCTTTTTATTTTTCATTTTCATGTACTTACAATTATAAATTTCATTGTACTGCAGCAGACGTTTTTTAAAAAATAAAGTGTTAGGTTGGTTGGGTTTTTTTTAAGTAAAATGGGGGAACTTGGGAACAAATGGAGCAATAATTTTTTGAGTGAAAATCTACTACATTCCACTTCAGAATTAAGAGCACAACCAAATTCATCTAAAAGTTCCTTCCAGATGGGCACAATTATGGAATGATCTTGCAGATGTGTACAGATGCACCCAAACATCAGCAAAAGCATGTTTTCAGCTTTCCAGGCATACCTGCTTCAGGCCACACTTAGCATTGCAGGACTGTCACTCCACAGGCCTTTTTGCACACTTTCAGCCTAATAAACTGTCTGAATAAACCGAATTGTTTAAGTAAGGCATTGGACTATTTAAGCACATTTATCACCTCCTATCACCAACTTACTTCTTTCAGAACACCTCTTCAGGAGAAAGTCTATTTCCTATTGAGTTTCTTGTCCTAAATTACACTCCGGCATAGTCCCTCTCTCCCTTTCAGCATGGGTGAGGAGTGAAGAGTATCACCCAGCCCACTTTTATGGCAAACCTGGGCTAAATGTGGGTAATGTGAATATTGTTATCATGCATCTTCACCTTGGGTAGTTTGAGAGAAATTATTTCAAAACATAATGGTGAACAAAAGGTTTGAAATCCTCTGACCTAGTCTTTTTTTTTAAATACATGGGTCTTACTCAGACACTTACTTCATGTTCAGAGAGAACTAGGTTAAATGAATTATTATGGGAATATGTCTACTTTTCCTCCTGAGTGATTAACACAGGCATAAATACTTACTTTTTAGATGCCTAAATTGAGCTAGATGAGTATCAACAAAATATGTAAGGAAGCATTCTGAGGGATCATGAAAATGGACAGACTTCCCCACACTTCCCAAGGCCTGAGCAAATAACTGCAGAGGAGCAAGGCTGCCCCAAGGGAAAGACAGCAGCAATGGCTCCATACTGTGGACACTGTCCAGATTTTTTCAGCTCCTACCAAAAAGAAAATTCTTTGTATTTGAGACTCAGCTGACACAACTCTTGTGCATGTTAAGAAGAAGATAAAATCATCTAAGGGAACTAATTATGGAAAGGAATCTCTGTATAACTATTGAAGTAATCTTTTCTCGCTTTCCCAGTTAGACAGGGTAAAAATACTTCACATTTCCACAGGGTTAACACAATTTGTTTCCAACCTGTTTACAGAATACTATTCTCAAGAGATCAGATTTAATGAGCAAGGGTATGTCAAAAAGTTAAAGGAATACAGATCTGAAGCTACTTGACTAAAGCTCTCTAGCAATCAAGCATATGAAAAATATTTAATAGGCAAGGAAAGCTGGAGGTAAATGAACACTGAGAAGGCATTTTTATTCAGTCAAATGAATTCGTAACAGTGGAACATAAGAGTAACTTGATTGGGATTCACGTCATTCACTTAGTAATCTCTACAGCATAAAGGCCTTTTCTTACACATTAGATTACTGAATTAGATGGTTCAAATGTAAAGAACTCTAATGTTCTTCCAAGAACTTGGGTGAAATTCATTAATTCAACTGATTCTATTTTGAAAACTTCTTGAGAGCTGCTACAATTCATTGTTAACTGTAACATCATGCCAAGAACAACACTAAATAATATGGGTTAGAGGCTTTGTCTAGCTACTCTGAAAGAATCTACTTTTATTCTGGTATTTGCTGTGTCACACAAATTGTACTATGCTGAGAATGTTGTATACTGTCACTGTTTGTCTAACTACTGGGAAATTGCCAATAGAAAGAAAAATGGGAAATTGTTCCAATGAAGTGGTTTCCTGAACAATCTTGGATGAAAAGTCTCTCCATATGACTTTTGAGCTGTACCTCTATCTAACACTTCATCTCTATCCAACACTTCCTCTCCATCCTTCTGTAGTCTCTTACATCTAAGGATCTTAGAGCTTTTGCCAATACTTGTTACACTTCATTGCAACCCTATACAGAAAGAAACAAATCCAATCACACCACTCTATGATAAATAAACAATGAAAATGTCGTAAAGTAAGACAACATTATAATGGCCTGGAAAATACTTAACTTTAAAAAAATCTGTGTTGTTTGGTATTAGGCTTGTTTTCATATAGTATAGATTAAATTAATTACATAGATTACATTAAATCTCTTATATACAGCTTATACTTCTGAGAAATTGCGTTTTCCAAACTGGTTTTCTGTTTGGACTAACACTACCACAATTTCAAGTTTAGTTCTTTTGCCTATATGTCTCAGCTATGAAGCAACATACGACTACTGTAATTTTCTTTGGCAAGACACACCCATAATATATTATGAAAAGCCATATATGCCAGGAGGAGAGATTTTTGGTGATACACAATGTAGTTAACACCTAAGGCCACTAAACCACAAATTTTACTTTCAGCTTTCTGGAACAGCAAAACTAAGCAATGACAGGATCACTAGGAGATGCACTTGAAGAGATTCTGTGACCAAAATGGCCACAGTAACAGTTTAGTGTACACATGTATAATGTATACCAGCAATCATCCTCAGTAATTCCAGCATCAAGGTCTCATAACTTCTGAGAACACTAACACACAGCTTTTACAAAACAGTCCATCTTGGTTAAGGTTAATCTAAAAGTAAATAACCCTTCTCTTTAAGAAAATACATTTTACTGTATTTTACTGCTATTTCTTGCATTTTCAAATTCCAGCTTTACAGCCCTGCTGCACTTTGTATGTCAAATTAAATGGCTCTCTAACAATAGTTTTCTCTTCCCAGTGCAGGTACTCAGAGTTGACTTGATTTTTGATCAAGTCAAATCTGTACTCCTCTTTATAAACAAAATAAATTGAGCTTCTTAAGTCAGTCGTTGCAAGGTGTTTTTGCTAGACCACAAAGCATTTTTGTAATAAGCTATATTCCTTCAGACCTTTCACAATTGTGAAAAAAGGAAGAAATGACAAACCATTGCTCATTGCCAAACTCTGTTTCTTTTGCTTTGGAATATAAGTGCAGGAACTAAACAAAGCATTCATATGATTTCTTAATAAAATTGGTATTATTTCATATGATAAATTAATTTGGAGACTTCTCATATGGCTATATAGCCTTTCACACAGTTGTAGAGAGAGCTGAACTCAATGATCCTTTTGAGTCCCTTCCAACTCAGAATATTCTGTGGACCTAAAAGGTCTCCAATTCATGATTTGTCATATTCACATGAACATACTCCCACACATGCACACACACTCTTCCTGTTAACAGTGCCCTTTCAATGACTTAAGTTTCACAACAACTTTAGGATTACTGCTATTAAAGTAATAGTAATATTTCAACAAACAACACATCATATTTCTTCTCTGTTAAGGACATCCAAAGGCTCCTTCATGGATTAGGAAACTTCAAACTGTATTAAATCAACAAAAGCATTAGTCATAGTCATCTACCTAAATAATATAATTTTCTAATGTATTTTCTCATGTGATAGAATTCCTGATTCATCATTCATTTCCAAGAAACATGAATTACACTTTTGTGGGGGCATTAAGTCATCATAATATTTACTTTATAAATGTTACTTTATTACTAAGCACTTAGCTGTAAACTTGTATGGAAGCAAAATTAAATCATTTTTGCAGCTGTCAATGTGCCACACATTTCTACAGTACCAGATAAATTCATAATCACGCTGCTGATTGTCAGCAAAACTACAATGGACAGTTTTATATTTGCTGGCAAACAAATGTCACAGAGTCCTCTGAGAGCCATGCTGTGCCATGACTGCTGCATGCAACACAGTGGAAAATCGTATTTCTGGAAGGGTTAACCACTACTCCCCTGCCCGTTAAAGACTGAAGGCCACAAAAAAAAAAAAGAGATAATTGACAAAGTGTTGGGAGATTGTAAGTGGTTCAGTCATTACTGGGCTTGATCCAGGTCTGAAAGAAATCACTGAAAGAGTCCCCCTGATGATGCAGACTGTAAGTAACACTCCAAAAATAAATCTTATTCGAGTATAGGCGTGAAGTTGTCTTCTATATTTTACACATTTATAACTACTAAGAAAAGCAAACTGCTACCACTTATCAGTTTTATTTTTAGCACCTATCTCTCTGAAATACTTAATTAGGTAATGTTCCACTTTACTACAACATTTAGCTCTGTAGGAACACCAATAAATGGTACACAAATTAAATGCAAGGCAAGGCTAAGGTATTTTATGACACCTCTTTGCAATTCAGAAGGCACAATAAACATCAACCAGTTCACAAAATAATCAAATATTGACACTTCCCCAATAAAGCAGGGCATCTAATAAAATTGGTGATGAAATTAACAGGAACTAATACACTAAGAACATCCATCATTGCTGCCTGTGTTTTTGTCCTCTTTGTCTTTCCCTTCCTTTTTCATTCTTCATGCACTATCTGTCATGAGAAAATGGCTTATTTTAGAGATCTTCAGGGATTCTCCATGAGCACACCTGGTCTTTCGCCTGTTTCAAATGCTAGTGTTTTCACTTTAAATAAACGTTACATTCTGGAACAATTTCCCCAGGACCAAAAATGCATTTTTTTCTTTAGTACGAGTTATGTTAGGCCTTTCTGAGTAGTTTTTGCTGAAACATATGCTCCAAGGTCATTGCTTTCGAATACATTTTCATCCTAAAAAAGTGTAAAAGTTAGTGTGACCTACTTTATGATACTTGTATGCTGACATTGCTTTCAAATGAACATCTAATTTGTACGATTAATGACACAGGTGAACAGTTTAATGGGATATGGGAATTATTTACCCTGAACTGAACGGGAGGGGAAAAAAAAAAAAATCACTCCACACATAGGCGAAGGAGAGTTGTGTGTTAGTGGGTGAAGCTTGCATGACCTGATGAAAAAAAAACCTGGAACCTTATTATCCCAGAATATTCATTTGTAGCTTCCCCATAATTTTTCTTAGGCAAAATTGTGCACACTAACAGAATTTGTCTCCTCCCTAATACTAGTATATGCCACCAAGACCCCTGTGTGGCTCTGTCCCCATTACTGCGGCTGCTATCCTGAAGATGAAGACAAAACAGAAGTGTTAGTTCATGGCAAAGCCAGTGCTAATCTGCCTTGGCTAAAAGACATCCTTTCATAACAAACTAATGTTTCAATTTTATGGTACCATTTCTAAAACTACTTATGTGATTTGTGCAAAATTATAATTGCATCTTATTTACACTATCTAGGCGCAGTGTTGACAGTTATATCAGTGTGGCAACATGGAAGAAATTGTTGGTTAATTGCTGAAGAATTTGTTCAGAAGCCCAGACATATTTTGCAGTTATTGTTGAGCCCCATTCTCCTGGACTGTCTTCTTAGCAATTAACCCAATTAAGCGAATTTAAAGTTAGGTCATGCAGGTTTATGAGTGCCAACAGTAATGTTTCTGATAGTGGAAAAGGCACCTTCTGTTATGCACCTTTACTGTCCTGAGTTTCCATGGGATTTAGTGTGTTTTGAATTTTTTTCCCAAAACTAGGATGACAATTTCCTAAATCAAAAGGATCACCACCTGTAGCTCTCTAGGAGCTATAAATTTCCAGGATAGTAAGCAGAATGAATAACAGACCTTAAACAAATTACTGAATTACTGAATTAGAGAACTGAGGGAAGGGGGGAGAGGACTGTGGGGGTATGGACAGAAAAACAAGAAATTGAAATGGAATTAAATGACCAAGAGCAACTGTATTTTATCCACAAATATATCACAGAACCAGCATGTGATCAGTGAGCTACATTTCACTTGAGATGGAAAATACTAAGGATGCTTGATGAAGTCTTGGACTGTGCTGAAAATAGAGATGTGGTCCATACAGATCAGAAGGTGGCCATTCCTTTTTTGTCATAGCTGGGGATGTGCCATTTTGCCATCATTAAAAATGCACAGTGTGTATGCTTGGCCATCAAGCACACTGAATCTAAATAGTGTAAGTGACATGATCAGTATAGTTAGAACTATCCATATATACTATGCTCCCCTTTTTGTCCTTGGACAGAGTCTCTTAAATCAACTATCACATCTTTTTCTTACAAAGGACTACTCTTGAAGTGTTTGCTTGCATGCACTGCACGTCGCCTGGTACTGGAACTATACTACTCATCTCAATTTGTCGACATGACTGTGGGATATGGATTTTGAGTTTGTTACATGCTTTGATACCACACTTCATTATTTACCATGAGGCTGTAAATCTCTTTGGCAGTGTCACTAAGTAATTAAAGAAGTGGTGAGGTCAGAAGAACAAGCACAACTCAAAAACTTCTTTCTCAAAAACTCTTCTTCCTCTTGAACCAGAAAACAAGCTCTATTCACAAGAGGATCTGCCTTGGGAAAGATGAACTGCAGGTGTCATCTGTCAATCCACAGTGAGTCACTACAACTTCCTTCAGCTTCAGAACAAACTCCCAAAGAAAAATGTGATTAGCAAGCTGTTGGCACAGATGAATCCACACTCACCTGGGCTCAGGCATTTTGTCAGGAAATAGAGAAAATATTTCTGTCTCAGCCCTCAACTTGAAGCAATCACAAACAGCCCATTATGTTACATATGCATTTATATGCTAACAAATCCAAAGAAATGCCTTCTGTAGTATAATATAGGGCCTAGTTACTAATAAAAGCTTTCCAGAGTGAAAGAAGACAAAATGAAACATATTTTTCTGAGGCAGGGGGAAAAAATTGATAAAACTAGATATTAAAGACCTTCATATATATGGCACTTTTGCTGAATATCTGGCCAATCCATACAATACTTGGAATTTTTTAAAATTTCATATGTTCTTCAAGATAATCTATATTATACAGCTATGTCTACTCTAGAAACTGAAGATGGTCTGAACAATATTACCTGACACAGAGTTCTACTGCTATAGCCCATATCCACACTACTGCAGACAGTAGAGTCAAGCAGACACAAACTCTCTCCTGGGAAATGGTTTGGGACCATATTAACTCATGAACTATGGTCAGGATTGTTTCTCCATGTCCCAGCAAGAAACCCTTCTAACAACTTAACTGGACAGGCAGCTGAACACAGCTCTCTTGATTAGCATAGTACAGTTACAAGGCAAGTGTTCCTAAGATCAGCTCCACCAAGAGGTACAAAGGCTGAGTATTACCCCTACACATTTACATATTGGGCAGAACCAGTATTTCAAAAATCCTGCAATTAATAGCTTCTGATTCTAACTGACCATTCATAGCACTTGAGTTTAAATGTCTAGATACTATTTGTGAGACTTACTTTTTCTTACATTTAAAGGCTTATCTTTTAGTTTGGTCTCACACTTCTGTCTCCTCTCACTGGTCATATTCAACTGCTCATCGTTTTTGCGTTCATTAGAGGAGCTGCACACACTATTTCAGATTATCAGCAAGTCTAACCACACAGAATTTAAGATGTTCCTCTTTACCTATAAAGCCCATTAAAATTTTGAACGTTATCTCAATGTGTTGTCAGCATATAGGCGCTGACTTTGTTTGGCATCCACCTTTTCTCAGTACAGACAATGCACTTGAAAATGATGATGCTCTGGATGACAGTGCTGAGATTGCCTTAAAGCTATACAGCATCTGGAAATAATGAGCATGCAATTTTCATGTGACATGCATACATGAATACACACATATGAGTGGCAACACGAATTCTTAGCTTATATGAAAAAGCAGCCAACATGTGAATTACTAACTTCTATGTCTTTACAAACAATGAACATTTCATATCCAGATGTATAGCTATATCTATAGATACATCTCTCCATCTGGAGCCCCACACCAAAGTCACTGTGCTTCATGTACAGTCCATTACCATATGTATTGTTCTCAAGATAAAAAAGAGCTTGTCGTCTGGCCCAGACTACCTTCTCTGTAGACATTAACTTCCATCCACAGTCACATCTTTACAAGAGAATAAATTTTTAATTACAAAATGTCACTTCAAACACAAACAGTCAGTTCTTTCCACAGTAAAACCCAAAAATAGGATGGGTACTAGAACTAAAAAGTATAACAGGAATCAAGATATATTTTCAGTTACCAGCAAAACAAAATAAACTAATATATTGAGACAATTCTTGAAGTAATTTTTTTCAACTTTAACCTGACTTATGTGCCAAACCATGAAGACTCACCAGGAGCTTGTTGGAGAGGGGTGCACAGGCTAAGAGCTGGCATGGCCATGGGAAACACTGCAATTTTCAGTGTAAATCCAGACAGCACTTAAATAAATAAAATACAAAACAAAACCGAGATATGAAAAATAAGAATAGTCTTCTTATGCAATTTTTTTTTTCAGTAAAAGAGTACATTTATATCAAACAAAGTGAAAACCCCTGCCTCAGAATGAAATAAAAATATACTGGTAAAACCTTGTTCCACACAGAAATTGATCAAACTAAAATTACATTACAAGGTTACATTTCATGTTAGTGACTCCACAGAAATAAAGGCATTCAGAAGACCAGTAATCACACTGCTAGTGGTCATGAAGTTATATAATATTAAAAAAAAAGTGTTATACTTTTTACAAAAGATAAACCAGTTGGCATTAAGTCAAGTTTAAGATGACACTTTAAAAAAAAAAACAAGTTAATTCTCTCTTGGACAGAGGAATCTGACATTCCAACAATGCACTGTGACTCATCTACCTGACCACAATGCACTTGAATAATTTGCCTCCAGTAATAAAAAGCAGCATATTGAGGCAATTATGATCAATTTACTGATACCTCCTGCCTTACAGGTCCTCTTGAAATATTCTTGAGGAGTCTTTTTTTACCAGAAATGTCACAGGGGCAATGATAGGGAAAAAAAGCATAATATCCCCTGGATAATAGTACAGTATTTGAAGCATTGATTAGATTAAACTACAAAATGCACCTAATGCAACAACAACAGAAAAACAATGTTGCCTACAAAACCCATGAACAGCCAGCAGAACTGAAACCAAACCATTTATTTAAATAGATAGCTATCTTTCTGCATTAAAGGTTTGGCCCAAATCTAAGCTATAATGGAGCTGAAAGCACTAATGGTTAGAGAATCAATGTTTCTCCTAAATAAGGCAGAGAAGGTTGCAGAACATTTACATGTAGCTGAAATATTAATCCATATAATCATGCAGTTCTCTGTTTCCATGGCAACCATTAGAGAAGAGTTTTCACCCTGAAGGAATTTTTCTTTCATGGTACGACTGGAAAGCTGCCATTGGAACAGCGTTGGTTATCTGTTGCTCAGAGCACAGGAAATTCAAGGATAGGTATAACTACACTCTAACCTTAAAGAAGTTGAGCTCACCGAGACCAGAGGAGAAAGTCAGGCAGATCCACATGGCCTGGAATATCTAACTTTACATCCCCTTTCACTCAATCTCCCCCCAAAATCCCACAAGTGGAAATACGTGCACACAAGTTAAGATTCATTTCCCACGAACGAGCCTATCATCATGAAGGGGAAACAAATTTGAAAGAATGGACGTGATTCCATGTCAGAAACACGTGGTATCACACAGGAAGAGAGTCCAGCCGCTCCTCCAGAGGCACTTTGTGCTGCTTCAGCAGCCTGGCCACCCACCCCACAGGGCCACCCTGCTCAGGTGCCCCTTCCCCTGCAGTCCAGCCAGCCTCCCTCCCTACAGAGGGAGGAGACGGAAGGAGCCAAGCATAAAGTTTATATGACACCACTTGGGAATTACTCAAAGAGCATATTATTCACACAGAAGGTATTAAAAAAAACCAAAACACAACCATTTTTGTAAGGACATGATTTTTGGCACACTTGAAGGAGTTGAGACTTCCACAAATGTTAAAGAATGGAACTTTCAGGATGAAAACCTGTCATTTAATGTTAGATTAAAGTAGATTCCCAGGAATATGCCCTGTGCTCTACTATAGAAAAATGTCGATGATACAGGCATCTTCCATGACTACAAAGCCCCTGGTGTGCTCTCTCCTGAAACACCTCCCAGATTTCATCTCATCTCTTGAAAGCTCTCTCATAGCCTCACATAGCCTGAATTACCAGCGGGGCAAGAGGTAGGTCCAAGCTATTTACTGGGGCCTTATAGCAGATCAAAGAAGATGGGCTGAATCTCAGGTTAAATGTTTCCTGAAGAACACATGAAAACATTGATTCATCAGATACTCTACAAGAAAAGCCAGAAAACAGAGCTACATATTAAAGCCGATTTTGATAATTGCATGTGGCAGAACAGCATTTAACAAACCACTGTAAAGTCTGCCCTCTTCCATTTTTTGAGGCAGATCAACAGCTTTAATTATGAAACAGAAATCGTAAGTACAAATCATAACTAGTCTCAGACTGAAGAGGAAATGAAAATGTCAGTAACATGAGATTTTACCCCATAATCCTATTATTTTATTAAAAAAGAAAGCAAAAGGGATCATTTTCCACAACTATTCAAAACAGCAGGTCAGCTCAAAGCAAAGCATGCTATCATGCTGACATCCTCAGAGTTTTATTAGGAAGCATGTGTATTTTAATCTCTTGCCATTTTTGTGTGATAAAAAGACCTAATTTCTGTCCATTTGTCTGCTGTAACCAGTATGCTTATACTGCAATGTGACTTCTAGTAACTGACATTACTTTTAGCTTGAAAGCATGACAAAATAATACTTTTATTACAAGCATAAAGTGGTAACTCAGATACACATATCCAAACAAATGTAAACAAATAAAGAAAACCAACTAAAAGAATACAAAACAACATTGTTTGCCCACTGTCTTTTGGTTCAGAACATGTAAGTTAGCTGTGTTTGCTTGCCATCTATTCTGAAATACAGGATAAGAAGTATGCAGAAGTCTGCAGCACAGGATAAGAAGTATGCAGAAGTCTTTTTAAAAACAAACAAATAACAAAAAACCCCACAAAAAACAACCAACCAAAACCAACCAACGAAACCTCCAAAACAACAAAAAAACCTCTACACAACACCCTCACACAAAAACCAAACTCAATTTTTTTCCCCCATTCAAATAACCTTCCATTATTCTCTTTTAATTCTAAGATCACTTTGGATGTTTAGACAGAAAATTAGCTGGTAGAAATTAGTTTATGTGGTGGGTTGACCCTGTACCCTCCTCAGTGGGACAGGGGTGAGAAAACAGAATGAAAGACTCATGGAACAAGGTCAGGCAGAGATCATTCACCAATAACTACCACAAGAAAAACAGATTCAGCTTGGGGAAATCAGCTTAATTTATTATCAGTCAAAGGGTAATGAAGAGTTGCTGACGGGCTCAGCTATGGCCAATGGTGGGACTGTCTTGGAGCCAGATGGCATCGGCTCTCCTGGACACAATGGAAGTTTCTGGTAGCTTCTTACAGAAACCACCCCTGTGTCCCCCCACGACTAAAACCTGGCCATGCAAACTCAGTACATATTAGTAAATTCTCTCACTGCTAGGTGACAATGTAATTTGTTGAAAATGCATCTGTTTACCTGCATCAGCAGACGGAGAATGGCAAATCAAAATACTTAAAAGTTCAAAATTATAACTGGAATTACTTAAATTTTGAAATCATTATTAATATATATTCCCATTTATCTAAAAGGAGCAAATGTATGCTTATTATCTTTTGTACACCTAAAAATTTAGTACATGAAAGCATATTTGTCAAATACTCCTCTGCTCATCTCTTCCTTACATGTTTGTCTTTCTAAATCAAAGCGAAACATTAAACTATCACTATGACAAAGATGGGAATAATTCATTATAAATTTTTTTTCAGCCAACTAATTTTTATTAATGTTTTTCTAGACAATTTTACAGTACGTCTTGCCAAATTCCACAGGACACACAAACACTGTGTGTAAACAGAATTTAGTTTCTCAATTCCCAATAGGATAGAAATATATCTATAAGGAGCTGAAACACCAAACCTGTTACCTTCCCACTTCTTAAAAAAAGGTTGAATACATTTCCAAATATTCCACACAAATACTCAAAAGGAATGCAAAATTTAAGTAAAGTATTTTAATAACACTACAATGCATCCATTTTGATTCAATGGGACATGTTTTGTGCCTCAGGACCTGTGGACTGCTGCTTGTTCAGATGGCTTACTCACATTTATTTGTATCAACAAATAAACAACAAATTTCTACCAGGGGATCATTTCAGCAGTCTGGGAAAGTTTTTTCTTTTTTTCTAAGAGATCTCTAAATGAGGTCTCTTAAGCTGTAATAAGTTGTAAAAAGTGACAGGTTTTTTAAGGGATTTCTAATGTATTTTTCCTAGAATTTACCAAGTCATTAAAAAGGTGATCTCTATTAAAAAGCAAATTATTCAGAGACAAATAAACTAAAATCAATTTCATGTCTATATAGTGGGGAAAAAAAAGTCAAAGGCAACCCTCACTTCTATTTCAAGTTGAAACATCATCATCTCTTTTCTCATGAAATCCAATCATGCAAATACTTAATCAGTGACCTGTCAAACTCCTCCTCGTGACAGTATCAGTATCAACAAATGATGCCCTGAGGTTTCAATATGCATTGACTTTTCTATTACTCCATTTAGTGATAAACCCAAAACCAGAACATAAACCATGACCTACTTCTTCCATTTTACAGATCTCATTTACTGCCTCTAGTGATAACCAGAAGACTACTCTCCAGGGGCTAAATCAGCATCTGAATCCGAGAGGGAAAATGAACATAATCCCAAACTCTTAACAGTCAAAGCTGAAATTCAGTCCCTGAGAAAAGAACATCCTTGCACATACTGTACAGGACAACCATCTGTCTGAACACATTGACAGAGAATATTTTTGTCTGAACAGCTACCAAAATCCCAAAACAGAACATAAAACTTGCTCAAAATTAAACATAATAAGCATTCTAAAACTACCATTATGAAAAAAAACCCACCCCAAAACAAAATAAAAAATCCCCGCAGCATTACTTATTAATTAAAACTGAAATAGATCTTCTTGTCATCAGGCAATGAAATTCAATAGATTTCTTCCTCCTTTTCATCTCTGATAATTATTCAACCTTTGTTCTATTTTTTACTGTGCTTACACCTTTCAATAGCTTCAAGAACTGGGGAAAAAAGGAAAAAAAATTGGTCCAAAATACAGCACATCAACAAAAACAGCATGCTCACAGTCCTCCATGCAGACATCTACAAGGGCATGGCTTGGTATATCACTCATACAAGGACCAAAAACCCGTATCAAATGGGTTCACAGGAGATAGAACACTGTGCCTAGAAAGATAACAAATACAAGCACTGTCTTTTGCGGATTATGTGGTAAGACTCTGCATGTCCGTGAGCTAAACTAAGCTACAGAGGCAGCTGAAAGGAGATAAATGACACTGGCATATAGTTTAAGGGAACTTGCTTTTAAAGGACCATTGAGATTTTCACTGGTCAGACAGTAGTTGTGGGGTCAGTGTGTTCTTTCAGATTCTCCTGAATCTTTCTTTTCTTACAGCCAAGGACTCTGAGCTCTTTCAAATTAAAAGATGTAATCTGGTACTTGCATTAAAATATGGAAAAAAAAAAACATTGAACTGCTTCACATTAAGTAAAGGAGGCTAGCATTTTGAGAAAAAGAGGTTGGTGAGATTTAGAATGTTCACATTTTTTTAAAAAATAGACACTCAAAAGCAGGGCAATAATAGTCTCTTGGAGGGCTGCCACTTAGAAGTTATTGTCACCTTCCTCTTCTACTGGTCCTTATAGAAGTATTACATTGAAAAACTGATCACTACAAGAGTGTTAGAAACCTTGTAACCCACACTGCTGTTTAATAAACCCAAGATATAGTTAAGGTGATTAATTTTCAGGTACAAGAAAACAACTTTTAAACTTTTCAGGAGCTCATCTACTAAAAATATATATACTCCCTGCTTTTTCTCAAAATTCAATACATTGTCTCTGTGGCAACAAACAGATTGAATCACTTGAGATATCATTCATTCCCTTGAACTATTCACATATTTCAACATACAAATTAACTGAAAGATTGATGAAATATGTATTCAAACCACAGCTGAAAATGCTTTACATTTTCCACCCCAAATCCTGATCATTTATAAACAACATATTCTATTCCAAACGAACAAATAATCTGAGTATGCTATTTGAAAATACAGCACTGTATCTCTTTATAAATTCAATTTCTGCATCTTTATGATGGCAAAAATGAGAACAAAATCTTTCAGATTCATAATTAATCAGAAAAGTTTAAAAGAAAACAGAGTGACTACACTAAAATGAGGAATTCCATTATAACCACATGAAGCTCAAAAATACTGCAAAATTATACAACATTTAAATATACCAAATCCTCTCTTCCCTCCTGCTCCCAAATATTCAACACTATGTTTACATGAGTCAGTAAAGATTAGGGGAACGCAGGTACTATCTGATATCCAGTATCCCTAACCTTTTAGGGCACCAAGAACAAAGCAGCTATTGCAAAATAACAATAGCCTTGTTTTTTCCTTAATATCACAGTAGCTTTAGTTGAGCATTGTTCACATAGCCTTTTGGTAGCCTACTATAAACACACCAGCAACAAACAGAGGGCTAAGATCTCCATCCTTCACTGGAGGAGGAAGGAAACAGTGACAAAGGATGAGGAGAAGGCTGAGTTACTTAATGCCCATTTTGCTCAGTCTGCAGTAGTAAGAAGGTCAGTAGCATCCTGGCCTGGATCAGCACTAGCGTGGCCAGCAGGACAAGGACAGTGATTGTCCCCTGTACTGGATGATCTTAGAAGTCTTTTCCAACCTCAACAAGTCCATGATTCTAAAATATGAAACATGTTTATTTACTACAAACTGAAGTATTCAAATACTTATTCATATCATGTCCATATTAACAGTGGTGACAAATTCAAATTGTTTAGTTACATTAACACAATCATTCAGAACAAAAATTAAAAAACAAAGTAAGACAGACATAAATATTATATCCCTGAGAGAATACAGCTTTTATTTAATTTTCATTAAATCTAATTGTCTGATTTACCTGCAGTTTCTTAAAAAAATGACTAGATTCAGAGATATTAATATGCTATTTAAAAACACAGCTTAGTGATTCCCAAAGAACCTGAACTAGATTTTTAGCAAAATTAATGGGATTCTCATTTCACTGTACAGTTATGAAGTATGGAATGACTCCAAAAATTACTGAGCTATTCATCACGTTAAATTGACAGCCCCATATAGTGAAACCATCAAGTGAACACTCTGCAGCCAATATGCTCCAAGGTACATATCAGATCCAAATGAAATGTTCAGGTAATTAAGAATCTAGAAATTAAACATCACACTGTTTCCATCTATATCTAAGGATATATTAAATACTAAGTACCCAGAGACACCAAAAAGCAGAGACATAGCATACTTATATAATGGTAAATCCTACTAGCTTGATATCTCCTCCCAACACTCACAAGAAATTCAGGTTTTTTCAGCAGTGAAAAGCAGAACCTAAAATTATCTGCATTCTGAAGTACTAGAGATGCCTTTAGGAAGCATCAGTAATGAAATGTATTAGACCATAAGCAGTATTTTAAAAATTCTCCTTCAAATACAGTAATTCCATTTGCAGCCAAATCAATATATGAAACAGAACTAGTGAAGTGGCTTTTCCAGAGTGATAAAAAATTTTATCCTTAGTCTATGTATCTATCCATGGAAAGTGACAGAGTACTACATGAGAAAACTCAAGAGATCATCTGATGGGATGGGGCCATTAAAAGTTCTGTATAATGTCAACTGTGCTTAAGAATCTACACTGATACCTCGAATGACCTCCCAGCATCTAAGACAGTGGGTTATAAGGGGATTATCTCAGGAGAGCGTTCAGATATTTTCAGGCATATAGAAATGCAATATATAGGAACAATTCTATGTAGTAAAAGTAGTTGATAGAACAATATTGAATAGCATTGACAGAACAGTAATTGTAGCACTCTTAACATTTACAGGTCAGATCTTTTCATCTTACCTGCAGTGAACAAATTGTACTTTCAAAGCTGTTCAATTAATAGCAGCTAAAAAGCTGAATTGGTCTACACTTTTGTGGACAAAATAAGATGTTATGTAAATTACTTCTCATCTTCAAAGTTGTCTGCAGATAAAGCTCATTAAAAACAGTTTTATGCCTGAGCCACTCCCTTCATGTCAGCTGAACTACTCCCAATGCATACTTCCACATGTGTGATTAATGTCAGACCTAATAACCAGCTAATAACAGTGAAAATCCATAAAGCTTTCTTCTGGCTTTTTCTAGGAAGTCCAAAACCTGCAGAGGGTGCAATGTACCTTAAATCATGGTAAACCACTAGATTCAACTTCTTTCCATTTTTAGCATCAGCTGGAAAGTTTCACAGAAACACAAGCTTCAGTGGCAGAAATTTGAAATATAAAAGTTTGGTAAAAGGGAAAAAAATAATTAATATTGGTGATTGAGAAAGGGGAATGAAATCCCCTTTCCAATCATGAAGTAAAGATGACTGTTTCTGCAGAAACAGTTCACACAATTATAATAAATATATTTGCATTGGAATTGCATTAAAAGTTAGATAAAATTGTCACAAAATGCATTTGCTGTGACACATTTTTGTTAGTATTTTTATAAGGATTTGAAAATGGAATTAAACTTGGTTGCAGGGGAACAAATAATAAAACCTCCACAGAAGTAAATGAGAATACAAAAGAAAATTAAAAATTCAAATAGATTATTGTTCAATTCCAAATATAATAAGAATATTGAAAGAAAGTTCAGTAAAGTGTTTCACAGGTCAGTGACATCTCAGTGCAGTTTCTCAATCAAGTCTCAGTTGTACAAGTGTTGTGTTATAAAAATCCTGTTGCTGGGAATTTCTGTAAATGGACTCAGTAGAAAAGAGCACACTAAAAAGAGCACCATATGTGCTGAGAAGGTGTAAAAGTCTACCAAACACTAACAGGCTATGGAGATTTGTCGTCCTTTTGCATTCTCAAGACATGACAGACACGTGCGAGGCCACCAGGCCCTGTCAGTGCCAAGGAGGGGCTGTGCAGTCAGTCCCCACCCGAGATGCTGTGGCAGCTGTGCACCCCCAGAGCTCTGCACATGCTGCTGAGGGAACGTGGCACCTGTGGGGGACTCTGCACAGCTGCCCCGAGGTCACTGTCACACCCACGCAGCTCTCCCGGGCAGCAGACAGCCAGGCTGGACTCCACACGGGTGACTGGGAGTGATGGCATGTGTGACAGTGTCTGTGTGACAGTGTCTGTGTGACAGTGTCTGCCTGTGGGGGTCAGAACAGCGGGAGGAGACAAGCAAATGTACCATGCAAATATCTGCTTTTAATAATAGCCTTATTCTATTCATAATAAAAGCTTAATTAATAAAAGTTGTTCTAATACATTTTCATTGGAATATGTCTCTCTCTGACTCGCTCCCTTATCAGGGAAAAGACAATTTACAAGCGTCTTTGGATGCTTTGAATGAGATCAGGGCCCAATCTCCTGCACACCCTGACGTGCATTACAACACCTGCAGAACAATGTATTTTTGTTAATATGTAGTTTTGTTCTTTATACAATTTGTCTCTGAAAAGATACTCAAATAAATGGGTTTTTAACACTTTCATTAAGAAGAAAAGGTACTACAAGCTCCAAGACACGATCAGCTCAGATCTTTTATCTGATATATGAAGAGACTCCACTAGCCTCACAGAATGACATATTTCTCTGAATTCTGTAATTCTGGCTTTAAGTCCACTTCAATTTGTACCCATACACACTGCCACAACCTCCAATAAGTGTTAAAAGCAAAATACACTTTTAACCGTCTTTCAGCAGTAATATCCCACAAAACACTATTAACTGCACTGTTTCTCCATTTAAAAAAATAAAACACACACACAAAAAAAAAATTCCCAACTAACCAAAGAAAAAGAAAGAAAATAAAAATGAGGGAGTAAAGAATCATATTTTCAGATGCATGGTATAGAAATGTTATTTTTTATGAGGGGGAAAGGAGATATTCTCTATATAACTGCAGACTGACAACTTTTTTCTTCCTTGTACAGCAATATCTTTTGGCACTTATTTAACACAGGTACCCCTGAAGCTTTTCCCAATAGGCACCGTCTTCAACTTCCAAACATTCTTTGACTGGTTTTCAGAGATATAGGTGAGTCTGAGCTCCTGGCTCTTAATGACACAAGTTATTCAGAGGGCAAGTACTTCTTTCTAATGCTGACTACATGCATGTACTTTTTCTTTGAGAAAATTTAATAATGGCTGATTTTTTCTGGAAAAGGAAAGGGACTTGTCTTAGAAAGCCTGTATTGTAGCATAGGAGAAGGAGGCAATTTCCTTACTCAATTTCAATGCCAATTACCCAGCCGTGCAAGTTACAGCTCTCACTGGAAGCCAGCACCTGCCAACTGTCACTAGAACAACAGAGAGAAGAGAGACACAATAATGTTTTCATACACTTCTGCAGTCAGAATGAGCAAAATAAAATAATGTTAAAAAATCTAGCCAAAACACTATTTGCAAATGACTGTAAAACTGTAAGAGAGTATTTCTAAAAGTCTGCAACAAGTATTTCTGCTTTTATATCACAATGCACTGAGAAAACATATAAACGTGAAGTTCTAGAGAAGGAATTCAAATCTGTGAAGGATTCCTTCATTGCCTTCAGCTGTGTTCGAAAGAGCCTTCTAGCTCTGACCGAAAAACAAGAATACAGGTGTTTCTACTTACCTATATCCAGTAATGCAAAGCTTTGCAACTAAAAAGCTCTACCTTGGTAAGTGTCCCTACCTTCCCAAAAACTGAAATATAAATCAATTGATAGACTACAACTCGTCCCCCCAAAATGGTTCAGTTATATACAGTAAATCCCAAATGCAAGCAAAAACGTGTGTAGTATGCCAAATAAGAAAGAATACATTTGGAAACTTTTATAATGTAGAAGTACCATAAGAACAATAGAATTGCTTAAAATGTAACAACAAGTGAACTACAAACAGCTAAAAAGCAAAGCTTTTTGTGAATACGAGTTTTTAATAAAAATCACAGTCAACAGTGTCAGTATATTCACTCGCCAAGCAGTTTCTTGAATTGCCTGCCTTGAATTAAAGACTTAGGGGTTTTTTCTGTCAAATCTTTGAATCATCATTAAAAATAGTAATCCCACCATATGAATTTGCATCTTTCATTTATTTATACGCTCCTGTACTTACTACAAGAAAATATCTCCTTGTCGGGTATCACAGTCTTCTTCATAATTTTCTTTGAGACATTTTGAGAGATGGCAGTCTTACAGCTCAAATCATGAATTAGGTATTGGGTTTCCATACAGGGATCAGGTGAAGCCCATAGTCTTGGCCAGTCAAGCCTTTTAAGATGTTCAGAATTACCATTTAATTAGCAGCAAAGGTTCACAGTCCAAATCAGCACCTGCAAGTCATAGATGCCTTTCACAGGAACAAGCTCAGGCAGACAACTACTTCCTAGCAGACGGGTAATTTCACAGTTGATAATGTTCCCAAGTGAGAGCATCTTGAAATACCTAACATAACTTCAGTAATATAAGAATTGGTTGTACTCCTGCCACTTTCTGAAATCTGTCTCAGCTAATTCTGTTTCTGAGACACAGTCAGTAAATTTAAGAGCAGTCCTAATCCAGAACAGGGCAAAATCAGACTACTTGTTTTAAATTGTTGATGGGAATTTAAACTCATGCAGACAACTTGGACTGAAGAACAGAACAAGCTAGGCAAATTAAGAAATGTGTGTTTGTACTTGCTAGTTACTGCCTCTCTCTGACCCAGCTTCTCATTGTTCCCTATCCTGAGATGTGAGATTACATCTACCTAAAGAGTTCTCAGGCCATCAAGAGAATTTCCAGGGAGGATGAAACAACAGCCCAGGACGCAAGACTTGCTTACAAAGTTTTAATGAGCCTTGAATTCCGAGACAAGCATGAGCACAAACAATATATCAAACTAATATATCCAGCAACAGAAAATGTTGCTATTTTTCAGGAAGAGTAAATTAAGTGTTAAAATGTCACCCAAATGCCCACACTCGCATTTTTTCTTATGTATTAAAGAAACTCCCAGGTAAAGATCTCATAGAAAAGAAATAATGTAGTCAGAATAAATAAAATTACCCTGTAGATTAAGAGAAATAAACCCACAAATACACTTCTGATGTAAGTGCTTAGCAACATCCTGAAGGAATGGAATCCTCTTTCTGTTTAGAGGAAGTGGAAGTGTCTGTGTTCTGTGAAGTTACTCCAAAAACCTAAATATTGATATTCTATACTATCGTAAACATCTTCAGCCAGAGGGAGCTCAATCCAGCCCCAAACTTGCATCTGGATGATAAAGGTTAAAGGCCTAATGTCAACAGCTAACAAGAAGTCCTCTCATTTAAATTTGCCTATTTTTAACTATGAATTTTGTGTTCTGACAACACTTTCAGATGAATAAGATCAATTGACAAGCAAAAAAATACTGAGAATGTGTATTTAACAACTAATTCTCCCAGAGCAGACAAGAATTAGCCCCTGGACTTTTTGGAATGATTACCTATGTTTTATGAAGCTGAACTGGAATTTCCCTGCTAGTACACCAAAATTTCAAAAGTTTCATTTAGTAACTACACAGACTATGTATCATCCTTTTAATTATTTTATTATCTTAGATTACAATGAATCCAAGACAAATGCCAAATAACTGCTCTTTGGCTGCTTGCACACCCCACTAAATAGCACAGTATCTAGCCAGTACCCACCCATTTACAAAGGCACTTGGTATCTATACAAAAAAAGTTTAATACCTCATTAAACATCGAAGTTCTTGAAAAATAGGCCAAGAATATCCTAATGTTTGGAGTGCTTTAGTTTAGACAGTCATAAACAAGCATCAAAACTGTTCTACCTAGAAGCATGCTAACCTTAACAAGCAGCTGTCAAGAGACAGCTACTAAACTGCTGGAATAAAAATTACATTTCAAGGTGATCTATATCCTTCACTGTGCTTTTATTAATCCAGTTTTCCTTCAAGCTGGTCTGCAAAGCATATCTGAAAGCTGATTAGTTCTGTTACATAAAATATATAGGTGCTTTGGTAGTATTAAATAATCACAGAACAGTAAATTCTGACCTGTTTTCATTGGTTTATGTGTTATATTAGAATTTTTTTGACAGTGGCCAAAAAGCCACATATATTCCTCTCTTGTCACTTGTACCATACCAGAGTGCTTGGCATTTGTTGGTTTCTGGGGGGGGGGGGGCTGGTTTGTTGTTGTTTTCTAAAAACAAAAGAACCCTCAACACACACAGAGGAAACCTTACCGACTATATGCAGGCTTTATCTAATCACTGCCAGTTTAAATACTATGTTAGCAACACTGCCAAGGATAAGATCAGCTAAAAATATTTAGTAGGTCACAGAAGCCTGCTACATGAATGTAAATAAAACAGAGGTAATACATAAGTATATGCTAATACACTGAAGTATATTTCTTTCAGAGTTGTCCTAGTTCAAAAATTAAATCCTATGCTGATACTCTGTGCTTCCTTTCAGTATATGCATAGGCAAGGTCTGGATTATATGAAGATGCTGTAACTTCAGATACAAACATCACACTGGACTGGAGTTAACCATTCTGAAGGAAAAAGAAAAAAAGCCTTTTTATCTTTTGAATGCTTCAAATAAGATCTCATAGAAATGAGACAAAACAGGTTTTATGGTTCAGCCACATTTAAGACTGGGTCAGCTGATCTGTAGAGAACCCACAGGATGTATTACAATAAAAGAATGTGAGCGGAAGTGGGAACAGCTGTGCTTTATTACAAACCTGAGGCTGTTTTAACTACAAAACTTCCTTTATGCCTTTAAGTTTCTGTAGCAATCTCTGCCATTCTGAGCAGCAGACTAGTAAACTCCAGTTTTTACAACAACAAAATACTTTGTTTAATCAAATTTACCTTTTTCTGTGTTTCACCTATATAGTTAAGTGCAAATTAACCCCCACTCTCCATGCCCCAAAATCACATTTTGGAATCACACAGCCTAGTAATAAATGGACTGAAAAATTACTGGTAATGAAAATGGACTGATGTGTTTTTGACTCAAAACCCTTTCGTCATCTCAAGTATTCTTAGCTAATAAAACACTTTCCACCATCACATTAAAAACAAATCTATATAATATTTTAAAACAATTATCCACTCCACTAACCCAGAGGGAGAATTTATATTGGTTGTGCTCTTATTTCATACTCAGTATGAAATTTCCAAGAAGAAACAGGAAGAAATAGTTCAGTTCAAGAAATTCCTCAAGTAATGGCTCATTTTTTGCATATATTGGCAGAAGATGCCCAGAAGAATAAAAAGCATCCACTACCAAGCAAGTGTACTCCTTAATTTCAGCAATACGATGCAAGTAAGTCAAAATACTTTTTACAATGACATTTTAATAATGGAACGAGTAACTTCTAAACTCAGTTCTTCAAAATCATCTGATTTGAGATGATCTGTTTCTCCTCCCTTTTGGTTTTTAGAGTATTTAGTAGAGATAACTTTCTTCCTCAGTTAACTATCTTCAAACAAGTAGGAGTGCAAGGGGGAAAGACATCGTATACAGGTAAGTTTGAGTCTATGGATGTAAGTTAATGCAATAGTGACCGGATGAAGTCAGTGTATCAGATAAGACAGTTAAGTATTTTTTCCATTAAGGAATTTTTAAAAAATCATTTTAATTAAGTTTTGCCAATGCTTTTCAGACTCTTATTTTATAAATATCAGCTACTTAAAAGGAAATTAATTCTTCATCTAAACTCCTATATGCTTACACATGTAATCTGTTTATAAAAATACAAGAATTACCAGGTAAATTGGCTGTGATAGGAATTACCACATACATGCATTTTTCAGTTAATGCATCAGTAGATTTAGCAAAAATTTGCTTTTGAATAGAGCAGATCAACACCAAGACATTAAAGAGGCAATGAGCTATCACAGTGAGGCAAAGGAATTAGGATCTTATTCAGCATTCCCTTAAAACTCTGACAATAAACCTTTTCTCCTACACTGACTAAAAAAAAACAACTAAAAAAAGAATCCATAACCAAAGTACCCAAAGTATCCACCTAACAAGACCTAATGCAAAACTAAAACAGAAGATGTTTAAACACCAAAGGTTAAGTATCATCCCAGATGTTTAGAAAACACTGGCTCTGTTCAAATAGTTATTCTTCAATGGTTTGTTTTGGTTTTGTTTGGGTTTTATTTGTTTGCTTTACAATAGCTGGCAGAGTACTTATGTCAAGAAATAAATTAAAGCAATCAAAACCAAAATAATACATAATTTTAAAGGCATAGTTAATGCTGAACTTTCACCTTTATTTCAAAAACAATCTATTACTGTCAAGTTGTACACTAATTCTGCCATTGTGAAGGCCTGTTTATGCCTTACTTTCCAGGGATACCATGGCTACACCTAATCTATGTGGCAGAACTGGATACTTTGTCAAAATATGTTAAAAACTTTGGAAAAATTGCAGGGTCAGGAAAAGTCAGAGGGAAAAGGTATAATAAAAATACAGAGCAAAGAGAGTTCAGGAAGTGACAACAAGAAGGCAAAAGAAGAAGCGTTTCAGAATGCCTGGCTTCCCAAGATCTATTTCAACAGCAGCTGGTCTCCCTGGGAGCTCCTTTATAATGAAAATCTGAAGTGGAAACTGTTCAATATTCCAAAGTTCATTTTTATAAAAGAAGTAAACTGTAGACTGCTGATGAAAGGAGAGCTGGGCTTCTGGCAATAGTATAAAAGAGAGATGACCTTATTCTTTAGAAGAAGACATTCAGAAAGCAAAAAATGTGTTATTTCTAGCTGCTCTTTCTCATCTTAATTATTTTCTTTTTGCTTTGCTCAAAAATTATCATAATGAAAAAATGCAATGCTTTCTCTGAAGTACACTAATAACAGGAGAGAGTTCACACTTCCAGAAAGAGCAAGCCTTATCAACAGGTACGTTATCCTTCTAGGCACTTTTACAAGTTTGCTAATAATACTTGGTAAAGGAAAACACAGTTTTGCTCTAAAATATAGAAACTTTTAATCTATTTTCAACTTTATTTAAGGTTTTATCAGTGAGGAATTGGCAGGACAACTGATTGCCTCTATCAAAACAAAGTAAGCTTTATTTCAAGTTTCAAAGAAAGCATTCTACTTGGAAATAGTTATCTAGAAGGAAGTCTTCATTAAGAAATATTTGAGGTATATGACTGCTTCCCTTTTCTCACAGAAGAAAAAATTTTGGTTTATTTCTCCTAAGCTCTGATGAATCTTAAATATTAAAAGCCTCAAAAACAGACATAGTGGAAAACAAAACTATATGTGAAAGGCTAATTTATGATATTCATAAAACCAAGACAGCTTTCAAAAAATTACATATTCAACAATGCATGACATATTATTTGAATTATAAGTAGGCACTCAAAAGAAACAAAAAAAACCCCAACAAACCAGTGTTTTTACAGTACACAAAAATTTAAAATTATGTGGATTTGTCCTGATTGTGGAAAATTCAAAATTTCCCATCTCACTGAAGCTGATGTGTTAGAGCGAGTCACTCTTCTGTTGTTCCGTCCCTCTCCTTAAGATAAGGCACCTAGTTATCTCCCTCATTCAGTAAGCACTGATGGTTCCCAGAAAGATTAGCACCATAACTACGAACAACACTGAGACAACATGAACAGCCTGTTCCATTTACCAGTATCAGTGTTTGTTTAAAATATTCACATTTTTCTTATGAGTATGAGATTTTGTATGAAAAATATAATTTTCATTAAAAATAGTTGTATTGACCCGATTCTTATTTCCAATGAACCTGAAGAATTACAACTTGTTACAACATACCGGTGTTAACTGATAAAGCTGTAACACAAAAAAAGCTATAATATAAAATATAATATAAAAACTGATAAATCCTGCTATAATCTCCCTGAAAACAGCCATACAATAAAACATCAAGCCTAACTAATGCACAGCAAATCTAGTAGTGCATTTAAATACAATTACCAATAAAAAGTATAAAGGGAATTCAGTCTGTAACATTATTTCATTCATACACTGAATGTTTTGTCTGTTGGCACAGCTATCCTTTCCCTTTCAGAAAGTACTGTTCAGACTCGATACGGACGTTTTCACCCTGCAGAGAATTGCAAAATATTGTCATAGGATATTTCATGCTGTAAGAGATGTCAGAACAAGGGATGTCATAGGATAATTCATGTTGTAAGGGATGTCAGGAGGTTTCCAGCCCAACCTACTGCTCAAAGCTAGGACATTTGGTCAGATAACTGGGGACTTTGTTTTTTCGGTCTTGAAAACTTTCAAGGAGAGAAACTGCACAACTCCTCTGAGTAACCTGTTCCAATGCTCGACTTAACATAGAAACACCTTTCCTTGATTTTTACAAACAAATTAAATTTAGCAGTTGGTAAGCTGAAGTGCATTACTGATATTTGATGGAAAAGAAAAACTATTTCATTAAAAAATCAATAAAGCAGTAAATTCAAGTCTGTCTCTGACAGCTCTGAGTACTGGCTTGACTAGGAATCAACAGTAGATAACAGAAAAGCTTGTGTTCAACTCTTGCTAAACTGGAGAAAATTGAATTGTCTATGGTAAAATCGGATGTTTCCAATAAAGCTATAAAAAGATCACTCATCTCATGACTACATCCTTATCTCTGCGCTCCAAGCTAACATGTTTGCATGGGAACTACATATAATCTGTCCACTATGTGCCAATTATGAAAACATGACATAAATAAAAGCAAACTTGTCAAATACATATATTTATATTTCTTCATTTTAGCATACTGTATCACATTAATTATTCAGTCTGTAGTGCTAACCATTGCTCAACCATGCCCCTTATTTCAGACACAAGAGCTACTAAGTTATTGAAAACATTACCACATCAAAAAGGCAATCTTATATAAACAAAACCATTATGGTGCACTGGCAACTCCACCAGTTTTATCCAGATCTCAATTCAGTGAGAGGCTTACATCATCTTTTTGTAAATATTTCTCTCAAGAAGCTGTAACAAAACCTTGACATAAAATGAAAAAAATAGTATGAATCCAAACAAAACCCAAATCATCAGTTATTTTATTTGCCAGCGCAGAACCCCACAAAGCTTAGCTGAGTTAAGCAGAAATACAGGATATGCTACAGTCAGAATTGCTGATTTCTCTGCATAATTAGGACTCTTGAGGTCGCTCAGCATTTCTAATGTTTACTACTACTTACAACTTTGTCAAAGTGTCTTGTCTGTCCTTGCTTTCTGCCAGTGCATATAAAACATATACATACTTATATGTAACACTGAAAAATTTGTTCAAGATTTTAATTTTTAAAAGGAACAATGGAGGAAAACCCAATAATTTTTCTTCAAAAAATGTTTGTGACTATGGCTTGAAGCCATCAGCATAGACAAGCTTCAATTAATGGTAAATCTTCCCTTTATCTCTGAAAATGTACCAAAGACTAACCAACTTCTGAGAAGAAAGTACTGTGTTGTTTCAGTGGAGAAGAACACATAAGTGAACTTAGTGTCTCTGAAGAGGAATAAAAATTGAGACCAATGTCTGCTAAAAGCACAGAAAAAGAGACTGGAGACTGAGGAAAGGAGACTAGACTGGACTGACACAGCAAATCAGGATGAGGAAGCTCCAAGGGATAAAGAAAAGTAAATGGAAGGAAAGCTGACAGGAAAAAAGCAAGGAGACAGGACTGGCTGAGACAAGAAACCAAAATTTGGAATAGTCAAGACCAGGAATACCTAAAAAATTAAGACTGAAACCAGTTACAGGGTGATAAGGACTGTCATTAGGATACATATAAATGATAAAGTGAAAAGAACTGCACTTGCAGAAGCCTAGCAAAAGAGCCCTCATGCACCACAACACATTCTAAAGCCTACAGCAGAAAGAACTCCAGTCTTCTACCACTTTTCCACTACCTGAGCAAATGCACTACAAGTTATGGCATTCTGTTTCACCAATATGATACATAAAAGGGACAGCACTCTTATAATGCTATCACTCACGATGGTAAAAGTTCAAGAGCTTTTTGCAAAGGATTCAGCTTTTCCAATTCTCTTTGTAACCACTGTTGGTCCAACACAGTAAGACAATAAGAAATTTACTTGGAAAATCGAATTTTTTTCTGCATTTTCTTGGTTTGTTGTTTGTTGGCTTGGGTTTTTTTTTAATTCTCTTAATTTTCTGGGTTTTAAGGAAGTTTATGGGACGTGTACGCACATTTTACTTTACAAACAACATAAAAGAACATTATTAACGTTACTAAGTCACACACTCAAAAAGTGTAAAATTACAAACTGTTGTCATAATCAACTTCCCTTGAGTGCGTCTGTCTTTTTGCAATATTTAAATAAATATATGCTTCTTATTCAAAGTTACCTTGCCGCAGAAGATGATACAGAACTTAACATAGGTAGAGCTCTTGTTTTATCTACTGGAGAACTGGGCTTGCAAAAAGAAAAAGGGACAGGAGCTCTGTAATATGCCACAAAGGCTTTAATTACTAAAGTTCCCACTTTTGTACTTTCCCTCATTCCCCTTGTGGTCATGCAGCAAACCATTTAACCTAAAATTTCTGTACTTTGTAATGAACTGAATTCCTCTTTTTCCCCATTCACTCTGCAGATAGACTCACAGATGTGGAACACTCAGGACTGTTACAAAAAGCAGTAGTAGGTATAACTTGAGCAAACGTACATACAAGAATTGAAGAAATTTCAAATTGGACACCAAAAATGAGTGAATTCTTTTCATCTAACCCTCTTTGTGCCGCTGTTCACCATCTGTAGAAGTCTTGTCTCATCTTAGGTAGTGTTTGATAAACTAGTAATACTTTGTGGGGCATTCTGATCACATAATGATAAGCACTTTAGCAAAGCTCATACAGATGTTATCAGTTCTGTCTTCAAAGCAGAGCTGAGTAACATGGAATAAATAAATCATGGGCTTGCACAACGATCAGTGAAAAATACTGAATTCTCTTAAGTGAGCTCAATCTATCCCATGCACTGAAAGACAGGGTTCCTGTGGGAAAAAAATATAGTACGTGATCATGTACGTAAGACTGTATCAGAGGTACATGCTCAAAAAGGTATTTAAAACCTCTTTGTTCCATAACCTTAATAATGTGGGATTTCTCCACAGAAGATGTTTAAGATACTCAATTTAAAATTCTATTAAATCAAGTAAGTTCTTGCATTACAATGAAGTTTTGTTGAGGTTGCATTACTTTGAAGCACCTGTCAGAAGGAGAACTGGAAATCTCCTGTTGGTTTAGAACAGCACTGTGGATAATATAAATACGGACAAAGATAGAAGTATTTTGCTTCGGTTATTTTTACCTTTTGAAAGATTTAGAGATGGAAAAAGTGTATTTTTTCATAATGTCATCTATCATGAAAGACAAAAACTAAGCAACTGATGGTGATAACACACATTTTAATATAAACGACCAAATAAAAGCTTCATTGTACCAACAGTTTTTGGAAACATTAAGGTGAATTCTTATTAAAGAAATTTTGGTCCATTATCATTTATACAACATGGGTCAAAGATCATTCTTTCACATAGATTTGTACAGTATTTGCACTGCAAGGACATTTAGAAGTTACTAATGGTAGATGAGAAAAACTGAGAATTTCTAAAACTTCAAGTTCTTTCAGAAATCTTTCCTCCATCTCATGCAATTTCAAGGCCTTGTGTTCATTATTTTTACTGGTTTACAAGTAATTCTATACAAGATAGTGATACTAAATAACACATACATTTGTTAATACATTCTTCGATACAGCCACCTCTGCATAGGTGGCTGCATTTTAAAGGCGTATTTTTGCCTAAATTGTACGGCCTAGTAATTACATAATGGCTTATTTTTAAAACGTCAAGAAACCCTTAAATGTTTTATGTGCTTTAATATAACTGTATTATAATATTGTTATATAACTATGACTATGCTAGAATGTAACACTCGAAAACATTCGCAGCTCAGAGGTCACAGTTTACTTTCATTACTAAATGGAGCATAGTTGATTAACTGCATAGATAATCTCCAGTAGGTTTCATAAGCAGAATTAAACAGCGTTTCATAGAGCAGATGCAATTCCTAAAGAGCCGCTCACCGAGGTGCAGCTCAGGCGCGGCACCCTCGGGCAGGCTCAGCGCCTCCAGGTGCCTTTAGCGGAGCTCAGCAATGGCATTTCTGCCGTCACCAGCAGCTTACTACAGCCGCTCCGAATTACTGACACTTACGGAAAAAGGCATGATTAGCATTCTACAAGGGGAAAACAAAGTGAAACGCTATTATTTGTACTGCAAGAAGGTGCAGTGAGAAAAAACAAACCACCCTTTTTAGCCCGTCAGCAGTAAACACACCCAAAACGCAGATAAGTCAGCGTACGGCTCAAGGCTGCGGCTGCTCCGGCACACAGACCATGGTGCTGAAATGACGCGCTGGAAGACCACGGTACGGACGCGTTTTTACACACGCTGCCAAAAGCCATACGTGAGCCGTAGGAAACGGAGAGGAAACGGCGCACGAGGCTTCCCCTGCGGCAGCATCCCGGTCCCTCGCCAGCCCGCATCCCCCCGCCGAGCCCGCGATCGGCGGCGACAGCACCCGCCGAGGGATTAGCCGGGGCAGGCGGCCCACTTTCGGCAGCCCGGGGTGCCGAGTAATCCCGTGCCCAGCGGGCAGTCGCCCTGGGAGGGGGCGGCTTCCCCCTGCCCGCCCCGCTTCCCATGCCGGGTAAGGGCCGCCGCCCCCGGCCGCCGCAAAGGAACGGCGTCCACCGTGGGCCGTGGCGGGGCTCGGGGCTGCCCCGCTGCCCCGCACCTGCCCCAGCTCCCCGGGTTCCCCCGGCCGCACCGGCAAAGTTGTGACTCCCGCCGCTGTGGGAACCCACCCGGGGCGGCGCCCCCTCCCCGGGACCGCGCGGTGCCGGTGGCTGCGCGCCGCTCTGTCGCTGCCGCTCTATCGCGGGACCCGCTGCGCTGCGCGGGCGAGGGGCACCCGCTGCACCCGCTGCCCAGCGAGCCGTGCCCTACCTGCGCAGTGCCGCCGCACGGCCGGGCTGTCACCCGCGCCGTCCCCACCTCCGCTGCGCACCGGGCACGTCGCGGACGGCCCTGCCCCGCCCGGCCCGGCCCTGCCCGGACGGCACGGCTGGCTCGGCTCGGCGCGTCCTTGCCCGGCTCGGCTGGGCTGACAGCCGCCCGCGCGCCCCCGCCCCGGCCGCGCGCGGGGCCGCCGGGGCCGAGCGGGGCCGAGCGGGGCGCGGGGAGCGGCGGCGGCTGATTGGACGGGGGTGATGTCACTCGTGCGCGCGCGAGCGAGCGGGAGCGCGCGCGAGCGGGGCGGTGAGGCAGAACGGGCAGAGGTGAGGGAGAGCGGGGAGCGAGCGAGGCGGCGAGCGGGAATAGGTGCCCCTGTCCCCTGTTCCCAGGAGCGGGAGGAGAGCCGTGTCGGAAGCAGTGTGGTGAAAGCGGGGTGAGGAGCGCCGTGGGGCGGAGGCGCGCACCGGCCGGCAGCCCTGGCTGCGGTGGGCGGGGGGCGGGATGAGAGGGGCATCTGCAGAGCGGGAGGGGCGAAGGTGAGCAGGGCCGGAGGCGAAGGGGGCTCGGCATCGCTCCGTCCGCGCCCGTCCCGCTGTGTGTGACACATGACTGCAGGTGGAACAGCACCCCGCGCTGTCCAGAGAGCTTGTGCGGCGCCGGCTGCCGCTCTCTCAGAGCCACACACACATAGGCACAGACACACAGACACAGGCACACGGTGCCACAGTCTCAGCTTCACGGGCACAGGCGTGCGCGCTGCACATGCCCGCAGGGCGGGTGAAGCCCAAGTTGAGCTGCTGCCCGTACCCCCGAGCGTGGATCTCAACTGCGCCGGCATCGCTGGACCGCAGATAAAAAGAGGCGGGAGATGGGATAGACCTCAAGGGTGCAGGTGGGCAAGGGCCGTGGTGCTCGAGACCCCCGAGAGATGTGCTCGGCAAGTCCAGGTTCAAATTTTCAATTAATACCCTTCTCACAAACTAAGAGAATGACTTTGAAATGTCACGATTTGTCTTCAGCCTCAATTTATTTTCTGAACTTTGCATTTTCTATGGTAGGACCATATTTCTTAATTCTTTTTCATTACCACAAAAGCTACATATTTATTTTTAAAGCCTCTACTTGTCCCTTGAGCCCAAGTCTTGTGGTATTTTCCACATTATAAGTTGCAGAAATCAAAACTCCTGGAGAGGAAAAAACAGACAAATACAGGGTTTGCTGCATACCCTCTTGTGGAAAGCAAACAGGTCCAGAGTACTGGAGACATGATCCACCGAAGGGTCAGTCATGAGCTGCCAAATTTGTGGTGGCTGCGGGAAGCACTCATGAGGGACAGAACATGGAACCTGCAAAATGTTGAAACATGAGTTCACCCTGTATATGAAACACAATTTTGGATGGTAGCAGGGGCTGCAACCATGACACTTTATGTTTACAGAGAGTGACAGGTAAGACATAGTAACTAGCAGGCACAGCAGAAATAACACTTGACTAGGTTGTGCCACCCGCATGACAGTAAGGACCAGAGAGTGAAAAACTTCAGCTAGTCCAAGGCCCTCTGCGTGAGGCCCCTTGTTTCATGATCAATCCTTACGTTGGGAGTAACACCAAAGCAGCATGCATTACCCCTTACGAAAAATCAGGTTTCTGCAGTAGAGAGACATCTGAAGCTCTTTTTTTTCCAGCCACTTGAAGTAAGGAGGGGAGGACTACTTCACTTATAGCTGTCATCTTGGGTATTTCTCACATGTCTGAAAGGATTTGAACTCTAAAACACAAGATAGCACTGACTTTACGGCTTTACTGTTTGCTGATTGCACCAAATACGGTTATGTCAAGTTCAGTGAGCTCATACTCTCACAAGCATATGGGTCAGAAGCTTGTTCAAGGATAGAAAAGATAGTTCATAAGAAACCCCAACCCAATAGATTTTCATTTAATCATTCCAGAGTTGGAGATTTAGACTTGAGTCTTTAATTCCTGTGTCTTAATCCAATACTGAGCGTTGTATGTGTACACAAACATTCAGAAGAAGAGAAGAGCTGTCAGCTCTTCATGGGTGTGCTTTCAAAGCAGCAGGGACAGAGATTGCATGCCAGGGAGAAAATTGGGTGGTATCAAAAGTGCAGAAAAAATGGGAAATAAAGACTGAATACCATATTAAGGTAAACAGGTTCGATTATGCATATTGGCACAGTACATAGTAATGAAACAGAAGGCATTTGAAGTATTAGTGAGCTTTGAATCTTTGGCACAGACCTCACATGAACTTCAGTTTTTAGACACCATAACTGCTTTCTTGTGGTGAGGACCATAAAACTGTTTCAGTCCTTGCCAGGATTTAGAGCAGTCTTAGGACTGCTCTGAACGGTGTTAAGTAGCCTCAGGCTGCATTTTGCTGCTAGAAGCTCTGAAACACAAAGTCAGCTCTAGGATGATTTTTTGAAGGAAGTGCTGGCCTGCTTGGAATGTGCCCTCTGTCGTACAGCACGGGCTAGTATGTACTGCCACAGTGTATTTAATATTTAAAATACTCTGTGAAGGATGTTCCTCCCTAATATTCAGTAATTTCAGTTTCTAATTTCATTGCCAAAAGTTAAGATGGCTGTCTTACACATTCTGAGGCAGGGTAATTTTTTACTTAAATATGCCAGTGGGTGTCTCTGCACTGCACAGAACGTCTCTGTCTCTCCCTTTGCTTGATTCAAATATCCTTCACCAGAGCCAGGGAGTCAGTAAAGCAAAACAGATGCAGAAGACACACAAAAAGCAGAAACAGAGGGCTTTTGGCACCCTGTGCATTTGTATTCATCAGCTGCTTATTATTGCATAAAACTCTCCCTACGATCAATGTATATTTTAGTTCGTACACATACCTACATCGCTGGGTACTTGATTCCTATGAGGAATTTCTTCCTGGAAAGAGTCGCAAGTCATTTGGGATCCAAACATAAGGATGAAATAGACACAGCTCCAGCCTGCAGCATTTGTGGAGGAACTAACCTCACTTCCTATTTTCACAACACTCATAGGATCCACCGTGGGAGGAAGGGGAGGGGGGGAGTAGGGAATATGAAGCAGGGACAACAGCTTTCTGTTATGATAATAAAATTAAGACAGAGGCCAGCATGAGCTTTATATACCCCTACCCAGTCCCAGCAATCTTTTAGAGGATTAATAAGATTAGAAGCTCCTATTGTTTTGCAAATGGCTGTTTATTTGAAAAATGGCTTTTCTTGTAAGCATACAAAAATGACCATATGTTACTCCATACTCCAGTGCTGCCTTGGGTTACTACTAAAAGCAAAGAATGAATATCGTTCCAACTGCAATTTTTACAAAACACAGTTAATTTGCCCTTCAGCTCTGTGGCTGTTGAGTCTTACCTGGTTGAAGGGAATGCATTAAAGTAGCTTAAGAGTATTCCTTTGAAGAATCTTGCTGCAGCTATACTGCTGTAAGAAGTCTAACAATGCTAACAATCCATTTTAAAATCCATGGTTATTTGAATTCCAGATGTGTATTTGCAGAGATAATTTGAACTCTGGCTATACCCAAGCCTATCATCCATGAAATTGACACATGCAAGTTCCTTTTCATTGCTCCCAAATGATGCAAAATATTTCCCATGATATTAAATATTTTCAAACGAAAGTAAGTTTTAGGGTCAGGCTTAACTGAGCTGAACGCTACTCTTGTTGAATTCCAAGCTTTTCAGAGTGAATGGAACACATCAGAAAGGTAATTTTAATTATAGAGCTTAAAATAAAGCATACAGCAAGACTTAAGATTGAAATTAGATCCTGTATCATATGAGTCAGTTCTCAATAGCTTGAAGTTTAATCATTGAGGCTGTTATTTCCTATGCTTGATCTCTTTCATGAATCAAATGTTTCTGGAAAATTATTTAGACATTTTTGAATATGCTAAAGGACAAAATTAGATACTTTTATCTAGAAACAACTTTCTCAACCATTCTTGTAATGGGAATACTGTCCCTTTATCCCCCTCAGAAGGGATTAAGAACTTGAGGTCTGGCAAAAAAAGTAGCTTAGTGCTCAGACAGGTTTTTTTGGTACAAACAAAAATATTAATATCTGACACAGAACTGGAGCTGGAGAGAAATTAAGAGGATGACATGATAATATGTTTACACTCTGTTGATCACCAACTGGTACCATATGCTCTGGATACCAGTCCAACTTTGGACATTAGGTTGCTCTAAGTTGCACTGGGGTTTGTTTAAGAGCCAGTCACATCATGTCATGGGTTGCGTGAATATAAAACTGGATTTTCCTCTTAGCAGGCAGATCTCAACTTTCCTGTGAATCTACTCCACAAATGAAAATATTTAAAATTTAATATTTAACTTTCCCATGGAATTCTTTTTTCTATGAGTCAGAATATCGAGTTTCTCTATTACCTGGATATCAAGTTTGTACCACAGCACAGGAGACTCAAGTGCAACTTTAAAAAAGCAGAAGTTGCCCAGATGCTCTCCAGAGTCAAAAGTACAATCTCTTACCAGTCCAGTCTGTATTCCAAGGATTCATACAGCCAGATGCATAGACACAGCCTTCTCATAGCAAAACAAAGGAGGAAACCAAAACAAAAGTTTTTAGAAAGTAGATTGTGTGGCCCTATACTGGCTATTTCTCACACATTGTGTTGATTCTATTGATTACTGTTAATGCCCACAGTTACTCATTTAGCCCAGGTGACAAACCATCATGTCATAAACACAGAATTCTGCAGTTTACTGGCAGTTTCATATATGGGGAAGATATTTCAGTTTGCTCTAAGTATATATGAAAGTCTGCATAAACACAATGCAAAAAGAGTGTTAGTACTTATTGCTGTTGCAAATCTTTAAGAGGTATTGTGTTACCTTAGTTTTGTCACCTTACGCGGTAGAGTTTTGCAGGGGATAGTGGCTTTTCTCCTAAGAATTCCTGTCTCATTCACTATAAAAAGTGAATATATGTGACACAGCATCTCTGTAATACTTCTGTATGTTTGAAACTATCAACTGATTCAGACCTAATTTACAGATAAGTGGTGCTAAGTAAAAATTCCTCTTCTTTTTTCATTGTGACTATGAGTGCAGTTCCCCATGTTCTCCAAGGTTCCTGTCTTCAAAACTTTTCTTCCAAAAATACAAGTAGGACAAGATTTTAGTATCTTCATTTTAGTATATGCATCTAATATACAAAATGGCATGGAAATTAATAAATTGAAAATACCTGAGCAAACTAGATACCCTGGTTTTTTCAGAAATGCTAAATGTTTTCCATATTCTTTATAGGGAAGGGAGAAGGTAGATAAGATTACCTAAAATCAGGGCTGAGACTGGCACTTCATACTGGTTGAATGGAGAATAAAGAACACATCTACTGTCTTTGAAAATTAAAATTACTGAAGTGGCTTGCACAGTAACACATAGATTGTGAAAGATATGGAGCTTAGTTCTACTGTCTTGATAACTAGTTCTAAGCACTT
Source organism: Acanthiza pusilla (assembly GCA_036630365.1). Classification (NCBI taxonomy): domain Eukaryota; kingdom Metazoa; phylum Chordata; class Aves; order Passeriformes; family Acanthizidae; genus Acanthiza; species Acanthiza pusilla. The sequence goes on from JAXCHO010000079.1 coordinate 25,699,305, forward strand.
TCTGCTATTTGAAATCATGCGGTGTCAGGCTTTCACAAGAAAATGCACAGATTTCAAAGTCACTTCATTCAAACCTCAGTAATAATGCAAACATAATCTTTACTTTGGCCTCTGATTTTTGTAGTCTTTCAGCCTCATGTTTTGAGGGAAATATATAATGCATATTCCTATGTCACTTTTTATTCACTTTTTAAAATAAAATATTCATCAGACATACAAAAAGAAAGAATTAATTTACTTCAAAGAAGAGGAATTTCTGTGCAGTAGGATTCAGCACATCTGTAGAGGCTACAGTATGCTCCAGTTTTCTGAAAAGTATTGAAAAATTCTTTGATGATATTTTAAGAAGCTCTTTCAGAAGGAGCATTTCTGATGGAAGACTCTCAGTCACAGTAGGTATTTGTGTGTTATATACTTAGCATGAGTATTGGATGCTTTCCCCTAAGGTGTGAAGATGCCTTGGACTTTTAGTACATTTATATTTACACTAGCCTGCTAGTCATTGCTTATTAGCAATGTGGGATTTAACCTCTGTTTCCTAAATCTTATCTGAAATCTGCCTGACAAGACAAGGTACAGAAGCTGATACAGCCCTGCCTGATTGTGGGAGGAAATAGGAGAAAGATTAGTGCTGAAAATTTTATGTCTACTGTTGTCCATGCTGTTAGTTGCCATCAAGGTCAGTGGTGGGTGGCTTCTTTGTTACTGCCATTTTCTTCAGCTGGGGAATATGGGCATGTCTGTGTCAAGGCTGGAATGTTGCAGTGCTTGCAAAGCTGCTCTGAGAAGATCTTACTACTGAAATGTCTAAAACAAAACAACCACAATATCAGCTCAGTGGTAAAGACACAGCAAAGTTTACTGCTTGCCAGCACATTTGCCTGATGATCATCAGTACAGGAGATAAAGATGCATCAAAATTATGTACTGGAGGAGCATCAAAATACATAATCAAAAACTACCATCATCTTCACTTAGTTTTAATTCTTATTTCATTAGCAGAACAGCCTTGCTTAACTACCACATTTTCTCTATCTTTGTTTTCTTAATATCCTGTCTTAAGTATCCTAACCTCAGCTCTATCAGGTTAAAAGTTGTACTACAGCTAGTACAGGTTTTCTTTCCTTGTGTCCTGATAAGATTGGACATTGTGTGAATGCCACGGTGAGCTTTTATGTGACAATGTAGATGCTGCAAAGCATGCTGCAGCCCTACAGCTCCAACATGAGGAACATAGAAATCTTCTAGTGCTAATGCCATATCTGAAATCTGTTTGTTCACCTTGTCTTGATGGCGTATGCATGTAAATATAGATAGATGATAGAGACAGAGATAGATGATATCAAGATAGATACATGCATGTATGCATGTTCATATGTACAAATGGATTTAGAACAATTTTCATCAGGATGAAAAGAATAAAAAGCACTATGTCCTAATTTTCATACAATAAAATCTTTTCTTTTTGAGCTCCAGCAAGTCTTTAATCTTCAGAGCAATATATGACAAAACTTAATGTAAAGAATTCTCATGGGACTGATGCAGATTGGTTGAGACAGTAGTTGAGATGGTCTAATAAAAGTCTAATCTTTAAACTCAACCAGAAACTTCCACTTCAAAAGATTTTACTTTTTTCACTCATGTTTTTTCAAGCAAGGTATTTTTCTTCTAAAAGAACACAAAAGTAAAGAAATAAAGGGAGAGGTAATAAAATGATCCAGTGAAGTTAGGATGTTTTGTTTTTTGGTGGTTTGGTGCTTTTTGTGCTTAACAGGTACAATACCTTGAGGGGGGGCAAAAAAATCCCAACAATTACAGTTGACAATTAATGCCTCTAGTTCCTAACATTTTTGTGACTAATCACAACAAGCTGCACCATGGCTTATGGTGGCAGAATAGTGGAGAGGCTCTTGGCCAGACAGGAGAAGTAGGACACAGTGATTATGTGGATGATTATGATTAGATTTATTGCTAATACAGTATCTAAATACTGCCAGTGCAGCATATAAATAACAAATCTATCATCTATTAAATGGATTATAGTGCACTCATATTGTGGTCCCTCCTGTTTAGTCATGAGCTTCAGAGAGTCCCCCTTGCTTTCTAAATTTCTAGGTGTGGCTCAGTCCACTTAGTCTCAGATTTTGTCAACAGTTTATGTCTAAAAGATTATAATATAAGCTGGTTCAGCTAGAAACATACAGGTTCACAGCCTTGTAGAATTCACAATTACAAGCAACAAAACATCTATGTAGCTACTTCAGGATTTTATCTCCCTCCTTGACTAGATCTCGGTGCTTTTCATTCATGCATACAACAGGAAGTGTTTCCTATCTTTGGGCTGAACACACCCTGCAGAAGTCCCTGCTGGGGTGTGTGTGGAGGGGACGGTCTGCATAGAAGCTACCTGCAACCTTCGGAGACCAGTTTGCCTCATTGGCCCAGCTTCCAGCAGTGTTTTATACCCCTATGCAGGCTGATGTGCTCCAAAGTAAATGGCGAACACTTCATCTCCCCCTTCTCTGGAACACATTCATTCTGCGAGCATTTGGACAGTTCCTTCTGCAATACCCACCTGGTGTTTACATCATAGAGCAAACCACATTGGCCATCAGAGATGGAGAGGGGGGTGGGGGCCAGGGGAGCAATGCATGCAAAGACCCAACTCTTTTGTTGCCTCATCACACTTACTGTATTCAAATATGGTCTAGACGGCAGTGAGTTACCCTGACAGAGGACAGGTGTTAGTTCAAAGCAGAGTGGACATGTGGAGATTCCATCTGAAGAAAACCAGAGTACTGTAGGACAGGATCTGTGGGTTATTCAAGATGATTCCTAAGCACTGGCAAATAGTGTCATAGTGCTGCAAAAAATCAAACGTACTGGGACTTACAAACTGCAGCATGCAGAATTTGTATGTCAGTCGTTCCACCCACTACAGGTCTGGCAAGTTCTTATTACAGTACAATGTCTGGTTTTGGACATGACAGAAAATGGATGTGGAGCAGTTGGACAGAGCTGAGACACGCTGAGAAGAGTCATTGTGTCATATGAAAATATCAGACAAAATGGGATTGTTCAGCCTAGAGGAGAGGGAACTAGTTGGTGACATGACAGCAGTCTATTATGGAAAAGGTAGAAAAGGAGATTCACCTGTTTTTCAAGCCCATAGTAGAGAAGACAAGAAGTAGTGGCTGTAAATTACAGGGAATCATCAGCTTAAATACTAGTGGTTTGCAGTCTCCAACTTGCGAGCTTTGTAAAGACAAGAATAATCCCACTAAAGATGACCTTGCCTCGGGAGTTTGTGTGTAGTAGGTGATCTCTTTAAAGCTCCTTCAGCCTTGTGACTGATTGCCTTATTAATATCTAAATCTCAACTAGACTGTTTTCCTGTCTCAAGAGCCCCAGGCAATAGCAAAACCAAATCCTGGTTATCTTCAGTGCCAATTTTAGGTTATCCAGACCATAGCAATATTGTATTCGGAAGCTGTAAAGTTTATTTTGCCCATATTACTTTGCATTAGCTGAATGATGATGGAAACGCCTGCTACTTTCTGTAAGAAGACAGTGCAACACAAACAGTGGTTACTTCATTTATTGCCCTACCTGGGACCTGCTCAGCAATAGCATAACCTGTCAATTTTGAAACAGAGAGAATGGCTGAAAATGCCAAGGTAGTGTCTAGATTAATCTCACCTACCTTACTGTGCCTACAGTATAAATGTCTACAACCACACAATTCCTGCTGATCTCCATTCACGGGAAACAGAGAAACTAGGCAATTTTAGAATGTAATTCATTTAACTTACTGTAGATGTCTGTATCAGGGTGAGATGAACAGAAATGCTTATTTTTCTCCATTGACTAGATGCAGACTTGATGAATAGCTCAGATGGAGAATTCTGCATGGCAAATACCCTTTTTCGCTAAGAAAAATTTTATCTGGTGTGTCTGTATTTAGAGTCCAATAGCATTCACATAACAGTATTAAACAACCGTGATGACCAGCAGCTGTTTGAAAGAGAAGGTAATAGGGGGACCTCACTCCATCTCTAAATTAACTCCTACAGCTGTCAACTGCAGATAAAACTATGCAGTAGAGATTATAAATAAAGTTGAAATTACTGACCCCATAAGAAGGAAGTATGATCATGCAAATGATGTTAAAACCAGAGAATTAATATGTAAAATCAGGGCAAGTATCTTTCAGCTTAAGAGTCAGTTGATTGAAACTGGTGTGTACTGGTGTTTATTTTGAATTAGAAGGATCACTTACATTGAAAAGCATAATATTTCTTCCCTTGGGCCCTCCAGATGAAGTGTGAAGGTCAGGTTCATGCTATGTCTAGTTACATATTCATTATCAGATTTTTGTATTTTCAATCTTAAAAAAATAATCTAAAAGGAAGGACCATGTCACTTCTAGTCTTAAGATTTTTTTTCTCAAAAACGTCCCCCTTTCCTATGTCAGGATTTTAAGTAAAAAACTATTGTTTAATTGAGAAAAGAGTAGGATGCACTCTTTAGCCTCCGTGTTTGAGTATTTAACCCTGCCTTCCTCTACAAAATCAGTTCTCTTCCTACAAGGTCACATAGTTTTCTTTACCTCTGGATTCAACAGTTGTGTTAAATTAAATAATATAGCATTGAAATCTTACCAGATATACAGGTTTTTACCAGTGCTTCCCTGAAAGGGTTAGGCATCCTGATTGGTTCCATAATTCCTGGCTGTTCCACCTCGCCCTTCTTTCTTCTCACCTGCTCCCTCTTCAGCATTTGCCCCCAGTTTATTTCTCTCTCTCTATTACTGTTCTGGGATTGCATATGACAATTAGATGCCATGCTAATGGTCACAGTATATGTATCCACTGAGCAGAAGCATTTAATTATCAAGTTCCAGTCTGAATATTACTTTGCACAGTGCTGGAATCATTCTCAGTCAGTCACTTGCAGGAGAAAAATAGAAGAAAAGTCTTAGCTTTGGGGCTACTAGAGACAATGTTTTCTCAAGTGCATAAGGTTTTAATTGTTTTTTGATTGCTTGAGGATCCAGAATACAGACGCCAATCAAGATGAACAAAGACCACCCTCTAGAAATTTGCCCTACACACAGACCCTTGAAAATTCACACAGCATTGGAGTGTATTTCCTTTAGGCACCTTTAAAAAACCATCAAATTTGACAGGAAATAGTTTGTCTATAAAACAGATTAAGTTCAATTAGTGGTATAATTAGGAATAACAAGAAGATTTCTGAGAGTTCTATGTATATTACCTGGATACATTGGAGTCCTGAAATAGGAGGTTAAAGAACCTTTCTCTGAAAAACAGGGTGTTATGCAGCCGTTCCTAGAGCTTCATTATAAACATGTTTTTAGATAGCTCCTTGGAACTCGTGTTGAGATGAAAAAAGACTGTGTGGAGAAAGAGATATTAGTTAATTCCACTCCTTTTATAACAGTGCAATATTTCTCTGTTCTTTACCATTAAATTTTGAATTCCCAGGAAGTTTCCATGGATTTTCCAAGGCAAAATCCCATAATCTTGCCAAAGGGGATGGGTGGGGGGGAGGAATACAGATACTATACCTTGTAAAAAATATTAAATGTTTTGTGCACTGTGGAGTGTTTGTAAATTTGGTGTGCATCACAATTGCATTGGAACTACTCAACCACTACATGCCTGTATTTCTTAATATCAGTATATTTTAAAAAAGTAATATACTGAATGTGTCTTTGCTAAAATGCATCACAGATAAAACTGTTGTGTTCTCCTAAAGTAAACTGCTAAGCACTGAAATTCAGACATAGTTAGAGAAATCTGTTAACTTTCTTGTCTTTATCTCACGCAGAGATTGAAAAGACCCTTACACACAAAGGCCTCCCATTGCTGGTGAGGTCAATGAAACTGCCTACATGGTGGAATTTGCTGGATCAAGCTCCTAATTTCCAACTTAGCATTTTAAATACAGTAGGAAAAATGATACATCAATATTTAATGTGCATATTTACTTATTTTCCAGTGACTTCTAGAAAACTGATCTGTTCCAGTCTGTAGTCACTGAAATTGTATTATAAATAAACTATAAATAAACGAAAAGCCAAATGCATAGGTGGGTAAATAAGTAGATCCCAGAATGCCACAGGGTTATTGCTCTCTGGAGTTAACACTGGGAACAACAATGTGTCCCCTTACTATGATTTAAATTGTCGTCTGGAAGCAGGTGCTCCAAGCAAGAGAACTCAAATAGCTGTGAGATATTCCATAACACAGTAGAAATACAAAACAAACAAAAGATCAGAGAACAGACTGAGTGCAAATCAGAAGAGAGTGCAAAAGCCACTACTTATTTCCCCAGTGTCTGGCTTAGGTTGAAGCAGCATGCAAATTGTTCCTGTGTGGGTAAGCAAGGACTGCCTTGGAAGCAGATGCAGATGAACACTTCAGGCTGTGACCAGGCTGCTCCTGGTCTGGCCTTTGGCCACACTACCTGTGGCTGAGAGCACTGAGACACCACGTAACTTGCTCCAGAACACCCATAGACCAGCATCGTGTGTGACAAGCGAGATCATGTGTTATTTTTCCATTCAGTTCCTTTTTTCCAACAGAAGCTGAAAATCAGCTGTGTCCAGTTAAGTCCAACTGCATTAAGGACTTTTAAACACATGAGGACACATTTCAGGCATCAGCAGCGACACTCATGCTGTTAGGTGATACTTTCTGACAGACCCAGTCATCTCTGCAAAATGCTGCAGCTGCATGCCAGAAAGGCTCCTTTTGTGTACAAACCTGACGTCAGTAAAGCATAAAAGATGGAATTGCCAGTAATGACTGGATAGCAAATGAGAATTTTAAAGCCGTATCTACAGAAAGTAAAAAGCCAAGACCAGAAAGTGTCACTGTTAGGTAGCAAAATTTTAAAAAATCCAAACACAAAATCCAACAAGCTAGTAGCCTGGCAGCAGTCTTTTTGGCACTGTATACTGATTTTCAGCTCACAGCTGCTGAACACCAGCTGCGCACACCTTATGTGGCAGCCCACATGCTATTCCTGCAGCTTTCCAAAGGTCCTCCCTTGGTGAGCTGGCCTTTTAAAGAGATTCTGGAGAAGGAATTCAATGTTTTCTGCCTGACCAAAAGGAAGGTAAAGTTGCTGAAAATTAAGGCTTTAATGTACCCCAGTTAGAAGTTACTAGCCAGCAGTGTGCTGGAGAGAACAGAGGGGCTGCTCACACCACAGGTTCAACACCCCTGTGGCTGATGATCTCTCAGCTGCTGTGCTGGTGGAACTAAGAAAAGTAACTGTAATCTCTGCAGCCTTACTATTCCTTATGCTAAAGAGCTTCCTACAGGTGTCGTTATTGGAGCAACTGTACTATTAATGTCACCTTATATTTACATTAGGAAATTTTGTTCAACTTGGTTACATTCTTTCCAAATTAGGATTTTTTTAGGCACACAGCTTGACATTTTCCATGCTAAAATACAGTCTTTAACAAATTTCTAAAATGTTGCTGTTTTTCTTTAGGAAGCCCTAGGATTTTATCCTTTGGAAATGGTCTTATCATTAGACGGGGATGTAGTTTTTGTACTGTTCCTTCTGTAATTTTGGTCAAACTCAGGCAAATGACTGCCCAAGTGAGTAAAGACTGCCACTGTTCTACAGGTTAAAGGTGTAATGAGTCAGAGTGCAATAAGCACAACTGAGTCCGAATATATTCAGGCAAAAAAAATTACATGCACCTGATGTCTGGTACAGAGACCAGCTGGCCTGACATTGCCCATGGCATCATTTTAATCTCTGTACAGCAGGGGGGCCTCATTGCTGCTGCCTGCTGGGGAAGGTCCCTGGCTGTGCTAGTTTCCGAATGGTGACAGTGAACTGTTTGTCAGAGTATTGTTGGTCCAGATCAAGACTGTGCCATCACTTAAGCGTGCAGACAGGTGGGTGTCAGTACCCCGAGACTGTTTAATTTACTAGTACAGTTTTGACCTCTGAGGTCCTATGTGTCATCCTCACATTCAAACATACTTTGTACTCCATCTTCCACAGCAAGCTTGAGTTGCATAAGCAACAGAGAGGGAATCTGTGTTTGCCCAGAATTACCTGTAGCAAGCCAAATCTTCTATGTATTTATCCTTTCTCTACAGAGATTCCATGAACATCCTGGTACAATGGCAAAGTCAAAACATTCTAGGAAACGCAATTTAGAAATTGAAAATTTAGGTAACAATATCTTCATTTAAACAGTTTCAGCATTTTTACTGGTTTGTTTCAGACAAAACTGCCATAGGCCATCCTTCAGGCTGATCTCAGGAAGGATGGCACATGTACTGTTGCAGTGCTCTGTTTGCCCCTGCAAACATTACCAACTTACAGCTGTAGTAATGAGCTGCTGAACAGCATGTTGCTTTAATACTGGAAAAATGAGTTTAGAACAAAGACAGGCTGTAGTTAATTACAAACACACTCAATGCTCACATCTGAGAGCTCTTCAGTAGTAATGAGAGCAGATACTCTATTTTTGGTACTAGACATAGTAGAGGAATTTGACAGTCTGTCTGGTGGTAAAATTAAGGACTCATTGACTCTATGGGGTGCTGAGAGTTGAAATGAATTGCCTTCAGATAGATTACTTAAACTCTTGTGTTGTGTACCAGCATATGTGCAAAATCAAACCTGAGGAATTCAGTGTTGGTTTTACCCACAAAGGAGACTGTCCTCCAACAGCCTTTTCTGCTTTTCAGGTAGGGAAGCTGTGTCACGTTAGGTCAAAACTTCACTAAGTTTTACACATGGAAATGAAAGTGATGACCTGAGAAAATACAAATGAGATTTGGATCTCTTTTAAGTATTACATCAGATGGACTATAAACTAATGAGTATAATCAGGCCTTTGCTTTGCAGTAACAACATATGAGATAATTGCAGATTAATAAGTCAGAGGAGACTTAAAAGGAGACATCATTTTAATTCAGACCTTGCATTAAATTTTATTTATTCATCAGATCTCTTATTGAAATTATGAGATTTGGAGGCACAATATGTACTCATTCTGTCACGATGGCATAAAACCTTCTTATTCTTTGGGCTCAGTTATAAGTGTGTATTAAATAAAAAGCTAACACAAGATTATAAATGGGGTCAAAATCAGGGTGATTACATTTTTTGTCACATCTGGCATTTGGTGATTATTTCAGTGTCTTACAATGCAAGAGACCAATTCCGTAAGAAATGGATTATCCGTGCACATATCACGAGGCAAACCGAGACACCCTTCTCATATTAAAAAATGTTCCTTTATCTCCCAAGAACACACTGCCAATTCTCCAAGATTCCACGTACCTGTTGGTGTATTTTGGAGTCAGGTGCAGTGATGAAATTGCAGCGCCACTGTGAGGACACAGGTTTACATCACCAGTAGACATCACCACCCTCTCCTGACTTTTATTCTCCTTGACCCGTTCGGACATGTTGGTCAGTATGTGATTGGAATAGTCAGTGGGTTAATGAGGATTTGGCTGGCAGTCAAACAGCCTGTATTCCTGGGGTTCACACAGTGCAAGTACAGGGCTTGGGGAAGTACACTTGATTCAAGGATGAGGAAAAATGGCCATAGTTAAGATTAAAATTCAAATGAACTGTGACCACATGCTTATGAAGGGAGCAATTAGACAAATGGCACGGTTTTGCATGTCTGTATTTGTGAGAAATGCTCCCAATAAATACCAGAGATTAGCAATACAACTGATAACCATTCAAACATTTTTTTTCAAAATGTTTGTCCCACATTAAATTAGAGACTTCTTTTCTCTCATGTGTTTGCCCTTTTTTTCCAGGAGATTATTCATTTTTCAACTCTACAAGACCCTTATCCAGGTGCTTTTCACCAACTTCCTGTCCCAACTTCTCATGTCATCTTGTATGGAGCCTGGACCACACACAGCTATTTATGAGAATCACTAAGGACTTCTCTGCCTCTTGAAATCTAGGCCTAAAACACTTAGGTGTCTGTTCTTTTTATCAAAATGAAAGTGGAAAGTCTCCACAGGTGCCATTTGGAAGCGGGGGGTTAATACTCACCTCATGTTCAGGGTGGTACAACATGGGGAGAAACTGCATTCTGTATTTCAGGATGAATACAAGGACAAGCTGAGTGTGCATGGGAGCGTCTTGGAGACAGTCCAGATTCCAGGTTCCCTTCAGGGTCCAGATAGCTTAGCTAAACATAGAAGGGATGATGGGGTCACAGTGAATTTAAACTTTTATGAAAGGGACCAGATATTCTCAGCAGCAGGCCCTTTTTCTCACCATCTGCACCATTGTACAGTACTGCAGTATCTTGAAGCCCCAAAAAGGGAATAATTTTAGGTTCTACTTTTCTCTGTTTCTACACAAAGAGACAACAACAAAAGCACTCTTTGGAAATTCAGTGGTCCTAAACCCTCTTGGTTGCTTCTGAGACTGTGTAGGAAGTCACTAGCTGTCACGTATTCATGAACAGCTCTGCAGGTCAGTAAAGGGAATGCAAAACTGGCTCAAAGGTCAGAAATGTGTCTGTACATAGAGCTGAATCCCATGTAATTTGGAAACTGATGAGTGTTTCTCCATTTTTAATTATGAGGGAAGCCTTCTGTTAGAATAGTATTTTGTCCAGCATTACACATTCCCTTTATCTAGGGAGCTGGCAAGGGGGAGAGGACAGAAGCTCTTCAGGCAGTAGAAGCTGAATTTAATGGGATTCACAGAAGAGATTTAAGGAGCTAATCATCCTTATACCTGCTCAAGTTCAATTTTTATCCCCCAAAGCTACTAATTTTTTAAGCATGTATTTTTGGCAGTGCTTTGCAGCAAATATCTCCCCTTGGGGCACATTGAAATGTGCAGGCTGTATTATATAAATGAGCTTCTTTGCCATCTCAGTAACCCGTAAATGCCAGTGACACATAAAACTAGGTATTCCCTCATCTCAGAAGGCTGACCTAGTCCTAGTCTTACACTTAATAAAGTCAGAGGAGGACAGAGTGGCAAGCAAAGCTACAGGGCTTAGATCCAGAGTCAGAACTGACAGTATTGGATGTCCACAAAGTACTATCCAAATATGAGGAAGGCTTTACACAGGATTCAAAAAAATTGTCACTTTCACTCTCTGTCAGCCAAAGTAAATGCCACAGATGGCTGCATGTTTGATACTCCATACATGCATCGATATACATATATATTCCATTTAGAGGAAAAAAGGTTAGAAGATTAAAACCAAGCAAATTATTTCTTTGCATACCTTTATTCCTCCCTCAGTTACCTCTATTGTGAGTTCATTGTCATTTAAATTGATGGAGCAAGAGGAATGTTGTCCAGGATTTGGAAGGAGATATTTAGGCACTACTTGGGCAGCCCTTATGCCCCATAGACACCTTGTTCTCAATGACACAACGCTTGTCAAGGAGCTGCAAAGTGCTTTTAGCAGGCAGAAAATAGGTATAGAAGTGCAATAACGGTGAGTTTTGGGGTTTTTATCAGCTTGCTTTTGATGGGAGAGATACACAGCCCTGCTTTGCTTGAGCTCCCAAAATTCCTGGTTTCTTTAAACCCATCTTGTACAAGTCTACTATCTCCATAATACATCCTCCTTAAAACACAAGGGCATTATTTTAGCATAGTGAATGCAAGGACAGCTGAACAACTCACCTCACAGCAGTTTCCTTCAAAAGGAATGCGTGTCCTGTGCCTATATGGCAGAAGAGGGTCATTCATCGGTGTCTGGGCTCACAGCCCTGCACTGGGAGACAGCCAAGATTCATTTGAAGCCCACAGCCTTGCTGCCAGGGAAGGCAGGCTCTGGAGAGTTTCTCATCATTTGCTATTTACTGCAGCACACTGAAAGAAGAGTAGGGCTGAAATCGGCCAGATCTGGAAGGGTTGAGATGCCACTGCTGTTTTCAGCAAGTCCTACAAAGCTGAAGGCAGCCCACATGTAGATGCTAGAGTCTTTCCATTGGCTCTGTCCCTCCAGGAGTCCCAGATGCAGAACTCCCACATGGCGCCCGGGCACAGGAAGGGCACAACACACTCTGAAAACACTCAAGAGAAAATAAGTCCCTCTGCTGACCTCAAGTTCCATCTTAGACAGCTGCATAAAAAAAATTAATATCAGGGGTTTGACTACTTCAATTTTCAGAATTAGCACACAACCCGTGCAATGATCCTCCAAAGAAGTGTCACATTCCTCAAGCCCTCCTGAGTCCTTACAGTTTTTCAGCCACCAAGTTCTTGGCAACACTCTCAAACATTTTCTGTATTTCTTTGGATAGAAGCAATTTGAATCTTGTAGGTTAAGTACTGGGACAAGGCTGTGAATGTTAGTAAGGACTGTGAAGACACAGTGAAAAACACTTGGAGGGTATTGGGATTTTATACAAATTTTTTAGTGATTGTGGAAAGGCCAATATTAAAGAGACATCTTGAAGAAGAAAAAAGTCAATGAAGATGAAGAGCCAAGGCTATGTGGGTCTTCCACCTGATTGGTATCCTGTGTATAGCAACTGTGGCCATGTTGAGTCAGGCAGCAAGGGCCATAAATCTCTGCAGGTGAATAAAGATGGGGAGTTTAATGCCAGAGGGAGTACCTGTGTCTTTTCAGATGCATTTTAATCATGTAGTCACAACACTGAAAAGTTCACAACTGTACTTCATTTACAATATCTTTTCTACCTAGGTAGAGAAGCCACCCCTTAACCTCAAGAAAGGCAGGTCAGTGTATATTGCTCATGCTACCTGAAAATAAAATATATCCTGTTTATGGAGAATCCCTCATTCTGAAGTCCTTATCCTTACACTTGAAGAGAATGATATGTAAATTAAGATTGTCTGTGGATTTGGATGATAAATTTGTACTTATTCCTGTAGAATTTAGAAAACTGGATATTTCATAGCAATTTTGAATTATATTACTTTAAAGGTTTTTTGATTTATTTTCTTTATGGTGGCATGCTGATAAACCTGAAAGATATGCAATATCACATACAATAAAAACAGAAACAATTATTACACTGCTGGCCTACTAAAGACTTATTTTATCACATTTTTACAACATTAACATGCTACACTAGAATATATGATCAGGCATATCAGATGAATGCCAAAACTCAGTAATCACAGAGTCACTAGGAGCTACTCCTGCACTCCCACAAAAGCTGCACTCATTTACTTTCAAACTTGTGGCTGTGAGCCAGCGTACATGGGCAGCCTAAAATTATTAAACAAGGAGCTGCTTCTTCAGTTGTGAGAATCACTCTGGCTGTAAACCTTCGGCAACTTCTGTTGCCATTAAATCAAAAGCCTGATGCAATTCCTGATTCTGTGTGGGAACTTGCTTAGACTTGCTTCATTTCTCACTTGACCAGGGCTGAGCTTTCAAACCTGCACAATTTCTGTGATATTTGTAAACTGCTGATAATATAGAACTGTACTCATCAAACATTGTTTTGCATTCTGGTGAGAAAAATAATTAGCATAAGCATATTTCTATAATTACAGTAAAAAGCTTTGCTTTTCATGGGGCTAAAACTTATTTTTAATTGGATTTACAAACTGAATTAATTTTATATAATTGCCTTGGATTCTGTAGTTCAGCTGTTAAAAATCATTATCCCAACTGGCCCCTAGCAGTCTTTCCCATGTCTGACCAACCAGCCCTGAATACAGACACGTGTAAAATGCTGCCTCGTGCTCCAGGGGGTGATGGAAATGCAGGAAGCTATCAATAGCCAGCTCAGGCTAATGAAAGCACATCTCTGCAGGGCCTGAGCAAGCTGATGATTGGTTGTTAATTATATGGGGCACGTTCAATGGCATTTCCTTGCAATAGGTTATGTCTGCTTGACCATGATATCTACTCAGTTTATACACCCATTTAATTACATTCCAGTCTTCACACTGGGAAAATGCAGAAACTCCTATTAAGTGAATAATTCAGAAATAAATGGGGTTTTGCCTGTCTTATCACATAAACTCATAAAGAATTTTCATTGTGTATGTATGCGATGGAAATACCAAATTCTACTTACTATTTTATTATCTAATGTCTCCATTCCAAAAGAGAGTTCTCAGCCTGTTCCATGTAGGTTCCCTTTTCATCCTTACCTCTGTATTTCTAACAAATGTGCTGTCTTTGACTGCTTCTAAAAGCTCCTCTGCCCATATTTTTCCTTGCTTTGGGAAACTTCTGCGCACAGAGATTTTACAACATTTATGGAAGAAGAAATGTTGTGTCCTCCAACTCTGCTTCCTTCTGCTTTCAACACATCAACCATTATATTTTGTTCTTGGTATCCCATCCTGTGTGAGTCCTATCTGACCCCTCTTTAAGGTATTCTTCTCCTTTGTGACTCATCTGCCTTTCTCCTGCATTTCAACTATGTTTTCTTTCTGTGCTTGCTTAGTTTATCTAGTTAGTTGGAACCAGCCTGAGCTTCCTGGCTGACACCTTCCAGATCTAATACTTCGCTTATTGCCTCTCTGTTTAGACTTGGGTCTCATATTGTCTCTCCCTTGTCTGAATCAGAGTAACAGCTACAAACTGTAGCTGCACTCTTTTGCCTCCTTCATGTTTTTTTCTCTCTCCAAATATTAGTAATTCCATCAAATCTCTGTCTGTCTCTTTGTCTCTTAGAAAAGGAAAGTTGTCTTTGTTACAGTAGAAATGGAGTTCTTTTGAAGTGTTGTGCCCATATATTTTCTGCAAATTTACGACCAGTAAGAGCATTTAAGGGCTCCTTTGACACTGCAGAGTCCAGATTTGTTTAGTTTCCAATGCAGAGGAAGAGTGCCAGTCATAGAGCAACTGATGTCTACTCTAATAGGTACACTTAAGGTAGAGCCATGGGCAGTGACTTTGCTCATGAGACATGGTCTGAGCCCAGCCAGCCCATAAACAGTGATAAATGGCTCAGCTGCAGATCTGTCTTCCTAGAAATCATTTTATATATAGTTATGAAAACATTCCAGTTAAGCAGTCAGACGTGCTATCATAGCACCAAGCTCTGACCCCTGGGGTTACATAGGATCTGCTCAGAACTGGAGTCTCAATAATGTTTTTTTCCTACTCTTCACAGACCTTTATACAGCTTCCAAATCTGAATCACAGTAGCTGTATTCAGTGCCTGGAAAAACAGTTCCTATTCATTATCATCCCTCCAGTACTTCTTAGGCTGCCAAATTGCCATCAGTGCTTTTACTCTTAGTTTGTATTTATCTTCCTGTCCCACTGGCTCAGCTTCTTCTTGTGTTCTGTGTTCTTTTAGGAATGATAATTTTAAAAGATACCATGCATTTGTTTGAAATAATACCTTTTCTCAGTGGCACATCCAGCTGCAGCTAGGGCGCTGAGTTGCACATATCCTACAGCTATTCATTGCGGTACAAGACTGTGAGATCACATCACTGATAGCTATGGACCCACCATGGGAGAGGGCTGTGAGACATCACCTCTGTGCAGTGTCAATTCACACACAACTGCGCTCCAAGGGCACCAAAGGGTCAGGGTTCAGCTTTTCTTTCTGCTGCTGTGTTGGCAAAACTAGAAGTTTAATGAAATATTATTTTTGTCCATTTTTGGATTTTGGATGGTATCTAGAGGTTCACACTTGATAACTAAAATGCTGGGTGATGGATTATTGCCATCAATATAATCTCTAAAATTTTTATATTATACCCATGTGTGTTTGTAGCCATTTTATCTTCTTGGGCGTACTGTCAGACTATTTTTCAGGTACATATCATGATTTATGTCCTTTCTCTTAGACTGAAACTTATTTCACTGGAGTAATCACAGTTTCCAGTCTACCTTTTATCAATGACATCAACTCACTCACCAGCCTAATGCTGCATTATCCCAGGAAAATCACATTGTTGTGGTATTACCTTTCCCCAGAGGGGGCTGAATTGCTTTTATTACTTCCTGCTTGAACAACTGCTAATCTCGTTTCTGGAGTTCTTCCAGCAGGATGAGTATACTTCTGACACGATGGATTCAAATCACCCTTGCCAGGGTTTAACAGACTAAAATATCTTTCTTCAAGGGCAGGGATTTTATTTCTTTCGGAATCCGTGATTTAAGGACAAGTGGGGTTTTTGCACAGTTCCTCGTTTATCCTCCTGTTTTAATGAACTTGTCCATATTTTGAGTTTCCGGATGCCAACTTGATAATTAATTGCACCTACATAAAGATTTACAACCGATAAGTGCCGTGATTTCTGTCCCTATTGAAAATGCAAACTACATAGAATTTGTTGTTAAATTCCTGTTTTCCTGCATTGATTTTCCAGACTGAAACATTTTAGTTTGCTAACCTGAACTGCTAAATCATCTGCTCACTTTTAAATCTAATGTTCAGATTCCCAAACTTTACTGATGTACGAAGAAGTCTAGTGTCAAGAGCTTATAAGCAGTCACAGGACAAATCCATATCATACCCAACCTTCACCAAGATACTGACACTGTATCCTCAAAATACACTGAAGGGACACTCCCATTTCTAAAGTTACAAATTCCCCTAAGATTAGGCAGTACAATTGCAACCATGAGCTACTATTCAAAAAAGCTTTCACCTTTCATATTAAATACAAGGCCTACAACAGGGCTCTTCTGGGGCTGCGGAAAGAGAAGAGGTCTGAGGAGGGTGGCAGAGGAAGAAAGTGGGAGCCTTTCCCTTGACCACCAAAAGCTCCTCCCACCCCTATCATTCCCCTTCTCCACAGCCCTCACACAGTTCCTGCAGTGACAACTACATTGTGGTGTCAGCTTGCTCAGGGATGTCTAAACAGTATTACTGAAGAAATTTGTGTGCCTTAACTTCTGCTTTTGGCTGGAGGTGAGTGTTTTTTTAATAAAAGTCTGTCCCTTGAGCAATACCCTTTCAGTTTTTGGGGAAGAAAAAAGTTAAGTGGTGCCTTCTGCTATGAGGGACTGATCCAAATAAACATCTTAGACAAGTAGGTGGATAGTGGCAAGTCCTGCAGGTCCTTCTCTGTCTCCATTTCCTGTCCCAGTTCATAATGTGCATTTTTACTCTTAGCAGAAGGATTTAAGACATGGGCCTGAGGCTAACAGGCTATTCAAGAGAATTTGCAAAAGAGGAGAGTATCAGTGTGTCTTGTGAGAGGACAAAGATAAAAGCTAAGTTTTTTTTAAAGCAACTCAAATTGATACAATCGGACCAATCACAATTTTAGTATCACTTAACATATTGGGATCTCTAAAAGCCTCACTGTGCTGTTGTAGCATAAATAATAACAACCATAACTGATTCCTTCTGGTGATGGATGTGATCTCATAGAGGAAAATCACAGACATAAGAGTAGTAAAAAGAGACTTACTTAATTACGTTCAGATCTTTTTTCCAAGTTGCCTGAATTCTGAAAGTCCAGGTTTCTCATTTTCGTAAAGGGTTTGGACCTGTCTGTTTCCAATCTGTTCAGTCCTACTCAGTGGGAGCAGTTTGATATGGTCTGAAGAGAAAATCCATTCTCTTTCACTATTGGAAGGGCCCATGGTGGTCAGGGCACTACCACAACAAGCTGAGCCCACTGGAAAAATTATTAGCAAAGTGTATGGTGTGAACAGTGAAAATCTGATCGTCTTTCCATTAACTTCACTGCCATATAAATTTCAATTTATCCTTAAGGTTATTATCCACAGGAAGTTACTCATTTTGCAGCTAATAACATACATGTCTGTAGCCTACTACTTGTGGTTTGACTATCCAAAACATAAGCAGGGTTTTCTCAGTTTTTGGAGTTTTGGAGTTTTTGGAGCAGTGTAAGCCTCTGAAGAGGGCTGGATTCTGAGACAAAACTGTGCACCCAGATATTAGGTCCATTAACAATGAACTGCATTTCTAAATGGAGAGTGTGACTTATTTGATTATCCATTTAGTGAGAACATGATTGCTGAATACCCTTTAGAATAATATATTTAAATCAACTCAATTCTCCATGGATGTCTTACTATTCAATAAAAGAGTGGCAATTACTTGGCTCTAAAATTGTTCTTTTCCCTGCAACAAAAACATTTTAAGGCATCACACAAGTGTACATGCAGCAGTGGGCAGGCAGTTTCCTTTTAGGCTTGGGCAGTCAACATTCATCTCTTGCTTTTTGTTTCAAGGTTAATGCTTCCTTCGTCATGTTTTAGTGGCAATGTGGATTTTCTAGGTGCCTATTCATAGAATATGAAGATCTTCTAGACTCATTTCTTTCAAAGCTGCAGAAGTAAATACAGCTGTGGCAGAAAAGTCTTGTTTTGGTCACTTACACTTCTCTTATCTCTGCCTTTTTCCTCTGATCTTTTGCTTACCTATTTCCTCACCATCCTCACTCCTCCAATGCTCTACTTACCGCTGAATTCTGTTTGGGGGCTAATGCTCAAATCAGTGTATTTGTGAAACATATTTTAAATTAGGTACAGCTCCATCATATATATTGGCCACCCTATGTGTACGATATGTGCGTATTCTCTGATCTGTGCACTTTATCCTGTTCATTTTTGCTGTTAGGTCATGTCCTTAAAAACTAAAATATTTTGAAAAAACACTTTAAATGGACATCTTTAATAGTGATGATTTCTTATGTCTCAAGCAAACAATGGAATTTAATTGCAGATTATCTTAAGAAATAGATCATACCATATGAGGGAGAAAAGCAAGCAGCCTTGGAAAACTAACCTGTCGTAAAACTCCTGTGTGAACACAGAATAAAAATACTCAAAGAGCAAAAGCTGAGCACAGCAATAAAATCAATTAGGACTTCCCTCTATCCTGTCATTAATTGGAGAGAGTCTTCAACCTCACAGAAGAGCAGGGATATTCTCCCTACTAGCCACTTTGGATTTTATTTCAGTTGAGTGAACTCTGTGGGATCTCACTTTCTGGTAGGCATGGCCACAGCTCTGTAAAAGTACACATGCAGAGATGGGTTTTCGAAATCAACCATTTGTTTTCTCAGAAAATATGATTAGATGATTTTGGGGTGCTTTGTTAAAAGTAATTAATTTTGAAGAATCCCTTCCCTCTCTCCCCCACCTCCCTTTTCAGAGCGGCACAGTTGTCACAGGACCAGGAAAGTGCAGCTATATGCACATCCTCCAATTCAAGAGAGTGTAGGATGAGCTGGTGGCCACAAGACCAAGGAGCACAGACCTGGCTTCGACCCTGGGTAGGCCCTACTCTGCAGGGGATGAGCTGCCCCTACTGAGGATCAGTCTGACCCTTCTCCACCCTCCCCAAGTCTAACACTCTGGTAGTGGTATGGGATCGCATTCGTCCTGCAGCATGACTGTAGTACATCCTGTTTGGCATATGGAATGTGCTGAGACAGGACTGAAGGGAGCCAGAGTTCAGTCCTGTCCCCATTGCCATTTGGGAGCAGGTACCTCTGAGACCCCACAGAGCCTTTGCCGAGCCCTTCAAGACAGCCCAGTAATGAGCTGACAGCAGTGCTGTGGGGCTGGTTGGGGCCCCAGAACAGAGCCTGGACCAGGGATGCTGCTAATTTACAGTGAAGACAAATCCACTGAGGCCAATGTAGAGTCAACAACACTCCAAATGCACGTTCTCATTAGGGCTTAGCTTCAGTTGTTTGCTCTAATGCAGAATGATGCAAACATGTTCCAAAGCTACACTGAACCTTAGGAACAAGGAGAGGTTTCAGCACTGGTTTGAACTTTCTAGGAAATTATGGCTGGGTATAAGTGTATTTCAGTGGAAATATGTGTACATGCTGAATGTGGCTTGAACACACCTGTTGAAAAGGTAGGGGTGCAATTGGTAATTACAATATCACATTACTAACACTTGGCCACATGCAGCTCAGCTATGTGCCATTTATTTTAATCATATTTCAATTTTATCTGTGGGTTTATTCCAGAGCACAGCTCCTCAAATATGATTTGGGCTATCACTTCAAGGTTAGGCATGTTTTCAGCTTATTAGGATCTTAGAAGGTGAAAAAAAGGTAGTGGATTAATGAAGTCGACAACCTTTCTTGCAAGGGTGATGCATGGACCCATGCCAAAACTGAAGCAGAGTGCCTGGGGCTATTCAATCTGGACAATAACCTTTCAAGGAGTATATTTATCCAGGCAAACCATTTCGAGCGAGTGGCTGTGTGGTACTTAGTTGCCAGCTGGGGTTAAACACAAAGACATTCAGTTTTATGGAAAGCTTCTTTGACATTAAAATCTAAGTGACAGGGAAAGACTATTGCTAAATGCAGGACTAGGTAGCACTGATTGTCACATCAGATTTTTGACAAAGTCTTAAGGTATACAACAATCTTTCTCTGAACATCTTACTGAAAACCTCGTCATCCAGTGATGAATAGATATAAATCACTCTTGAAACCTATCATAATAGACGTATTAACAAAACCAAAAAAGCCTGACACACAACCAAACCCAGAACTAAACCTGCAGAAAAACTTAGGATAGTGAAATTCATCCTTTTTATCTCCTGTCTTTTACATGGAGCATCAAATTCCAGCCATTAAAATAGAAACTTTTTATCTAAAGTAATAAGGATATTGCAGTGATTGTCTCCAAGCTTTTATGTGTAGAATTAAAATGTACACCCTGAGAGCAAGCCTCATAAAAACATAGACTATGCTCCTGCAATGGGCCTGTTATATTATTTTTATTATTACAAATTCTTAGTGAACTGATGAGGAATAATCTCACCAAAATTAGCTACATAATTAAAGTGTTTAGCTTTTAAAATATTTTTATAGAATGTTTTTCAGTTGCAGGCTGAAATACATGATTTAGAAAACAAAGATCACAGTTCTGATACATGACCATCTCCAACATGTAATCTGGCTGTGGCTGTGATGTCCCTGCTCGAGGCTGAGGCTGCTGTCATTAGTGGAGAAACCCTGACACTCTATTAGACAGTTACTCACTAAAAAATATTCATTATATTCAAAGCTCTGCCTGAAGACCCGCCTAAAATGCCACAAGCAGTAGTCTCAGCTGGTGTAAATGGATGCAGTTTCAGTGGCTTTGGCAGGGTGGAGACTGCCTGCTCCATCTGAAAAATCTGTCCTGGGTTCCAGTTTTCAGCATCTCTGCTCTCACCACCAGCAAAAAGAAAAAACTTGCTAAATTTTCTCATTGTTAATCATTAACCTGTGGCTGCATTCCCATCTCTAAAACAGAATGTACTTATCTGTTTGGTATGATGCTGATATATGATGATTTTTCTATAGTAGTGTTTTGAAAGCTTCTGTTATTTTCTTAACACCTCAGGCTTTCTTATTTTATTCTACTGCCTCAATCCATGCAACAAGTCTCCTGCTACAAAGCCGTGCACACACAGCAGATGCCTCCCCTTCCCAACCCTTGCTGCCACCACAAGGATGCTGTGATGCCAATCCCAAAGGGCAGAGCCTCTGTCCTCCTCACATGAATGGGCCCTGATGTGCTGTGCCAGTTCCCACAGGCAGAGTCCCTCTGAAGATGATGCTGTCTGACAACGTGAATCAATTCAGCATTTCTTTATCTCATTTCAGAGCAGCAGGAATCCTGGGGCTGCGACACTGAAAATGTGCCGTGTGTTACCCATCCCGATCAAAACACTTAATGGTGGTCACCATCCTGGACACGCTTGAACAGGAGTGGCCTAACGAGTGTCAGAGCTGGGGGCGCGGAGCAGGCGCCGCGCTGAGCCCTGCTCCCGCCGGAGCGCAATCTGCTGCCTGACGAGATGTCCCCATCCTCATGCGTCAAGGCCTTAAGCCTTTCTTCTTTGACACAGAGATTAAGGGCAATCCTGACAAATTCAAAAACAGATCAAGTATGGTGCTTCAGTGAGATGAACTGCTGCCCTACAAATTGCCCAGCTAGGCTGGACTCCTGAACTTCTCATGGGAACCTGTCCCCTCCAATTGCACAGGTTCAGCAGCACCAGGCAGCACATCTCCCTTTTCTGAATGCACTGTGGCAGTGGAGGTTTCACATGAATTGCAAAAACTGAGCTAGTTGGCTACACACCAACCAGGTCAACACCATTTTTTAAACCTTTATTACTGTACAGCTTCCAAGCACAAATACCTACACACATGTCTAGGAACTGACAGCCTAGCAAGACATTCATCTGGCTTCTGATTCTGCCTCCAAAAAGCCTTTGGGACAGGGCTATCTGCTGAATTTCAGACTACGCATGCCTGTCCCATAGTTCTTTGCAATTTACTTTTCAAACAGCAATTGTGCCCTAAATGTCCCTGCAATTTACGATCATGATAACAAATAGTTGAATTAGAATAAGGTCATTATTGCATAGACAAACGGAATTAATGTGTTTTGCAAAACAAGCAAATTATTATGAACTCATGTCTTATTTTTTAACCACTATTTTATAGTGCTTTTATATATATAGATATACATACACACATTTACACACACACACAGACACACAGACACACAGATACATACATTTATATCCATTAACATGGGATGTGAACTTAGATGCTTTGGGCTTCTGCTAACCAACAATTGTGACTTCCCTCTAGTGGCCAATTGTTATTTCTAAATGCTAGTGGTTGAAGTCTCATCTGCCTCCCATTTTAAAAAAGATAAATCAGTTTGTTTTAGAAAAAATATATATGAGTTTCCCTTTTGATAAAGTTTATGGTCATTGCCTAATTGTACTAGAACTGCACAGGCTGTTTTCTTATTAAAGCAAAACTCTGGAACCAAGCACCTGTAGTGAAAAGGACAGGAAGGAAAAACAGTCTCAGCTAAATAGAAGTTCTTGCTGGCTAATTGTTTAAGTTATATAACTAAACAAAATAACTGTGGTTCTATACTGCTAGAAAATTAAAGCTATAGTATTCACTTACAGGTAGGGTAAGCAGTTTTCTTGTGCTTCCTCATGTGGTATTTGTGCCTATAGGCAGTCACACAGCCTAGCAAAGGCAATTTCCCTCTCCTTACTGGAAATCAAACTATTCCCGTCCATGTCAGCATTCTTTTACATTCATCTGTGCTCTGATTTGTCCAGAAACTGTTGCCATTAGCTCCTTTTTTTTTCTCTCTTCAGTTTTATTCTTGAAGAATCTTTTCAAAAACATTAATTCTGGTATTCCATGTTTGGAGTCCTCACCATGTAGGTTCTTCATCTACCAGTTTGTATGGCGCCCTTGTATCTTCCTTATCTCAACAGCTGGGAAAACGCCCACTTTCCTCATATTGCTGGAACACCACTAGTCAAATTCCTAAGCAAAGGGAAAAGGGTCTTTTCAGCTTTCCTTGTTGTATACCTGCAGAAAGCAGGTGCTTTTCAGGAGATAGTTTTAGCTTGCATCAAAACATCAGAACAATAAAGCAACTGCTTTGTGTGTCCAGCTCTGTGAGTACCTCCCCTGTGCCAAACCTACAAAATTCCTGGCAATTTTCCATTGTTTGAGAGACATTTTTAAGATTGATCAGTATTTCTAAGTCTCTTGGAACAATAACCAGATAAATAATAATATTTTTTTTAAAAAATCTGGAAGGAGAATGATGTCCTATTGATCTATTTTAAGCTGTTTGTCACCAACAGATAGTCTGGTCTGCATCCAGCAGGCTCTGCTGCTCCAGACTAGCAAGGGCTCCTACTGCCTCTGCCATTTGGCTGCTTTTTCACCTTCAGGCCAGCTACCCTATTGGATGTTTCTCAAGTCTTTCCAAGAAACCTCAAATATTATACCTTTGTTCTTCTATTTTCTCTGACTCAACAGTTTCATTTTCACTACCTTTTGTTCCCATGCCAGACAGGCAAACTTTTCATGCCAGCACGCCCATGCTGAAAGTGAAGTCTTTCACTACAGTACATCTATTGCAGAACATCTACTTGGAATATATCCTGAACACTACCATTTAGAAAACTTAATTTGTCCCCTTAGTCCTGTGAAGTCTTGAAGCCCTTTTGATCTTCGCAAACACATGGCAGAGGAGTGGGCTGCTATCCTCTCTCAGGTAAGATGTTGGGTTTCAAGGCCAAAGCCTTCTTCCAAGGTCTTTGGAGATGGGAAATAGGGCAGCACCCTCTGGAAGATACATATCAAATACAGTTTATTGTTAAAGGTAAATGTAGTTCATTCCTTAATGTAGCACAAGACCTGGCAATTTTTAAAAAGTTTGGCACCAGAATTAGACTGTCTAAACTTCCCCTGTTTGAAAGTTCAGGTCTGAAACCCATATTTGTACAGCATGGTGGTCTGGGGACCAAGTATGTTTCCTCTTCATCACTTAAATCCAAAATGTGATAGGAAGCCAGGCAGAATTAAATCTAAGCATTGGCTTAGATTTTTGACATAATGCCATGGGACTAATGCTGACAGGGAAACCACACTACCTTCTAAACATCTTTAGTTGAGCACCTTAGGACAAGGCAAAACAGGTCAAAAGGCTGGCTGGGTCCTGGTGACAGGAGCTGTCTCCTGCCCTGCTTCGCTCCAATTTAAACATATGCAAAGCCATTACTTGCCAGCTGGCTTCAAATTTATCCTGTGCAGTTTTCCCGGAGGGACAAAGCCAATGCTGCCAAATTCACAGTAGGGCAAACTTCTCCAACCTGAAATGAAGAATCCATCCTTCAGGTATTGAACATGATCACAGTTTTTCACCAGCTCATTTACATGTGAGCACAGTAAGGAACTTCCTGTGTATTTTTGCTGCCAAAATTCATGAGAACGCAGGGAACACCATTTTTCTCCTTGCTTACAGTCACAACAGATCACATCTCCTGTCTGTCATAGTCCTGCTGACATGTATTTATCTTGACAGTTTGGTCTAAAGTTTCCACTTCTCGTGTACAAAGAGCAGCCAGAGATCCCTTCAGAGATTAAAACATGATGGCCAGTTGGATTTATGTTCACCTTAGGGGCACCATTTGGGGGTAGATTCCTACAAGTAGCACATTCGTTTGTTTCCATCTTTCTACAAAACCAGTTGCTGCTTCTGCCAACTCTCTGAAATATTCTTTCCTAAGGTAGATGAAGGGGAAAACAGAGAGAGGGAGTGGGATGGAAACACAGGAAAGGACAGTTGCTTTTCAGAAATTTTTGGAATCTCATCCTCTCTGATTTTCTCCCTAATACTTTTTTTTCAGAGAAGGAAACACTTCCATATTGTACATAATATTTCTTCATATATAATTCCTAGGTTTTCTGTTTTAAAACAGGCCAGACACCATGAAAACACAATTTGGTTCCCAAATCTTTTGCCACTTTGCCTCTGCTACACGGAGCCATGTGGAAATTGCATTTTCCTAGGAACAACGTGAGAATAGATTACAAGAAAAATTACCATTGGGGTATCCTCTTTAATTCCCTCAGGATTTATACAATCACGTCAGTGAGAATAAAACCAAAAGCAAAGGTATATCACTAAAAGGAAAATGTAGCAACTATACGTATTAGTACACTTTGGGGAACATGCACAAATAACGTATGTGTGTCTCCAAAAATTGTTACTGTATGAAATCTTTCTTCCAAACTAAGCCTAGGGAACTCAGACCCCTCTTTTCAGAAAATATTCTTTAATTGAAACAGAAACAGCTGTATTTCATATCTCCCAGACAATTTACATTACTGCAAAAATCAACAGATACCTGTACAAAAACCAAGGCAGCTGATATCTGAAGATAGTGTGAAGATATTTGAAGATCAAAGTGCCAGAACTGGGACTGTGCAGTTGACAGGAGCTGAAATATCCAGGAGTCCCCAGTTACACATGGAAAGGCTGACAGAATGGCTTCTGATTCAGTGATAAGATCCCTCTTTGAAGCATCATGCCCAAACATCAACTTTTGGATGCATCTCCTGAAGCACCTGCATCTCTTGGAATCCATGGCTCTCCTGCAGTCTTCTATGCAGAACAGCTGCCCTCCTGCCCAGTCTGTTTCCATTCATACACAGAATAGACAAGATATGAAAAGAGCATTGCAATGGATTTTGTGTACTGTAAAAGATGATATCTAAAAATTCCACACTTCATGTACTATTTAAAAACAGATCCCATAAATTTGTATGTCAGACAATTCATTTAGGACACAAAATCCTTATTTGGGATCCTATATGAAGGCTCTTAATTTCAAATCAACATTCTTACTTTCTCTTACTCACTCTTGCAGGTATGGAACATGACTGTTTCAGTTTTTATCTTTTCAGCAATATGAATAAATAAATAATAAAAACATCCGTGGAAGTAAAATGCAAATAGCGTATTTCAATGGGAAATGGTCAGACAAATATACATCTTTTCATATGGTAGCATGTGAAGGTCTGCAACTTTCTGTAGATAATTTGGTGACAGTAATGGAAGTTCTGTAACATCATGGGAACAACTTCTGCCAGAGTTGTTTCACACTGTTTTTCCACATTGAATTCTTAATTACAGGATGAATCCGATGTGATTTTTACTGCTAGTGTAAATAGAACAAACAGTGACATTTTAAAACCACATTTATTTTTAATACAAAATCTGTTGCACTATTACAGAAGTGAGCCTGTATGTTTACCCCCACATGCACAGATAATTCAGCATCTACAATTAAATAAGAGTAAAATGATATTTCTTTTACCAAAACCATTGGCAATACTGTTAAGAAATGGTCTCTTTGTGCTTTGAAATCAATGTTCATATAATTAATTTCATATTTCGGTTCCCATTAAGAAAACTGATCAATGGAAAGCTCAAAGGTGCAAAAGAAGCTTATTACAGCTGGCTTACATTTGGGATTACTTCAGTTGTGCTTTACCTACAATATATACATGAAAGCTGCAAGGTGTCCTATGGGCTAATGTAGTGCACTGGCAAAAGCTCTGAATGGTTCAGTTGGAATCTGCAGTAAATGAGCAGAACAGTTCATTGTTTTGCTTTCACAGAAAAAAAAAAAAAAAAAAAAAAAAAAAAAAAAAAATTAAGTAGATGCTTTAAAATACCATGCACACCATTGGCTATAGTACTTCTTACACAGTACAACATAAGCTTTCTTGGTTTATTTGTCTGTAACACCTAGAAGCATATAGCATCTACGCTTTAAGTGTATTTACAAATTCAACAAAATATCTACATATAAAAAGCTTACTTAAAATTAAACTTGATGCAAGTTATGAAAAACCAATTTATTGGCAAATGAAACTGAGCATTCCTTCAACCATAGGTTGTTATAAAAATTTATATTTGGAGGTAAACATTTGATTGATATAGTATGCGAGAAAATAATTTTTTAACCAATAAGGGTAATCCTTTACCAATAAACCGTATTAGCACTTGCCAGATTGAATGCTGTGGTTCCAAGCAGTAACCCCCACACTGCTTCAGGCTGGAGATAATTACAAAGCTGCCACACTGATCAGGCTGGGACACAGAGGGAAATGCGCTCTCGCTGATGGAGTCAGATGGTTTGGGTTTTTAATGATTTATTTTACAAGAGCTTATACCTTGCTGTGTTAGTAAATAATTTAACTCTGGTTGTGTTTGGGGTTTTTTGTTTGTTTGTTTTCATTTTTAAGTATTCTAAGGCCATGAAAACATGTTGTGCTGTAACTGTGTAGAAAGCATTTATTTTATTTTTAAAGGAAAAAAAAAAACAACTCTTCTTTATGTAATTTAAAATATTTTAAACTTTTCATTTTTAGCACAACAGTTTCATAACACTTCTTTTTCTTCACATTTTTCCTTTATTTGGCAATGACAGTAGTCTGCTAATCACAGTTTACTGCACCAACTGATTTAGTAGTACAGCGCATTACGGAATGCATATTGTATAAAGGCACTGAATGTACTTTGCCCTGTGTTTTCTGGAATATCTTCTCTCACTTTTAAAGTTTTTCTTTCAGTGACTGTACAAATTCCAAAATGCATTGCAATGCGTATCTTTTATGCCCTAAAATCAATTCAGTGTGTTTTGATGTAAAAATAGAACACGGTACTGCTTTAATACTTGATAGATTAAAAAGGCTATAAAGTAATAGGAGCAAAGAGCAGATAATAGGGTCTCATTAAGCATCAGCAAATGCAAGTGTCATACTTAAATCATTTAGCAATTATATACTGTACATACTGTTCCTAACTGTCTTGCAAAAAGACATATGATAGCTAGACATTAAGTCACCAATTTCACAACAATGTCCACAAAGACATTGAAGTTCTATATAATACTACTATAACACTCTGACAATGAGAACGGAATTCATATCCAGGGATTCAGCTGAGGACTGCATAACAAATTGTCAAACCATGTTTTTATAGTGTACACAAGATTACCTGTGAATTGTGTAGGGTTTTTTTTTTTCCATGCATTATACTGTATTTTCAACAGGAAACAAAATTACAGGTTGATGTTATTGTTTGTGTCAGTTCCTTTAAAAAAAAAAGTAAAAATACCCAAGTTTTGACAAAAATTTGAATTTTCTATTTTGAGTCATACTAACCATACCACTTCCTGTGTCATTATGCTGTGTAATGGTATTGACCTGCATATTCTCATAGCATTAACATCTGGTGGTGAGGAGCTCCGTTACTTGTGTGTTCATAGTATGAGAAGGAAGATGCACAAGTGCTTTAAACAAACTGAAGATACAAGGGGATCAAGTTCTGTGGTTACACAAATGAATTCATGGCATTTACAGGAGAAGGAGCCTCAGAGCTTTCATTTCCTTCTGCAGGTTCTTTCTCTTTTTTACCACTATATTGTCCAATAAAGGAGCCATCCTCATTGAACTGACCATTTACACCTTCTCCATAGTCAACTAAACTATCATCACTATCTTCTTTTTTCACAGTTCTGTCTGAAGGTGTCCGGCTTCCTTTTTTTAGAGGTTTATGGTCCTCTGCATCACTGGAGATACAAACAAACAAACATGGAATTAGCTGATGTATTATTTATTAAGACAAAACCAGCCATGCATGCAGAGTTTATGAAAAGCATGTGTGCAGCCCTATAATCCTTTAGTAAACCCACATCCCATTGTAGACACAGATCAATATGATGCAGTTCACATGAAAACATGGTGTAAGAATGGTTTAAACAGAGAATGTCTTCAGTGGAGGGAGGGGGAGTTGTGATTTCTTTTTTTTTTTTCCCATCGTGCATGACTTTTCAATGATAAGACCTGGGCCCTTGGCTTGGAAGCCATTTAGATGAAACTGCAAGCATTAAGAAGTGGGTTGTAAAGTTATAAAAAAATAATTTGTTTGTTCTCCAAAGTAACAAGCTTATGATGTGCCGTGAAGTTAGTCTGTTAAACTTCTTAATTTCTTTGACTCCTTGAATATGAATGAAGAATGAATTTGGTTAAATGAAATATACTGATTTTCTTTACTAGTATAAAGAAAATAAAAGTGCTGCATTTCAAATAATTTGTTACGTAATGCAGGCCAGACTTGCAATTTTCAACCTTACCTTTCAAGAGACCTACATATTCCATTAAAAGGGTGCAGAAGAAACAAATGAAAATAGCCTAAGAAGAAAAGCAAAGTCCATATCCTGATAGTGATCAGTATTTTATCAATAAGTTGCTCTTAAAATTGTTACAATATTTACTGTATTACAGGTAAAGCAACAATTTAGCTTACAGTAGCTAGAATTGAGGGAGCTGAGTGCATGCTTATTCTTTTTCATTTCTTATCAGATCCATCTCCCTACCCTACTCCATGACTGATAATGTTCAGACAATGATGATGGTGATTTGGAGGACAACAGAAAAAGGAAAGGAAAGAGAGGCCGGTAGGACAGATTTCTGTAGCAAAGTACTGTGGTCTTTCCCTTGTCAGTGGAAAAGTTGCAGCACCATCAGCATCCTCAAATAAATCTGCAGCTGTGGTAGCCTTGTATTTAATGAAATAGATGTACTTGGGCTCTTTTCAGAATCCTTTACACTGCACTTCAGTTTCAAGATGAAGATTTCAGCAGCAGCTCCAAAGCATTTTGAATTAAAACCCACTATTGCCAGCTGCACTTCTGGGTGCAATTATTTACCGTGTCTTAAACAGAACATGTGACTTTATTTGCATATAGGGTACAAAAAAAGGAAGTGGTTTGGGGTTTTTATTTAGACTCACAGCTTATGGGAAATATAAAGAAACACATATAATATATCAAAGAAACAAAATTACATTTTACAATTTCCAGAATACTAGGCTGAATACATACTCAGCAAATTATTTTAACCCTCTTAATTCCTAAACCAAACTATCTTAATTCTTCAAATAATGCACTTTTATTTCCTAATTAATACTTTTGAATATCAAGAGAAACCACATATATATATAGTACATAGGATGCATAAGGCCACACAGATCATATAGTTAGCCAACAAAAACACTGTTGAGAAACTATTGCTAGAAAACCATTACACCCATTTTCCATCAAGCTGTTTCTCCTCATCTCAACACCTTTTTTTTTGTTTTGGAAGACACTAAGTTACCACATTCTAAAAGAAGGATGCCTCTAATATGCATATACTTACAGAAAAAACATACCAGAGATTTTATCATTCTGCATATACACCAGAATAAAAGTGGCAGGACTATCTCTCTTATTTACATGTAAGAAAATCTTCATGCTCTAAGCACACAAAAGCAAAACCTCCGAATGTGACTGTATCAGGCTTGACATTTTAGTTACTGCTATGTACAAGGCACAAGGATAAATATCTGTCACTGATGCTGCAAACATACAGACCAGTAACATTAAAAGACTGTACTCCAAAATTTCAAGAATCCAGCAGCAAAGTGAAAATGTTTATAACAGTGTGAACACAAGCAGATTATAAAGACATTACTGAAGAGAGTGTATTTAGGAAGGACTCTCTTATTTAAAAGTTTGAAGACAGAATTAAGTATTTAATACTCATACACAATGTAGTTTCTCCAATGCCCCCATCAGAAGGTACTAAGAATCATTAAAACAGGCTGTACAAGTTAAATGAAGACCAGGCCCTCCCTTTGAAATTGTAGCCAGTCCTTCCCCCAGGGAAGACCTGCCTTCTGGGTAAGACTGTTAAGGAAAGAACATTGGCATATGGTTTGCTGTTTAATTTTTGGTGAATAACATCATAATTCCTTACGCCATAATACACAGAAATGAAAATAAATTAAAATTGCATTGTATCATATTCCAATTGGTCATGAATCTCTGTGCAAATATTCAAAAGTATGACCCTAGCCAGTGTAATTCACTAGATTGGAATACATATAAATAAATAATACACCATTACTGTATTAAAAAGATCAACATTTTTGTGTTTAATCAAATAAAAAGCTTGATTTTCCTTTACATTTTAGATAAATCTGTGTATGGGAACTTCTGCTTTGTGTTGCTCTTATGGTTTTCTTTTTTATATTTCTGCAAACAAAGTTCATGTATAAGACAATCAATTAAGAAATAATTACACAGCTGGTTGCACTGTATATATGATTTTTCTATATTTTTGTCAGGATATGTATTCTACTATCTCTAAAATTAAAACCAAACAAAATTGCGGATTTACCCAGGAGTGTATCTGCACAGAGGTGGGCACTGATGTGAGAGCACAGTCACAGCAGATGCAAAAATGAAATCTGAACCTGGGGATTCCTTCACTTGTTGCAATATATAAGTCTAGAGAGAGGTTCTGCCAGGACTCTGGCAGTGGAAAAACAAGTGGGATTATCCAAGGTGCTTTCCATTCCTGGTTCAGAAAAAGAAAATACATGCCATGGTACCATTTATTCTTTATCAAACTGGATTATGACTCTTCTATTAGATGAACACAATGTTTTGGATGGAAGAGAAAGAAATTGAGGAAGAAAGAGGAAAAAACCAAACAAACAGAAGAAGGAGAAAAAAGTGAACACAATGTTTTGGACATTTTTGCTGTCCTGGGGGTTCAAAACAAAGAAGGAGCTCTGGAGAAATGAATGTATTATCTGTTTATTGCTAAGAGGAAAACTGCAAAAGCTGCTGAATTATATTATGAATATGGCTTTCTAAAGAGCTATAGAACACTTTAGGCTGTAGAATGTTAAAGCCATAAATTTTGATACTGTACCCACAAGATTGGCCAACCTTGCTTACAGTTGTTCATCAAAGTATCCCAAAATACAATCAGGAAAAATTATAATTTCTTTCAGTTTCTGTTTGTAGTTTTGCTTGCTGACTTTAATACTTACCTAGTGTAATACCGTGATATAAAAAATAAAGTGCAAATTGAGTTGACTAAAATTACAGTGGGAAATGGAGAAGGTTTTTGAAAAGTGTCATTTATGCAGTGCATATAATTAATAGTCAGAAAACAATACTGGAAGGGAACCAAACATGAGGTGAGAATGGGTATGAATTCTTTATTTAGAGCCATGGAAGTTAAGTGCAGTCATACTTCTACTATTTTTTGCTATATAAATAAATTGCATACTAGTATCTTTTTGAGGATGAAAATTTCTCAACCAAGACTCATATGTACCAATCATTTTGATAAGTACTGATATGTACCACATACACTTCTTGCCCTTTCAGTAAGAAGAGTATTTAATATTAAAGCATACTCTAAAAGCATGGTTTAAATATTATTAATTAATGATTGCTATTATATTAATATGCTTCTTTTTCTTCTTAGCTTAATGAAACACATATGAAACTTGAAGCTAATTATTAAGAGATGTGAGAAGTATGAAGGTAACAGTAAGTGTAAAGTACAAATTTATTTGTTTAAAAAAGTAATTCCATTTCACAAGCTTATCAGTTATTGAAAGAAATATGTACCTTGAAATCTCCTTTCTTCTTTCAACTTTTCAATTTTTCTTCCTTAGATATGGGTACATGCAGCAACCAGTCAGAATGGGGAAGACACTTTTACGATGCCTCTGCACTCCAGCAGGCAACTAGTTCCCAACTAAACTTTGCCACATTCATGGACATGCAAAAAGACTCAATATATGGTTAGCAATGTACTACTTTTTCTTATAACACAACTGTCAGATGAAAGGCAACATGAAACAAAGTGGGTAAAGCATTCTGGGCTATGAGACACAGAAAGCGGGTAGAGAAGATGAAAACTGTTTGCAGTAGTTTCCTTTGACTCAGGTCAATAACCCAGAAATGTTTAAGTAAAATCAATCAGGTAAAGCCACAGAAGTACTTTCCACTATGGCTTCCCTGCACACTCCAGGAGAATCTCTGTCCCTATACATAACAGGTTTCTGCTCACACTCCTAAGTTATTAGGACTGTGCAGGTGACAAATACTTTCCCTACAAAATTATGCACTTTTATCAATCCAGACTTCAAACCATTTTACTATTTCTTATTTAGCTAAGACTTAAGCACACCTATATTAGTCTTTGAGTAATTTTTCTTTAACATCTCTGTAATACTCAATCTTCAATCCTGGCAGAAGCTGGAAAAACTGGGTGACTAAGTTCTGACTTTAAACAGCAATGTGTTGAAAAAAGTTGTTAATCACACAAGTATTCAAGAATTAAAACAAGAATTGTCAAAAAAGTACATGTGTGTAAATTAGAATACAGAAAGACCACTGCCAAATCCAACTGGACTATTCAATTCTTTGGGCAGTCCATTGAGATAATCACTTGTTCTGGAAGGGACCAAGCTTAAAATTAAAGTGCTGAGGCACAAATCATTGCTAGGTCTCTGTGGAAATGCACCCAAGCTTCAAGTTAAGTAACTACAAGAGGAAAAAACCACTGTTGTAGTTACAAACTATATTCTCATTGTTAATCATCCCAGAACAAAAAGGAAGAGTAATATATTATCTAGCAATCCCAGAGCTCTCTAACACAAAGTCTCTCATAGCATATCCAGGAATTTCTACAAAAAATACTGTGTGTCAAAATGTTGAAAGGAGGCAAAATAATTCAATGAAATGTGCAAATGTCCTGTGTTACCACACTAGCAAACCTACTACTGTACATGCCTTGTCCTGTTTTATCTTCCTAAGAACAATCTGCAGACTGCTGGACTTTCATCCTTCCCTTGTCGTTGCTTGCTTCCAGTCTTCCTACCCATAAACCCACAAGTCTGTAGCTGTCATAACTTCTTAATTTCTCTTGATTTAGGGACTGGGAGGAAAATTTAGGCTGATTTATACACCTACTCTGACTTGAACATACATCTGTGGTACTTACTCTGTTTCTTGCTGGTTCTTGGTGTAGACAATGACTGTCCACAATTTACTATCTTAGTCTTCTACAACTCAGAAAACCAGCAAGAATGCAGTACAGATTGGTACAGAGGCCCTGTTTTCCCTTATGTAAAAGTGAAGGAATCCATCCAGTCACAGGAATATAGTGTACACAACCATTCCATGGTTCCTGAAACACCTGCATTTCCTAAAGCATCATTTCCTTCACTAGATCAATATGGCAGAAAAATCTGATGTTGTCTGATCCCACAGACCAGCCAACTTTCCTGCAGAAAGTATTCTCTTAATTGAAGTTGAGGAATGCAAAACTTCAAACAAATCCAAGCCATCCCAAGACCACTGGGAAGCCTAGAAATGAAATGTGAAAAAACCCTCCCCTAAAATTAAGAGCTGTGATTTTTCTAGAATATCTTAATTAGTCATTAAGACTAATTAACTATTATTTAAGTAACTTGATAATTTAAGTCTTATTTTGAAACAACTAATTTTCTAAGCACTGGGTTTATTTGTCTAGAAATATTGAAGCATTTCCAAGTCTTTCACTCTTCTCAGTTCCTGAGAAACTAGGAAGCAAGTCTATGTTCTCAGAAAGTTCCTCTTGATGGTCTGGTATCTCTCTGAAAGTGAGATGTCTTTTCGTACTTGGCATGAAATGATTGTGAGACTTTATACTTTCCCTTCCCTCCTTTGAACTTCGGAGGAGAACGCAAGGAGCTCAGACACTTGTGAGGAGAACAGGAAGAGCTTCCAACAGAGCTCTTTTTTTTCATCTGGCGTAAGGAGTGTTTGTGTTCTGAGAAATCCTTCATGATCTGGACTAAGGATTCACCAAACAGCTTGCCCCCTGTGTATGGTAATGACAGCAGTTTACATTTCAGATCTCGCGATGAGCTCCAAGGACGCAACCACAGAGCTCTCCAGGCTACAGTGAGGCATGCCACATTTTTAACAGTGAGTCTAAGAGAATCCTCAGCTGCATCATGGATAAAATTAGCTGCAATTTTACATAGCCTGCGTTTCCTCTGCATGGCACCAGATGGGACCCATTTCTTTTTGAATCTGGCTCGTTCTTCTTCCAACCATATTAGTAATGCTTTAGAAGCATAAGTGCAGTAGATAGATACTCCAAGCTGGGCTGCAACTAGCTTGAAAGATCTTTTAATTGCTTCTTCAACTTTTCTGTCAGTAGGATCTTTAGGGAGAGCATCCATATTATCAGGCACTGACAGTACAGAACCACCACTAAACAATGCTCTGTCTACCTCAGGCAAGGTCCCCCACAAAGCAGCTTTACCCACTGGAAAAGGGTAGAGCTTATGTAGGACTGCTGGGGCTTCATGCTTGGCCTCAGGATTACCCCAAATCCTGCAGACAAGATCTTCCACAGCTGAATGGACAGGAAGTGCATTATCTACCTTGCCTTCTTCAGAGGAGATAAGCAGTTCTTCTGGAGCACATTCAGATTTTGAAGATTTTAGCATTAACACCTTCTTAATGTGCTTGAACAGGTAATTCTGATTCTCCATGTCAAATTTACGCAGAGGATCTGGTCCTTCTTGATCTTCTGTAGGGAACTCAGATGCTGCTTCCCCATTTTCAGGGGCTGATTCAACCTCCAAGGCCTTGTGAGCCTCAGGTTTCTCCTGCCCAGAAGCTGTTTGATCTTTTAAGCTGTCCATGTGATCAGACTCAGAAGTCTGGGAACTGCTCCCAGATGCTTCTAAAGGAACCACTGGAACTTCTGCAATTGGTACCCTGGGATGCTTTACTGAATGGGACCTAGCCTGTGCCACAGATGTTATGCTTTGTCTGGCTGCTGTCAAAGCATCCTTTAGGACAGTTGCCAGCTCAGGCAAGATTACAGATTTCATTAGTGAATTCTTTTCAGATTCAGAGAAGTGAGTAGTAGTAGAAGGTCTTACCTTCCTGTGGCAGGAGCTCTGAGTGTCTTCTGAATCTGAGCTGCAGTCTGGGGTCTGGCTGCACCAGTGCTGGAGAGAATGATGCTGCCTTGCCAGTGAGCCACCAATTGAGTTGCAGCTGAGGGGTTGCTGGAAAGGGGATGGCTGTCCTGCCTGAGAATCTGAGCCCTCCTCCGACCCCATTATCTGTTGCTCAGAAGCATGATGTCTAGAGCCATGCCTGTACTTCCATTCGTCTGATCTCTTCTCCTCTCGGCAGAGGGAAGCAGAGACAGAACTAACCCTTGCAAGCTCTGAAGACTGCCTAGCCCTCCTCCTGGTGTAGGAGGCCTCTGATCTGGTGCTGGGGTATTGATCCCCTGACCTTCTGAAGAAGTTGGATCTGTCAGATCTCACAGACTTTGCTTTGGTAAAGACAGGGTCTGCTTCAGGAGAATTGGCACAGCTACCTTTTCTTTTCTTTTCCTTGTCCAGTTTCTTTCCTGTCCAAGCAGACATGGACCTGAAGTGATGAAAAAAGTTCAAAACACTCGAATTCCTTAGATCTTTCAAAAATTACATTTTTTTTTCAAGGGAAACCCTATACCCTTTTTCCTCAAAGAAGCACCACATCATGTGAGGCAGACAAACTGGGAACTGAGTGACTGCAGTGATGCTGGGCTGCAGAGAGGAAGGCAAGGTATCTTCTGTAATCTGACTGGTTGCTGCTGCTGCCCTGTCTCTAAGGAAAAAAGAGGAAAGCCCAATATATACTAATTACACAGAAATACATTTTAGAAAGGAGTTTTTGCAGGGTACATAGAAGGAACTCTTTTATGTGAACAAGTCTGAAAGCTTGGCATACATCTGCCCGTATTCACCATACATGAGTGAATAAATGCATTATAAAATAATTTTTAAAAGTCCTAGATCATTCTTTAGATTAACTCAAGCCACTTAAATATAGAGACATAAATTCAAATCTTGCCACAGGTCACACATGAAAGCAGACTTAAATATTTATTCCAGGCCTGAGACAACAAGTATTGAGGTCCTATCATTTGTACAATTCTATACAAAAGTCAGTTTCTGCTGCTGAAAGTTCCAAGGATCAAAAACCAGTAGAGCAATAAATGAGTATGTAAACTAGAGTTCCCAGGAAAACTTGCACAGTACTTTTTTAACTCTGCTTCCAAAGGTTGCTTCACACTTCCCTTTTTATCAGTTGAATTTAGTTAACTCATATGCACTTACAGCTGTAATAAAATACTATTCTGAACTCATTAATCTAAGAACAGAGTATATTGGTTTTAATCAAGGAAGAATAAACAGAAACTGCTCTTTAGCATTCAGAACTGTACATCTAGTCTGTCAGATCAAGATGTACATTTCCCTTATATGAAGAAACTATGGCAACAAAGTAGATCCTTCTTGAAAAAAACTGCATTTTCTATGTACATTTGTAAATGTCAAATCTTCAAAATAATAAAGGGCTTCTACACTGCTTTTGACACAGGAATGTGTCAAATGCACTATAAAATCTATTATAATACCCATGTAAAATATAATGGTATTGACCTATTTAGAAAATAATACCATTATTTTTGTACTAATCAAAAAACAAACCGCTTATTTAATAAGCTATATTCATAGTTGTTGTATGAATAGACTTGCCAAGGCATGCTTTTGGCAATGCCAAGAGATTTGGCTAGACTGCATTTACTATAAAGGAAGACAGGAATAAGAGCTGCTTTGCATGCTTTGAAGCTGCTTGCTATATATCTTGTACTGAAATACATGAAAGGGAGATTTGCTCTCTTGTAGGAGATTCCTTCACCTCTGTGTATAACATCATTTCTTTGTTATTGGATTAGATGTTAGTATTGGCAGCCATTTTAAATGCATTTGTTTTCCAGTCAACACCAGATTGTCTTTATTAGGCTTCAATTAGAAATTTATTTTCCAAAACTATAAGGTTCAACATAGTGCCCTAACTGAAAGGACACTGTATCTGGCATATCTGAAAGATGGCTTTGTAAATAAAGATTCCACATTTTGACTTTCAAACACATACAATTGAGTTTGAATCTGGTTTTCAGCTTGCATTAGCATATGGCTTATACTAAATTGGAAAATTTTCTTTCTAATGGTGTGGTTGAAATGCTATTTTTAGCTCTATATAACACTGGATACAAAATCTTTGACACAGAAAAAGAGTTAGTCTTGAATTAATAAGTGTGATACTACATACAGTACATGTATGACGTGAACAGTGAACATGACAAACCACATCAGCTGCTCACCTGTATTCACCAAACGTTCCATCATCTTCCTTCATAGGTTGTATTTCTGGATCAGCATGTGCGTCCTCCTTTTCCTTCACTAAAATATTTGAAATAGTAATTTTTATCATGAAACTTCAAGATGAGAGAGTCTAAGACCTTAATTTCTCAAACTGATCACATTTGGCAGGAATGTGGTTTGAATAAAAACAGTTTTTTTAAATGGGGCCTTAGGCTAATACATTTTGTCTCTTGAAAAAAAATCTGTTAATTAGTTATAGAATTTAATTTTCATTCAAGTATGAAAGACTGTATGTCATTTTGTATTAGTAGAATGTTTTCCTTTATTTAAAGCACTGAGAAAAAATTGTTACAAATCCTACTAAAATAACTTATTTATATTACTAACAGAGCTCTTGAATAACTTAGTTATTTATACTATTAATAGAGCTATTGTTCTACTTAATGATGCTCTGCATTTCTTCTTGATATTCTTCTCATACTGATTGATAAAACTGAATCAGATTCACTTTTGTTCACTGTCAGTTTGTACATTTTCTGCTTTAATTTCATATAGAGAGACTCCAGAGATTTTAGACAGTATTTTGAGAATTATTAATATTGGAAAAAAACATGCATGGTTTGTTAACTTCTTCTTTTCTACAACATGATCAAACCCAATGCAAAATCACATACACTGGAACCTAAATTTAACACAATTGTATCTCATGTACATTCTGGTTTTAGGTTTAATCCTTGTTCACTGGTGGGAATAAATCCAGGCATGTAACTTGTCCCTACAAAATAATAAATGTAGCAGATTGACACAAAAACCTCCTAGCACCTGAGGGGTCAGATATTTGCAGATGACATATATTCCTGTAAGTTAAGATTGTTGACAGGGTAAAATAATATACTGACTTTAAGAATTATCTTTATGGTTCTTCCCTTGCCTTTTCACTTCTGTTTTTCTGGTATCTATTAAAATTTTTCCTTTGTTTAGTAGATACAGTTATATAATCCAATACACGATCTCTTGTCTTTTGT
Organism: Acanthiza pusilla; assembly: GCA_036630365.1. Taxonomy (NCBI): domain Eukaryota; kingdom Metazoa; phylum Chordata; class Aves; order Passeriformes; family Acanthizidae; genus Acanthiza; species Acanthiza pusilla. The sequence continues at coordinate 25,738,716 of JAXCHO010000079.1, forward strand.
AATTTCCACACTTAATTTGTGCATTATTAATTCATATGCTGTTATTTAAGAGGATATGAATCATTCCTGACAGTATTTACTAAGTCCATAATTGCAGTAACGCACAACCCCGTGAGATACATCAGGCCGCTACAATTTCATACTGAAGTAATTGATTAATTTCTACAAACCACAGACAACCTTAAAATGACATGGAAAAATTATGATGGAAAAAAGTTCCTAACTTCAGTTTTCATAGATTTCACAACTTCGTGCTTTCCATTTGTCACTACCTGTGGAACAGTACATTTGCAATGACACAAGAAATTCAAAGTCACCGCTATAAATACCACTAAAGACCAGGTCCACCTTTAATATATATGTGTGAATATGCATATGTATATGTGCATTAAAAAATGTATACCTTACAACTAATAATTCTGCAGAAGCAGAGAAAAGGACAGCATATCAGGGATCCACAAAGTACTGACAACCTTAGCATCCAACTGCCCTCTACACTTTTACTCGAAAACTGTTTTACCCTCTTCTAGATGGTGGTTCACTCCACGTTCTCCCTACTCTTTTCAGTTTCATCACTTCACTTGTTTCAGTCTCCTGAGTCACTTTTTCTGTATATTCTGTTACCTCATTTTCTCTTTTAAAAAATCCAAATATTAGGAAAAACACCCTAAGATGATGTCTTTAGCCTGTGATATAACTCCATGTAACACCATGTTCCTTAATCATCTGTGTTTTCTTCATGGGCATAGGCAGCTGGAACAGAAACATCTCTTACTTAATTTTTGCTATCACTACAAATCTTTGCTCTCTCTATAAAACAATCTAACAGTTAGATTGGGCAGAGTAGGATTCTTGTACTTAATAAGGTGATTTTCTCATAAAAATAATCTGCTGTGCTATTCCAGCAAATTTCCCTATGAAGAGGTAAAGTTCTTAGTGTTCCTTGACACGTTTTCAGAAGTGCACTGGTCAAAACAAGCAGGGGAAAATAAAACAAAGTATGGATCTTTGTTTTGTACTTTTCTAAGTGCATCCATCTTTTTCATGCCCAAGTTAACAGTATAAACTTCAAGAAGTTTGAGGTGACTTTAAATAAGCATTCTAGAGTCTGATATTCATGTAATTTCCAAACCTTTTGAGTCTGTAATAGAATTTTTTTTTCCCATGAAATCAAGATTTTACATGAAACTTAGCAACTGTACTTTCTATTGTAGCTAGAATAGAAGAATGAAAAATTGGATTATCCTTTGATGCTCACTTGAAGTTCATTCATAGTCACTCACACCTCAACAGCTGCTCTGAAATCCTATCTGGCAGTACTGTGCAAACTGGTTCTTGCTATCATTTTCAAGAGAGCTTTGGTCTATGGAGCTACTACATAAAAAGAAATGTAAGACCAGGGAAAGATATATAGACACACATATGCCCATATACATACATACATACACAACATGCCTTTTGTAATATGTACACCAGGAGAAATGCATGTTTTGATAGAAGACATACATTGACTAGATCCAATTTTTAATGAAAAATTACAAAATATACTTGTCCATTCCTAGACCTAACACTAAAAAACCCTTATTCTACACCCCCTCTTAGAAAGAAAGAAATTATAGAAAAAACCCAGCCTAACTGAAGGATGGTAACTTGAAACTTAGCTGCAAAATACAGAGGCTGAAGATGACACAGGTTCTGGGAAGGAATTCAAGGTATTGGAAACAATATAACACACGAAGAGATTTGTCCTATGACATGCATTCCTGGTACTTTAACCAGAGGCTATGATCAGGTTTCCACACTTTCTGACCAAATAAATTCGAACTCAAATCATTTTAGTGGATTAAACCCATCTGCACTGCACTTCCGAAAGTGGAATGTGTGCTAGTGGTGATATTTCAAACAAAGCTCAAACCTTTGTAGAGAGGTCACACAGTGATATGACCCTCTGGGAATGAAGAAGGTACTTCTTGTATGTTTAAACAGATTGAGGTTTTCTACCAATAGACAGATTGCTCCTGTCCAGCTCACCAAATGACAAGACTGATTTGCCATATACACAGTGTAAATGTAAACCAGCAGAAAATGTGATTTTCCAGTAAACCTGAGGTCTGTCTTAATGAACTACCAACAGATTAATTTTACTATCCTTGTTAAATAGCATACCTGGATATTTGCCACCCTTATTCCTCCTTATGAAGCAAACAATCAGTAAAATCAAGATCAGAAGAGCAACAGCACACATAAGCCCAATGAACCATCCTTGAGTAGCGATGTCTACCTGCCGGCTTGCCATTGCTAGAGATAAAAGAAGAAAAATTGTTTTGCTGCATTTAAATGCTACACTTACTCAAGTAAATAATAGCCAATATACTGTTCATTAAAGAATAACATTCACTGTGAAAAAAGATAGTATTAAGAAAAACAGTGATACTATATTTTGTGAATATTTTCATTATTCAAAATGATTTCAAGTACATATGCACAGAAATTACTTTTCAGTAGATAAGAAGTCTGCTAATATTTAAGCTTAGCAATTACTCTGCAAAATCTACACACATACTACATTGCTTTCCACAAATGTCAAAACTATTCTCAACCATTTTGCATTAATTAAACTACTGAAATGAAATTGCAAATTATAATTCCCACAAACATGTCAATTGCATTCTCAAAATGAATAAAAAGCCAATACTCATTAGCTAATGCATTCCGATCAGTCTGAAATGGGGAAACAGATGGGTCATTCAAGGGCCCTAACATTCAATTTCAACTAAAAATCAACAATGAAGCATCCTTTAAAACCTTATTAAGCATCATGTTTTCTTTCTTTCCTCAAACCCATACCTTATCCTACAATTTATCATGATTGCCATGATTTAGCATTAGTTAGGGCTTTGCATGATGCAATTGGGAAGCCTTTCCTTGGCACTGTTTCTCTCCAAATGCTGACTCTAGCTGGAAGATAATGTAAATAATAAGGAAACTACACAGAAAACCCTACAGGCACTAATAAGGACAGGAATTATCTATGTGATCTAGGGGCTGGATCTACTGATCTCCAACACAGTAGGAGGATTATTCTGGTGGTGAAGCTTATTTTCTACTCCACTGTTTGGAAACACACTACAGGCAACTGGACTTAGGATTTGCTGTTGTGAGAAAGTGGGAAGGGTGAGAGGAGTTAGGGTTGCATGCTCCAGACAGAAGAAAATATGAAGTGGAGGAAGATGAACATCCATCCAAACCTATCTTACTCATTCTTCAGCTTCTTCTCCAGACGCAAAACCCAAGAGTATGAAACTCCATGAAGTGCTGCCCAATATACAGAACTCAAGCCCATGTCTCCATGTTATTTTCCAGTTAAGAAGGAGTGTGAGACAGGGAGCTTGCAAAAGCAGCTGTCAACGGTCCCACATTCTTGAAGGATTCTATGAAAATGCAAAGTACTTCTGATGTGTGGATACAGAATCTCCAGTCCATTTCATACAGAAGATCAATGCGCATTCCACTTTAGAAGTACTAGGCTAAAATTAACTCTTTCTTTAAATGCTTCTTTTTGGTCTTACTGGGCAAAGTTATGACTTGATTTTCATTTAAATAATTCAATGAGTTAATGTGCCTGGTTATTGTGGAGATAAAATCAAGAGATTTCTCAGACCTTGTTTATGTTTTCTGATATTTTAGGAAGTGACTCTTATATGCACAATAATTTAAACTATTTTTGCATAAAATTCTCTACATTTAATATAAATATATAATTCATATACCTATATATTTATACTTTTAATGCCACATATAAATATACATTTTTTAATATATATTAAAATATTAAAAAGTAGCAATTTAAAAAAGGCTATCTTCCTCTGAACTACAAATGAAAATAAAAGAAAACTTTGTTTTCACATTAAGGTTAAAATTATTTTGAGTTTTGCCCATCTGCATTCATAATAAGGCATTAAATGTTATATAATACATACTATGACAAAATGCAAATGTACAATTCACATTCAAGTGTAGTAAGAAATGGCATCAAGCCAAACTCATGCATAAAAATATGCAAGATAGATGGGAAAGAGTAAAGATGAAAACTTGCTTATGCAGCTTCCTGTATTAGCTACTGAATTTCTAATAGGAAAGGGTTTCTAGATCCCTGTGCATCTTTAAAGATGGCACATTTTCTGCTCATGCTAAGCAAATTATTTGCTTAAAGCAGAAAAACCTTGTGTCTCGGTGAACTACTAATGCAGGAGCCAATGCAGAACACTGTGAACACTATGAGGTGAAAGCCTCTTATATGAAACATCACAGTTTCGTTCCTAATTAAGGATATATTCCAGTGTTTTCCTCTTTGTCCACTCCACCTTTTTGCATTGTTTAAAAGGTTTGACCTAAGCTGAAGACAGTGTGAAACAAGATTTTTCTGTAAGAAATAGGCTATGTTTATAATTTCATTCTGGACATCGAAACTTTCCATTATCAAGAAGTAGAAAGGAGTGTCTTTAAAGTCCCTTCTTCCTTAACTACTCAAAGGCATGAGCCAACATGACTGGGTAAGTACAGGAATTCTTTTCTACTGGCTCAGTATTTTTTATGCAGAAAGATGCTTTTGGGAAGGTTTCCATTCGGCTTGTTTCAGCTTGTTTTGAATTATATTATAGTCTTGATCCTTGTTCACTGCTCCTTTAGGCTTTGGATGTATATTTGCATAAAATTTTAGAGGTAGGCTTTTGTACCACTAGCTGTTTCTGGCTCTGTGTTTAGCTAGTGCATATTTGCCTGGCACTGTTATTCAGCAGTGTGTTTTCAAAGCTCTCCTGCAACATGATAAACTGTGAACAGAAATGGAACAAAACAAAGCAAAAAAAAAAAAAAGATGATTTTAGAAAATGCTCACTTTCAAACTGGCATACCCATTATCTGCTCTGTTGCCTGGTAATTCTTACATAATGTTCAAGTGTATTTTCATATTTAAATTACTTTCTTATAACATAACATTCTGGAGTTGGTGGGGCTACTGCTATATAGCTATGCACTGACCAAAATGCTTGGAATGAGCAGAAGTGGCTAAGGCAAAAAATAATAACAGCTGACCAAGAACATTCTGATGGCATGGCATGTGATGGCAACAGCATATTCAGTACAACATCCAAAAAACTTCCAATAGAACCTTTTTTCTGAGTGAAGTCGGCAGACATTGCTGATTTGCTTACGAAGAAACAGGACTGCAATGTGAACATAAGGAACTTAAACAGCCTCACTGATTCCCAGGATATATGTGTGACATCAAAATCCATATAAAACCAGTATATGGCAGGAAAAGAGAGATTTACAAGTAGGAATGTCTTAACATTGGTTAAAATAGATTACATGAGACATCAAACTGAATCTGCACTTTCTGATTATGCAAATATTTTAGCTCTATAAAAAGAGACATTTAAATACAGCCGTCTAATTATATTAATTTGAAATATAAAAAATAGGTCATCTTCAGAGCACAGCATACAGATGGAGTGTGAGCAGGGCATATCTTGCCCCTAGTACAAACATCAGTCAAGTAGAGTGAATTGAAAGGATGGAAACATTCATAATCTACATACAAATGTACTGGCATTATTTAGGAGTTTATAAAATAATTTAACATTGCTCTATAAAAGGAACATGCAAAGATTCTAGCTGCAACATCTCTTGGCTAGAAGCAGTTCAGCATTTCAGCACTTGGTCTACCACGATTCTGACTACAATACAGAATTGGTACAGTGTGCCTCACCTGGACCTGTCTCAAACACATCCTCTGAACTCCTAAAACCAGACAGGCCCTCAGCACCAACCCGGACTTTATATGCTGTTCCTGGTGTTAAACCCTTTAAGACAAAGAAGCTTCGAGAACCATTTACAATTTCTTTTTTCCAATCTTCTTTGCCTACAAAAATTTTAGGAAAACAACATATTGGAATTTTAATTTTCTCTGTATTACTGAAAGTTTCTAGACAGAATACTACTGACAGTTACTTGACTAAACTATGGATCATCTGAGAAAAATAACTGTTCTCTCAAAAATAATAAAGTTATATAAAATTATGACTAATAAATTGCATGCAATATAGTGAAGATGTTGTACAGTAATTATGAAACTATTTTAAACATTTGTTCCATTGTACTAAAGAAATACATATTTAATTTATTTTTTAAATGCTTATTGAACTTGTAATTGTAAGATACATTAAAACAGATTTTAGCCATTTAATTAAATGACACTTTTGCAGTTTCAGTCAATATTTACTTTGGTCAAGAAGTTTGACTTCAAAATATGAATCTCTCTCATATCTTTTTTCTAGGACAGTCACAGGTATTTCTTTGACCAATATCCAGAAAGATGCATTTCTTTTCCAATTTTTGGAACAGTCACCTTTATTGATAACTTTAGAAGGAGGGGGTATTTAAAAATAAGTATCTTTCTTTTATTAGCTTTTATTTACTTTGTTTTAATTATTATGGGTATTATCAAAGATTTAAACCTGGTTTTAGGCAATAAAAGTATATAAATTGATTTCTATCTTATTTTAAGCTTTAATTTAACAAAGAATATATTATTTAATCTTTTATGTTTCCTGAATTGGACACAATTTAGGAAAACTCTTATATCCTACTTTAATGCAAGTAATCATGTTTTTCCATATGTAACCACTTCAGGATAACAACTTCAGGCAAAATAGAAGTTCACATTCAAAAGAATTTATAAAATAATACAAAGGAACAAAGGTTCATATTCTATCTATGCATCAAATATCTGATAAATATTGACTTTTCTTAAAATGAAAATTATTTGATCTTCCTGATCAAATTTAAAAATAATTCTAGACATTTAAGAGCTATCATTAACACTGGGTCAATTTAAGACCCCATTAAACAAAAATCTTCAAAAATACATCTGAATACTTTAGCAGAATTTAATGAAATGACTTCTTACTGCCTGCTACACCATATTCAACATAAAAGTTCGCATGATCTGGTCCCTCATACTCCCAACTGATATTGGCATAGGTCTCAGCAGCAGCTGTTGTGACATTTCTGATCCTTGGATAAAGTGGTTGAACTAAATGCACAATAGAAAAACAAAGCAAAATAGGCAGTTGTGACTTCATATGTTAAAAAAAAAATTAAAAGAAGTTACTATGTTAATTTAGACCATATAGAAGGAAAGTATAGCACATTTGTCATTGGTTCCATTACTGGAAATTAGTGATTAAAGCACTGTATCTTGAAATTGAATCCCAGGCAGTTACCACATTATGAAATTATAAAGTAAAATTTATGTACTCTATTGAGCATGCTCTGTTCCACAAAAACTCCCAAATACTTAAAAAGTACCTAACTGCCAAAATTCTGAAAAACATTATTTCTATTCATCTGAAAGTAAAATGCAGACAGCTGGAAAGTGACAACATTGTCAGAGTAATGGGAAATGGCAGGACGAAAGGAGACATGAAGGTGGTACGCGCCTTCCTTTATGGCATGTGGCACTGAATGGACTGCAAATGCCCCAACTGCAAGCCTTTATAGGATTTTGGCTCTATTGCATTGATAATGATAAAAAAGGAAGACAATACCCTTATAGAATGTTGGACGGACAGTGTGCATGACTGGGGAGGTTGCAAAAAGGATTTCTGAATATCCTTCACCATCAGAGATAGTAGGAAAGAAAAAATAAAGAGTAAAAACACTTTGCATCAAAAAGTAGCGATTAAATAATACAATAAAACCTTACCTGTTAAATAAGTAACACATGCACATTCTAAGACCATGCAGGATTCAATTAGTTTTACTCATTAAAATATGAAACGGCTAAGTGATACAGATGTATTTGAAAACAAACTGAAGTATATATGTACTGCCAGCTTTATTTCACGGGACAGTCCCGAAATCAGCTTTTGTTAATAGTATGGATTCATGGCCTCTTTAGACATTGGAACAGTAGACATCAGATATCGGAAAGCCAATATCTAAATACTCTGGTGCGAAGGCACAAATCACTGGAATGCAAGGAGCTGCCATTGTAAGGTGGTGTGCCTTACCGCTGCCAGTCCGTACTTTTCAGATACGCACAATGCCCATATCTATGAAATGGAGAGCTTCTCTCTTCAGCAGTCTGAAATTAGCCACTTCTTTGCTCATACCTTAGTTCTTTGCTCATACCTTAGCTCCAATTATGCTTGCTGTAAATGGACATGTATCTCAGTATCTTTGCTTGCCTAACGTTAATGAAAAATAGATTTTAATAGTTCTAATGCTGTAATAGGACAGATACAAAGACGATGCTCCTAAAAGGCATGAAATTAGTTTTAACTGAAAATGCCTCACTTTGCCACTGACTTTTCTATCCTGCTAAAAATATCTTTTCTATTAGAAACATTAAAAATGCTTCCCAAAGGACCATGACACACTGGAGGTAAAAACCTAGTCTCAGTAAAGACAAATGACAGAATTCCAATGGCTTAATCTACACAAAAAAATAAAATGAGCAAAAGCCTATTATCAAGGCAAGAGGGGCTGCACAGAATTTATCTATCTACTTAACTTATTTTCTTCTTCTAACAGGCTGGCTTTGTCCATATGGCCAACTGGAAAAAGTTCCAAGTTATATGCAAAGAGAAAATGGCTTACTTGGGCCCCTAGCACAGACTAAATAATATTAGTACCATGTCCAGAAAAGTATGGTGTCTGAGTATTTTTTAAATACCTAAATTATACAAATTCTATCAATTCTCCTGAGAATGTATTCTGATTATTACAATTTTTTAGAAAAATTTTTATCCTCATATTTGCATCAAATTTTTCTTCTTAACTCTGTTCCAGTAGTATTCTTTCAACAATTCACTCTGTATTACTGCCCCATCTGATGTCTTCATATCTAAGTTGTGCTTATATATTTTCTTTCCCCAACCAAAATAATAGGGAATATATTATTTAAAGAATAAAGAATAGTGTCATTTCTTGGTTAAAACCACCTGAAAAAAATACCACAGAAAGCACTAGATTTAAAAAAAACAGACAACCACACCATAAGAAATACCAAAGCCAGAGCTGTCTATGGGAAATCTAGCATGTAACCATATACATTATGGTAATGCAAGGGGATTAGATTCTGTTCCTCTGTGCCACTTGGAGGTAGCAAGAGGAAAGAATAGCAGTGTCTAAATTTAGGAGGGTGCAAGAGTCCGAGATTGCAGACAGGATGTATAAACTTCCTTCCTGATTTGCACATAGGAGCAGGTGTTTGTTTCAATCACCATCTCAGCATTTTTGCTGTGCCAAGAAAACAAGGGGTTTGTATTTGAAATACGACTTTGTTTTGTTTCATTAAATTGTATTTTCTGAAAGCCATATTTTCCTGGATTTTTTCTTCTTCAGATGATGTCTAATTAGCAGCACAACCGTATGACTGATATTTGTCACAATGTTAAAGACAGAAAAAACTGTTAGCAATAATCTGTTTCATACTCCTGCAAACAGATGCCACAGCATTACCTCTAACTTTTCCCTCCTCATGCCTGAGCATGTGGGGATGAAGGAAACTGTCTCATCTTCTGTGAAAGTCTACAGATGATAGAGAGCTTCTGTAACACTAAATAAATAGAATAATCTTATCTTGTGGGGTACTTTTCCATCTCCAATTTCCAGTTTTTACTCTCATTAAAGAGTTGCCTGCAAGATTAAAGTATCTGGTAAAAGTCTTTCTGTTTATATGATTGCATATAACAATCAAGTTGGCTCTGAAAGTTACCCTAATTTCCTTGGTGTCTTAGTTTCTACATCCTCTCAAATGACTGATTTATGCTTATATTTATCAGATGTACTCATATCTGATTCTTACCAATACCTGTTTGTGCAGATTTACCCACATGTAGTATTTGGTCAGATTTAAATTCTATGGTTTTTTACCACTGAATACAGTGCATCAGGAAATTTGTTCAGTAGGACACTTCTTCACAAAATTCCTATTTTTGCAATTCTCCTCTTTTGCATTATCGTTTGATCTCATTAGCCATCAGGCCTGCAAAGTTTTACTGAAGTCTGTTAAATGTGCCATATTTGCAACATGACTACACACAGAAGATAAAAGACAGCTGATGGATCCTGAGGTGATGAAAGCGGGGAGGTGAATTGGTTACAACATTCAAAGCTTGTCTTCAATCTACCCAGACTCTTGTGTTCTCCATCACCACACCTCTAATTATAAATAACCTCTCAGTTCTCCAATATGTTTCGCAGCACTGTTCACAAATGGCAAATGTGCAATTGTCAGCTGGCAGAAGCTCCCAGCGTGTGCAAGCGCCAGTTGGGGAAAAGGGCGGGGGAGAGAGAGGGGCAGGCAGAAAGCTTTGTCCTGGGGAGCAGAGCACTGTGCCCTCTCGTCTGTAGCCATGCACCACACTGTGCAGCAGTGTGCAAAAGCATCACTCTGAAAACCATGGGAATGGACTGTTAATAAGTTACAGGTTTTATACAGAACCACTCTTTTGGCTACCTCTGGCAAGTTAAGCTTTTTTATTTCTGCCTCAATACAATGCAAAATGTAGCTGGCACTTCTGAGTATGGGTTCATTCCTGTAGTATCATACAAAAGCATTTGCCAACTGTTGAGAAAGAGGCCTAGGTGCAAAGTAAACTTGTAATTTCTTTTCAAATTAATTCCAGTGCTTTTTTACTGGAATTTTTTGGTAGAATTTTATTTAATTTTTTTAGCCTTTCAGGAACACAACCCTACAAATAACAGTTATCTCTGGGCAGCAGAAATCAATAAAATTTAGTAAGATAGGACATGAGACTGGAAGGTATTTTAACAATGAAACAGGTACTCTTTCTCAAGATCTAGTCCAGAACAATACATCAAATAATCCCCAAAGTGACTTAACTTTAGGAATTTTCATGGAATTCACCTGATATTCAGGGAAAAATGTTGGGTGAGTAACAAGCACAAATTTGAAGACTAGCATCAAATGGAAAAAACCCCATTCAAAACACTATATCATAGACAATTAGTTAAAATGTATATATAAAGCAAAAAGTTAATTTAAAGGAAAAAACCCACACCCACACAAGAAAAAATGAAGGGAAAAGGTAACAGATTCTGCCAGAGCCTGTCAGACACAGAAAAGGAGTTTATATTTCTTTGCCTTTTTAACATTCACAGTATGAAATTCAAGCTTTAGTAGAACAGTAGGAGTGAATTCCATTTCTGGCAGTGAGAAATGGGCATTAGGCACTTCTGAGATTATTTAGGCCAATTGCATGAGCATTTCTGTAGTGTAAAAAATACAGAAACCAAAGAAGAAATGCAAAAAATCCAGTCACTGATCAGCATTTGGTGTGGCATGGATTTTGCATGACATCTACAAAGCAAAAGGTACTTGCAGGAATTTTTGCAGAGTGATCATAATAATTTTCTCCAGTCTAGCATGCAAAGCATCAGCATTGTTCACAGTAAACTCAAAAGAGGACAAAGCAGTGGCTCTGCATAGCAGGCTGTACTGAAAGAATCACACAGATACGTAATGGAGAAGTCCACAGGGGGAAAGTGGCTGAAGGAGCAGTACAAAAATACTACACTTAACTTGACTGAAAAAGCAGCTTGAAATCATTAGCAAAAGATATGGAGACATTATGTGAAATGATTCAAGAGGGAGGGAAAACAGATGGTGGGCAGAGAAAATGATTTAAAGAACAGCATTTTGTACAGAACAAAGAAAACTGAGACGATCCTCTACAAAGAGATCAGAGATACGAACTCAGTTGAGACTGATTTCTAGCCTACAGTGAAGAGTTACATATTGGTGATTAAGCCAAAAAACCCAAAAGAATAGTTTCAAACCCAGAGGCTTTTTTCTCCCTTGTAATGAAAGGGATTACTATTTGTCAGTAGTACTTGAGATGTGAAGTCATGAAGAAGACAGACCAGATTAAGTACCAATGACAGGAGGCACTACAATTAAAGGTTACTGTGATCTCACAAACTTATTTTAATTGCATTTCAAGGCTACCAGTTACCAGTGTCTGTGTGCATGCGGATTAAAAGACCTTGCTTTCAAATATAAATGTTGACTAAATAAAAAATAAACTAAAAAGTGAAAAGAGAAGGCTTGTGAAATGAGGCTGACATGCCATGCCATGACTCCCTACATTTCAGCTTGCAACAAACATGCACTTCTGTGACTTTATTTTAACCAGCCGCTTTCATTTCTACCACTGGTCAAACTGGAATTCTCTTCCTTCCTCTATAGGGCAGTTATTTAAAACTTCTAATGGAAAAGGACAGAAAAGATTTGACTCCCGTGATCACCTGAGTCACTTTCCAGCTGCTACTATAATTACTTTATATGTAATTGGGTTATTCCCCCATTTTTCTCACCCTTCTGTTACCTCCTGCCTGTGGTTAGATGCTAATATATAAATGGTAATACCAGTGCCTACTGAATATCTAACATTAGGTATAATAGAAATGAATTATATTTATTGTATATGTATATGTTTTATATATGAAGTTTTCCAACACATTTAGAATACAGGTTGCTTAGAAAAAATCCTTTTTTCTTTGCAATACCATAATTTGATCAATTTTAAGTCATTCATAACATCACATTATTAGAAAGGAAAAATGATAGTGCAGGTCAAATAGGAGTACCAACTATAATAGGATAGCTTTTTCACCTAGTAAATAACATGTCTCATGATTTACTCATGTAGGCTCATGACAGTAAAAATATTGAGTCTATTAAGATCCTTAGATTTACCACAGCAATATATCCCTCTGCACCTTAATTTATAGTTTTACTCTGAGAAGTGAAATATGTCCCAAGTGGCACAGCTCACTAAGGTTTAAATTATTTTAATTGCTCCAGGACCTTGTGTCTAATGTTTGTGACTGGCCAAGCTGCAGGTCTTCAGGGGCAGCTATCCAGCAGAAAACACCAAATGCAGAAATTTCAGTTCAGCAATTTAGTCTGGCTGAATCTGCATCCTACAATCTGCTTAACTACCAGGATCAGTGTGTTCAAATTGAAAGAAAGAGCGTAATTACATTTTCCTGGTAAGTTCTGCCCTTCAAAATTAAAAACCTGATATGGTTTTGATAGACCACAAAAAGGTTGGGAATATCTAAATGTGTTTTGGCTTTGGGTCCAAATTAATAACTGTATAGCTGTACAGGCTCTCCTACATTTAATAGAGGAAGAAAAGTTCACTGCTGGGTACAGCTTCTTTTTGAGTGGGCCAAGCACTTCTATCTTCCAAATCCACCCACTCATGAGAGCAACTAATTTGGCACTTGATAATACAATCCTCCTTTTCCTTACTCGTGGTCCCTGATCAGCAGCAAAGCAGTTAATATGGTAATGTAAGTAACCACTGAGAACGTTCAGACCTGAACAGATATTCAAACCTAACAGATATCGTGGCTTTAGTTCCCTCCTGTTTGCAGGTCCAAAGTTTTCTTTGCAATTGTAAGAGCTAGATGCTACAGGAATACGTGAAAACTTTGAAACTATAAACAACATGGACCCAAACAAAGACATCTGCTTAGTTTTCAGAGAATCTGAGATGACAGCTCTGAAACGTGAGCTGCTCCAGCTGATCTTACAAATAAGAGGCTTTCTGATAGCCACAGACTGTGATACAGCTATAATTAGACCTCAGTTTCACACAGAGAACCCATTTTTCCTTGCATGAGTTTTTAGAGTCAGCTATAAATAATGAGAACTTAATTTACATTTCTGCTGTGCATGTCCAGGACTAAAGCCAGTTTGATAGTTCCAATCTGTGCTGACTTCTCAGCTAGGACTACACTAAAATAGTAAGAAAGACTTGTCATTAAAATAATTCCACAACTTCACACACCAGAAACACATCTGATATTAGAATACACTCATATATACACATAAAAATATATACTATGTATATCCAAATGCAGGCAAACATATATTTATATATTGTCTGATTTATACCAGACTGAGTGAATGAATTTCTTTCTTAAGGCTGCTATCATTCACAACACCTGATAATCAAATGAAGAGAAATTATCTGTAAAACAATTTATGCTGTCTCTTCCAAGTTTATAAAAAATGTTAAGTATTTCATGTACAGATTTTGATTTATGATATTTATGGTCTGAGAATCAGAAGCACAGGTGTTCATTAGTGTTAATTACACCTCTGTTGATTAAATGACACCTCTGTATAGAGACATATTTCTGAGTTTGAGCTATCTAGCAGTCCTCAGGACAACCTTTGCTTCTGACAATGAGGATATCAAAATTCATAAAAACTGTGTGCAAAACTGCATCATAAAAAACTAAATATTACTGAATTCATGAATAAGGATGATACTAGATTCCACTCACTGAAATATCCTCAAGCATTCACTCACAAGCTCTGTGAACCTAAACCAGTGGGAAGACATTTGTCTGTGTATTCAATCTGATACTCAAACTGAGAAGTAGACCGATGGGATTGTCAGTTATCTGTCTCCTATGCACAGTTGGCTTGAAAATGAAGTAAATGTGATCAAATGGGCAGCATTAATACACAGCAAGAAGAATGCAGGTACTTTTTTAAAACAAAAAAATGCACATGGCACAAGCAGTAAAAGAATCTCCTTTGCAAAAGTGCTGTTTTTTCTACTCAAGCTAATCAGTGCTAGTGCACCTGGATCCTGAATATTTATGACAGTGACATACATCTGTTAAATGTTCAGAAATAATTAGACTTTGCTGAAGCAAAGCTAATGAATTCCCCTGGAACTCTGTGGCAAAATAAACAGATGAAAGGTAATAATAAGTATTCTGGATTCCTTAAAAAAACCAAAAACAACAAACCCAAACAAAAAACCCCACAACTATTTTCTTCCAGCACAGTACAAAAATGTGTAGTCCAAGATTTTCTGTCCTTACCACTGCAATTTCCCCATTTGCCACACTGCAAAATCCACACATTAATAAATCATGCAGTTTCATTTTACCTTTGCCTGCATCTACAGCAGGACGGAGAATACCAGCTTTAATGGAGGAAAACAAGAATAGGAACACTATATAATTAGATACAACACCAAAGGAAACATACATATATAATTTCATTATAAAAAGCATGCAGACTAGGTAAAATTTATTAATTTTAAAAAATTAGAAACAATCCACTTATCTGAACACTGACAGACTACTACAAGACAAAAATTAATGTACATGCATTTACAAAATGTTATTGCTCATGCTTTTTAGGATTCAAGATTTAAAATAAATGCAGTTCATATGAAACCTTAATACCCTGACAGAGAAATTGCATTGAATACCGACTCATCTATGGCAATTTCAATAAACCATAATTTTACTGAACATAACGATATGTGAAAAGATGGTATCAAAATAGACTTAATATTAAGATGATCTAAATGATAAAAAAGTTCCAAATTTCCTGTTGGCTTTAAATTATTCTGATCTTATTAAGTATCCATATTTAATTAAAAAACAACTTTAACAAAGCCCTACAATGGCTATAAATACAAAAATCAATAGTGACAGGATCTAACAATATACTTGGTCGTTTTAAAATATTATACAATGTCACCAGTTACTTGGGGCCATAGATGACAAATTTATTTAAACAGTTTTACAATTTTTTGCCTCAACTGTGAAAGAAATTTAGATTTCACATAAGCTGTTGCATACCTCAGAAAAGAAATAACTTCCTCTAGTCAGAAACCTGCATCATTCCAGTATTTTTCTCTGTGACCAAAGCTGGTAAATGATGCAGGATAGGTAAATAGGCAAAGACCACTAAAAATGTAAAGTTACGTGAAACTTGAAGCCTAGAAAGGCCAATGTCTGTCTTAGAGCTTGTGAGCTGACATTAAAAGAAGAGGCTTTACACCTCTTTTGGGGCTCCCACTTCAGAAGAAAACCTTTGCATGTATTTTCTTTAAAATAAAATGCTTTATTAGTGTATAATACAGTTAAGGAAGCTCTAGGGAAAAAAAACCCGCTAGGCCCTATTTCCTTAGTGGAAGGATGCAATAGCAATATCTAGATACAGATGTTTAACACAATCTGTAGTGCTTTTAACTCAATGGATTTTCCTTATACATACCCATCTTACCTTCATCCATAATTGTTACTGCTTCCTCGGTTATCTGACTTCCTGATCCAACTGAAGTTTGTGCGTTAAAGTAAAACTTGTACCGTGTGCTGTAATTTAAATTTTTTAGTATCAAGCTGCTCTCGTTGGCAGGAATTCGTATCTCTACCAAGGGACCCAATTCGTGTGTGTTGTTGACTGTTACAAAAGAAAAGAAAAACAAAAAAAATTAGGAACACTGCATACACTGTCATTTTGTTAAAAAAGGCCTTTTTTTTGTTTGTATGCATTTGTTTTGCTTGTCTGCTGCATCTATACTTTCAAAAGAAAGTCATCTTTGTGTAAAATCCAACTGGGAGATAGGAAACAACAGCAAGTTTTTTAAGGTCAAGTTCCATTTTCATAAATATCTGAATCCAAAGAAAATGAGTTCACATCAAATCATTTGAACTTATGCAGAATTGAAGCACTGATCATTGAAAAATTCTGAAACTCTTAAGTTCAGTATGCTTGGGAAAAGAAAATACTGAAGCTACTTGAGTATAATGCCAAAGAAGAGTGGAATTTGTGAGTGGAAGAAAGTAACTTCCTTTATCTGTTCCATGCATGTGAAACCTTTACATTTCCAGTGTCACTGCTTACAAACTTCTGGGGTGAGTAAGCAGCTGGGATCCCAAAGAAGTGATTTAATAGCTCTGACATGAGTAAGTGGCACATTTATGAATTCTTCTTTTTAGGATTATAATACCATGAAAATTGGAAAAACAGACAACAATATAATTGGATGAATTTTGATTGATTTTAATGACATTTTCTCTGCAGTTAGAATATAGAATTTTTAAGTAGCAGTATCTTGCATCCAACTTAGATGCCACTTATATGTAGCACTTCATCTCCATTTTCCTGTGAAGTATGGTTTGAAGAAATAAAAGTAATGGAAAAAAGTTAACCTTATACTTGAGCAAGGAAAGTTTTCCAAATACAGTTATCTCTATTATCAAAATACATTAGTCTTTTTCAAACTTGACATCTACAATGCAATCACATAGTTTGTACATTATAAATTTAACATAATTTTTTCTTCATAAATGGATTGTTATTTGGTAGATACATTGCCATAGTTATATCACAGAATCACAGAATGATTTGGTTGGAAAAGGCTTTGAAGATCAAAAACCCAATGCTCAAAATATATTAATATTTAACTTACTTGGCTGAAACTTCAGTGTATATGATGTCAAAATACCATTTGGATGGGTAGGTGAACCCCACTCCAGAGTCAGAGAATCCAGTGTTGGGTTAGTAATCTTCAGAAAGGAGGGTGAGCCAGGAACTTTTAAAAAGAACAAAGTGCAAATACAAAGTAGATTAATTTAAAACAGGTCATGAAATATTAATTCTTAAGAATATTACTGTATTGTCAGATTATTATTTTATGAAGTCCAAATAAACCACATTTAAGTTTAATATCTAGGTTTTTCATTTCATACCTCCTTCAGGGGTCTTAAATACTTTGTCTGGGCTTGCTGGTCCTTCTCCTTTACCATTAACTACTCTAACATTCAGCTTGTAAGAGCTATAGGGCTCCAGCCCTGGCAACATTCCAAAAGTCTTGTTTCCCCTGAAAGTCAGGATCTTTTTTTCTACATGCCGTCTACTCCTTCTGGATAGACTCTGCACTTTCCAGTAGTAAACCTAAAGACAAAAAAAAAAAAAAATCTACAGTGAGTGTTTAGCTGTTCTGATTTTATTAACTCTGAGCTTTTCCATGAGTGTCCATGAAATATAGGTAGGAATAACAGCAACTTTATAAGCTCAATAAGTTCAGGTGAGACACAGCATAGAGCTTTCTTGCTCTAGAAACAGACCTTGTCCAGAAACATTCTACACATCCAGGTGCAGACTACCACCTGCCAGTTCTGCTAATGCTCAAAGCCAGTTGGGTACAAGTTCTGGTTTGGAACTGCATTGGTATGTGATCATTCTCCTGTTACCCAGTCTGTCTCAGAGACAGAAGTTATCCATTCTTTCAGTAAGATGTCTACAGGTCTTCCAAAGCAGATTTAGACTTTGCCTCCTTGTTAGGTCACATTCCTGACCATTTTATTCCTTGACTTGGGAGACAAGTACATAGCTTTAAATGGGGAAGAAACCAAAAGATTTGACTGGGCTGGAAAAACAGACAAGTTCTGAAATGACTCAAACTTTACAGTACTGGAATCATCTCCACACAGGGACAGGAAGACTGTTCCTCCAATTATGTGACAATTTGATCAGACCAGAAAGCTGATTCTGATGTCCATTGAGGTGATTGAGTTTCTAAGAAACCACGTAAGGGCCTCAGAGGTACTTTGACTGCACTCTCTTTACTACACAGTCTCTCTCTCATCGTAACTCAAAATATATTAATAGTTGCCCCTCCCAAGACTTGTGTTACTCCTAGGATTCTCACCTTCAAATACATAATTGTTTATTTTTCACAGCATTATTTTCATGCACATATGATCACAAGATAAAGTTGATTAAGAAATGTAAATGAATAAAAATCTGGTTCTATTCAGACCAACTGCAAAACACCTCTTTAATTAAGGAACCTGGGATTTCACATAGAAATTCAAAAAAATGAGCTGTTAAGACTTGCAAAGCGCAGCTAGCTAGCTATAAAGCAATGTTACACTAACATCAGCTTTCAACATACCATTTGGCTCTAATCACTTTTGAATGCCACTGTGTTTTACATCATTTGACTCAGTGTTATTCAATATCACCAGGTGTCATCCTATAGCTCTCAACCTACCAACTACTGCGGAAAACCATTTATAAGCTAACAAAAGCTTGAAGTGTTGGTACTATGGATACTGAAACTCCTAAGTTATAATAAACAAGAGTGCTTCACATTTTTCATAATTTCTTCTTAAGTTTGAAAAGCTTTGTAGTACCATAGTATATTGAGCAATAGCTAGATTGGTACAAGAGCAAAATATGAATGATGTGCTGTAGACTGCAGCTTAGTTCTTATCTTCCTGCTTTGTCCAGACACTTGCCTTCAAGACATGACTCTTTAGAGAAGTACCCCTCTCTTTACCAAGAAATCTGTCCCCAGCGCAGCACTATATATTGGGCTACTGACAGAAATAATTTTATTAATTATGAAAGCCTGAGTGTGCTAGTAGAATTTTGCTGCTGTGTTTACAAGAGTTAGTCATGTGCTTTGTAAGTTATGTCAATGATGAAGACACTTAAAACATACTCCACATCCATGAAACGTTTTCAGTTTGTATTGAGAGAAAGCTTTATAATAATAGCTATCCACCAGGTCCTACAGTCTAGGAAAGATCCTGGAAAGGAAAGCGATTCCATTAGTGATTACAGGGCAGAAGATAACCCTCAGAATACTGAAAGTCAGAGGAAAAAAGAAATGTCCATCTAAACTTTGGCTGATGAAAATTCATGGTAACCAAGCTGTTGAACTTAACACTTGATACATAGGTAAACACGTCTATGGATTTTGGTTTTGGTATTGTTCTAGATCTTTAATAGCAAGAGTCCTCTTACACATCTGCTACTTCAATCTGGATACAATCTCATATAGGAAAAGTGATCTCTTTTAATAAACAAGGAAGAGAATGCTTTTGTCCGTACTTACTTTGTACCCCTGAAGGTGTCCTCGGACAGTTTTTAGTGGAACTGGGTCCCAATGCACCTTTGCTAATGTGCTGTTAATAACATGCACCTGCACATTGCCTGGAGCAACCATTGGCACTGTGTGGAAAGGATGCAACAAGCATCTAGTTAGAATTAGAAACCATACAAACATAGTTTTTTTAGAATGAATCTTCACATTGTACTCATGGAATAGGTTAAAATGTTCCTATATTTTCAGGATTAATAACAGAGTATTATGAAGCCTTATTATCTCCAAATTGCTTTCTTTTAATTAAAAAAATAACTACTAACCCCCTTATCAATATTTCAGTATTTTAAATACCCATTTAGGTTACCCATTTAGTTCCTTTTAATTAGTATTACTGAGTCAAACTACAAAACTTACAGTCTTCCCCTGAATGTCCAATCACCTCTGATGGCTCTGGTGCATACCCCAAGTCATTTAAAGCTTGCACTTTTATTTCATATGGAACAAAAGTTGGAGTACCAGACACAATATATTTAGATACATTTGCAACTATAACAGATGTCCATTCATCATCAACATCTTTCTGGCGCCAGCTGACTTTGTACTGAAGCCCTG
This sequence comes from Acanthiza pusilla, assembly GCA_036630365.1. Taxonomy (NCBI): domain Eukaryota; kingdom Metazoa; phylum Chordata; class Aves; order Passeriformes; family Acanthizidae; genus Acanthiza; species Acanthiza pusilla. The sequence goes on from JAXCHO010000079.1 coordinate 25,759,085, forward strand.
GTCCATTAGACTGAAAACCTTTTAAAGACTGAAATGAAAAGAAATATTTTTTAAATATTCTGAAGCATCTGAAAAATCTAAGCTTACAAGGAAATACACTGATTCTTTTATATAATGTCACAGAAAATGTACCACTGTATTCTGCAACAGAGAAACACTGCTGAAAGTTATGCAATTTACCTTTTACAGGAGGTCAGTTCAGTTGCTTTTCACTTTTTGGTAAAAATCATGTTGAATGGTGATGGCGGCTAATTCTTACACAATGAATACACTGTGACTTCTGTTTATATACTTTATTTTAAAATATTTCTTAAGAAGTGAAAGAGACAAAGACAGACTTACACCAACTCCCTGTAAAGAATGTTCCCTAATCAATATTTCTTGCCTGGGAGGGGAAATTGGTTTTTTATGGCTCTCGAACTCATGTCATGATTGGAAGAGCACGATCGAGAAAACTTCGATAGAAGTTTTTTAGTGGAGAAGTGCACAATGATTAATTTATCACAAAAGATGACAGTAGAAGTAGGATTCACTTTAGAATTCACTCTAAAAATTAGACCCTACTTGAAATAAACCTCAATTTACATATTGAAGTTTTCCTAAACTGGCAGCAAAACATCCTGTATTACCTAATTATTGGCTTGAGAAATCACTCAAGGAAATTAGGTCCCCCCGTTTAATTATTTTCATGTTTTTCAAAACACCATGTCGTTTTTTCATGAAAATGAAGACAGGAAAATGTCTGAATTTAGCTCATTTTCAAGAATATTTTAAGCAAGCAATGCATTGGGTATCATCATTGTTTCTCAAAAAAAACCCAGTTACTCACAGACCTGAAAACAAATGAAACCTTGAAAAAAGACCCAGCTTACCTCCCACGTTATTACTAAGTTATCAGGTTCTGAGCCTATCCCTTGCACATTAGCAGGATTTTCATCAGGGCCTAAAAATAAAATATTTACACGTGAACAAGAGAAGCTACTGTATGATTCCAAGCAAATTCAATGCTATTCATAGCAGAAATCAATCACTGGTAAGTGGAACTAATTATTTACTTGCAGATTTTGTCAGGTACTGCTCAGATGGTTCACTCGGCTGACTTCTGCCAATCTTATTGACAGCTATCACACGGAATGAGTAGTTGACATACGGAGACAGCTTCAACTCCACTCTTGTCTGAGTTCCAGGGACTTCCGTCTGGTAGTGCCATACTCCTGGTTCATGCAGTGCATCTTCATATTCAATTACAAAGTCTGCAAACAGAAATTGAATCCAACTTTATGTCAAAACTTGCAACAGCTTCCCAGACCAGTGCAGGCATTTCTGAATGAGCTAGACAAAAGGGATTGCTACCAACCAATGCTTTTAAAAATCATGGAACTTGACATGTAAATACATAAGCCATAACACAAATCTAAAATGTGGATATCAAAAGTAGAAATACAGGTAGAAATACAATAGATAAGCCCTTACTTTTATCCTTTGCTATGGTCCCTAATGCAGCCATGTCTCAGGTAACACATTATTAAAAGAGCTGTCTCTCACATACTGGATTTTAATTTAATGAGAGCCCCTGAACTATCACAGCAAGGAAGTGGAAATGTAAATTTGTTTTATGTAAATTTGACTGCCAAATATATTGTTCTTAGTTGTATCAAGCAGCTGGCATGCAATACCTGTATAAATTTAAAACTCCCTGAATATTCCATTTTCCCCAATGAAACTGGCATAATGAAAAACTATTTAAAGTCAAGAACCTATACTTGAGGAAGGTTTTTGAAAGCACTTACCATTATATTCAAATTAAGTCAGAGAATGTATGTTCAGAAACTAAATTTCTCGAGAGCTCTCTGTGTGAACATTATGATGATTACTGTTAAGACCCTACAAAGTATATAACCTCAGAGATGAACAGGTTTGTAGAATTCCAAAAAGAAAATCACACTTATTATGAACGACAAAAGGAAATTTTTTTCCAGATGTGAATCAGATGGATAATCACTGACAACAGTGGTACTGATGTTATTTCAAATTCATACAATTACAAAAGAGTTACTGCAAGATGTTAGTAGCTCTCTCCTTCAGAAGCATACAACCAATGAACAAGTCTGCTCTCCACATATTCATATCAGTATATATAAAACTTCTATATCATCTAGCACAGATTTTTGAATAAAAGAAGCCCAGCTCTTTTGGGCATTAAGTAAGTCTTCCTGCTCGGCTGTACAGCAGAGGACATTAAGGGTATATTATGTAAATAAATGGCAGCTGTAGATAATTAATTTACCATTTTTCCATGGTAAATTGAAATTTATTCCAATTTATTTGGAATAAAATTTATTCCAGAAATCTTTGGAATTTGAGAACAGTTAAAACTATGCTGTCAGTGTAGTGAAGTAGACACAAACATACTTGTAATGGGACTGTTGTTTTCATCTCCTGGTATCCATGAGAGTTCAATGCTTCTTTCTAGCTGACCTGTCAATTCCAAGTCAAAGGGGGGATTTGGCCGAGCTGTAAATCAAATGAACACAAAGTAAATAACCCCACCAGAATATGTCATTTTATATTTGAAAACAATCCTTACATTCCAATCAAAAGATTTCCACAAATACAGCAGGGCAGATCTACTCACATATGTAAGCATGACTTAATGACCATTAGCATGCAATTGTTACAAAACAGACAAAAATGGAGAACTGATGTAACCTGGAAACTTCTATACATTAACAAGAATCTGTATTTATTTTTATCTATGTCTGAGTGCACTGTGATATAAAAATGTGACAAGATGCAAGGAATCGTGAAATGCATGTTTAGTTTATCTTTGAATGATTATGGGTGGTTATCGATTGTAATAGACATATCATACAACATAGAAAATAAAGAAGCATTAACATCAAAGAACCTTTTCTAGACCCACTACAAATACTTTTGTGAATTCAAAACAAGTATACTTCAAATAGAAGCTAATCGCAAGTTACTAAGTTATTTACTTTTTCCTGTTCTTTTAAAAAGGTTCAGAAATACCATGCAAGCTGTTATTATACATCCTTATAATGCATAAAGATGCAATTGTCCATTCCAAATTCCTGAAGGTAATTCATTATATGATTTTTTACACAAAAATCAAGACTAGTGAGTAGGTTCATGTAAGAATTTATAAGTATTTTCACTGAATCTTTTTCACTGATAGAAGTTACATAAAATTCTTACATATAAGACCCTTATACTTAGAAGTGTTTTAGCTTATTACATTGCACTTGAACTCCAAATTCAGAAAACATGCTACCAAATTAAAGGCTCTATACCATCAAATTTAAGACTATGTGTAACCAACAGATTTTTTTTTAAATTTCAACTTTCATTTTAAAATCTTGGCGATTTCAGCAATTGTAAGTCAAACTGGTCAATATGGTCATATTCATCTTATGAGTGGAGTAAAATGAAGATAAACTATGAAATAAAGTACACCAGGCTTACAAAGCTGCAAAACCAATGTTAACATACAACATAATTTGGTTGGTGCAATGTCTTTAATAGTGAATTACCTTTCAACAGTTGGATTTACCTTTTAGATATTTCATTTACTATATAACTAATTTGTATTATAGTGTACTCTCAGAAAAACATTGTCATACTATAACCAACCTTAATAAAAAATAATTTATCTCTGAAATTTACTTATTCCATTAATATAAAGCAGCCTGCACTATAACATTCCAAAGTCCAGTACTCCAGTAATGAAGCAGTTGGTAAAATGGGATGAAACCACACAAACAGACACAGACATACACACAGAGGAAAAGGAGAAAAAAAAATAGGCAAAAAAAAAGGCAATAGGCAAATGAGAAATATATCTGCCTGATGATGTAGAAAGAGAACTTCATATTAGTTTACCGTAAATGATAGCTGGTGTTGGGGGAGCAGCTGAAAAGAACATTAATATAAAGGATTTAATCAGTTAGTAGCCAAAGAAACAGAATACTGCAGGCAGTTAAAGACTATAGTTATTAGAGACAAAGAAAAGTTAACTTATTTATATTAAATGGTTAATTAAAAAAAAATATTATAATTTTTCATTGAAAAACCAAAAAGTATTATTGAATATTTTATTGATTTTTAAAATAAGGATAGATCAAGAAAATAAAGAAAACAATCTTATAAAAACTTTTAAATAAGTACTAGTTGTGTGGCTTAGATCATTCCTAGATAGGCATAATATCACAGCAGAATTTTAAAACACATTCTTGACTTTGAGTCTCAGCTTGAACTCAGGTAAGAATCATTCAGGACATCTACTTAAAACTTTCTTAAAAATTGGAGAAGGGGCAAAGTAATATATTTGGCAAGAATCTGCAACCATGAAAACTTAACAGAGAAGTAAATTAAAAATATAATCCTTGAGAAGTCATACAACCAAGTATACTCAGTCTCTCTGAAGCACAATTTAGTTGTCAAAGAGATTCCTGAGGTAACATCCTCCCAATACAACAAGGACCTGTTGGGATGAGTCCAGAGGATGGCCACTAAGTTGATCACAGGGCTGGAATACTTCTCCTACGAAAACAGGCTGAGGGAGCTGTGGTTGTTCAGCCTGGAGAAGAGAATGCTCTGGGTAGACCTTAGAGCAGCCTCCCAGAACCTAAATGGGCTACAAGAGAGCTGGAGAGGGACTTTTCACAAGGACATGTAGTGATAGGACAAGGGGGAATGGCCTTAGCTGAAGCAGAGTGGGTTTATGTTACATATCAGTAAGAAATTTTTTACTATGAGCATGGTGAGGCACTGGAACAGGTTGCTCAGAAAGGTTGTGGGGAAGGTGTCCCTGCCCAAGGTGGGGGGGTTAGAACTAGATGATCTTCAAGGTCCCTTCCTACCTTAGCCATTCTATGATTCTAGCATGTTTATGTTCAAATACTCTGCAAAATCCAATTTACTGTAGTAGCTCAGACGTGGTCAAAATAAAAAACTATACAGCACAAAATTGAACCTGTCCTGTAGCTACTCAGCCCTTTTGTAAGCAGCTGATTCAAATGCAAACTGTAGGGTAAGACTACATTTTTTAAAAACTGAAACACATTTACACAGAGGTGGCATTTCCTTTGTCCTGTCCTAAAAACCAAAACTATGTTTGTGCTTTTCACTTTAAATCTAATGCCGGTTTTATACTTAACAGTAAAAGTTTGAGAGTATTCTTACCAACAACAGTAAGCACAGCACTTGCTGAAACACTGTCCAGAGTAGTATTAACTATGCAAGTGTATGTTCCATCATCTTTATCAGTTACATTCATAATGGTCAAGTTGTCTTTACCAACTAGAAACCTGTAAATACAATAGATTCAGCCACTGATTTTTCAATAACTGCACTGTTATAAGAAACTTGCATAAAACATTGTCAAATCTCATATACTTGTGTTTTTCAGCACATAACTAAACAGCTATGTTTACCCAATTTAAGCTATGGGACAAGGTCAGCTTTTTTTTTTATACATTGCTCTTGACCATCTTCCCAAAGTAACTTTTTATCCTAATGTGTTTTTCTTTCCAAATATATTTAAACAACTTTTAAATATATGTGATCTAGAGCAAAATAGTCTTCTGTTATCTGATTGGATTCTTATGTCAATTATCTTTACCTTACACTTAATACATAAGGTCAGTGTGCACAGTTCGTATAAATGTTTGCATTAATTCTATCTTAATATTTTCATCACACTAGGCAAGTCCTTTAGTGACCAAATATGGGATAGCCACGATGTTTATCAGCCTTCTTTGGAAAATGTCAATAGGTCAAAATGTTCCTTTCAAAGACCAGGAAAAGGAGCAGACAAAAGGACCTAGAAAATTAAAAATAACGGAAAACTACTTGGTCCTTACCTTTCATCATCTGGCAGTTCATCATTGTCTTTCAACCATATAACTGTTGGTAATAAGGTAGAATCATGTTTTATTATACACTCAAAAGAAACCTGGCCATATCTCTGAATCACTTTGTATTCTGGCTGTTTAATGATCATCGTTGGATCTGAAATTTAAAATTATAATTAGATATTCAGAAAGTCTGAAATTCTGTACTAATCAGTGATGAAAGAGTAATTAATTTCTCACCTTTAATTTCCAACTGCACCTCATTTTGTATCTTCCCTAATTCATTCCTTGCCACGCATGTGTATGTACCAGCACTATCCTTCTGAGCCACTGGAATTTCCAAGGTTCCATTATCATGGAAAACGTATTCATTTCCACGCAGGATGCTACCTTTCACTCCTTTAAACCTTTATATAAAAAGTAATATCATGATCCAGCATCATAGTTAAATTCTGTATGGTTTTATTATCAATGAACCAAAAACTTAGGAGTGCCATATTAGAAAATAGAGACAGAAGCACGCAAAGAAATTTAAACTTGACTCTGTAGGCATAACTTTACTGCTGATACATTAACTATATGCAATATTGTATTAGCAAATTGTAATCAGCATATATTTTAAAATACACTATTTTAAAATTGTAAATAGAGTTAAAGCAGTTTTAAAGTTTTAGGTGTTTGTTTCCATAGATATAACTGGCTCATCTGTAACTTAAGCACAGCTAGAGCTTACCATTCAATTTCAGGCTTAGGTGACCCAAAATAAGCACAGTCTAGCAATGCAGGACTGTCTGCGATGACTTGATACAATTTATTAGCAGGAGTTAGAATTCTTGGTGGCTCAGCTGAAAAGACAAAGATATCTGCGTATAGATACAAAGATACAAATACCAAATACAAAGACATCAACAGTGGCCTAAAGAATTACATGTAAACATTCTTCTCAGAGATTATTTCAGGTCTCAGTCTAGGCTCAAATACATTCTACTGGCGCTAGCCCAAGGAAAAGTTAATGCAGGGAAATTATCTTGTGAAAAACAACTGTTTCTTGCCTGTTTACAAGTAATAGTGATGGGCACCAAAGGCAATGATTTCAATTGGAAAATTTAAATCAGTATGTACTTCAAGAAGATAATCTCCTGGGAACAGACTGAACTATATAATTCCAAACAAACCTACAGGCAGAAAGAAGCTAGGATGTATTTTTGGTGTTAACACCTACATTTTCTTTCTTTTAAAAGACAGTGTCAATCAACACATCTGCCAGTTCCTTCAGGAGAGTAGCTAGAGGCCATTCTACCCAGGATTTTGCTACTAGCTTTGTTAAATTTGATGAGAAGAACTAGGGGGGCCACAACATTTCGTGATCAGAAACACAGGCTAGGGAGGCCTTTGAGACAAATGCATAATCATGTCCCTTGCAACAGCAGCTATTCCACTAATCCAAAACATCTAGACTCAATGAAACTGTATTGAAATGTACTAACTTACGTAATTAATTCCTGCCTTCTTTGTCAGGCTTCTTTTTGATTGACTTATATAAACAAAATAAAAAGAGAGAGAAAATTTCTTGCAGGTTTTCCCAGCTTTCACATCTATCCTTGTCAGCTAGGAACAGTGAAAGTGAAATTCAGGCATATCCCTGAAAAAGCAAGGTATGTATACTCTTGCTCTCTACAAGGGCCAGGAAATACATCAATTCCTAATTAAGAACTCAAGCAAGGCTTGAGCTGAGAGTGTTAGTAGGAGACAACTGAATACCCAAGGAAACATAAAAATATGAAGTCTGTTTCTTACCCAGAACATTCACAAATGCATTTGCTAGCAAGTATCCATATTCATTGGAAGCATTGCACTGATAGACGGCACTTGACCTTTCTTGCACATGTGAGAAAATAATGGTGTCACCATCTACCTTCCTGCTAGGATCTTCTGGGGCAACTGTTGGTGTAAAGAAAAGAGTTACTGCTTTTCCTAAACTGCTGTTGGATTGCTAGTTTCATGCTTCTGAAAAGAAGAAAGAATCTGAAAGACCAATATGCCCTTTATGGTTTTTTTTCTGGGTGACTGCTTACTGGTAAAGATGTCGATTTTAATGCAATTTTAAAAATTCTTCTAATTCTACAGGGTATTAACACAGGGTGATAGAGTTCCAGTTTTTGGAGGGTTTTTTTTTAATTTGTCTTCCAAGGAAGTGAAGCTGAGATTGCATTTTGCATGCAGTACAGAGGAAAAATACCGATATGAGAAGATTTAGGCAAATATAGTCAATATCTAGAAAAATATGGAAATATTTCTGAGCATCAAAAGAAAATGCTGATACAATGACATAGTCCTCTGTGACTTTAAAGTTTCAAATCGATTGTTATACCATAAATAATTCTCTAAATATAAAAATAGCCATACTCAGTTAAAAAATTATCCTGGAATAAAGCATAAGCAATTCCTTCACGCAGTCAAGAAACAATCTTCACAAGAGTAGAGTTAGTAATTCAGTAGGTGGCACTCTTTCCCTTATGTAAGAATTATACAATGCCATTTCCTCAACTGTTCTGGAGCAGCCTGAGCTGTCAGACAGCTCTTGCATCCCAGAAGCATCTAGGACATAACTGAAAATAAAATTCTAAGAAAACACTGAAGAAGAATAATAGCTGTCAGTTCTGAAACAACTGGATGGCATTAGAGAGGTGCAATGAAGAATAAACTTAGCTTGTAACACCACACTGCATAAAAATGCACAATCTATAGTTTAATATTTTAAGAACATATCAAATAAGACCAGATATATTATTAATGTATTAAAAGCACATGTATTATTAATAATAAAAATTAATGGTAAAATTACTGATCTACTAATATGAAAGCTAAATGTATATACCATAAATAAATGTATCCTAGTTGGGATGCATCATCAAAATTGACACCCTTATTGGAGCTCAAAACAATAAGCATATTTGTGGAACACATTTTCATACAAGGAAATTTTTACTTATTTGAACTCATAAAAAATATCAATCAACTAAATTAGCATCAATTTTCTGTAAGTGACAGGAACCTTTTAATTCAGACAATACCTTAGTACTCATCTGTAAAGAAAATGGAGATATTTCTCCTGCATTTTCTTAAAGTATCTATTACTGAATTCTCTACAAGAGAAGAAACCAGATGAAGGGGACCATGGTTCTGTGCTTCTGCTTAAGGGTATTTCCAGCTTGGGTGAAATCTAAGGCCATTTTTCACATAAGTACATCCATTTCCAAACAGTAGCCTCAAGAACAGATTTCAGCTTCTGTTTTTTCTGGTCTTCCATCACTCTGAGTTCAAATCAACATCACAAATTCAAACACTTTGGAAAGGAAGAAAAAGGCACTACTGAGATTTTAAATGCTTGTTCTCTGGACTTCTGGATTGCTGGCACATATTTTTCTTCTCTCTTGCTTTATTTCCTATTGTGTTCCATGTTTCACATTGCTTCCTTTTCTATGTAAATGCCATTTTCATGAAAATATTCATGGTCTGAAAACAGCCGGAGCAGGTGAGTAGCCCAGCAGGCAGGGCAGTCAGCTGCGGGAAGTGCTCTGTTTCTGCACACAAATCACAGTTAAATAGAAGACAGGCACAACCACTCTGCTCTCCCAGGAGGAGCAGGATCTGCCCACAGCCATTCCAAACATGGCCACTGCATGCCCTGGGCCTCTCTCCACTCATGCCCTCTGAATCCTGCTGCACTTCCTGCACTCAGGCAGGTCTTTTAAGGGTGCACAGACGGCCCCCCTCACACACTCCAACACATAATCCCTTACAGAATGATGGTAGGGCCCCTCCAAAGAGATGGAAGCCATTAGTTCAATCCTCTATGACTGAAGGAACCGCATAAAAGAATTACTAAAAGAATGATCTAACCATTAAATTACTGTATCAAAAGAGGGTAGCAATTTCCCTTCCCACTGCTGTATTTAAGGAAAAAAGGAGATATCCCTTTTCAGCTACCTGAAGGGAAGGAGGTAGGTGCCTGTTCTCTCAACAGGGCTTCAAGCGGGGGTCCCAAAAGAAAAAGAAAAGTGCCAGGTTAGTTGGTGTTTCGTGTGAAGTGGTCTAGCCACCCGGATGCTGAAGGGCACTGATTAAAAATCTCCCTGTAAAGACTGGCATCTATTCAACTGTCTGTTGAATACAGCTTCTTCAATGATCTTAAGCACCCACTGCTGCACTCACAGACACAGAAATGCTGAGCTTGGAAGGGACTTTTAGAGGTCATCTGGTCCAATCCCCTCTTCAAGCAGGGCTACTTAGATCCAGTTATCTAGAACTGTGTCCAGATGGGGAAAGGATCACCTTCCTTGACCTGCTGACTATACCTTTTTTCTCATGCAGTCCAGGATAACATTAGCCTCTTTGCCACAAGGGCACATTGCTGGCTCATGGTCACCTTGGCATCCACCAGGATGCCCAAGCCCTATTCTGCTAAGCTACTATCCACTCGGATGGCCCCAAGCACATACTGGCACTACGGCTGTTCCTCCCCCAGTGCAGGACTTTGTCCCACTGATCACCCTCTCTGGGCTTGGCCATTCAGCCATTTTTCTCTTCACCTCCCTGTCTGTTTATCCAGCCCCTACCTCAACAGCTTGTCTAGGAGGACCTAATGGGAGACAGTGTCAAAGGCCCCACGGCAGTCCAGGCAGACATTATCCACCACTCTTGCCCTCATCTACCCAGCTAGTCAATTCATCGCAGAAATGTATCAAGTTGGTCAAGAATGACTTCCCCTTAGTGAAGCCAAGCAAACTACTCCTGAAAAGTTTTCTAGTCCTTTATGTGCCTTGAAATGGTTTCCAGAATTAGCTGCTCCATCACCTCCCCAGGGATAAAGGTGAGGGTGACCAGTGTGTAGTTTCCTGGTTTCTCCTTCTAGCTCTTCTTGAAGGAAGGAATAAAATTTGCTTTTCTTCCATCTTTAGACACTTCTCCCAGTTACCATGATCACGCAAAGATTATTCAGAGTCTCCTTGCAATAACATATTCCAGCTCAGTCAGCACTTGTGGCTGTATCCCATCTGGGCCCACAGACAGGTATGATCAGCTTGCTCCTGACCTAATCCTTTCCCACCAAGGGTACATCTCATTCTAGTCTTTTCCCCTGGTCTTTGGGATATGGGATTCCTGAAGGTCACCTAGTAAAAACTGAGGAAAAATAGCATGCAGTACTTCAGTCCTTTCCATATTCCAGTCTTCTTTTTTTTCCCCCCAGCTTTTTTTGGGTAAAAGGAGTGATGGCAGGACCACTTAAGCACTGCTTGTTTGTATTTATGAATATTCTGGTCACATTACACGATAGCTACATGAAAAGGAGAAAATGCTTTTGACACATTAGACAAAACTGAATTTGGCACTGACAGGCAAAATAGCAAAAACCTACATAATATTTGAAATGGGCTTGTACAAATAGGATAAAGAATTATACAGATTTGCTACAGGAGTTCTGCTGCTGTAACAAGACAGGTGAACATCAGGCCTCTAACAGTCCACATCTGCTCCCAATAACATGGAATCTCAGCTTATGGATGTGTTTCAGTCCTTTCTGAACAAAGACCTGGTTTCACCTAATTTTTTCATCACTTTGCATAATGATACAGCTTCTTGACTCTAGCTATGTTCAGCATATTCCTATACAGAGAAGGTGGAGCCTCCATCAAATACTTTTGTCATAGTAAGAGATCAGCACCCTGAATAACTTCTGTCCATTTGAATGCATACTTCCATCTGTTTCATAAACTTCTGACAGCCTAAGCAATTACTTTTGCTAGTATGTTTAAACAACCATTATAGCACCATTCGTACTTTTTTTTCTTAAAAATAAAAGGCAGAATGGCATGCGCTCTCTGAACAGAAGCCGTTAAAACACATCATCAGGCTTAAAACTGGAAGGGAAAAATCTGGATTAAAAAAACGCTGGATGACTGAAATAGCAAAGAATGTCCTTTTTCTTTTCTTACTACTCTCGCTTGTGCCTCAGCATATTATTTACCTGTGATCACTGAAATCCTTCTTTTTCTGTGTTTCTGATTCTGATAGTTCTATTGTCTCCAAAGGGACAGCATTACCTGCACTATAACCATCCTTTGACTATTTTGTGCAGAATTGAAAAAAAACCTGATTATCAAATGTTTTTTTATCTGCTGAAGTTCCTAGGCCAGATGCACAGTTCCAACACGACGACAGCAGAAGCAATGGATAAAGGTCTTCCCGAGCAATCCTTTCCTCTCCAAGACTGAAACACTGGGGACATTAGAGTCCAGCAAATTTCTCCCTAACCTCCATGGCTGCAGTGAACAGCTTGTGGTGTGTACTCTGAGAGAACATGATGGATGATGAATGTCTAAGCCAGTGATTATCAAGGCCTTTCATGAAGGAAATCTAAGGGCTAATGTTTCTCCCTTAAATTCAATGTAAGTACTAATGGAGACTAACTCAAACCTAGAGATTCAGTGTGAAATGTGATACAAAAAGAGAAGAATGTGCTGAAGGAAGATAAACAGCACTTTTGCACTACTGGGTACAAATCTAAGTGTCTGTATCTAATATTTAATAGCTCATCATGAACTATAAAGCACTGGACCAAAAAATTAGTCTTTTGTACCGTATTTGCAATGCCTTTCTGAAGACCAATTACGAAAGCGCTTCCCCTTCCCAATTAATCTGGGTTGTTACTTTCTTAAAAGTTGAGATACTTTATGCATGGCTTCCCTTCTGTGAAACCATGCTGAATATCTAAGCAGTAAGACACAATGGATTATGCAGCAATATAAATAATGCAGATCGTGAGTGTTAATTGAAGCACAAGGCAACACAGAGTCATGGACTGAACTTTCAACTGCTACTTGCCAAAGTAATTCTAATTGACCTCAACGGGACTGTGCATGGGAGTTCAAAATACTCCTTCTGTGAGTAAACATTAGGGGGTTAGGTTAGGTCCTTATCATTCCAACATGTCTGAAGCAGGTTTTTTTTTAGAAATGCTGGTTTTCAGCATTATTGTTGAAGAAAATTAATTAAAATATTTCAGGGAAACCTAAAATCTTGCTTAAAATATTTTTTTTACTCAGATTGTTGTAATATTGAACAAAATCCACACCATTGCAATTTTATTTCATAGGTGCTTAACACACACTACATTTCTCTCTTTTTTTTTCTTTGCCTTTTCCCTATAGATATTTAAGCCTCAATCTTTGACTGAGATATGGACGAATGGTTCTTTCTTCAACACTCCCCTTCCTTGTCTGACTCTATTATGGAAAAACAAAACCGGAAGAATTAAGTATCTCCCAGTTGTGCTTTCCAACAGAAAATTAAAGTATTGCAAACAGATTACTAAGCCACAAGAGGCACATTGTGGGATATATGATGACAGCAGGGCTTTGAAATTCAAATGTAGCTCTTTTTCTTTGAAATCCTGCCATGGGTGTAGCTCTCTCAGCACTGCCCTGAAGCTGAAACAGCTGCTTTAGTTTCTTTTTACAGTGATTTCCTAATCATTCAGTTGGAAGATGAGGGGCTCAATTCTATAATTTAGTAACAAGTGAACAAAAAGGCACACTGTGCTTGGTAATTTCCAGAACAGCTTTTGGTAACTCTGAATAATAAAAAATCACAAGAATCTTAAGAACTGCATTTTCTGTGATCATGATGCTTCCCATAGATGCCCTGACAGACACAGTGTACTGGAGCATCCAATCAACTTGTACTTAAATATTTAACATGGATAAGACATCAGCTTTTCTCAGCAGTGCATGCGACCTTTAATATAAGGCTGAGCTACCCACTTATTTATGTTCTGTGTTCTTTCCTTTTTTTTTCCCTACTGAGTTTGAGTGGGTAATTTAATTAAAAAGTCTTTTAATTTTTACTCAATTCCCCTCAACAAGACTTTCTGTACTGATTCCTCAAGGCCAGTCAGCCAATACATGCTGCCCTTGTATTTGGGAAATTTGGTGCAATCTTGCAGCTGCTTCTGAAAACTCTATGTTTGTCAATGTTTTACTGTTGGCCTGCCAGAATGCAGAACACATCATTGCTTTTCTGGAAAATGTACTTGTCTGTCATTTGAACAGCTTGTCCTACAATTTTGATAAAGAAGAAGAGCAAGGCAAAGCTGCCTCTCATAGCGGAGTGAAAAAGATTTTTTTACTAGTCAGGAGGCCTGAATTAATAGTTAAACTACAAGGACTGCAGGATAAAAATTCCCTCCAAACAAATTAAAAAAAGTGAATAGTGAGTATATAGAAAACAGCAAAGGAAGGTGAGACTACCAAAAACCCAGAAAGGAAAGTGAAGGACATGTACTGATCTTTGATGATAACACATGCATTATGATATATTTATTTATAAATATATACACTGCAAGATTACATTGATATTTTCCTATTTTCCTGTCATACCATTGTTTGATGAGGTGATTAATGTCAGTTTACATAACTTATTTACCAATGGAAACTTCTCATTTTAAATTTCAGGCTGGAGATCTCACCTTTAGGATTCCTGAAACAGATTATTTCCTAAATATTTCTATTTGTTTCAATATATAGCCTTATTTTGCCACCCAAAATCGCATTTTTTCCACCTACAACTAAGTTCAATCTCCTTTGTATACCAAATACTTTAAATATATCTAATGAGGGTTATCATTTACCTGTTGCTATTACCTAGATTCTGACTGTAGAGAATCCCTCTCCATCTCCCAAACCGGGTGAATTACACTTTGTCAACAGACTCAAACAACTCCTAAACTACTGAAAGTGACAGAAGTGACACTGTCATAGTTTAAACAGACCAGTATTTTTGAGTACATATCTCTCCCAAGCCAACAGGTCAGACTGACTGTTTTTTTACTGTTGTTTTGTGAAAGAGGAAGGATAAAGGTAGAAGAACCAAGCGTGACCTTAGAGTACAGGGTATGCTCAGTGCAAACCCAGCTGACAACACACCGCAGTGTCCTCCAGCAAGTTCTTCCCAAGGCAAGTTGTACTATTTATAGCAGCTACCTTGTGTCTGTCATGCAGCATCGCCACTCATAACACTGCAGCAATTAAGTGCCTCAATCACCAGTTCAGGGCTGCCTTTCTTACCCATGCACACAGAGACAGCTGTTCCACCGCCTTAGGGGTCCTTTTCTTTGACACCTACTTGGCACAAACTGTTTGCCAGGTAGCTGCTGACACATTCAGACAGTTTTGCTGCTGCAGCTTCTTAGAGTTGAAGCCTGCAAGGCTCAAACATACGCTAAGCTGCAAATCCTGCAGTGCACTGCAAATCCTGCAAATCCTACAAGTGCTCTCTATACCCACAAATGTTAGGAGTTCACTTTCTTTGTCACACTTAAGATTCCCAGGCAACATTTGAGTTGCAGTGGGGCAGAAAAGGAGAGTTCCAGCAGTCATGACTGCCACAGAAACAGAGTGGTGACAATGACACCCCAGCAATGGCCCGGCGAGAGGGACCATCCCATCTCCACAAAGATACTACCAGCACAACACCAGACAGAAAAACCAGGAGCATGGTTACACGTTTTAGTTCTCTCAAACACATTAGAGGCACATTTTTTTTGTTCCGCTTTTATAACCACAGTATTTTTACCACATCTTTTATGATTTAGCATTACCTGTCAGGCAACAAATACACAAATACAGACTCTTCACATATATTTGAAAAAAACCACACTGAGATTCCTCGTATTTTCTTAGTCATGCTCCTGTAAGGTAATTAAGAATCTTACTTGCTATGGGAACACCATTTGCTAACCAACTTATACTAGGCTTTGGGTTGCCATTAGCTCTGCAGATCAATGTTCCATCTTCTCCAGGCGACAAGACCAAGTTTCTGGGTGCTGTTATCCAGTATGGAGCAGCTTGAAGAAAAGGAAGACAGCAATTATTTTCCAAAATTTTGTACAGAAAATCGTAAGGCACAGGCATGATAAACAGAAGATAAGTCAAATAAGACATGTGTAGATACAGACTTAGAGCTATATATGTACTTTATATATACATACATACATACATACATACACATATATATATATGACACTCAATTAACTGGTAGATCATACATTGGCTAAACCGAGCCTCTGGCCACAGGCTGCATTAAAATTCCAAGATAAAGAACAAGAGGCTCTTTGTTTCATTTAGGGCTGCCTGCTTTTAATCTAATTTGCCTTTCCTAAAGCAAGCAAAATTTATCTGAGTATGGCCTCTGCAGAGACTACAGTGGTCTTTCGATTAATTTCAGAGATACCCATGTTCTTAGTAGTTAGGCTGTTAGGAGTGAATTTAGGTTTCATTACATAAAAAGATTTCATGTCAAGGGTGAAATTTAGAAATGGCAAAATCCTTGGTCTCACTGAATTCAACGGATGATTGCAGTGGGGCCAGATGATTACCTGAGACCGATGAAAATTCACACACGTCAAAACAGGTGAAACACTGCCTTTACTAAAAGGTATTCACATATTTTTCCATCCTTTTTTACAATAAACAACCACAAACAGCATATATTATCACATCTTGCAATTAATTTTCAGATTTTGGATTGATGGACAGATGCAAACAGAAAATTAAACTTCTGCTCTTAGAAAGGAGGTTAAATGTGATCACAAAATCATGCTGATCTACAGCAAAATAAATTACTATTTAGCATGCAAAGTAAGCAATACAGCTGATTATTTCAATGACTAATTTACTGTCATTACAGTTTTTTGTTTCATGGTATTCACAGCATACTTACAATTCCTATTTAGACAAACATATTGTAAATGTTTTTAGAACTATAAGGCATCATCTTGGGTAAAAAACAAAGATAGAAACCCAGAAATATCAGTAAAAAAGGAAGAAAAATGTAAGACTGTAAGTCTAGTAAAATAGAGAAAAAAAATAATCTGGGCTATATGAATGGAGCGAAAAAAAATAGAGGAAAGAAGGAGGAGATGATGAAGAGAGATAAGGAGGAAGATATAGAAACAAGAGAAAGAAGCAGACTAATGACAGATAATCAAAGGATCTAAAATAAGTGTAGTACTTGTGCAAAGTAAGACATTATCTTACTACTGTTACAGTATAATCCCAATTTAGCCTGTAAATAACATTAAAAGATGAAAAAGAGAAAAAGATCTTAGAGATAGTAAAGCCCTTCCAGTGTGAGAATTCAGACAGCTGAATGGCTGTTCGCTCAGGGTGATTTTTAACTATTATCATTCATCCTTATACTTCATCCTAGAAAGCCTGGTTCTATCCGGCATTCTGGACCCTGGACAACATTACATTAAGGATTATTTCAGTATTACCTTTCACAGTTACTGAGATGACATGTTGAGCTGTACCTAATGCATTTCTTGCTATACATTTGTAGTTCCCAGAGTCAGCTTCAGAAACATCTATAATCTTGAGAGTTTTCTTAAAATTTTCAAAAAAGGTTCTGTTGGCTGGCAGTTCCCCACCCTCTTTAATCCAGCGGATTACTGGTGTGGGTCTGGAGGAGTAAAAGCACAGATCAAATTTAGGGACTGGAGACAAGGAAGATAAGAGTTCAGTACGTTAATATTTTTAACATATGTTTTATAAATAATTACTTTAAGAGCCTCTACCCAGATTCTGGGCCACATCCAACAAATAAGAAAAATATGCCAGCATTTGTTTCTAGGAAATTACAAGTCTCACTAACATTGTCAATGGCCATCTGTTCATAGGATTAATAATTACAGAATACATTTGTCTGCTGGTTAATCTAAAAAACCTGGTTAATAAATGAAGACAAGTTTATTTCAAATCACACTGAGCTTCTACTATTAAATTGATGCTTATAGTGCTTTTAAAGGTAGCTTCTAGATAACAAGTTTATAGTTGTCCTTTGTGTGACCAATGCCTTAAGGCTTCATGAACATCATAAACTTTATATCATAAACTTTACAAAAGAGCTGTAAGGAGACAGAAATATTTCTTGTGAGAAATCAAGAAAAAAATGTCAGCGCTGAGTCAAGTATAGCTGCTTGTCACTGCACCGTGTCTAAAGCTTGTTTGTTTTTTTTCCACTGAAGCTGAATGCCCCATGTTGCCCACTGAAATTGAAAGTTGTTCAAACACACACAGATATACTTTGAAAATTACAAGAAATCACGATTTATTGCTTACTGAGTAGAATGTCCTGTCTCAAATAGTATTGGCTCTAGGCAAATACTCCCTTAGCAGTCTAGTATCACATATTTTATGACATAGACACCTAACAAAGCTGACTTTTAATTCTAGTGTCAGTGATTAGGAACAGCTTTTGTTTCAAATAAAATCTATATCTGGCCTTTTGTGGACAAGTACTCCCTCACTGAATTTTTTTTGCTAATTACATGACAGCATAAAGACAGAAGCCATATAATAAATAACACTATTTTTTTTCATAGGTTTTATCCAGCCATTTTACTAGAGTTTGGATCACCGAATACTTTTATTGCAGGGTTGTCAAAAGGCATGTAACTCTATTACAGATGAAGGTTATCTGGGCTGATGCTCCTCCTACTCACGAGGGTGGTTTTGCCAGTGCTGCTGGGGCAGATACCTGAGCAGGCCAGAGCTGACACAGAAACACTGCACTGATGCTCAGATCAAGCTGTGCCTGAGCATGCCCTGTGGAGCTCATGCAAGTGAACACGTGCGTGATTTGCAATTATTGGCTTTCCTCAAGGCTACCTCAGAGCACTCTGCATTATATGCCTTTGTGCACTGTAAACATATTTACAGTTCTTGAAACAGGTACTAAAGATTTTCCACTTCTATTCTATAACCAATCTATTCTCAGATTTCATCCTGAGAATGAAACTAATTTGAAGTTCAACCTAGTTCATGAAGTTAAATTGCCCTTTAGTAATTTTCTTTTTGCACAATAATAATTAAACTCAATTGCAATGAGAAATTGGATGTAAGGGCCTGAAGATATGTTCCAAAAATTCCCTCCTAGTTGATCTACTAAGTAATTATTAACATATATAAGGAGTTTTCTCAGATTAGAACAGCAAATTCTTATCTATTTTAATATGATTTGAGAATCTAATGATGGTAAACTTAGGAAAACAACAGAGGCTTTATTGCTGAGTGCAAATCTGTGGGTATGTGCCTGAGTTTAGTCTACAGCATTTCTTGCCTGTGTCCTTTAAAAACCATGGCACAATCCGTATTGTGTGCATAGGGTTTGGGGATATGAGAAGGCAGAGGCCATCCATTCATGTTCACAGACGGTTTCAAAGTCTGCTGATGCCCAAGTAAACAGTGGAGTTCCTTAAAAAAGCTCTTTCCATTTTACACTTCTGCTGCTTTGAAACACATGAGCTTATACAGCAGTAACATGTTAAGCATCTCTGAAATGTTTCCCTCTTTTTCTGTATTTCTATTTAGGAAAAAAAAGTCTAAAAAGTAACTCACAATCCTGCTGCAATGCACTCCAACAAAAGCACATTTCCTCTGAGTTCCACTTTGGTACTTGTGCTACCTGTTGGTGTTAGAAGAACTGGCTGCCTTTCTGTAACTGGCTTTGCTGGAACAAGAAAAAGTAACATAATTAATTTCTAAATTTTATACTAATACAAATCAAGTGCACACATTCATTCTCACACTTTGGACAGAGATTTTGCTCCACACTGGCCATTTGATTAAAAGTCATTGTGTAGCACAACTACAAAGCGGAACACATTAGTTTTTTGACAGACGTAACATATCTGTTAAATGCCACAATTCTGAGCACATGGAAGAGAAATGTTATTATTAAAAGATGGGAACAATTGATACAAAACTTTTACATAGGCAACTATGAAGTCTTGATCCTAAGCAACTGCTGTTTCATTCAACAGAACTATAATGGGGAGTAGGAGGCCACTGGTGTGAGGCACAGTGCAAGACTGAGAGTAACTGAAAATTTCTGTACTTCCATCAAAATAAAAATAATACAAAGTTATGTTAATCAGAAATATAAACCAAGGGGATAAAAGGTACAGTCTGCTTTGGAATATGTTTTAATATTTTCTAGACAATGTGAGGTGTTGTTTCAGAAATTAATCCTTGTATTTTCCTCTTACTATATATTTAACTTTAATTGAAGCTGTTCCCCAGTCTTGCAACAAAGAACCGTTGATTAACCTGTAAGCAATAACCACAATAAACAGGCAGCTATAAATATAAGACCCATTTCTGACATTATACTCTGTTGGCTTTTGAAGTATATGGTATTTCCTAAGCCTTCATTGAATTTAGAACAAGAGTTTTCTGTAATTATAGAGTGTTTTCTGTGAATACTCAAATGTTCTTGTGTAGCAATTTTAAAACATAGAATTAAATTGCTCTGAAGTGCAGTAGCAGCCTGAAACATTACAGTAAGTCATCTTGTTTTTTAAAAATGTGATTAGAAACATAATACACTCTAAGTTTGTTAGGGGACAGGATTTATTGATAGATTAGCATAAACACTTCATTTTAATCCAGTATGTGCTGTGAATTCCTTAATAATTAGTACACAAACAACTTAAAGTTGTTGGGAGAATGGAGCAGTCTAGAGTCAAGAACACAGCCGACAGTCACAGCAACAACTCATCTACCCAGGGGCAGCATTGCCAAGGGCTGCTGACTCACTTGGCCCGACTATGAATATTCAGAAGAATTACCTGTGGTGGTTCTGAGTTGGGAGCCAACCCAACTGTGTTTTCCTCACTAATTGTAGCTAATATATTGTTTTATATTCAGGTGCTTATTTTTTGTTTGCTCCTCCTGAATTACATATAATTTCTATGTAGAGAAGCAAAATATTCTGTGCCCATGTTTTGTTTTAGATTCACTTAAGTTATGGTTTAATATGTGCAAAGCCCCATTTCACAAGGAAAAAGACAAAAAATGGAATAAATATCAAGTGTTTTCTATGTCACACAGTATCAAGTGGAGAGTCTAGAATCAGTGGTGCTCCAAAGTCAGCCTTGCTAAACACACAGACATCTGTTCAAGAAGGATTTAATTCAGAACATACAAAAGACCATTCAACATAGATTAATGGAAAGACCAGCTTATACACCAAACAAACAAAACTCATCCTACCCCTACGAGGTTATTTCTACAGATAGTATTAAAGTGTTCAGATTTTCATTAATTCCAGTTTCACACGTATGAAGTAAGTTAAAACTTAATGGTACGTTCAGTAAGTTATTTAATATGAAGTAGATCTGTTAAGTGCTTAATTGTTGTTATTTATTATGCAGCCCATGATATTGAATAGTCCTAGTGATAATGAACATATCAAACTACTACATAAATTGGAGGAAAAATATAAAAAAGTGACACAGTATGGAATCAGTTTTTAAAACCTGCACCAGTGTGAAAGGACTCTTTGATTTTAAGTGTTTACATTTTCTATGAGCCATATGTTACCAGAACATTGAAACATTAAATATTTGAAATGATCACACTGTGCAGTCCCTCTGTCAAATATGTATTATCACCAGCACTAATTGACACCTTTATTAGAAACTGAAAAGGGAGCAAAAGATTGAGTAGCCATGGAGGTGAAGTTAGTTAACTAAATGCTACTGTGAAACAGGGAGTATCAGTGGGGACCAGTGTAACTCACCACCATAAATATCAGTGTCACTCAAATTAGCAGCTATAGTGTCATTCAATGAATCCACTGAAATAAACAGAATATCATGAAGAAAGCATACAAGAGGGATAAATAAAAATTCTGGGAATCAAAAGATGATGACATGGCCACGGTGAGTTAATCAAGTGATTGATTAATTTGTTTCAATAGTTACAATCATCATAATAACTTTATATTCTTGCACTGGAAAAACATCTGAAAACTTATTTTTTACACTGCGTTTTTTCCGTGTATCAAATTTCAAAAACATTTTTTCAAAACACAAAGCCTTATAAAGGGAAAAATGATAGCTTTTAAAATCAATTATATATCACGAAAACTGGAGATTATGTTTCAAGTTTATACAGTAATGTAATTTCTTATTCAGAATTAAAATGACAATATTCCCTAGCATAACACTACTTAACTTTAGTATATAACTTGAGAACTCCAGATAAATACTATGTAAGTACGTAATTTGGAAATGCAATACCTACTTGAAAAGACTTTTACAGATATGGGCTGTTTTTGCTGTATAGTTTGCGTATGATTAAATCTTGCATAGCAGATATAGTCCTCCCGGGTGTCTTCTGGTTGTACATTAGAAAAATAAAGATCTCCATTTAGACCTTGGGAAACTCTTTCACTCTGAGGCAGCCTTTGGAAAGCTAAGGGAAAACAAGAACACGTTTATATCAATTACAATACACACTCTATTATTATGATCTGCAGACTCCACATTCATTCAATTACTTGTTTGTGGTTTGGTACATACACGGACATTTCTAAGTTTCCTGATGAGCTCCCTTGTCTACCCATTCTTCCCCACTGACTTAATCTACAACTTACATTAAGATCTCCAGCTGCTTTTGGCTTCGTGATTTTGGGCTGTATGTCTGCTTGTTCCCTCTTTTCTACAGAAATGGAAATTCACTGAATTTTATCTTACAGGGAAACTTCGCCATCTGTGGTCTTGGTAAGCAATGATCTACTATGCAGAAAAACTGCAAAAAGTAAACTGCGTAAAAAACAAACTCACCATTATCCATCCAAAATATGATAGGTGGTGGTAAGCCAACAGGAGGTCTGCAGTGCAGTACTAGTGAATCACCTTCGCGAACATGATTTGGTTCTAGTTTTTCTTTTGTCCACAAAGGTGATCCTATGGAAAGTAATTTTGACACACACAAAGTATGGATTGACAAAAACTCCAAAATTTAAGGGAAAATGCACAAATTATTCCAGAGAAATGGGAGAACTGCATCCATCAGAATGTTAAGTCCTTTCACATTTGCTAAAGTTTTTATTTTTGTTCTTTTTTATGTTTTCTTGGAAGAAAAGTACAGTAATGATTTCCTGAAAGTATAATCAACTGACTCAAATTATTTTGTCTACTCACTAAAGGTTTTATAACGGAATCTTGCAGATTTTTAAGTATAATGAAAAATACGTGATGTGCTAAATTAGAAAAAGGGTTAGACCTTCTTGAAGCAGTATTATAAACACACTCTTTAATTAAGATGTAAGAATAGCACATTTTAAGCTGAGAAGCTTGACAACTAATCTGAGATAAAACTCACGAAAAGCTGTAGAAACAATCTACTATTAATCAAAATATTTTAGCTTTATCTTCTCTTTAGTCCCAATCTGTTCTGTGTTAAAGCTATGGAATGCAGACTTCCAGATAATCAGAAATATAAGCCAAAGGGATAAAAGGTACAGTTTACAAAAACTGTGGAATACAGACTTCATAAAGAGAATAAAAATTTTCATCAATGATGTGCCTTAAGGATCTAAATATTTATTCTAATAGTAGTGCCATACATACAACTGAGTTTTAAACATTATAGGTTATCCAGATGTACCAAGAAAAACCCAGATTATTAAATTTTTGTAAAAAAATATTTGAGAGAATGTGCCATACAGTAATATATCTGAGTATTAGAAAATAGGCAATAACTTCTAGCATGGTCACTCGGATGATTGAATTTAAGACAGGAAAACAAAAAGGCAAGAAGTTCATAAGCAAATACAAAAACCAAAATGTTTCACACTTTATGAACATTAAGAGCTTTACTTACTAGAAGGCCTTATAACAATATTGTTGGAAATGGCTGCTCCTCGTTCATTCCTTGCTGTACACTGGTATACTCCCTCATAGGCTTCTGCCTTCCCACCATTCATAATATTTACGACAAGAGTCCCTGAATTTGGTTTCATTGTTACCTGTGCATCTTTATCTATATCAAAATGAGTTCCATTGCGTGTCCAGGAGAAGCTAAAATAATAAAAACAAAAAGAAAAGTTTCTTCTTCAGATGCCTTTTGTTGATTGTGTGGAGAAAAAGAATGAAAAACTAATTAACAAAAATACATGTTATTTTTCCATTAGCAGATAAATAAGAGTAATTCCAAAACTAAATTAACTAATAAAGCAATACAGCTCTTTTAATATAAGAAATCTGGCAATATTTTCAGATAAAAGGTTTGGCTGAACTTGTTAACAGGAGTTATTTCAAAGTCAATTATTTTTAAAAAAAATACATTTTAAAATTCTGAGGTTCATCATACATGGTAGTGAACTGATTCCCTTTCTACTAAAAATCATGCAATAACATCTGCAAGAACTGATTTTGCTAAAGCTGAATTAGCATTTCCATTATAAAACCTATTGTTGAAAGGGTTTATAGACCTGTCTTTAAAAACTTGCTCAGGGCTGAAATGTGTCATCTCAGACCCCAGCAGGAGACCATTTCTTTTAATTGGTTTGGTGATTTTGAAGTTATGAAAGTGAATTAATGACTGTGGTGAGTTTGATTTCTTTTCACTATTCTAACGCAAGCAAACACAATTCTTGAATTGAAATTATATAGTCTGATAGCCTTTAATTAACCTAGTAAATTTATATTGGTGCTACTCAAAACAAGAGATGTTATGAAAAGTAGTCACTAAAAATGAAGACTAATAGAACTCATAAAAAAATTGTAAAGAAGCAGAGACTCACAGTCTACAGTGGGTAGACTTAGACTACCATAAACACCAGTTTCTTACTTATACTCTGTTAATGGTCAGAAGTATAGCCACAGAGAGCTTGACCAACACCCATGAAGTGCTGAGCACTCACAGGTTCAAATGACGTGAACAGCAGTTTTTGTAGTTGTTCATTTTGACTTCAAAATCTTAATCCCAAATAGTCTTTGCATTGGTTAGAATTCTTCCTAAAGTATAAATGTAAATGGCACTGGAAAAGCTCACATTCTAACTGCCTCAAATTATGTACTGTCCTTCTGCAGCAGATGGGCAGCACTGGACATGATATTTACACCAGCGAATGTGTGCTGGGGAGAGAAGAACTGGACCTGCAGCAGTGCTGCACCACACTGCAGTGCTTTTGGGAGGACTAGCATGCATAGCAAACTAACAGTGAACCTCCTTCTTAAAACTTTGCAGGTGAAGAGTCAGAATGTGGGGTTTCTGTGACCAATAACATTAAGGATGCAACAAAGTGTAATGTAGCTTCAGATCAGATGTGGAAAATGTGGTACAAACCCCTGAGTCTGAGATACATGACAGTCAGAGTCTCTGCTGCTCTCACTATAGGTAGCAGCACATCCACAACCCTTTATGCCAGGTGCTCTCACCAGTAAGAATTTATCCTGTTTTAACAATTCACACTGTGGGCTGAGAAAGTCCACCTTTGACTCCAGAGCTCTGAGGCAGCTCAAGCTCCAATATGCATTTGCAGGTTATCAAGACTGATGGACCAACTAGACTAACTATTGATACAAATTAAATAGATATTATATCTTAAAAATTAAGCAAGACTAGCACAAGCTTACAAAACTCATTATAAAATTCTGTACTTTAATCATGTCACTTCCTCTGTAGCAGGGGAACAAAGCTATGTTTCATGGGGAAGATGATGATGTACACAGCAGAGAGCCCTGGCACATGGCTCAGGTATGTCAGTCTCACAGATCGCACTCTTTGTCTCTCAGGTAATTCCAACCAAAACTGTTCAAGAGAAATATCTGCAGAAGCAATACAATTGTCCCAAAGTGGACAATAATCATCTGATCCTCCACGTCAACACCCAGAGTCTTAAAAATGCCATCTGGCCACCCAAATTAAAATGCTAGTAAACAAAGCAGCTCTGTAGCACTCCTGTCCTTAATGGAACACTAGAAAGGGTGAGAGTATCCCAGATAATCTCCATCTTCTTCATTCTGCTGCCCAGCATGATAATGACCATGATGCCAAGGTTACCGGCAGGAATAATGCATAAAAAACCCTCTTTATTCAGAAGAAATACATCTAATGAGCTCTGTCTGTGTCTGAATGAGCAGTTTTAGATGGACATTGCTAGAAAGGTGTAGCATAACACTGCTAGAGCAGAGAGATGCACATTTCTATGCTCATAGTCTCTGCAATCAGAAACAGTTAATAACAATGCCAGGATGTATCATGGCTACTGATGTTTCTAGTGCAGGTACTCAGTACCTTAAAACGAGTAGTTTTCAAATATTTCAAGATGCTTAAAGAAGATCTTAAAATGGATGATGATCTGAATGAATCTGATCCATTTCTGCCAAAACCAAAACTTAAGGCCATTAAATACAGCTGCTGATCAATAAAACAGATTAAAAACTACATAACTTCTGCCAAATTGTTTTTCAAGATCAGCCTCATAAAATTGAATGATATACAAAACACCACATTTGAATCTATTAGCATTAATCTAACGTTATTCAATGTCCATTCTTCTTAAACACTATGCCTAAACCTGGCACATGATCCAGTTCATAGTGTGTTCCATGGGTGTTTACCTATCTGCTCTTGTCATGACCAAGTATTATTTTATTAGAGCTTTGAGAAGAAAGAAAATGCTACAGTTGCTTTACGACTCTAGAAATATTTAAATGTCAAATGCAGTGAGTCAAAATCATGCCACTATTTGGCATTAATTTACAGAGGTAAGGGTGCATGAATGTTTCTGCATGTGCAAGCACATTCACACATATAATCTTGATCTTGTTATTTTACAAAAGTTACAGTATATTCTCCTAGTTCTTCCATGCTGTTAGGTCAATAGAAGCAAAAAAAAAAAAAATGCTACTAACCTAGGAGGTGGCTTTCCTTTGGCTTCACACTGTATTACAATATTCTCTCGAGGGTCAACAATGTAATCTTTTGGAGATTGCTGAGTTATCGTAGGAGGTTGTGACACTTCATTATGAAATACAACAAAGAGAGAGGAATTCAACAATATTTTCAAAGTATCACCAAGACACTTTTGTAAGCAGAGAAAGAAGAATTGCAATTAGCAACCAAATCATTGACACAAGAGTGGGATTAAAGTATCCTTTGTACCAGGAGGCTGAAGCTCTCTACCCTTACTAACTTCCAACTGAGCTATCCTGATTTACAGCAGATGAAGATCTTGGCCAAAAAGTTTAATGAAAATATCATTTCTATACCTCAGACTTCAACAGATTTTCACAAAACTAAAGGATACTCGAATTCTAAGTCCAACATATCTGAAATGAAGAGTTGCAAGACATAAACCTCCACAAAATGTTTTTTTTACCACACGGAAGGAAAAAATATACACTGGTTTGTGCTTCTAAACATTTTATGTATTTCCAAATTCTCTGTGGGTGAAACATTTCCACACATTTATTATGCTCAACATATTGAATTAATCTACAAAGCATGCTTTTAGGAGCTACTTTTCAGGAGTAAAAAAAAGCGTTGTAAGCAAAAGGCTCTGTCAAAAATGACAAAAATAGTATCTAGTTTCCAAATAAAGTACACATGTAGGAAAGGTATAGCACTGATTCCCCTCAAGAAACCCAGTAACAATATAGTCATTCTTGTGAACTGCCCCAGGAGAAGAAATCATTTAACATTTGTGACTTGTAAAGTATGCTAAAATGAGTAGCACAGAAAAAAATTGATTCACCTGACAAAGTAGTTGGTGCCCATCTATTGTAAGTAATTTATTAATTATTATTAATATCCAAGCCCATTTTTACATTTAAAAAATCCTGTTTGTGATATTAAAATAGTGAGAAAGGTGTCTTTTTCAACATTATTCTTATGTTTATAGTTTAGTGTCACCTAAAGGAACCTTTTTAATAACATGCCCATGAACATCCCTGTCTAAGCGCTATAAATCAGCTGTCTGGCAATAATACTCTTTGCTAGTGCTTTGGGGTAATTTCTAGCCACTGGAACAAAATATTTCAATCATTAGTTGTGTTCTCATGCCTCACTCTAGTTAGTTAAAATTGTCTAACTGGGATTTTCATTTTAAGTCTTCCTTACCATCATACATTAAGTACTCCTTTGCACAGACAGAGGTAGCTACTCACAAGAAATATCCATGAAAAGAAATCAGATCATGGAATCACAACAACAACAACAAAAAAGCAGCAAAGCAGAACAGAACAGCCCATGCAGAGCCAGATTCTGCTCCTCACTGCAGAGGGGAGAATCCTTGAAAGAGGAAGGCAACATTTTACATGATGCCTTTGTGTGTATTTCTTTCGTAGTTTGAAGACAGTACTTTTCCCTCTCAGAGGCATGTCTCAGGGTCAGTACATGTCAGATGCTTACTTGGGAAAAGCAAATACACTCTGAAAAGGACATGACTGCCCAACCTACAGGGTATTCCATCTGATGCACATCAAAGACCTGAAATCTCCACTCCTGTGTTATGCACTGCACTTAAAACTGTTTAAATTAACCATAAAACTAAAGTGAAGTTAGCAGCCATAAAATACGAGGGCTACTTAAATATCCACTGTGGATATAAAAATATGTCCAACTCAGATATGTAAAATAATACAAAAGTACATGTATTCCAGCAAATTTATTTTTTATCAAATATATTTACTCCTGAAAGTAGTAATACAACACTGCACATGCTGATATTGAGTGAAGATTTTAATGTTCAATAGCACGCCATTGAAAAATCACACGATTAATTTATTCGGAATATCAGAAAATTGGTTTATGTACAGTAGTATTTTCTGAACACTGCATGCACAAAACATCTAGGTACAGCAAACCAAATTATCAACAAAATGTCAGAATCACACATTTTTGGACTGCAAATTCAACTTGCAACACAATCAATATTAATTTTCAGCAGCACACAGCCCATTTTTAGTGAAGAGTAACTTACATTCTTCTAGAAGTTTTGCTTTTATTCCCACATCAGAATCAGCAGTTGAATGGACAAATGGAGATTAAAGAGAAACATTTGTTAGTGAAGAGAAAATTAGCAATTTTGAGAGGGAAGATAAGTATCTCTGACCAGCACATTGGCCACTATTAAAAAGAAAACATTTAAAACATTTAGCACTGCAAACCATGCAGCAATGCCTGAAATTTCAGTCACAATTTCCATTGTGTCAGATATTACTACATTTATCTCAAAGCTCATGGTATGAGAAACTTTCCTGAAGTATTGACTTTTTAAGGGCAACCACGGTATGTGATTTTGGCCTTGCAAGGACATAAAACACTAATGCTGAGGAGACAGCAGCAAATCAGAATTAATGGAGTGCACTACCCTCATGCTGCCGTCAAAATCAATCCACCCATATGATCACATGGAAGAAAAAAGAGAATGCTTCAGGCTAAAATTACTCTTGTAAAGACGAAAGCACCTAATTCTACTTAACAGACTAGCAACCCTTTTTGGTTTGAAAAATAACTAAACAAAAAAAAAATCATCTCAGCTGTCACATCTTTCTTGCTTACTTCCAATGTTTTGCATAAACATGTCTCTTTATGAATAGGTCAAATGTCCTTGGGTCCCCTACATTTTCATTCATTCCTTGCCTGTTTTGAGGAGATGCTGACTAGGAGCTAAAGAACGTGCTATGAATAGGAACTTCTAACCAAGCTGAAAACTAAATTTTCAACTAATCAAGTATGTTCTTACCACCACGTCTCTGTGGTGGGTATTTAGGGAAGACCCTCAGAAAATATAAGTCCTTCCTTTGTGGTGCTCTCCCAGAGCCCATTCTCATCATTATTTATGAAAGCAATACTATCCTTATAGATGTGATTTCTGGCTAAAAATTCAGGTATGTGACTTTATCAGACCTCACAAAGTTATGAAGTATGAAGTAGTAGGGAATTAAATTCTCAGTAGAGAATTAAAATTATATATCTAAGAGGGCTATTCATTTTTGTCTATTGATGCATTTCTGGTAAATTTAACCCAAAGTCTTTTTCTATAGATAAAGATATTAGAGAGGTGCAGAATTTCTATTAGTTCCTAAACTACAAGATAGTTTTTAAACACTATTTATAGCCTGAAAAGATATGTAAAGAGAAAAATTAAGTTTTGAAAATAACACACTCATTCATCAAACTTTCAAAGCCCTCTTTAAGCCACAGCTTATTGTTCTAAAGGCATTTACAACAGAAGTTTGATGTGATTCAGATATATTGATCTTGTTACAGAAATACAGGTCATTGGTTTGATAGGCTTGCAAAATGCATGGGGAAAAAAACACCAAAGCACTTGCAATGTATATCAATGTTTATTAAAGGAAAACATGCATTTCTGGAAGGCAGGAAGGTATCAGAAACACAGGGGTAAAGAAAACCAGGCAGATTAGAATCACAAGCAAATTTACTGATGTATTAATCCATCAATTTAACATCAACCCTAATGCTCTCTTCCCTGGTAATTAGTTTAACAAACGAATAGTCACTGAGAGGTGCAACATGGTTCACTGAATTCTGAAAATGTGATCATGCTTATCTTAGAAAGAAAATATCAACCTGAAGCATGAGTAATTTAATACAATTAGCTTTTAAGCTATTTTAGCTTAAAAGCTAAAAAGCTAAATTTAGCTTTTTAGCTTTTAAGGATTTAAAATATGACAGCTACCATTTCTTCCTTTTCAGCATGGAGTGCTGCCTTCAAGGTGCCCCACTAGCAGAGTCTTATATTAGACAAGAACTTTAGATCTTGGCATTTCCCCTCCTCCAGATGTTTCCTCATGTGTTAATGCTGGAGTTCCCTGCTCAGCATGTTTTTAACATATTTTTAACTTAAAGTAATTAACTGTTTTCAGGCACTGCTTAGGAAATTTAAGAGCCTTTCTTACCCTTCTGCATCAAAAAATAAGATGCTTTGAGTGTGTGAATTTTAGGTATTTTAATTTTTCCTAGCTCCCATATCAGCTCCTGAGAGCCTCTTCTCTGAAGGTAAGGTTGATTGTTTACAGCAACTAGGAATTGTCATGGGCTTTTCAGCAAATCAATCAATGTGATCTTAGTTTCACAAACAATTAGCATTTACCTGGGGTTCTCTGCCCTTATTCATTTTGATCAAACAAAATCACACTGAAGCGTAAGTAGAATTCTCTGAGAATCCTGTGTCAAACCTTCTCCAGTGAACAATCGAATCAATTTTATATGCAGAGGTTTTGAAAATCTTCAGTAAATAACTGTAAATATTCATAATCATAATGTCCTGATTGAAGTGACCAAACACACTCCATGTTTAGCTCCATGCTGGAGTTATCTTTGGCTTCCTACAGAAATTATTTAACTAATCTTCCACTTTTCTGCACTTATTTAGCAGGTTAATACTTACAGTCAAGAGGTACATCCAGTGCAGAAATAATTTGGCACAGAAAGAGGACCAGGGAAGTTTTGCTTGTAGGTATGCTCATCTTTTTAATCATTATTTTAGGCTGTACTGAGTAAATCACACTTGAAGAATGAAGTTCAACTTCATAAGACTAGATGGCTTGCAATAGTTACGTAGGTATAGACAAGAAACCTGGAAAATAAAAAGAAAATAAAAGAATGATATGCAGATACAATGGAGAGTTAAAGAATCACATACATCTCAATAACACTGTGAAATACAAGCAGTCTAAATACTATATCCAAGGATAACAATTACACCATGTACTCTGTTGAAATCCAAGAAACCCACAAGTTCTTAGGACACCTAGATCGTAACACTTTCCTAAAGAAGCTAGTGAACAACTCCTATAACCTTATTGAATGGAAATACAAATGCCTCTCCTAAGAAGAATAAAGCATCAGTCAGTCCATCTAGTTAAAAAAGAGTATATGCTAAAGATAATAGTCGCCTGGACTATTTAGTGGATTAAAGCTCTGAATGCCCACGTAGTCTCTCCTCCAAGCACCCTGCACCATTCTTGGAAAGAACTATTTTAGGCAACTACTCCAACATGTCAAGCCATAAATTTGCTAAGTAAACTGTGGAATCTTTCTGCAGCTTTGAGTTAGGTATCCCAGCTTCTCCCCACTTTGGAACTCTTTCTAATAAGACAGCTGTAAACTGAATACAGAAGACTTCATGAAGGTGTTGAGGTTCTAACGTATGTACTGTACCTAGGCTCCTATTCCTGGATTTCTGATTCCTCTCAAAATAGGTAATATCAAAATACTTTGTCATTTCTAGCCTGAAACCAAAATCTAATTAACTGTCAGCATATTCTCAAACACCCTTCTCCTCCTTTCATATGTGACAAAGTGTCGGACATGAAACTTAAGGGAAATCTGTTCTTTGAAATGTGCTAGATTTCCCCCCTCAGCGAAGCATGAGACACCACATTAGCCACACAGAATGATTCTGGCTTCCTCTTTTTTTTTCGCATTCAGGACCAAGCTCTAACTGAGAAGAACGTTGAAAGAGTGAAAACTAGCTGCCTGCAAGCCCCATCAGCATCACCAGTGACCTACAAAGAGCTATGCAGCCTTAGGAATCCAAATGGTGCTTACAAAATGTATTCTCAGTAAATGGACATTCGCTGAGAAAGTACTTCCCAGATGCCAGATGGATCAGAAAGTTCACAGTAATCATCCTTAATTCACCTTGGAGAGAATACTTCCTCAGCTCTGGCTACAGATATGAAACACAGTGCTATCCAGTCCACAAGGAGTTAAAGTTGCAAAGAAGCAGCCGCTTTACAAATGTTAAGGAAAGAGTTGTTTGTGCTTCCTGAAGTTACTTAAACCAGTCTACGCTAAGAATTTCCCTCAAAATTCACATTACAGAAGAAATTATGCCTCTTAATTGCTGCTGTAAATGATCTTTCTTTTTGTATAGTACTCTGAGCACAGACCGGAACCTAGAACTGAGGTATGGAGCTCAACCTCTCATCCTAACCTAGGACATCAAACTCCCTGATTCTCACTGTCACTATCTGTAACACAAATTTTAGTTTCAAAATCAAAATATTCCAGTAGTTTAACGTTCTAGATGTGTACTACTTGGAGCTGTTGGGAACTGCTGACTGGGGCATCATGGGAGAGAACAAGTTGCTTGTTCACATTCCAAACTATCTCTAGGACTGCATACCATAATGTACCAACTAATTATTTGTCACAGCAAATTAGAAAAATTACAAAACGCAGCAGAAGAGAGAGCACTGTAGTTCTAGCCTTTGCATAATTATTTATACAAACCGGAACCGCACAAGCAGACAAGGTGGCATGCCTACCTCCAAAATACTCAGGAAGTGGCATCTAGCAGGAATGCATGAAAAATACTCAGACATTCCCAGAAAAATAAACTGAACTTTCCCATATTTTAAATGAGCACCCTAAATTGCTGGGGGTTGAGCTAGGGAAGGGGAGAAGTGTCTTCCCCATTCCATTTTTGGCATATACAGTTTACTATGCTCCTGCTGCAGTGAGCAAGGGGAAGGAGAAGAGCTTCTGTCAAGAGTGCCTGAGAGCACTCCAGCACATTTCCTGCAATGAAGTGCTCTCCAGAAAAGCTGATTTTATTCCACTGACTACAGCTGTCTGCTCTTCTCCAGTTAAACTAGGTTCGTACACACTGTTCTCCTGATCTTTATGTCATGTCCTCATTACAAGATCATTGCAATTATCAAGGTGCCCTCTCTGCGCAATGACCCAGGATTTACAGGATACTCTTTGAAGTATGGCACAGCGAATCTTGACTTTTATTGTTTCTTCTCCATGCGACATTTCAGTTCTCCTTACAAAACCCTGAAAACCTGATTATCCACTTTAGTGTCTTGTTCTTTCAACATGTAAAATGAGTATTGCAGTGATTTGAGAGTATTTTAAATTGAATTTGCTTTGAACAAGTACAAATGAATAGACAAGCAGTAGTGAATCAGGCAGGTGCAATTAAAGTGATTGGGAAAGTAATACCCTTGAGAAATTGTCTCATATTGTCTACCTCTGCTTCTGCAATGTTCCAGTAGGACACTTATTGAACCTGTTGCTGGATGTTTGGATATAACATGGGAATTCAACCTCAGAGAGGCAATGTGCCCAAAGGGTTTGCGACAGAACATTACTGGAAATTATTTCAGGTTTGTCAGCACAACTGGGTGCTCTTGCTGAATATATTCAAGATTAAATCTGGCATAATTTAGTATGAATACAACAGCTGCTATGTAGAACTAAACACTGCTTTGACATAACATTATCTGCTACAAAACAAGGCCAGGCCTCTAAGCACAGATCAATGTAAAGGCTTCAATTGCAACACTTGAAATATTTATACAGCAGATTGCCTTTTCCTCCAGATAATTTATTTAACATCTCTTGTAACTCAGACATTTTGTCCTACCCTTTTCATAGGAAAACACATATATTGTGACAGTTTGTTCAGGAGCTTACTCACGAATTTGTACAAAATAAGATTGTCTATACCTACATACCTCCTATGTACTTAATAAAATGTCACTTGTTATGTCTTCTGTGCTTCTTGCTGAGATGCTGATTGTGACTAACAACATGGACTAAAGGTTGAAGCCATGGTGTAGCAAACAGGAATCAAGGTAAATAA
This sequence comes from Acanthiza pusilla, assembly GCA_036630365.1. Classification (NCBI taxonomy): domain Eukaryota; kingdom Metazoa; phylum Chordata; class Aves; order Passeriformes; family Acanthizidae; genus Acanthiza; species Acanthiza pusilla. The sequence continues at coordinate 25,793,443 of JAXCHO010000079.1, forward strand.
TTATGCATAAGCAAAGTGCAGTAGTATTTTATCACAAAGTATATTTTCAAAAGGCAGAGGTTTTATGTATATATGACAAAAGAACTAGGATCAAGTGAGAGACATCCACCTCTTTTTAACTTAAAAAAATTTCAACTACTTTTTACAAATGAGCCACAGAAAGCTACAACCAGAAGAATGAAAGCACCAATGAGCCTGAGGTAGACTATATGCCAGAAGCACAAAATACAGTTTGATCCCAGTGGTCTCTTCACTGGGACCATTTGGCTAAAAAAAGCAAAATCAGGTACTTTGCAAACACTGAAGGAGCTAGGAAAAACACCATGTATACGGAAGGGATCATTTGGGAGGCAGAATTCAAGACTCCTTATTGTAAATCAGAAGGGACAAGGATCTCCTCGATATTAAGAGCTCAGGAGCAAATGAATCACAGAATTGCTGAGGCTGGAAAAGACCTTTAAGATCATCGAGTCCAACTGTCAACCCTGCACTGCCAAGTCTGCCATTTAACTAAGTTTCTAAGTGCCACAGCTACATGTGTTTTAAATACCTCCAGGGATGGGGCTCAACCACTCCCCTGGGAAGCCTGTTCCAGTGCTTGATAATTGTTTCAGTAAAGAAATTTTTCCTAATATTTAATCTCAAGCTTCCTTGGAGCAATTTGAGACTGTTCCCTCTTGTCCTTTTGCTTGCTACTTAGGAGAAGACACTGGTACGTCATGGGTTACATCCTTCTCCTCTGAAGGAGTGTCCCTACCACCTACTTAGTCTGATGCTCCCTCAGTCGTGTCCAGGTACCACAGGAGAATTGCAGTTTGGCCAGGTCAATATCTGCCAAAGAGGGTGTTAACAACTGAACACAATCCATGAATGCAGAGCAAACACCCACAGGACCACGCACACACAGAGTATTTGTTACTATACTATACCAGTACTGAATAACACTAATTCCTTACTGGGATATTAATACAGACAGACACGCTCTCAATGGACATTTCAAAGCTGAGTCAATTTAGGCTCCAATTGACAGAGTGAACACATTTTTTCCCCCAGCTATCTTCAACATAGGCATACGGCATCTTTAATTTCCTTGTAAGTGATGCTGCAATATTTCTTTATTAGGATGTAAGATTGTAAGGAGGTGTATTTACTGAAATCAACCTAGTACAAAGTTAGACAGTATTTTCTAAATGTAATATTGCTACACAGAGATTTGATGCATCACGGATTATGCATTTCTACTCATAGAAAATGATGTTATTTTTAAGATGAAAAGGTCTTTATGAACGTGAATAGAAAACAAGTTCAATGTAAGAAACGTAAAAGGGTTCTTAAATTGAAAGACAGAACAACTGGAATATTTCATACACTTTAGGGAAAAAAAGCATTCTCTTCAATATAGGCATAATTGAATTAATGGGGAACAAGTTAGACACTGGAAATTAGTGCTCTGCTTCGTTTGTCTAATACCAGTTTTTTTCTCACAGTGAAAGAGAAAATATAGGAAAAATAAACAGTTTTCAAGGAAATCTGTTTCAAAGCACTCTTATAGCAACATAAAAAGCAATTTCAAATGACATAAATTTATTTAATGACTTGTACATAAAAACAAAGTGTTGAAGATTATAATCAAAAAGCACAAAATGCTTGCTTTTGAGGAGAACTGCAATACCCTTACCACTTAATGGAAGATCTTTACAGGGCTTATGTGTTTTACACAACAATGCTACCTATGCAAGCATCAATAAGATTATTTAAGATATTATTGAACAAATGGTTTCAAATTTCACACTTCTTTTTTTAGCTTATCTGGAATTTGTGATAAAATACATAAAAATACACGTAAAATACACAAAAAATACTCTAATTTGAAACAAGTATTTAACTTAAAATCTTTCAAACAGAAACAGATAACAATGCATTTAGTGTTGCACTACCTAAGCAGCACAGACACAGCATGACAGAGCTATTTAGATATTGCCTTTATTCTAACTATTTTTATGGAGGTAGCATGACATAATATACTAAACACACATGTATGTGTCAACAGGCCTGAATAGTATTCAAAATTATTCTCTTGAATAATCTTGTAGTCAACTGAGCCCCCACTGGTTTGCTTTCCCCATCCATCTCTTACCCATTAGATGTAAGTCAACCAAGTTATGGTCTATTTCCAGGTCTTAACCTACTTACCAGAGGACACATAGCTATAGAGTGTCTGAATAGAGGTGAATAAATAATTTTTTAAAACTTTATCAAGTACGCCAAATTACAACTCTTTCTCATCCTCTAGAACCCTGGAAAACAGCACACTGCTTTCCTCCAAGTTTTTAATTTATCACAATCTACTATAAATCTATCCTTTAAAGCCATCAGGGAATACTAAATCATCTTCTGTGACCTCCTGTTTATGAAGCTTAAGCCCATTGCTTTGGATTTGGCTACACTGTACGTGCTATAGGGACTTTTGTTTAGAGAGAACTGGGTGAAAAACAAGCTATGCAGACAGAACTCCTGAATTCAACAAGATCTCCTCAGTGAGACCAGACCTCCTAATTCAGATGCTCAGACACTTGTTAGTGTTAGAAGGTCGTATGCACTTAGCCATTTTCAAGCTATTTTAACAAAGGCAGATGGCCTTGTGTGCCACACTCTACATGTTCTCAGCAGTTCTATATACAGCAAAAAATCATCAGCCTGGTCGCACTCCTGAACTGCCACTGCACTCAGCATTACTGTTTTGGCTCTGAGACTGTACTTAAGCATTCATAGCGGTCTCCTTCCTTTCCACAATAAAGACACGATTTGCAGTCTCTCTTCTCTCACTCTCTATTTTCCACTATGGGAAAGCCACTTCGTCCTTGAAACTTCTTTATTGACAATCCTATATTAAGATCTGCCAGCTGGTTTGTTATTCATCAAAGTCTGGTCTGTTTTGTTATATAGTTCAATTCATGTTTTTATTAATTGGTTTCACATGGCAATAAGTCAAATGCTTTTCAAAGTCTTTTACATTGACACCATCATCTTACCAAACTTGTAATTTTATCAGATATTTAAAGATTAAAATCAAGTTTTTTCAATCATTTGTTTTACAAGCCCTACTTTTCAAAAAACTCTGTTGAGCAGAATCAATTTTACTCAAGGCCTTTAATTCCCCATCAGCTGAGTCCCCAATCAGCTTTTTCCATATGTTCACTGTGATTTATATCAGGCTATATTTACCCTGCTCAATCTGCTTGTCTATTCTGAATCCGGGCAGAACACCAGATCTCTTCCAGTCTTAAAGAACATATTAAAAATGAAAACCTGTGAACCAGAAATCTCCCCCACTGGCTCCTCTGGAACTCACAGGTAGACCCATCACACCTAGACCTGCTGAATTACATAAAATTATGTATCTTCAACACATATTATTCAGTATCTACTAATGGTTACTATGACTAAAGGAGTTTTCTATCCTAATATGATGCATCATAATTTTTCTTCTAATTCGTCATGCTACTTGAAATAGTATAACAACAGCAAGAGAAGAAAATGATTGTGAAGTACACCAGAAAACAGTGCTGACCCTGTTTCTGTTCCTAAGACTTGGTCCTTTAAAAAACCCCAAATATTTGCCTGCTTGTCTCCACCATGGCAATAACCAACACATGTGCCATGGGAACAGAAGCTCTTTCAACACAAGTGTCAGTACTGACTATACATCTGCACAGCCCAGCACAGTGAGATCCAACCGCTTCCAGCATAACTTCAGTATCAACTGCTGAGCCAGCAACAGAGACCCGCTTCAGTTATCCACCCGTTTTGCACTGCTGCTGAACTGCACTTGTACCAGGTCATCAGACACCCACACAGCTGATGCACTCTTGCAAAAGGCTGACTCCTCTGGCCCTGCCAGGACTGAGCAGGGTTAGTGTTCTTCTTCCCTGAACACTGTAATATTTCACAGCTGCTAACTGGAGTTCTTTGGTAAATCACTATGAGCACTGCAATACTGCTAAAAATGCAAGGATAGAGGTCCATAAAAATTCCACTCTTATTTCAACTGTCTGTTCAAGAAGTACAATCTATGAGCACCATAAAATGGAGGGAAAAAAAACCCAAACAACTAAGCACAGAGGTCAAATGTTTAATTAAGGGCTGCAGGTAGGCCTGTAAGCTCAGTTATACGTCATAGACTTGAATCTTGAGAGCAGCCACTTAGAGTTGATTTTTAAAACACTGGAGCAAGGCTAATCCATCCTTTTACAGTTGTCTTACAAATTCCCTGAAGGCCTATATTGGATTTGGCCCTTTTGAGGATTTAAACAGAGCAGCACTTACTTTCTAGATCCTGCTCAGCTTAAATTATAAACTGCTTTGGCTGGGGTGAGTATAGACATGGCTGAGGAAAGCTGTGGATAGCCCTCAAATAGGGAGGTAAGCCTAATAAGCCTGGCAAGTTTAGATGCCTCCAGAGTCAAGTCAGCATCTGAGCAGCACTTTCATATTGCAAATGTAAGCAGATGTCTCAGTCTTGGGTCCTTTCTGGTGTCCTAAATTCTTGATTGGATTCAGACTTTTTCACCCTTTTTACTTCCTCACACAAAACAAACGATGAAATGGAGCATAAAACTAATAGTTTAGTGACATCTATTTCAGTAGTCCTTTGGAGTCATTACAACCTGAACAAATATGCTTCACCTCTTGTGCATGTATACATACTTTACTGCCTTTCAAAGACTTGGTTGAGATGCTTGAATTGAGTGTAACTTTTCAAATCTGCTGAAGAGCATGAGCCTACACAAAGGAGGGAGTAAAAACATAACTTGCATTGGTTTAGAATGAGCTAGTTTGGCTTGAAGCAAATCACTAAATATGGGGATCGAGGAGAGGAAAGAATTATGCTTGATCATTACATTTCTCAGTAAATTAGAAAGAATTCAGAGTGAGAGAAAAACTAAGAAAACACATTTTTACAGCACGAACACAGTGGATAGTAAAAACAGGTACCTAGATAATGGTATCATTGGGATAGTTCTTCACACTTTGACACTTTTAAAGTATGCAAATGATCTTTTCGCTCATTAAGTACAAATAATTCAGCACAAACTTCAATAAGACAAACATTTTCAAGTAGCCCATCTCCTTCCCTCTGAAAGGTTTTGCAAGAGAACAAAACAGTGCTTATGAGAAAAAATATCAATGTAACCTCAGCCTGCTACAACAGCCATACCATAGTGTGCAAACAGAACCAGAAGGAAAACTGTAGAGTGGGTAGAAGGAAAATGCCCCTTCAGTGAAGAGTCTCAGTTCAGTTCCTTGTAAATATGCAAAGAGGATGTTCAGGTGAAACACTCCCTGAAATGTTAATTTCTTTACCAGAGAGATATGATGAAATGGATTTATCTTTCTATTTTCTTATTTTTTTTCTACCCATCAGAATTCAGAGCAGGGCCTTCAGAGAGCTACCTAAGGAGAAGGTAACATATTGTGTATTACACTCATTATTACCTTTTTTGCATCCCTACAGCTAACCTTAAAAGCACTGACTGTCCAGAAGTACTCCTGCAATCCTGGAGATATTCTTGTGAAAACCATAATGTGTAAAAGCGCAGAATCTGATTCACAGACAGGGCAACACCTCCCTTGGGGAAATAGAGCAGAAACCACTAATATTAGCATGAAATGCTGGAATAGTTATGCTAAAGAGGAGGTCACTCAGAATAGGGACAGTGCCAGAAACTGAGGACTAAGGCAATCTGACAGATATAAAACACTAACAAGTACATGAACAAAGGAGGGTAAACAGTGCAGAGGGAACAAACTGTACAAAATTCAGCTAGCTGTCCTGGGTACATTTTTTGGAGATGGGGGCTGGGGACTAGCCACCTATGCGCAACACCTATTTAACAGGTAAAAGTTAGCCTGTTTGCTCATTAAATTTTGGGACATGGTTTAGTGGTGAACTTGACAGTGCTGGGTTAATGGCTGGATATGATGATCTTAGAGGTCGTTTCCAACCTAAACCATTCTGTGATACTATGATTCTGTAAAAGTGAACATTTTCAGTTCAAAGCAGGATAAGTGCCTTGGATCAAAACTTCGGAAGCAGAGATGAGATTCTGGATGAACGAACATTGCATCTGTTATTACTTGCCCGTTGGAGTCTACTGTTATCCAGAACTACCTTCTTCTTTCCATTTATTACTATATTTTTCTTCTCATTTAAAACAAACGATGTGATTTTAGCCAGTTTTACTGACACTGACTATTAAACCACATATATCCAAATAGACAGACCCATGCTGTTAGGTTATTTTAGTGGGAAGACTTCAAATAACAGATATAATTCACCAAAATTCATATTTTTAGGATTTATCCTTCATTTTGCTGGTGTTATTCAATCAAATCTGTGACTGGCTTCATCTGGCTTAAACAAATCTTGGTTTGATTAAGATTTATTCTATAATCGCGACTGCACCTGATTCCATTAAATCTCTGTTCCCCAGTCATTTTCTTGTATCTGCATTATCGAAGACCAAAAAAAGAGAATTTATTCAAAAATATAAATGAATGTCTATTGTTATGCATTTAACATTTATGTAAATTGGAAATTTAAATTGTTGTGGAAAATTTCTCTATTATGATGTTAAAGGATTAGTATGGCTTTTTAATTGAATGTATTTTTTAGTTTAATATATCAAAAATAAAACCCTGCAGCTTAATTCTCACAATAAATCTTGTACTTCTAATAGAGTTTTAAAACCTAAATGGGATGTGCTAACCTACATTTCCATGCTGTTGCTCTTTCATTTGAAATATATTTTATATGTTAAGAATATTTTCAATTTTCCATTTAAAAGAATCAGAGAAGGCACTTAACACCACTAAAATAACGTAATTTCAGGTGCAATTTAAGCAAGCAGAATAGGACAAAGCAAATAAGTAGAGCCTGAGTACGCCTTTTTAATAAAATCATTAATTCAAACCTTAAGGGTAAAAAAGGCTCATTTATTCATCAAGAAGTTAATCCAGTTAGTTCCCTAACTGGGAAATAGCTTTCCCCGCTTTTTTTTCTCCCCCCCCCCCCTTTTTTTTTTTTTTTTGGTATGTCTATACTATTCATTAATGAAACAAAAAAATTTTACCCAGGACTTTAGATCTATTATGTAAGTAAATATTACACTTTGATGTAAAAATTTACATTGTTCACAGAATCATTTGAATTTCACATTCATATTACCACTGAAGAGATGAAAGAAATTTCTTTCAAAGTGCCATGTTCACTACTGTTTTCCTTGCCTTTTAAAACTAATTTATCCTTTATATCAAATTCTCAAATGCAAACAGCACACATTGCAAGAATAGTATTTTTCTGTTTAAATTAAGCTCATCACAGTTTTGCACAGTCACACCAATGGATGACAAAATTCTTTTTTCCATTAAAAGTACTCTCTCTCTTATTATATGAATACCATTCTAAGCATATATAATATCCTCCCACAAAATTAGTACGGAATTAGAGAAAGATTCTTCAAGGTGAAGGAAAAAGAGCATTGCAAGAGGAAGACACAATACAAAATCCCAAAATAACTAAAAAAAAAGTTCCTTTAATTCTGTTGTTAGTACTGCAAAAACACTTCACCACACAACTTGTAAACCAGACTGTAAATTGATACTAGCTGACTGATAAGCATATTATTTTGTCCACACTAGAGAATGACTACATTTAATGATTCAAAAATAAAATAGCTTATTTACATATATAATAGTTGTATTACACAATGAGGCTTCCAAAGTAATATCTGCTTTTTATGACAATATGTCTAGGCAGAGAAACAAGGCAGCACTGAAATTCATAGAATTCCTATTCTCATGAAAAGACACTGTTTAATAAGCATGTATTCATTTTCCTTCCAAACCACCATTTTTTCTTAAGACAGGTTATTTGCTAAATTTCTAGACATACACGAAAAATGAAATCCAAATTTCTCTCCAATAACAAAGGTACACTAAGAACAATTACTCACAGCACAACTATTAGAAATTATTTCATTCAATTTTGCCAGTTCTAATTTTTTTTGCAGTTGTAACAGCTAATGCATCTTTTTCATGCAAATGCAGTATAAAATATGAACGTTTCAGAAAGAAAAACTTCAAGAAAGTATAAAAGTGAAGGCAAGACATTTAAAAAGTGAAAATAAATCATTCCTCATTAGCTCTGATTACTACAGAGCCTACTTACATTACTTCAAACACTTGGCGAAGCTTTATAGTTTTTATAAATTATCTTACTCTTTGAGGCAATTTTCAGTCAATCCAGTCATAGAGTAACAGTGTATCAAGGCGGCTTGTCATTCAGACCCTTCTCCTTCACACATCTTGAAATATTGATCCTTCAAAGAAATATAAAGGACTGTTCACTCGACTCTCAAGCAACACCTGCAGGTGATACAGCCATATTAGCATAACACTGTTTTGGATTTCAGCACATAAAGAATGAAAAATTGTTATAAATCAACATTAAAGACCAGAATTATTTTCTCAGACATGCTAATTTGAATTGAGAGAAATGCTGTTGTCCAAGGATTTTTAATTTTACATTAAATTACCTCACTGCTAATACACCAGAGAAACTGTAATATAACTAAGACCAGAAAATACTCTTTAATCTTTAATATATAATTAAATTTTGGTGGTTTTTCAATTTATCTAGAGATATAGTGCCACTTAAAACTGTGCTTTGTTGTATTCATTTTAATCAAATGTTATTTTAATTGGGTCTGTAAGGACATGTAGAAACTACTGCACCATAGGGAAGAAAGCAATTTTTGATCTTCTCTTCTTACATCTCTGAAACCAGCCTGGTTTTCAGTCTCACCTTTAACTTCCCTTCAGGCATTATTCCGTAGGGTTCCACAGCTTCAATTCCCAATTCAGATTTGCTCAAAAGAATAACATACCTCAAAGCAGTACTTCTGGAAATCTAGACTTATGGAAATGTGGGTGTCTTACCAAATTTTCCATATGGTCTATGGGAAGAAGTTGAAACCTAGGGTAGGGCTCCTGGGAAATGCTTCACGTGGATATAGCACAAATAAAAAGGCAACTTTACCTACCATCTAGGTTCATGATGTTTATGAGGGCTGCCACTGTGTGAGTACACAACAGAACTGGAGGGCCTCCTTCCAAAAAGGAGCAAGAAATCAAGGCAAGACCTTCCTTACACAAGCAGTTGGAATGTACTGCATCTCTTCCTCCCACATCCTGATTTCTACTAAGCATCATTCCTTCTAGAAGACAGAAAGGGGCTGCCTTTCCTTCCTTCCTTCACAAAAGCTGTAAGCTAGCCAGTACCACCAGACTGACAGAAAAACTATTTTCCATACTGTTGAGAGTGTAGCCATCTATGAAGAGAAATGGTGATGGGAAATAAAGCCCATCAAGGGAAAAAACCCTAATCAGACTTTGAATAAGAACAATATACCTCATAGTGAAGAAGAGGGTTTGAGACATGGCTTTTCTTACTGACAGATCAATAAAATACTAAATCAATAATACCCTCTAACAGAGGTCACTTACAATAGCTAAGACTTGATGGCAAATCCAGACAGCAAAATTAGGGCAGCCCCTCTCCCAGCCTTCACTCATTCCTTCCTTCCTTCCTGGTACTTGACTCAAGCTGTTTCACTGCAATGATTTGGTAAGCAGTTCACCAGTTTCTACCCTATATGACAGGTTAAATTCATAGCTATATTTTACAATTCAGTTAGGTTCAGATTCTCCAGGCAACATTTAACTTGAAATTAATAGCTTCACTCCCTGTCAAATTCAAAGTAGCAAATAAACTTTCATCTCTAAATGCATGAAAACAATATTTCTCATTCAAGACATATTAGAAGTCCTAAAGATGGGGTATGTAGAGGTTCTCTACATTTGTGGGTTTGGTTGGGGTTTTCTTCGTTTTGTTTTGTTGGGGTTTTGCACCGAGTTTTAGACAGAATTGGATCAAATTTATGAAAGGGGCTATATCATGTTGGTTGCCTGTGCAGCAATCATCAGACAGCCATAAGCAAAGAAACCCTTGCAATATTGCCCTTCCCAGAAAAAAAAGTAGAAAACAGGCATCAACATATTTAGGGCTTTCAGCAGGGCACAGGGATACTTTTCCTATAAACCTGAATAGCAGGAAAGGGAAAGAATTTGTGTCTCCTTTAAGATTCCTATCTTAAAGTGTTTTGGTTTTCTCACATTTGAAATGCGAGTGGAACACAAAGGCAACCAACCAGTTTGTACCCCGTATCACTGTTTTAAAAATGTAACAGGTTTTCACAGGGCATCACAGGGATCTCTGCATTCACACCCATGTCTCATTTTTAACTTCATAACTCATTCTGTAACAGGAGCTGGTTTCTGTGAAAAGGAGTTGCCTGGAATCATCCTCCATGAAATCGTGGAGAAGGTAAAGATGAAATAAGATCTCTTCTCACTCTTCTTTAATCTTGATAGTGAGGTCCCAACATTAGGCTGGATCCAACAGATTAAATGGATTTTCACATAAAATGCTTGCTGCTGGGTAGTTGCCAGTTAAGATAACAATTTTCTGCTTAATTAAACCACATTCCTTTTTTTCCACAACGGCTGATAATCTTGGCTATATTCAATGTTGCAAGATGTATTCACATCAGTATATGCTGGGAAAAGCATGACATACCTTTTGTTTAATGTAAGAAACCAGAATTTCCAGACATAAAGCCAAGAGTTAGCATGACCAAGACTCTCTGTACTTCACACATACTCTTTCTCACATGTTTAAACAGAGAAAGTTTACCTAACTCATTACACCGGTTTGGCAGAGATACTGAATGTCATGGGGAAAACAGAAAGCGGAAGCAAAGATTCACAAACTTAAAATGGACAGAAACGTAGCTAACGTATTGTTTTAACAAAATAAAACACTTCAATGTATTTGAGTCAAGATACCTGCACCAAAAAAAGCCCCCAATAAAATCAGAGTTGAGAAAACAAATACAATTAAACCTGAACTAACCTGACTGCTGGGTAGAAATGAACTCCGCTATACAATCGGTTTTGCTACTATAAAAGCTTTAAGGGCCAGGTTAGGAAAGTAGTTTACCCTTCACTTGCCAGCAACCCCTGCCTCTTGAACATTGAAGTACTTTATTAGAATGTACTTTTCAGTACTTAAATCTTCCTACACCCTAAATAACTGCAGGTATGAAAAAAAGGGAGGCTCACAGAGACTAGAACAATGACTTTTCTTCTTTGGCTTGCTGGGCAGAGTCACAGAATTATGTGGTGAAATTATTTCAACAAAATAAAATAGAACCTGTGTGTGTGTGTTTGTGCGTGTGTGTATGTGAAGGGGTGGAATTAGGGCTATCCATTCCTTGCCTACACTCCCTTTTTTTTTGCAAGAGCATTGCAAAAGCATTCTCTTCAGCATTCCCTTTAACTTAAATGAAAAAGCTGGCATTTTATTTAAGTGGATTTTCCCACTAGACTTGCTCTGAACTAAAGAGAACTAGCTGTCAAGAAGATATGGAGAGGTCCTGAGCTCTTCTGTTCCTTACTGTAAGTTCCTGCCCTCTCCCCTCACATTTAAGGATTGTAGCATCCCCAGTGAGCTACATCAGTTCATTGATCCAAGTCAAAACAAACTTCTGCAAGAAAAGATTAGGCTCTGACAAGACAGACATTTCCTCAAAGAAACTACTTCTTTTGGACCACAGCCTGATATTAAACAAGGCAAAGCATCATGCAAAACTGTACCCCCAGCCTAAGTCTCCATGGGTCTGAGTGAAGTGAATATAATACCGAAGTATTCCCATCACTCTGCTCCTCCCTACCTGAAGCATTGGTCAGGTATACTCTGCAAAGCTGAGGACAATTACTTCTGCAGTAGAGTCAAACATCTGAAAATGGGTATGTAATATTAATTAAAATAATCAAATAAAGATCCTAGTATTTCTGACTTAATCCGTTTGACTCAATGAACAGTGAGTCCACAACATCCATTGATTTTTCAAAGTACTACCAAGTACATAAAAGTTAAAATATGTCCCTCAAAGACAGCCTCCCAAACAGGCTTTCTTTTCACCTACTTTGCTATGGAAAGAACTTCTCAGAATTGCAGACTTATTGCTTTTCCCAAGGAATTCTGTCACAGTCTTCAAATTTTGTTTATGCTTGGCTTTTTCATTCAGACTAATCATCCATCCAGTATTTTGAACAGCTGATTATTCTGAATGACTTTCATTCAGACATTCTTTTCCATGACCTTCAGCAAGGACACAGTTTCTCCATGTGTCTGTGATTCACAGCCACATTTTCTTTTTAAACTACTTTTCACTATGGCATCCCATTTCCTTCCAGACTGTAAAACTTTCATGTTTAAATACATTCAATGCTGGATGCCATAAGCAAACAATACTATAGTACTCCTAACATTAAAAATCCTGCACTAAAATTTCTACCTTAGAGAAAATTGACTCCAGATGTAACAATCTGACTAACAAGAACACTAACTTGGACTGAGTTCTACTTTATTTATAGTTCTTCACATGCACAGAATTGTACTATCCTCAGCAGAATTTCTTCTAACACACAGAGGGAAGAAGAAAGCAGAATTGGATCTCCTGCCCTCATATACTTCCTGTGACAAGTCTGCATCACAAGAGCACAGCAGCCTGTAAAATCCATAATGATTTTTCTCTCACCATGTTTCAGACACGTTTCATAAGATGACAGATGCATTCATAAATTTCACTGCACATTTTTATTAAAAAACCTGTCATTGACATTTTATTTTTCCCATCTTTATCATTCAAAGCATGTCCTTGTACTTCGTTCCAATGAGTTGCAGCATTGCTTCTAGTGTACACTGTTAGATATGTGAATTTTTAATTCTGCAGAGAAGCAATATATTCTGCAAACCCCATAAGTCATGCACAAAGAAATGTCAAACCTTTATTGGATTTCCCTGACTTTTATATCCACCAAGCTTTTAAATTCTACTCAAATAAATTACTGTATTTGGTTTATCGGGAATAAAATAATTCAAAAAAGTGTAGGCAAATACCATACACCAATATATGCAGTTCCCTACAAAATAGATCTAACATAGTACCATCCTTCACATCTATTTAACAGGTTATAGTTTATAAATAGCATAAATTTTGTATTTGAAGGCTTTTATTTCCAAAGATAGGAAAATTATGACTGAGACACTATCGATCATATATGAGAAGCTGTGGCAGTCCACTTAAATTCCCACTGACTGGAAAAGGAGAAATATAAGCTCCGTTTTTACAAAAGGAAAAAGAGGAAAACCCAAGGGACTACAAGCTGGTCAGTCTCACCTCAGTGCTTGGCAAGATCACGGAGAGCAGAATCCCGTGGAAACGATGCTAAGACACATGGAGGGTAAGGAGATGATTGGTGACAGTGAACATGGTTTCACTAAGAGCAAACTGTGCCTGACAAACAACAGGATGACAGCATTGATGGAGAAGGGAAGAGCTCCCTGGATTTGTGTGAAGCATTCTACACTGTCCCCACATGGCATCCTTGTCCCTAAACTGGAGATAAATGGATTTGATGGATGGACCATTGAGTGGATAAAGAATTGGCTGGACAGTCACACTCAGAGAGTTGTGGTCAACAACTCGATATCCAAGTGGAGACTAATGACAACTGGTGCTCCTCAGGGGTCAGTGCTGGGACCAGCGCTCTGTCAGACCTCTGCGGGCAACACGGATGTTGGGATTGAGTGCACCTCAGCAAGTCTGCAGATAACACCAAGCTGTGTGGTGTGGTCAGCATGCTGGAGGGAGGGGATGACACCCTGAGGTGTCAGGGATTGAGGGGTGGGCCCATGTGAACTTAATGAAGTTCAACAAGGCCAAGTGCAAGATCCTTTGCATGGATCAGGGCAATCCTAAGCATAAGTACAGGCCAGGCAGAGGATGGACTGAGAGCAGGCCTGAGGAGCAGGACTGGGCAGTTTCAGTGATGAGAAGCTCAACAGGACCTGGCAATGAGCACTCTAGCCCAGAAAGCCAAACGTGTCCTGGGCTGCATGAAAGCATCATGGCCAGCAGGGCCAGGGAGGGGATTCTCCCCCATTACTCTGCCCTCTTGAGAGCCCACCTGGAGTGCTGCATCAGCTCTAGGGTCCCCAACACAAGAAAGGTATGTACCTGTTGGAGCAAGTCAAGAGGAAGGCCAGGAAGATGATGAGAAGATTGGAGCACCTCTTCTATGAAGACAGGCTGAGAGCTGGGGTTGTTCAACCTGAAGAAGAGGAGGCCCCAGGGAGACCTACAAGTGCCCCTAAAGGGGGCCTACAAGAAAGCTGGAAAGGGACTCTTTACAAGGGCAAGTAGTGACAGCACAAGGGGGAGTAGCTTTAAACTGAAAGAGGGTAGGTAGGTTTAGATTGGATATTAGGAAGCAATTATTTACTGTGAAGTTGGCAAGGCACTGGAACAGGTTGCCCAGAGAAGGTGTGGATGTCCCAACCCTTTAAGCATTCAAGGAGAGGCTGAATGGGGCCTTGAGCAACCTGGTCTAGTGTAAAGTGTCCCTTCCAACCCAAAACATTCTATTATTCTATAAAAATTAGTGTATACATAAATGATAAACTTACTGACACTATATACTTACAGAATTAATAATACATATGTGTGTGTATATACATACATACATACATACACATATGAAACTAAAATTCAGTCTGCCCTGTAACAAATTAGAGCTGTATTTCTCAAAATAATGAGAGTTTGTTGCTCTGATGAGTACATTCCTTTAAAAAAACACCCTGATTGCAATTCCTGTGCTCAATACCACTGGCACAACAGAGCTTTTCCATCTGCACACTAGTTTACAAATTATATCATTAAGTTACCCAATAGTCAAATCAGCTATTAAAAAGGAATATAAAAAATTATATTTAATGTAGTTATAGAAAAGGGGTGCAAACAAAGACAGATCATTGACAGAAAATTTGTTAGGTTAATATAATACTCTGGAATTTGACAAAGGGGGAGAATTACCCAACATTCTCCATTAGAACTCATTGAGATAATACCAGATTTTTAAATCTATTTTTGTTAAATAATCAGCTAAACTCTGTGACATGTTAAAGAAAATCTCATAAGAGAATAAAGATTTGCAAAAGGTTCTGGCTACTAACTTCCTTTTAACTGTTGGTGTCTTTTTAGGAAGAAAAAAAAATAAATAAACTCTTAAAGCACTGTCAATACAGTAAAAGAAGATAAATACTACTTTTGACATGAATGCTGGCCAAGAGACATCCCACTGTGTAGGTTATCCGAAAAAGGAGATTTTAAAAATGCATTTAATTCATCTATAAGAGTGCAATGTGACATTCTTTCAAAAATTAATCCAGTGCTATTTTTGTGCTCAATGCATCATGGTCTTTTCAGGCAGCACCCCGACGGAGCAGCTCACTGCCTCCACTTTGCCCAGGCCACTGACACTTTTTAGGCTCTGTTTAAGCTTCTCCCTCTCTTTCAATGTCGTCAGTGAGAACACACATGCCAGCTATCATCTTTTCAAATCTGTAGGAATCTTTTATTTGTTTGGAGATTTCTCTGTGGAGAAATGTTTCTCAGTGGAAAAGCATTTAGCTCAGTTTAGCTTTGTCAAGACAAACTGCAGTAGCTAAGTCTATCAGCATCAGGAAGCTTAATCTGATAACAATAAATAACCATTTATTTTGTTCTCTAAAGGGAGACAGGTACTTTAAACATGAAAGAAGCACCAAATGTGTTACTAACAAAAATAGGAGAATGTCACTGGGCACAAGACCTTCCACAGGAAGTTTTCTACTAAGCTAGTCGTAGGTTTAAAGATGCTGTACTCGGAAATTAACAATTAATTTACACACCATCTTACTGACTACAGAATACAATGAAAAGCATGGGAATCTTTCCTGATGAAAGAAAGTATACCTTTTGTACAGAGGTGAATGCAATCTTCTGGCAGTGACAGTAGGTAGAGCCTTTCCTTTTTCCATTTGACAGAGAGAGTGCTGCAGTAGGTAGACACAAAAGAGACTTTCTACTGTTCCCAGAGAGTCTGCCCATCCTTTTTCTTACACTATCATGATTTGCTTTAAAGGAGTTACAAACCAAAAGTATTTTGTGAATAATCCACAGATTCAATTTTCTTTTGTACTTTGCCAGGCAGAATATTCAGTTTCTTCTGTTGTCTTGCCACTAGATCAGGTCAGTAATTTCCTTACAAAACTCTAGTATAAACTTTAACATCAGAAGGACATATCCTCTTTCAAAACTATTTTTTCCTTTTTAATTCATGCCTGCTTTGGTGGCATTTCAAAAACTAATGAATATATGGACAGATGACTAGATGACAGGTTTCAAAGAACTGTTTTTGCTTTCTGTGGCTAAACATTTGACAGTTTTCTTGCAGAAATGTGTTTCCTGAATAACACTTCATAGAAATTCAACAAAAAGAAAAAGAATTTCTACTCCAAAGCTGTAAAAGCCAAAACCACATGAACTGTAATTATTTTAGAAACTAAGTGGCCATCAACTTTTGTATATCCCAGTCTTCATTGTTTTGTTCTAGTACTGTACACTGTCATTATCTATTCTTTCAGCAGTATTAAAAGGCTTTACAAACTGCTGATACTCAGTCATTTACTCCCTGGTGAAGCCAGAGAGCTTTATAATATTATCGGACGGCATCACATATCAAAAGACACTTAGCTTCTGCAAAAGAGGGCTCCTGATGCCAGACAGATTACATTATTGAGCTATTACAGTACTTACATCTGCTAATTTTTAGAAGGCCCGTGAGAGTTCATGAATCCCAAAACAAAACCAAAAGCCTCAGTGGAATAAACATGAGATTATGTTTTCCTCAGCACACATTATTTAACAATGTTTCTGCTTTGGATTCCACAAATCCTATATAGATTAACCATTTAATAAAAGCCTAAAAATGTGAATGCTCCACAGATGCTTTTGCAATGTAATAGTTTTTCTATTTCACAAAAGACTTACAAGGGTTGCAGAAAAAGGCATAACTGGAGAACTTTCATATAATAAATATTAGATTTCACCTTTTGCAACAGAGGGAATGCAATCCCTGGTGTTTAATTAGAAGTCTGAAATCACCTACTACATTATACTGTTCTAATACTGATCCCAAGTGATACTGTAAGCACTTTTCCCCTCTGATGATAGTGCCCACACAGCTACATTTAGTTATTTATTATTATTTTTAATTATAGAGTCAGTGAGATTTTACCTCCATTCTGTTGAAAGCTGAGGCCCTTCTTCCTGACTCTGCCTAAAAACTTTAGGGCCAGAACTTTTAGTTTTCTATCCTTAGATGTACATATGATAAGACTAGGTTCCACAAATCCACTTGGCAAAACCATCCCATCTTCATCAAGTTATATTGGCTTCTGGTTCACCACTACAAATCTGCACCCAATTTAATTTCATCACTACCATACTACGGGTTCTCTAATGTTACGAACAAATGCTATCTTCCAGCTGGCTCAATTAAAAAAGGAATTTACAAGATTTAAACAAGTACAGTATCAAATGAGTGATTTAGCTGGCTGTCATGGGAAGGCAATACCCACCACCAGGGACAAAGTCAGGCAGGCTGATAGGCTTTAAGATATTTTGCTGGTTCAGCTGTTTGAAGAACACCTGGCTGGCTATACCTAATTTGAGAAGTCACATGTTAGAAAACTAATTATATCAACACAGGATGTTGTGCTCCTTCAGCCATTTCCTATTGTGAATGAATGGTGAAGAATTATGGTATCACAGAAAACAATGGCTTCATAACTGCTGTCCAGTGAAAATGCCCAACTAAAGGCCAAGTGCTGTTTCATACATTGCTGTATAAAATATCCCTGTGTCGTGATTTAATCCCAGACAGCAGCCAAGCCCCACACAGCCACTCCTCACTCCCTCACCTGTAGGATCAGGGAAAGGTTTGGAAGGGCAAAAGTCAGGAAACTCATGGGTTGAGATAAAGACAGTTTAATAGGAAAAGCAAAAGCCACACAAGGCAAAACAAGGAATGAATTCTGCTCTGCTCTGCAGATGGCAGGTGGGTGATCAGCCATCCCTGGGAGAGCAGGACCCCACCATGCGCTGTGGTCACTGGGGAAATAAAACTCCGTCACTCCAAACATCACCCCCTTCATCCTTTTTCCCCCCACTGCAGATACTGTGCATGATGCCATATGGAATCTCCCTTTGGTCAGTGGGGTCACCTGTCCCAGCTGCATCTCCTCCCAGCCTCCCATGCAGTCACAACTTCCTGGCAGAAAGAGAAGCAGAAAGGGCCTGGGCTCTGCATAAGCCCTGCTCAATGGTAACAAAAATGTCTCTGTATTATCAACCCTGTGTTTGGCGCAAATCCAAAGCACAGTGCCACAGCAGACCCTGTGAAGAAAATTAATTCTACCCAAGCCAAAATCAGAACACACTGTGCCACAGAAAGCTTTCCATATCCTGTCATGGCCACTCTTCTTTCAAATTAATTACACTGAGAAAAGCACAGTCATCTTTGTATGGATCTTCCTACTTGTGTAGTCTAGTACAGATGAAAAGAGTTTCATGAAACCAGCTACAGAAGTAAATTAAATATTCTGGACCTAATTCCATCAGTTTTCTTATACCAGTATGAATGCATCTCACCACAGATACCCAAAGATAATCAATTATATCCTCACTTAGTAATGTCAATAGGAATTCTGCTGCTAAGTTCAATTAGACATGAATGCATACACAACAAATAAGGTTATCATTTGGATGAGTACAAGTAACAAAAGAGCTACACACCCTGGAACAAAAAGGAAATTGTCCTGAACTAATGTGATGTAAATTCAGGAGAGGGGTACAGGTCAAGTAATCAGCTTCCCTGAGGTAAGTGAGAAGAAAGCAGGGTGCAAAGGAGTGCCTGAGAGCAAAGGTGCTGTGCTAACCATATCTCACAGGCTCCACAGAGAAGCTACTATCAGACACAACATGTCACAGGCAGTTCTTGTACTAAACAGACAAGGATGGTAACTGCATGTGTAACAGAGATAAGGGCTGACACCTGTCAAGGTACAATGCACACACCACATATTGCCCTACAGTCTGTTTGAGTCCTAAGCTTGTGTTCTTTGTAACCTTTCTCTCATAGGCTCATTTCTTGTGCAATATCTCTTCTTGACGCTCTCCTGAAGGCAAGACCTGCAGCAGAGCCCTCTGAACAACAAGTGAAGAACAAGAGCTGAACCTTTACAAGAGAAGATGTGTTGCAGCTGCAAGAACAATCATGGGTGCAGGAACACTTGCTGCTGCAATCTGCAACTCAATGTGTGTGTATATTTGTTTATTTGTGCTTTTCCAGGGAAGAAAACCTTGGTTTTGACTGGTTAGGTCATTCAATGCTGGACCCTATGCAACTCAGGGATAGGTAATAACTCGACAGTGAACAAGCTGAGAAGATGAAATACTGCATGCTCAGGCCACAAAATCCTACCTGAACACCTTGGACCAAACTCAGAAAGAACAGACACAGGCTTCCCAGCACTGAACACCATAAGAATCCATGTTGTTGGTTTGGGCATCTATGTGCCCTATCATATTGAACACAAAAGAGGCATTTTTGCACAGTATTCACAACAGTTAGCAATCCCTGTGAGGAAATACCTATCATAGTCAACAGAAACTACTGAAAGTTTTAAAATTCTTTCTCCTGAGAGTTCAAAGTACTGTTATATCAGCATGGAACCAGAAAAGAGCGCTGCAAACCTTTTGTGTGGTGATGAGAACATACATGATTCTGAGTATGGAAAAAAATTGCAGCAACACTTCAAATATTAGTGTGGTAGAATCACAGAATAATAGAATTTGCTGAGTTGGAAGGGACCATTAGGATCATCAAGTCCAACTCCTGGCCTTGCACAGGACAGTCCCAAGAATCCCACCATGTGCCTGACAGTGTTGTTCAAACGCTTCTTGAACTCTGACAGTCTCGTGCTGTGGGCACTTCCCTGGGGGGCCAGTTCCAGTGCTCATGCAGCTACAGAGTAGAAGAAAACCTGTAGAGTAGGCCTTCAGCATTTCAAGTTTAAGCTAGCAAAAGGCCCTAATCATGAGACTCTTGGGAGTTTCTATCACTCCACAAGCTGGGCCATTGTGCACTCAAGAAAACTTAACTGCTTGTATGAAGTATATATGGCAAAGAAGTAATAGTAATAAGGAGTACACTGTGCGTCAAACTCCAGATTTCTTCTTGTGTAGGGGTGCCCTCTAATAGGAAGCCCTACACTCTCATACATTAGTTGCTGCTTTGTGGAAGCCGTTTCTGGTCCTTATGAGTACTCTGTCCCACTTGCTAAAGAGCAGATCTTGTTACAAGTTGCTTGTGAGAAGAATAAAACAAAGCATTCTCCTCATACCTTTAATAGAAACAGTTACATCAATAAAAATACCTTGCATCAATGAAAAATCCTTCTGCTACTTCATACAGTTTACCTGCATGATTTTTGGAACAGCAATATGAAGAATCAAGCTCTCAATATCCTTTTCATAACTTGCTTCTTTGATACCAGCAAACAAGCATCAAATACCTTGGAAGGACTACTTTGGTTTAAAAAGAAGAGGTGTGGATCCAGTTTCCTTATAGTTTAGGCATAAGCTGTTCATCACTTTCCTGCATCACTGCCAAAAAGGAGTCAAAAAAATGCCCCATCAGCTTTTCCTGACTTGTGTTAATTTTCAACTGACTAAACAAAGGATACTTCTGTAGTGAGAAAATAGGTTTTACAAAACCTTCAGATTAAAAGCTTACTTATAAACTAAGCTAAAAGTTGATAGCATTTATGGGAAAACGTTGAGAATCGCGATTGTATTTTACACCAGGTACTGTTCTGGTGGAACTCCATAAGGAAAGAAACAAGATTTAAGTGTTAACAATTAAAAATAACTCTTTTATGGTTTCCATTAAATCCCAGAACCACTTTTAACATCCGCAGGCTGCATGAATATTTTGTGTCTTTCTAGCATTTTATATCAACTAATGGAATTCATGAACATGTCACTTTTCCACATTCCTGAACTACCTCACTGTTCTGGAAAAGAGCCCAAAGGCCCCAAACCCACAAACTACTGTCTTTACTCTTTCAACAGCAAACACTATAGTAGCTGAATCAATAAGACATGGAGAAGCACAGTGGAAAAAATGCTAAAATACATGCTAAGAAACTTAATCCATTTAATTTGCATAAACTGAAGTTGTCAGATTCTTCAGGGTTCTGCAAGCCGTCCAAGACATACCATCTTGGATGAAAGGCTGCTTTATACTATTTCATACTATCATTCAATACATGGCTCTACTTCATAAACTTTACAACTACTTGAAAGACATGAATGGGTGGAAGCATATCATCCTTCTGCAGTCTGCTGTTCTAGATGTGAAGGATTCAACACCTTCCAAACCTGCGTGGCCATTTCACAGGACTGGAGAAACCTGTCTGAACACACTGCAACCTGTAGAAAGACCAGACAGTTAGTGCTAGGTTACTTAATACATACCTAGAGGGTTTAAATCTTCCTTGCAACATTTTTTTTTTCTTTTCTCTGGCTGGAAAACATCCATTCCTGCCAGCCAAACATCCATTTTCCTTTGAAGTACTTCCTGAGAATTTAATTGCCCAGTAAATTGCCAAAAAAACCTTCCAAGGCGTAGATCAGCCCTGGGAGACTCCAGGGGAAACAGCCTGTAATTCATCTTTCCACAGTCAGTGAGGGGGACAGAGTTGCCCTTCAGTCATAAAAATCAATTTTTGACTGGATGAAATTCATTGAGCTAAATACAGTCATATACAAGAAGTAGAAACTCACCATTCTCGGTGGAATTTGACATTCCACTGGAGCAGTATTTTTGAGAGCTGGGATATCCAGACAATTAGTAACTACACAGGCACTACAACTAAATTGTTTCCTCTTTGAAAATGTGTCTTCTTAGACAATTTATACTTCTACAGTTATTCAGCCCTCTTTGTTATTCAGCCCTCTTATACAGCTCTTCCATTCTTGGCAGGTCCTCCAAATTGACTACGTACCACACATTTCAGGTCAGCAAGCTTCAAATAATGACACAACATAAGATACATAGTGGAGAAGAACATGAAGTTAGTAACTTTTTTTTTTTAGTAACTGAAATAATTTTAGAGTCTCAGTTTCAAACTTCCTCAGAATAAATAATTGTCAATAATGAAACAAAAAGACTCAAAAGTCTTTCAGGACAGAAAATATGGAGGTTAAAACAGAATCATTCATTTTTAAAGAAAATTACAAATAACTTTAGCAAAAATCCTAAAAGTGCTGACTTCATTTCACAATACTGTAAACTCTGTCAGGAAAATGTAAATTGAGGTAATTCAGAGATGCAATAACGCCTAGCATAGTATGAATAATCCATTTGGGGTTTGTTGTTTGGAAACAAGCCTTCTACAAAAAAAAAGTTTATGAGAGCCTACAGGCTATTAATCACTCATGACACATTTTATTATTAATATTTTAGTGAATATTCTTTAAATTGTCAATTTAGAAAAATCAAGACTTGTACACATTAGATCCTTAGGACTGCTAATGGTGTTTGAATACATTATCATGAAGGGTTAGCTTTAATGGTCTTATTTATTTTTAATTAAAAATAAGCTCTAAGAATCGTAGTGAAGCTAAATTGATGTTAAAGCTTGCTCTGACCTGCATGCAGAAGCACATCGGAGACATATTTGGGGTGCACCAACAGTGATCCCTCTGTTCCCGAAAAGAAGCCAGAGATACTAGAGGTGCTTCTCCTCTATTCCTGCTGAGCCTTTGAATTGCAAATAGGCCAAATTCCTCTACTGAAGAAGAAAAGAGCCACATGGACAACTGTCCTGAGATCAGGCACAGCCTCATCTTCCTCTGAAGACAATAGGGGTCAGTGAGGAATTAATTCTGGGTGACATACACGTAGCAGCATGTTGGGATCAGTGGAGGGCATGAAGAATAAATCCAGCTTCCACCTTGTTACTCTTAATAATTCTGTAAGTGTCAGAAGCTTAAGTTTCAGTTTATCCAGAGGCACCTGAGGCTCTGAAATCATAAGCAATTCGAACCCCAGTGAAGGGACTGGTATTTTTTCCAGGAGATAGATCAACAAAATAAAGTTCAGGATTTGAAGACTGCAGCAAAATCATGATTAAAGCCCATTCAGTGGAGCAATTACATTATTTTCAGCAGCAAATTACTTTCTATCCATTCGGTGCCTTCCCCTGGTGTTACTATATGCTTCTGATATGGCAGAACTAACTGACTAAGACATTTCTTAGGAAATAAAGAGAAGGGAGACATTAGTCATATTATACTATT
This sequence comes from Acanthiza pusilla, assembly GCA_036630365.1. Classification (NCBI taxonomy): domain Eukaryota; kingdom Metazoa; phylum Chordata; class Aves; order Passeriformes; family Acanthizidae; genus Acanthiza; species Acanthiza pusilla. The sequence goes on from JAXCHO010000079.1 coordinate 25,816,881, forward strand.
TGCCTTCATTCTCTCTAAAGCACAGATCTAGATTTGCTAGCATATTACCATTTTAGAACTAAATCCACACATTCCATATACCTCTCCATGTACTACCAATTTGTAACACTGGTAACACGAACATCTTGTTGCAGAGATGAACATGTAACTAAATTAATAATGCACAAATGAGTCTTCTGTCTTAATGCTTTTAGAATATGATTTCATTGACAGAAACAGTAGAAAATTAAAATTAAAAGCTACATTGTATCAGCCACTGAAATATTCATATACATTTAGACATAATACTGTCCTGTGGCAAAACACTAGAAAAATTTTCAGATAATTAAAGGGTCATTTAGACTCCTCTGCAAAACAACATCAGCCTTCAACAAAGGCTGAAGCCCTCTAGATATTAAAATGCATGACATTTGCTGCCTTCATTACATCCATTACATTTTTCTGATGCATAAATCTATCCAGATTATCCCATAATATTATGTGTAGTCATTATATTTACTAACTCCTCTATAAATTTAAACCAAGAAACTGTGGGGTTTTTTTCTTTTATTGTAGACAGTAATAAAAAATAGTGATTTTAAAACCACCAGTGATTTAAAAAACAATTTATCCCTATGTCGAACTGTTACCCTTTGTCCTTTACATTTTGCTGTAATCTGTTCCAGTGGTCTTTTCCTAAATGATTATGTAAGCTTATCTTTTGTGTCATATGGTATCACAAGTTTTTCTGAAAACTCAATTGTGTCCTTTGTTTCAGCTTCTTCATTTACTAAACACTACTGAAATTTTGAACATGAGCTTACATGTTGGCAAAGATTTCTATAAAAAACTCAGCATTTCCAAGCTTTCCACAACAGACCCAGGGAAAAGTGATGTATTCTGGGATTTCAATACTGAATGTCTTGGCACCATGCTGTAGTCTTTTTCAGGACTGTGTTTCATTGCCCATTTCTCATGTTAGCATACTCCATAAAATAGTCAACTTAGACTTAAGGCAAGTAAGTAAAATGCTTCCCAACAGTACCTTAGTATTTTAAAAAGAATTGAGTCAGGGTGCTGCTCAGGTTTTTGTATATTCCCAATACCAATCCCTAAAGACACAGAGGAAGGGGGATGGTACGAAATACACAGCTAGACTTCAAGGTGTACCACAAAAAGCTAAGATGCAGTAGTCAGACGTTACAGCAAAGAAAAATTTAATCAGACTTAAATTAGAAATTTCCCAGGTAGAGCTGTTAAGGACATACTGTGTTGCCCAAGGAGACTGTAGAACCTCCACCCTTGGAGATTTTTGAAACTGAATGGGACAAAGTCCTGAAAAAATCTCCCCTGACTCTATAATTTCCTTTGCTGGGAACAGGAGGCTGTACTGGATGACTTCCAGGTCTACCAGAAGACCTCAAAAACTAAACTTGTATTTTTCTACTAACTACATAGCTTGAAGAGTCTTTCAAGATCAAGTTATATATTTGCCTTACAGAGTAGCTGCCATGTCATGTGTGTAAGCTTCACCTAAATTTTCACTGAAGCATTATTAATTCAAGCTTATTGACAAAACTATATAAACCTCACTGTCTTCCAAACTTCAGGAAGACCTAAGTCACAAGTGAAGTTTATATGCACACACATAAAAAGAAATTCTCAAATTGAAGCTTTAAAATTGTGTCATATTTATAAACTTTACTATTTCACTACCTCTCCTCTATTTTCCCTCCATATTTCTTTATAAAACAAAGATAAGCCCAAGCTATTGAAGTATTAACTAAGAGAAAACTAGATGTAATCTAGTCGTTTTCCTGTAATTAAAGTATAATCACCTACAAGGGAGTACTGTCAGCTTAGGAAACTTGCAACTTGCTTTTGGCTCTCTTTGGAGACAGTCCTGGGGAACCAGCCTTGCATGGCCACGGATGGGACGAGATGATCTCTAGAGGTCCCTTCCAACCTCAGCCGTTCTCTGATCTGGTAACCCCGGATTTTTTTGCAAGAGTCAAAACCTTTGGAAAAAACACCGCTAACTGGAAAACCATTTTAATGCTGCATATAAATATTTAATTCTGATAAAAGAAACCTATATGGCAACAGCAAGGTATGTTCATTTGATTGTTGAAGATCATTACTGAATTTTACCTTTTTTCAAAAGTTTCAATATCAAGAAGCAACACTAACAAAATGTTTCTCCTAAAGCTGCCCACTCATACCAACAGTGTATATTGAAATGGACAAAATCAGTGAGAATGGGTGCAACAACATTTTCAAAGGAGGAAGAATAATTCCAACATGATTAAGATAATTGGAAAAAGAACAACTGAAAGGAGCAGTGAAATTCATAGGCTGAAGTTCCACAAAGGTTTCTACAGCAGCTCACTGACTTCCTATAGCCCCTCCCTTCTACTTGCTGTCACCTTCCCTGGTCCCTGTTAGCACTTACGCACCAACTATTTTTTGGGCTTACATATATTTGAGTAGACATACAAGTAGGCAGATGAGTTTAAAAAAAAAAGAATTAAAGGTGCCTATTAAAAATCATGTTTCTCTTTAATCAGATCAATTTCCACTGATTAAGCAACTAGGCTGTTAATTTCACTGAGGTACCCAAGCACCTGAAATGAAGTGGAATAATTCCACACCTTAAATATTTGCGTTCGCTGCCTTTTATGTTTCACAGTCATTCAGTATTTTAGTGAAGTCATAAGCAGCAAGGAGCAAAAATATGGCACTCAAATATATTCCCAAGACCTTTCACCATTGCTTCTCTCACAGAAAGTTGAAAGCTCAGAAGGTTTCCAAAGACACAGAAGAAGATTGAACAAAACTGTTTAATGTTTCTTTTCTTTACCATCTCTCCCCTTTTAACATTATGTTAAGAAAGAAAAGTTATAAAATGCTTATTTATGGCATCTCTGTTTGCATGCACAGTTACCACAGGAACAGACTCAAATTTGCAATAATGTAGGAGTATCACTTTTATCCTGCATAAGTCATCACCCAAAGTGCTTGCAAAATGACTATGCATCAGTAGCTGGGCAACTCAGGATTATGTATTTTTTTTACTTGCTGTCCTTTTTTAACATATTGGAAAAACACATAGCAAGACATCTAAAAAAGGAACAAGGGATTAAAGAACTCTCTTTAATTCAATATACGTATGAGGAAATCAGAGATTACGAAGTGAGGAAAAAAGCTGGGCAAAACCTAACGTTTAATACGAACACCAAAATTATCCTAGACACCATACATTTATACTACATTTGGGCAGGCTTCAATAGAATTAGAATGGCTGTGATCCTTAAATGAGTTAGTTACTTCTGTTTAAATTCCTTTTAGCTGTAAACACATTTATGAAACACATCCATTTATTATCAATAAATGAAAGCTTCGTGAAGTATTTTTTAATATAAATAAATACATGTCTTCCCATAAATGAAAGAGGTAATTTCTGTCATGTAAAATGCTTACATTTTGATTCTTGAATAAGAAAATCTCTTCATCCTTTCTTTGCTGATGTTAGGAAACTAGAGATTATTGAAATATGCTTCTCTTTTCCAGACAATTTCTCCTATCAATTTTCCTAAATTTAATTAGATTATATGCCAGCCTTGTTAGAATGAGGACAATTTTCACAATAAAATTTTAAAAGAAATAATGTAAACTTGAAAAATTGTACTTCTGTTACTATAATCAATTCCTCTCACTCCTACCAATTAAAAGTTCCCTCTCTTCAGTCTGTATATCTTAGAGCAAAGAGCTGTAAAGACATCGTGTCAAGCCTTTTTTTCCTCTTTATTTTCCACTTCTGTGAGCAGGTCTTTTTATTAGTAAAGACAGCAAGGAACATAAACAGTTGCTATATAAACAATGTTGACAGTAGCTACCTAGCTGACTTCACACCATTTAGAATATTTTCAAACTTGACTATGTTTAAATAACTCTATTCACACTTTTAAATATACACCAATGAAAAAGCAGTATTTTAGAAACAGACATTGAAGTCAGCCAAAGCAAAAGTGACAACACTGTTTTAAACAAACCTTGAACTGGGGAGACACTGATTTCCTGGAGCCACCCTGCCAGAAGCACCTGCTGGGACTGAGGCACTCTGGGCAGAACAGACCAGCTAAAGGCTGGCTCAGTGGGTGACAGGAGAGCAGCAGATGTTGTTTACATTGACTTTTGCAAGGCTTTTGACATTGTCTCCCATAAACTCCCCATAGACAAACTGATGAAGTACAGGCTATAGAAAGGGATGGTGAGATGGACTGAAATCTGGCTGAACTGCTGGGCTCAAAGGGTTGTGAACAGTATGAAGTCTAGCTAGAGAAAAGTCTGCTGCTGTTCTCTGAGGACCGGTACTAGGGCCAGTTCCATTCAACTACTTCATTAATGACCTTAACGATGGGATACAGTGCATCCTCAGCAAGTTTCCTGGTGACACCAGCTGGGAAGAGTGGCTCAAAGACCAGCTGGTTGCACTGGCATTCAGAGGGACCTTAAAAAGCTCGGCTATAAATCAGCAGGAATTTTATGAAGTTCAAACAAGGGAAATACAAAGTCCTGCACCTAGGAAGGAATAAACCCCAAGCACCAGAACAGGATGAGGGATGATCAGCTGGAAAGAGGCCTTGCAGAAAAACACTTGGGGGTCCTAGTGGACTCTAAGTAAGCCATGAGCCATAAGCAGTGTACCCTTGCAGCAGGGAAGGCCAAAAGCATCTTGTGCTGCATTAGGAAGAAATGTTGTCAGCAGGTCAAGATCAAGATCATTCCGCTCCACTCAGCACTGCTGAGACATGCCTGAAGGGTTATGTCCACTTGTGGGCTGCCCAGTACAAGTAAAACATAAGCATCCCAGAATGCAGTCCAGTGTAGGACTGCCAAGGCGATTAAGGGATTGGAGCATCTGACGTGGTTAGCCTGAAAGCACTGAGACTCCAGCCTGGAGAAGGCTCCAAGAGATCTCATCAATGTGTACAAATACCTGAGGGGGACAGGGGTAAACAGCACTCCTCATTGGTGCCCAGCAACAGGGTAAATGGCAATGGGCACAAACTGAAACACATAAAATTCCACCTAAACAAAAGAAAGCACTTTTCTACTCTATGGCTGTTCAACAGCTGTCCAAGCAGCAAGCTGCTTTACTTGATCAGGGTGGGTGTTGGACTAGGCAATCTCCAGATACCCTTTCCAACCCCAAGTATCCTATGGTTTTTTGTGGAAGAGACAAAAGGAGAGTAAATTCATCTAAGTAATATAGACTTGTGGGCTTAACAACAGTTGTTTTCTATGCACACACCAAGCCTTCAATACAACAAAATAGTTCCCTTGTACATCAGTTGCCAGGGTCTGACTTCATTATATCAAGGCAAGTTGTTTATTTGACTTAGGAAAAGACTCATTGTGCAGATACAACAAAGTAAGTTCTTCTTCTCTCCAATGCTTTTCTTGATGCTGAAGCCTGTAGGTCTAAACATTACAAGAACCACCTAACACAGAGATTAAGACAATGTATTTATTTTCAGCAGTCAAGTAATTCACCTTATTGTCTATTGAAATGTCCATTTGTATCAGCAAACTTCCATCACTTTAATGGATTTCTGTGTGTCTCCTCCAGTCAGTACTCAAGCGGTGAAGCTAGTTTAACCAAAGCAGGGCAATGGGAAACCATCCTTCTCCTTTGATAAAGCCTATTCTCTCACATCAAAGTATTGACAGTTTTGTTTCACAACTGTAGGAAAAATGAGAGGAACCCAGAGGACGTCACAGAGAAAAGCTAGAACATCTCATTCATGAGGAGCAGGCACCTGTGCACTGACCCAATTAGGCATTCAAACACTTGTCACTTTGGAGATGGCTGGTTGTCACTCATCCAATTAGCCCCAGGGGATGTATTGTATGGTGGCATTCCCTGACAGGAGAACTGGAGCAATGGAGGCGATGAAGGCACAGTGATGGGGTGCCAGGATCCTGGTGAGTGAGAGCAGCCAGTAGCAAAGCCAAAGAACTTCAGAGCTTCCTTAACTTGGTTATCATCCAAAAAGCCTTTCAGAGTCTTCAATGGTCATTTTTTTTCAGAGCAGTCTAGTTTAAAAACCTTACAGTAACAGTCCTCTTTATCCAAAGATGCATTTAACTCCTGAGTGACTAACACAAGAACCATTTCAGAAGACATAAAAACCTAACAAGCAAACAAAAGATCTTCATTGCAGGGAGAGGATGCACTAAATGTTACATTTTAGTAACACTACCATCAAGTAATTCAGAAGTCAAAATGTTTCAGTGACCATCTCCTCCCTTCTCTGTTTTAAACATATTACTGATGTTTTCAGATGCTCTGTTTGACCACATAAAAGAGGGATAAAACACTTTGCAAGCATCCACGCCTACGCACTGTAGAAGATAGAAAAGTTCTGTTCTACTAAAGTACATACAATACTGCATTCAAAACCTCCAAATCAGATTTTTCTTTTTAAAAAAATCAGATACTAAACCACAGATGACTATTCAGCAGCTACCACTGACTTCAAGTAAAGCTATCTCTCTTCTTATGCTGGAAGAGTTACACAATTTAAACACAAGAGCAGGGAGGGATTGGAAAAAAAGTTAAGACCTAAGCCATGTGAACAAAGATTTCAGAATGTCCCCATCACTAAATCAGTGGTCTATGCTAGAAGAAAAAACTTGCAATTTTTTGGTCCAGTATTTCATGTTTCTTCTAAGTCCATTTTTCCAGACTTACTTTTTCACTAGCTGACTTGCCCCAACAGCAGTTCCCTCCAGTAAGGAGCATCAGAGATGATTAACGGTACCTTCAATTACGTGAAACTATGAAATACTTTTAGCTGCTTTTCTAGTTAACATATTTTGATATGCCCTTCAATTACAATCTGAGCTGAAATTTAAAAAAAAAAACGTGAATCACAGACTGTTAACTCAAACAAACATGAAAATGCAGATAAATGTGGAACATGTTACATGACTACCCTGGATAATACTTACTAGAAACCGAAAGATAGAACCTTAACAGATAGAAAATCAATGCCAGTAGTTTGGGTTTTTTTCCCCAGTTAGCATGGGAAAACAAAATTTAGAGGGAAAAATTATCTTACCTTTGTACAAATAACTTCTGAGAATGTTGGTCTCTCTCTTTACTTTTCCTTCTTTCTTTATCTCCTGTATGACAGGTCTTTATGTTACTGCCTTGCCTGAGAAAAAAAAACATAAAACCAGAAATATTTATAGAGGCAAATAATTATGTTTACTATTAAATTATAACAAGTACTTCATATATGTCTTGATAAAGCTGCAATACTAACTTCAGTTAAGTCAAATGAAATTATATTTTAATAGAAACTAATTTATGTATGTCGGGCCAAAGGAAAAATAAGAAGCATCAGAAACAAAAGCAGCTCCCTAGGTTTCAAAGCTGTGTTTTGCATTTAGCTCTCCAAAATCTGATACATCAGATCAAACCAGAATAACCATATCCAGGTTTATCCAGGTTCACTGCACTATTAATGACAAACAGTCAGTGCTTCACAAAGCCTGAGCAAGACAATTAGGAAGCCTGACCATATCTTTCCAGTGTTCAGTAACCCAATTTAAGGCACACTGGGTACCTCAGGACTAAACACTTCAGTGCTCTTTGGGCTACAGGTGTGCAAACGTCTAAAGACATCCACTGGAAGAGGTGGCAGCTGACAGCAACCCTTCATTGCAGGAAAACCTTTGGTCACAGACAGCACTTTCCCAGAAAGTGAGAGATGTGACTCACAGGCAATTTGTAATTTGTTTGTTAATTGATCTCCCACTTTCTAGGAGAATATCCTAAATTCTAGTGGAAGAACAGGACTCACATCCCCCACTCCTCTCCTCCCCCAATTTAAAAGCACAAAACAAAGAAAGAGAAGACAGCAGGAGAGGTTTATTTTGAATTCTTCATTTATTTACAAGAATTCTGCACCCAGTTCCTCTCATCCCTTACTTTTTGTTACTTTAAACTATTTAAAACACATTTTATGTTTTGTGGAGAACAAGTTGCCTATCTTTCCATGGCAGTGCATATGTGGAGTTGAACTTCCAAGTGAAATAGATTGAAGAAGGATCAGGAGTTTTGAAACTGAGCTTCAAAAACCTTCTAACACAGGATACTCCTCACAGTGTTTGAGCTTTAACACATGCTGCTCCTCTGCAAACTCAGCTACACTTGCCACGAGAGCAGCAACAAATTAGCATCACCACAACACCTGCTATTTTGTGTCCTGTACAGAAAGGTATATGCATCTTACTTGTAGGAAAGTAATTAAAGTCCCTTGTTTACGCTAAACTGCAGACTGGTGCTGTTTGTAAGGTAAACCAGGAGAGACTGCAACATCTCAGCTTACAAGAGTAATACAGGAAGATCAGTTTAATTTCTCATCAAATTGAGAATTCAATCATACAATTTCTTTCCATATGCTTTTAAAAGCCTTTTGTTAGATTGGCCTGCCAGTTGGCAAAACCTTAACTGTTGACTTGAATTCTCTTGCAGACATTTCTTTCAGTAACAAACAACATTTCTCATAAATTGCTTTTTATCATGCTCTTCCAAAACAACTTGTTGCTTTACATAATAAAACACTGGAAACAATACATTATCTTTGTAACTTCGGGAGTTTTGGCATATATAATTTATTTCACTGGGGTGAAATTCACTTAGGAGATTCACTTCATTGCCTCAATCTTTATTAAGGCACTCAAATCACTTCCAACCCCCCGCCTCCACATTCAGCTGGAAAAGCTGCCTGCAAACCAGCAGGATCTGGATGAGCCAAAGTCAACACAGAACTTGCATTCAGCAGTGCTACATGTGTGCAGCTCCTAATTGACCACAGCACAGCCTGACAATGATCACACAGATCCCATTATCCCAAGGTAACAGCTACATCCACCCTGCCATTCATGCTGCTTCCAGGCTGCTTCGGCGCACCAACAAACTGTCTCCAAGACAAAACCTGAGCGTGCTTTAGAGTACGTTCCAGCCAAAAGAACCCTTCCAAACAAAGCATGGGTAGGACTGCCTTTAGTTTTGATTCTCCACTCTTGACAGCCCTGCAATTCTCCTGCTCCAGGCACAGCACCCTCAGTTGCAGCCTCTGCCTGCCTCCATGGGACACACCGGAGCAGACCCCATGGATTTACAGTATTAGCCTCTAACATCGTGTCTTTGGTGGGCTGCAACACAACTCCCACTATTCCAGCTACTCTGAACTAAAAGACACCAGCTACTTATCATGGCTGCAGGAACACCACAGCACCCAGACCACAGTCAGATTATTGCCAGCCTTCTTTTTAAGAGACTCATTTTCTAAAGCACTAAAATATAGATGTAACCCAGACCTTGCCAACCAGCCTACCTTGATGACAGGAATTTGTCCCTGCCTTCTTGTTTTTGCCATTTAAGAACATCGGTAGCCCCAAAGGCATTGTTTAAAAGTCAGGCATGTTCTGAAACCCAGGGATGACTTGTATAGGACCTCATATATAGCAGAAAACCACAGCTCTGTTGACACTGCAGGTAATCTTTTCCAGACTTCTAACATTCACTAAAAGAAGGGGAAAAACCTAGTAAGAAAGAAAAATCAAGGAGGATGGTAAGAATGATGGTTCTAAAAAAACTCTGTAGATTAAATGAAATATGCTTTCAAATTTATGACATATATTTGGGCTTATATACTTTGTTTGGTTACCAGCTTATTGCAGAAATTTAAAGCATACTATTTAATTTTCTGCAACTGACATGATGCTTATGCATACTTACTTGTTAAAAAAATTGTGAAAGAACTACAATTTACATAGTATTGTTGCTTTTCTTCTAACAGTGTTGACAGACTTCAGGGAAGATAAATTCAGAATAGAAATACATAGATTGCAATAGATAACTATGCAAAAGTTCAAATGTAAAAAATCCAAAATACAAAAAAATCCATTTATATTTCACAATCTGATTGGTTAAATGGTTTTATATAAAATGTACTCCAAATATTCTTTAAAGTGTCAAGACACTTTAATATTTTTTAATGTAACCTTAAAAAGCAATAGACAATATGCAGCCTTCTCCTAAAATTAATAATATATCTATATACACAAATATATAATTCAGTTTCCGTTTACTTTCCAATACTGTGGAAAGTTCTTTAATATAAAATATTTGCTTTCCAATATTCAGTGTATTTAAGCACAGTTTTATGCAATCCAGTACTGCAGAGCTCCATTGTTCACCCTCACGTAGTTTCTTCTTTCAGAGCTAAGGAGAAACGAGGAGCTCTCAGAAAAGGAGAAGCCACCCTGGCTGGTTGATGAGGGCAGTGATCCATCTTGCTGTCATATCTGTCTCATTTCTGGGTGTGCTCAACCCCAGATGATTCTGACAAAGTAATAATGGAAAAAATATATACTGGAAATACAACAAAAGTAGCTTTTTAGTTTTTCATTTCTGATACACAAATCCTCATGAATACATTTCCTAGAGCAAGTAATCCAGCCTAGATTATATTAACATCCCTAAGAACAATGCCCAAATTTTATGCATATTATTCGAATATAGGTTTCATCTGATCTTTAATACGTTGCAAAGTCATGCCCTTCCTTCATGGATACAAATTATAAACTTATTCTTTTTATTCCTACACTATTAACCAAAGTTGAATATTTCAGTAAATTACATAGTGCAGGTTTATTCTCCTGTTCAAATTTATAATGTGAATTTCCTCACGATACTTCATTCCAATAAATCAAATTAATACTGAGGTACATAAATCTCAACTATTTGAGTGATGGAGCAGTACCAGGATAGAAAAGGGAACTCGGCCATTACCTTGTGCATGTAGCTATGAAGCCGTCTTGGTCCTCTTCCTTTTTTGGTGGGTTACTTTTTCCTTTCTTTCTGCTAGTGAGAGGTAAGAATTTGTACCATGCTCCCCCTCATGTTGCAAACTTGACAAAACTCTGGTGCTAAGCCCTGCTGCTGCTGGCCTGTGTGCAGGGGCACGTATGAGAGGAGCCGTTTCCAGCAGCCTGTCGCTTTGTCCTCGGCCCTCCCAAGCTTCTGTGTGATCAGCACAGGCTTTGTGGCCATACAATAGGGGTTAAACATTTCCCCGTATTTATATGAAAGCAGAGCTAAATCTGCTTAGCTGCATGAACCTTTTAATAAAATGATGCTCACGCTACTAGGGCATTTTTCCATTTGTTTGTTTTTTTCAAGAGCAATTAAAAATTAAAAAGCCAAAATATATATATATATAGGTTTTTTTCATTATATGCAGTGCATAAAAATTGCAATCAACATGAAGATTTTTATCCAGATCTTATATTATCCACAATTCCCTTCTAAGCAACTGCCTGTGACTTCTCTATTAACTTACAGATATGGTTTCATTTTTCCTTTACATTTATTCCACTTGATGACTTGCCAGTGGGCCAATTCCCTGACCTCCAACAGTGAGTCTAAGAGACAGATCATTGCAAAAACTACAGTTTGTACTCAATGATAAAAATCCAGCGTAAGGAAGAAAATTTAAATGTACTGAGAAATAAAGGAGAACATTTTAAAGAGTCAAATGTGCTTGCCCACAGTCCTAAAGACACTGATTTCACACGCCACATTAACCTCTGGACCACCCTTGCTTTCCAAGGAACTACCTTGAAGTAACACTGGTACAGAAGACGAGCTTTTTTGTCAACTCCTAAAAAAAGAAACCCTATTTAAAAACCTTCCATTTTGCTCTGTCACAAATCAAGATTTTTCTCTTTGTTTTTCTGTCAGTTGATTCATTGGTTTGGGGGTTTTTTTGTTTGTTTTGGGATTTGTTGGGTTTCTTTGGGAGGCTTTTTGGTTTGTTTTTCATTTGTGGGTTTTTTCTGTTTTGACTGTTTGTGGGTTTTTGTTTGGTTGGTTGGGTTTTTTAAGTCCACTTAAATAATTTCTAACTTTAAGGGCTTTGCATCTTTTGATAGGTAGCAATATGAATTCTGTCAGCCTCTATTAGCACCGGCATCAGTCCAGAACAATAACTTCATCTGCTCTGTTAAAACCTATTCCATTTTCAAGGCTTCTTAGAACAATGTTTTTCCTCAGAAAAGCATGAGCTGTACTTAAAAATCTACTTCAAATCAGATTGCCAGTGAGGCTCAGTACTTTCTGCATCCACCTGAGCTCTTAAACTTGCCAAAATAGAACCAGAGTATCCTAACTGAGCTCTCACTTCACATATGTTCCGTGATTCTAGAGCTACAAACACTTAGCTGAGAAGGATAAAAAATTAGGTTAATTACCGTTACAGGCCATTAATTTTTTTAATGTGAAAATTTATCCTCAAATAATGCAGTGTTGCTTAGGCAAAACCTCTGTCATTCAGTTACTAATCTTTAACTGCACATTTACAGCTGTATATTCAAACAACAACAGCTGACATGAAACTGTAAATAAGAAAGCACTTACCATGCCACAAATGTGTCACATTAGTCTATTATTTTTACTTTTTAATATCTAATTCTTGCAAAAGCTTAATTCTCAAAATAGCTATTTTCATGGTTTCAACCATTCCTTCCAAAATGACGTACCAGAAGAAAACTATTTGGGTAATGCAGTAGCTTAACTATTTGCTCCCGTCTGCCTTGGACAGCATATTATATCAAGAAATCAGCTCATATATAACTGATTGACCAGAGTTTTTGTGTTTAACTGTGTTTAAGCAGAAATTGTCCTCTGAATTTTAGAGCTGAATGACGGAAGGGCAGGGCTCATTTTGTCATCTCATTGACCAAACCTAATCAGAATTATTTCTGCACACTGCTTCACTACAGCTGTAAATCCATTAAACACTAAATGCTCCAGAGGCCCATTGCCCTTCAGCTTCCTACTGTGACTCCCACTTTTCAGACAGTAGCTACTCAGTGGGCTACTCAAAACATTCAAAAAATAGAGGTGTTATATTTAATGGACAGCTGAAAACCCATAGCAAAATCTGTCATTTGAATGTTAGGACAGCAGCTATCATAACAAAACAGGCTCTTTGTGGTGGAGACTTAAAAAGAAGCCTTTGAACTGGTTCCCTTACTTCTCAATACGTTTTTCTTAGGAGGTTTTCAGTCACAATAGCTATTTTTTCTTCAACAGAAATAATCATGTCTGCCTCTGGAAATGTTCCCTGAGATATGCACATTTTTTTTTGTAACAATGATATTACCCTTGGCATGTTTTTTTTTTTTTTTCCATCTTAGTTCCATTTTAGCCTCAGGAAGCCTTAAACTAATATAGCTATTAGGAATGACTTAGTGCACAATTTACATATTAACAAGACTATTTTTTAACCTCTTGAACTGTTTAAGCTGAAAAAAACCTGTGATGTGCACATACAGCACACAATTCCTTACTTCGAGATCTGCTTGTTAGAAAAGATAAAAAACAGATTCTGAGAAATATCTAGGAACTGTCAAATGACACTAATTATCCACCATCTTTTTTTTTTTTTCCCCATGCATTTTTGGCTTTCCTTTCCAAATGTCCTCAACTCTTTCCAGACATATGATGATACTGAGGAAAAGTAACAAATCATTTATGCTTTCTGAGGTCAAATTCATATTCCCATCAAAATTTAGTTAGTGCAATGTGCATCAGAGACCTGCAAGCAGCTCGAGAGCTAACCTCATGGTGGAGAGTAACCCCAGACACAGGCTTTGCACTATGGCAGGTTGGGCAAGCACAGCTGGGATCTGTAAACTCTAGGCAGTATGGGTCACAATTACCCAGAAATGGGGCACAGGAAGACCCAAAATAAAAGCTGCTTGTGCAGTTAAGTAAGGGTAATGAAGAAGATAAAAGGCTCACAGTCACAGCATGATAATGGATAATGGGCTAGTTCTTTTACCTGTTACTTCACACACTGAATATTTTAAAAGCTTCTGTATGGCCCACAATTACAACTGAAATCATGTCAATATTATAATTTTTAGAGAACAGACCTAAGTATTGAAAGGCATACCATTAAGTCTTCTGGCATGTCCACATGACCAAGACACTATTTCAATTCGATGATCGCACCAGGACTGAGATTAGACACACTGGATCATATTACTACTACTACTACTGTTTGTTTGAAAAGCAAGAGGCAAGATATTTCCATTTCCTACATGGGATTTAAATGAATGCACAGCCTTGCTTTAGCTTTGTTCCTTGTACATGTTTTGATAGTTTCATCTTCTCTTTGTCATGTTTTTGCATACACAAAACTTGATTTTTTTTTTTTTTTTATTTTCCAGCTTCAATTTCCTTTACTTCACCAGTAAAGTTTTCAACAATCATAATTTTATGTGCAAAAATTCCCAGTTTCTTTAATAAAAAATGCCTTAATGGTTGTAGAGTTTGAAAATACTTTGAAGTCATCAAAAATACATTTAAAAAGACAGCTGCACAGGCATAGCAAGATATGCAAGATGACTATTCACTGTCACCCATGTATCCTTATCCCAAAAAGTCAGCCGAAGTATTTGGGTTGGGAGGTGAATTTTAAAGAGTACCTAATAAGTGATATTACAAAGCAATATTGTGACAAGTGGGATCCTCTAAGGATTATAGAATTTATTTCTTTGTTTTAGAACTTCATCATAACCACTTCTATCAGTTTTAGCTGTTACCACTGAAATTTCATGGACGTACCTCAATTAAACCCATTGCTGTTGTTCCCTTAGTCATAATTTATTCCTTTTGTGGTTTTTCCTACAAACAACATGATGCGCTATACAAGAGTATAGCCAGTTACTTCTTACCAGTCACCAACATTATGACAGGGAAAGCAGATTAAGTAATTTTCAACTAGACCTGAAAGACTACTTGTACTAAAATGATTGTAGCATCAATGTCCTGATTATAATTCTTAGACCTCTCTGTCTCGTTCCCACATTTTCTTGAAGTTCATTGTACCAACCAAGGCTGGCTATTTGTCAGCTACAGAAAATCACTTCTCAAACACTCTGGGGATGGAGACTCATACAGGTTCCATTTCTCTTAATCCTTTACAGGGGCAGCCTTTGTTCGCACGCATAAGGCACATAAGCTGTTTATCACACAGAGAAGTTGCCAAGGAGCGTGAGGTTTCCCAGAAGTGACTCCAGCATGGCTGACTAAGAAGAGTCCTCTTCAAATAACTCAAGGTTCATTCACTTTATTATTTTACCAGCACGTCCAGTTTAGTATTGTACATGGGCTTTCTTTATGTTTCCATGTTACTTTTTAATGAGGAAGCTCCATAATACGATTCAGAGCATTAACTTTAATTATACTAAGATTTTCTCTAGTACTGTTCTCCATCCCTTTTCATAGTGGAACAAATGCTTTGCCCTTCCTCTTTGTGCACAATGAGTGTCCTTGACTGCTGGATGCCTAAAGCAGTTTAAATACATGGGTCACAGAAACGCAGTGCAAGTGCAGACAAATGTGCACTTCTCAACCTCAGGATGAGGAGATTTATCGGCAGCTAGAAAACCAACTGCAGCTTCAGGAACAAAACAGATCTGCTGATGCTGCAGTGCCTGTAGGTAACTAGAAGTTACTGAAACTAAAGGCATCAAGTGCATAGCCTAAATGAATTTACATCAACTACACTTCTTTAAAAAAAAAACAAAAACTACATCAACTACACACCAAAACAAAAAGCACCCATTCATTCAAACAGGCAAACAAAAAACCTCAAGAAGACAGAATCAACGTTCTGTCATGCGCAATTTTAAATCCATTCTCAAGGAAAGGAAAAAATTAATAAAATGGAGTATTCTTTGGATGTAGAAATCTTTTTGAGATGCTTCAGCCGTCCAAGAGTTGTTTTTTTATCGGTAAGGCACATGTTGTTTGAACTTCTGCGCGTGATATATGTGCTATACCTGCGCCTGCACTACCCAAAGAGGATCTGGCTGGAATGGAGGCCACATGCTCCTCTGTGCACCTTTATCGACCATCACACATAGAAATACCCAAATTATCAACGCCTTTAACTTTACTTGAATGCTCTCCAGCTATCTACCATTCTTCCTCTGTATTGTTTTGATAGAATTTAGAAGCTGTCTGCTTGACTTGTGTCAATAACTTGACTGACAACTTGAAATTAAGTTTAGCCACCTGAAACTCCTAAAGGAGTGTTTTCAGTATGTACACATGGAGCATGCCAAGCATACAAAAGAACTGGGCGTCCCAAAGCACTGTTACAGCTGAAATTTTCTTTTAAATAACAGTAAGAGGTATGTGGTGTATGGCAGTGCTTTCTCTCTTACAGTGAAGAGCACTGGCTATGGCTCACCCAGTTTTCAGCATTTTGCCCCTCAGTGGCACAGCTTTGTGCAGAGACAGAGAAGCTAATCTCTCTCCCTTGCAGATCACAGCTGAGAAACATACTGAAGTGAAAAAAGACTCTTTTCTACCCCTTTGTCCTTGCTGTCCAAAGATCCTAAAACATGATAAACAGGGACTTTCCTCAGAGATAAACCATGTGGGCTTGCATCTACTTAGCAAAAGGATCATTTTATCTCAAGTCTCTCCTCCAGCAAGTATTGCAGTCAAGGCTATTTGCTGGAAAAGGCACAAATCCACAATAAGTCTTCCATTAAGTTTCAAATATAAGATCTTCATTCAAAAAAACCAGCACTCAGCAGCAAAGCAGTCTTAATAGAAAAACAGATGGAGACACCTCCTGATTCTGTGCCAGTCTTGTTATGGCCCAGCTCTTCCCAGGGCCCACCGCTGGCCCCAAAGCACAGCCCTCGAGGCACCGCCACCTGCGCAGCCAGAGCAGCCAAAGTGGGGAAGGGAACAGTGCTATAAACTGAGCAGCTACACACAGCACCTGTGTGAACAGGCACACCCATGTGGGCACCGCTGCTGTGGCATGGACAGCCCCATTTTGATGAATTTGACCATTTTCAAAAGGGAGAAGTTGCACATAAATGCATTTCTGGGCTTCATCTTCCACAAACTTTCACTTTAAATCTGGTTTCTGTTTCTGAGATTAAACCATGAACATCTATCCCAATAACACACACAAAATTGCTTTCAGGTTCAACTTCTTAAACATTGCAAGCTTTCCACTGTGGCAGAGCCCTTTAATACTGTATGATTGACTTTAAGGTCTCAATTTTAAAAAGACTTTTCGTCAATCTTCTGATAGGCAAATTAATTTTCATGACTACTGATCTTGAATGAATTTCAACTGTTGACCTGGATATGAAAAAAAAAAAAAATCCTCAAAGGCTTGAAACTATTCCTTGCTGCAGTCCAGTCAGAACTACACTTTATTTTAAATACATTTAAATAATTTGGCATTTCTTATGGAAAGAGGACATTTGATATTTTTCTTTGCAATCATACTTGTGATTTCAAAGTATTGTCTCTAGAAGTGCCATTCACATCTTCACAAAGACTACATCATTAATATTCTGTAAGCTGTCAAACGATTTTGTGTAGCAACTAACTTTGCTGAATTTGGGTTGCATGAATAGAGTAAATATTTCATTTTTATAGGAGCCATTGCAGGAACATTAAGCAGCAGCCACACAAGGATAATAGCTTCTTCACCACTGCAACAACAAGCAATTGAACTATTTGTATTTCCTTTAAAGTCAGTAAAACTATATGGCAACAGAGGTGAACTAAGCAATAAAATCACACATTCAAAATATAGTTTCAGCAAGAAAATACATTATGCAAATACTAGCAGTAGAGGAAGAAAGTAGCAGGTTGCGTAAGGTATACCAAAAGACCAAAAAGGGAGGGTATGACTAATGGAGAAATAAAATCATTACTAGATATTATAATAGGGAATTTTATTAAAATAATTAATGTAATATTCATTATAGCCAAATTCCCACACATCCAAACTCACAGCTCGCTTAGTTTTTTATTTGCATGCATTGCATGCTTTTGTGTTCTCTACAGTAAAAGATTAAATACTCACACACATACAGAAATGGGTTTTATCACTGCTTAAAAACCTCAAAGAAGCTGTGCCCTTTATAGTTTTTCCTTATTTCACACATTTACCAAATGACTTCCTACACAATTTTTTTTTTAAAAAAAAGCCTAGAAATCTCTACAAGAACCTGACCTTTGCAGAAGCCTGTTTTGCAGTTATCAAACAACCTGATGAGCAGCAGATGCACCTCTCCTTTCTTGGCAACTTAGATAGGAAAGGTGTTTGGAATAATTTCTGCATATAGGAGGCTGGAGTTGCAGTTCAGTTGCTAATTGCTAATTGCCTTTTGAACAGCAAAACTAGTTTGCATCAACCAGAACTGCTGCATAGACAAGAGCTGGAGCAGTTGGAAAAATGAGACACCTGTAACTCAGTGACACCAGCAGGTACAGTTTGTTAGATGACCTCCTGAGGCCATGTAGTCCCTCTGCAATAACAGTCTCCTCCTTTCATTAGGAGTGTATGACACAAGTCTAAAGGTATCAAATTATTTTACTTTTCAATTGTAGAAGGAGGAATATAATTTACATATAATTTCTATATTTAAATATAATCCATTTAAAGCACCCTTTTGCTTACCAAATTGTATGCCATTTATAGAATTGCAAAATAGCTACCTGTTCTACAAACTCAGTGGAAATCTCCATCTGTAGGACAGGTTTTACTTACACAACAGCCTGCAGCTCTGTTTTCCAAATGGCTATACCCAGGAAACCAATGCACTTCCAGCAGGTGGCTGAGGTAAATGTGCTGTGTTCTCCCCCAAAAGTACAGACAGCACATGCACCTAACAAATGCAACCTCATGGCTCAAAGGGGGGTGAATTTACAACATATATAGTAATCAGAGGTGAACTTAGAAAGTAAGGGCTTTGTCTTTGAGGGGCTTCTAAAGCCATGACTAAAATAGATGCTGTTTTATTTAATATACTAATATTAGTCACTATTTTGACACACAAAGAAAAATCATGGTATAGAAGGGATCTGTGAATAACCCATTAAAGCCTGAACATCCACTCATCACATGGTCTCCTAATTTACTTCTCTCCATATTGACAAAACCCCCAGTTACAATGAGTTATACTTCTTCCCAACAACTTTCAAGTATTTCTCTAACTTCACTATTTACTGGAAAAATCCGACTTGGAACTTTAATCTTACCTAATTATTTTAGTTACACTATTATGGTCTGTGGATATCAATATATATTATTCATCTTTCCTGAAAGCATGATGATAGAGATGCTACCTCATTTTTAAACCAGGAATATTTTGGCTCAGGATCTGTGATGAGTGAAATGCCAACTTACGAAAAACTCAAGCCTTAATGGAATTCTGCAAAACATATTTGGAAACTACCTCAGCAAACATATCCTATTAAAAATAATGATTTAGCCTCAATACACTGAAAACATTTCTTTTTCATCTTAAACATGAGATTATTTAAGTGGGCCTCTTGACTTGGTAAATAAGCTTTTAGCAATTCTTTTCTACAAACACAGAAATAAAAGTCTGTTTTCACTTTGCTAAGCTTCAGGGGGTTTTGTTTGAAAATATACTTAAACCTAAAATTAACCTGTTAATACATTAATTATTTTAGCTACTATTTCATTTTCCTTTGAAGAACAGTAAAGTTTATTAGGATATACATAAAACCAATAAATACTTAAAGGATAATTATGGGAAAACAAAGACTGGGGACTAGAAGACATATTAAGTAAACCAGTAAATAAAATCAAAAGTATATTCTATTCTGCTGTTGCTGTAGAACTGTTTTTCAGCAAATCAGATTTTTTTTCTTTTCTGCAGTTGCCACTGTGTCATAGTCTGTCTAGGATTATCCATCAGAACAGCCAGTGGTGGCATATATGTAGACTTCTCCCTTTTCAGGAAAGGAAAAATACCTGGGCAAGGACCACAGGCAACAAAAAACTTTAAAAACATACTTCTACTCAAAAAACATACAAATAGAGGGAGAGTAAGTGCATACTATTGACAAAGCCAAATCCAAGATGGGAACTGGAACTCAAAAAGGTTAAAGGAGGAAAAACATAACAAGCAAACAAATTGTGTAAGAAAAACTAGGCACTGCAGGTTCTTTGAAAGGATTTATAGGCGTGTATTGATTGAGGTTAACACTGAGTACTATCAACTGACTTTGAAGTACTAAGGTAGTTTTAAAACACACAGCAAGTTAAAGCTGTGACATTATTAACATTTAATGTTGTTTTGACTTTAAACACTGACAAGATGTCTATTTTACCAA
This sequence comes from Acanthiza pusilla, assembly GCA_036630365.1. Lineage (NCBI taxonomy): Eukaryota > Metazoa > Chordata > Aves > Passeriformes > Acanthizidae > Acanthiza > Acanthiza pusilla. The sequence continues at coordinate 25,837,141 of JAXCHO010000079.1, forward strand.
AATAAAAAATTCATTAAAGAACTCTTTTGAGACAGAGACTCAGGTTTAAAGCATGGAGTGCAACACTTTCAGCTTCCAGCTCCTGAGGACATTTGAAGAATTGTGTCTTCATGTCAATTACAACACTACCAACTTAATGATGATATCTGCATTAAAAATAATAAAATTGCAAGTCAAAATCAAAACCTATTTTGAAAAGACAAATATTGATAAAATAATGATGGCTTTTGATAATTTAGGAATGTCATTCCAGTTTTATGTTTAAACTGAACAAGAAGTAAACACACTGAAACCTCATGCAAAGGGCAGTTCTGTTAAAAAAGTTCACACTTTTTTTGCCAGCCTTGCAAAAGTCTGGCATCCTCCATGTAACTTGATAAATGATGTTGAACTTGGATTAACTTAGGTGACAAACACGACCTGTCAGCTGAAGAAAAGGAATGTTCCCTCATCCTTTCTGTGTCAATATGGAAACTAATAAAACTCAAATGTCCACAAATAAAGTGAAGTACAAGAAACTTTACTTATTTGGAAAATGAAAGCTTAAAAAACCTTTTTTAATATAGATTTAAATATAAGACTGTTTTACAGAGAATTCTCCAAGCTGCAAATCACTACTTAACATGGCACAGTCATGTCTGCAGCTCTCTGTTGAGGGCTGAAATGACTCAGGGCTACAGAGCAGCAGCAGATGGTATGCACCACTATGACAATCACACAGGCTTCAGAAGACAAAAAACTTTGGTGATGACAAGATCACAGTGAGAAATACGAGTTCTTCACTGTGTTCTGCACGAGCCTGCCAGACTAACCTGGTTCTGCTTTTTGTCTGCTTCGCACTCTGCAGCTACCAGGACTCTGCGTCCTCTTGCCAGCCCAATCCATCTGACCCCAGGTCCCAATCCAATTCAAACTGGGATCTTACAAGTAAGTGTCAGCAGTGGCTAGAATCTCCATGTATAAACCATGCCCTCTTTTTAGCAAATATTGTGATGTACCTGTGTTAAGAGTATGTTTAGCATTCTGCTAAACGTATCTGACACTCTAAATCAGCCTCCCATTCAACTAAACTCTGCTTCATGCCCTGAAATCACTGGAATATGTCCTTACCCTTTTTATATATCAGAGGCAAGTGAAAAGTGCATCTGGATTTAGGAAGCTAGTTCAGGCACTTGGGTATTGAAACACTGGAAACAGAGCTACACTGGCAAAGTGGTAACAACACAGTCTGCAGTAAACAAGTCAGTGTAGAACGACAGTAAGATATTTTTGTTTTGCACCCAATACATATATTGGTAACACCTGTCAAAACTACAGGGCATCAAATTCGTTTTCACCACCTGCTGAGAAGGTGAGCAATCCATAGAAACCACCTGACTCCTCTAATAAGCAGCAAAATTAAGATAACGAAGAAAATAAAATTCATTATTCTTTCCTTACAATACCCAGGGATTGATTTTGCCTGAAGGAGAGGCTAGGAATGCTAAGAAAATGAAACTTCCACTAGAGATGATTTTGATCTTAGCTACAAGGTTGGAAAACCCAGCATATTTTTGTGAGCTGGCAAATGATTAAAGCCACCAAGTTCTGTGCTCTCCCGACGGGCAGTGGGAACTGGGGTTTTGTGTGCTGCAAAGCCCCAGTGGCTGGCAGGAAAAGAGCTGACAGATCAGTCGCCAGCACCACAAAGACAGCACTGTCACTAAGCCTGGAAGCTGGGGGTTCAGCCATGCTGCAAACACCAACTCCAGGAGAAGAAAGTGAGAAAAAGGCCTGTAGGACTACCGGTAGGCATCTGAAAACAGACAACTCAAGTTGTCCATGCTAGAAATAATACAGAATTCAGTCCTACGGAATGGGAGAGCTTCTGCAAAGTGTTTCTCCAGAAGATTTTTACATACAACACTCTGGCAGTGCCTGTTGATTCTATTATGTGCTTCCCTCCCGGCACCCAACTTCATGTATATTTCATAAACAGTTCATGGTAGGATGAACTGTTATCTTTATGCTGATCTCTATAACCATATCAATAATTAAATCCAATTTTCCAGCAACAATTTCAGCCCTACCCCCTATATAAGCAGATGATTTATTATATCAATTTCAGCATGCCTTATCATGTAATGATTATAATGTACATGTATTATGAGACTAAAGTTTTTATCACATTTGAAAATTTATTCTGATGTTTCTGTTGAGTGCTTTATTTTGTAGTTTTTCTGATTTCTTTCAGCAAAACTTTCATACTAGATCTTCAGACAAATTTTTGGGAATATAAATTCTACCTATTCCTCATTATAAATAATGACACAGCTAAAAAGCAGAGCTGGAACTTTAGGTCTGTTACAAGTGATCTAAACTCTGACCTTAGCTCTGCACAAGTGATCTAAAGAGAAGAAACATATAAAAGGAAACTTTTCTTTGCAAAACGCCACCAGCAGAAGAGACAACTTAGGCGTTAGCAGGGGGATACACAACAATAGAAAGATGACCCCAAAATTTTGGAGTCAGCCTTTGAAGCTGTGCAATGGATACTGTTCACAATCACATTTCAGCCTAGAGGAACCTTTTGTACATCTGTGTCTCACCTCTTCTTATACTGCTACACCTTGACCTCATCTCATGCTCTCTGGTATCCAAGCTTCAGCTTTTCCTTCAGGTTTCTCCTGGCATCTCCTCACTTCCCAGCTGTTACTCTTGCCTACTCCACTCATTCTTTCTGTCCTCCAAATGCATGCACATTAACCAGCTTCCAGTCCTTTAGGTCAATCTATTTCTCCCAATCCCCCAGCTTCAGAGGCCTAATCTCTGCCAAATTCATCATGTCAACACATGAGTACAAAAAAGGTATGTGCAGGAGCTTAAGCCCTGATCTACTTGACCATGCATAGTATTTGGTCCCCTCAGCTGGCTTTCCAAATTATCACCTCACCTGGGGGCTGTTGGCAATGGACAGCATCGCTTCTATTTCAGCTGACAGTCCTCCAACAGCATCCGAGGCAGCTCCTGACACTCGAATGCTCTAATGCTCCCCAGGACACACAACATATGGAACCAAGGCCACGCGATGAAAAAGAAGATCCTGCTCAGCTGCAGCAGTCTTGGCATTATACCAGACACTGAACTGAACCTTCCGAAACCATCAATTGATTAAAGGCACAGGATTAGCATGTAGGACTTGAAGGAGACAGCACCAAATGCCACATGGTGTGGAAGTGCCCATGCCATTAGAGGATGCAGCACTTACCAGAGTCAAGGTAACCTTATTCCAGTTGCCTGAAGAGAAGGATCTGCTTCTTACTTAGCAATTCCCATTCCCAGCATTATCAGTTTCACAGCTCCTCACAGAGTCTGGGCCTAACCATTCACCCTCTTGCTGACTCTCCTTGCTCTTCCACATTACCAGCTATTCATTCCTCAAAGTTACTAACAAGCAATATAATTAACCAAAGGGAAAACTTTCTTTTTTTCCCTAAGCCACTGGTTGTTTTGCCAAGCCCCAAACTTGGCCAGGCCCAATAGCTTATCACTATAAATACAAAACCTTGTCAGACACCTGCAGGTATGATGTGGGATGCACTCAGTACAGTTACCGTACTTGTTACAGCTTATGCTTTGCTACTGAAAACAGACAAGCTGAAATTCATCAAAGGTTCTTTAATTTAGCCAGTAATTAGTCATAAATATGGCAAAATACCAATCCTGGATAGGGAAGGAAAGGTTTCTAAGTAAAAACTGTGGCTTTTTAATTTTAATAACTTCTACTCTATCATTATCTTGAGAAGGGACTGAATTACTTCTGCTGTAGTTTTTCAAACAAATCTAGCTTGCAGCAAACACTGGTGTCAGACAGCTTTAAAACCAGATACACTAACAATCCCTCCCTTAATGAAAAAGAGTGAGACATGATCAACTGTTACAAGTTATATTTATTTCATGCAATTTGACATCACTGCACCCACATGAACTAAAATTACTCAAAATAAGAATGAACACGTAACAGAAACTAATCTCCAGGTTTGAACAGAGCTCTAATTTTAGCCCAGTATTGTGTAACAGTTTTCTCAGGTATAATTTCCTTCAAAGTGTTTGAATTATGAAAGTTGTTCTCAATCACTTGTAAAAGCCGCTGGAGGAAAAGCTGCATCCAGAACTGGTGCAGCCCAAAGCTTACTCAGAAGGCTCAGCAATGTCTGTTCTACTCAGAGCAACACTTGAATTTTGGCTCTGTGTTCCCACATTCTTAGAGGCCTACTCTGTGTTCAGGACTGCAGCAAGCATATACACACATGTCATATGTACTCCTACATACATACATGTCACCCCTTAAAAGAACTGTGGAAGCAGCTATGATCCTTTGAGCCTGAACTTAGAGCCAGTAGCCTGCACTGCAAGGCACAAACCCTTGACAGGAACCCCACACCAAAGAGAGCTAAAGAACAGCTCCTTTCCTGCCTGAAATGCAACAGTGCCAGTAGCAAGAGCTTTTAATTCAAAAGCAGCACGCTGGAAGTAAAATTAGCTCAAAGCACTGGATCGTGACTTGGCATCTAATCACTGCACCATCCTACACAATTCACCAAATGAAGAACTCCCAAGTGGGTGACCTTAACAAAAGCAAACCTCCACCATATACCTACAATACAATATTTTTAAGCATAAGGAATGCTGCAATACACACTGATCAGTGCAACCATGCAAGTCAGATGCTGTGCACATCCTGTGTGAGCTCTTTTTACAATAAATTAAATAGAACAACCTGCTCGAAAAATAGTTTACGGGCCCAGTGCTAGAAAGCAACACACTTTCTTTGAGAGGTCATCTGGGGAAACAATGTTAAATTTGTCAAACATCTGACAACTGACTAGATATCACTCTTTGCTAGAACATATAATAAACTAAATTAAAATCCTGTTGAAGGCAGAAAGAATATAATTGAGAATACAGACAGCCAATGAGGAAAACAAAGCCTTCCACAGTAAGACAGGGAGGGGCATAGTGAGATCAAGTCAAATTTAACAGCTATTAAATCAATTGAAAATTATGTCAGGAAAGCACAGAATTCTTAATACAGCACATTCTCACGAATAATGATTAACTGGAATCATTATCTGAACTGGAGGTTATCGTCATCCCTCTCCTTCACACTGAAAAGTGTCAAAACCAGCACTCAAATGCCATGGGGGATTTTCTTTCTTGCCTTGTGAAATGCTGTAATTTTTTTCCCCCTCCATTGCATCACTTCGAAGAGTAGAGCGAGAAAAAAAATTAAACTTACTTAGGCTCCAACAGTGATGCAAGTCTATTGAAATCCTGCCAGTTAAAAATACCAACCTTTATGTTCAGGTTTCACTAAGAAAGACACTAAAGATGTTCCCAAGGCTGTATTTATGCCTTGCATCATCTGTCTGGCAATACACAAAAGTCTTTCCAAGGTCTTTATTGTTAGGCCAGGAAGTTAATGAGGCTATACACTTACCAAGACGGGGGAAAGCTGAGACAAACTCAAGAACTGTCTTCGGCTGGTTTAATACTTTAAATGAAATGTAAAATAATGAATATTTCACATATTATCAAACAACGTTTGTACTTGCAAAAAATGTTTCTCTGCATTTTGCATTTAAACTTGGAAAAGCCTCACTTGAAATCACCCTATGTCAGTACAGCATGAATCACCCCATATGCACCCTTGCTCTTTAGAGCCCACTCACTGCCATACCACTCTGACGTGCCCATCCTTAGGATTACAAAGGATGCTCAAACAAAGCAGGATCACCCACTGTTTTCTATAAATCATCTTGAACCTCATTGATTATTTCAACAAAGGTGGTTCTGATACAAAGGCATCTTTGACTGTCTTCACAGAGAAGAGAAAGAACTTAAATGAATGACAACATTGCATTCTAGAATTCAATACAGAACAATGATGATAACTGAAATAGGCCAAAAGCAAAGTCACTTAGCTTTCCCTAACAAGTAGCGTATGAGATACAGCAAAGAAAAACCCCAAAATTTTTAGTAACGCATTATTAATTACTGAAGAAATTAGAATGCTTATCAAGTACCCTAATCATGACTGAAAATTCCAACATTATATGAAAGCATAAAAATATATTTCTCTTGATTTAGGAGAGATTAAATAGGAGAGAAACATGAAAGGAAGCTATAAGAATCCCTGTTGAGCCTGACACACAAGTTCTATTTTCCATGTCTTTCCATACGTCAATAAACATGAAAGTTTTACATTTCTGTATGGCAAAAAAAAGCCCACACGGAAACACCACACCTTTTTCTCATACCATAAAAAGTATTCCACTGTTCAACCTTCAACTACAAATGCATACTTTAAAGCTTTTTAAAATTTTTTTGAATGCACATTTTATCACTTTTCTCCATCTAAAAACCTTTCCTTCTTGGAGTTTATAGTTTCTCAGACCTAGTAGCATGAATAATAATGAAACAAAAACAACAACCAAAAAAGCCCAAAACAAACAAAAAATTACCTTGCAACTCCTCTGTTTAAAGCTAAGTAGAATGGGAAAATCTAGACAAACTTTTAGCCTTTGCTGTGAACTGCAAAAACCAACTGGGATTTTCCTCTCTCCCTGTTTTATCTAGACAACCAGTGTTTAACCAAGACTTCTGAGTGACTGAAATTTAAAAAACTCTTCAAAACTCTAATTCCAAGAAGTAGACAAGAGAAAAAAATGCTTCCCTAGATTTGAAGGAACTATTTCATAGGAGGGGAAGGAAGGGTCTTCCTACTTCATATGCCCAGTGAAGTATCACTTTATTATCACTTTATTGGGGTCAGTGTTGGACAATGGGAGAGCAGGTAATTATCTGGAATCCAAACCTGGTGAAAACCTCGATTATCTTATGGATATTAACACCACTGCACTCCTGGTTCAACACCCACTCCTCCCTGACAGAGCATAACCCAGCCTGCTCCCTACCCAGGGCACTGAGCTCAGCCACATGAAGCCAGCGTGAGACAAGTGACAATTCCTTCTTCTGTAGCTGGGTCACTGCATGCTCCAGCACACAAACAGTCATTTGTACAGAAAGGGTCAGATACTCCTCCTTAGGGCACTCAGCAGGTCCAGAAGGTGTCATTTATTGCTGCCTAGGATATCAGGCTGGGCTAAGATATTGGTCTTGAAAGAGAGACCACACAGTTTAGCCCCCCAGTCATTTCTACCAAACTCATATCAACAGGAAATATACAAGAAACGGTCCAGAAACTTCACTATTCACATCCTCTCCTCCCTCATGAGAGTAATTTCCCTCTCTCATAAGTGAAGATGCACTTTTGACACACTTTTTTCTGCTTTCTTATCTCTCATTTCTTATCCTCCACCCCATTCATTACAAGCTATCTGTACTTACTTTCCTTCTTAACATTAAAACTGAGACAGCCCCAGACTGTCTCAAATAACTGTTTTATCTCTGCCCATGTGTCTCCACAGACACAATGGCACAGCACAGCTACACGTGACACAGCTCAGGTTCTAGAAACCTCCATCTCCAGGGCAGTGTGGGACCAGGCATGGACTCCCACAGTGAAGACAGGGATTAGCTGGCCTCTTCTGAGCTCTGTGCTGCTGGTCACAGTACCAGAGGCAGCATGGCACAGGTGGGCTCAGCATCAGCATAGCCATGTAAAGCAGCTCTGTAAGAAAATTTGCACATAACCAGCCTCTCGATACCCTCTGAGGAACAGCACGCTCAGGTTCTCTGTACTGGCCTTGGGCTAGCAAATCCTGCCAAGCTTGGGAAGGCTGTGAGCAGTCAGACTAGGTCTCTCAACCTCATGCTGGAATCTCAGGCTGGAGAGAGTTTAGACACACCCAGCACCCTGAACTCCAAGAGAGCTTGTCAGCATCCCATTTAATGCATGAATGCATAAAGCTGACTTAGATCTAATATTGAACCTAAGTCAAACCCCTCCTGGCACCTGCTGAGGGTGGCAGAGCAAAAACACCCTATCTGGAGACAGCAGGAGACAGCCCAAGCCCAGGCAAGGCCCAAGCTGAGCCCTGAGTGGGAACCCTGTGCCTCTCTGACCAAGTTCGTCCAGCCTTCCACTTCAGGTGGGCACTTCAGCCTCTCCACTGTCCAGACTAGCACTTGTCCACTCTAGGAGCAGCTGCTATGATCTTACAAACAAAAAATGCCAAGGCATGAAGTTTTCAGACAGTAGTAAACTTTGGTCATTATGTGGTATTAAGATTTTACCATACAAGAACTACATAATTTAGTTTTACATTGTGAATGACAGAGAACAGGTATTCCCAGTACAATACTAGGAGAAGTAAAATTATTACCCCATGATTAGCACTTTCCTAGATAACAAACTTCATGTTTTTCCTAGATTAATGATTAATTAAACAAACAAACAAACAAAAAGCTGAAAAATAACCATTTATGTTTATTTTGAAATAGAGTATTAAACACCAAAATTGGGTATCACTAAAATTAAGCCTCATTTAATAAGCCACAAATGCTTATGGCAACATGTTCATGAGTCACTGAACTACCTTCTTACTCGTAGGGACATACATAAAAATCTTGGTGCTGGTGAGTATGAGCATATGGAAAGAGCAACTGATTGAAATATAAAGGAATTAGTGAGAATGACTAAAAGCAGTCTAAAATAAATATCATCTTCCCTTTCTGTGAACTCCAAGCTTTGCTGAAAACTAATAGTCCAGTCCATGGAAAACAGGCAGGTATATCACCAGTAAAAGAATGGAGCCTCACAGTGTTAACCATTAGATCTACAGAAGAATAATGTTTAATGTTCACCCACTGGAGTCTGGGTGGCTCTTTGCCCATCTCAGACTCACATGAGCTCTGCTGCCCTTGCACAGGCCAAGTCGCTGCTCCCAGATGGTGAATTAGGGCTCTGTCTGATAAAACAGATCTTGTCTGACCTAAATTTGTGATGTAACACAAGATGTAGGTGAGAAACCACAAAAGTGTAAGAAAGCAGTAAAGGGGAAAGGCCACAAGCCTGTTTTATGGGGCAGAACCAAAACAAAGTGTCATTTCCTCATGGCTGAACTTCTGCATCTCCAGGCAGGCCAGCCTGAGTTCCCCTCTGTTCAGAGATGCCTCCTAGAGGGAGTTTCACACCCATCCTCATCTTATGCATTTACGATTTTTCAGAAACCAATGGGTAGAATAATTTAACCCCTTTCAATGACTGAAATGGGCTTGTGTGTTCAATCAACACAAATATTTACTATCACTGCAAGTGTGTAAGATGGATTTTAAGGATAAACTGAAGGTTCAACATTATTTCTAACTGTACCCAAGACATCTCAGTTCAGAAGATGAACATTACACACAGTCTGACTTTTAAAAAAAAAGTAAAAACTGGCTCTAACAGACATAAATACATATGTCAACTACAAAAACTAAGATTTTTTACATCTTCTGAAACGTAGGATTTTTTAATCCTTTTTTTTTTAAAGAAAACAAGATTTAGTTAGAACAGATAATTGCTCTCAAATGCAAACAAAAATTAAAATAATCAAATAACACCTAGGGGTAACATGAATTTAACAGTTCATCTCCTAATCAAGCTTGTCTTATAAGTTTTGTTGTATTTCACCTTACTTGTATTTTAATGAAATTTGCACCACAGACCAGTAAGACTGAAATAGGTTACTGTGCTGAGATGAACTGCCTCAGGGACTCTGGGGGAAAAAAGAGCTGGGACAGGCTCCTCTCCAGTAGTGCCTCGTGCTGCCTTCATCTGTCAGCTCGATTCTCTACCAGCATGTCTGTGATCACAGAGACGGTGCTACAACAGCCTGTTATACATTTAATGAATCCAGCCCAGGAAAAGAACATGGGAGGATTTTCTGTTGTGTTTTAATTGCATATTTCTTTGATAAGAAAGAGACTGAGGCAAAACCTCTCACACATAAGGCTACTGCCCTGGAGACAATGTGGACTCTTTACATTCCCTTTCAAAGTACATAAACATGAGCCTGAGAGCAACAGTCCAACAGAGTGAAAGATGCCACAGGGGCAATACGAGACACTTCAGATTATCCTGAGTTCAAGATCCTTGGCGCAATGAGGGGTGCACACAGCAAGCTCACTGCCCTGGACTTCTAGACAGCAGATTTTGGTCTCTTCAGGGGATGCCTTACCTCCCTCTTTATCCCCTACCATGGGATAAAGCCCTGGAGGGAAGAGCGGCCTAAAAATATTCAAAGATCTCCTCTCCAAGCTCAGAAGCAATGCACCCCAACAAAGACGGCAAAACCACCAGGAGGTTTGCATGGATGACTAAGGAGCTCCTGGACAAACTCAAACACTCAAAAAGGATGTCCACAGAGGAAGCAGGGACAGGTAGTCTGGGAGGAATACAGAGAGATTGTCCAAGCAACCACAGACCAGATTAGGAAAGTTAAAGCCTAGATAGAACTAAATTTGTCCAGGGCAACAGAAAGGCTTCTATAAGCACAACTGCAATAAATGGAAGACCAGGGAAAATGTGGGTCCTCTCCAGAAGGAAATGGGAGAACTGATTACCTGGGATATGGAGAAGGCTGAGGTACTCAGTGACTGTTTGGCCCAATCTTCACTGGCAACTGCTCCAAGCACATCACCCGTGTCACGGAGGGCAAAGGCAGGGACTGGGAGAATGAAGAACCACCCCTGTAGAAGATCAGGTTTGAGACCACCCAAGGCGCCTGAAGGTGCGCAAGGCCGTGGGACCTGATGAGATCCATCCACAGGCCCTTAGGAAAGCAGCAGATGAAATTGCTAAGCCACCATCCATTACATTTGAGAAGTCGTGGCAGTCTCATGAGGTTCTCACTGACTGAAAAAGGGGAAATATAACCCCCATTTTTAAAAGAGAGAAAGAAAGAAGATCCACAGAAATACAGGCCAATCTCACCCCTGCGCCTGTTGGGATCATGGGGCAGATACTCCCAGAAACTAAGCTTAGGCACACTGAAAATAAGAGGGTGATCGGTGACAGCCAACACGGCTTTGCTAAGGGCAAATTGTGCCTGACAAACTTGATGGCCTTCTATGATGTTACAATATAAAGGTATTTTCTTGTTCTCAATCTGAATTTTGCCCTCAAGACAATGCAATCCTCTCCATGTGGTTTTCCTGGCATTTTTTTCCACAGTTTTCTAGTCTGCAGTCTGTTTCTTCTCTGAATACAGCTGAAAACATTTTCTCTGCTTCTTCCACACAGCTCTTTGAAAGAAATCTTTTGCTATCTTGCCACTACCAGTCACTTATCATCCCTTGAGAGCTCTGAGATTTCATTTTCTGGTCACCTCCAACTGTCTGTTCCTTCTTACTATCCTGCCCAATGAAACCCTTATAATGACTAGTGAAAGGAGGGGAGAAATACAGAACAAAGAAGGCTATTTCCAATTTACTGGAAACTTGAATCATAAGAAAAAAAATACATATTCAAAAGAGTATATTATAGCAAGGAATTACCACCAGTCCAACTCAGCACATAGCAACCAACATATTGCAAAGCCAGAAAAGCCACTACACATGCAACTATTTAAAAAGAAGTCTGAATCAGTCAGCCTTCTCAACATGACTACACAGAAAGGCAACGTTGTCAGGCTGCCCCAAAGTTAGCACTATTTTGATACAAGAAAAGGTTGGAAATGCACTCAGAAGTCAAGCATGTTCACTGAGAGCACTGAGTCATACCACCCTCTCACTGGCAGGAGGCTCTGCTGCCACTTTCCCCACCTCTGCAGTCTGGTTTTGTGACCCAGCAGCTGCTCACACACCCAGAACAATACATCATCACTCCACAGACAACTTGCCATTTTGCAAATTCGATACATTTTAATTCTGCTTTTATGATACAAAGGTAAGTAACATTTGATAATGGATTGAGCTCAGAGTGACCTCATCTTCAACTGTCACCATATATTGAATCAGCAACTGAAGTGGGACAAGTGCTTGTATAAAAATTATACAAAACTGTGACTACCATTAAATGACTACATCTCTGGGAGAGAGAAGTCACAGGCTTTTGAATTGTGCATTTATACCATAAGTAATTAAAACAGTAATTGTAAGTCAGTCCGAGTGCCCATCTCCATTTCCTTTCCAAAAAGGTTGTTTCAAAAGCTGAATAGAGCAATGAAGATGTTTTGCTGTTAAAGATGGAAAAATCAGGTAGCAGACTTTCATTTACCTTATTTAAAAATAATTAAAAATCCTAACACATAATACAGTATCAGAACTTGAAGAAGAGGACATTGATTTATAGTCAGCTACGAATTTCCACCCAACTATTTCCAATGAGCTACTGCATAAAACAGATCTAAAACATGTCCTCCCTAACACATTCCTCTACCTGTTCCCCATTCCAAGTTTCAGTAGCTTAGAGTTATGGCGTCTCACAGAATAAATTTGTATTTTAGGACACCGAAGCAGTTTAAAACCACAGCAACCAATAGAAAGAGAAATTATCTAAAAACGCTGCTACTGAACACTAGTTGCTAAATGCAAACCAGGAATTAAGTGTGGGAGAGGAAAAAGTACAAGCTTGGAGCCTTCATTACAAATTCTCCTTATTTTGAAAGGGGTAGCCTTAAAATTCTAATTACATAATCATTTCAGAGGGAAGGGAGGCTATCTTGAGTCCTGCAGGGATCCATGCTCGGTCTTATGCTGTTGAGGATATTCATTATATTATGCTGTTCAGGATTGCTCCTGGAAAAGGAGCAAACTCTGAGCCTTGTATGGTTCCAAAATCATTGTGACTGTAAACATAGCCACAACTAACTGAAGAAGGGCCTTGCAGTACAAAGTCAAAAGACAATAAAATAGCAAAATCAAAGGTCAAACAAAAATAGCTATATAATGAATTATTAATTCATTGTTAAAAATATCTAGAATTAAATACTGAATTTATATTCAGTGTTTATTATTAAGTTTATGATTAGACAAAGGTCAGTGACACTCATCACTGGGTGAAAAAAACAAACCGAGTACTAAGAAAACAATACAGAAACAAAAGAGGATTTTTAAATGTGTTTTTTATATACATATTTGATATTTACAGTATAACTCCATGATACAGCTGCATCTGCATCTGGTGTGTAATATTTGTCCTCCTTCAAAACCCTCTTTTCTCCCCAAAATCTCAGGAAAAAAGTCTACAGCCACACTGGGAAACAATTTTAAAAACAATCTTCCGGCATCTCTTTTCTCTCATGTAGAGAAATTCTTACTTCTCTAATTCAAAATGACATATATAACTTTAATAGATGGCTTTCTGAATAGACAGAGGTCTAAAAAACCTAAATATAAATACTTTCTCACTAAGACTCACCAAAACCCATGATGAATTAATAGAGTCCAACTTCTGTTTTCTCAAAATGATTACAGAAGAGATCATACTAAAGATACCACATTCCAGGGAAAAAATGAAAAAAAGAAACATTTTCTTTCTTTCTGCTAAATATTCCCTCTTTTGCAATACATTTAGCCTTCTATTATGCAGAGATACTAGTTTTTGCACACATCTCTGACAAAGGGACTGGAATAAGCAGTGATCTGCAAACTAATTTATATTAGCTTGTCACCATTAACAAGCTCAAAAATAAAGACAGCTAAATGTGCTTGTGCAGAGACTTCCTAAATGCAAGAGAGCCCAACATCAGCCAGACACACACTTACCATTTCCGACTGACCGTAGCAGTAGCTCTACTAATCAGCGAGATGAATGGATACGCAGTCTGTCAGAAAAGGGAACAAAGACCTGTGGCTACAGGCGAAAAGCTCCCTGCTCACTGAGCTAGGATGCTTCATTTGCATTATTCGAAGCAAAACAGCTCTTGTCAGGAGGTTTTTGACCACCCATTCTCTTTTATTTCACAGTGGAATTAGGTGATATTATCTATAGCTAATTGTTTGGATTCTTAGAACAGGCTGAGCAAGCAGTAACATAGGCTGGGCCACATTGGTTTAATACAGCTTTGGAAAACAGAAGGCTAGATCATCACCCTACTCACATCCGCAGCATTAAACAAACCCCTGTCCTTTTGGTCAGAGTGCCATGTCAGCCTCTTCAAGGAAAGACTGCATCCAGGAGGATCAGACTCAGCATTAGAACTTAAGCTTTCTAGAGCTGCCAGACCACTGGTTCTACATCCCCAGGTGGACAAGCACTCTTCTGCTTTCAGAGGAAACAGCTCAGTTTATGTACTAGCATGAGATAGCGGTAGTAGAGAACTTGCTAGACATCCTGCTGTATTTACCTCAGCTCTGCAAGCTCACTGCTTAACAACTCTGCCAATTTCTGGCTCATTTGTACCCATGAGAAGAGTTGTCCCCATTTCTCTGCGGCATTTAAATGAGTTTATGGGGTAAAAACATAGTGGAGGCTATCAGGTATCACTCTGAAGTCACATCTATTTAACATGTGCATGTATACGTTTACCCCTTCCCTGTATCAGGCCAAAGAAAAGGAAATCGTTTCTGATTTGAGGACGTCAAACCTCCCCCATGCATCACGCTTCATACTGGGCTTGCCTGTGGCACGTGTGCTCAGCTTGGCCAAAAGACAGCACGAGGGTAACGAGGAATTTACTGGAGAACAAAACCAAGCCAACAACTGTAGCTCAAGAGGCACAAGAGAAAGGGCCCATCTCTTCCAGCAGCACTGTCACTCCAGGAGGCAATCACTGCTGCTCTGCTGTTCCAACACACCTATTCTCATACTCATTTCAGGGTACATACTGTAAAATCCAAGAAACCCCGTTAATCCCATCTATTCAAGAGCAAAGGGGTAAAAGCCATGCAAAACACTGGTATGTCCTTGATCAGGCTGTCATCTAAGAGCTGAGAGCACCATGTCTCCAGGACTAATTCCTGCCTAGTTGAAACTGAGGGGTACAGGGAAAGCTGAGCTTTGCAAGAAGCCATGGGCTTCCTTGGTATTTAAGGACCATCAAACTTCATACTCCATTGTATTTTTATCTCTTGGAACATAAATTTTAAGTAGTCACTTAAAAGCTGCATCCAGCTGATTTTTACCAGAAATCATCCCCATCCTAAATTTCTGAAAGTCAGAATCCACCTTCCAGGTCTCAGAAATAATCACCATCCCCTACCGAAGAGCACATCAGCATCTATCTGAATACTCCCTAGAAATGGCAGATGGAGAACATTACATGAATTTATCTTCTAAAGGGATAGGCTCTGATTATGTCCTAACATTCAAAGTTCTTATGGCCTGTGGCATTTGGGAGCTGTATTTCAGTGCTCATAGAACAGAGCTCCACAGAAATGACAACTACACCAATGGGAAAACCACCTAGTTGTACTAGGAGTTATGAACACAAGTCAAAGATTTTTTTGTTATTTGAAATAGAAAGAAGAAATCACCTACGTGCAAAGTACAGGCGACAGGTCTTTTTCTTGTATATTTATGTGTAATACTAACACTTCACAGGTGCTTAAATCTCTCCCCCCCTCTTAAGTTTCTACTTTTTCTTGCTTGGCCTGTATATATTAAATGTACCTTGTAATGCAGGAAATGCTGCCAAATGTTTCCCCAGGAAAAATACTAGGGTAGTAAAGGTTCACAAGAAGAAATCTTGTGAACAAACCAGATGTCAACATATTTGAATGAAAACAGGCATAATCTATGTGAAATACAAAAACTGGAATTTCTCTGGGGGGACAAAAAGGCATCCTTCCAGTTAAGTCCATTAATAGGAAACCTTGGCTGCTGAGTAAATCAAACAATTTAGCTTTCCAAAAGGAAACATTACCATTGTTAGAGACTTTCTTAGCCTGTCTATTCGGGAGTGCCATGTTTCAGGCATTCAGAGCATAAAGCAATGACAACAATGCAGAGTCACATGAAGTTGTTCCATGCCAGCTGTGTAAGCTTCCTGAAATTTCAGTCACCTAAAGGTCAAGAACTTGGGGTACTGTGCATATGAGGCCTTTGAGAAATTATTTGGACTTCAAGCGCCGGTAAGATTTTCCTTGTGGCTCATTACAAAGCTAACACTTGACTGATTTCCTTGGCAATGTGACATGTTTTCCACATATGTTCTGCTGTGCAGGAAATGCATTTGGTCTTTTCTGCTGGTTTTGGAACCAAGAAGCTCTCTCATATAGGAAAAACGTTATGGGGGTATGATGGACTACAGAAATTTCTGATGTTACCAACACAAACCAGATCATTTGTAACCATCCTGACTCGAGAAGCTATCTACTTTGAAAGTTATTTAAAAAATAATCACAATTTGGATTTTCAACTCCTATTTTAAATTAAAAAATTGAAGTCATCTATCCTGAAAATATCAAGGATTTGGAAAATGGTATTTTGCCAAGCTTAATCCTAATGTGCTCAGTTTTAAACAAGCATGCATAACCCAGCAAAATGTAGCCTCTGGCTTAAAAACAATCCTGTATTAAAGCCATAGGTAATCTGTCTTACATAATGCTATTTGCATTTTGTAAATCCTGTTAAAAATACTTGTGACATCAAATCAATGTCTTCTAATCACAAATGCAACATCCAAACCAGGAACCATGTAGTAGACCTCGTTTGGGGCTTTGTCTTTATTTTATGAATAGTTCTTGTAGCATTTGTGGTATACATAAACAGTGCAGTAGAAATATTAATTAAATTAGAGAATTATCATCATTTATCCTTGAAAATTAAACTAGAGACTAATGTTCCAGTCTGGTGAATTACTCACATCCATGGGATGGGATGGTAACACAAAGTTTTGCCACTAATAAAACAGGTTATGATTTTATGGTAGAAAGTTAGTATTAAACCTTTTGCTAACCCACTTTATCCCACTTAAATTTTGAACAACAATACAGTTTGTAGCATGCAAAAAGTCCCAGAATGAAGGCAGATACCCAAGTACACTCCACAGGTCCCAACTCAGCCTTAGAAGCTCCCAGAGTCTACTCCATTCCCCCAGCTGTGTACACAGCACATATTCTGGGTAGACAAACACTTATCTTTGGTTTAACACTCTACAACTTTCTAAGTCAACGTGACTGAGCACCTGAAATCTGCAAGAGTCTGTTGAAGAACTGCAAAACTCAGATGTGATGGGGATCACAACTCCTGACAAACAGAAACAGTGATAATCCTGCCACTTCTTCACCAGCAAGGTAGCCAGAGCGCATACTTAAGGATGGGAGATCCAACTTCAAGCTCCACATGAGAAGAGCTGACTGAACAGGGCTGCTGATGGTTTATTACAGAATACAGGCTCATTGGAGAGTATAATTTGGCATACGATCTCTGCCAGCCATTCGTTCCCTGTTGGACAGGGGCTCAGGGAAGATGGAAACTTTCATGTAGCATGCTCTGGGTCCTGGCAGTTAGAAGGAGCCCAGAAAAAAAAAAAACAAACCAAAACAAAAAAACCCCAACAAACCAACCAACCAACCAACCAAAGAAACCCAACCAAGCAACCAAACAAAAACAAAACATAAAAAAACCCCAAAACAAAACAAAAAAAACCCCAACAACAAAAACCAACAAAAACCAACAAAAAAACTAAAAAAAAAGAACCAAACAACCCCCCCTCCAAAAAAAACCAACCAAACAAAAAAAACCAACCCGCACTGGGAAAAAAAAAAAGCAGTCTTTCTTCCAGTACTCTGAAATGTCTGTCCACAGAAGAACTACAATCAGACTTGTTCTGAAATGGACAGAAGACAACAGAATAATCAGACAGTAGCTAAGGTTGGAAGGGTTTTCTACAAGTCACCTAGTTTAAACATTTGTCTCCCACTCTGTTCAGCACAGGAACAAATTCAAAGTTACATACAATATCCCAATGATTCCTTAATGCTTTTAAGGGAAGGCAGACAAGGATTTCATTGGACTGGTCTTCAGAGAGTTCCTGTTTTTCAACACAATGCAAAATGCTAAAAACAAAGTTTTGTTGTGCAGTTCTACCCTATACCAAATAGTTCAGACTCTGGAACAACTGAGTCTAAGTTATGAAGACAGGACTCCACTCTTACGATGCATAAACACACAGTGAACACTGTGTTTACAAATATGTTCAATTACTATACTAACATTATCAGAAGGATATCCTAGAGAAGTCCAATAGGGTTCCAAGCCCTGAGCTTGTTTAGTTTAGTCTAATGTTCCCTTTAAATTTGCAGATACCAGCGCTGCATGTCCTACCAAGTCTGGAATACACTTACCATAACAAGCATCCCAAAGGTCTCATCTCTGACAGTACCTAAAAGCAGATGCCCGAGGGAAAAAGATACATTTGTGGCAATAACCTCCCAGCCGTCATCAACTGAAAGCTAGGAGGCCTGACGGAATTTCCCATTGCTCAACTCTACTGCTACACCACCTTGATGAAGTACTAACATTTTTACACCATGCTGTCATCAGAATAAAGACATCCAAATTCAGAATCTGTAGTATGCTGTTTGGAACATTACATGCTGTTAGTGGCAATGCTGTAAAGTTAGCAATTAACACTAGCACAGAAACTACTTAAAACATAGTGTGTTTCCAGGAAGACAGCACAATACGATAAAATTTTTCCAGAAACTTTGTAAAATGTGCATCAGTTCCTTTATCCTGATTTTACTACCAAATTATGGTCTAAACCAATATACTTTTTATTGTGGTAAAATATACAGAATTTATAATTGTGGAGTAAAATAAAATTAACTTCAAGGCACTGTACAATCACCAAGTATCAGGGCTGTGTCTGTGTGCACACCCAGCACACTTTACAAGCCTCCAGCACGGACCAGGAACTGTTCAACTGAAATATCTCAAATCAGTCCCTTGTTGCATTTGCACAGCATGATGACTGAATAAACTCTCACCTGCCTTTATAACAAGGCAGCTGGTAAACAGAACCTCTTCAGCTGGGAATAATGGACAGTCCCTGAAGTTTCCCTAGGCAGCTCCAGCTGTGCACAGGCCAACTGGAGTTGCTTGCAAGCATGAGCAGCATCTGACATCGAGAATCCAGCACTCTCAGAGACTCCCTGAGGCAGCTGAAACTGTTCCTATTTACATAGCAATCTCCTGTCTATAACCAAGACAGCCAGGAAATAAAAGTTCGTACAGAGCTTACTGCAAACTGGAAGAAACAGATCGTGCATAATCAGCAGAAAATATTTTGTGGAGTCTCATTTAATCCAGATGAAGAGACTGCCATCACCATCTGGTAAAGGACCATCAGACCCTATCCAAGAGATTAGATTCCCCCATAAGCATTACTAAACACAACAGAAACCAGTCAATTACTTTTCCCATTCACTCTTTAAACAAACAGCTGTCTGACCATGCAACAATATTGAGAAAGTTATTTGGAGACAAGGGATTACATTGTCTTTTTCAAGGAAACACTATGGTCATCTCACACAATTTGTCAAAGACTAGTTCATCTGCATCTGTGTTGCTTCCTTAATGGTTTCCAAATTAAGGTTTTTGGCACAGTACCTAGAAATATTTGTTTTATCAAAGGTGCACTGAACTAAATGACAGAAAATTCAAAAAGCCCAATTTGAGCTTCAGATCAATCCTAGAAGCATTATTTCCATTTTACATAGACAGTAGACCAGATAAAAGCCAGAAACATGGAGACATTTCCATGTAATCTTAAAATAATGACACCAGATGGAAAAATGGAACTCAACACATTTCTCACACATTTTTCTCAAGTAGTTGAAATAAATTCACTGTATAACCAATGTTCCTGCAAGTACTTTAAAATACTACCCGGACAGGATCAGAACAGTATTTCCCAAGTGAAGGTTGCACCTACCATTCACATTTCAGGTTCTCAGTCAGTCCAAGTGTGATCAACTTCACAACTCTGGCTTCTCAAAAAACCCAGCCACTACAGAAAAGTTTGTTTTTATTTTGATTTCTTTATACACACTGTTAGGTGACTCCAACAGTTTTCATATTCCTTAAAGATCAGACCTGTATACCATGACTGCTTTGAATCGACAGTGATGAGCAGCAGTAATCTCAAACACAGGTCACGCCTTAGCACCAGCTGGGAACCAGTGCTGATGTGCACAGCACAGTCATCGCCTCAGAAGGTGCTATTCCCACCCTCATTTCCTCCCCTAAAAGCATAGTTTTATTTCAATTATCCAAGGCAGTAAAGGGGTCAGATAATTATTAAAAGGGGAAAAAAATCCAGAGGAATAACACATGCATACATATAGTAAGTTACAGAAGAACACTCAGCAGTGGAACTGATATCAAGGAGGTCAGTTGTACTGCTGACTATGAACGGACACAAATCCCTTCACTAATAATGACCTCAGATCAGACAGCACAGCATAAAAAGTAATTCTCCTGCTCTCTAAGTTTGCTCACAAGAAGTCAATTTGGGCACTTCTACATTTGTAACATAGTTAATACACAATAAACAGTTAATACACAGCCTGAAAAATCAACAGAAATAACCTAAGCAGAAATCACAGCTTGGACAATCAACAGAATTACATATAACGGAAAGCTATTTATTTAAAACTACTGTATGATGACACTTCTAATGATTACAACTTGCCAGTGCAACACTAAAACCACTATCAGTTCCTGGAACAGTTGACTGGATGTGTAAGGGATGCTCCATTCACACACATGCACCCTGCTTCAAAGTATAAGGAAAATGAATGAAATCTCAAAATTCACCACCTTTTGTAATCAAGCTTTGTATCGAAGCAATAACTTCATTACAATAGAGTATCATCCAATCGTGCTGAAGTCAGTGAGGATAATCTGGCCATGCTGGTTCCCCAAACTCCACTCTCCATATTAGTGGCAGCACCCTCAGCCATCTGCAGGATATTAGATTTTCTTTACAGCACAATTGTTAGCTTTCCAGTACTGAAGCACTATTCAGAATTAAAGTAGTTTGATCTAAATCTAAGTTTTCCTTTCCACACCCCCAATAAGATGAATCAACTCAAATGCAGCTTCATTAACAGCAAAGGAAACTTTTGGTGAGCAAGGTATGCTACATGAAGTGCTTCTGAAAGGGGAATACTTTATGCTAACCATGTCCTACACATGATTTTTAACCTGTGGTTAAAACAGTAACATAATTTACCAATACGAATATATTTAGTGGAGCAAGCTTTAATATTCTTGAAAAACATAAGTACTAAAAAACTGTACTGCATAGTACCTGCCAATTGTGTCTAGAAGCTGCAATCACACATTACAATCTCATTAGGACTTGTAATGTATGGATAGACAGTCACAGCCTCAGAGAACACACAGAAATTCGCAAAATAATTTTATATGAAAACTCAGAATTCATTAGACATTAGATAACAAGGGTTTTAAGACACTTCAAAGTCTGACTGTCTGATTATAATAAAGTATGTAAGCCTTCTTAAAAGGAAACTGTAAGTTTTGTTTTACATTTCTGTGCCTACTAACACAGAATTGCACTCAAAGTAAGATTTACATACTAATTACTTGCCTATGCCTGAATAGCAGGTATTTAAAAATCTATCACTGGATGGTAGAAACAGCAATGAAGGGATAAAGAAGAAAAGGGAGTAAAAAATGTTGCTCTTCTGGGTCCTACTTACAGACTTGCAAGTGTTTCATTTTGAGCTCTGCTCAAGTCTTTGTGAGAGGATTAGTGTTAGGAAATTGAATTATGTTGCCAAAGGTTGAGTTACATTTTCAGGTCTATTCAAAAAGTGATGGGTTGGTGTTACTTACTTAGTGTTACAAACATACTTAGTGTTAAAAATTATCAGTAGCTCTATTTCTTATAGGTAATACTTGAATGGCAATATATTGAAAAGTAATAAAATGTTTTAAATTTCAAGTCATATTTCAAGGCTGACACAGTATCAGTTCACTTCCTTCTTTCATTAATTATAAAACTACATTAATAGTAAAACTGGGGGGAATTACTGTAATTATAATCAAACAATGAATTATTAAATGAAATTTCCTAATTCCACTAATCTGAATTCTATTTCTGAAAAAATAAAAAATTAAAATAATGCACTAGCTCACCATAGTGAATTATAAATTATTTCCTGCAGCCATAGATTTTTATCTTTGATTAAAAAAAGCAAATATTCACCTATTTTAAAATATACTTTCAGAAACACATTTCACTTCATCCTTTACCATCCAGGATAATCCAGGCACTCAACTTCAGGGATCAGCATTATTCTGCATCTCCAGAGAAATATGTTCTTCTACTATTTTGCAATTTGCATTTCAGTGTTCTGTCACAACGCAGATCTGTGTAGAGTAATCACTGGAGCACAGATCAAGGCACCTTTACTGAAAGGTCATTTTTCCACTTGTGAGCAGCAAGTAAAGGAACAGATGTGCAGTCTTTATGAGAAGCATCTTACAAATTATCTTTTTGAACTTTTTTTTTAACTTAACTCTTCACATAATTCAGGCAATACTTCAGAGTTATGAGCATCACTGACTAAAACTACAGCTTGATATCTTGTTTTAGTAAACAAGAAATCATAGCTCTATTCTGTTAGTACCTATTTGTATGTAATTAAATAGACCTCTTTGCTCTGTCTCCTCTCACTTTATCGTCTAATTTTCTTTGGGTTTCAGCACTTTCTTGTTCTTTTCTCTTCTATTCCAATAAATATGTCTTTCCATTGACAGTCAAACCAGGAAGCTACCTAGTTAGCAATTTGAACTTTCCCATCTATAATAATAAAAATAATGGTATTCATTTACCTTGCTGTCATGAGTATGGTTAGCAACTGCTAGGCTGTCTTTCTATATAATCTCAGTTAAACTAAGCAGGTAGAGGAATTCACAGAAATGTCTGACTCTTTCAGGGCAGCTTTACCTCAGAAAAGAAAACACACATAAATGTCTGTATAACATAATGTACACAAAGACTAATCTTCCTACTAATATGAACTTTTGCTTTAGGCCTGGCAGCCACTTAACTCCCAACAGATTGTGACGTTGCAGATGTTCTCAGCAATAGCATTTCTCTCACTGTATCTAAGGGAGAGAATTGAGCCCCTGGAGAGAGCTATCAAGTTTCATAACTTTAGCCAATTTTTTTTTTTTAAAGAGGTGCAAAAATCACCCAATTGTTAACTGCAACTCTGGTTTCATTTCTAGGTGTTTCTAGGCTTCTAGATATGGGGGGCAAAAATGCTGGGGCACATTATTCAAGTGAATGATTTATCAAGATTTGTATATTCATAGTTAATTCCCATGATACTCTTTCAAGTGCCTGATCCTGTCAATTCTGCTAGCACATTTTCCTGGATGTGATAAGAAACCTACTCCCATATTTCAATGCCAAGAGGGTGAGAAGGTTGTGAATTACATGAAACTCCAGTAGTAACTTGGAGAAATTCCTCCAGATAAAGTTTTGGGGGTGATATCTGCAAATCATCTTACAAAGGACCTCTCCAGAAATCCTGCTACTAACGGGCACTGTGCCTGCTGGAAATGACAGAGGGGAGATTGGAAATCTGGGGCAGCATTTAAGGCCGTTTTGATGATGCTTCATTCCAGCATAACTGGTAGAGTTGAGACCCCCAGAAACCAACCAAAGCTTTTAAGACATAATTGTAAAGAATACTGAGGCTTCGAAACAATGGGGTAAAGGCTTTTCTTTCTGCACAAAACCAGTCTAAGTTTTAGTAGAAAACAATTCAAAGAAGAGACAATGTCACTGTAACCTGAGGCACTGCATGAGCAGTAAAACACAAAACATGACTTGCTTTAATTAAAACACCTACATTCCTATCAAGCAAGCTAAATAAAAATTATTAGACATCATCTTTCACTAAAAGCTACACTACAGTCTTTCTGAAAAAGGCTACTTTATTGAAGCATTTAATTTTAGGCCCATAACATTAAATAATTTCCATAATACTCTGAAGAGCAAAATTAAGAAGTTTAAAGGACATAAATGTTATTAATAAAAGTATATGCAAATCCTGGGGTATATCTGGAAAAACATGAAATTTAATTCAGACAGATTCCTTATTCTTTTAACTATAAGGGAGAAACTATTGAGAAAGGAGTGTACTTTTAATTTTCAAATTAAAAACTGCTTGAATTAAAATTATTGGCCTCAATATAAAGGCAAATGAGTTAATTTTAAGAACTCATTATTTACAGGTCAAACCACATGATCTAATGAACTACTCTGACTTCCACTGTAGAAATACAAAACCTCAGGTGAGTTTCAAGCAGATGTATTTACTTTCATCTTAAACACTAAACAGTATTATATTTCTATCAATGTATGAAATTTTGTGCATTTTTACAGTGTTATTTATTCAGTCATTATCTCACTGCATTTTTACAGGCATAGACTCCTTTCCAAGGATTTTGGGTTGGAGTCATTAAACAATGTGTCTGCCCTCTGGTGGTCACACTCCTCTTTTTATGTGTTCCAACATTT
Source organism: Acanthiza pusilla (assembly GCA_036630365.1). Taxonomy (NCBI): domain Eukaryota; kingdom Metazoa; phylum Chordata; class Aves; order Passeriformes; family Acanthizidae; genus Acanthiza; species Acanthiza pusilla. The sequence goes on from JAXCHO010000079.1 coordinate 25,861,581, forward strand.
TTATCTCTTTTTAAGTTAAAAATGCACTTTATACAAATACCACCTACAAGGTCTAATAGATATTGAGCTTTTTAGTCACCTTGGACTGGCTTGCTTTCCAGTTATGCAATTGCCTATGTTTCAACTTTATAATGCAAAAATAGCTCACATATAAGTGAACACATTCCTTGTTTTGTCCCTGTGTAGAACCAAGTTTAGATACAAATTTTAAAGCATTCCAACTATAGAAAAGCAAAAAACGCCTGAAATTTCAATTTATATTGAGATTATAAATTTGGTGTTGTCTGGGAAAGATGTTACATCTCATAATACGTTGAAATGTTGGCTACTAGACTCCAGGGTCCATTAATACATTAAATTCTTCTGAGGGAAAACATGGATATTTAAAAGACTGTTTGCACATTGAAGGTGTCACAGCTGCACTGTATAGAAACTTCAATAAATACACAATCATCCCAGCAGGCAAAAGGCAAACCAAGGTACACACAACTCCAATACAAACGGTGAGTTCCTTCACAAGCCCAAAGTTGTCCCAAACACCCTTGTAGCACCACCTAGACTGAGTTGCAGCAATAGTGATAATAGTTCCTATCTGCCTCTATGCCGTAATCAAACCTAGGCCGAGGGAATAATAATGACACCTGCATCAGAAAGCAAAGCCTGGAATACATGGATTATCTGTAAGAGCCTCAAGAACATAGCACAGAACCATAGAAACACCATGTTAGAAGAGGTTTTCAAGGACCACCTGGTTCAGCCTTTCTTGGCAACAGCACAGTCTAGACAAGATGGCCCAACAGTCTGTCCAGCTGCATCTTAAAAGTTTTGGGGAATGAGCCACCTCCCTGGGGAGATTATTCCAATGGCTGAATGTTCTCATTGTAAAAAACTTTCCTCCTGTGTCCAATCAGAATCTCCCCAAGAGTAACTTGCACCCATTGCCCTTCATCTTTTCCACGTGACTCCGTGAAAAGGGAGTTTCCATCTTCTTTGTAGCCACCGTTTAATACTGGAATATGGTGCTAAGGTCTCCCCCAAAGCCTTCTCTTCTCAAGGCTGAACAAACCCTGTTCTCTCAGCCTTTCCTCACACAGCACTTTGCAGTCCTTGCACCATTTTTGTGGCTCTTCTCTGGTCCTCTCCAGCCCATCCACATCTTCCTTGTGCAACGGGGACCAAAACTGAACACAGTATTCCAGGTGTGGCCTGACAAGCATCGATATCCTCCTTCCACCTTCATTGCGAAGATATTCCCTATCTTTGGCTGTCTCTGAACTTCACTATAAATAAACAAATATGCCGGCAAATGGAAGTAGGAATCTTTTATATTTGATTAAAAAGACCATATCTCTGGTCACAAGGCCTCTTCTCTTCAAGACTTATAGACTTGATCACTGCAAAACTGAAATGATTTCTTCTCACTCCAGAGAAAGCAACAACTTCCTCAAAACATGACAAGACTCTACAACATGTCACGATACTGGCTCCGGCTTTTAGTGCTACTCAGAACTCAGTGTATTATGCAGAAAAAGGATTGTCATCATGTCCTGAAACTATTTAACATCACCAACAAACCCAGAACACACTGCAACCATGAAATTATTCATAAATGAAAGTGCTCGCTATCCATGGAGAGAACACAGCTCTTCACAACAGCTGGACCAGAACACAAAACCTACAGTTCCAAGACTCAAGAATGCCTAGAGGCCTCAGTTTATTCAGCATTGCATGCAAAAACTCCATTTTTGTTGTCTTCTCTTTAAATGCAGAGTCCCCTCTTGTAAACTTACTCAAATCCTGTATAATTCTGAAAGGATGGGAAAGGAAAATGAATATATCTTGCTTTTCTGAGCTTCAGTAGTAATTATGTAGTCACAAGAGATAAAAAAACAGTAAAATGGCTAGCACAGCCTATCAACATCTCATCTCACCTGACGGGAAAACAAGGTTTTGATTTTTTGCCGCCATGTAAAAAATGCAAAAAAGTATACCAAATTCAGCTGAGCTGACAATTTAAAAATTACTTCCATTTTAAAAGAGCACGAATACAAGAGGATTTAATATGGTCTTTCTTTCTCCAGAGACCCAGCGCAAGTGGTGGTGGTGGTGCTTGATGGAGGGACCCACAGATTTCCACTTACTCTAAGTGGCAGTAACAAAGCCACTAAACCTGTTTATCCCACGCAAAAAAAGAGCTGTGGCCAAGCTTACCTCTTCCTACTATCACTTGAAAAATTTAAGAAGGAAGGCCCATCAACCACCTCCTGCATTTTGATTCTCCTAGAGATATGAACAGCAGAAGGGTGGGAAACCCTACTTTTTAGTCCTTCTAAATACTGGAGAAATAGTGAAGAGAACCATCTATCTTGTTACAAAGAGTAAGTTGTGTACAAGCCTACTGAGGAACAGCACTGAATTCTAAAACACTCTTGAAAAGTGGTCCTTCTCAAGGTTTGTTTTTCCTCTTCTTTTGAATTTTGTTAATTGCTACAATATTCAGTGGGTAAGCCTTCCCTTGGCCAGCACCTGTGCTCTGGTTAGTTAACTCCATGGAATGGTTCTCCACCAGCAGAACTGTTTCCTCACTCCAAACCTGGTACAAAAGCTGACTTTTACACTCATTGATTACATACACTGCCTTTGCAAATACACAGACACACACAGAGCCCTACAGTGTTGTGACATTGTAAAGGCAATCCTTTACATGAACCCTCAGAATCATGTTGGACAAACAGAGCAGCATTGAAAACACAGAAAAAAGGAATTCTGCTGTCAGAGGCACAGACCAGAAAAAGACAATCTCTACTCCTGCATAAACACTGTCAGCTCCTCACTTAGGTAACAGTCTAAAGGAAAATGGTATGTTAATATTTTGGGTGTCTGTCTGGAAAAAGCTAATTAGTGGCCAAAGACCAACTCACACAACCAGGAAGTTATGGATCAGCTTTTGTCTTCCTCAAACAAGCTGTTGAACAGCAACAATTACATACTTTAAACCCGAGGAAATTAAAAGGTCATGTATATCTACTGGTGCAGACAAAGTATTAGGGCAACTTGATTCCCACTGGGATGCATCCAAATTCAGCAGTCTTACATGAGTATTTACAGAATTTAGAGAGACTACATCTGTACCAATTCTGTCTGATGTAACTGACAATTTAGACAGCTAGTTCCTTTTTAATGAGGCTGTTTTTTAAAGTTATCACATCCTCATAGCTTGAACTAGCCTTTTTTTCCTCTCTTGGCTATTTTTATGCATCTGAGATGCTCTGCATCAAACGCTGCTTTTTTTAATATAAAGTTTAGTTGCTTAAAGTAGAATGGGGGTACTGTGAGCTCTTACAGAAACATTTTATAATTCAAGCTGTTATGCTTCCATACTAAAAAGTTAACAAGGGGAAAGCTGTAATCACATTATGAATTGAGCCATTTCAAAACCAAAACAGTGTAGGAAAACAGTGTATTCACAAAATGAATACCAAGATACATCCCAATTCACACAGCAAACAAAAAAAAATTGAAAGCTTCTTAACAACAGTTAATAGAGGATCCAGATGAACATTTCTGTACTTATTCAACATTTACTAGAAGGGAAAAGCTAAAGATCAATCCAGAGGAGTATTTGCAATGCAATTAGGCTAGACAAGTAAGTCTGAATGTATGCCAGCTGCAGGGGTCTGCCCTTAATTCACACAATCAAATGTCTAGTGTGTCGCACAGTCTAGCATCAGTATCTCCAGTATTAAAAGTCTCATCAGATATGCACTTGTTTACTGAGCGTCTAATCAGGGTCTGAGCACATATCTAGCTGTATCTTCTAGCAGTCTATATGCCAGTCCATCACCATCTGTCAGTTAAAGCTCCCACAGACAGAAAAAAAATCAATTCAAACAAATGTGTACAGCGCTCAAACTAAGCTATCATTCACATTTCAATATAAGACTTGAATTCCTTTTCAGTGTTCTTCAACTTTGACCCAGCTCTACCCCCTCCTTCACTGAAAAGGGCAAAGACAACAGCCCAGCAAGTGGGACAGGCAAAACAGACCTCCTTTGTTCACTTTTTCCCTTTCAGTTTTCTATTGAGGTAAATAACTGAAAGCTCAGCCAGCCTCCAGTAGCTCAGAAGAAAGCAATATAGCTAGCTTGCAACTATCCTTTCCTGGTTAACAAACTGCAGGACAAAACTTACGGTTCATCATGTTAATCTTATTATTAGAGATTAACTCTTTACAAATTCCCTTAATATTACATTTATGAGACAGTATTCATAAATGAAGAAGTTGCAATGTCTTTAATACTGAACTGAAGAGGCAATACACACACCAATTTAAAATGCAACAAATTATCACTGCAGAGAAAGTATAAGGGAATTTTTAAAATACTATCAGCCCACTCAGGAAGGCAAAATCAAATTCATTGCATATTGCCCAACACACAACCTCCTACATGATTCCCTCAGCTTTCCTTACCAAGATACACTTTCCTCTGTATGACTTCTCATTTTATCAACTCTGTTCATAAAACATGAAAAAATGAACAAGTCCAGTGAAAACTGAACAGCACAATTTTACTGTACTATTTCAATATAAAGGAAGTTAAGTAATCACAATTCAAGGTGATTTGAGACAAACTAATAAAAGTACAGAATAACAGCAATTTCACAGGCACAGAAAAAACAGATTTAATTTTTAGGCTGATTGAGCTATTTGTGCTGTGCAATAACCTATTAAAAAAATGCCAAACCCCTAGTGTATTCAATATCTTTTATGTCCAGCTACCATGGCAAGTCATTTCCTTAAAGCAGGAAGAATGGGCATGCATTACCTTTTCCTGACTTGAAATCAGAATCCTCAAAACAATAAACTCTGACAGTTAGAGAGACATCTCATTATCCCCAGGAAACTCTTAACTTGGTCACTAAAGCTTCTGCTGTCACTTCTTTGAGCACCAGAAAGAAACACCACAGTGCAACAAGCTAGCAGGAGGTATCAGTATGCACCACTGGATTTGTCATTTCATTTTCTGAAAATAAAGACCATTTAAAATAGCTGAATTTTCTTATTACAGCCCTTTTATCAAACAAGATATAGTATATCTGATAAACAATACACTTTCTCCAAGAAGAAAAGGAACAGTAACTAAGGCTCAGATTTTGGTGATCTAATTCACCTCGAACATTATTACTTTTGAATAATTTTCTGTGGCCAGTAACACTAATGACAGAACTAAGATGCTAATGATTAGTTGTGGATTTATCCATGAGTTGTGGATTTATCTGTGAGTTGTGAAGAGGGTTTTAGCTCCATCCTTAGCACCAGCTGGTATATACAACCCCACCATCCAATGTGGTCACACAGCTGTACACTTTGCCTTTAGCTACACTGCCTTCGCACAACCCAGAATGGGAATTCATTCAATGGATCCCAATATCTGTCATCACCAGCAGCTTTCTGGGTTTGTTTCTTTACATTCAATATTCTCAGAATGTAACACTTTCCCAGTTCTATACTGATATAGTCTGACAGCTAATTTTAGACACCCAAGAGAATTTCAAAGTACTTTGAAATTCAAATAAGTAACTTTCACAGACTTCGGCATCAAACTCTTTAGCAGCTCTGGTCGCTTGCATTGCGATTTCTATTCAAAACTAAACAAATGCCTGAGGTGTATTCACACAAATGATAACATCAAACACATTAGACAAATATTAAAAAGATGCTGCACCTGCAAGTCAGTTTTCTGATTTCTAGGTCCTTTGAGCTATGTAACACTAAACTATCCTTCTCTTTCCAGCTGATATCCTTTGCCAAAGAACAGCAGCAAGATCCACCTCTTGCCACATAAGCTGCTCTTAAACTCAAAATACAGTCCAGATGCTTTCTGATGTCGCATAGTGATCTGTTTTATGCAGAGACCCATATAACTACTATCCATATATGATCACATCTATTACATTAAAATATGGAAGATGTTGAAATTATTAATAGTGCACCTGTTAGATATAATGAAGTTTTCACATTTCATCTACGTTTTCCAGAATATACTTAATTAAGAATCAAAATCAGACACAGAGAAAGAAAGGCAAAAAGACAGGGAACATTAGAAAAAAAGAAACCCAGGTGTTTAATACTGGCTTCTTCACTCAGTAGGAGGTTGTTTTGAATAGACACACAAAAGCTGAACCTTTACGGATAAAAGAACATCTTGTTATGATCCATAGGTTTCACTGTCGAGCTATACATCACACTTTTCATTGTTTTATCCAACTACACAGACAGCTAAGCAATAGCATTCCTTTCACATAGTACTTGCCAGTATGGAACACCCTTATTGACTGGGCTGAAGCACACTCTGGTCTTAAATATTTAAACAGCTTGGCATTTTTATTCAGGTACTGTTTACACTTAGACTCCGAAGCCTTGGTTTAAACACATTTCAGACATCAAAACTAACACATCTATGCTGAAGACCTCAGCCACAGCTGAAGGTTTGGTTAATTATTAGTTTATAAGCAAAGAGACAAGTGCATTCGCTGCCCAGACTTCACCGCGATATTCTGCATTAATCGCCATCAAGAAGCAAAACAAGGGAAAACACGAAAAGCCCGCGATTCAGACACATTGTAGCTATTTTACACCCGAACAAAATTGTAATTGTAAGGGGGGGAAAAAAAAAACCAACAAAAAAAGGGTGACAAATTAAAGCGCAAGAGACGAAACGCGGACCGCGGCACTTCAGCACCGACAGCTCCTTCCCCCGCACACGCCCGGCCCTCGCCCCCGCCGGGCAGCGCACGAAATGGCGACCGAGCCCGCCCGGGGATGTGGGCGCGTCGCAGCCGCGGAGCGACTCCGCCCGGCCCGCCCGGCCCCGACCCGCCCGCCCCGGGAGCTGCCACCGGCCGCCGCCGCAACAAAGCCCCGCAGCGGCCGCCGCGGCACCGGGCGGGCTCACCGGGTGCCTCCTCGCCCGCCCCGTCGGAGCAGCCCCGGCACCCGCGGAGGACGGCTTGCTCCTCGCCGTCGGGGCGGCGGAGCAGGGCGATGTGACACCGGCAGCACGGGGGGGATGTGGCACCGGCGGTGCGGGGGAATGTGACAGCGGCGGTGCGGCGGGATGTGACACGGGCGCGACGGCGGGCGCGGCACCTCCCGCAGCGTGATGCGCGGCGAGGTGACAGAGACGGCCAGGTCGGTACTCACGGGAAGGTGCGGCCCCTCCGCTCGGGGAGAAGAGGGTCAAGGGGGTACCCGCGCTCTTCCTCCTGCTGCTCCTGCTGCTGCCGGCTCGGCAGCCTGGCGAGAAGAGCCGCGGCGAGCGCGCTCCCGTGCAGTCCCCTCCCCACGGCCCCCGCCCCCGCCGCGCCGCGGGGAAGGCGCGCTCCCGCGGGGGGCGGGGAAGGCGCGCGCGTCTGCGCGAGCCGCGCCGGAGCGGGCGCGCGCGCGGCGCGGGGGCCGGGGCGGGGCCGGGGCGGGGCGCGGGTCCCTCGCACCTGAGGGGGCGCGGGCCGCCTCCATCTTGGGCATCCCTGCCTACCTCCGTCTTTCGCTCCATCCCTCCGCCACCCCGGTTAAAACCGTGGTGGCATCGCCATCGTGCCACCGCTCAGGGGCTCCCGGACCGACCGGGTGACCGGCCCGGCCCTGAGCCTCCCCAGCAGCGCGGGTCCCGGCAGCCCCCGGGGCCCCTCCTGTGCCCTCCCCCGGCCGGGGACTGCCGGGCGCTATCCGGGCAACCCCCAGAGCTGCCCCCCCGGCGAGGGTGGCGTTTTAAATAGCCGCATTATTTTAGCCCGGCAGTGCCCCTCTAAATAGATGGTTTCAGCGAGTTCCCAAACTGGAGACAAGGATATTATTTTACACTCGAGAATTGTCCTGTTGAACTCGTTAAATTTACAGTTCACAAGTTCACGAAGGCGGGCGCTTGGATGCGATCCCTCAAAGGGGAGCTCTGGGTGACACCATTTGGAGAAGAGTCGGGAATGGGGCTTATTCCAAGTAAACCTTTTTGCTGAACACACCTCTCACAGTGCTCTCTCTCCTTCGTTTCACATCTTGCAGTTCATTTAATGCACGACGTCAGAAATCATTTTAATGTAATTTTGAGGCTTCCGTGGGCTGTGCTCAGTATTGCTCAAAATTAATCCAGCTATACATTTTACACGTAGTAAATGTGATTAACTGCTGCTGCTGAACTTGCGTTTGGATCAGCTGCTGTAGGAATAGCCTTTTGTTGCAAGGTGGCGACTTTTGTAGTGGTTAACTATTATGCATTTCAGGGAACAGCTCTCAAGGTGAACTCCACGGTGATAACTTAATAGTGCAAAACACAATGCTTAAGGCAAGCAAATATCCCTTACCCTGCATCGCTGCAGAAACCACATTACGGCTGGCAAGTTAAATCTGAACATCTGACCTTCTGAAAGCAACACTCGAGATGAGTTACAGATTCTATAAATCATGTAGCACATGCATCTAAATATCCAAGGGTTAAACAATAAGTCAAACGCTATTGCTTCAGCTCTGGAAATATTCAAACTCCTATCAATCTGAGGCCAGGATATTAATGTTTGAGTCCAGAATATACAAAGAAGATTAGATGAATGTGAAGAAAATCCTTTTATATAGAGAGGGAAGTGCTCCAATGTTCTTTACTTTTATTTGTTTGCTAACATTTTCTTTTTTGCTATACAGCTCCCATGTTCCCAACTGATTTATTTGACTACAAAAAGACTACAGTCTAAGTAAATATGCATCAGTGTATACACAGGTGGCCTGACAATGCTAGGGTATTGCCTGTGTTTTCTTCCATGATATTGTCTACCATCAGGAGATTGTGTAGCCACTCCTGGTTTCAAGAAAATATAGGTATAAAATGCAGAGAGAAAACTGTCTGAGAAGTTGTCTGTCTGTTTTCATCCCTGAGAGATTCCCAGGGGAACATGGTGAGCCAAACCTTCAGGAGGTAGACTGTAGAACTGCAGGATGCTTGAGGGGAAAGATTCGAGTTGAAAGTTTAACTTTGTTAAAATGTAGGATCAAAGATCTGGTTAGTATCTTAATGGCCAGCATACCATACTTTATAAACACAAAGCAGTAGGCTGTGGCAAACAATTTGGTGGAAATTAGACCACAAAAACTAAGTAAATGAAGAGATTTCACTGTTGCAGGGAGGGTGTAATAACTCTATACTAATGTAATAAACAACTCTACTGATGTATGATGAAGCTGAAGTGTTGCAGCTGGCATGATTACACCCTTATGACTCCCCTGAGAATTTGAACTCGGTATTTTTTAATATTATCTGAGATAAACAGATACGCACATTCAATAGCACAAAGTAGATCTTTGCAAATGGTGGCATACATATAATTAACAGTAAACAAGTAAATTCAAAGGTTTATACAGCTAGGAGCTATTTCTGCTGGGGATGGCATCTGCTAGTCTGGATGAGTGCTACCCATACTGACAGTAGGATGGTGGCGCCAAGCAAAAAGAGGCAGGTGAGCTTGGGGGCATAGACAACAGCAGTCATTATGATAAGCAGAAGTGGTGTGGCTGAAGGAATATTAGATTTCAGAGTTCTTCTCCGCTGCCTTGCATCTTTTCTGTAGTCATCATGCTACTTTTTGTAGCCTTTCTTCTCACTTAGCCTGCTGCAATTATATCCATGGATGGGCAGTTCCAAACATAGTGTCTTAGTCTTCTTGTTCCTTTATTACCAACACTGATTTACTTAGCTATCATCTACTGCTTTCTTCTATATTGATCTGTTGGGGTTTTTGGTAGTCTTTGTTTAGAGAAGCATTGACTGGGTACACAACAGATTTATTTGAGATACAAAATTGATTAATGGTTGCAGTATTGTGACAAAGGGAAAAAAACTATCGAAAAGTTGTCTGTGGTGGATATCAGTTGTGATCTGGATCTTGAAAAGCATTTTTAGGGAGAGGTTACAAATAAAATACGGAGAGACCTGATAAATTGGAAAAGGCTAGTGTTAGCTGAAAATAATTCTTTGGCATTTTGTTCCTAAAGCAGACATTTTAAAGGGATATAGAAAGACATCTTCGGTTGTTCATCTCACCTAACTTTAGATGTCTACTATGTGAATGTCTGCATCTGAGCTAGTCACTCTCTCCACTGAGCATAAAGGGAACCAGAAATAGGCACTTCTAGTGTATGATTCATCCAGCCTATTTTAGACGTCTACATTAGAATAAGCAAAATTGCATCCTAGAAATGCCTGTTTCTCTCCGTTGACTGTAACAGGACCAGCGGGTGTCTCATTCAGCTGTAAATGTCTACATTGCATTTACTGCTGAATGCCAGTCTGCATTTACTCAGCTGAATGCCATCCATGTGATTTTAACATGAGTTATCCCACTGTCCCACTGTTCCACTTAAGTTTTGAGGTCTTACAATGGTGAACAGAGCACAGTGTAGCCCAAAAAGTACTTTGCACAAAGTAAAAGGGTGAAGTATACTCCCCTGAATATACTGAAAGTCAATAAAATTTAGGCTAATCATATTCAGTAAATGATAGGGGCCCCCAATCAAAAATGGAACCACTTTTGAGATTAATTTTAATCTAGTTTATTTATGGGCACTTCGTACTTCTTTTGGATTTTTTTTTTTTTTATACCAGAGTAATAAAGTAAATGCACTTAACTGCTGGACTAATACTTTTCAGAAGCTAGTATTTATTTACTATAGCAGCATAAAATGAGAGTATGTCTAAGCAGAAAAGAGACCAAAGCCAAGATCAAAAGCTTAAGTGATAATGTCTAATGTTAAAAGCTGCACTGCTTGGTATACAGTAGCAAATCAGCTTTCACAGAGCACCAGACAGAGGATGTGTTTTGATGTAAAATATGTTGAGAATTAGACTAGCAAGAGGATTGTGCAGGAGAGACATTGCACAGAAGTGTTGTGATGTTCTGTCAAGAACTGAAAAATAATACTTAATTTAAGGCTTGATAGCTATTCTCTCAAAAGACAATTTGTGACTACAATTAGGTACTTCCATGCCTGATTCATGAGCTATCACCTAGGTTGCCTTTACAAGAAATCAGAGTTCTCCTGGAACCCAAGAACGCTAGCAGGCTAAGCAAAGAGCCAGTTGGAGACAGCCACATGGAAATGCCATGGTTTTAATCATGCCTGTTTAGGACTTTAAATATTAAAAGCTGGTGGCAAATACTGCCAGGGATTCACAAGACAGAAACTTCCTTCAGGAATTAGATGCTTGAATAAAAAAGTAAGGACGCAATCCTGTTCTTTGAGAAGCAGGTAGAGAGGAGAACTGTTGATGATGTTACCTGTCCCATCTTCCATTAGCTTGATCATGAGAGTGCTGATAAAGAAAGCAGGAGCTCTGGGTTCAATTGTTTCCTTCACTTAATCAACTTCAACTTCTCATGGCACACGCCTTACAAAAACATCTGAGGATGATGACAGAGTTTTCAATCCACCCTTACAGGATAGTTAAACACTGAGAGGAAGTAAGATTACACATATACAATACATCTCACACAAGCAGGAAAAGTGTAATTGATGTATTTGACTGTGTATGGGGAAACTTGAGTTTGTGCCGAGGTCTGCACATACTTCACTGTTTTTTTTGGTGTCTCTTCTGTTGTTGCTGTTGTTAGATTTATAAACTGGCCTCCCTTGTCCCCAATAGCTTGAGTGTCTAGACTGTATCTTGACTAATGATTAGAACATTCTCTCATGTGCCTACGAGTATTTAATAATTCCATGGAAAGTGAAATAACTTCAGAAGGAGAGATGAAAGCACCATTTTATTTTGGAATACTCCTTTTCTTAGCTGATAGTTGGCAAAGGCTGGAAAAGGAGTTAAGCATATGTCAAACACCCTGGACAATTCTAATCACAGGAAGACAGTACTATGAGCTTGGTTTTGTGACAAGTTTAATCAATCAGGTGGATGTGCTCTGAGAATGCTTAAGAGATCAAATTTTTCAGGTAAAAGGGAGAGATGAACTTTTTAAAACATTTGCAGATACCATCATATGCAGACACCATACTTTTGTCCATGCTCAGAAGGTGACCTCGAGGGAAATAAAGGACTATTGGAACTTTTCAGAAGCTTGAGAGAGAAAGAATTATAAAATTTGTATTTAATATCATCCCTGTCATATTAGAGAGACTGCATCTATTTTTGGCAGCTCTGTTCAACATGGTGAAATGGCTAAAGTCAATGGAAATTTGTCATTAATTTCAACAGGAACAATGTTTTAACTGATATGTAAATAAAGGAAGGAAGTCCTTCACACACAGTGGATTAAACTGTCTGCAAAGACCAAACACTTTTTGTATGCATGATTAGAGTTCACATTTTTCCATTAGAGAGGTTGGCTGAGACAGTTAAAGAAGGCTCTTAGAAGCCTAACTCATGGTTCAGGGTTCTTGAAAAACTACTCCACAAAGATCAAAAGTCTACAGACAGAAGGCAATTTGTCCAAAGGACTTCTAAAGTGTTGAATACTAAGCAGCTCCATTTTCAAAAACAGGAGCTTAAAGTCAAGCTTGATGTTATGATTTAACCTGTTCATCCCTCAGCAAAGTGTCTCACATGTTAAGAGAGTTTGTCTTCAGTGGAGTGTTTTCCATTGTGGAAATGATCTAGGAAGCAATGCCAAGATTCTGGAAATTCCTAATAATAGCTGTTAGAGCTATACTCTTCCTTAGTGAAACTTTATTCCTGTCCACCAAATATTAATGCATTTGTTTGTTGTGCATATCCACAGCATGAATGAACTAACTGATTTTCACACACAAGAACTAAGCATGTACTGAAGTCTTTTATGATAACAGAGAAAAAGAAGAAAGTTGGTGAAAAAGCAAGGACTGCTCTTTTTTCCAATAAATAAATATATATTTTGATCACATATATAAGCCTTAGAAGAAAGGTTAAGGTTTTGCCTGGGAAACTGAGATGGAGAGGAAAACTTTGTGAAAAATTGTATCAGTTAAGTCCTTTTGAAGTTATCCTTTCCTCTTGAACTACAAAAACACCCAAAGGGGTTTTTTTGTCTACTTGCTTAGGATACACCTTCTTCTTTAAATCTGCTGGACCTTTTGAGAATGAAATTAGTTTTAAGTTACAAACACACCATTACTCTAATGGCTTATGTTTGGATTTCCTTAGCAGTGAGAAAATCTCTGGATAAATTGACTGGCTCTACTGGGTTCCCAGCAGAGGGATGTCAGTTCATGGCCCTTGTAGCTTTCTGAAACAGAGAATGGTGAAGAATCAGCTTTATTTTTTTCTGCATATTCAAACATATTTCCAAGATTTTCTTGTATTAGTCACCATATCAGGATGAAAATGTATTTTTAGCAGTCCAGAAAACTATAATTACTTCAAATGAAAGGCTTCACTCTTCATGGTTTTATTTACAGTAGTCCAAAATATCAGAGAGAAAACCTGATTTCTGACCCTGAAAATGTACAACTCACACAGGCAACATACCCAGGATAGGAGGAAAAGCAATCCTTGTGCAGCCCATCCCCTCAGTTACAGTGAGTACTGTTGTGTGATGTGTGGAGAATTCTTACCTTTAAATGACACTGAGATTAGTTAATAATTCCTAAGGTCTGTCATAATTCAGGCACCAAATGGTATTTAGAGTATGTTATTGATGATGACAGGAACAGCCAACCAGTAGCCCTTTTGAAACCAGGAAGAGGAGCTGAGATCCCATGGGAATGTTCTAGTTGCATGGACCACTAGGTATGAACTGGGAATTTGGAAGGGTTCAAGAAAGCTGTCCCAGATGAATCAAATAATTTAAATGACTCAGAAAACAAAAATTGCTGAAACTGGTAATTAAGGAATGTGAGAAATCAATTAAACCTAACGCATTTGTGCATCACAAGAAATGTGATTACACACATTTAACAAAAGGAAGGGATTTAAAGATTTTAAAATGCTGGTATTTTTCAAATTTTATCAGCTGACATACTGCTAGACATAATTTCCACATGCTTTTGAGGTTAGCTTGAGGTGCAACAAATTTGCAAACGTCCTGGTTTTTGTGCAGTGGGAGCATCAACGTAAATGGAAGGAATACCCTTCTTTCATCCCCTCTTTTCTAAAAAAAAATTGCACTGATGCACAAATAGCAAGTATACCTATTTAGTTTTACTATTCTGTCTGAAGCAGATGAGCTTCTGCTTTTCCAATTCATGGTTTACTAGCCTAGCACTCCTCAGTACAGCACCCAAATGCTTTGTTATGCCCTCCTCTGCTTAATCCCCCCCAACCCTCTGCCCTTTGCCCAAGCTTTGTTATTTTTCCATCCTTTTCTGGTAAGAGCATATCATTTTCCTTTCAGAAACTAGAGGAAAGTTACACAGTTTCTAAGAATACTGGAAATTACTCTTCTCTGTCTCACTATTTACACTTTGCTGGAAGAGCTATTATCACACACGGCAATTATCATTAAGTTTGGGTATCTTCCATTTCTGTGCTGTATGTCACTCAAATACACAAAACCCAGTAATTAATGAAGTATGATCCCTGGTGTTCACACTTTCCTGTCACTGCAAGTGAGCCCTTTTCCGATTTGTGTTCCTAAGATTGTCAGTCTTTCATGCTGTAAACACCCTTGCTCCTTCCAGTGTGCTCAAGCAGGGCTCACATTTAAAGGATCATCAGTCACTTCTTCCAGTGTTAGAACATGCTTCCTTGCTTGCTGTGACGCTGACTGTTACAGGAGTCCAGCAGTTTCCTCAGCTCAGGAGTTCCTTTGAGTATTTTGAAAACTTGGCAGAAGAAAATTAGTGTAGCTACCAGCTATATGGCCTCAAATCGGACGGCTGAAGTGACAGAGCAGACTGTGTGATAATCCATCACTCACCAAGAGAGGTGCTAAAAGATTTTCCTGGTTTACTCAAGCTGACTAATACCAACTGATTTTTTTTTTTCTTTTTTTTCATTGCCGACCAGTTGAGGGAGGAGGTTTTCCTGCTCTGCTCTACGCTGCTGCAGCCTCAGCTAGGGCAATGCATGCACTTTTGGGCACCACAATATGAGAAATATATGAAGTTATTACAGAGGATCCAAAGGTGAGCCACTGAGATGGAGAACGGTCTAGAGGGGAGTAGACGAGGCCTCATAGCAGCTTCGTCATGAGGGGAAGTGGATGGGCTTGTGCTGATCTCTTCTCTCTGGTGGTCAGCCAAGAGAATGGCATGAAGGATTAGGCTGGATATTAGGAAAAGGTTCCTCACCCAGGGGGTGGTTGGGCACTGGAGCAGGATCCCCAGGGAAGTGGTCACAGCACCAAGCCTGACAGAGCTCAAGAAGAGTTTGGACAACACTCTCAGGCACATGGCGTAACTCTTGGGGATCTCCTGTGCTGGGCCAGGAGATGAACTTTAATGATCCTCTTGGGTCACTTCCAGCTCAGGATAGTCTATGATTCTATAATTTTTTTAATAATAAAGGCAGAGTGGAAACAAGTCTAAAAAAGTAAAGCACTGCATTTTTGTCGCTCCTTGGTGCTGTAAGTCCCAACTGGTGACAAGCAAGGTGGTCTACGGGCAGGAACCGGCTCTCACGCGTGTAGCTGGCAGACTCTGATGCCCACAGCAAGAGGCAATGTGGGTCAACCAACCTTAGGAGAGGCAGTGGAAACCTCTGGATCTGTGGAACTGATTCCATGATTTTTAAATTTAATACAGCCCCTAAAATGGAGTCAGGAGAATGCCCGTTCTCCTTACAGGGATCTTCTAATGGTGTGTGGATTCAGGCTTTTTCCTGGACATGTGCATGCAGATGTTCAGTTTTTCACTACCATGAATCACAGAATCAACTTTAAGTCTGAGTTTCCTCACATATTTAAATATGCTAAATAATAATTACATTTAGCACATTCAATGGTAATTTGTATATTTGATATATGAGTATCTGTAATCAATACACAGATGAATTTGCAGCTTACTGTTTCAATCTGTGCCTTCAAGCCAAATAGATTCATCTGTCATCTAGATTCCTCTTCAAAAACATGGCATAATATTACCTTTGACATCAAACTGTTTCTTTTGCTAACCTTCACTTATGTTCTGAAGTTATTTTTTGTTATCGTAATTAGGGAGGAACCTTCTACCATAAAAATCAATCCCTTGGCACTATCTATGTATGATCTGTTACTTTAGCTATGTAATAATGATTTTCTCATTTCTTTTATCATCTGTTGTTCTAAGAAACATTTGTGCTCTACTCAAAGGTTTAGAAATGCTGTAACATTGACATTTTTAACTATTGCCCTTTTTTCTGTAACACTTTTATCATTCTATGTTCTATGGCAGAAATTCAAGAATTCACATGAAGCTATCTCAGGCAAGTCCACTCTTTTCCAGAAATAAACAGAGAAATAGATGAGTACAAAGGCTGTTCTATAAACGATTAACAATTGTTTATAACAGCAGCATTGGGTTTCAAAATTAGGCATGTGATCTTTAAAGACAGTACTTTACAACACAGCATTAGAGGTAGATGGGTGTCAGAAATCAGACAAGTTCCACAGGGCACAGCTGAAAAACAGAAGAGTTCTTTAGAATGGGGAACAATGACATTTAAAAAAAAATTATCTATTTTGGGAAAGAAAAAGGGAACATCTTGAAACAGTACTCAGGTCAGAACTCCTACAGAAATGCTATCACACCTTTTGTGCCTAGGGAAGTAAACCTAGACTTGCATTCACAACAGCTATTGTTCTAGACCTTGAAAGCAAGATGAGTGTAAGTCAAGATGACTTGCCTGAGAGAAACTATGAAATCCTAGACATCTTCATGGTGATGCAGAAGGATAGATGCAACTGAGTGCACGGCTGACTACTTGCCACCATCTACTGTGACATATTGTTTTAGTAGTGATAGAGACATATGCTTAGAGATGAGAGACAACAGAGCTCTAACACATATACCTGGATAAAGATGTAATACACAGACATTGAGCCTTCTGTGATCTGATTTGTTGACCTTCATAGCAGTGACTGCAGACCAGAAGATAACACTAAAATACAAACTAGCTGTAGCAGTTATTGTTTAATTCAAGGTAAAGGAAGGCTTCAGTGCTATATCTCTCTAAAGCTATTTGAGCATGTCTGCATCAGATTAGAAAGTCAACTGCATTCAGTCATTTTCTAATCTGTTGTTTACTCTTGTGGGGAGAGGGTTTATGAGATGCAGTGCGCTTGTTTTTACAAATACAGTCTGACAGGGTGACTTACCTTCTGAAGAAGCTCTTTATTCTCATTTCTTTTTAGGTAACTAGGGAAGAAAAGCTGTCCAGAAACTGTCATCATAAGAAAAAGTACATACTTCTGAGCTCCTAATTAGAAGTTTTCCTTGCTATTTTGAACAGGTTTTGGCTCTGCTTTGTGCAGTTTCATATTCCTTCATTATCTCCCCTTAGCATGCCTCTCGCTGCATCACTAATGCTTTGGGGGTCTGGAGAAAGACTCAGCTGATGTCCAGAGGATCCATGTTCCTCAAGGAACTTCCAGTCAGAACACCTCCTCATGCTCTGCAGTGATTTGAGACTGCCAGCACATATTCTATGCCTCTTCCATGAGGTGTGCTTTCGTAGGATCACAGATAACACTTCTCTGAAAAAGCATGGCAGCACAGGCTTGGGACCAGTTAGGTTTTGCCACCACCAGCAGTAGAGTGCCCCATCACACAATAGAGAAATAAATTTGGAATAGCAGCCTGCCTATCCCCATGTCACTTCATGGTGACAACCAAAGTCATACTAGTGGCTTGTAGGATAAGCAGAGCAGCACCCATGCTCATCCTTTGGCTTGTTCAGGAAACATGCTCCCTTACACACACATCTGAGAACCTGATGTAACACCCCTCAGCCCAGCACTGAATATGGCTTGGGAACTTTGTTGTCTCATTGTACAGTACATTTCTCTGGGACATTTCTCTGGGACAGAAGGCTGGCATGGGAGTCCTTTTTTGAGAAACTGTCCCAGGCAGAAGGGAGAAGGCTTAGCACCGTCTTCCAAGAATAGCTGCCTATTTCACAAACATCCCTATATGTCAGATGGGCACTCGATACCAGGTGTGTTGGGGATGCTCTTCACAGCAAAAGTTACTAGAACAAGGTACCTGCTGTCAGATGGATTTTATTTCTTTGGGGGACTCCACACCTCTGAAGTGCTTTTGCAATGAGGAACTTACCATGGGGACGTTCTGCAGGGGGACCTCTTGACACTATTAGTCTCTCACAATGTCTTCAGAGTTTGGCATTCTAAGCCCAGCTGGAAATCAGACATTTCAAAGTATTTTGGGGACCTGAAAACTTATCCCTTCTAGTGCTTTTAGTGACTTTGAGCTGACTGTGAGCTATTGTGACCATGGAGTATTGCTTTCTGAGGCTTGGATGCAAGAGCTTCTTTACAAGGAGCTATTGTGAGGGAGGAAAGCAAAGGCATTGTGTCCTGGATGGTAATAATGACCTAAGTCTTCTTCCTCATTATCTCCAGATGGAAAGAGAACTATCTTACTCTGTGTGTTTTGATGTTTTAAAGGCCTGACTGGTCAGAAAGACCACTAATATGAAGTGGCTCCAACTCTAATGTGGAGTATCAGCTAAGTGCCTGATTGCTGCCTGTGTCCAGCAGCTGCAGTGTCCTGTGCCAGCAGGGCCACTTGCAGGATGACCAAGCACGCGTGCAGCAGGAAGTGTGTGGCAAAGATGAGGCTTTCTGGGTGTGCCACAGGGACCTCACACCCCTGACCAACTCATACTGACAAAAGACAGCAGCAATCCCACAGTCATGATCTAATACATGCTGGATATGTTCAGTTCAGGAAACCAATCTCTTTTTAACAGTATTTCTTTTAAGTTGAATTATGATGCATCTACTGTAAATGTATTGGTTTGAAAAGAGATAATGTTTACCTGAGAGGCTGCAATATGCACAGTGGATGAGGTAAAGCATAGTGGATGAGGTAAAGCTTTCCATTTCTCAGACAGTCTGAAGTGAATGCACTCTACAGACTGGGCATAAAATATATAGGAACAACATCATGCTGGAAATATTTTGTCTTGTTGTTTTTTCTTTACTATCTCCAATATACACAACCATTTTTATATATACATGAACCCACGCAACAAACAGCTGTCCAGAGCACACTTGCTTCCTGACAGTCTCATCTAAGCTTTCCTTACTGATCTGTAGCTCTTCCTAAGGATTTATGACATATCTAGTACAAATTATTTAAATCTTATTCTGCTATAGAAATATTATTGTCTTTCCTGCTGTATTCATAACCAGATTGTTTAGACCTGCTTGGAATGGACACAGTGCTCAAGTTAGGAAGTTATGGCATGCTTATGTCCTAGTAGATTCTGTGAAGAAATGCTTTGAAGTCAGATTTAGCAGTGTTAATGATTTTGTCCTTTGACTCCACATACTAAACAGTATGTAAAATACCTGCCTTTCCTTGGAGGAGGATAGAGACATTCCCTACTCAGCTTGTAAACTCTCCAACATTTCTGCTTCCTTTTCCTTAGCAATACAGGTCTCGTTGTTCCATTGTTACAAGTTTTCTGACTCTCTGACTCGCTTGCCTGAAAATACATTCAAATGAGGTTTACAAAAGGATAGACCAATATTTCTGGTTTCCACAGAGCAGCCAGTGAGGAAGCACGAACAACAGCTTTGCTAAAATTATGCCCTGGACACAGGCCAGATTTTTAAGCAGTTACTTTCAGGGATTTGCTATCCAAATTTTGAGACATTCTGGAAGACCATTTCCCTGTGGTATTATTGTGATGCTTATTACACCATTCAATTAGAAAATAATTGTCTAAGAACAAAAAGCTGTTCCCTTTCCAGTTTCCAAGTTCTTGAAAAAAGAAAAAAAAAAATTTCAAATGCTGACAGCATAACTTTGCTGAACTCAGCATTGCACTTTAAAGGTATTAGTTATCTGTCCAGTTTGTCTCTGGGGTTTTACATGAAAATGTTATATTACAGCTTCTTTCTGAAAGGTAAAGATTTCAAAATGCTCCTGTGAATTTTTTATGCTATTGCAACTATATGGGGAAATAGCTGTTAATGATATTGATGTGAGAAACCAATAAATAAAATGAAATCATAAATAAAATGGAATTGTTGTCATAGATTAAACATGCATTACCAGGGATGTAAGTAATGCAATGTTTCAGTGCTTGTTTGATTTTTACAGTATGTTGAAAATTGCTAATGGTTCCCCCTTACTGAAATGTGCCAGTTTTATTAAAATAAATTATAGAATCGTTCTAGTTAAATCTTGAAGAAAGAACAATTTAAAAAATTGTTCTTGTCACATGAATAGCTGGGAACAGTGAAGGCCATCACACATCATCAGAGGCACCAGGTGGCACACTGCAATTAATGGGTATGTACCAGGAGCAGACACAACTGCAGGTGTGGGAGTGAGGAGGCTGGGAATGAGGAGGCTGAGCAGCAAAGAGGGGAATTGGAGGGCAGCAGTTCCTTGAGTTCACACCTCAGTGATGTGCAGCTGGAGCAAGAAAAGAAACTCATCTTGTTCCTACAGAGTTTGAGAAAGAGAGATTTGTCATGATTTTTTTTCTTTGTAAATGAATATGATTGCACTAAGAATATATCTTACTTCTAGGACCAAACTGTCCTTCAAACAGAACAGTTGTGCAAGGTCTGAAAATTTGACTCACTGTTTAAGCAATGGCACAAAAAAACCCAAACAGCTGGGTTTCCCTTCTTGCCTTATGCAGTTGAGTATAGAAGACTATGGGTTTATATCACAGCTGGCCTGGAGTGCAGTCCTTAAGCAGAAAGAGGAGGCCTTAACACATTGTCCCCTGCAACAAATAATGTTTGTATTTAATACTTGTCATTTTGAGAAAAATCTTTTAATGGAAGAAAACCAGCACTATTTGTTGACCCAGCAGCATGTAAGTATTGTAATCTCTGATGAAAAATTAATCTCATGAATAAATAGTAAGCACATACCAGATTTTTCTTTCACCTTGCATGTGTATTACCTCAGCCTGTATCAGTTCTCTTTACCAGCTTGGCAAGAAAAGCAAAATAAATTAAATGTAAGTAATCAAAGGATCAAAGACAAGACTTATCTAATTAGGTCATTAGACCTAATGAGAAGATGTTGGACACTTCCACAAGCCTATGGATTCTGCTATATATGAGGGGTTAACAAGTTCTCACCTGCCTTGTAGGTTAAAGGGATTCAGTTGGCCATGGAGACTGGTAGGCACAGTGCATTACAGAACCCCCTTCAGGAGTTCAATTTCTAAATCTTACACTGAATCAGATTCTTTTGCTCTTTTAATTCTGTGTAGCCATTCTATGATCTTGCTCCTCAGGGGTTTAGCACCTTTTACTTTCTTACTAAGTTTGAGCACTTTTGTTTTTATGCAAGTGTTGTCCGTTAGCCTACTATCTTTTCCTTCTTAAAGTATTTTTAAACAGCAGCAGGTTCCCTCCTTCCAGCCCATGTTTTGTTAGATGAAACAAACCACACTCTCCTAATCTTCCCTTTGGCAGCCCTTCTTTGCATCTGTTTTAGTCTGAATATCTTTCTCTAATAGCACTGACCAAAACTATAATTATATTCAACTGCTGCTGCATGCAGCAATAGAATCGGTATCTTCATTTCACTGCTGGAACGGACACTGACAGGAAGTATCTTAAAGTAATCACACTTCAACATTTATTTTCTTTGGTAATGAAACCTCTTTCAATTAATATCTTCTTCTGCATAGATAATTAGAAACTAGGAGGTGACCTAAGAGGTCATCTAAGAAAACCTAAGAGGCTTTTCTCTTTCTGACTTTGTATAAAGGGAGATTATTTTATGCCTATTCCTTTTCATTTCCTAGTCTGGATTCTTTCTTTCTGCCCTTCAAAATCAGACCAAAGACATTTTGTCAATTTTGCAAATTTGACATTTTTACTTTCTCAACTAAAGCCTAAACTCATCACAGAATCAGAGAAAGGCTTGGGTTAGAAGAGATGTTAAAGATTATCTAGTTCCAGCCCCATTACTGTGGGCACAGACATCAATAAAGGTCCTGATTTTGTTTCCAGGATACAGACCTGGCACATTTTCAAATGGTAACACTTGTCAGGTCAGACAAACCTTGTGGTCATCTCTGAATGTACAAGTAACCCTTAAGACTTACTGTCTTCTTGTGATTGCTTATTCTAGATTGAAAAATTCACATTGATCTCATTTTTTCAGGTTTGTTCACATTTTCTTGGCCAGGGAATTCTCTGGTGCACTGATACAGTTATTTTTGTAGCTGTGACTGCTGAGTCAATTTCAGTTTTTTAGCTGGATAGCCCCACAGCATTCCCAGGGGTACTTTTTCAAAGCAGGATTCCTTTAACATGATGTTCTGCAGTAGAGTATTCCTTTTCCCATTGTTAACATTTTTATTGTTCAGAGGCACTTTTTGCATTCTGGTCTATTCTCTTCTCAAATCCATGCTGCACTGAAATCATATGTTCAAAATATACATGACCCCTCCTAGATTTATCTGTGAAGGGAATTCTCATGTTCTGCAGTCCATCACAATGATCAGTTATAACCTGCATGTATTTGAACCACTGCTATTTCTGCTCCCTATCATCAAACACCCTTAATTTAAAATTCTGTTTCCTAATTTAGCCAGTCCTCCTTCCGCTACAGTTCTTATTCCATTTTTTGCTGTTAAAGAATCATGCAGTATTCCACCACCAATGCCTCAAACTTCTTGAAAATAGTTTTACTTCATATATACTGCTGTAGTAACACATCCATAGTAGTTAGGATTTCTGGCAAATTGTTAATTTTTTTTGAAGTAACTAAAAACTAATTACAGCTCAAGTGAAGCACCTATTGCATCTTCACATTTTAAAATGGTTTAGAGAGGAGAACAAACTCCTAATTAGTGCCTGATAGACAGTGCAGCACCAAGCATCAAAGAGTTTAGTTTGAAGGCATTCAATACAAGCACCTTGTGAATTTATACAGAGGCCTAAAACAGTCTGAATTAATTACTCCGTAGCTCCACTCAATTCCATATGTACTTTTAAAAGCCGTATTTACGAAAAATATTGTTAAAGCAATAGAGGAGGGGGGGAAGGGATGAATGAAGCTAAGACAGCACCTTCCAACAAAAATAATATCATCACAAATCCAGATCTTACCCTAACTGAAATAAAATCCTCAACATGAAGTTTTATTTACATTAAAAAAAATTAAATGCAAATGTTATCACTTTGTTCACTAAAGGAATGTGTTTCCTTAGATAATACTTGCTCCAAAAAACTGTGACTGGAAATTTATGAATTCAGAATAATGCCTTTGATATCTCATGGATGATGCTGTGACTTTGCTCTTTGCCAGAGAAAGAAGTGCGTAATGTGTGTTGTTACATGGGAGTACCTGATACTGTCTGATTTGATTTAGGATGCTGGTGACAATTTAATTCTATACAAGGTACCTCTATTAGAAAAATGTTAACATTTCTTTTTATATGCTTAAATCATCTCACACCTATGGGAAAGGTTTGATCTGGTTACTCTTTCACTCACTTCTTAGTAACTGGAATGCAATTGGTTGTATAAATGAAAGCTGGATTAAGGTCATAACTCTCTCTGTGGCAAACACAAGGCAGAGAACTGAGGGAGAATCAGAAAAGGATGAATAATCTGAGCGAAATGACATAGATCAAAATTACACATGTAGCAAATTTTAAAAAACCAAAAAATCATCCCAATCAAATGTTTTCTTGCACAGTCAGCAATGCTGTGTAGCAACTCCAAGGATCTCAGCTGTCTGCCTCATAGTTCCTTCCTGAACTGCAACCTAATAATATCTTCAATGTTTTAAAACAAGTACAGAAGGTGTCTATTGTGTTATTTTTAGTTGATAATGCAATTGCAGGTGATTAGTCCCAAACAGTGAAGTGACAAATGCACTGATTTTGGTGAAACTGGATGTTTTAGCTACTGCATAGAACATGCATTTTATCTAGTCAATATTTTCATACACTGTAGCTGTCTGCTACAAGACAAACACTCACCCAGGCACCTGGCAGACAATCTTATTGATAAGTATGTGCCCAACATGTGACAGCAGCTGTGTCTACCTCAAATTTCACTGCACTGTTGTGAAGAACTCTCGTGTACCTTCCTGTTGTTGAACATGCTGTCTGACACACGGGGTTGTCACCACTCACCACATCCCTCATGGCATATGCAGGAAGTATGCCCAAAGGAATGGACAGTAAGACTGTAGGAAGCTCTAAACGTTAAGTTCACAGCCCTGAGGTAATTTTAGGAGAATGCATATATGAGAGTTAGAAGACAAAAGGAAATTTATATTATTTGATGTTTCGACTTCTAATTTTCTTCTTGACTAGATACACCTCAAGTCTGGCACCCAAAACCGAAGTTTCTCTAAGAAACCTTCTCATACATATGAACTATTTCGGGATTTTATTTCCTTTATCCTGTAACTGAAATAGCTGCTAAAGTGAAGCTTCGGGGTTTGGGATTATTTTCAAATAATGAATTAATCAATCTGAAGTTATTCCCATAAAAAGAATAAGCAGAAAGTTCTAAAAATACCAGTTAATGTTGATAATTTAATAGCCCATTTATAGTCATCCAAACATTTTACTCAATACTGTTATGTACAAAATCCACTAAAATAAAAAAACAAATTTAAATGTTATTTTTCAGATGTAAAAGTGCAATTAACACAGGCAGAGTTCTTGCAAGAACATTACATTTCTATTAAATTCACTGGCTACGTAAGAGCCTAACAGGTATACTGCCTACACTAAAGTGAATGAGGATTTAATCTTTTTTTGTTAACTTTGAATAAGCCTGGTAGTTGATAAATAAAGGTTTTCTGCCACCGTAATTATAGTACATACATCCAAAAATGCATTGCACGATTGTTTTCGTAATTTTCAATCTTACAGACTTTCAAAAATTAAAGTAGAGCAACAGTAAGGTTCATTAAGTTCCAAAAATAATTAACACCATAAGACCTTGTAATAAGTGCGCACAAAACAGCCATCCTGAATTGCTTTCTCCCCAATTCTGACAGCTTTCCAAAGATGTTATTTACCCTGAATAAACGTTCTTCCTTTACACTACCAAATGGATTTTCTGGAACAAGATTTACATTTATCTTTCATGCATTACTTATTCACAATTTGGAAAGAAACGGCAAGCCTTCATACATGTCAGCCTTTAATTTTATCCAGTCCTGAAGCCTCTGCAAAGCTGATTTTTCTTGTGTTAATATTTTTGCAGCTTTTCTCAGTTTTTCTTCATTTCGTTCTAAATAACGAATTCCATCTGTCTGCAGCTGACTGAGCTTCTCTTTACGACTTTCATCCAGAGGTATGTCTTCATTCATAAGAGGGTTAAATCTGAAATAAGTATCTGGAGGTAACAGTGCATCCAGCATGGTGTGAACTTCTGTATTGAAAACAAATAAAACAGTTAAATTCACATGAGAGAGTCAAATAGTCCTGCAAGCGCTCTGAACAACAACTACTCTGGAATGACACAGTAAGAGTAAATATCTGCTGCTTTGCTGAGTAAACATTTTTCTACCACTGCCTCATCAAAACCCCTTTCTCATTAGAAGGTTTGTAAATGACCCTGTAGCTCTATTTACCCTGGAAATGCTTCATCTTTTATTCCAAGACAACTTCACTGGTATGACAATTAAGTAGGTTTTACAGCTATCTGGATTTTTAATTACATTCCATTCCTTAACAAGTAAGAGCATATCCTGAAGAGCAGGAATGTAACTTGAATAATCCCATCCAGGATACCCATGATTTGTTACACTTGGTACTAACAGCAGTAGGTATTATGAAAACAACACATATACATTCTTCTGCAATCTCAAAGCAAAAATATGCAGGATTAAAGCTTTCTTTTGTTTACAACTATTAATTATTTGTATGTTACTACAGATTTGAGGCTTGAATTTAACATGTATTTAATGTAAAATGTTCAAGTTAAATTATAAGATTTCAGTTAACTAGAAAAATAATAAAAAACTATGCAATGCATTTGTATGTTCTTTTTTAACAACCTGTTTCTCTCTCCCTTTAGATCTTTTTGTTGGCTCACTTAAAATTCCATTTCTATAACTTTCTTCAGCATTCATTCTATCTTCTTTGCATTCTTACCATGTTCCTCCATTCTTTTAAGCATCTATTGTCATATAAAAAATTTGAAGTGAGAAAAATATCATGAGTAAGAACACAGCAAAAGATTTTGTAAATCTGAAATCCTCTTGGCTTGGCCTCTCCTCCTGCACATTACTCAGCTATGGCTATTCTTGTCTCACCACATCCAGTCTTCCTTGCCCTATTTAATACTCTTCCTTTTCTCCTTTGTAATGTAAGTGCCTATTTGCTCAAATCTACTCTCCCCTCTTTTCCATTTCTTTTCCTTTGGTCTCCATAATGAACTTTCCTTTCTTCTGCTTCCCATCAAATTTCTTGCCTCACTTTTCAGCTGCAATGAAACTTTCAGATAGAATGTGGACAGCACATATCTTCTTCCCACAATTCCCACTGTGCTTCCACAACTGTGCAAAAACCAAAAGGCAATCCAAAATCTAGCTTTTTCCTACTAGTGATGATCAGAGACTATACAGCATGGGATCTGGACTGTAAGAGCATTTCTTGTTCCCTGGCTTTTTGCAATATCAGTTTCCTTTGTAAGGGGAGGGGGAAATTACCTATATATCAGTCTTTCTTGTTTATAAAAACAAAACAGATGTAAACAGCTAGCGACAGAGTTACAGTGTACTCCCATCTAGCAACTTATTTTATTTATTTTAGAAAACAGATGTTTTGTTTAGTTTAGTTTAGTTTAGTTTAGAAAACAGAAAGAGAAAACTCTTCCTGATGGCAATGGAAGTCATCAGCAATGGCAGATACAGTATAGTCCTTGGAAAAGTACAGGTATAAAAGCATATATAAAAAAGATCAGAAATCAAATACTTTTTCTAAAGCTGCTGAAAATCAATGTTCTGTATTAACTGTTAAGCATTTCTGTGTTATAGGAAAAACAAGTACAAGAAAATATGATTTTCAAATGAATTCCTGAATAGGCCTTTTATCCTAAAGAACAAGTAAAAAGACGTATCCTCCAAAAAATACGTAATACTGGTACTAAAACCATACACAGTAAGTTACAAAGAGACATGCTTCAATTAGTTTCATGGGGGTGGCAGAGAGGAGAAGGGGGAAGACAAAAGGTTGAAGATTGTTCTCTGAATAGGAACTATAATTTTAAGAAACATAAATAAAACTGAAAACAGTCAGAGTACAAGTGTATCTTAAGACACCAACCTTCTGTATCAGTTGCACTGTTGATAACATTTGTCAGTTTGGCTTTCAGACTGGTGTGTGTAACGTTGGTCTTTACCTCACTTTCGTACCGCCCAGTGCCCAGCGAAATCAGGCACTGCAGTGGAACATTTGGCCAAAGACACTTGCACTCATGAACTGCCAGCGCAGAAGGATTATTTAGGAGCAGACCTCCATCCTGTAAATTGAAAAGAAATACAAATATTGGTATTATACATGGTCATAAAAGAAACTGCAACTATAAATTAAACTAGCATAGCCCTAATATACAAACACAATTAAAACCAATAAGCATTCATTTCCAACTTTTGTGCAATTGCTCTGTTTGTGCAATGTAGCAGCTGCACAGCTTGGCCTCCTGGGCTCGTGGGCACTGTCAGAGCAGCTGCTGGGGCTGTGCTTGGTTCTGCTGTTGTGTGCATTATATAGAAGAGGTAGGCTGAAACAGAAGCATTCCCTGGAATATCTAGAGAAGTTATGACTTCATATTCTGAAGACCTTTTCAGTAAGACAGATACGCATATTGATAATTTCTTAAACAATCAGAAAGTCTGCACCTTGAAATGCTTATCAGTGATATTACAAGGACATTTTCTCTAACAAAACCCAGATCACTACCTGCAGATTCTAAAATAAATTAAAAAAGAAAAATCACAAGAGCTAAGCTTGGCCAACGATTACTTTGTAAGCACAGTCATTACACAGGATGCTACAGCCTTGATTTAAGAGTTGCAAAGCCATTTAGGTCAGAAAGAACTTATTGAGCTCATCTGGTCCAACTGCCCTGCTCAACCATGCTCAGCTACAGCATGTTGCCCAAGGCCACGTCCAGTTGGGTTTTGAGTACCTCCACAAATGGAGCTCTAAAACCCCTGTGGGCAACCTATTCCAGTGTTTGACCAACCTCACACTAAAAAATTTGTCCTGTGCTGAGATGAAATTCCATATGTTTTCGTTTACACCACTGTCTTTTGTCCTACCAGTGGGCACACTACTGGGAAGACCACAGCTTCCTCATCTTCATTCCCTCCCATCCTTGATTTGTGCACATGGGTAAAATCCCCTCCTTGAGCTTTCTCTTCTCTTGGCTGAATAGCCTTAGCTGCCTCAGTCTCTCCTCACAGGATAGTCCCTTAATCATCCTTGTGGCCCTGAATTTCATTAACTCCAATATCCTCATGTCTCTCTTGTACTGGGAAAGTGGATACAGCATTCCAGACGTGGCGAGCAGTGCAGAGAGGAAGGACCATCCCCCATGACCACCGGGAGCACTGTTGTTGATGCAGCCCAGGATGCTGTTGACCTTTTTTACTGCAAGTGCGCATCACTCATGTTCAGCTTGTTGTCCACCAGCACCCCAAGTTCCTTCTTGCCAAGCTGCTTTACAGGCTATTCCTCTGCATATGCAGGGCTCTGCCTTTTGCCTTTTTGAAATTCATGGGAATTCTTCAGCCTGTTGAGGTCCATTTGAGTGGTGGCCCAACCATTACTGTACCAGTCATTCCTCCCACGTTTGTATCATCCATGAAATTCCTGCAGGTATACTCTGTCCCATCATCAACGTCATCAATGAAGACGTTAAATAGAATTTGCCCCAGTACTGACCCCAAGGTACAGCTCTAGTGTCTTGCTTCCAACTTGACTTTGTGCCACCGATCCCAACCTGGGCCTGGTCATTCAGCTAGTTTGTATCCACCTCACTGTCTATTTACCTAACCCACACTTTGGCAACTTGTCTATGATATTATGGGAGATAAGTGTCAAAGGCTTTAAAAAGTTGAGGTAAACAACATCCAATGCCTTCTACTTGTCCACCAATTGCAGAAGGCTGCCAGGGTTGGTCAGTCATGAGTAAACTACTTTGTAAATCCATGCTGACTACTCATGATCACCTTTTTTTCCTTCATGACTTTGGAAGTCCTTTTCTGGAGGATTTCTTCTATCATCTCCCAAGGGATTGGGCCGAAGTCAACAAGCCTGAGGTTCCCAAGAGCCCTCTTCTTGCTTTTCCTGAAGACATGAATGATACCTGCTTTCCCAATAATCATGATACTTTAAAAATAATCAAGTCACCATGCAGTGGCCTCAGCCAGCTCCATCAGCACTCATGGGTGCAACACATTAGACCTTACAAATTTATGTATGACCCATTCCTTTAACTGCTCCCTAACCTAGCTCTCCTCCATCAAGTACAAGTCCTCCTTGCACCAGACTTTCACTCTAGCTGCAGGAGCCTGGGATTCCTGAAAGTCATTTTTACTGGTATAGACTGAGACAAAGGCAGCATTAAGCATCTTGGATTTTTCCAAACAATTTGTCACAAGCTCTCTTGCCCCACTCAATAGCAGGCCCACATTTTCCCTAGTGTTCCTTTTGCAGTTTACATACCGGTAGAATCTTTTTTTGTTGCCCTTTATATCCCTCTCCAGGCCAGCGTTTGCTTTCCTAACTCTACCTCTGCAAGACTTTTTTTGTTGCCCTTTATATCCCTCTCCAGGCCAGCTTTTGCTTTCCTAACTCTACCTCTGCAAGACTGGACATCTATACTTCTACACATCTATACTTCCAGGTCAACTGTCCCTCCTTCCATCTTTTGTACACTTCATTTTTATGTTGGACATAAATGAAGTTAGGACATCCTTGCTCATCCCTGCCTGCCATCTTTGCTTCATTTCCTGCTTATTGGGGTGGTCCTTTCCTGAGTTTGGAGGGAGTGACCATTGACTATCAGCCAGCCCTCCTAGACCCCTCTTCTCTTCAAGGTCATAGTCAATGAGATTCTTCCAAGCAGACCTCTGAAGAGGATGAATCCTGCTTTCCTGAAAAGCAGTGCTGTAGTCCTTCTTTTCCCCCCTGCTTCCTTCTCTTAGGATCCTGAACTCCATCCTCTCACAGTCACTATAGCCAAGGCTTTCTTGAATTTTCATGTCCTTGCCAAGTTCTTTATTCTTCATAAGGAGCAGGTCCAGCAAAGCATCTTTCCTTGTTGTTTCCACCATCAACTGCAACAGCTGCTGTCATCAATGCACTCAAAAGATCTCCTTGGTGGCTTGACCTCTTCTGTATTGTCCTTTCATCAGGTATCAGGATGATTCAAGGTCCCCTGAGGACTGGCCCTGGGGATATGAGGCTTCTTTAAGTTGTCTGAAAATCAGAATTCAGCCCAATTCAGCCCAATACTAAGAAAAAATGCTGCTCTGGATTTGAGGAGAGACATCTTTTGTTAGCACTGTGTTAAAAGCGTAGTTGATGAGACTAGGATAAAATACTTTAGGACTAATAAGAATCAGTGTGACTGACAGTAAGCCTGAGAACCATTCAGACAATGGGATTTTGAGCCATCAAATCTCAAAAGTATGTTCAGCACTTCTTGGAAGTAAAATGACTTCTACTCAAAAAAAAAAAAGATTAATTTGGAATTTGAATTAAACACAGCTTTTTATATTGGGAATGCCTTAAAAACAGCAGTTATAAAGGCAAAACTTAAGCTGAAAACATTATCAATAGCAGAGATGAAGATAGCTGTATCCATTCAGAATCTATACAAACAAGTAAAATATAAAAACCCCAGAATACTTATTACAATAAGTATAATGCGAGCACTCCCTATATTCTAAAGTTCCCTGAATTCCCTGTATCCCATATCTGACCATCACATTACTAGAACAATATGGAAAAGCAACTCTACTCAGGATTAGCTTAGAATCAAAAAGCTTTTGGAGATGAAAAATATTTTACAGAAACTCATTTTTGACTACAGCTGTGCGAGATAAGTAAAAACAGTATTACTGAGCTTAGCTTTTGAGTTTGCTTCTTTTAATTAACCTTTCATTTCAACCTACAAAAAGCTCTTTGAACTCTTTCTGAATACCATCTGCCTTGCTCAAAACACTAAATACACTGCTAACATGAATGGTCTCTTCAATGCTCATTATCCTTTGCTCATGTTTAGTCTAGAAAACTAAATACAAGGATGTTTTTGTCCTCTGTATAATTCCTCATGAATCTTTATCTAAAATCTTAATAATTATCTTAGTGGTGTTTAATTCTTTCCTTAAATCCTAGATTTAAAAGAAGCTTGCAAAATAATTTCCACTGATATTGTCAATATAATTAAATTAAAAATGACTGCTTCACCATGGGAAAATTAGTGTTATCAGAAGCTTGAGGGTATATAATACTAGAACACTACAATATTTTTGTAATACCGACAAATAAAAGATCAAAGGAACATAAAATACCTACACATACCAAATGTGTTTGTGATGCTAACTAACAGCTTTGTGCTATGGTTATATAGATAATAGACACCTCCATTCTTATTACAAGTTGAATTTTGTTAGTTTAGACTCTTGTGGAAAATGCAAACATTTATAATGCCAGGAGAGGTTTTTGTTGGACATTTAAGAAAAATGTCTTCACCAAGAAGGTTGTGAAATATAAGAATGCACTAATGAGGGAAGTGATGGAGTCACCACTCGTGGAGGTATTTAGAAGATGTGTAGATGTGGTGCTCAGGGACATGGCTTAGTGGTGGACTGGGCAGTGTTAGGGCAATGGCTGGATTTTGTAGGGTTTTTTCTAATGTAGAAGAGTTTGATTCACACCTTAGAATCTGTAATAGAAAGGGTAACTTACAGCAACTCTTCAAACAACTAAACTGTTGACCAATATCCATAAAAGTTGCAATTGGCCCAAGTTCTGACTCAGGATTCAGTGTTGGGCAAACAGCCAGAGCAGATCCCTTTTTCTCTCTGTCCTCCCATTCTTGGATTACCTGGCCTTCCCTACATTTTACCATCTCTTCTCACTTAGCTGGATCTCAATCCAATCACAAAGTCTCTTTTTCACCTCCCAAACATATGTGAGTCACCCCCTCCCTTCTCTGCTGCTACGCTCAGTGCTCAGGCAAGTGCCAGACTCTGCTTCATCTGCGAACTTTGCAAAACCATTCCACACTTGAGTCAACTGAATTTGCTGGCGGTACACCAAACACAAAGTGCTGGAATAGGAATGCTAATGCAAGGAAATACTAGAAAAAGGAAATACTAGAAAAGGGTGCATAACCAGTTATTTCTAAATTTAAAATAGTGGAAGTAATGAAATAAGTTAATCTTAAAATGGGGTTTCATAATAATACAACTCCAAATTTGCTAGTGATAGCAAAGCAGTGAACTCAGGGACTGGGACATTGTTTTCAGTTTTTTGTCAAAGGCTTTCCAACTGGTAAATACTCAGTTGTTCTGTTATATTTAATAACTTATTCCCACGTGAAGCCAATTAATTTTTTTTCACACCGATTTTTTCACAAAAATTCCCTAATGAAACTGTAACCATGTAGTTAGGGCTTGTTGGTGAGTAACCAGGAGTCTAAAGCTGTAGGTAGTATTATCTATTAGTGTTTTGATAGTGGCAAAATGGTCAGGGAAAGGCTCCCTTGTGACTTGACTAATGAATCTTAAATGATTTAAAGCCAGAAAAATTCACCTTTTGTAGCAAATGCTCCAATAAAAACCTCTTATAGAGATACTCTCCTTGCACAGCTCTAGAGGTAAAGAAAGGCCTGGTTAAAAATTGTGAAACAGATTTTACAATCAGAAGAAAAATACATTGGGAGGTCTCAAAAAAAGTGCTCCAGAGCACTTGGGAGCCTGGTAACACAGGACTTTTTGAAAATCTTGTCCTATTTAAATAATTATGGTGAATGGGCATGAATTCACCAGTGACATATTTAAGTCAATACTTTGAAAATAATTATTTAAAAATAAGATATTAAAATTAAAAAATCATACCATACTTTACCATGGGAGAACAGTTGTTTCTCACAAGTTAAGAACATCCTCTACATTTGTAGGCTCTCATTGCATTTCCTAATTCTGTCAGACTCAAGTTGTGCCTTGTAATTGTTCTGTATAACATCTTGTGTGCTGCACAGTTTCACGTAAACGGTGCTAAACTTTGTGAAGAAAATAATCTAGCACTGAATGAAGGATATATAATGTGTGAAAGCCAAGTCTGATATTTGGAAGCTGAGGTTGTTGGCTCCATAGTAACCACTTCACCTCACTGCTTATGCAGACATGCTTTGCATTTTAGTTCACTCTTACAGACTTGCTCTGTTGTTTACTTTCATTGTCTTTGTGAAAAAGCAGAGACAGAATTAGTACAAAGCTATCACAGGCTAGGACAAGACTGGGTAAGATTTTGAATGGACTTCTGAAAAGCATTTTTTATATTCTATGCTTAAAGTCAACATAAATATAATAAATATGCAGCTTAAGGATAAGTCTTGTTGCTGCAAATAAGGAGTTTGAGAAGTTGCTGCAAAAGTAATAGTTATAAGGAGTTACTTCTTAGAAAAATTTAAATAACTACTTGAAAAACATTTATTCTATTTTCCATAAGTAAATGGGAATGCCTTGCCAAATCATTCTATAAAATCAGCTCAATACATTTACATAAGTAGCAGCAAATGCCCTCAGAGTAGAAGACAGGAATGAGAAAGAGGAGAATTCTTTCACTACCTGTAAGGTTTATCAATACAGGTAACTTCAAGATTCACTTCCCAGCCTAGACCTCTCACTGCACTGGGTACCCAGGGTTGTTATGAAAAATGCCAGTGTATCTACCCTAAGCTTTAAGGCTTGCTCAGTCAAGCATCACTGGGCAAAAAATTTACAGTTTTTAACATATGCGTTGTGAAAAAGAAATCTATACATTCAGATTTAACTGTACAATAAACTAGCCCCCTATAGCATTCAGCACAAATACACCCTTATCAATTCAAATGATTATGCTGTTGTGTTACATATACACAAATATGTTTGAAATATACCTGAATTATGGCTCTCCTCTTGGGAGTAATCAGTCAGACTGATCAAAGTATTACTGAGGATGAAACTGATGAAGAGGAACTCGCAGCAAGACAGAAAATCTTTATTTTCCTGAACAAACTATTTGGCAAAATATAGTTTTATAAACATGAAACAGGACAAAAGCAGAACCGTTTCCTCTTTATCTCGCTGACCAGCAATGATGGTGGTGCCAAAATTTCTAACAAATCTCCATCTAAAATGTAAAGTGACCAAGAACAATTTGTTTTAGCTTCACTGTAATGGTGTGCCTGTTCCACTTTGCTGTTTGAGTGAGAAAAATTTTTAAATAACTTCAGTCGTTTTTTATAAAGCATACAATAACCTATGGTTGTTTCCTTATGCAAATATTTCATCCAATTTATTTGGAAAGATTCACCTTTGCTATATAATCATGCTAATAAGGAGACTAGTAGGTCAACTACATACAATTATAATATATTCTGCACTATGCTGATTCCCAACAGAGGCCCTAATTGGTGACAGATATTAATGCAATCCTCCCGTACACCAAATTTCTAACAATTACAGAAAGAACCAATTCCCTTATTTAGGGAGTGGCAGAGCTGCTCCTTTAAATTCCTGAAATCAACATCTTGTGCTCATTATTTTGAAATACTATCTCAAAATTATGATCTCTCTTTAGACACTAGAAAAATAAACATTTAGAAAGTTACTTGTCACAATTCTAAAGAGTGTAGTGAAAAAGTGATCCCCCTTGAACTGGCACCGGGAAAAATTCTAGTGAAAACATTTTTACAGAATATGAAAATTAAATGCATTTCTATTTATATTATTGAACGACACCAGTATTAAATTTCCATTACTGCCTTCTTTTACAAGTAAAGAAAATCTTAAGGTGCATTTCCTCTATTTGTACGTCTGCTACACAGAGACTTTAGACTGAGATCAAATGACAAAGTAAAAAAAATACATCTAATAACATTTGAAAGTTTACTGAAAAGCTTCCTTTTCAGTACAAATGTTTTCCCATACAGTACTTATCATTTTCCCCCCTAAAAATTAGTGACACCATAATACAATTGGCATATACCCAAATATCATGATTGATGCTTCTATGAACTGTCAATACTATTGCTCTTATATGCAAAACATTTAATAATATATTTTACATTCATTAGAATGAATGCCTGTCTGAGGTAGACTCTTAGGTCATTATCTTGAATTATTAACTCATCCTAGTGAGTCATTAATTCAAAAAAATTGACCAGCTGCTCTGAAGACAGCACTGAATTTATGGGTTTATGTCAGATACAAAAAAATGTATGCTTACAGGGTGAAGTTTGCTAAATATTAATAGACACCATAAAAGAAAGAATTATTTGGCAATAAAATATATTGTCAGTTATTTCATTAAAAGCATAAGCTGGGCATGACAGATCCAATTACGTGAATTCTGCAGTTAACAACAGCATACATCACCAAAACAGTATGTATCTTAGCTGTGTTTCCCAAATGATGAATTGTCTGTAATGTTACAAGTGAAGATGACAGTGTGTAACCTAAGGAAAAAACAAGCCCCTGGCTGAACCTACACCGACCCCAGACACAGACCCAAACTCAGGTTCTCTTATGAGAACAGAGTTTGTGAAGCACAGAGAAGGTTCAACAGTACAGTTAAAAACCCCAAAACCAAACCAACCAACCAAAAAAAAACCCAACAAAAAGCCTCAACACATGGGTCTGAATAAAATCCTTGTGTATTCCTTGTGTATTCAGTGCCAGGGTGCTCAAGTCTAGAAGTTTTGTCCTTTCTGACAACATGTAACTTAGGAAGCCCATAAATACTCTATTTGCTATGGCAGAATGTATCAGACAAAGGAGAAATCTCTAGTAGCTACACAAAACAATCACATTAATATAAAACCTCTACAAATGAGAAATGAATCCCAGATATGGAGATATCCTAATCTTTGAGAAATGTGACCATGCTAATTTTCCAAAATTCTTTAAATTTTACTTCCCAAGCTAACAATGGAAATATTTAGTCTCAATACATTTTTACATCTATAACTTGATCAATGTTATTACCATTACTTATTGATATTAGTTTTTCTAACTAATTGGTCTGTATTTTTAGCTGCTAGCTTATTAAACAAGAGTAAAATGTCAGGAAATTCAAAATGCATTGAGAAAAATACAGAAAGACTAGTAGTGACCCATAGGGAATGTAGGTGGCTCATTATTGGATATATCACTTATAAGTGCTACTTAAAACATATTGGTTATTAATCTATTTAAAACCATATAATAATCAATGTTGTAAGCTAACGCTACAGTCGACTTGCAAAACTAAATGTATTATAGACTCTACTAATTTCGTTTTGTCTTTCATATTGCAATTTCAAACTAAAATTGGATTTCCAATTAAACCCCTTTATTTCTAGAACTATGCAAGTTACTTAAATTTCTTAATACAGTTTTATTCATTTCCTGTTGACTTGAACATTAGATTTCATTTCACTTCAACTGAAACAAAGTATGTTTGTAGCTAAAGGATTTGATCTTAAAATGGACAAAATGTATGAGATAAAGTGAATTAATTATTGGAGATAATTGCTGTGAAGGCTTCAGGATTTGGACATGAACTAGCTAGTATCTGTCCCCACAGTGGAAGCAGGTGGATGGGGAGAACAAGTTGAAGGAAAAGTTCTGCACTTTCAAGTTCCCTAAATTAAGAAGTACGTGGCAAGACGACAAAACACAGTTGGTATCAGAACCATCATGAGAAAGCTCTGAGTAGAGAATTATGACACAAAGACTTAAAGCACCAATATATAAAGTTGCTGTTGCAAATGCAACTGTAATTCTAAGCTGTATCTTCCTCTGAAAAAGGAAATACATTACACAGTTAAGATAACACGTGGAATAAATACCGTGTTCCAGCCTGACCAAATTAACTCCTCTGAAATTTGTTTCTGATTTAAAAGTGAAGTTTGGTGAATAGTACAGTTTCAAGAAAGATTACTCAAAGTGCAGCAGGTGCAGTGAAAGAGCATTAGGATGACCAAGAGAACAGTCTGTTTTGCAAAACTGAGACAGACTGGCATATGTAGACTAAGAAAATGAAAAAAGATATGACTGGTTTTTTATAAGCATCAGAAGGGTAAATACTACAAGAAAAAAGGTTTATTAAACTGGACAAC
The DNA here is from genome assembly GCA_036630365.1 of Acanthiza pusilla. Lineage (NCBI taxonomy): Eukaryota > Metazoa > Chordata > Aves > Passeriformes > Acanthizidae > Acanthiza > Acanthiza pusilla. Next base: position 25,899,051 of record JAXCHO010000079.1, read on the forward strand.
AGTACTGGCACAATCAGAATTTGTATCCATTAGCTAGAAATAGACTTCATAGCTAATGTAGAGTGAAAATGTGAGATTTTCAGGCCATGAGAAAAATAAAGAAATACCTAATTGAACTAACCTTCTACAAGAGTAGAAACAGCAAGCATAGCTTTATATGTTTATTTATTACAGCCTATGATGCTGTTGTGATGAACATGACAGAGGAGTAAATTTGGCCTGAGGGAAATTGTTTTCTTCTGTACTCCCTTATTTTTTTTCCTATAGAAATGACAGCTGAAATAATTAAATTCTGTAACAAAAAATCTAAACCTATATATGTCTGCTACTAAAAAATAACAGTGTAAATACACCCCAAGTAAAAGAAACATTGAAATACAAAGAAACTTTGAAGAGATTGCCCAATGGTTTCAGATTTGTAAAATTAACACCACAGATTAATTGTTGTATTGGAAGAGAAGCTCAGTACAGGAAATAGGGCTTAGACAATGTGTCCTATTCAATGAATGGGAATGAACAGAGTATTGAACTTCATGCACATTTGTATGAACAGTGACAATTATTGCTATCACCATGGCAAGAAGAGGACAGTTTCCTAAACTACAATAGAGATGGCAAATTAGAGGCTTGATGGTAGCTGACAAAACATGGAATTATTTTTTGCATTAAACACCAGACCACTACATATCAAAACCAAGCTTTCCATGCATGAAGAGACAAAAGTATATCAAAAACCTCATTACATATTTACAATGAATATCACAAGGCTATTTCCTCTGGAAATATGGCCCCATTTAAGTCAGTGTTGGACAAACACACAACCTAGGAAAATAAGAACTGAAAATCAAGAACTGAAAATCTTTTCTTTTTGATCTAAGAAATGGTGGCTGCTAACATCAAAACATGAGTGCAGAACCCAGATTGTCTGTACAGAGATTACTGAATGGACTCAGTTCATAGTTTTCCACTCTACACAGCCTCCTCTGATTTTACAAGATTTGTTTTATAGCAAATATTAGCTGGACAACAGTGTCACTGAAGATATATGGATTCAGAAGTCTAAGCAAAAAATAGTTAAATGAATACAGCTTATTTGAGAGCAAGGTTTTGTTTCTTCTTTTAAATAAGCACTCTGAAAATTACATTAGGAAAACATCACTCTGACACAATTCAGATAAAAATTAGAATGCTTCCAAGTTAAATGCCTAAACAACACGCACTCTCAATTTCATTTCACTAAACAAATCTTCGAATAACACTTCACTTAGCAAACCCCTGCAGGGAATCTTTCAAGCAGTCTGCTCTGCAAAATACTACTGGTACAGTAACCACAGCAATTTCACAAAGGCTGGTAAACTGCACAGAGCATGTCCACCTTCAGAGCTGCTATCCAAACCTATAATATCCATAAGAGAGAAAGAAATGCAGATATCCATGTAGCTTACATGTTCCAGTAAATTCCCTCTTCCTTAAACAGTAAGAAACACTGCCTTGAAGGCTGTAGGCAAACGTGTATGGCAACAAGTAGACAGAGAAACAAAGAAAGAGTTGTTTATATCATTGTGAGAACAAGATACACCTATTAAACCGCAGTGTGCATAAGCTCTGGCGCATACTGATCACCGTGGCATATCCTAAGAATGAAAAGAACTTCAATGTGACCTATATTCTATGTCTTCTTAGAGCCTGGGAAGCACCCTTGAATCTAATTTTAAAAGCTACCATGTAAAACCAATTAGGGTAGGATGCACTAAGTGAATCACTTTTGAAGGCCTCTCCTGTAACAAGCTACAAAGATGAAATGGCTTTACAGATCGACTGCCTAATAAAAGTTTGAAAATATGAAGAAAACATGAATTATCTTTTTCCAATGAAGGTGTGACTTGAAATTTTAGTTATATCATACTATTGTACTACATATAATTTTTATTTCTGGGTTGTATTCTCATCACATGTCCTGTTACACCTGCATTATTAAAACTCCACTAACAGACTAGGTGCCAATTTAACTGCTTTACTATCTGATCTTGCTCAAAGAAAACACAATTATTTGAACACTATTATACACTAACATTAGCACCATAATAAATGGAATTGTAATACAACAATGGAATCATGGGAAGCTGTCAAGAAAAAGGTGATCAAGTCCTTTGTCTTAAATTGGGTGTATTTTATTTGAGAAAAATCTGTGACTTTGTTGAATTTACCACCATCACATACATAATCCCTCCTGCCCTTTGAATGAATCCTGTGGGACAAATTTAGTTGTTACTGTAAAAGCTATTAAATGAAGTGCGCATAGTGATTTTCTTACATTTTAAATTGCTCTTTTAATTAATTTAATTAATAATTTCCTCAGCGTACTTTACTCGACTGAAGTGACATTACTGAGTACCTCAAATGTTTTTCACACTATAGGGAAAAAAAAGGAAAAAAAAAAGCTGAAGTAGAGATAAAAGAAATAAAACCCCACTGTGGGAAGTAGAGGGGACAAAAAAAAGTCACTGGTTGTAGCAGGACTGGGGATAGGTTAAGAGCCTTCAGTGCTTCAAAAACATGTTTTTAAATAAAGGAACTGACATGTGGCTGTATGGCTTCTATATTGTAACATCATGACTTGGTCTCTCTTGACTTGCATGGCTCCTGGAGAAGCCTGTTACAGGGATTAAATCCCTTTGAATGTTAATGTGTTCCTCTTTTGAACCACAAAGAATATTAATCCTACTCGCCTCATCTACCAACAGCTGCACTGTTTTTTCCTACTTGACAGAGCGGAACCAGATAGCATGGCATGATTGACTTGAATGTAAATATTGCTGTTTGGTTTTGAACTGCTGGCTTTTTGCAGAAATTTAACAAACCAAACACCAGCTCACCTGAAGCACAAGTAACTGTTCAGGCACCTAGAAACCTCTTTCAAAACAATGACATCAGAAAAATTGAAAAAATAATTTATTATCTTATTTAAAAAATGAACATACTTTACAATCCTCTTGAACACTGAGAGTGCCCAGTACAGGAAATCAAACTGAAATGTTTCCAGAGAAAGGACAAGTGTGTGTACACAAATACACATGCATCTATAACTACACAGATTATGGAAGAGTGAGTCAAAGCCAACAGTTCACTTCAGCTATGACTCCACCATAGACATCTAGTGTCATATATAAAATCTTTAAGAATTCATTTCAACCCTACACATAACTTCCATTCAGCTACTTCATACTGTTCGTGAAAGGACTCTGATTCCAACAAAAGCTAGGTAACGTAAGACAAGAATATGCAGGATGACCCTAAAACAAATCTACTAAATTTCCATTGTCAAAATAAATATTTTCACATATTTGAAGAGTGTTCAGTCAGATGAACTGCCAGAGTGTATCTCACTCAGATTTAAATGTACAACTGACTGATAAGCTAATACAAAACCTGGTCTCTATATAATTCTTTATGAGTCCCAAACTTCAAAGCTAGGAAACAAATACTGTACTTACTATTCTGAATTTTCACATACATTTTGGCTACCTCTGTTCTTGGAATTGTTTAAAAATATCAACATTTCAGAGGCAGGTTATATATAAACTAATAAGGAACCAGCAGAGCTTATGTTCAGAAAACAAATGATAGTGATTAATTGAAGTCCCCAATCCATGAAAAAATTCTTTAAAGACCATCTTTCTGACACTATACTACAATTTTGAAGCCTTTGGCATAAATTATTATTTACAATTAATGCACTCTGTGCTGATGCTCTTTTCAAAAATCACAGTCATATCAAAAATGTCTAACAATGTTATGCTTCATTTATTCATGTAGTTCAAAAGCAGTTCAATCTGTTAGACAGAGTACATACAAAAAGAGCAAGAATTTCCATATACACTACATATATACTACTGGCCAAGGAACTTAAAATTACACTTGCAGTGCACTTTCAGAATAAAGATGCTTAGCAAGGATCTACTATTCTCATATTTATGATATGAACTATAATAACAAAGAGTTACCAATATTAACATATTTTCATAAGAAAGCTATTTTAGGAAAGAATATGACTGCATTTAGGACTCTGTCTATATAAAAATGTATTTATGCATATGTATTTCTTTCAATTCATGTTGGATATTTTAGCAGAGATAAAACCCTTGAATACCTTGCATTTTCCAACGAGGTAACATTAACTCCCAGGAGAATAAGGGTAACAGTCTGCTACATGCACAGAGGCTCTTACCCCTTAGGGTTAAAACAAGGCAATTCAAGGCTGCTTGAGAGTGCGCAGTGGTGGATTTATAATCTGAGTTAGAAAGCTGCATGAAGGCAGTTATATAGCATTTGTCATATAGTACCTTACCAGATGCACATCCAAGTACACCTCACACAAATAATACACACAGATAATTATGGAAATAGAGATGTGGTAAGAAAAGTGTAATCTGGTGTAAGAACAGCATGCCAGGCATGAAAGATGGTTTCTATAAGAATTCATGTGTTTCAATATTCTTGGCTGGGTAGAAGAGAGATTATATGAAAAAGTTTTGAGTCCAAAAATTTAGCATCTAATTTTACTACAATAAACTGTTTTAGTACATATTTAGAACATATTTACTTCTTTACTGCTGACAAAGGTGAACTGCATACTAAGCCCTTGCTTTCTAGTAATTAAAATACATCAAACAGAGAAGAATGGTTAACTAATGAAACAGGGTTTGTAAGATTAGATGGAAGGGCTTTGTCCAAAGACTTTGGAGCAAGGAAAAAATAAAGTAGACTTCATTCCAGCCCTGTGTGTCTGAAAATACTGGATCTGATCTCTAGTAACACTAATTATACGTTCCCCAGTCTGGTAAACTGGACTTAAAAGTGAACATTGATGAAATATATGAATACCACCCTTACTGCATTTCACGCAAGTCTGGCAATTCAGAAACGATGTTAAGACAAAGAGTTGTGTAAGTTCTGTGTAGAAGTTAAAAATGTTGTTTATTCAGCTTTCATGTGAAAGCACAGACCAATTTCCATGTGCTATCAATTCAAGGAAGGAGGGGGTGGAAAGGTGAGAAGAGAAAGAAACTTCACATAGATTAACACTGACCCATTCAATCAGTTAAGGTTGGAACAGCTCCCAAAACAGCTCTCTTCCTAGTTTTGCTTGGCCAGATGGAAGATGAACACATTTCAGGATTTCAAACAGTGCTTTGGCTTGGAATCTGATGTGTTACTCCACTTTTAGGTTTAAAAAAACCCTCAAAACTTATCCGCCTATTTCAGATAGTAGTTGATTAAAATGTCTTGAGGATAACAAGATGCACTATACTGGGAAGGCTGTGGGGGGCAGTCACATAAGGGAGGGAAGGGGGAAAAAGTGTCCTAAACAAAAAGGGGAAACAATAAATTGAAAAATTTCAGAATCTCTTGAACCTGCCCCTCCGTGGGAATCCTTCCCCTTCACCCCTTAATTTCTATAGAGCTTTTATATAGCTGAATTATTTCATCACCTTATAAATGTTGAATCAAAATACGGAAGTATGATGGCTTTTCTCAGATTAAATTCTAGCTGTTTCTTTGTACCAACGCTTCTCTTTACCGCCTCTCAATCTAATGAATTTTTTCTGTATTTCATCTTATACTCATTTATCTATTAGCCTTTAAATTTCAGTATTACGCAGGCACATTAAAATGCTAAGGATATTACAGTCTTCCCGTGGACATCGTCAGAAATCTGTATGTGATCCAGGTACACCTTATTACTCAAAAAATGCTATTATTTTTTTTCCAGCATTTGAGGCTAATGCCATTATATGAATTAATATGACAGAAATGTACCAGATGAGCATTAAACTTAAGTGATTCAATCCTATGCTCTCTTTGTTGAAGGTCTCTGGGTCAGCCACCCTTTGTAGTCTTTTCTGCCACAGAGCTACATGCAATATTTATTAAAATAAATACTAATAGTTTTAAATTAGTATGCATTGCAAGAAGGATTCTTTTAAAACTTGGAGAACTGCAGAATAATAAAGGAGCACTGGAGGAATAAAACCCTATGGCTAAAAAACTATTAAAGAAATTAATTTGCTTTGTTCTTTACTTATTAGGGACGCCAGGAGAAGCTGTAATACAATAAAATAGCATGCACTGTTGATAGGAGACACTGCTTTATCCTCAAGGGAATTTCTTTCGCAGTTGTCCTCTGAGTTTTAATCTTACTGCTGTGGCATCTCTTACTCTTTTTACTAGCCCAGAAGCATGGTAGAGCTGAATAAGATATCAATGGAGAGAATTAAAAAGTAGACCATAAACTGAAATTATGCTCCAATAAAAAGAACGTGACGTGTATAACCTGGTTTTTTTCCACATTTTACAATATTGTTAGATTTTTAAGTTACACCATCTGTTTAGAGAAATAATGCCCACTGAAATACCAGTTGTATGCAGGAAGTCAGAGGCAATTTACAACTCATATAAGGTTTCCTTCCAGACAGAGAAGAAAGGAACAGCAGAAGAGCTTAAGTTTGCATTGAGAAGACGAAGATTTTTAAGCTTTTATAGCTCTGTAAGGGCTATAGAAGCTAAATATATCCTTTCTTACCCCTATCTGTCCTAGATTTCCTTTGTGCTACCAACTTATTTGCTTAGTTTTGATTCAGAGATTCAGACCATGTTTTTTCTCAGGTGCAAAATTGGGAAATATTTACGTAAGGAGAAGATTTCAACTTACCTGATGAAGATCACTGCCCAAAACATATTCCTGGAAGTAACCTGGTGCAGCAGATGATGCTCTAATTGCCTGCCACAGCTTATACTGACAGCCTCCAATATAATGGGACTTAACACCAGGAAAGTGGTTGTAGTTTCTAAACACAAATGCTTTCAGTGGTGTTCCTCTGTTTACAATGGTGCTTACTGCAGCTACCTAGTGAGTGAGGAGGAACAAAATTCGTTATATGTAACAATAATAGTAACCACAATATGAGAATGAAAGCTTCCCACCATATGAAATTCAATTTATACATTAATGCACCTCTGCAATCTTACTAGATTATTTATTTACATTTTTATAATGACTATCTAAACTTTAAAAAGTGAAAGTAAAACACAAACAAAAGAGCCAATTCCTTAAAGATAATGCTATTTTTAACCTGAAATTGGTTCCGCTGGTTTTTCTGTTTCTATGAATATCTATGATATTTAAGCAAAATATTAGTGTCAGCTATATGATTTTAAAATATTTTTCCTTTAGGAATAGTATTTAATTCTCAGAAGTCTGTAACCAGAAATACAGCAATGCCATTAAATATGAATGTCAGAACTGTCAATCAATTTCTTTCTCCAAGAAAATGATTACTTAATATTGCAACTGGAGTTAAAGAATTGCAGGAAGAATCTCTGCTGCACAAGAATCAAATGTAAGTCTTCCAAGGTTTTTTGGTAAGGATACTGAAATGTCAGTAACAGAAATCACACATGTCCGTCTAAGTGAAAAGCCAAAATGGTACTTCCATTGGGAAAAAACCCAACTATGACTGCAAAAAGAATGCATCTTACACATACAATCACAATGTGAGGCACATGTAGTTACGGGTGAGAGCTAGAATGTGCAAGACCTTTTGGAGGTGATGAAGCCAGCCTGGCTGGCACTCAGAACAACACTCTTTAGCACCCAAGTGGCTGTTTAATTTTATCTTTTTTACTATTTTACATAGTAGCGTGTTTTCATGAAAACAACCCTTACTCAACAGCACAGCTGATGCTGTGGTATCACTGTATACATTTTCATTCTTCAGCTACTTAATTTAAATTACTTTATTCACCATAAATTTATACTTATAGAAATGAAAACAAAAGCGTAACTTGCACATTACAATGCAAAAGCAAAACACATGCCTGACTGGCATGCCATCATTTGATGGAAGAAAAGTTTCCCCTTTTTCTCAAAAGGAGGGTTTATCTCTAAGCACTATGAGATGCAGTAAGAAAAATAACTTCAGAAAACTTAACAGAAAACTTATTAAATGGATGCATAATTTTATTTTTGGCAATACCCCTGTACACGTCGTGATGCAGTCTAAGTTGCAAGGTGCTCAGCACCTTCTGGAAAAATCCATCTTGCCATGAATTTAACAGCAGCAGAACATACAACTGCGTGTTTTATTTTGATTTTGCTGTGCCTTGTAACAAGTGCCACCACTGACAGCACTATAAAACGATTACTGGGAACAGCTAGTTTCAACTCTATTTATATTCATATTTTATTACTGAAGAACATGGAAGGAAGCCAAAGATCCTGGTTCAAAGATAACTTTCAAGTCAACATAGGAAAAGCTTCTCTCTCAGAAAGCAACATACCACACCAGCCTTTTCATGTCCTTGTTTTAGACATGGACTAGGAACGCAGTCAGTAAGGCACATGTTTCTATGTTTAGAAAAATGTGACTATCTTCCATTTAACAGTAAAGACCTGAATATAGTGCTATGACACCAAAACACCTGTTAATTACAGATTGTTCTGAAATATATCCTATTATATTTCTCTTCTTTCTTCACACCCTATCCTTCACCAAAAATAAAATACCCATGCTTTCTCATCTTTCACTCTCATGCTGCTGCTGTATGTAACATCCCCCCTATGGTGTTTTTTCTATCATACAGGAAGAGAAGAGATCCTCATCTAAGAATGTGCCTGGAGAAAACCGGGTACTCCAAAGTGAGAAGAAACCCTGTCCTCTCGCAACACAGTAACAGATCACAGCTGACATGACAGACACTAGAACTCTTACATGAAAAAAACCAAGCTTTGCACAACCCCAAAATGTCGACCCAGCATTTCTATGCTTACAAGGCCGTTAACATCTCTGAAATATATTCTAACTAGAAGTATTAAAAATACGAGAAATTGCTGCAGAAACTTAAGAATCTAATTAATTTTTATCCTGTAAAAGCGGGGGTTATCACATATGGAAGCCTGAAAAGCACTTCAACACTCATGCTTGTCTATCCACTGTTCTTCTAGGTATAGAATTTACTCAGAACTCTTAAAAGTACTTATGAAATACACAATTAGTATTTACCTTAGAAAACTGTACTTACCTTTGGACATTTGGATTTCCTTGCAGTTTCAATCATAAGATTTGAGCCCATTTTTTCTCTGCAAAAAAGTGTAAAAAAATTGAGAATGCTCCATCAGTTTAGCATGAACAAGACATATTTTTATCATCCTTATTTCAGAGACCTTTGCATTTAGAAGAAGCCATGCTTGAATTTCACTTCAACAATCAATCAGATTTCTACAGCCGACTTCAACGGACCAACATTTCAAACCTTCTAGGCTATTGGAAATAAGTCTGAAGAGTGATTGAAGAGGTCATGATTCAAGTTACTCAGTTCACGTACTTAACCATAAATCATTAGGATTACTCAACTACGTAGTTAGACAAAATATTTTGCTACATTTAGGAATCAAAAAACCAACAGCCTAAGTGGTTCTACAGTAACGAAAATATCACTTTACTGTAGTGTTACAAAAACAAAAGCTAAAAAGAGAGAGAGATGGCATTCCATATGATTTAGAAGAAAGTTAAAACATCTATATGTAATCTGCCATAACAGGAATCCAATATGCATTTACTATCCCACTTTGAGGTGAATTTTTTTTCATGTGAATACATGTTTATAAATCACACTAATGTTCAGCACTGTAATTTCTCATCACATCAGCATTAGGGTCAGTATTCCCATTGCTAACTAGAAGCAATATTGTGCAAGAAGTAACCTTCTTGCACAATAGAGGAGGAGACTGGAGCAAATTACCATACTAGCCAATAATCTCACCTCACCACCTATTTCAACTTTAATTCACTTACAATAAAGATATAAAACTGCTACAGAGTGAGTGGTCATCCAATGATTCCAAACAGGCTTTCCTTTAAATCAGCAAGCTTTCTTCCTCCCCTAGAACATAGCCCACCCAAACACTGGTGGTGCATCTGCCTTATTCTGCAATGACAGTTCTCCATATTGTCATACTTTTTAAGGATATTCCATGTACTGTTGTTATGAGATCATCCATCTATAGCTTTCACCAGTGGCAGGAGGTAGTAGCACTTCCACTGTTAAAAACAACACTTTCATCAACCTAGTCAGGTCAGAAGATAAAAGAAGCTTTAAATGCTGCTGTAGCAGCAGTCCTCCATGCAGACAGTAGACTGTATGTGCATGTACTGTCCTAAGGACAATTTGATGCTCTGCTAGTGGATATTTGTGCTTGAAGGATGGCTGCGTACATGTCCTTGACAGGGAGGAAGGAAGGAAGACAGGTTCCAGTCCTATGATGGAAAACTGCTGCTGACACAATTCTTGTACCAGTAGCACTGTTTTATTTTATTTTTGCATTCATTCCAGTCTCAGAATCACCAGCCAGACAGGGAAGAGTGCCATCTGCACTCACTAACTGATTACAGAAGGAGAGAAGGCACACAGAACCATGAAGTAGGAATAAAAGAGATGAGACTGACAGAGGTGAGATATCAAAGACATTTACTGATTTGCATCACTTTCATCTACTTCTGAAATATCTGTATTAGGTACTTTTTCCCAAACCCCAAATGCAAAGATTAAAAAAATACATAAGCAATATGCACTGCTTAATTATAGAAACCACCAAGCTGAATAACTATCTCCTCACATCTCGTTTTTCATGAAGGCCAGGAACTGACACTTTCAGAGTAGGTGCAAGAAATCCCTTAAACTACTATGCAACTTCAGACATTAAGGTCTGTGGAGAAAAGTTTAATATCACCTTTACTTTTATTTTAGTTCTGTTGCAAGCACTAATACCGTAATTGCGTATTATGTAAGTGTATTTGTCTCACTTTCTTTTATGAAATCACAGCAGAATTAATTCCACAGTTTATTCACATACTGTGTTAAAAAATAAAAGTCTTCTAATTTTAATTTTATTGAATAGTTTTCTGTTATCAAGGAAAAGAAGAAACTGGTAATTCTCAAGATGTCTTACTATCTTGAATTACCACTTAACTTGTTTGGTTTTTTTAATGATAGACTCCTCATGTGTGTTGTGTTTAGGTCACTGGCTGCTTTTTACCAATTTTGCAACAGAAATATTCTCTAGAACGGGGTAACCAGGACTGTAAATAATATTTTAAATGAAACTGTATTATGAATTAATATAATGGCATTATAGTATTTTCTGTATTTTCAAATCCAACTGTCACAGACTGAATCGTCTTGTTTGACCACAAACATACAGATGCTTCATTAAACTGTCCATCACAACACCCAAATCACTTTTCATATAAAAGTTACTTTAAATCCTGCAATGTAAGCATTTTACATTTTTCCACTCATTGGTTATTACTTCACACATAATTTCATTTGCCATCCTACTTTTCCATTTATCTACTTTGTTTGTGTCTGTCTGTGACCTATGTCCTCTAGACATGACCTACTTACACAAGTCTCTTTCACAAACATTGCTCTTTCATTGCTTCAAGTCACTAACATTGCAACACTTATTTCAATAACGCTAGGAAGAAGATATTGCCAACCGTATGCTGGAAGAAACATTCTAATGGGCTACAGCAATGATGCCAAACACTCTGGAGAAAGAGCATTCAATGTGAAAGGCAAAATTCTAACTTTTACCCTCTTTTAACAACAGTAGTAGGAAACCATGATATCTTCACCAAACCTACGGGAGAGACTTTTATACCACATGCTGGCATGGAATGTGTTGCCCATCTAGTCACTAGAGAGCAGTGTTAATTTATATGTCAATCTGCTAAACAAATACTAAAGTATTATTACTTATATTCCCAAACACATGTATTATCCATTTTCCTACCAAAAGAGAACATGTAACTTTTCTCCTACACTTCATACAGTGACTGATTGCTTCTCAAGACTATAAATTCCCAACAAGAGATTTTAGCTAGCTTGTGAAAACCCCTAGCTGCTCACCAAATTTCTCCAGTAGTTTCTTAAGACAGCATGCAAGAAGAAAATTGTATATGTCAACAACAGTCAAAAGAAAACAGAGAAGTTGGAACTATAAGCCAGGTTCTTACAAATGCAATTCAATATAGCACTACATAGACTGATAAGTTTTAAGTATAATTTTCTGCATAACGGAACTGATTAAAACCAGTCCTCAAATTGCAACTCAAAAAACACGAGGAGTTAAAACCGACATAAGACATGAAACGAATTCCCTAAAGCACTCTGAATAAAAAGTCAGTTAAGCAAAATTAGCTGCCTTTTTCTGAAATGCAATTTATAACATAGCCCATGAATGCATGCAACATAAGCCTAATGAAATATCAACTCAATTATTTTCAGCAAGAATACCTTCTGACAGAAACTACCACCATTGATATCGTGGTAGGACGAAACATGTATTACATGTCCATACATTGTCAATGGATTCTCTCTATTTCAAGCAAGCCTGACAAGTTACCATTTAGACTACAAAAACCCACACAGCACAAGTAAAGCTCCTAAATTCAAACAAAACATAGAAGAGTTTCCCCATGCTATGACAATGTTAGACCTGACCTGCAATATTGCTATAAAGAGATACTATATAACCTTACAACTCCCTTCTTAGCTCCAGGCCCCCACACTACAGGGAAGCCTCCCGGAATCCCTTCAACAAAATATTGTGCAGGCACAGCATCTCCCTTCAACACTGCAGGTCACCAAGATGTCATTCGTTGATCAGTAAATTTAATTTTCTCAATGGATAATATATTAATTGTCTGGCTGTTGTCTATTGCACAGGAGTAGAGATCTTTACCTCCCTCATGTGCTACATGCAGCTGCATAATGTAATAGCATTTTCATTAAATGCACATAAAATACCTTCACATGAGGTTATTGTGATTTTCACAAGACGTCTTTTAGTTGGACAGGGAAGGAAATAAGGGAAGACAGAGAAAAATCTAATTTCTAAAAAAAGACCTTCATATATCTGAGACGAAAAGCTCATGATATTAATTTGATAAACAGATTTATTTCTGAAAATATGCAAGAGCACTGAGAAGAAGTACTTGGAAGCCTCTCTCTCCACCTCATCAAAGAAGTGAGATGCTTAAAATTCAGGCAGCACTGCTATTCCCAGTCTAATGTAATGAAAAACCTCTTTCAATCCCATAAAACACAGTAATCCCCTTCCCAAAGGAACTTGTTATTACTTAACCAAAGGAACTTTTTACATTTTCTCTCAGAAAAGGTTGTTCCAGTTCTTTCAGTGGCAGGGTCAACTTATACTGGTTGGGAAACTATGACATTAGTTTGCTAAAAATTATGAACAGTTGAATTATCAATACAAATACAGATGAATAAAATTAAGAAATAAAACCTGTAATATAATAATTCATTCTAGTGGCTTTCCTGAATAGCCATTAATGCATGTGAATATACTTCATGGGCAATTCTGACACTGTGGATAATTTTTCATTACAACCTTTACAGCTCATTTCCCTTTCAAAGAAAGTGGCAATGGGCAAAACCCTGCAATATAACAGCCAACATTAAAAATCCCTATGATAACACATTATTACATTTCTCATCAATCTCCTATAAGAAAAAAGGCACAGCAGGTGGCTAGCAAATTTTGTAGCAAATCTGTAATGAGTCAGATCAAGCAGAGCTGGCAAGCATACAGGAATATAATCAGAAATCAGTGCAGTAAAGCTTACTTTATTCCCCAGACACATAAATCATTACATTAAAAGCTTTCAGCATTTTAGTAAATATGAAAACAGTTATTTCAAAAGAATGAGAGTGTATGTTAACCCTTTCTAGTTGTTTTAAGAATCTGCATACCAGTGAAGCAATAACAAAACTAAATGCACTCAGACATCACACTAATTATTTTTCACCTAATCATCTTTTACTTACTTGAGCATTTTTTCCCATATATCACTGTCATAGAAGGCGTGGCTCCAACCCATTTTGACTGTTCCAACAATGACATTCTGCTTAAAAACATCTGATCCTAACTTATGGTACAATTCTTCACAATCATCCAGGGGAATATGGAACAACCCCAACATAAAAGCTAATATAGCTCCTGAAAAAAACAAATATTTTGCAAGGTAAAATGTATCCTGGAGTAAGATTACAAAGATGCATTACCATTTAACATAGTTCATAGGTCAGCAGAATATCTGTCTTGAAACAGGAAGACCAACTGACATTTATATCACTAAATGCCTGCTCAGAGATCACAAACCATATTTTAAAAGAACATATACAAGATAGAAAAAGTCTACTTTCAAAAACAGAACTATGAGAAGTTGAAAAATTACATTATTTCATTTTGCAGATTTCAACAAGTATATGGCAGAAAGCAAATGAAATCCAGCACTTTACTTGCAAAGAGTAAAATATCTATGCTGTGGTATTAAAAAATTACTTGAAGCATTATTTGCTACCTTGCAAGCTCTTAAAGTCAGTAGAGAAATATTCTAGTAAAATTCTCTAAAAATACAGGAGCTTTGAGTAGTTTGGATTACATTTGGTTGAAACCATTTATAATTAATTTCATACATGCTGCCATCTAGTGTGTGCCTAACAAAAATTATGACCTACCCCTGTTGGGACTAAATAGTAGCATTCAAAAACCATTGCTGCTAAATACCATTAAAAGGACTGTAAAAAAATACAATTAATGCATTAGATATACAATTAATTCTTAGATATATTAAACTGAAAGGGACACACATAACCTTTAAATCTCATTGTGTCGTATTGTGAGGACATATTATTAAGCATTAGGGATAATTAGGACGCATGATTTTTTCAATCTGGAAATAAATGTAATAGGATTGAATAAAATTAATTTTAAAAGGTGCCAATTCTCAAAATAGCTTAAGAACATAACACGTGCAGAAAAAACTACATGTAGGAAGTTACGGATGGCTTTAAAGGAAACGTGCCTTCCAAGCCCTTTTTCACTCTCACAATCCCCACCACTGCCATAGCTCAGCATCAGCGGATTGATGTCTCCCTTCCTTAAAATGTAGCACACACACTTAAGGCAACTTGGGCATACTTGACACGAAGTTTCAACAAGAGAAACTTTCTCAAGTGCCAAGTCACCAGATGCCCATATTCAACAGCACTTAACACCCAGCAGCTGAGAAACAGCATTCTCCTGAGTCATGCAAATCCTCTGCCACATTCTCTTCCTTTAAACTCTCCAGCACCAGTTCTACGATATCACACATTTGCTATTTTGGTGAGCAGATTCAAAGTATGCAGGGCCAATACAGCATCATTGCAATGATCTTTCTCTCTGACTGACTGCATTTACACCCTCTGACGCCCAATGAAGAGAAGTACAAGGAACATAGCTCCAAAGACACTGATGCTGAATTCACAGCAAAGGTATTTCTAAACCTCAAAGGCAAAACAGCTGAACTATAATAAGAAATACAAAAAGCACAGCAGAAAAGTACAGTGCACACGAGGCATCCTTCCTATCATTTAATACATCACTCTTGTAAAGCACAATTCATTCAGCTGCAAGACTACTGGCATGTGTACTGTCAATGCAAACAGAACCACTAGCAGTGCTGACAGACATGCAGGACCTCACCCAGCCATGTCTTGTAATTTCTTATTGCAAGCTGGACAACTGCAAAGAAAATCTTAATTGTGTAAACAAAATTTAAAAGAACATGGTAAGTACTTGCTGGCAGTCATAAATCCCAAAATTTGAGGAAGAATTAAAAAC
Organism: Acanthiza pusilla; assembly: GCA_036630365.1. Classification (NCBI taxonomy): domain Eukaryota; kingdom Metazoa; phylum Chordata; class Aves; order Passeriformes; family Acanthizidae; genus Acanthiza; species Acanthiza pusilla. Next base: position 25,914,802 of record JAXCHO010000079.1, read on the forward strand.
AAAGTTCCAGTGACAGATGTAGGAATAAATTAAGAACAGCAGGCCTCTCTATCCAAGGTAAAACACCTTTATTATGATTGAAGACAGCACTGGAGAAGTATTTTGCAGGGAAATCATCTTCCAAAGAAACAACCACTTACTGCTAAATTAACTAAAGATTTATTTGAAAAGCTGTTAAAAATGTAAAGCAGGGAACTATCTTGTGCCTACAAATTCCATCTAGTAGATCTAAACATTCTCCTCCACTATTTTGAATCTATTAAACAAATCTACAGAAACATACTTTACCTACTCATGGTGATCTGTATTTAATATAATTTCTGAATTAAACTGTATAGAATGTAAGTATAGCAAAAAATTTGAAGAATGTGGGTTTCTAAAGGAAACTGAGGTAGTGAACTACATCATACCTCCTATGTTAGAAATCATAATTGTGCTGCAACTGGTCTAATATAAATTCTGAAGCAGGTAACTATCTTTTAAGGAGAAACTTATGCTTTGGAGTTTCCTACTTTCTAGGCAGGGGTAACTTATCACTGAGTCACAGGAGCAATTAAGTCTGGGAGGGACCTGTAGACATCATCTAGTCCAACTTCCTGTTCCAACAGGTATAATTAGAATAAGTTACTTAGGACTTGTTCAGCCAAGTTTTGAGTATCTCCATGGACGGAGATTGCACAGCCTGTGCAGGCAACTCCTTCCCGTGTCTGACCATCCCCACAAGAAAAACATGATCCTGTAACTAATAATAACTTCCCATACTCCAACTTGTCTGTTGGCTTTTCTCCTATCACTGTTCACCTTCAAAATGATTCTAGCTTCAGCTTTTCTTTATTTCCCCATTAGCTGAACCAGGCTAAAAGCCTCCCCACAGCCTTCTCAAGGCCAAATAAACCCAGTTTTTGCACTCTCCTTTACGTATCATGAGCTCCAGTCCCCATATCATCTACATGGTTCTCTGCCAAACTCACTCAGTAGGTACAAGAAAATATACCCAAAAGATTAAGGGTTTATAGGAGTCCATAAGGAGACATTTGTGGCCAGAGACCCTTAAACTGTTGGGTACATTCTTGACCATGCAAGCCAATGTGGCCAGGTTTCTTTGCTCAAGGGTACACTGATGATTCATGTCCAACTCAGTCCAGACAAGACCAGATCCTTTTCTGTAAGGCTGGTTTCTAGCCCGTCAGCCCACCTCAGATGAAGGGCTTTGTATTTGGCTCTACTGAACCTGCCAAGCCATTTCTCCAGCCAATATGAACAGAGGGCACCACAGTACCGACCACTTCCTCTAATTTAGATCATCCAAGATCTTGCTACAGGCACCTCCGTCCTTCTGTGCAGTTTATTAATAAAGATGAAACATTGCTGTTAACTTAATAAAGGAAACGTTACTGACCCAGTACCAACTACCTTAGTAGTCTGTAAAGCTCCATAAATATCTAAGATAACTGGTTTTGAGTGCAAATTGAAGACTTCACATAAATTGAATAAACAACAGATCAGTTTAAAGTCACAAGTTTATCATTAACTGCCCAAAGTTCTTATTCAGAAGCAAAAAGAAAGACTCTAAAAATCACAAGTGTACTTTCTCAGCTTACACTCTAGTCAGAAACTGCAAAATCTACATTTATTCTCAGATGTTCTTTTACTACATTGATCGCAAAATTTCAAATTGTGGCTTAATAATTACCTGTGCTTACACCACAGATGTAGTCAAAAAGTTGATGAACCGGCTTTCCAGTTAGTTCTTCTAGTTTCCGTAGAGTCTGCAGTGCAACTAAACCCCTGAAACACAAAAATCCCCTTCACATACAATGGCAGTCTTATCTTACTTTAATAATTTTTTAATCACATTTGCCTCATTATAACTAATTATAATTGAATAACTGCAACAGTAAGAATCCTGCACATTTCAGGAAATAAAAGAGCAGCAGAACACAGTTAAAATAGAAGGATGAATACTAAATATAAATTACATACTCAGGCATACCAAATATTCAACAGCTACAGCCACACTGCCTTGCAGCAAAGGCTCAGGGGGTGATCAACTTCTGTGGATGTAGACTCAGGACAGATTTTAGCTGCATCCCCACCACACAGCACTTAAATTTTGTTCTTAACAAGGCTATATAATGCCCCCTGGGGCATAGTATTTTCTAGTGTGGAGTTTGCTTGGCCTCAATTCAACGTGTCTGAAATAATGGGAGAGATGCATTAGAGACCATGAGATTTGTGCTTCTCTAGCATGAAGCAGTATCTGGCATGCAGTGGTGTGAACTCTGTTGGGATAGAGCGAGCTAATTGCACATGGCAAAATGAGCACCAAAACAAAATACAAAAACAACAATCATCACTTAGTCAAATGTAACAGAAATGTTACCTTTTTGGATATTTATCTATCAAAGAGAAACTGAAATTTTAGTTCTAGTTACAGTGTGAAAAAGGTTACAAGTATATAAAACCCCAGAGGTTTTACCTTGTTCCTCCTCCATCAATGGTGAGGACTCTAACTCCCCAGCCTTTCACAGGGTCTGTATATCCAATCAGAGCTAAAGTTTCTCTAACAGCAGCCTGAAGACTTTCATCATTATCCTGTCTCAGCCGCAACAGGCATGGGATTAATTTTTCCTATTGAAAAATACAAGGATATTTCATTCTAACCATAAGTTTAAACCAAAGGAATCCATTCTTAAATGTACTAGTATGGCATTTAAGTATAGAAATAATATATTAGTTAAACTTGGAGGAAAACTTCAAATCTGTATTTACCCATGTCTTTTTTCTAACTACGGAAAGAAAGGATGTTAATATTATGTTGTACATCCCTGACTGCTAGAGCAACTACCTATCAGAATTAACCAAGGTGATATGTAACCCTTTAGAACGGCTAGAAAAACCTCATTTACCAGTTTAGTTTTATTGACTTAATATCACATCAGCCAAGTGTAGACTCGAGTATGAAGCACACAAAGTATAGGTAAAAACCCCAGATTTTTTCTGAATAAGTATCACACTGCCTCAAAACAAGAAATGCCTTCTAAGTATACTAATATCAAAATAAAAATGAAAATGCTTCCTCACACAGAGAATTTTTTAAATGTACATTACCACAAAGATATACAGCATTACAATCAAAATGGGAGTAGTGAATACACTCTTCCATAATAAAGTAATTCACATATACTTATGTGGATGCCTGACCTGGACCCTGCCCAGATGATTCACCTGGCCTGCACTCCATTCCCAAAGGCTGCTTTTCCAGAAATTCTACAATCTGTGTTACACATTTGTCACATCTTGTGGAAAAAGGCAGGAGGTTGACAAATGCTGTGATTTAGCCAGTACTTCTAGAATAGTCTACCATCCACTTCTTGCCCTCTCAATCCAGGGAAGAAAACAAGGAGGACTAGATTACATGAATTTATTTGATGGTTCTCTTGCCATCTCTGTTCGAAGAAAGCATGTAAACAAGCATAGAAAGTACTGTGCATATACAGATCAACTGTACAGCACATTCCCATCTGGTCAACTGCCACAGAGTACACAGCGTACGACCTTTATCTACCACTGGAAAAAGCTATACTACCTATCCACATGACCATGCCGTATGCTTCTAAATTAAACACTGCAATCTTAAGAGCCTTTAGTTAAACTTCTACTAGGTTGCATATGAATCTGCTTGAACCAGCTAAAAAGTTATATAAAAAGACACTCATATTGTTATCTTTACAAATAGCAAATATGACTAGTCCACAAAAGAACAGAATGAGATTTTATGTTATTCTGTATCAATCATATGTCAGCTATTTTTTTTTTAAATCTAAGCATAAAAATTATTTGCACCTTAATTGCAACTCCTCTGCTCTCTGGAAATTCTAGAAGATGATAGGTCAGTTCTTCAACCCGGTTGATACAGACTCTTGGATTAGTGGACCTCCGCAGGGCTTGAACTAAAGCTCGAGTCCTGTTATCAATACTCACTCTTGCAATTATCTAAAGAAGACAAACAGACAACATAAAACTACTCTAAGAAATGTGTAAAATTTGTCAAAACTAATTCCAACATGTTATGTTAAGATTTGTCTGAAGTAATGAACAGCATGTTGTACTAGAGGTCTGCTACAGGTTCCAAGTAAGCACTGCTTAAACAGTCAACAAAAACCTTTTGATTCTTTGTTTACTAAAAAACTAAATAAAGGCAGATCACAGCAAGAATACACAAAAAAACACGTCAGTATGTATTCAGATGAATTTTCAGGGCAACTCTCTTGTATTTGAACCATTAACAAAACCTGGACTGTAAAATTCCTGTAACTACAAAAAAAAAAAAAAAGCACAACTAGATCTGTCTGTATTTATGGACTCTCAGTATATATGAACTAAATATACGCACATACCGCACACACACAGAGGCATATATGTTTATACACACACACACTATATAAAAACTTACGTGAACATATCTGTACTTATATAAAACATTATATACTTATATACAGATGTATCTATCCCTACTTTTAAGTACATATATGAATTTGTAGGTTTACATGTAGTATATATACAAATATAATCTATAGAGTTTTACATATATACTTATTTATCAAAGTACACAGAATGAATAAGAGAACAGTTTGGGTTGGAAGGGGCCTTAAAGACTATCTAGTTCCAACCTCCCTGCTGTGGGCAGGGACACCACATATGTACTTATATGGAAGTACTTATATGGAAGTACTTCTACTTATATGTTAGTAGAAGTACGTGTGCATATGTATGGAAGTACATACACAGGCATATACTTATTTATTTAAGTGTATGTGTGTGTATCTATGCTTACATATAGGTATATACACTAGTGTGGCATGTATACATACCCATATAAAATATACATAGAAGTAATACAGAAATTAACACTAAACAAAAACTTGCCTTTTCTCTCTGAAGAGACAGATGCTTTTCCCTCTCTTCTGCAGTCTTGGCCTCTTTTGCTTTGTCCTCATCAATCTTCTCAGACACTTCTTGTTCTGGCTGTTTACCCTTTTCTGGCGAAACAACTTTCGTATCAGATCTTAACTTTGGTACCAATCCACCAATATAGCTGTCTACAAAAGCTTGTACGCTGTTACTGGGATACGAAAGAAAGTTTGCAATACTTTTTTTAGTGGAAACTGGAAGAGCCGTACTTGTCTTTTCAGCACCCACAGTCTCTGCTTCAGAAGATAAAGTACCTGCTGGATCCACTGTCTTTTCTTTGTTTATTACAGTACTTTCTGACGAATCAAGCTTATTCCTCTCTTCACTTTTAGAGTCCTGTAACAAAGCATTCTTTTTCTTTTCATGTTCCATAACAGAATTATTAAAGTAAGAGTTGATATGATCAGCTACAAAGTTGTAAGTCTCTCCAAAATTTGTAGAAAAGCAGCTTATATGAAAAAGGTGGTTTTTAGTAGATGCTGAAACTTCTGGAGTATCTTGACAAGTGCTGCTTGAACCTACTAACACAGATTCCAAATTTTCACTTGCACAAGTGGATTTCTTTGCAGCCGGGCCTCTGTTGCAATCGTCCTGAGTTCTGGCATCTGTGATTTGTTTATCATTTTCTAGATTTGTGTTAATATTATTTGCATCTGCACTGCTTTTATTTGCTTTACCCAAAGTTCCTGAGTGGGACTTTAATCGAGCTATTCGTGACACCAGTTCACTGTGAGTGCCAGACACAGCCTTTGAAACAGATTCTATAGTATTCTTAATTCGTGACATGCGAATGCTCACCCTTGTAAGTCCTTTGGAAGAAGAAGTTAAAAGTTTGGAAACTCTGTAGTATAAAAACTCATGGCTATAAATATACTTGTTATACCAAAATGTTCTGCTTCTGGCCCACTTACACCAAGGCTCGCTTGTATGAAAAACTCTCAGGTGTGCAGCATGATTTAGCCTCCAGCAGGCTTTAGGTCTACAGAAACACAGGTATTTGTTTCTCTGTTTCCACCAAAGATTTTTTGGGTTAATCAAAAAGAACAAATATGCGTCCAAGGATAAATGAACTGTCATTACTTATAAATAATTGCACCTTTTCTATGTTGCTTTTTACTTCATTCCAAAAAAATACATGTCAATAAATAAGTCCCATAATGTAGTGTTATCTGAAAAAGAAAAAAAAAACAAATACAAAAACTAACAATGGAAACCCCAAACCAGAAACAAGTTAAACTAAAATCACAGAGTTCTTTAAAACAGATGAAGCTTATGTATCCTTTTGGTAAAGAGAAATAAACATTCAAATCAAATAATCTCATGGGGATAGTCACTGCTCAGGACACTTGGTAACATCACCCCAACATTTCAACATGTTCTCCCTAAAGGCCAGTTTAAGCTAATCTTGAGCAATGTGTGACTTCTGAAAAGCACTTAGTGACATACAGAAAACGGATTGCTGTTTCTTTAGCAAATTATCTTGTGCAGAGATGACGTTTCAAATGTCATTATATTACCACCCCTTTGCAGAATTCCTCTCAGGGAAGGAGTGACACCAATACTTTGAGCAAAGTTCAATGAAATGTGCCCATCCTGAGTGCCAAGGGCAGCATATAATCCTTACTCTGCAAAGAAAGATGCAACTGGTGGAGCAGCGTTTCAAGCAGCACACCAGAGATGCGCTGATACCGCAGGCGCAAATCCATGATTTGCCGAAATAACAAGCCCAGGCTTCTCCAGCGCCTGTGACAAGCGCCGAGGAGGGCTGCCAGGGAGGCACGCAGGCCAGCTCCTGCGCAGGCCGACTCCACAGCGACAGCAGAGGTGACACCACCGCTGCCAGCGCAACACGTTACTTACAATCTCCTCTGCCTGCGCTGTGCCTGTCCCGCTGGGTGACCGCCGCGCAGCCGGGCTGCGGGCCCCCCGGCCGGGCCGGGTTATATAGGCACGGGGGCGCCTCCTGCCCCGGGGGCAGGCGCGGCCGCTGTTCCTGCCTTGCGCCATTTCCCAGAAACGCTGCCGAGAGCGGCCGCGTAAACAAGCACCGAGTCCCGGCCCCGCTGTCCCCGGCCCACCTCCCGTTACGCCAGCGAACCCGGCGTGCCCGGCACGCGCTCATCGTGTCCCCATAGTCCTCCACGACCCGGTGGAGATGGCGGCCCGACCCGGTGGCGACGCGGCCCGTCCCGGCGGCGGTACCTGCAGGACAGTCTCTCCCGCCTCCCCCCTCTCCCCAGGCCGCCGCCGAGCGCCAGGCAGGGGCCGCGCCTTCACGAGCGGTGCCGCCCCGGCGGAGCGGGCGGGAGACGGCGGGACCCGGCACGACAACACCCGCGGCGGGCGGCCGCGGCACTGCGCCTGCGCCCGCCCCGCGCACCGGAAACAGCTGAGGCGCGCGCCGCCACCCCACGGGCCGCCGCCGACGGTGGGGGGGGCGTGGGGTGACGCGAGACGGTCGCGCGACGGCTCGGGGGGCGGGGCCGGGTGTCATGACGCCATGGGCGGGGCGGGGCGGGGTTGCCGCGCCTGCGCGCGGGCGGAGCGGGCGGTGACGTGCGGCGCGGCACGCGGCGGGGCGGGGCGGGGCCGGGCGGGACATCGCCTCCTCCTGCTGCGGAGCGGGCAGAGGGCCGCGGGTGGGGTTGGGACGGGCCGGACGGGACCGGACCGGACTGGACCGGGCCGGACCGGAGGGGTTTTGCGGTCCCAACCTCGCTCCTAGCAGACTAGGCTGCTCAAAGTTCTATCCAGCTTGGCCTGGAACACTGCCGGGCAGGTCATCCACAGCCTCCTTGGGCAACCGGTTTTGGTGCCTTACCACCCTCACAGCAAAGAGTTTCTTCGTAATATCTAACCTAAATTTCCTTTCTTTCAATTTGTAACCATTACTCACTGTCCTGTCACTACAGTTCCCGTCATCTCTGGCTTCTCTGGAGGTCTCTTTCAGGTACTGGAAGGTGCTATGAGGTCTCCACACAACCTTCCCCAGGCTGAAGAGCCCAACTTTCTCAGCCTGTCTTTGTAGGGAAGGTTTTCCTCTGGGCTTGTTCCGGGAGGTCCATGCCCTTGCTCGGGGCGGGGTCTCGCCAGAGCAGAGCAGAGGGGCAGAATCCCCTCCCTCGTGCTGCTGCCCATGCTGCTTTGGTGCAGCCCAGGATAGGTTTGGTTTTCACAGTGGAGCAGGTTGTGCCCCATGGTGCTGGCAGCGCTGGGCTCTTGGTGCCGTACCCTGTGGAGGGGAAGGAGGGTCCCTACCCAGCCTCTGCAGCTGCTCAGTGCAGGTGTGTTGGGAATATGACCACCTGCCCCCCTATCTCCCGCTTAACGCTTGGGGAATGATTGCAAACATGTTTTTCATGGGTTGGACAGGGTTAGGGGGCACCTCGGTCTTCCCCAGCCAGGCTTCAGAGCAGCAGCAGGCCCTGAGATTCCTGCCTGCGTGGCCTGCCTGAAACACAGTTTTAATGAAGTTGCCAAAACTTCAGGTGATGATGGCAAGAGTGTGTTGATTCATACCTTTGCTAAGGAAAAGATTCAAGTATTTCACATTTCTGGTGCAATCACAGACCCATGTGTTCTTGCCACATGGCTTGCCCCAAGGATGAGCAGACCTGTCTGATCTGACATGTTCAGGGATGCATGATTCATCAGGTTTTCAAAACAACCATGAAACTCTCCAAAAGAACTGAAAAACAGTAGACAAGACAAATTTATGTATTCCCAGGCACAAATTCTGTATCCACACCTTCAAAAACATTTTCTCAGTTTAGTGTTTTCTTTACTGTAGTCATGGCATTAAGAAAAAGTTATCTCAAATTTATTTAAAAGATAAACACTTCAACTAAGCTAATTTTGTAAGCTCTCCTAGTAGTCAAAAGTGAGTTCATCCTGTGTGACTAAACACCTACCTTTTAGATAAAAAAGATGTATCTGTGTATGGTATTCAGGGGATGGCTAACTCTGTTTGTCATTGTTTTCACATAGTATGAAAATGATCTCGTTTAAATAATTTTGAGATATATTTTAATTGTAATAAGACATGCATTAGCTATTTGAAAAATACTTCCATTTCAGTATTTTCCATGGGAAGTATCAAGAGAGAAATCTCCTGTTATTATTGATGGGCTTTTGCTGATCTCTATTAGGTTGCATACCCAGCACTCAACCACTCACTCTCTCAAAGTAGTCCCTCAAAACATGATTATTTTCAGTTTAGGACAACACTGAAAGGAGATTGATTTCATTGAGTTCTATCCCTGTCACTTAATTAAAAAAATCAAAGGCTTTCAAAATAGTTTCTTATTGTACATATTAATCCATGTTTTTGTAAATAAGATGGAAACATTTGCAAATCAAGTTAAACGTCAATTGTGGAAAATCTTCCTGTTTTAAAGAAAGAGAATTTTTTGGTATATGTGCTTTTTGTCATGTTATAGCCAAAGTATTGTGGTGTCAATAATTCAAGTGAGCTAACTGTATTCATTTATATCCATGCTATACTTTTCAATGCCATTAATTATTTCTAACATTCATATTTGTGTATTTGTCTTGGACTGCTACTTGGAGAGAAAGTCATAATGGGTTATGAGGCAGTTTGATAAAAATTGGATATTTATCAGAGATAATGGTTCCAAAATTTGTCTTTATAGGATTCTCACTCTTGATCTATGAAATATGGAAGTTTTTATTTTGAGAAAATAGTTTTGCACACACTTTCACTGTATGTTTGATAAAAAGCTATTATATGAATAACATTTTTATATAGCACTATATATATGGGTTTTATTTTTACTTGCCATGTTGATTATGGGTGGTATTCTGAAAATACAGCATGATCACCTAAGAGACTCAAACATATAAAAAACCACAGGTAATTCAAAACATTATGAGAAATTAATATATATTGATAAAGCAGTATTTTGCTAATGGTGCCTGAGGTAATTGCTTAAAACTTTTTCAATCAAGCTTTCAGAAAACACTGTTATAATTTCTATTTTCATCAACATAATATGACATACAGAAGCTGTGTAGTGCTAGCAAATATGTTAAGCTTTGTTAACAGACGTATTCTGCCTCTTAACACTAGATGGCAGACCAAAATGGGAAAACATTTCCTTGTTTTCAGGGATAGAATGTTGAAAAGTTAATTTGCAACTTGAATGAACATTCACAAAAAACTCTCAAAGTAATAAGTATTAAGACCATTGAATGCATGCTTATGACAGCATGGTTACTTCCTGCAGTGTTTCATTTGGATGTGTTTTTTGGCACAAGCACTGAAAATAATCAAGTGAAACTTTTCTATATTATTTTCATATTGCTTTTTTGTCTGTTCCTTCCCTTCAATATTTGCTCTTCTCAAAGAGCTAAAAATTCTAGAAGCCTTAGAAAGGGTTAAGCAACTCAAATGAAAGAAAAACTTTCAGAGAAAGCTGTCCTCACCAGGTAGTCACATCGTTGTAAAATTGTCTTCTGTAAATCCAAAGAGCAGATGATGTAAGATTTACATTGCAGCTGCTTGGTATCTTTGCCTTGCATCAGTTGCCTAAAGTAATTGGGCTGCTTTTTGTCTGTCCTTATTGTCATTGAATCCTAGACAATAATGTAGAAGTAACATGTTTGGTAAGGGGGCAACTGTCTTCATAGAACATTAGAAATTAGTGTGCCAAATATTTACGTAATGAGTTCACCTAGAAGCCAGTGAATATTTTGTGTTGTCAAACCCTTCCTCTCCCAGATACATCCTCCAAAAGAAGGGTCAGAATCCCTAAGATTCTGAATCCTACTCTAAAATATTGGTTCTTCTAGTTAATCATGATGTGCATACACTACAAGAACTGTAACAAATCTCACAAAATCCCACCTCATCTTTCTTTCTCAGTTCTTCTACTGTGGCTGCAGAGATAGCAAGCCGTCCTGGCTGTTTCCAGTGCTGGCAGCTTTAAGGACTAAAATCAGAAAAGACCCAAGTTATTCCCATAGTGTTTTTCCTGTTGGAGTTATTCAAAATGAGAAAAGTAAATGTACTGGAATGGAAGAAAAAGTTCAAACGTAAGTATCACTTTCCTGCTTCACAGTTAGTGAGTCAGCTACAAAAATGTCCATAGCTTCTGGTTTGGGTTTCTCAGATTGTTCTCATTACACAATAGCTTTTGGTATAAGATGTATATATAGGAGCAAACACCAGGCTGTGGCACTCCCCTTCTCATACGAGTGTGTTACCCATAATGATACATGGCTTTTTTTTCCAGGGCTTCTTCTTGGTCTTGTGAATTCTTATGTTTGTAGTCACCTAGTTTCAACAAGAGGAGAAAGCATTTTCCATTCTGCCTTGCCAATAAGTTGATGAACAGGAAATTCTCTTAGGAAATCAGAAATGTGTATTTAAACCTTCTCAGGCTGAAAATATCACTGACAACATTTTCTTAAATCACCTGGGTAAATATTCCATTGAAAAGAATATTTTTCTAGATATTGTCAATGACCTTGTTCCTGTTCCTCTTCCCTCCTATTCCTGCTGTTCCTCCTCTCCTCACCCAGGACCCTCCATTTCCTTACCCCATTTGAAAGCACTGGACAATTTTCAGCCTGTTTCTTGAAGGAATGCTTGTAAGGCATCATTAAATGAGTTGCAGGCTCTGCATTTTGAATGCCTAGATGTACCTGGCTCTCTTGCAGAGTTAAGACTCTAGATTACTATCAGGATCTGGAATTTAGCTGTCCTGCTCTGTTCATCTTCCTGCTTCCCTAAATTTAGGCAGTTTCCTGCTTCCCACACAATATAAATGTTCTTGGATCCCTAAATCAGGGATCCTGCTCAGGGAATTGTTACCTGAAGTCCTTTACACGTCTGTCCTTGATTTCCTGTGCCTCCACTGCTCATAGTCGATGGTCTCTGCCCTTGTGCTTTTGTGCATTCTAGAAATCTGTCTGCCAAAACAAGAGCATACCAATCAAATAATTATATATTAGTTATGAATAATGTAGTTGATTACTTACAATTTAAAATTCACACTCATGCTAAAGGTCATATTTTAAGTTCCTCTTCAGCCCCCTTCAATTCTCGTAACAGTCATTCTGTTACCTTTCAGCACGCAAGAAGTGATAGATGTGAATTTTGTTACTGCAGCGTCTGTTGAGAGTATGATTGTACAAGTGTCACCCAAGGTTCTTGGTGTAAATGGAAGGAGGTCAAAAGTTTGGGTCTGCTGGAGTTAATTCACTTTCCACAGTGTTTGTAACTGCTTATTTAGTATTGCTGGAGAAACTAACTGTCATTTTTATTTACATTGTATTTTAATTAAATCATTGACTTATGGCTGATCTTTACTCTGGGCATCCAAGTATTATACTAGGTACCACCTTAGCATTTTTGCCTTTATTAAAAAGCTCTGTTTATAATTTCTCATCTGTGGAAAAAGTACTTTGTATTTCTTCATCAAAACCAGTTCATCATAGCTCCTGCTCCTAAAGTTACATGTTGTTTCTCTGTTTTTCTTCACTCTGACCAGCCTTGGTGAAGCTCCTTATCTGTCAGTTGTTTTCCATGACCCTGGTGGCAGGTGAGCTGTCAGGCCATTTAGCGTCCTAATAGAAAGCCCAGACTGTCTGGAATGCTGCAAATGAAAAAGACAGTTTTTGGCAGAAGCCTGTGTAACTGATTTGTAATTATTTATTTCTATCTTAAAATAGCCTCATGGAAGTTGTAGAAGAAACAGTAAAAACTCAGTAATGCTTTAATAATGTTACATGAAATTTTATGGCAGCAATAGGAAGGAAGCATTACTTGGAAAATGGTTTACAAATGGTGAAAGATAATTCTACCACCATAGTAAGTACATGAATTAAGCAAACTGGTTGTAGGCTTTGGACCAAGTGCTTACTCATTGCTGTCAGTAACAGCTGTGAAATCTGAAACTTACCTAAAGAATGAGGTCAGCAATAGTGCGTAATGAAGTTCGTACTGAAACAGGTTAAAAAGTTGCTTTTGTAGACATAATCTCCGTAGAGATTAAAAAGAGGCACGTAGTACCTTGCGTAGTTAGTGGTACTGTTTTGTGCTGAGTATCTGGGACGTGCCTAGTTACAAGTCACAGGGGGCCCATACACGTTTTTTCCCCTCTGGCTTTAATGCCTGTGGCTAATTCCTGCTGAAGGATGCACTTAATTTAGAAGGTCTTGTTCCAAAATATTGCCTAACAGTAAATATGGTTGTTTGATGTGTTGCAGTCCTACATTCTAAAGTTATAAAGCTGGATTTGTTTTGATGTAGCCTTTAATCTTACTAAAGTAATACCTTCTTTCTTTAAATACGCAGTTAATTTACTCATTTGAGAAATGAACTTTGTTGGAAAATGAAAGGCATCCAGATCATGTGTGTGTGCAGGAGAGCAGCATTCACACACACATAACACATGTACACAAAACATAGATGGGCACAGTTTCCTTTTGGTGTATAAACAGGGCTAGCAGGACAGAATGTTTTCTTGTGTTCATTATAATGTTAATTTGAAAAGTTAATAGTACATCTTGACTGGAAATGCATGAGATTTTGGGTTGTCTTGACATTCTCTAATATTCTTTTGGCTTAACTAAGAGCTTTCCTTCCTGCCCAGAAGTGGTTTTGTCCAAAGCAAAGCTTAACTCATTCCGAGGAATAAAGTTATTGACACAGTTCATCATTTTCTGTCTCCTTGTGTGGTGACAACAGCATTGGTAGCTGCCTACATTGCGTGATTGGTTATATACTGTTTTATAATAGTGTCTGCAGTGTATTTGTCTTTGTCTTTTGTTGCCACATTGCCTTTAGATGTAACTTTTTAACTGTATAGGGTTGGAGTGCACCATTAGGCCTGGTCCAAAGGACCTTGTACATTAATATAACTACTGTACAAATGGTGGGATATTTTTTTAAAGAATCCAGAACTGTAGGACCTTGTACAGCAGCATTAAGGTGTACATAATTTTAGCCCAGTAAAAATTACTTACAACAAAGTAGTTTATCCATAATTTTCTGGAAATAAGCAACATTAAATTACTAACAAATATGGACCTACCTTGCTGTAAATGCATCTGTGCTACAGACTTAGTATTGAACAGCATTCATGTGTAACTTTGACAAATCTCTTGTAGGAAAGAATCCATTTGCTATCCATTGCACTACTTCCAGAAGCAGTTTTCATAACATGTCCTGATGCTGATAGGTATTTACATTACTTAATACATCTCCTCAAACACATTATCACTAGGGCAATTACGATGTAATGCTATGTTAACTCTTTTTATCTACCCTAGACTATATTGCTAAGTTAGTATTTTATGTAAAAAGATATTAAGAAGTAAAAGTTTCTACCATCTTCTTGGTAACGGAATCTTTTACTGCACACTCTAGTCCTTTCCTCCCTATGTGGCCTATGGAAGCTGTTTTTACATTTTAATGTTTGAAAGTGAATAGAATCACATCAGCACTAAGGAAATAATTTTTGATTTCTTTAAAGTCCTTTAAAGATGTAGCAAATCTTGCAAAAATTTGTTTTTCTTAATTAGTTGGTTTTCATGACTTCACAAGTGCAGTAACAATAATCTACTAACTGTTCACAGCTACAGAAACTCACTGACAAAGAGGCAGACCTGGGTTTCTCACATCAAAAGCAGACAGCAGTATTTTTCACTTGATCTTTTCTTAAATAGGAACTATTTAGGACTTGCTTATGCATTCCAAAGCAAAAGAGTGCAAATCAATTCCTTCACACTTTGTGTTTAATAAGTAATGTTTGTCAAAAATTAAAGAGTTTCTGGGTTTTACAAACTGGTGGAGGGCATTTAACCCTAAAATGCATGTATTTCTGCTTCAGCATCTATTCCTCACCTGATGTGGCAAAATAAATTTACAATGCACTGCAATTCATGCAGGTTTTGGAAGAAAAAGATTGTGATGGGACTTGACACACACAGGTCCCATGGAATTCGGAGGTCAAAGGAAGTGTTTATTCCCCACCAACTCAGCACTCACTACTCACCACATATGGAATATTGCCTCTGGTTCTGGAGCCCCTGTACAGGAAAGGTGTTGATGAGCTTGAGTGAGCTTAGCATGGGGCCATGGAGATGATTGGAAGGCTGGAAGATGTAGCCTAGTGAGGGAGGCTGAGTGAACTGGGCTTGTGCTCTTCACCAGAGGTGCAACAATAAAGAGGGTGGTAAAATAGCTGTTTTCATATGGTAGGGTAAATCCCAAAAATATGCAGAAATATGAGGAAAAAAGTGATGAAATCTTAAGTCCTGGAAATCCATTTTTGTGCAGCATCAGACAGACATTACATGGATTGTCCCCTGCACAGGTACCATCTGTGGAGGAGTTCCTCCTTTCCACAATGTGGAGCCTCTTCTTTTGCATGGAAACCACATATATTTTCTCCTGACAGGCTGGGATGTCATCTGCTTCAAAATATTCACCAGTGTCAGCACAGGCTTTAAGTACAAGGCTCAGTAGAACAGACGTCCTGTTCAAGATCACTGACTCCTTGAATACAGCATTTTCCACAATGCTCTCAATATATCTTGTTCAGCCTGGAGGAGAAGCAGCTTCAGAGGCACTAACAGTGCACCCCCAGTGGCTGTGAGGATGCTGACAAGGGGTCCAAGCCTGGCTTTTACTGGTTATGGCAGAATGAGAGAAGGTGGCCTGAATCAGGGGAGGGTCTGGTGACATGTAAGGAAAGCTTTTTCACAATGAAAATAAGCATTTGTAATCAGTTACCCAGGGAGGTTTGGGGTTCTAAGCTCTTGGAGGTTTTCAAGACCTGATTGGACAAACCCTGGGTAAAGTGGTCTGAATTCAGTGTTTTCCCTGCCTTGAGCAGCTGTGTGATTCTGAAATTCAGAGCAGATAGCTAAATCTGCTAAGAAGTCTTAATCTGTGAGGTGGATCTCTCCCTTTAGCTAACTAACAAATATTAGATGACAGTCCACACTGAGAAGTTCAGCAGAAGTTAATTAAAATGATTTAGGAAAAGACTTTAACTTGGACAGATACAGTTTGGAATGAAGCAAAGCTGGGCAATGGGAGAAGGACAACATTAGCATAAAAGAACAGCTAAGGCTACTTAAATATTTTCATCTGTTATCTTCATTTTGTTTTCTCAGTGAGTTATATTCCCAGCATGGATTAAATTTCAATATGACATTATCCTGACTATCTGCTTGCGTGGATGAAGAATATTGAAAGGGCACAATTATAAAGTTATTAAACCATTAGTATATATTGAACTGATTACATGCAAGATGGAATAGAGTCTTACATCACTAGGACAATTTGTACAAGGAGGGCCACCACCCTTTTTATAAACATAGCAAAGGCTACTTGTTTCACTGTGTGCTTGCCCTTTAGCCTGTGTCCACATGCTGGATCTGATACCTGGGCTGTTGCCCAGACTCTGTGTGCTGTATGCATGTGCAGATGAGGAAGAGTTGAATGCTCCCAGGGATCTTGTTGGACCATTCTAGGTATAGCTGATAAAACACATCTGCCTGAAATATATGTCTACCCATACATCATGCATTGTGAAAAATCATACAAGTAGGTGCTTCTGGTATGATATTCTGGTTAGTTTTCCAACAGTATCCCAGAATTAACTTGTGTTGCATGAACTGGTCTTTTTGTATATAATTTCTTGATATTTCAGATAATGAAATACAAATTTATGTTTTTCTTCCGTATCTGACCTGAGCTTAATATTCTGTTCAACATGTTCTTGTTTCTACCCACTTAATCCTAGCTCTGCCTAGGTGTACGTGTTTACTTCATGCCTTGCTGGAAGAATAAAGATCCTGCTTGTTTTTTTGTTAAGTTGTGGAGTGAGGATGGTCAAAGTAAATGATTTTGGAGCACACACTTGAAACGTAGTTTGCATCAGAAGACAGAACCTGAGATCAGCCCGTCTGCTCTCCAGCACAGTGTTTGCCATCAGCAGCATTTTCAGGGGTTCATGGTTTGTGAATAATTCAATTACTCTACTGCAAGTTGCTGGGTAAAGGCAGGGTGAGGGTTAAGGCAAACCCATTTCTTCCCTTATGGTCTTGCTGTGCCTATTTCCCACTAATTGAGATAGAGTCCAAATTGAGTGGGCAAACTAAAACGAAACAACCTCAGGAATGAGAGTTTCTTACAAACAGGCCCTTATTTAGGAAAAAAAAAATCAGGTATATTAGATTAAGTTGTGATTCATACTCTTTGCAACACAGTCTTAGAGAAAAGCCTTTGTAGACTCAGGCAGCTGCAGGAGTGTTCAGCCAAGTCCAGATTATGGATACTTATAGATGCTTTCAGTGGAAAATCCTAGATTGTTCAGCTTCTCTGTTGTCTGGTCTCTGTTGTCTGTCCTCATAGTTTTACCCTTTCATGAGCTATTAACATCCATCCCATGGTGGTATGTAAGGGGGAAAGAGGGAGAGAAACGATCAGTTTAGGTGCAGTATTATGTACTGTATATGCAGCATGGATATTGCTTTTCACCTTACTGGTTTCCTCTTCAAAAGACTTCAAATTACCAATCTCCTGAATGTAACCAGAAGGATATGAGTGCCCTAGCTTCAAATAAGTTTGCATAAAAGTATCTGTTATCTTTCATATTAAATTAATTAATTTTATTAAATCTCTTTTGTGATTAAGAGGGCAGGCTGAGAGGGGAAAAAAATGAAATCAAATCAAATTTTCTATTTTTATCTGCCACTAACAATATGCAAAAGTCATACTGGAAAGTTGAAGAACAATGAATTTCCTGTGTTCATGATACAATTTACTCCACAAAAATAAGAAGGTTTAGGTACTGAAAAATGACCTCACAGACTTTAGGACTCTATTATAGAATAGAGACCCTTGGATATTGTTTCATCATAGAGACCTTTTCCTCAGTTGGATTTGCCCCTGAATATTCAGTTATTTTTTTCAATAAATTCTCAGTAGACTCACAGTCCCAATAAAAGTAATTTATTTCACATGTGTTATTTTTCACTATGCTGAGAAAAAACTTCTAAGTCTTGACCCTGTTTTGAAATAAAAATATTACTTTTAGGCCAGTACAAATATTTTTCTTTTTATTTTAGAATCAGGTGACTCAAAAAAAGAGAAGAAGAAAAAAGCAGGGGTTATGGAAAAATGCATTTCTTTATCTATGCTGCATTTAGGATGTGGTCGTGCCCCGGGAGCCTGGAGGTTGCAGTTACAATGTGCCTGAGTTCAGGGACCCAATTTTGTCTACGTGTAAACATTCCTCCTGCTTCTCCTGAAGTGTGCTCCTCTAGTTTGCGTAGAAAAAAATTTGCAAGAACTCTCCTGAGTAAGATCATTTAAGTATGACTTTGGCCACAGCTGTTTACAAGTTCGGGTTTTGACTGAAGTGAGTAATTGAATCACATTGAGCCTCTGAAGTTTGCTTTTTATTTATATATTTCCCCCAATTGTGTGGCTCGGTCTGCCATTGGCTGCTGTCCCTGCAGCCTACCCGAGGGCTCTGCAGTTGCATAAGGCTCTGTCTGCTGGGAGCCTATATAAAGGCTTTTTGCATGCCAGCAAGAGAGAGAATTTTATCAAGATCCAAGCCCCACTGCTTTAGTTTGCATGAGCAGGAAGATTTGCTTGAAGATATACTGAAACTCGAACCCCGGCTGGTTTATTTGCCAGCCAGTGCTTCACAGCTGTCAATCTTAGTCGCAAGTGGCAGCTACTGTGAGTAGCTTCTGTGCACTATGAAGAATTTTTCATTTCCTATGCAGGATAACACACATCAGACTGAGAGTCCTCCTCCTCACAGATTCCTGAGTTTGACAAATCAGTCAGATCCTATTGGAAGACCAGAAAGAGATGAGCAATTAGCTCAAGTAGAGATTGCCGTACTGGGGGTCATATTTCTGACAGCGTCTGTGGGCAATTTTATTCTCATACTGGTGCTGTGGCGAAGAAGAAAGAAGCTCTCTAGGATGTATGTGTTCATGCTTCACCTCAGCATTGCTGATTTAGTGGTAGCCTTTTTCCAAGTGCTGCCTCAACTCATATGGGATATTACAGATGTTTTCATAGGGCCAGATTTCTTGTGCAGAGTTATCAAGTATCTACAATTGCTGGGCATGTTTGCCTCTACTTATATGATAGTTGTCATGACAGTGGACAGATATCAAGCCGTTTGCTACCCTATGGTCACTTTCCAAAAGAAGAGAGCTCTCTGGAACATCCCCATTTGCACCAGCTGGTCTATAGCACTGATTCTTAGCCTACCACAGGTATTTATCTTTTCTAAGACTGAAATATCTCCAGGTGTCTTTGAATGTTGGGGTGAATTTATTCAGCCTTGGGGCCCAAGGGCATATGTGACTTGGATTTTTGTAGTTATATTCTTCATCCCCTCAGCAATCCTTATCACATGCCAGATTAAGATTTGCAAAATAATCAGAAGAAATATAAACGTGAAAAAACAGAATGAATGTGAAGCAACAAATCAGAAGCAAGTCCTGCCATCCCGAGCAAGCAGTGTGAACTGCATTTCAAAGGCTATGATCAAGACAGTAAAAATGACGGTGGTGACAGTTGTTGCATATGTTCTCTGCTGGTCACCTTTCTTCATTGCGCAGCTGTGGTCCGTGTGGTTCCCCAGTGTCCTGACCGAAGGTAAGATGCTCTCCATTCTCATTCGTAGCTGCATAGCAGGCTAGCACACTGCTGTCGAGTGCTTTATCAGTGCACTTTGCTTCTGAGTAAAGCTTACATGTGGTCATTTGAAGAAGATTAAAAAGAAATGCCTGGATTGATTATGCCCTGTGTTTAATTAGGTATAGGGGACTTCTTGTGTTATGTGATCAAAATATCATGTGTCTATTTTGTGTGTGTGTATTGAGTGATTAACAATTTAAAGATTCACAGCATGGTGAAAAGTATCGTGCTTCAGCAAAGCTTCAGGCTTTTAGAGGTTTTAGGTATTATAGCAGGAGTATTTTGGGTTCGTGAGGTGAAAAGAAGTTATTGACTATTCAAAGGAATAAGATAAATATTTCTTATTTACTGGGTAGAACAGTGATGTTATAAGAAATCTGATTTTTAAAAAAAAAATTTAAATATTGATGAAATATCTGTCGTACACTATGAAACACCAAAAGTTGTCAGCCACCTGTTTATAAAGCAAAAAAACAAGCCTGAGAGAGTTATCAAAGAACACCATGCTGTAAACAAGAGTAATCTTGTCAAACTTATGCTATTGCCTCTTTGTGAGAGGCAGTCTATGTGTGACTTTAAATTCACCTATTCTAAACTCAGAGGTAAAGAAACAAAAGATATAATAGCTCTGTCTGATAAGAACAGTGTCTTCTGATCTTTGTTTTAAGAATTCTTTCTGTCAGTGTGAATTTGAGTCTTATTCCACATACATTTATGTCAAAATCTGTATCTGTATTTTTTTGTGTCTGTACAGGAGCTTAGAAATTGCTTTTAAAATTAATGCAGCTACATCAAAAAAGAGCTATAGGAAACTATTAAACTCTGAAGTGCATACAGTAGAATGTGCTTTATAACTTCAGCAATTGCAAATTGCTTTGAAATAGGAATATCCTGCTATTAGATTAGCTTTAGTATATGAATAGGTACAGTAGAAAGCAGCAGAAGGTGAAAATGTTCCTTATTTGTAAGGGTGCTTTATTTACTCTCTTATTCCTTTAACTGCTTTGTTCTAGGTTCAGCATTCACCATTATCATGCTCCTTGGCAATCTAAATAGTTGCACCAATCCATGGATTTACATGTATTTCTGTGGCCAGATTCCATATTGCACAAACAAGCAGCTGGAGAATACCTCGGCTCAAGAGGAATCCGTGTTCACTGGGAGCATTCATCTTATGGACAGAGACCCTGAGGAAAACAGTACTTCTGCATAAATGCTGAGAGCTTTTTGTTGTTGTGTTACATTCCCTCTGTTCACAAGACATATCAATATTTTACCACCATCCATTTTTTTGTGGATAAGGAAGCTGAAAAATTGTTTTTTGTTGTAAAAATGTATTTCTCTGCAGTTCTGTAGCATATACAGGAAGTTTCTGTGTTGTGAAAGCCTGACTCAGTGCTTCAATCACCACTGTCTTATCAGAATGAATTCCTGTAAAGTCTGACAAAGACACATAAAAGTATCTTAGATATTTTGTGTCCTTAAATACTTCCCCTTCTATAATTCTGGTTTTCTAAGTAGTAAAATTTTACGGCTAATCAATTTAGTCCAAATCAGTTTTGTTCAACAAATTGAAACAGAATTGAAAAAGAACCTGACATAATTGAATGTGAATATGTTTTCAGAGTGAACCATGAATTGTTCATCATTCTGTTGTGATTGAGGGACAGTGACAAATCTTGAGAAGGCAGCACAAAGTCAGAAAAAGCCTTTGCCAGCTCTTAGTAGTGCCTGGTTTAAGTTAACTCTTTATGTACATTTATAAAATGCCAAGCAGCTCAATATAATTTTTTAAAAATTTAAATAATTTGGTGTGCTTGTGACACTGGACGCCTACTTCAGTTTCAAACTGCCTTGTGGATCACAGGTATCAGCAGCGCAGCATCAGTCCAGGCTTTTTGGCTTCACACCATGGGATTTGATTTTCCTTCCATTTTCTGATGTGCAAGCAGTTAACTGGACATCACACCCCGTACACACACGTATACATACTTTAAATAAAAGTGGGTGCTAAGAGTGTACACTTTCATTTGGCATTCAGACCCATTTGTTCTAGCACACAATTTATTGGCAGAGAATCAATTATTATTCTATTCCTTAGTAACCCTTCAGGCTCAAAATCAAATATGTCCCTTTGTGGTAAAAATAAATCTGCATATCTTTATTTCAAAATGACATTTGGCTGCTGTTTTGTGAGTGTTATATGCAGGAAGCTATTTATTTCCTTTCCGTGTCTGCAATCTGGTCAGAGGAGTATGGAAGAAAGATCAGCAAGGCTCTTTCAGGTATGAATGGAGCTGCATTCACAGGATCCTTTGTGGCACTTACATCTGGTGGCATATAATCTCCCTACATTACACTGTTACATCACATTTCAATTTTCTGAGTGCTAGAAGTCTCAAATATTAGTAGAAAGCTATAAAAATTGTGGGGTTTTAATAGCCTTTAAATTGTAGTCAAAGAAATATCGATTTAAGTTAAATATTGATCACATTGTGAGAAGTTCTGCTGTACAGCGAATAGTCATGCTTCAGGTTAATCTGTGCTGATATGACTGCATATTCTATGATTTTTGTTCTCTGTATAGTTAGACCAGATAGGAGCATGAACCAAGTATTACTGTTCTTTATGATGGGAAAAGCTTGTGTCCCAGTCCAGCTGGGACAGCTGGAGGAACAGGTTAGGAAGGCAGTTAGGAAGAAGAAGAAGGTGTGTGAAGGAAGCACCAGGGACAGACAGGAATGGAAAAGGTCTGCATGAAGTCTCTTATAATTACAGTTCATAATTTTTCTTGCTGTTTTTTTCCCCCACTCTTTAATTAATAATTATTAATTCTACCCCACAAAAATTTCCCCGTTAGAGCAATTCTGTAACTCAAGTGACAGTGTCCTTGTCTGGGATAAGAACATCCAAGATACAATCCATACTATTGATAGGATATAGATACAGCCACTCACTGACTTTCTATAACTTTCAGACAATTAGCTTTCAGTGAAGTTCTTCCTTATGACCTAATCCAATGGTTAATGGTGAGTTTTTTAGTTTTTCCATTTCCTTTTATTGCAGTTAGTTAACACAGTATAATATGCAGACTTGAAATGAACTGTAAACAGAAACACTGCAAGGAATTACCTGGGTCACTGTATTGGCAGAAAAACCTCCTCAAAAGACATCCATTTGCAAGGAAAACAGGCATTCAAATTGTGTGCAGTCATCTAGATCCAGAACTGATGGAAGTCACAGTTCTGCTCAGACACAACAGTGGAGCTGTGCCATTTGACACCACCTGATCTGACCTCTGATAGAAGTTTAAAAGTATAACTTCTGTGTATATTTCTGCATTGCTCATATATTTGCTACTGTATAAATAATTTTGACAGAGCTGGATTTTGCAAATAACAGTAGCTTGATGTGCTCTTTAAAAGTCTGAGATCAATATTAGCTGTCCATATCTCTGATATTTTGATCATGTATTGAATGAAATGTGAGAACTTCTTAAGTTCAATGGTGGTTGTTCACTGTAATGTTCAAAATACTTATATTTTTGTCTCTCAAGTGCTTTCTTTCTGATTTTTTCATTTTCCTTCCCCAGAGATCAGTCCTGCTCTTAAAAAGAATATTAAAGGTTACTGTACTACAGTGCAAACTACCGGCTATGGATACTTTTATTTTCAGTCTGTCAGGAGGTATTTGAACACAGATATTCCTGCTTTTTATCTTAGCAAAATTAATTTGGCTGCATTTTCCAGATGTAAGTAATTATCCCGTGTGCCCTGCCCTGCCTATCCCAAGGGTAGCACTGACAAACACACTCAGTGGGGAGTTTGGTTCAGGTCCACTTTTTTCTGTCAAAATTAATTTTCAAATGATGGGAAAATCACTTGGATAACTCTTTTCCTTTTCCTTTTTTTTTTTTTTTTTTTTTTTTACCCCTGATAAAATGCCCCTTACAGGTCTTTTCTTTTTTCTTTAAAAAAGAACATTTAAAAATATAATAAATTTTTACTCCTCGCAAATTTGGTCATCAGTGTTCTTGGAAGTTGTACTTTCAACATCTCATGCCCTTATTTTTCTCTATATTTTGAGTCATCATCTGGACTATATCTTTTCCAATTCACTGCACTTAGATTTCCAACAGGTATTGCAGTATCTCATTAAAAGAAAGGGTTGACTTTGGGACAACACTGTAGTCTGGCCAGGGTGTTTAATCCATATGGGACAATCAGTAACTCAAATGTACAAGTGCCTGGGGGCACTGTGGAAGCCCATAAAAATGAAAAAATCCAATTATCAGATGAAAGCCTTTCTCATCAAAGCCTAGATTCTGTTTTCTCACACAAATTCCAAGTAGAAAAATACCTTGTGTACAAGTTCTCAATCTTGAAATGAATGACTATGTTGTTGATGCTGGCACTCTGATATGGTTTCTGGTTATCTGGGTGGGAATTCTTTTGTAATTTCCAGGGTTTTGTTACTACTTGGGAAAGGCACAGTTCATTACAAGGAATTCCATTCTTACTTAAAAATTAATAGTTTATATTTTGCAGTACAGATAAGAAGAATCAAAGACAATGTAATCTATCGATTCTGTAGATTTATTACAGAATAAAGAAACCACAAAAAAAATGGAGGAGAATGAAAAGAAAATCCCAACATGTGTTTTGCACTATAACATTGTATTTTGATAATTCTTTTATTCTTCAGAACTGCTGCTGTATTTTCATAGCCAGTCCCAGTTCACATTCTTGTAAATGGTGAATACTGAAGATAGAGGTGTTGCGTGACAATCTTTTTAGTCTTCCAATGAAATAATGGTGAAAAAATTTAAAGACGGTGCCAAACTTGTGTCCTGACAATTTCACTTTGATCATTTAATTCTGACAACAGGAACCAGTTGTCGAGTCCAATAAACCCTTCCTGTGCCTGCATTGTTGAGGGAAGGTTGGCAGAGTGATGTGGAGACCCAAGTTGGAACTGACAGTTTATTCTGTGAGGCGCACATGGCTGTATTGTCTAATTGTCAAACACACAGCCAGGACAAAAATATCCTCAAGAGGTTGTGAATGTTGGCTACTTTTGGCTTAAGGGTATCATGAACTGACAAAGGTAGAGTGGGATGACCCAGCTACTCAGTTCTGACTCCTCAGAGGGAAGAGGGAAAACAAAAAACCAAGAAAAAAGCAAGCAAGTTTTTCTTTGACTTCATAAGGTAGGGATTTGGTGCTGAATGCCCTGGCTATCTACAGGAAACATCCATGATTATGAAAGAGTTTGTTCATACAGCAGCAAAACAAGATTGCAAACAGTTCAAATGGGAATTGTGTAACTTGGAGTAATACAGCCACGAATAATTTATTCTCTACTGATGATCCATAGCTGTTCCATATAGATTTGAATTGAATGGAAATCATGCTGTTAGAAAATCAGAAATAAGAACTGATGTAATTTATCCTAGCAGATCAAAACTCTGTCTGACATTCCAAATCCTACCTCTTCAGTCCTATGTCCGTCAGCAGCAGGTCCTTCTCTGCCCTCCTGGTCCCAGGTAGAGCCTCATGATCTGCAGATATTTCCCAGAGTCTGTGTGCATTAATCTCTTGCTGAGGTGGCCCAGGTTGTCTTCATTTTGCCTCTCTGGAACAAAAGGATAGAAGCTCTGTCTTTTCCCTGGGCTTATATGATGTTCCTGCTATAGCCACTTGAGGACTTTCTGAAGGTAATTTTATTAAGCTGTCAGATTCTGGGCATTTTTACAAGCCTTTCATACAATTTTTATTAATTTGCACTTCCCTCTTTAGGAGCAAAAGAAAGAATAGACTTTGAGTGAAACTAAGTGGCCATACCCATTTCCTCGTTCTTCCTTTTTTTTTGCCAACACAGCAGACCAAAGCATGTGCTTTCTGCCAGTAGGTCATAGCAATTAATTTAACTGCTGTGTATCATCCAGCTCCATAATGAGCTTTGGGGGTAATGAAACTAACCAAAGGCTTCTTGCCTTTCCATCCAAATGTGCTAAAGTGCAAACATATTCAAGTGCTATTGTATTCATCAAGAGTTCTTTTATGTCATGACTCACACTTTGAAAGATCTTCAGAATTTTGGATTTATGTTTCTTGCATCCATTTCAGTGTACCAAAAATTGCTAAAATTGTGTGTTACCCAAATTTTAGCAGCAAATCTGAATTCTGAGATAACAAGACAGGAACCAGTAGGACTTTTTGGAGGAAACTTTTCATTACCATCTGGGAAAGAAGTTTGAAAAAGTGCCAAAAACATTTGACCTTGAAGATCTCTGGAAATCATGGCTGGGGTGGTGGATATAACTAGAAAGACATCTCCTTACATGCCAGTGACCACTTTTCAAGACAGTTGATGTAGTAAGAAATGCTAAGACACAAGAAAGACTTGATATTCTTGTCATCATCGTTTATAATTTCCATCATTGTGATCATCATGATCATCATCATCACTCTTATTTAAATGAAGTCATCATATAACCTACAATAAGTTTTAAAAGAAAATAAATTTAGCACAGTGACATGTAGACCAGTTATGAAGCTAAAATATGAAAGGCATTATTTCAATCACAAATGCAACTTTTATATATGATGCTGCAATTTTATTTAGCTAAAAGGATATAGATATACTTTTTAGTTCCAATATTATTGCTGTGCATTGACTTCCATGAGACTACCTTAAAATGAATTTTGGCATAAAACGTTAAATTTTTTTTCGTGTTTATACATTTACTTGGGTATTAAATAAAAATTTTTGCTTTAAGATGCTGTTCTTGTATTCCTTAGCTTATTTGTGTGTTCAGTTATTATCTGTATCACCACCTTTGACGAGATACTAGGAATAAATTATCTGCTAGCTGTCACAGTGTATTGGAAATGTTTGCCCATGTCTCTAAATGTGTTAATAGGAGTCTGGCCTCAAATGATTTAATGCTGAGTAGCTCCAGCTTTTGACTTACTGATGGGAAAAATTGTACTTTGTCACAGAGAATACAAGCCTTCTGGCAAGCACAGTCATGATGTGAACACACTGCTTACTGATACATTTCATACAAATTACGGTCTGCTGGGAATGTGATTCATATTCCTGATCCTTTCTTGACAAGACTCATGGTCTGGGATGATACGTATTTAGCTGTAACTATCTGTTCACAAAAAATACATGAGAAAAACCTCAGCAAAGAAGTTCTTATTTTTTTCCTCAGCAACTGTAAGTACTGAATCATGGAGTTTAACACATTTGCTGTGAAAGATGAGGTTAAAAATATTACTGTGGCATTTGGCCTTGTTTTGTTTCCATTCACACAAAGAAGTTATACTGGATTGTATGACACTTACATGTAGATAGTATTAAGGGAATGATATCATGGAAAGCTGAACACTTAGAGCTCTGGAATCATAGACTCATAGACTCATTAAGGCTGGAAAAGACCTCCAAAATCATCAAGTTCAAACATTAATCCAGCACCACCATGTTCACCAGTAAACCATATTCTCAAGTTCACATCCTCATGCCTTTTAGACATTTCCAGGGGTGGTGATTCCACCACTTCCCTGGGCAGCTCCTTCCAGTGCCTGACCACTCTTTAAGCTTTTTTCTAATATCTAATCTCAGGCTCCAATTGAAACAACTTAAGGCCATTTAGCCTGGTGTTGTCACTTGTTACCTCAGAAAAGAGACTGTCCTCCACCTCACTCCTGCTTGAATGTCAGTGTGCATGTGCATAATACACTACTTAATGCCATGGGTCTGCCATAGGACTGCTCTGCAGCTGCTCCTGGAGATCATGGACGAAGCATGCCCAGCATGTGCACAATCTTTAGGAAATTTCCCTCCCAAATGCTCACCAAGCAGGAGTAAGATGGCATTAAGAGCTAACATTGCATACTATAAGTCTGAAGCACATTGTGTTTTTATGTTGCAAACAGTTGATGCTGTGGTGGTTTTTTGCCTTTTTTCTTTAATATACCTTTTATAATATATTATTAGCATACATATTTGTAATTTTTGTAGCCTGATATTGTAACTTAGTTACAGTATTTTTCTAGACCGGAAGACAAAACATCCTAAAAGTCTCTCAGCTGCAGGCCAGAAGCCCCTATGCTATCTTGATTCTCTATAGAAACCAAGGTTGTAAACCATCTCTCTGAGACTTATTTTTGTGAACAGGGTTCAAACCTCATGTGAGGGGGGAGACTTTAGAAGTTGCTAGAATAGGGGTGACATTACTTAATCTATTAAGCTTCTTATTGGGGAATCTTTGTCAGATATGCTAATTTGCAAAGTCTATCAAATATTGTATACACATTATATGGTGTGTGCATTTTTGACATTTTCCACCTTGATGAGTTGTGCACCAAACGATCCTTATGAAATACCAAGGTAAAAACCTTTTATCCCTTTAACCATGTCTAGCTCATAGTTCTAGGACCAGGAAAAAAAGCATCACAGTGAGGACAACAGATGATCAGAACTGGACCATATGTATTATTAACAAGGCTGTCTGCCCATGGAAATATGCACAAAAACAGGCAAAGGGATCAAGGAGCATCTCAGGTGATGTTCCTATTGAAGGCACTAGCACAGGCATATCCTTAGCTGCTTCTTGTGCGTTTTTTTGTCATGAAACAGTGCACTGCGTATCCAACTGGGCATAAGCACAATAAAACAAGCCACCAGGGCATGGAAGTTGACATCCTTGTGGACAAGTTCTGCTGGGGTGCCACTGCCTATTTCAGGACCCCAGAGGGCAGAGGTGCTCTTTGGCCCAACACTCTCCCCACCTCCACCTCTTCTTTATTCCATGAGGATAACAGGACAACACATAGTTATATCTCTGCAACTTATAAACATACAGATGCGTAAATGTCTTAATCTTTTGACTCCTTTCCCTGCAATGTCACCAAAAAATCCCAAATGATTCTGCAAGAGAAGAGGGTTACACTCTGATAGAGGTTTTGTTCTGCTAAGAATGAGGCAGTTAAGCTCATCTTACTTGCAATTTAAGGAAGGACTGTATGCCATGAAGAGTTGAATTTTGTATTAATTACCTGGGGACACTAAAAAATTAAATTTTCAGTCACTGAAATGAAGAAACCAGACTGACTGAATAGCTGACTTATTTATTAATTCAGTAGCTTCAGGTTTTCCTTTAATATAAATTCTTTTCTATAAATTAAAGCAGATGAGAAGAATATCATAAATGTAAAATTAGACTAATCTTATTAAATTTTAAGCTGTGCCAAGGCTGCAAGATAGAATTAAATCATTGATATAAGACAAAGAGTTAACTTGAGACTCTGATATTGAAAAGAAATACAGAATTTAATGTGCGCTACCTGTAAAATAACTGGAGGCACAAAAAGACTATCCATAAAAAGCTATAGAATACTGTTTTATAAATCAATTTCTAAAGTAAGGCCTTAATTTTGCAATAAAAATATCTATGCCAGATATAGATGTGTTTATATGTTAAAATTTCATCTTGTAATTTGATAAAAACAGCATCTTTTAATACTCTGATTTTTTTTTCTATACTGTGCTCCAAAGTTGAGATATTTCCTCTGCCTTCAGGTTAAGAAATCAATTACAAGTATATGAATGTATCTGTGTCCTGGAGGGAAATGTAGAGTTGATTCAGACAAAAGTCTCAGAACTGAATTGCATTCAAATTATTCATGAACATTTTGCATCAGTAAGGAAAAAGAATTGTGCAAGTAACATTATTTTTCTAGAAGTTTCAACATTTCTCTAACACTCTACATTATGAAAATATATTGTTAATATGCTAAATAGCTAGAAAGTGTCACAATGTGGTAGTGTATAAATATCCTTTACCTTCATAGCTAATACTTCAGCACTGTATAATTTTACACTGTTACCAATTATTATTCACCTTGTAATAATAAAATTAGAAAAATGAAGTGGAAATAATTCTGAAAATTCAAATCTGAGAATTCTTTTGAGCTCTGCTTCAGCTCTTCATGGATTGCTCCAGAACTCTGAAAATTAATATGTTTATTTTATTAATTCAAGTTATTTTAAAGTGTCTCAATTCTCTGGTGTCAAAGTGTTTAGAAGAGCTTTCACTTGTGGTGAAACTATTTACACTTCACCATTTGGTGAGCTGACCCTTTGTCTACGTAAACCTGGCTATTCAAACCCAATACAATTTTGCCCACCCCCAGGTATGCTGCACACTCAGCCCATGAAAGATCATCCACAGATGAATGTGCTTAATGTGTTTCATGCAATGAACATGATACATCCAAAAAATGGGTTGATTAAAAACAAATCTTATCTAGTCCAAGGTTTGAAACCCTTTAGACATAGAAACAAACAAAGTCTCCATTTAGCAAAATGGGAAGGAGAAATTGCCATTCAGGAGAAGGTTTAAAAATTTTAATTAATTTAAGTCTTCTTCATGTCCCAGGCTATTTAAGACTAGACCGCTTACTACAAGAATAAAAATACAGTAAACTGCAAACATGATTATTGCTCAATCCTACAACATCTTCATGAACAAATGTTTGTCTCATTTATCTGTATTAAAACATGGTTTGGCAAAAGGCTGCATCATGTGGAAATCTGTGGTTTCTTTTGTGGTCTCTAGGGAAAATGGGACTATTTGTCCCTGAGTAGGCTTTAAAACAATATTGTCAAATACTTTAATGTGTCACATGCAGAGCGATGTTCAGGAGCCATTTCCATGCTATGCAACATTAGCACCACATCCGTGTGTGCTGCCAGTTGTTGGGTTGCTGTGTAATTGAGGGGCACATTTGCAGCCTGTCTCAATACCAAGCAAAGACACTTAAGGAAGCACAGATTGCAGACAGCAGGCAGTTACTAACCAAGCTTCCTGCAGCACATATGCTACAGAACAGCAAATTGTAAGAGAGATGAAAATACAGGTTTGAGGGTCAGTGAACAATGCCAATTTCTATAACACAATTGCAAAAGCATTTGTGCCAATTTTTTTCCTACGCCCAAGGGAACGTCTACATATTACATAATAACTATTAAAGTTTGCAGTTTGTTCCTTGGCAGAAGAATAGTCCAAGTTTTAAGCTGTTTATAATAGTTTTTTTTTTCTAATGCCTGTGGTTTGAAGTTGATTGCTGCTTGAGCAACTGGTACCTCTTTCTTCCTAAGCCTTGAGATCTTTTTCTGAAGTTTCACAGTGTTCTGTTCAAAATTAAAGTTTCAATGATTGAATCATAATGTCAGAGCCAATGAGTATTTAGTGAGTGACAACAACCTGCCACCTTTTGGGTCTCCTAATCTTAGGTCTTGCTGGAAACATTAAGATTCAATGTAATGCAAAGGTCTGGAAGAACCCGTGTGAATTGTCCTCAGGGCTGCCCTGGTCCCTGACATGCTCTACATAATATCTGGATGAAGAGATGATATACATTTTATTCTTTTGCAAGGGATATGTGACCATGTAATTAGATTTCTGATCGACACTAACATGTTTGTCAGACAGGGAGAGACTATTATATAAAACAGTTATCCTTTTCATTATCCCCTTATAATATACACTATGAAAAAAAGACAGTTAAAAGTCTTTTAAATATGCTTATACTGAGTGCTCTATAAACTGGTAAACTATTCATTCCATATGATGTTCACCACTTCGTTTAAGACTAAATGCCACATTAGCAGGCAACCAAAGATAGAAATTACAGATCCTTTTCAGTCAAACAGTAACCTGAAAGAGTGATTATTTTCCTAACACAGTTTGATTTTTACTCTATGCATCAGTTATTGAACACAGAGGCTTCCAGCTGTCCTGTCATCCTGCAGCTTCAGCCCAGATACAAAACCATGACTCACACTGAGAATTAATGCTAGCAAGCAAATGAGAGAGCATCTTTTCTGCCTTCATCAGATACCCATGGCTCTGTGTCTTCAAGTCACAATGCAGTGCAATATACAATGTGTATTGTAGACACCCATAGTGGTGTAGTTAAAGAAAGAGGCTGAGATATGTGTCATTTTAGTAAAAAAAGCAGCCTTTGAAGTGTAAATCTTTAAAATAACAGTTTGTTTATTGAAGAACAGAGATTAATTTATGGATATAATTTTAAATAGAGATCAGTTATACTATATTCTCATTCTTAGATCTCCTTTTGTTTATCTTCCTGATTATGAAAAGAGTGAGACTGAAATGAGTAAGCAAAACCAAAATGAGATGGGGGAAAGGAGTAAGAGCCTTTTAAAGTATTCTTTAAGTAAAAATGTGAATATAATAATCATGGAGAATAAAGAGGAATGGGCCCAAGGATACCAGTGAATGCACTTGAAGTTCAACCTAGTTTCATAGCTTCAAATACAATCTTCCTTATAAATCTCATTATTTATTTGTATGTCTATTTTAAAAGCAGGTTGGTGGCTTATTTTGAGAAATGTCATATGGCAAAAACAGTAGTTCTTCTATAAAATGTTCTTATGGGGAGCTACCAAGTTTTAAGAGTGTGAAGCTAGTAAGCTTGTGTCAGATCTAATTTTAATATCCTAACAAGCCAGCCTATATCAAAGGAACTGGGTGTTAAATAAAAGTGTCAATACATCATCTCTGTTTTCATTAAGCATGCCATACTTGTCTTATGGAATGGCAATTAAATGAGCAGAGGCTTCTCAAATTAGTAAGTATTCAATTACACATGAAGGGCTTTTCTCTGATCTTTGTTTGAAGAAAGTGAACTGTGAAAAGTGGTTTTACCCCTGAATTTGATTGCAAACATGCTTGATTTTTTTGGAAACAATACACTAGATGGCTAGTGTTATTCGCCCCAGTTCCACCACCAAGGAGAGTTGAAGGTGGGAAGAAATGGCACTGGATATCAGAAGTCAGCTCAGGCACCAGGCGTTGTGGAGGCAGAGACCCTGAGGCTTGGCTGCAGATAGAGTCAGAACAACTGGTTCAAACAAAAGTAGCAGCAGGGCTGAATATGTGCTGTGGGTTCATGGTCAAGCATGTGATTCCTTGAGGAAAATGGGCAGGCTTGAGTAGGTGTCAGATCAGCTTCCTTCTGTCCTCCATAGTGAGTTATTCCTCAGATTTGAGATATGGATTACTTTTAGCTTTCCTTTAACATTGTCAGAGAAATGTGTGTGAGGTTTTTTTACATTTTTTTATGTTTTGTACGTGTCATAAGAAAGGAATTTAGAGGAGTCCCTGGAAATCCCTTATTTGACACTCTGTGAGAATAATAGTATGGATTTTGTTTGCTGGCTTTGTCTGAGACAATCAAATCAGTTGGAGCATTTGGTTCAAGCTGAGTGAAAAGTTTCAGCTAAGAAAGTGTAAGAAAAGAATTGTGCTATGTCAAAATGATTAGTTTTCACTGAAAGACTATCAATTTATGAAAAAGTAAATAAGGCTTCACCTGAAAAATTAAACAAGATTTATTAGTCAGGGTTATTTTTCAGTAAATTAGAAGAGTATTTCTATTTTGAATCAATCTCAATGTTGTTTTCAATGTCCTAGTTCAAAAAATATGCATTAGTTACTTGACTCTATCTCTGAGAAAATGGTAGGCCCAATGTGTTACCAAATAGAAAAGAACTGGCTATGCACAGATTTTGAAATGGTCTGAGATCACTGTCTGGGCAGTCACCCCCCAAACCTCATACCAGCTCTTGAAAAGAGTGGAGATGAGTGGGTGCTCTGCAAATATCGATAGCACTATAATCCCTCTAGAACTATGTATCTGTGTCAGATTTTGTGCCTTCTTTTTACTGTTATAGCCAACTGAGCTTCTGAAGGATATTTCTGCTAGATATACTGTTCTTCTGAATATCTATTAAAACCTGCATTGTGTGAGAAAGAATTATCGCCTAAAACTTCTTGGACTTCAAATGCAAATGAGCAAGGAGTTCATAACCAGGCAATCACTGAATCATAAATCTCTTATGGAAGAATAATATAAAAAAGCCTCTGGGTATAAAGAATACCTTCAAGTTTTGTAATTTTTCTTACCAAGTGGCATGCTAGCAATATGAACTGAGGATTCTAATAATTTTTAGCACACAGGTACTTCATATCATAATAAAGAAAATGGCGTGATATTCCTCTAACAGGAAATGCATCCAGTGGGAGATACTATATTTCAATGAAAAGGCACATGACTGAGAGGTAAGTCCTACACTGCAATGTGCAATCATTTCCTCCAGAAATTTGTTCAGGTCTTGCATTTGACACTGCTTCTTTATGAAGAACATGCTCATGAAAAATTGAGAATTCTTTAAATGAGAAAGGTCTAGATATTTGATCACAGAATCATGTAATTATTTAGGTTAGAAAGGACCTTTGAAAAAGATGGAGTCCAAACCCCTGCTCAAGACAGGTCTGATTAGTTCAGGTTTCTCAGGGACTTGTCTAGCAGAGTAAGCAGCAGAAATTATAAACTTTTTCCATTCTATTTTTAGCTCAAAGCTCTGTTTTTGTAACTAGGTAAGACCTACGGATGAAGAATTTAAAGAAACTCAGGTAATGTATTTTTCACTTATTAAAATTGTAATATTTGCTAATTATGTTTCCCAATCACACTCAAGTTATACTAGCACACAAACTGTCAAGAGGCTTCCTCCTGTAATGGACTTCATGCTTCCATCCTCTGCACTGGTGTTCTCACATCCACAAAAAAGAGAAATGACCATGCTGCCCTCCAGCACTTTTTTGGACAGGATGGCTGGAGAATCAGGCTGGGGAGAGTGCTCCAGCCCTGTGGAAGAGGTGGCACAGGAGCCCTAGCTGGGAGGTTTCATATGCAGTTGGGGGCAGGATGGATGGAGGGAGCAGGAGCCAATCTGGAATGTCTGGAGATCATCTCCAGAGAAATCACCCTTCTGTTAACTATTCAGGCAGCAAAGGCAGGTTAGCTGACTAACACAGTTATCTAAAGCTGTCCTAAATTACTTCTCGGCTACATACACAGAGGTATATAATTCTTTGAAAAGGTGTCTTGAAAATGCCCAAAATCATAGGAAGATGGGTAAAGGATTACTAGGCATGATACCTTGAGGGGTCCACATAAACCCTGAGTGGGAAAAGTTAATACTATGGATGAGTGAGCTTTTTGTGTGCGTAAGACTTAATGTTCAGTGAGAAAAGACATGACAGGGGAGAGAGACAGAGCACTTTTTGTCTGTAACAGGGGCGGACAGCATTAGAATTGGATCCATTTATCGCTAATTGACAAGTAGGCTAGATTTTTACAAATGGAGGAGTGATACTGAGATGGCTATATCCTTGTGACAGCCAAGTGACAGATCATTTCCTGTCCTTGTCTCTGTTTCTTTGTGATAGAATGGTGAACAAAGGAAGTATGATAAATATTTTAGACCTTTATTTCCTTTGAACACCAAAAATAATGGATTTGGTGATTTATACAGAATCATAGAATTATTTATGTTGCAAAATACCTTGAAGATCATCCAGTCCAACATCTAACCTAGCCCTGCCAAGTCCAGCAAATCATGTCCCTCCCACTCAGTCTGCAAGGCTTATTTAGGAGAATGAGGCTGCCTCTGCTACTTATTTTTCTTTGTTCCTTCCACCCACAGTTTCTTCAATTTACTAGCTTCAAGTCAACCTATTTACAATCAAATTCTTTTGCCTGTCTTTGTTTCTTGACTGCTTTCTGCCATATTCTTGTCTTTATTGTTATTCTTAGTTTGAGTCTTAGATCATAAGCCCAGAACATCTCCAGAGAGGTCTTCTGTCTTTCAGATATGTTTTCGTAGTCTATCTTCTATCAACGAATCTACAGCACACACCAGGAAGATGCTTACTTCATTTCACTGTCAGTGTTACCTAAAATCTTCACTGGGATTTTTGTGGAAACAGATGTGAGTCATTCTCCAAGCAGTAATGCCTTGTATGGATTGTGGGCTTGACTGAGAAGAAATGGTGAAACTGGCAGATTGGACAACCAAAAAGGCAAACTTTCTAGTGATTTCAAGTCTATTATGTGTATGTCTACTTTAAGTTTCCTATCTATGCATAGGTGTGAGAGGAGCAGTGGCTGAGTGGGTACAGCTTTGGCATTCAGTATTTCTGGGATGGCCAAAGACGAGCCCATGGCTAATGGGTGATCTGGAGCCTGCCTATACCTGCAGTGTGGACAGTAACAATGCCCAAGACTGAATTTCCCAGGGACCATTGGCTCTGACATTGCTGTGGAAAATTTGCCGGTGGTGTCCTACAAATCTAAAAAAGCTGACAATGACATTTAGAAAATTAAGTCAGTAGAGCAAGCTGAACAGTTTACAGGGCCAATGTCCAGATAAGTATATAAGGATAAACTCTTCAGCCTGTATATTACCCAAAACATTTACACACTGTCCTGTAAATGGATTATGTGATATTCTACTGAGCAGGGCAAATAAATCCAACTCCAGCAAAGATGCTGAGCAGGCTGCTTGTTGAAAGCCAGAGAGTGCACAGACAGATACAGACATAGGCATAGAGGTATATGCTAATTCAAATGCTTATAAAAGACGGATATATTAAATTCCAAGGAGGCTTTTTGGTGTCCCATCAGGGTAAGGTTTACAGAGTTTTTTTTCATGTTTTTTAACTCAGCTTCTATTTAAATGGATGGCAGCTAAACATCCACAAGCCCTAAGAAGTTAAAAATTAATAAATCATTAATCACTTGGTGCCTCAGTTTCCTGGGAATAATAATTTTCCTTTCTTTCACTTCTCAACTCTCACAGCTAATTTGCAACTATCTGATGTAGAATGACTTCCATGTCGATTTACTCTAGAATCATCCTGGAGCTATAGATAGATTGACCAGCATATTGTTCCCCAAATCCTCTTTCTTGACAGCGTTTTTGAAGAAATGTGTAACTTTTGCCTTTTCCTGGTCATCAGTATTTAGCTCAATTAGGAATTTAAGCATTTCTTGTTTAGCCAAGCTGTTTTTCTACTCTGCCTATTTTCTTGCAAGCCAGGATGAATTGCACTTACACATCATGGAAATTGTTCTTGAGATCCACCAGCTCCCCTGGGCACTTTTGCCTGTGAGAACAGCCTCCCAGGACAACCAATTTAACACTTACCTGAACAAGAATAACTCCACTATCCTAAAGTCCATGATCTTTAGTCGAAACTTTAAGAATAATGTAGGTTGGAAGGGCCCTCTGGAAATCATCTGGTCCCGTCCCACGCCTCGGGTGGGTTAAACTGATCTTGGATTGCTCAGAACCAAGGACAGAGGTTCCACACAATAGCTGGCCCCTCTCTGCCAGTGTTTAACTGCCTTCAGAGTTAAAAATGTTTCTGTCTATTCACTCAGAATTTGCCTTATTTTAACTTGTGACCTTTGCCTCTCATCCTATCACTGAATACCTTCAGGAAGAGTTTGGCTTCACCTTCCCTATACCCTTGCACTGGTTACTCTGTCAGCATTCTCGCTTCCTTCAGGGTCCACATTGCGGTTGCTGCAGCCCAAAGCTGCCCTCAGCTGTCATATCCCCAAACAGTTATTCTTTGTTTTTGAGTAGAATATCCAGAAGAGTACCTCTCATGTGTGAAAAAATCTTCCTCGAAACATTCCATAAATGTCTTTGTTGCATGGGTGATGAATGGCAGAAAAAGTTAATTTCTTAAGTTTAACTAGAAGCTGAATGACTAAAGCTTGACTAAGTTTCTAGCTTGGCCAAAGCAATCAATGCCCCAGAAATACACTATTTATTAGCCTGTGGCACTGACATGAACAGCAGATATGATATATAATTTAACTGGAAAGTGCAACTCCAGTTATAACCTGAAAATATTTCCTGTCTTACACGTATTGATGTGGAGAATACAAAAGTCTATCTGAATAAAGGATTGAGCATCCTTATTAGGAAGACTTCATTAGAAATAATTGACAGTAAAAGTAAGATACCACACAAGTTGATATTTTTTATATCCTGAGAGTTTATCTCAAAAGGGCAGAAAAGCCTACTTGTATAATTACAGTTCTGCAGTGAATCATTTAAAACAATGGCCATAGTTTTATTTCTGACTACCATTAGCCTGTTGTACAGGATTTAAAATAATGATGAACACCATGTATTGATGGTTTTAAAAGTTCCACAGATATTCCAGCTTGTTGTAGATTTTTGTTGTTTAGCTGGTTAATTAGGATTAGGAAATCAGATAAAAGGCAAGGCTCTGGATCTTCACATAACGCAGGAATATGCATCATTGTAGAATTATTTGGCTTCCTCAACAGTCCTTAGTGAGACCATGTATGAGATCTCTCACTGGAAGTTCTGCAGAAAAGCAGCAAAGTGAAATATGGCTCCCTGGCAACCTTTTATTACTTAATCATTCCCCACTAGAACAGTGGCAAATACAGGACAAAACTATATTTGGATATATTTAGCCAAGAGATTTACAACTGTTATGAAATTCCAAAGAGTACACAATGTGACCATCTCTTCCTCAGCAATGTAGGCTACTTTGGGCACTTCTGATTGGCATTCACCTCTTTACTCTCACTTGCTGCTGCTGAACTCAGGGTTTCAGTTCTTACATTGTTGCATTTTAAAGTCTAAGTTCAGATAATCTGAAATAACATCAAAAGCTTAAGGCTAAGAACACTTTTCCTTCTTTGTGTGCTGTGGTGTAAGAAGTAGTGTGTTTTATGTTTTATAGGTAAAACTTCTTGCATAAAGATAAGTACTTTGATAACTCAAGCAATGTGCAACTCAAACCAGGCTTTGAAAATAAGTGTCTGTTTCTAGTCTTGTTCTCCTTGTGCCTCAGCCTCACATCTGTAAAGCAGGGCTCATAACACCTGCTATCTCAACAGGATGTTGTGAAAATGCAATTTTCAGAGAATGCAATGCTCAGATACTGAAAGACAAATATTATAGAGGAAGTCTATGAAGAATTCCCATGTTCAATGCAAAGTTTTATTGGCATGCAACACCTCGAGCTCTAAGCTGATCATCAAACACTAAGCTTTTGAACTCTGTTTGTCTATGTGCCAAATGACACAGAGATGTCAGAAAAAATAGCAGCAATCATACATTAAATTTAATCCCTATTATAGGCACTGAGAAGGTACAGGCTTCTACATTGTCTACCAATATAAGTGTCATGGTGTGCATTATGATTACGCAGATTAACATATGCTAGTCCACTTAACCATTTCATCTTGAAGTGCTAAAAATCTTGTAGTCTATACAGGAGTCTATACACACAGTCTGCATGCCTGGTTGTACATGTGTTTAGTGGAACAAAGTTTTGGTCATTTTATGTAAGCAACTGTACACAGATGGGACATTCCTTTTTATTTTTGCAGCTTGTGTCAAGATTATCTTCGTCACTACCTAGCCAAATGTGGTTTAGTCTTCAAAAGAAAATATTCACAGTCTGATGACTTTCTGGCTCTACTAATGTTTGTTTTGTTTTGTTTTGTTTTCTTTTATTTTTCTAGTATTTTGTGTTATCTGTCGTTTACATTTATCTCAATTATTATCGCTCTAGCAAAGATTTCATAGGGTATTTCCATCTAACTAGAATCAAAAATTGCCAGATCATGACCGTTGAGATATTAGTTATTGTAACCTCTATTGAAGATATTCCTTCTGATCAAATGCAGTCAATTCCAAGCCACTGAGACTGGAGTAGGTATTTTTCTGTGGCACAGGAGGATTATCAATAAAGTATTCACTGATACTGACAGGACGTATGTACTGGCCTGAATGTATGTGCTCTTATCTGAAAATGTCCTATATAAGTGCTCTATAAGAAATGAAATTAAATGAAAGAAATTGGAACTTAGGATCTGTAACAAAGGGATCAGATGTATCTCTATTGGGTGTGTTTCACCCTGAAAAGATGTATAAATCTTTTCACATTCATGCCTGTCAAGAATGGATCAGTATTTTCTTGGTTCATGACTATGCTGAAATCTAAGATGTTACTTTGCCCCTGTCCCTGTGCCATTAATAGAATAATTTATCTATTTGGGTGTCAATACATTGGGTGCTATTTGCTAGTGACCTTGGAAATACAAGTGGTATTATTTTATTTTCAAGCATTTCAGCTGTACGCATTACAGGGAAACAAATCAATCCCATCCGCCTAAAACTATTGCAGTTAAAACCCATATCTGCTGCCATTTGTTTGTGGAGACAAAAGCGTAATTATATTAATATCTCTTAGTTGCACATTTATCCTGGATCTGTGTCTATTTTTATGGTATTTATTCACAGTCTCTCAGAAAAAAAAGAAGTGTCCCACCCAAAACAGAGATTTTTGTCAGATGTGAAAATTATCTTTCCTTGAAATATTTCTGAAGAAGAGAGATTGTGTCACAGCAACTCATATTTTATTGTAATTCTTGGAACATTAATCCATTTAATTTGGCTTTCACTTGACCCTAGGTCAGAAAACAATATGATTTGAGAAGAGCTGTGTATTATTCCTCTCAGATACAAGTTTTGATAGTGTTCATCACTGCTGAGGCAGAATGAGAAGTTTGCTGTGACGTCCTTGGCAGTATTTTCCCTTTCTGAATGCAGTTGTGTGCAGTCAGGGGAGCTTGAGGTCTGTATTTGGAGAGGGGATGTGCTGGGGGCAAAACATGGCTACAGAGCAAGGTGAGAATATGTTCCTTTGGCAGAACATGGGTGCCTGAAGCAGACAATATGAACACAGTAGAAAAGGCAGGAAAATTACCAAGCTACACAAAAGCATGTTTTTCTGACAAGGTTCTTAGCCTGCTTCCAGAGTGAAAACCCCATGCATGACTTGTGTGTTTTTATTGTTAAGACATGTTTAAATGGAAATGAAAGGTTTGTATAGGACAAATTATAGCCTTTTACATAGAAATTAATTTTTCATGAACAAAAGATCCCTTGAGACCCAAGCGTAGAAACATGTTAGCATGGACACACTGCCACTGGCAGTGAGAGGAGACTCCTTCTTCAGCTTTGGTGTCAGATGCTTTCCTTTGTGAATTTTACAGATGTTCATATCAGAACAATTTTTTTCCACTGTGTTTCATACAGCAAAAGCTTTCTAGTATTTTCAGTTTATGAAACTTCTATATATAAAATTTACAGCATGGAACAATTTATAAGGGAGAATATTCCCTCTGCTGCGTATCTTGTGGGAATCTCATCTGAGCATTCATCAACTGTGTCTGTAACAAGAAGCAGTTCTGTAGAAAAGAGGTGACAATTTTTTTTACCTTTTTTTTACTACCAAAGTAATTTTTCTTTTGAAAGATTTGTCTGTGGACTCATTTTGACTGTATTTTAGTTGAACTTCTTGATATATTTTGCAGGACTTCACTAAAGATTCTCAGCAATGATTTCCCAAGTCACTGCAACCTGTCAGATCTCTGCAATGGTTTATTCAAAGAAATGTCTGCTCACTCTCAGTGTAGGAATACCGGAACTGTGGAGGAACATATATTACAAGACCTTCAGTAAATTGATACATTTTGCTTTCATATGCAAACTTGCCATTCTTATAACCATAACTTGTTTTTTTGGCAGTCTGAAATTTCCTGAATATTGCCTTCATCCTTTGGCAGCTGCTGCTGAGCTTCTCTATAAATATTAATGATTGCTTCTCATAGGCACTATTTAATCTGCATCACTCCACAGATGTATGCCAATGAGTTCATTTATTATTACTTTTTGTTTGGTTTCTTTTTTTTTAATCAGAGAAGGAAAGACTTGATTCAGATCTGTTTGTTGACTTTATATTGTGCTGTATATTTGTATTCCAGGGTTGTGTTCTTGCTACTAGGTGAGACTTTCTCAAAGAAGAAACTGAAATTCAATCCTTTCTCTGCTAATCCTGTTGTGATTTGAAGATGGTCAGTATCACAGCAGTGCTTTATATCTCAGCTTTTCTGACACAATCTCTCCTCTGAAATGCCGGGTCACTGTTTTTCCTGAATCACTGTGGCAGTATTTTTTCCAATGTGTTATTCTGCTGTCTTTGGTCCCATGACTTTGTGCCTGCAGACCTTTGTATTGTTGTTAGGCTGGGTTCTCATGGGAGGTGACTACCACCAGCCTGAGATCTGCACCCTTTTCTTTCTCTTGCCTCTCTCTCTCCCTCTCCTCTTGCTTTGCAGATTTCTGTTTCTAGCAGAGAAAAAGCAAACACAGAGCACAGCAAGGTCAATAGCATAATTTAAAAGTGGGATAAATATTATGCAATGGTACTTACATATATGAACTCAACAGACAATGGTTATGCAGTACTTACATTTAATTAACATATTCCAATTGGTACTAACAACATCATAAACTGAAACCAGTATCAGGGACTTTGAACACATGACAATGGAAAGTACTAAGGGGAAAAGCGTGAAGGAAATCATCCTTCCAGAGATCTTCAGTGTTGCTACCTGCTGCACTGGAGAGAGAATCCAGAGGACTGCTGCTGCTTTTCCTGTCTGGCTACATGTACAGCTTGTTTCCTTCCCTCCTCTCATGCTTCCTCTCTTTCTCTGTCTTCCCCCCTTTCACTTTCTCTCCATCCTTTCCCTTTCTCTGTTCCTCAATTCTCTTTCCATCGCTGTTTTTATTCTGCTCGAGAAGTAACTTGCACTCTTATAGTTAATGTATGCCATTATTTGAGTGCCTCTCATTCTAGTTTTGGTAAAATGAAGAAACATTCAGAAAATATTAAAAAAACCACATTTATTTTGATAATTCATATGTGATGTTAGCTATGGAAAAAATTAGATTGCTGGTTTACTTACAGATTTGAGAGGCTTGGTCTATTGGTGCTGATTGCCATGTTCATTTAAGTTTTTTTGTTATTATAACAATTTAGATAAGGTATTAAATTAGGAGGAATTTCCTTGATTCAAAAGAAAAATAGTTTAATCACCCTGAGTAAAAGAGATAAATGGAAAAGATTTAGCAATCAAAGTTGTTTTGAATGGACCTTTATGGTCATATAGTACTGCTCAGTGTATAAAGAATATCTTTCACACATCTGATTTCCTTTCCTTGGAGACAATTGTCCCAGGCACCTCCAACACCTTTTGAAGCAGTATTTTGCCCTCTCACATCATCTGGGTCATGACTACATTGTAAAATTGGAAGCATTGGTTTGGCTTTTTCTGCAGTTTTGATTTGTGCGAAGGACCACTCTTACAATCAGTAAGCATTCAGATGTAACAGATTAAAATATTCATGTTGCAAGTAAAGCAGTATCATAGTGTAACAGCAGCATCAAAGGTCCTAGTACTAGAGGTGTCCTGAGTATGCCATATGCATGTGCAGATGACATTCTGCTCCCTTCTCTCTTTGATCACTCTTTCTGCAATCCACCAAATGAGTTTGCACAATTCTTTCTCTGAGAAAGCACCTTTTTCAAGTGTACTACCTTGACTTCTTCAGGTACGTCAGCTCAAAGAACATATGTGTTCAGCATAGATGATTTCTTTTGAAATGAAGGAGGGAGGTTTCAGTCTCTTTCTTAGACTGACTCATGGTTGAGTGAGACCTCACAGGTGACACAATCCTTTTTGTGGCATGTGCAAACATACAGCTGAAAGCTGTAATTGATATGGGATGTCTACAGACAAAGTAACAGGGGGAATCCTAGTGTAAACTTGTGTTTTCCTAGAATCTCAGAATTATAGGACGGCATATCATCTGGTCCAACCAGATGGAGTGAGAGCCTGGATGAGATTATTGAGCACCCTGTCCAATCCCATCTTGAAAACCCTCAGTGATGGGGACTCTACCACGTCCCTGCAGAGGTTGTTCCAGTGAATGATTTTTCTTATGGTAAGAAATTTCTTCCTCTACTGACATGAAAACTCTGCTGATGCAATTTGTATGCACTGCACCTTGTCTTCTCCATGTGGGTCTCTGTGATGTGGGAGCTTTCATCCTCTTTGTAGCTGTCGTTGAAGTACTGGAGTACTGTGATGACATCCACAGTGCCTTGTCCTTTTCAGAGGAAAAATACCTAACTGCTTCAGTCCTTTCCTGTAGGGCAGGTTCACCAGCTCTTTGGTCATTTTTGTGGGCCTCCTCTGGATTCTCTACACTCTGTCTGCATCTTTCTTGTATTGTCAGGACCAGTGCAGGATACAATACTCCAGGTGCAGCCTGACAGGTGTTGTCTACAGTAGGATACTCACATCTCTGCCTGAAGTCTTTTTAGAGCTACTGAAGTCATTATTCATGAATAAATTACTATACCAGTTATCCTGGAAGAGGATTTTGACACGAACATCTCGAACAATATATAGAAGAAACACAAAATCTCATTTCTGCCACCTCTAGCAGTCATTATCTTGTAGGAGGGTTCTACTTTTGTAGTACAGGCACATTTCTAGCTCAGAAATCTGTATGAAGGGCAATTAGTTAACCAACAGAAGGAACTTTCATTACTTAGGGATTATGCAGCCT
This sequence comes from Acanthiza pusilla, assembly GCA_036630365.1. Taxonomy (NCBI): domain Eukaryota; kingdom Metazoa; phylum Chordata; class Aves; order Passeriformes; family Acanthizidae; genus Acanthiza; species Acanthiza pusilla. The sequence continues at coordinate 25,958,912 of JAXCHO010000079.1, forward strand.
GGGAAGTGTAGCTGTGGGGGAGTGCGAGTGTTGAGAAGGTGGAGAGATCTGTGCTACGCTGAGAATGAAGAGGCCACGGCTTCAAGCTTTTTATTTCTTTTCCCTGTGAAGAACTATCCTTTCTGAGTAAAATCAACAATTAATCCTGAACCTTTTCTGGTATAGATTGCATCCAGCCACTATTAAAAAGGAAAAAACCTGAGTAAGTCCTATAAAAGGATCATTCACCTCTTCAAATCTTCCAGCACATTGGTTTCTTTCATGGTGTTTTTTGGTCCTCTCTTTTTTGACACTGTATGAGCTCTCACTTTCTTTTATCATTTTCAGGGTAGGGCTGACACTCTGCCAAGAGTTAGACAGTGTCATTTTCTTGGTAGTTTGCTTTTTTGATTTGATTTCTTTTTTCTGGTTGATAAGGACTCAGTTTAACACTTTTTATGTGTTATGAGGCTGTGGTTTTCATTCTCATTTTTAAAATGCCATACTATTTCACTGTGATATTTTCAAAGTGCTGCTTGTTGTTAACAGCAGAACAGTAATTTTAACATTGACCTAATTTTGGAATCCTTCCTGATCAGAGCAGGTGAAATATCCCTGTCTGTCATGGAAAAACGTTTGATTGACCAAACATGGAAGTTAGATAGGGTCTTACATGTTTCATGAAAGTCAGTAGCTTGACAGAGGAGAGAGAGAGCATTCTGGTGACCTGGTGGAGAGGCTGCAGAGAATCCATGCCTTAGGTACAAATCTATAAAGTATCAGACTTCATTTTTACTACCACTTGTGTATTTTTTGCCTAATTTTCTGATTTGCTAATTAATCTCTTCTGGTTCAGCTGCTCAAAATGTGTTACTCACAATGACAGGGTTAGAAATCCATCTCCACCCTGTATGTACCTGGGCATTGTGCAGGTATCCTTTTGAAGCTGCTTGTTGCTGTTTTCCTTGCTGTGACAGGGAAAATCTGCTCTTTTACTTATACTGTAGGACCCTATTCATTATCCATTTCTATTGTCAGAGACTCGGTTCTCTGGCCCATAACAGCCAAGGCCTTGGCTTTGTAAGGAGTTAATCTTTTTATTCACTTGCACTTAATGTGGAGCAATCTGGACGAGTGGGTAACTAAGGCTACAGTAAGTTTTCAGCGTGGCCTTCGTGTTGACATCCCTCAATAATCCCCAAACTCATATCAGATCTCTCCTATGCTGTTTTTTCTATCAGTAAGAGAAGAAACCAGATACAGAATTCTGAATATATGGAAGCTTCCCATTTAAACTCTTTCAGAGACTTGCGTCTCAGTCTGAAGCAGGAGCAGCAGCTGCCTTTATTCTATTTATTAGAAATAACTGTCTTTTTGTCATCTGAAAAAGGCCTGGTATTTAATTTTGCTCTTGTTGGCTATGTTTTTTCAGTATGTCTAGTCAGACAACACCCATGAATGCATTTTAAAAAAGTATTAATAAATTTAAAGAGCAGTGAGGGAAACTTAGGATGTGTATTGTGGAAATACCTTTTAGTGGGAATATTTAGACGTGGGATTAGGTTGCCTAGGGAGGTAAAAGAATCTCCATCTCTATAAACTTGCGGACTCTTGTTTGACAAATGTCTGCCAGGAGTTATTTAGTTGATCCTGTCTTATACAGACAGATAAGTAACATGACCTTTAAAGTCCTTTCCAGTTCTATTTCTTGTGCTTGGTAAGAAAGAATGTATGAGTTAGGAGCCGGGAACATTCATGCCTCCTCCCAGATTCTGTAACAACCTTAATAACAGGGCTGTATAACAGGGACTAAAACATTCATCTTCATGAAGCCTCAAGGTGGTCTGCAATAATCATGTGCACTTTAGAATACAGAGGAAGTATCACCATTAAATACAGAAGTTAAATGTATTTTTAGATGTGTGAAAGGACATGTTGTTAGTAGCCTAGCAACAGGCTCATCATCCAACATTGTAGTGCATTTAGAAACACACAGATGTGCTTGAATGAATACTTTGAAGATAGAAGAAGTAAAAATAAACTGGAAGCTCTCCTGCTTGCTCATCTCCATCAACATCAGCAGCATCAATTGTAAAAGTTTCTGTAGGGTGTGTTCTGTGGGCTGTTTTCACGTCAGCCAGAGAGCCTTGCTGATTTCCAACATTAATTTCAGATGCGAGGGGATAATGTCAGCAAAGAGGATACTGTGGAGTAACTGAAAAAATACCTTCTGATAAATGAGATCCTGGGTCTAAAGACCATTCATTTGCTCTTTTAATTGAGTAGCAGTGTTTTCCCAAGCAGTCAAGACAAAGCAAGGATTTTTTTTCAGTTTTGAAACTCTGAGTGTTTTTGTTCAAATAAAGGGAGAGGGAAGAAACAAAATAATAAAAAAAGAAGAAAATAAAAAAAGAAGGTGGGGGAAGGAAGGAAGGAAGGAAGGAAGGAAGGAAGGAAGGAAGGAAGGAAGGAAGGAAGGAAGGAAGGAAGGAAGGAAGGAAGGAAGGAAGGAAGGAAGGAAAGAAAGAAAATGCATCCTGACAGAATCTTGACATAAATGAGCCATTTTGTTGCTCATAAACAATGACATACAGTGGGGTTCAGATCCTTCTCACATGGCTGCATCCAGTTTGCAGTAAATAAGGGCAGGAATAAAAATAATCTTGTTTTGCTGTGGAAGAGTATAGCAATGACTCTGAACAAAGCTTTGCAGCAGCTCTGAGGACGTGGTGTATAGTTTTTACAACATCCTTTGTGGAAAATAAATCATATTTTGGAGAAGTTAGTGCAGGGGATGCAGGGAAAGAATGTAGCCACTTGAGAATGAGAGATTCCAAAGGGATTTTAAAAGGCTGTATCTAGAGGAGCTGGACCAAGGGACAAATAACCACTTCCTTCTTTCCCTCTTGTTCTAACACACAATTAAGGAAAGTAAAAGAACATTGTTTAAGAGATCAGTGACAGCCTCCCCTGAGATCAAATCAAATCATATCACAGGCAATCATCAAATTAATGACCTTTCTAGCCAGAGGAAGGAGTGGGATAGAAATGCTGAATAAAAGGCTTGTAATTCCTGACTCAGTCACTGTGTGAGGTATGTGCATCCATAGTCAAGATGTGACTTGCTGCCTTTACAAAGCAAGGGGTTTCATCTTCAAACACTGAGGAAAATGATGCTTCAGGAGTTGCACCCACATCATTCAACCCCAGGTCAACACATAGCTTGGCTACAGTGTCAGCCAGAAGCTTTGTTAACAACATTTTATTGTCTAATGACAGTGATCCCAAGCTGTCAAAACTCTCCTCATGGCTTCAGTTTTGAAACTGTACTGAAATTAGCAATATAGAATTGATATATTCTGCATTTAACTCTCCTTTGTTAGGGATAGCTGTTAGAGCCAATTAGGTTGTGCTTCTAAATGAATTAGGATCACAGAAACTGATCTCAAAAAGCTGCTAGCATCTCTCAGGCATAGGATGTGGCTTTGGAGAACATAGAAAATTGGAAATTTGTACTTTGTGTGTGTGCTCTAATTATATTGAAACAGGTATAGTCAAAGTAATATATAAAACAATACAGTCAAGCATGTATGCCCTTCTGTGCAGCTAGAAGTGTACCCCCACAAAACTACTTATGTGAAAACAAGGAAACTACACCACAACTTGATTTTTATTTCCAGCTACCTTCCTTCACAGTTTCTGCCATAAATGTGTGTAAATGACACACTGGAAAAACTATATTAGACTCCATATTCAAACAGATTCAGCATTATTTACAGGAATTTGTGCATGACTCCAATAGGAAAATGTGGGACAGCCTGACAACTCTCTCATGCTTTGGAATTTAAGACATGGATCTCAGAGTATTGTTGTAGCTTTCCACACCAGCCCATTGGGTAGAAGGGGAGCAGTAGTTTGGCAAGTATAGGTAGCATAGACTTTCCAATGCTACCCATTAACTTCAGAAAGCATGTGCAGAGACCAGTGGAAATGAACCAAAATGTTCTCCCTTTTAACTCCTGGTGCCATTTTAAACATGACACCCTTTATTTTTGAGGTATATCTTCCTTCCATTAAGAAGAACTAAGGACTCATCTCTGAGCATGCCATGTATTTCCTTAGAAGAGGAATCCTGTTTGTCATCAATAGCATATTCTTTTATTAGTTTAGAGCTTTGTTTACAGGAAATTTAACTTATGTACATCTCTCTTTTGCTGAGAAATCCCATGTGCAATCCTTGCAGAAATATTGAGTCCTTCTAGACGGGATGCAGAAGGACCATTAGAGGATATTTTTACAATGCAGTTGATATACAGGAAGGTAAATGTAGTAGATCTGGTGAGATGCATTTGGTACTTGCAGACTGAAGTTAGTGTGTACAGTTAGAAACTCTCCTTGGGAGCTGATGTGTTTTCTTGCATTTCAGACATCTGCAAGGGAGTATGAGTATGCCTCTGGTCACAGTTTGTTTGGCAAAAAATGTTGTGAGAGACAAGTCTGTACTTGGGAGTGAGCTCAAGCCAGTTCTAGAGATCCGTCTAGGGGATCCTTCCCTATGCTTAAGTGCACCTTAGGAACAGTAATTCATCTGAGTTCATTCCTGTTGTTCCTCAGGGTGGATAGAAGGATGTGACTTCATTCACAGGTACCAAAAGATTTGACCTGCTCAATATATATCATCTTGTTTTCACATTTGCATCAACTCTCTATAAACGTCGGTGCCATTCTGACAACAACTGTCTCATAGTTAGGTCTTTTAGGCTCCATTAGATGGCAAATGCTCTTATCTAAAAAGTTTTTTGTCATCTAAACCAGACGGTATGATTAATTCTGCTATGAAAGTTTTTAAATGTGGAATGTATAAAGACATGACAAATATTCAGAAGGATGGCTAGAAGAAATCATATATGAGTAAGAGGTTCCAGGGAGATTGGGTATGTAATTTTTATACTTGATTTCAGCAGGGATGACTGCAATTTTATTATCTAGTTGGGGTTTTTTTGGTTTTTTGTTTTTTGGGTTTTTTTGTGGCTATGTAAATGCACTAGTTATTCAGATGAATACACAAAACTAGAACTCACTTTAATACAGGGAGTTACAGGTAAGAGCAAGACCCATTGAAGGACTTTGCAGACCTTGCCTGAGTTAGGTAGTTGAAAAACCTGGACCACAGAGCACTGTTATGAGATGCCTCTGCACCTGGTAGGCTGCAAAGGGCATGTGTCAAGGCCCACAGAAGCCAACAATCAAATCTTGAAGTTTTCCTTGATTGTGTTCTAGAATTGTTCATAAATCTTCACTTGTGCAGAGACTTTGCTCATTCTAGCCTACCACGTAGGGAACTGTCTTGATTTTATTCCTGTTACATTATATGCCTGGCACTCCTGGTCATGGGTTCAGTGATTGCTAATAGCCAAAGATTGAACAGAAGTAGAGTTAATGTTCTGAACTCACCTGGACACCTTCTGCAAGTCTTTCAACAGTCCAGCTTCCCACTGAGGTGATACTGAACTCCCTTTCTGTATTTATTTGAAGTGTCAAACAGAAGATTAGGACTACTCAATCTAGAGGCATTTTCCCTGTCAGCTCTAAGGAGACAGATGCTGCAGGGATCTTGGAAAAGTCTGGCTAAGAAGATAAATGAACAGCCAGCTTCCAGGCAGCTTCCAGCACTCACTTCTTCCTTGCATCTTCCAGACTGAAACCTTCAAAATCAGGCTCAACGTGGTTGCACAACTGCTTGTACACCCCATAACCATGTCCCAAAAATATAAGACTGTAAGTCTTGCAGAATTTTCTTCATAAACAATGATAAGCCAGACCTCAGCTTCAATGTTTCCTTCTGCTCTGCTTTTCAAGTATGAGGAGGGTGCCAGCTCAGCTCAGGACTTATGGCTGACTACAAACCCCCATCCTATGGTATACTGCTCTCCTGCAATGTTTTAAATACTGCAGCCTGAGCTTTAGTGCATTATTTTTGCTAGACTTACAAGAACATTGCAAAGGTTGAAAACAACATTTTTTGTAGAAGTGTTTCTCAATGTGCATGTTGAAATCAGAAGAAAAAGAAAGAATACCAAAGGGAGGTTAGGAAGTCACACTTAATATGTTGAAGTATAGAATGGGTCCCTTAAAATCCTGAAATGTGAATTTCAGGGTCAACTGTCCTAACACTGCTCCTCAGCTTCCTCACCTCCTCCTCAAATCCTGCAATTTTTAATCTGCTTTGAAAGCAAACATTATGCTTCTTGAATATAGATTAACAGATTTAGGGATAAGATTTTTCGAGTAAAAATACTTTTTTGTGCAAGTGAAATCAAAAGCCCTGACTGTTCCCTGGTAAGTGGTTTGATGGCAAAAGCTCACACCTATACTATAGTTGCTCTTCTTTTTGTTTTTTCTTGCTATCAGAAGAAAGATGAATTTTTTTAAAAATTTTTTTTTATTCACCTCCCGAGGAAAATTTGAGGGGAAAAAACCCAGCATCCATATATGTATGTCACTTGTCTTCTTTTTCTGAAGAGGCTTAAGGGAAGGGATTTTCTAAAGCAGCTTAATAGCTGCCATAGAAGCCCTACAGATACACTCCCAGATAAGAATGGTAAACTAAAGATATCAACAAAAATAGTCCATAACAAAGGAAGAAAACACAGCTGATGTCAAAGCAGAGTGGAAAGAACTGAAACAACTATTACGGCTTATTTAACAAAGCAGTTATTTTTACCTTCTTTGACAAATCTAGCTATTAGGATAGAAATCAAATGGGGGAAGTTGAACATCCATGGAAAGCAGTAAGAGGTGTTAAGCTAATCAACTGAGTCTAAGTTTCTCATAAAGATGTGCCTACATGTGCATTAGCTACAAATATATCTAAAACAGGAAAACTAGTTTCAATGGCCGGGAGAGGTAGTGAGCAGAAGTTAGGAGTGGTATTTCTAATCTGTCAGTTCCTACTAAGACAAATATCCAAACTAGAGTTAGAACAATAGTCTGCAGCTGGGAGGGGATTCTTGTCTTTAAAACTGATAGAAGAAATGAGGATTTTGCTTTTGCTCTTGGGACCTTGAAGAAACATGATACTGCTGTGTTACTGATTAAGAAGGTGAATTATGCATGATGCTTTTTAAAATCTAGATCTCTCTGCTGGCTTGTGTTGTTAATCCCCTTTCTAGAATACAGTTGCCCATGAGCAATGGCTCAATGACATTCTCGTGCATATTAACCATCAGTGATACTAAGGAAGGAGACAGGTAAATGGGTTCTGTCATACCAGTGCTCACTGGGCCACAAAAAAAAGGGTGAGGAGACAAAATATATAGAGAATTTATTCTTGTTTTCTTACTTAAAACTTGATCTGAATCCTACTAGAGCCCCTGGAAATAGTTCTAACTGCAGGACTTATATGTAAATATCTGTTTCATAATGGGGAATATTGGCTTGGAATATAGAAATCAACTCAGATTCAGGAATAAGATCCAGTGTATATTTGAAAGTTCATTTGTAAAAATTGAGGTATTTTTCTATTACAGTCCTGTATGAAACTAGTAGGAAACAACAAAGAAAGGTGGAACACTTTGAAGGGTTAAAAGAATATAAAGATTTAAAAAATCAGATGTTAAAAGACTTTAATTACAGTGAGAGCAATTGTGAGATGTAGCATATCTCTGTGTGTGAGAATGAATAATTTTTTCTGTATTTTAACAGTTTACTATAAACTTTAAAGTTCCCCTGTTACAATCTGTATCTGGGTTTTTAAATAGAGATTATATAAAAATGAATTATAACTGCAAAATTGCAATGGGCAGATGTTTTTAAATAGAGAAAGTATGCACTCTTAGATTACATTGTGACTATTATGGTGTATTAATTCAAGAGGGAAGCAAAGACTTTAATATATTTCCAGTGCTTTACAGACCGTTATACTTGCCATCCTTCATAAATTCGTTTTCATGTGAGTGGAAGTGGATTTGTTGTCATGAAAATTTTGTTTTTGTAGTCAAAATTGTCTACAAGTTATAATTTCTCAATATAAAAAGAAAAGTCTTCCTACAGAGCTTATAGATGAAAGCATCTAAGCACAGGAGAGAAAAATAAAGAGGCTGAACACATGCAGAAGCACTTTGCTGCTCCTTCTTGGGTATTTTGAAATTCTATCAACCTCAAATGCATATTCAGCAGCCCCAGACAACAGGATTCTGATTTCAAGCTGTTGACTGCCTGCTACACGGATCCCTGCGCCTTCCTTTAAAACACTAATCGTGCATGTCTTTGAGACAAGCTGTATCTGAGAGGGCTGATCTGCTCTGCACAAAGAGGCAGTGATTGTATTTCAGGCTTAGGCGTGGAATGAGCATCCTCAGCCTGGCTGTCCCTGGCCAGAAGGTGCAGGACATGAACTGTGCTTCACCTCTGGCATCATTCATGCCATTTGTGACCCAGAGGTGCAATATGGGGTGACTTGGAAAAGCCTCGTGTCTGCCTCTCTTTTCAGACCCAACAGACCAAGCAATGCTTCCTCCTCCTCTCTTGGTAACTGGTGTCCTGAAAGCCACACTGATCCAACAGGATTAAACTGAAGATCTGTCTTTTATAAGGCATTTGTCTACGGCTGAGGGCATTATAGGCTTTGTGTGCATTAGTACATTAACAGGGCGGGCTGAGCTCTGGTATGTGCTCACCATCTGCTAAAATGTTTGCACAGACTTTGGCCCAGTTCTGGCTTTGGTCAGCTAGTGCTTCCCAAACAGTCTCTGGACTTGAGGTGGTTACCACAAGCCAGAGACCATTCCCAAAGGGCCATGTGAATAAATTAAATTTCATGCATAATAGTAATATTAATACATTATTTTTACCATCTACAATTCAAGCAATAAATACAACATATTTATTTTATGCATAAATATTTATATACTAATTTAATAGAAATATTATTATAGACTAATATTTTCAATAATTACTATATAGATAATTACTGTATAGCTATAAAATCTATCGATGTGTAAATAATAATGATCATGTCTAATAATATGATAGTACATTAAGATTGGTCTCTATGTAATGCTAATATAAATGCTTTGTTTAGGGGGAATCAGAAGGTTTAGCTGTATTTTGTCTCAGAACCAAGGAACAGCTCCCATTTAATTCTGCTTCCCATTAGAGGTGTGACTACAAAATACAGCAACTGGTCTGCAAAGAGAACGGTGGTTTCTAAGCTGCTGTGGGTTATCTCTGTCTTCTGGACACATCTGCCACAAACCATACACTGAAACTAGAGATAACTCTGCTCAGTTTGTGATAAAATCATGAACTCTGCTGGTATAATACCTGTAGCTAGCAGTGGCTTTTGGAGTCACTGGGGCATCTTCCTGCAGTGATGAGGGCCTGTACTCACCTTATTACTTCTTTTCTACTGGGATGCTTTTTCATCTGGTTTATCCTTTGTTTATATTACCACTATAATTTTTAAGAGTGCAATTAATAGGCAGCATTTCCATCTACAGAAAAGAAGTTTGGTCTCATCAGCAACTCTGCTCTGGTGAGAATTTGCAGCACTGCTAAGAATATCACACAGGGGTCTGTCTAAGATTCATAAAACACAGGAAAAGTAGGGCCAGAAACTGGTAAAACAGTCTGTTTTGTTGGCCTCCTAAAATATGCTTTAATCGAGTCCCTTTATCGGGTTTATACAGCCCTTGTTTGCTAGGAGAAATTAGCTGGAACTAATTTACAAGCAATGAGTAATAGGCAATTTATCTAGTAACTTACAACTGTTGCTTGGATACAAATCTCTTCAAATGTTTTCATACATAAAATGCCTTGCAGCAATTTGTTTTGATGACAAATTGTCAAAGAGGAAGCCAGGGCTCATGACATTTCTACCTTTACTTTCTTTATGACGCAAAATACTGTCCCTGTGCTGCCATTGAGTAGGTATAATAAGGAACGATATCTTGACAAGCCCTATTTGGTGAGAGAACTCTGAATATAGTTCTCATTTGCCTCTAGAGAATTAGAGACATGAGAGTGCAAAGATCAGAATTTCATTTAATCGAATGACTACATTTATTAGCAGCTGCTGCTATTTTTGCAAGGTAGAACATTGGAGAAAACTACTATTAAAAAAACCACAACCCCCCATTCAAATACACTGAGTTAATAAAGGCATTCTCTGTCTGTCTTAAAAGTGGAACTGTTAGAATTGATTACAAGGATGTTGAAAATCTGTGAGTAGGAACCAAAAAAATTGCAAACTAGATTATTGTACACACTGAAGAGGTGTTTTGAACAAGCTTTCTCCTTGTTCTAATATATGTGTCCGCCTTGCCAAAATCAGTCTGTGTACAGATGCATGCAAATCAAATATTGGAATTCCCAAGGTGAATGCTAAGCTGTATCCACATGTCCAGCTGCTGAACTGTGTCCCAGAAACACAAGACTCTGGTGGGAAACAAGGAAATCTCCTTTGCAGAGATTTGCTGCTCACTCCAATTACACCCACACTCTCCTTCTGGTAGAATGAGTAGTTTAATGAAACTGTAACATATAAGGTCTTAAACTAGAAGATCTATTCTTCTTTTTTTTGGCTCAAAAATTTTAAAAAGTGGAAACCGAAAGAAGTAGGAAAGCAACTCAGACATGAAGACAGCTGTGAAGCTCCTGTTTCATTTTTTTCTATCGATTTATCCCTTATTTTTTTGAGCATCGTCAAAGAAAGGACACCAGAGTGTACTTTAAGAGTCTGGAACCCTGGTGAGGAACTTACTTTTGGTAATTTGTAATATTGCTCAATTTCCCTTTCCCTGGCAGGTTCCCAAACAGAGCATAGGCAGGCTGGGCAGAACAAGCTGTCTCCCATGCTTCTTCACACTACTCTAGCTAAAGATAATTTATGTCAGTTTATCAAGATTTTTTTCTGTATTTTAGAAGTTTTTAGCAACCACAAGTTTCCCTATTAAAACCACTACTTGGCATTTTTACAAACTCCAAGAAAGCAAGCAAGGAAGCAAACAAGTGTGTGAGATAAAGTAAATTTTACCCACTGTATTACATTGCTCCCTTCTGTAGCCTTTGGTCTGTTTGATATACATCTCCTCTCAGTGTAAAAGATTCAGACAGTCACTACCAAATCAGTTTGGCCATAGCTATGCCCTCTTGGCTTCCCTCACCATCCCAGGGATGAGAATAGAGATGAAGACCTGGAGCTTGAGGGTCAGGCAAATGGTGGTGAAGGTCTGCCAGGGACTGCTCAGAGCAGGTCAGTCACCTCCACACATTATAACTATGGCAGTTCAGAAAGAAAGGAGGGCAATTGTTTCAGGTGACTCCCTTCTTAGGGAAGCTAAGGGCCCTGTGTGCTGACTGGATGTGCTGTTCATGAGCAGAGAAGGGCTGGGGGGAGATGTGGTGGTCAGAGACATTCTTGGATGTCACAACCAAGAAATAGTTGAGTTTCAATTCTTGATGAAATAAGGAAAGAGGTCAACAAAACTTCTACCTCAGACTTTCAGAGGAAGGACTTTGGCCTGTTCAGGGCACTGCTTCAGAGAGTCCCATGGGAAACAGTCCTTAGTAACGAAGGAGTCCAGGAAGGCTGGACAGACTTTCAGAAGGAAATGTTAAAGGTTCAGGAGCAGACCATCCCTGTGTGCTGAAAGATGAGCCATTGGGGCAGAAGACCAGCCTGGCTGAACCGAGAACTTTTGCTGGAACTCAGGTTAAAAAAGAGAGCTTATGGCCTTTGTTAGAAGGGTCAGGAAACTCAGGAAGAGTACAAGGATGCAGTTAGCTCATGTAGAGAGAAAATTAGAAAGGCAAAAGCTCAGCTAGAACTCAATCTGGTCACCACTGTGAAAAGTAATACAAAGTGGTTTTATAAATATATTAACAACAAAAGGAGAGCTAAGGAAAATCTCCATCTTTTATTGGATGTGAAGGGGAACATTGCCACCAAGGATAAGGAAAAGTTTGAGCAGCTTAATGTCTTCTTTGCCTCAGTCTTTAACAGAAAGAATGAATATCCTCAGGGAAACCAGGCTCCTGAGCTGGCAGACAGGGAGCAGAACAGACCCCCTGTGATCCAGGATGAAATAGTTATGGACCTGCTCTGCCACTCAGACACTCACAAGTCTATGGGACCAGATAGGATTCCCCCAGGGGTACTGAGGGAGCAGGTGGAAGAGCTCACCAAACCACTTTCCATCATTTATCATCAGTCCTGGCTAATGGGGGCAGTCCCAGATGTGGCAATGTCTCCCTCCTTGCAAAATGCAGTCAGCTCTGCATGACTAATAAAAGTGCTGCGACTTGGCACAGAATATTCAGGGCCTTGTTAGAAAGGTTTTCCTTGGAATAGAAATCCTTGAAAGATTCAAGTGTATGTTCAGCACAACCCCCTCTATGTACAGAAATGCAGCCAACAGTGCACTTCCCCTAAGGTGTGTGGGAGAAACAGCAGAAAACAGTTTTCTGTGGTGGTGTTTTTTTGCAGTTGATCCTGTAGAAGCATTTTCACCTGCTTACCTCACCTTCTCTTTTGCCAAATAAATCTAGGTTGTCAATCACTTGGGTGGTAACTGCTACTGTTTAATTACTGAGCAAAGAGTAACTTTCTTATTTTAACTTGAAGGTAAGGAAGTGTCTGCTGTGCCTCCCTTTCAAGACTGGTAGATCAGAGGCAGCACCTGCTTAGCACCTGTCATCACTTCAGAGCATCAAAGAAAGTGTTCCTTGAAACTACAACCTTTGGCTTTATCTCTTTGAGTAAAGATATGGTTTCCACAGCATGAAATGAAAACTCACCTCAAAGCTGAAAAACACTTATCCATACTTGTAAACATGAGAATATAGGACATTTTATTAAAACAATATCTGTTATAGCCAAAGTAAACTATTAAAAAAACCCTTGAAGATAATTTAATATCGTATAAACCTATGACTGTATGTCTGTAATTAATCTTCAATACTATTGTCATTTTTTGCTAAAGCAAATTTTAGGGGCTACATTCTTCCCTGAGAATGACTAATTTATGGTCTGTATTAGCCCTGTTTCACATTTGGAAAGAAAGGATAAGCTTTTGTCCTGAGGAAACTGAATATTATTACAGAAATTACTTTGATTAGCTAACACTCTTTGATATCTTCAGTCTCACGATAGACTCTATCACCAAGAGAAAGTGAAAACTCAACTTGGAATTTACATGTGACTGTAGGATAATAATACTTCAAATAATGCTTCAAAATAATACTTCAGTTCACTGAGCTTGCTTCCTGGAAGTAAAATATAAATGGAAAATTGACAAGAGCGCATCCTGTGAGAGACAGAAAACCTTAATCCTAATGGTTGTGTGTTTGTTAAACTTCCATGGAAGCAGACTACATAGTTATGAGCTTATTAATGTTTAGTTTCATGGCACCATTTTTTTCTTCTGCTCATAGTTTGATTCAAGTTTTGACCAATAATTGTTTTTCTGGTGTTAAAACTTTATGACAATACAAAGGGTTTAGCTCTGTGCACACAATACTTTTTTCCCATATTTAAAGCATGTAAGATCAAGACAAAATTTCTATTCCTGTGAAAAAGAAAGCTGTGTTTTATGGCTCCTTAACAAAGCATCTTCAGAATCATTGCTGTCATAAACACATATAAAGCAAGTTAACTTTTTCTTATTAAAAGGCAAGGAAGACATGGCAAATGCCCCCAAGTTTTGTCCTACAAATATTCTTTCAAAGGTTGCATACATGGTCATGAATGGTCCCATTGAAGTAATCCTTAAATGTAATTAACAATGCATTATTAACAATTATTAACTTCAATGTATGCAAAGTTCTTTTAGGTTCCCTACATTTGAATAATAATTTAAAAGTAATTACAATAATTACCATAAATCAATGTCAGAACACCAGATGATTGTAGCAGCTCAGGCCAAAGGTCCACTTAGCCTGGCATTCTGTCTCAACAGGGGTCAAAAGTGCAAGAACATGGCAAATGTAGATGACACTTCCTACCCTTCTGGATGTATTTTGCTTACTTAGTGAGTTCAAGCAGTAGAAAGGTGCACAGAGTGTCCAACTCATCATCCAACTGCCCCTGAGCCAAGCTGACTACTTGTACCCTCAGTGTCCTCTGGCCAAGTCTCATGAAACCAACTCCCTGTTCTAAAAAAGTTCTACCCCATTGCATGAAGCACCATGTGCTTTTGTAGTTCAGACATTTGTAAGGCATGGAGAGGACTGCCTGCTTTACAGAAAATTTAATGAAAAATGCCACTAAATCTTTTCCTCCACAGCATGCGTTTGGCTGTTACCGATGTCTGGATGGTGTGACACCTGTCAGATACAAACCTGTCACCCACTGCAGATTTTTCAGCCAATCCAATATGTATCCCCATGGCCAACATAATACCTGAGCAGCTCCTACTTTTCAGAAGAACAAACAAATGGTGCAGGTTAAACACAAGAGCAAGGGAAAAAACCCATATGGCATATTACACCACCTGGAGCAGGTCTCCATGAGTGGTCTTCTCCCTTCCAGGTACAGATGGATCCCTCTCAGGTTTCTGCTGTGCAGGTTCTGCTGCCAGAAAATGCTGGGGCTCTTGAGGGGCTGGGAAAACCTGGGTGCTGGAATTAATTAAAAAATCTATTAAAATGCTACAAAACACCCTTTTAAAAGGTGGATAGCACTTTAGATCTACAAATTCACATTTCAGAAAGTGGTTATTCTTTGGTCATGAGATTCAGATGCAAGAGGAAGGACTCAGCAGCCCGTGGCGCTGTACTGGGAAATTACAAAGCAGTCAGCAGACATCCTGGCACACACATGTTCTTCTGAAGGTGGCAGCTGCTCCAGTCTGATTAGCAGCCATGAAACTGGTTGGTTGCAAGCCAGATTGATAAATAAACTCTTTCAATAACAAATCTGCTTTTAGATGTTAGAATTAAAATATATTCAATAAACTCTTGTTTGTTTTCTAGTCTTTCAGCATGTGTGTTAGACTAAAACAAGAGTAAGACCCCATAGTGCAGAAAAATGCTACCTCAGTGTAGTGGGGAGTTTTTTTGGAACAATGAGACAAACAAATAAATTAGTTAAAACTATAAAATGAGATCAGAACGACTTTGGTTCGAGTAGTCAAAAGTGATCTTCATTTTCCCTCAGTTCTAAAACTATTGCTGGCTGTCAGCAATGTCCAAAACTGTTTTGATTTCCTTTCTGGCTAAGCTGGGCTGCTGAACAGCATGTTTGATTCTCAAATCAGAATTAACATGTTTCTAGATACAGTGGTTTTATAGGACTCTGTAGGTTACCTATAGGAACTGCAAAAGCTGAGTATGCTAAAGAATAGCTCCCCTAATCTTTGGCACACAAAGGGTTTTATGAAGGGATAACACTGACTTCAAAGATAAGCAAGTTGCTACAAAAATTAAATCCCATTCAGCATGACGACAGCTGGGGAAACCAAGTAAGAAGATTAGTTGAAAATGTAGTGGTCATAAGTCTTAGCAAGTCAGCAACTCCTAATTGATCCTGGAAAGCATTTTGAGGTGGTAGAGAAAATAACAGGGTATTCCTTAGGTACTCTTCTTCATGGTATAAACTTAATTTTACACCTAAATGGCAATGGTAAAGAATAGAGGAAAACACTAGAAAATAAATGAAATTTTACGGAAGGGGCCAAGATATCTGCAAGGCAATTTGTTCTCA
This sequence comes from Acanthiza pusilla, assembly GCA_036630365.1. NCBI lineage: Eukaryota > Metazoa > Chordata > Aves > Passeriformes > Acanthizidae > Acanthiza > Acanthiza pusilla. The sequence goes on from JAXCHO010000079.1 coordinate 25,974,594, forward strand.
GTTAAAATTCAACCAAAAGAGATCATATAATTAGTGCCCACTGAAACGCCATCTCCCAGGGGTCTGCAAATTGTCAAAAGCTGAACCCTAGCCACATCAACCTGGTACAGATCCCTCAGCCTGCTGGAGGTGGTAAGCTTCTCTCTGCTCCTTATGCTCGAGTATTACCATGCTGTGCTGATGAGCTTGGCAGCTGCTCACTTGGATATCGTGGTGTGCTGCTGGTGTGATGTCTGAGGGGAGCTGCTCAAGCAGAAAGGCTCTTTGTGTGGAAAATACTGTCTGTCTGCAGCCCACCAGACTGTGTAAGGGCAGCTCAGGCTGTCAAACGAGACAGTTTGCATATTGTAATAGCCATGCTGCTAAAAGCAGAGGTTTCCTTTAGAATCAAGTGTTCAAAGTTATTAATAGCTGTGAGTGTGTGACCCAGTGAAATAACTGGACTGGCATATGGGAAATAAGAGGATTTATCAATGACAAGATATTTCTTTCCCTATCATTTCAGTTCTCTGATATGTTTCAGTCATTCCTGGGCAAACAGTGTGCCAATTAGTTCAACTTCCCTGGGGAAAGGATCTGACACTTTTTTCTTCCCCTGAGAACATGTCTTCACACTTTTAATCAGAATATGCTGAGACGGCCTCAAATCACAGGAGTATGTAAAAATCCATAAAAAAGCCTGTAAAGTGCGACTCACAGGTTGGCTTTCTGGTTTTACATTTCTTGGTGTTTTTACCTGTAAGGAAACAAACGTGTACAGAAATATATATATCCAGATATACTTATACATGACTGGTGAGGATTTTGGGGATTGACTTCTGAGACTGATTTCAGATACTGGCCAACAAAAGCAATGTCTGGAGGCAACTGGCAGCCCTGGGGGATGCTATCAGAAGTAGGAATGACCCTGTTTATTCCAAAGAATATTAACTGATATCCAGGCCCCTTTTTACTCTCTCATTGATATTTCTCATTAGGATCAGCAGCACAATCTGAAAACAAAGCAGGGCTTAGTGTGGGAGGATTATGCTGTTCCACTGCCACTGATTCAAATGGATGTTCCTGGATTTCCCTTAAACATGCTGGGATATCTCCAATGCCATTGTAACTTCAAAGCCTGCAAGAGACTCTGTTGCCCCCTTGTTTTCCAGCCTTTCACCTATTTTTCTTGCTAAATATGGCAATTAGAAGGCTGATAAAGGAATTGTAAAAATATTATGAAATATCTATGTGTTAGCAAAAATATACTGTTAGCACCAAAGTATTTGCTCTAGTTCTGAGAAGCTGCGCCAATGAAGAGAGCACATTTTCTCTTTGCATTTTCCCATAACTGGAGAAGGTATTGTGCATTGTCCCCATTGATTCTGATGTTTTGCATCATGATGATTCTCTTCCCATCCCAGAAGCAGAGCTCTGCATGCCATCTTAAAATCAATATGGCATTTTTGCAGCCTCAGAGTAGTACAGTTGGGACATGGATGGGAATCGTTGTCATTCTTGTTCCATCTTTTTTTTTCCCCCTTGATGACAAATTCTCACCAGTAGTAAAACCAAATGAAATAATAATAATAATAATAATAATAATAATAATAATAATAATAATAATAATGTTGTGATTTAAAAGGCTTCCACCATAAAACAATGACTGCCTGGTCTATAGACTCTTGTGTGAACACAAGCACCTCTTTGTGCCAATATTATATTCAGAAATTATAACTGGAAATGCTTTCCTTTTGTTTCAGAGTGTTTGTTGGTAGAAAAGAGAGTGTTTCAGAGTGGTGCTGTGGGCCATGCCAGTACCAGGACCCTTGTCCTCTCCCTGGTCCTGGCAGCAAGCTGCCCAGCTTGGAGAATCCTGTGGCATCAGGGCTGTGGTGCTGGGAGAGAAAGGGCTGCTGTGAGAGGGAACCACAGCAAGTGACCTCCAGAGCCCTGCTGAAATCAACATTTCTGGCATTTTGTGGTTTTGTGATTTGTGCCTGGATGTTTATCTGAGTCTAGATTTTCAAAGATATAGAGTCTTTTCTCAGCTTTCCCAAGGCCATTCACCTCCCTGTCTGGTTCCAGTTCTATACAATAGGGGTGGTAAAATCATCTTTCTTTTACTTTTTGATTCTTCTATTACATTCATTACCGGGTGTGTTTACAGGGTCCATCACCCCCAAGCCATGTTGCCTTCATAACAGCAATGGAAATTAAGCCAGTGGGCAATCATGCTGCACTTGTGAGGGGTCATGGGAGATGGAATGTGGGTTAAAGTTTGACATTTTGTGTTAGTTCGGCCCTCACTTTCTCTTCAACCACTTTAAAAGTATTTTTATAGCATGTTTTATAGTCCCTTCAGGATCACAAGTTAGTTCCTCTTCTCTTACATTTTTCATATTAGATTTATGTTTTGGCTCAAATCTAAAACAAATGTTTTCAGTTACTAAGCTTTTCATCAGTTTTAAGAGCATTGTTTCCCTTTACATCAAATATTTAGGACAGAAATATGATATTAATGGAATTAAATAATCTGAATGTTTATTACTAATGATTACATTTAGAAAAAACAATGCTGACCACTTAGGGGTTTTGAATAAAGACAAAGTGCAATGCCAAAGGTATGCTGTACATGTGATTTGGTGGAGCTGCTCCAGAAGTAGGTAGCTAGCAATAAAGGAATAACGTAGCTTGCAAATGGCACAAGGCATGTGGGTCATCTTTGCCAGGATTGTTGTTCCTATAGAGATGCATTTTGCTTATGGTATTTGTGGTAGGTTACTGGTTTCTTGTTTCAAATGACTCAAGGATTTTCACTCTGGAAGGTTTGCATTTCTTCCTTTGGGAGCTACTCTACAGTGACCTTTTTTCAACATCAGATGTGACACTAAACTTGACAGAGAGCAAATATTTGTCCTTCATTGGGGTTGCTCTGAAGCCCTTTGCAACAAGGAGGGATCACAGCTGGCTGGGAGGCAGATCTGGGGTATCCTGACTTCACCGTGAATTTCATTTTGTGCAGGCTCTGATATAACTGAGGGAGAGGAAGGAGTAGCATTTTTCAGAGGAAGCATTGAGTGTATTGAGGTCAGTTCTTTTGTTATTTCAGATCTGCAGACGTTTCATAAGTACAGTGCTTGAGTGCTTTGTTATCACACCTTGTCAGATGACAAAAGTATCAACTCTCAGCGTTCATAGCCTCTTCCCAGCCCTGAGTCTCTATAAATTGTGTCACCTCTCTTAGCAGCTATTGCCACCCCTTTGAGGGAGGGGTTGGCTGTGAGGAAGGGGTGTGCCTGGGGTGGCTGCTGTGGCTCCAGGCCACTGGCACAGACTGCCGGCCTTGGCACACCACTTCTGCCTCTGCCCAAGCATCTTGGATCTGCAGAGAATAAAAAAGATTAGTGGCATGATTTGGAAAGGCAGCCTGATGTGTAACACCATCCTGAGAAAGGGGCTGGGGGAAAGGGCAGTGGAAATTTGTAGCGTTTGTTTTGCATAAGGGATATGTTAGAGTGCCATGCATTAGGAACTTCAGGGATAAGTGTCTCACATCTGACTATGTCTCTGGTGAGTCTTCCCACTGTTTGTGGCATCTAATGCAGGGCTGCCTGCCTGACTGTGGTTCAGGTAATTTCTTTCAGAACAGAAATTGACTTTTGCTGTAAAGGACAGGAAATTATCTGTGTGGAGAGCAAAGAATATCAGGGTTGATTTAATATTTTTAAATTCATGACTCTACCTTTGTTTATAGCCTTTACTCATATCCCTTGGAAATCATAAACCTTTTGGGAAGAAAATCAAAATGAACAGTCACTTAATGCTTTTAATGTCCCTGCAGCTCTGAAATGTTACTTGCTTCTGCGTTTTCTCTGGAGAGCTGCAGAAACAAGGCTGTTGTGCAGGTGTCAGCATTCATTTAAAATTGGCCATTCCCAGCTGCAGTTTTCAGGAAGATAACTTGTTTCTGTTTCCAAATCCATCAATTTGCTTATTAGGAAGCAGTAAGGAGTATTTCCCAAAAGGTTATTGATCCTGTCAAAAGTTGATGTAATGTAAAATACTGATTCAAACATTGGAGTGTTAGGGACTGTCCTGAAAGAAAAGGCAGGATATATTATTCTGTCATATAACGTGTCATTACTGCTTCATGTTCTATTGTTAAAAAATTGTTGTGGAAACAATAAAATGCATTTTTACAATAAATGTTGGGAACCGAGTAAGTGTTGGTTTTCATGCTCAGAGGGAGAAAATTGTGATGTATCTGGGACTTGTTCTGGTAACATTATTAAAATATTTTCTTGTTTTTGAAGGGAATTACAGTATCTTGAGAGTTTTTGGGGTGTACATGTGTGTATGAGAGAGTAAAAGTCATCCGCCTCTGCATTAGTTACTATCACTTCAACACTGTGTTCATATCAGTGCATAACAGTCACAGCATCACTTCCCCTGCAATTAAACTTATGTTAAAAGCTCATCCTTTTAATTGTTATTAAGGATACTTATTTAAAACTCAGAGCAAAACTTTCATTTCTAGCTAAAACATAATTTGGGAAGCTTACAATATTTCTTTAACTGTCAGATTTTTTTTCCTGCGGTGTGTAACTACAAAATGAAACAAACCTGCAGGTGTTTAGAACAGGCAGTTTTCACAGTGACTCCCAAAATCTTTCCATCTTTTTTGTCTCTAATGCTGGGGATTATTCCTCTATTATATTATCTGTGCAGCTGTTGATGGAGAAGGGAAATATGTCAAATTTAAAAAATACATATTTGTCAAAGAAACAGATCAAATAATTAGAAAAGATCCAGAGCTGTCTTTTAGTATTGCATTCTTTGCCCTTTTTTGCTTCCATTTCCATATATTAACTGCTATCAACAATGAGGGAGCTGGAGCTACAGACCCCCGCAGTGACATTATTATAAGCAAAATCCTTTCAGACATATTGGAGAGTTAATTTTGAATGAAGTAGGTTAAAAAGCTATACTACTCACTGAAAAAGACAACACCTAACATATTTACATTAGCTGGTGGAAGATAATTCACCTTAGCAGCCAGGGTGCAGTCAAAGGAAGCTGAGATTTCAGCGCAATAAGCATATCCACACCCTGCAATTTTAACATGGGAGCTTGTGGTAAGACAAAGAGCTGTAGGCTGTAAGCAATGCCTGTTACAAACAGCAGGCACCTGGCAGCCTGAGGAGGGACTGTGCAACAGGAATTTGTGTTCTTGAAGTCCTGAAATGAGTTCGGTGTAAAAGGTATACAAAAACAACAAATAAAGGCAAGCAAAGAATGTCTGCAATCTCTCAGTACACACCAAAACCCACTGATAAAGCTGTAAATTCATCTCAGATGTTAAATACAGAATAAAAAGTATTGAAATGGCACAAAATGGATACTTGAAAAGCAAATGTATGATTTTAATGTGAAAGATGCAAAATACAATTTCATTTGGATTTATGACTGTGATATCATTATGGTGATTTATATGTTTAAAAGCTGTGAAATTAATAATCTCAAATAAATCTGTGGCTGAGCTTATGTTTCTGTAGCAAGTCTCAGGTAAGTGTCAGTGTCTAATGTATTTTTAAATAAAAATCTAATTGGGATTTGTTATTGCTTCTAATTAATGTCTATAAATGAAACGTAGTTTTCTGCTCATTATCTGTATTTTTTTTTTCCCTTGCAGGATTTTCTACCCCAGTAAGTCTCAGGGCCTTGGATTATTGGTTCCTGTTTCACTACACTACGGGGAAAGAAATAAAAGGATATAAGCCAGCATCAGTCCAGGTTTTGCTTCTTCGTTAAGTCCCTGCTGGAGGTCTGAGCTGTGATTCAGCTCAAAGCAGATGTCCTCTGAGCCAGCCAAACCTTGAATTTCCCCTCCTCACAGTGGGAAAACGCAGTGCTTCTGTACCAGGTGGGAAGCTGAGCCTGTTGGGAGAGAGTCCCCCCAACTTCTTAAGGCACGACACAGATAACTGGATCACAGAGAGAGGCTGCTGCGCTGCTGGTGAGGTGTGGATGCCTTTCTACAGATGTTGGCTGGGGCTCTGGCTTGAAAAGAGAGTCTGCTGTTGTACTCGCCCTTATCTGGTGGCAGCAGAACACTTACCATTTCCTGAAAACACCCTGTCAGTCTGCTGGAGCCAGCCCTGGGGAGGTTAATTCAGTGCTGTGAGAGTATTCATGGTCTGTCAGTGCGCACTGAGGCAATATGGGGCTGTCACTCCATGTTGTGGTTTAACCCCAGCCAGCAGCTAAGTACCATGAAGCTGCTCGCTCACTCCCTCTGCTCCCTGTGGGATGGGAGAGATAACTGGAGAGAAAAAAAAAAGGGTAAAATCTGTGGGCTGAGATAAGAACAGTTTTATATTTGAAATAAAATACAATATAAAAATAATAATTACTGTATTAAAAATGGAGACAAAAAAAAGAGAGAGGGAACTAAAACGCAAGAAAGGCAAATGATGTGCAATCCAACTCCTCACCACCTGCTGACTGATGCCCAGCCCATCACTGAGCAGTGATCTGCAGCTCCTGGCCAGCTTCCCCCAGTTTATAAACTGGACATGATGTTCTACGTCATGGAATAAATATCCCTTTGGCCAGTTTGGGTCAGCTGTCCTGGCCACACTTCCTCCCAGCTTCTTGTGCAACTCCTCCCTGGCAGAGCATGGGAAACTGCAAAGACCTTGACTCGGGGTAAGCACTACTTCACAACGATTAAAACATCACTGTTTTATTATTCATGATAATAAATATTTATTATACAACATTATTCTCATAATGAATCAAAAATCCCACAGCACCGTACCAGCTTTTAAGAAGAAAATTAACTCTAGGACATCCAAAAAGAATGCTCCATAACTGCCCTCCAGCCAGAGCCAGCTTTAAATGGTACAGCATTTCTCACCACATAAAATACTGAATAAAGAGCTTGATGTAAGTTTAATAACAGCTGCTGCTAAGTGTAAGATCAAAAGAGCTTTGTATATTTTGCATGCTGTGAAACTATCTCTCTCATGTCTTTATTATCTCCAAACAGAGGCTGTTCTTGTCATTGAGAGCTCCTAAAGCCTAGTGGCTTCATAGCCTATTGACTTGGAACGAAGGTCAGACTACTGGTATTTGTGATCTATAATGTGTTTTCCCAAGCAGACATGGCTGAAAAAGACCTCTTCGTGGTGTCTGCTGCCACTCCAGAGAGAAGCTATAGCAGTGACAAGTTTGTTTTCAGTCCCGAGGGGCTGTAAGAAGTCAAATGTGTCTGACTACAACCGGTTTGTATTATTAATAGAGGAGTGCAGGGCTCTTACGGCTGATGTGCATCTTGTGAGGATGCTCTGCAGCACCAACACTTGTGCCTTCGTAAGGCAGGCACCTGGTGAATTAGTTTTCCTACTTGTACAACTTCTGACAGAGATAGAGGTGTCTTTCAAAATCTTCAGGAAAAAAAGGGGATTATATCCATATAAATGAAATATCTGAGAAAAATCCCTTCTAGAATTTCAAAAGTTTGTAATCTTGTCACTGGGTGTACAGGAATCAGGCACAATTTGAAGGACTGTGCCCAACTCCTTCATGTTAGACTTTCATCTTTCTAACTAGTCCCTGACTGAGAACTAAAAGCGATTTACTTTTGGAAACAGGTGAGATCTATATTAGGGAACTTCAGGTATTATAATAGATATATATATATCTAAATCTGAAATATCTGTCTAGAACATGCCCCTGGCTATATTCAGCAGATGAACAGACATTTCCTTAGTTAATTTCTTCTTATCAAATGTCACTTAATTGTAGTGCATCTAATGGTGGAGACCTACAGTCAGGTGTGATGATTTATTTCAGGAGGTTGTGGTGGAGGGGCTGACCACCACTTGATGAGTACTCAGAGAAGCAGCAATGCCTGGCTCCACCAGCCTCGAGGATAATTTCTGCCTCTGAAGCCAGTGGTTGCCTTGACACATCTCCCTTCACTATCTGGTTTTGCAATGCCACTGCTGCTGCCCTGTTCCTTTCATTCACGTGTACTTCTAACCTTTACTGTAATGCCCAATTGTCTGTTAACATTTTGAAAGTAACACTGAAATAAGGAATAATTAACTCACTTGAATATGTACAACCAACATTCTCTTATTCTGATCATCTCAAGTTGTACACACTCAGCAAAATTTGTCCCGTGACATTTAAGAGGGGATTATGCCACACAGAAGCTGCTGTGCACTTATCTTTCCAGTCTCAAAAGCATGGCTGCACTACTTGAGCAGCAAACCAGACACCCCTGATGAAGGGTGTGATTAAACACTCACACTATTATCCTGATTAATATGCAAATAAGCAATGCTAAACTGTTTACGGGATTCAAACAGTAATCACTGACCCACTTCAATAAATGAGAAATGCAATCATGCTCCACGTATGAACAGTGAATACATCTCTTTCTGCCATTCATTTGAGCAGAAGGCTCTCGAATTTAATGTTTTATGTTCAGAATATAAATGAGTTTCATCTTGTCTGAAGCTTTGTTTTGTTCGTATACCACCCTTCTGTATTAACGATACATTTGAAATTTAAAGATACATCTGAAATAAGGAAAAGCCTCCCAAACCCTGCATAGTTAATCTGTTTGCATACGTTTCACCAACAACAGAATAAAAAGAAAATACACGTATTTAGTCTGGCTTCTATAGAGTGATCCAGTAGCACCACCTGCTGTTAACAGGGAGCACAGCTGCTTTAGTTACATGCAGTATATATTATTTTTATATATGAATGTACTTCTATTCCATAAGCATCTCTACGTTTTAACCTTTTTGAATGGCTATGAAACAGGCTTCTAAATTGCTTTTGTGCTCTCAGAAATGTCAGTCTAGGTGTCCTTAACAGGAAAGACAGGTATTTAAACAGTGATAGACTTTTCCAATGTACCCCATAATATTTAACAATGACAAGAGATATGTTTGCTGGAAAACATCTGTTTAAATGTTTTACTCTCAGTGTTTTCTTTGTGGAAAATATTTGGGCTGAAACTCACATCTTGGCAGCAGTAAATGGTCTGGTAAATTAGAAAGCCATTACACTGGTTCCAGTGAAGGAGAAAATAGAGCAGTGGTATTTTTAAATGTGGGAATGAAATTCTAAAGCATTTACAGAGATCCACTTGGGGTTGCAGAAATTTAACTCAAGTTAGTCAGTCAGAAAATTCTCTCACAAATGAACAAAGAATAACATATTTTTTGTCCAAATCAAAGCTCATTTTTAGGTAACAATGAGCAGGTAGTTTGTCCTTTCCCTTTCTCTGTTTCTCTCCCCTCTTGCATTGGCACTGGTAATTCATGCCTTCCAGTGCATTCCTTGGTTTTCGCTGCAGCTTTAAACTGTGCCCGGGAACCCAATGAGGGACAGCATCTGCAACTGGTGCTGCATGGGCAGCACAGAGCTGCCCTGCAGGAAAGCACTTTTGCCAGTGCCGGTGGTCCCCTGAGCATCTCCCCAGGGTGCAGGTGCCATTTCCCCTCCAGCCTTACAACACAGCAAGAGGCTTCCTGCTTGTGGAATTTGTGGAAAAGGACAAAGTCGTTCACCTATGTCTTATGCCTTCCCTCAAGGTTGGGTGTGGAATTCATCTATTTGTGCCTGGGTGGTTAAAAATTCACTCTGCTGCTCACAGTGTCTCTTGGGTTTGCCCAGAAAGGCAGTAGGTCTTTTCTGGTGCCTATTACTGCGCAGTTGCAATCTCTCACAAAAGCAGGCTCTGGGTTTCATTGCCCGACTGTCATTATGAGGTTTAAAAAGTCTAAGAGAAAAGGAATTTCAGCACTTACCTGAAATAGGGTTTAGAAATAACACATCCTGCCAAGCAGTCTCTACCACTGCTATTGACATAATTAACTAATTATGGCTATAGCAGTCCACAGAGTGCAGACAACCTTGCCAGCATGCGCCCAGGCTTGGTGACATGATGGGCTCCCTGGCTGTGTGATGGGGTCCCTGCGTGTTAGACAGGGAAAGGCTGGGCTAGGCTGTCCTAGTGCTCTGCTGAGGCAGCATGGACACAGGCAGAAGCGGATTTGCAGGTATGACACTAACCTGAAGCTCTGTGGCACTATCCAAGAAGGGGAGGCATCGAGTTGTGCACAAGGCAGTCAGGAACGTGTGTGTCAGGGTTAAACCTCAGTCAGAAACTAAGCCCCATGCTGCCACTTGCACACTCTTCCTGATGGGGTGGGGAGAGAGAATCAGAAAAGTAAGGGAATTTGTGGGTTGACATAAAGACAGTTTAACAGGGAAAGCAAAGGCTATACATTTAAGCAAAGCAAAAAATAAATTTCATTCACCATTTCCCATAGGCAGGCAGAGAGTTTAAGTGGGAAGTGGTTTAAGTGGAATAATTACAACTTCACTGTGGTAAAAAGAGAGAAAAAAGATCAAAGACATTGAATGAGAGATCTAAAAAGACTTCTAATGAATGCTTATGATGCATGCAAGAGAGCAGTCAATATTTGCACCACTGATGCAAGAAAGCACAGAAGAGAAATCCTGGATACTTGTCAGTCCGAGAGGAACAAAAAATCCCCTGTAGCTGTTCCTGCATTCAGAATGAGAGAGATAAATTTCACAGAACGTGAGAGATAAATTCAGAAGATGGAAAATCACAGGAAATGGGCACCAGTTTATTCCAGATGGAACTCCACTGCTTGTAGGTAAGTTTAATAAAAGGGTGGAATTTAAATAAAGACCTAGGAGAAAGCAAATGCCAAATTCCCATAGCAGACAGTGGACATTGGAAAAGAAATAGAGCTCAACAGTTCAAGAGGTGACTTAAGAAAACAGATGACACCTGTTAAATACGTAGTGTTGAAGTAATTAATTACATCAGTGGAAATGGAAAGTCAAAAGCTTTTTAAAAAGTTGATGCAAATGAAAATTTATTGAAAAGATAAATGCGAACGTTTGACTTGGATCAAGATAAGCCAGATACATTACAGAAGGGATAATGATGATTCAGTGCACTACTGGGGTGCAGGGCTGCAACTGTACCACAGCAGTTTCCACTGGATCTTAAGGACTAATATAGCACCTTCAAGTGCTCATAAAGTTTAGTGAAATAAAATTGTGTTCAGGACTTGGTGGGCACCTGGCATCCAGCCAAGGTCAACCCACATAAGTCCCAAGAAACTCCATAAAAGGAAGGAAAATTGAGCATTTTTTTTCCCCCCATGTTTAAAAAAATCTATGCCACAAACAATATTCTCAATTTTAATACTGGAGACTACTAGTAAAGGCAAAAATATATCAGCAGTGCAAATCCCATGTTAAACCCCTCATATTCTTTTGGGGGACCAGAGCTTTACTGAGGCAACAGCTTACAGTGCTGCAACCCTTCTGCCATGTCTGAGCCCTCACTGCCATTCAAGGTCTACAGTGGACTTTTGGAATGGGTTGTCAGTCTTAAAATATACAGCACTAGTAGAGGGTTTGTAGCACATTCATGAAATTTCTACAGTTGCTAAATAATTTAGCAATTTCATATAGCATTTTTTAAATCACTATGAAAGATCTCTTACTTTGTAAAACATTACAAAATGTGCAGTTCAGAGGCCACCAAGACTGGATCAGATATGGCAGCAAAGTTTCTACAGGATACAGGACACCCCTTGTGATTTCATAGCACACAACGCAGAACAGGCGTGTTCTCTTCCAGAGAGCTGGTAAATAATTCATTGCATTATAAGTGACCTTTATGTCCTTCAGGAATTTCACCAAGCATAGCCTGTACTTGAAGTCAGAAAGAAGTTAAATTGAAGGACAAAGTAAGCCTAAGCCAGTGGTTACTGATGCAGACTAACCTCCTACAGCACTGTGCTTCAGCAGCCCAACTTCTGCATTTCAAAACATTTCAACTTCCAAAAATTTTCTGAAATTTGTTTGAACTTATTATCTAGTTGGAGGCCAGATTTGTAATTAGTGTTAATTGATTCTCAATTCCCTATGGAAAGATTACCAGAACAGTTTAGAAAGTACATTAAACAGAATATGAGTAACATTTGCTCCAGTCCTAGACTGAACTTGTGGTGGTGGGGATGACACACTTCTGAATAAAGAAAAACACAATCCAAATTCCTCAAGTACTCTAATTGCTGTAGGATGTAATATACTAGAATAGTTAAGCTGGAAGAGATGTAACAAGGATCATCTAGTGCAGCTGTGATGTCTAGTCAGGGACCAGATGATCTGGGACTTTCTCACTGTACCAGTGTACAGCAAACTAGATCCAAAGGGTGGCACACTGACAGAGTATGCAGAAAGCATTTACACAAATTAATTTCCCTTAAAATGAATTATAGTATCTGTCTACTGCAGTGATAACCCATGCACTAGAAATAGTTAATAAAATCAGTAAGGGGGAATAATTTTTTACTTTTGCAACTCTGTTTCTTGCACAGTAAAATTCTGACAAATTCTGCTACTTTCACTAGCAATTTGCCCTGCAGAATATTGTTTTCTTCAGTGTATTATTAAGGGTATATGCATTACCCAGCTATAGGCTGCAAGACGATCAATGAAGACAGCACTCACTAAATAGTCAGAGCTTTCCCTTTTACTAACTAGCAAAAACATCTGTTTCAGATCGTTCTTTCCACTTGATCTGAATCATAAAAAAAATAAAAAATAAGATGGGCGTGTCCACTGGAATAATATTCTTAGAGAATTTGTTTCTAAAACCAAATGAAAGAAAACACCTTTTACTGCAGAAACAATTTTAATAAGATCAAAGGTACAAAAAATGATCAGAATAAATGTTAGATGAACAGAAGACTAAAGAGCAATTGTGGCCTCACTGGACAATGCGTATATATAAAAAATTGTTCATCCTATATGCTTATTCTGTCCATTCTACAGCTGCCCAAAATGCAGGCATTGCATGTTTCAGAGAAGCCTGCAGCTAAGAAAGGGTTAACTTATCTTTTACTGACTTGATTCACAAAACTCACTTGATTTAGGCTTTTTTTACATCTTACTTGCAAGTCATGTTTTACAGACAAGATTCTACCACTTAGCTTTGGTTGATGTAACATTTTAAAGAATATATGCTATTCACACGATTTGCATTAGATGTTTAAAACATCATGACTGAAAAAACAGTTAATTTGTCCAAAAGTACAGCCAAAGAGGTTAAAAAGATATTTCAGAACCATCATTGAAGCCTTTACTGTATCATAGTCACTTCCAGTGTTGTAAAACAGTTTTCTACCATCTTCAGCTTTTCTTCAGAAAGCAGGTTTTCTTGCTTCAATTGTCCAATAAAAGCTTCCAAGGACCTGAGTCTCCCCAAAGTTTTTACCTCCTGCATTTCAAGTAAAGTTATCTTAGAGTGGAGTTTTGAAATTTTTTGCCAAAGGTGATCTCTGTCCATGTCTTGTCTGCAGTATGAATGCTCTGTCTGCAGTATTCCATTTCCACCATATTCAATCGCTTCTGTCTCCTCTGTGTCAAGAAACTCTTCCTTAACAGGCAGGAAAGAACTATTTACTTTTTCAGGCTCTTCTGGACTCTCAACTGGCATAATAATAGCAATGACAGACTCTTCACTTCCACTGAACTGTTCAATAGTTTGAGTGACTGCACTCAGTAAAACTGCATCTTCACTTGTCTGCATGTCACCTGAACAGACCACATGAGGAACAGGATTTTCAACTGCATAGTCAGTAACTGACCCTAAAGCATTGTTCAGTTTCAGAGATGAATTCAAGTAGTCAGGGTCTGTAAATTGCAGGACTGTAGCTGTACAACCTCCTGGATCTTCTACAGAAGTATGAACACTGGGAGCTTCCATGCTCTGGACTGAGGCTGCCATTAAAACAGGATTAGGCTGATGGACATACTGCTTAGATGAACTATCAATAACGACACTGTCTGCCTGAAAGTCACCTTCATTTTGAAGCTGTCGGTTTTGAATTTGTAAAGGTTTACTCAATGCAGTTGAGCAAACTACATCTGCTTTTTCCTCCACATTTTGTGCAATTACAGGATTTTTCTTTGGTGTACAAGGTTCAAGTGGTACAGATGCTTTCTCTGACACTACATTTGTTTTTTCCTGCTGTGGACTGTTCTGAGACAAATCTTTTTCCTGGAGGAGAAAAAGGAAATTAAAAAAGAAAATCACCACCTTGTAACAAGAACATCACTGAGCATAAAAAAAATTAGGCAAATCTCATTTCATAGCATGGTACTGCATAAGGACTAACTTCAATGAGCACTGTTTAAAAATTACATCAGAGGCCAAAGAACCTATGTAAGCACCTTCCATAACTTTGCTTCAAGTCCTAAATGTAAAGATACTATTTAAAATCTCTAAAGGCAATAATAGTGTTTGTTTTTACAGTTTGGTTTTCTTCTTTCTTATTGTGGTTTGGGGTTTTTTGTTTGTTTTGTTGTGGGTTTTTTCCAAACTCTAGGGAACTGTTTTACACGAGACACAGTAATTTTAAATGCACTTGAAGAGAAGTGGCTACACAAAGACAAGCTAGCATCTTCTATTACCACCTGAGACATTGTTTTAAATATATGTATATTAAACGTACACAGTACAAGGTTCTTGCATTAAAGATGACTGTAAACCAGCAATTCAATTCTGACAACTAAACTTCACAATCTATAAAAATGGAGATTTTTTTTGTGATAGAAATATTAGCAAAAAAATACAATGCTGTCAGGACTTTAAACAGAAGCTGATACTGAAAGAGAGACAATTTGAAGCTTATCTTTTTTTAGCTACTTTCTTTGCCCTTCACATAAACTACATCACCACATGGTTACATTTAAGATCAATATACAAATGAGCTTTTAGGTATGTCAGGGAAACAAAAATAGTGGGTGTCTTGTTTTTTTCTAGTAGACCTGATTATGAAAAGAACAACCTGAAGATTTTTTACTCATGTAAAACTGTATACATGTTTAGCCTGGGAACTAAAGGACAAAAGAAAAAACCACCCTGGACAAAGAAACAGAAAAAGAAGCAATTTTAACTCTGCTTATTAAATATAGGCCAGGCAAAAAAGCCCAACCAAACCAACCAACAACAAAACCAACCAACCAAACACACCAAACAAGCAAAACCCCACAAAACAGACAAAACAAACAACCCACCCCCCAAAAAAAACCATAAAAAAACCTGCAAAACAAAACAAACCACAAACCACAAAACCCCAAACCAAATAAATAATAAAAAAAACCAAAACCAAAAAACCCCCACCAAACGAACAAAAAAAACAGGAAAGGGGGAAAAAGAAAGAAAAAAAGAACCAAAATGGAAAAAAAGAGACCAGGCTGAAAAAACATATTATGATGAAAATGATAATTTCAAAGTGTGTGTTCCTTAAAGTATGTACATAACCTGAAGTATCCTAAGTACATTAAACTTTGTGATTCAGTTTTATATGAAACTTCAGTCTTAAAAGAAGTAGAAAAAATATACAGAAATAGCATTCATTTGGTTACCTTTACTTTTTCAAAGATGATACTTAACATCATGTCAGTCTTAGGGATTTTGTGAAAATGAAGTATTTCCCTTTCTTTGTTCTATCAGCAGCTGAAAAAGACTTTCTCAGACTATATATTTTAACTAGACAAATCTCTTACAAAATAAATTAGGTAAATGTTCCCCAAATCTTCACCTATCAGAACTGCTACTAAGGTTGAAGGAAATGCACCAAAACAAGTCTCAGGATAGTTGCTTGAAGGCAGACCCTCACTTCCACTGAAAAGCCTCCCTGTCTATCACTCCCCGCCCTCACACTCTTAGGTCAATCTTCAAATAAAAACCCTTGCAAGCTAAGGTAGAATGGTTACTGATAATGAAACACTGGCAACTAACACTACTCTTGAGCCACAAACATTCTTTACTTAGAAGAAGAAATAGAATGAAATGTTTTATGAAGAATCATTAAGCATTTCTGGGAAGACATCCTTCACTTGCTCAGTTTATATATAAAACAAGACAGTGGCGAGCAATATGCAAATATTGCAATTCTTTGCTCTCAATTTCAAAAGGCAGTTTGGGCCCTCAGCTTCTTGTTCCTCTGCATTAAGTCAGGAATACAATAACCAGGAATTCTTCCCCAGAATTTCCTGAGTATTTTTGAGTATCTTTCTGAATATTCAGTCTATGTAGAAAGTTAAGGTGTAGGGCAAGTAAGAGAGTCAGAGGTCAAGTCTAAAGATATTGTTGATTTGCTGAGGTGGTAGCTAAAAGTGTATGACTTGATGTTTAGAAGAGTGCAGTAAGAAGAAAGTAATGCCAGAGAGAGAACCCAGGAAAACAAGTTCACAGTATCACAGATACGAAGCACTGGCATCTCTTTTCTTTTGATAGCAGGAAACTGATGGCTATATAAAAAACATGCATAGAATATTATTTTTCCAGACTGGATAAATCTATCTGGGATTTCTCAGATATATATTGCTGATGCCAAAATAATTTAGAGAAGCCACTGGTATGTTCTTGGCAACACAACTGCATAAAAAGCCTGTTACCTTCGTAACCCTACCGTCCACCTTTGCACGTGTACTATGACTGGTCTATGGTCACGTGCAAATCAAGAGAGAATTAAGAGGTGGGTAAAAGACAACTCTTCTTTGGGGTCAGAACACACAGCTTATCTGTAATAGCACAGAAGCATGGGGCAACAAAGTCCAGTTCCAAAGCTACAGCTCCCTGTTACAAGACCAGCACAGGAAGGTGAGTGATACATTGAACTAGACCGGGGGGGGGGTGGGTGGGGGGGTGGGTGTTAAAGGAGAGATATTTCTTGCAAAGTTACTAGTACCACAACTTTCAAGACTTTCTATTTGAGAGATTTATCTTTATGAAAGAATCTTTGCAGGATATCTTTGGCAGCCTACAGTCCTGAGCTCTTAGGTTAAAGGTTAGGTACAGGAAAGAGAAATGCATAGTTTAAAACGAATGTACTCCAAAGCCAGTATTTCTGTACAGTTAATAAAGACTTTAAAATAATATCAAAATATTAAGAGTAATTGCATAGAAAAAAATTAGAATCATAATATTCTCATAGGAAATTTAAAATTTTCTATAGTAAATGCTTCTGTAAATTCCAATTAAAAAAAGATATTGAACTTTCACTCAAAGTATGGGAAGCTGTTTTTACTTTACATTATGGAATCACATGTTTTATGTTAGTCCTGCTGACAAACTGCTTTGATGGACAAGAATCCTATTTTTTAAATAAAATTTGATTATATTACAAATAATTAGAAAATCTGTATTACATCAACAGTTGGTTAGCTTTGTACTACGAAACAAAAATATTATAGAAATACATTACCTCATCATCCGGGGACGAGAAAATAGTTGGCACAGCAGTATGTTTCAGGTATCGTATCCCCCATCGCACATCCAGGGAATCAGGCGTAAAATGATCACTGCAGAGGAGCTGGTGCTTACTTGGGGTCCATGAATCTCGCTTCATATTCCGCAACCATTTCTCAAGTCTCTCTTTATCATGAAGTGGGAATCTTTTTAAAGCAATTGAAAAGACAAGTAAGAACACATACAAAAAAACCCTGTTATTGTTGTCTTTGTTTTAAATAACAATATCTCATCATTACTTACAAGGTAGCCTTCCCTTACAAAAGATTAAAATAATTTTTTTCAAAAATTTTAAGTATTAAAACCTGTCATGTACAGGTTAATCCAATAATTATCCAAATTATTTCTAGCTGAGTATTTGCTTTCGAACTCAGAAGCAGAATTTCTGATTTCTGCTAGCCAAGGGTTTCAGAATGTGTGGCCAAGATGTTTTGGAAGGTTTGACCCTCCAACACTTGCTCAGAAAGCAGTTCTGCTCAAGGGAGATGAAATACTCACACATGATTTAAAGAAAGTTAAGTCTGGCCCTCATTTTATTAATAGCATTTCTAGGGCTTGTCTTTCTAGATACAGCTAGTATTTTCTGTTTAACAGATTACCTCCTAGTACACACCCCTCTCTGTATTATCAGATAATTTGGAAATGTGAGTATTTCCAATACAGGATTTAAATTGTGTTCAAAAAGTAAATATATGCAGATGCAAAGCATTTCTGTATTTTGTGTTTCAGCAATTAAGGTTTCTCAAAGCATTAGGAGTCTACATCATATTTTACAATCTAGAATTAACTTTTCAACCATCTAACCTACATGAAAAGGAAAATGATGAGTATACACCTTTATAGAAAAAACCCCGATTTTGAAAATACATGCAAATGGTCAGACAAATTACATCGGAAAGAGAACTAAACTAAAGAGAAAGTGGGTGAAGATATGTAATTTACTTAATGAATCACAGTACAGAAATTAAAGGGAAATTAAAGGATCATTATGATGTGCGCACAGTTAAGCAGTGATGGTAACTGGAACATGAACATTCAGATGTCTCTTGTCTCTCACCTCTCCTTAGACAGGTAACATAGTATTTGAAATGTACTTCGATACTTCTCTGGTGCATATCAATTTTATTTTAACTCTAGCATGTAACCACATATGATACATAAAACATAAGTTGACCTCTGAGCACTTAAATGACTACTGTTCAGAAAACAGTGCTCCTGAGAATCATGAGCAATAATAACAAAAAGAAACAAACCAAAACAAAACAAACAAAAAACAAAACAAAAAACGCCCCCAAAAAACCCCAAAACCCAAAACAAACAAAAAACCCCCACAAAACAAAGCAAAAAACCCAACCCCCCCAAAAAACCAAAAGAAAAAAACAACACAAAAAAACCCCTGCGCGCTTGTGATCCCACCCTCAGATTCCTGAAATGCAGGTTTCCTCCAACAGCCACACACAGCAATGACTCTTACACAGGCCCTGTGTTACAAAACTGCAAACTCAGGTGGTTTTGAGAGAAAGATGGCTGAAATTCACAGCATAAAGATGCATGTCTTTACCCCTTCCCCAATCTTTTGAGTCTGTTGCCATCTAAGTCTTCAAATCACCAAGAAAACAGAGCAAGCTTTTGATGCGTCCAGCTCTGAGAATCTGCAGGAATGCAAGGAATAATGCTGGCAAGAACACAATAACCTCTGAAGGTCAAGTTAAGAGGTTCTGGCTTTTCAAATGCTATCTGCTTAGATCGTGTACACCCAATGGCAGCATTGCACATAGGACAGAACACACTCCTTGAGTAACCCATCTTTGCCTGGGTGTCACTACAGAGGTTAAAAAAAGTCTCTCAGTAAGTCGATGGCTTCCTTTAATTGAAGGTCATGTCCCAATCACAGCCTCTCCAAGAAAGCCTTGAGAACATTTGCTCCCACTGCAGTTACCCTCACAACACAGGACTCACTGCGCTCCCCAGCCTCAGATGGAAAACAAAATAATCTGTAGCAAGAAACAGGTCTGATAGTGAAAGTTATTACTTTATCTTAATGGCAACTTTGCTAAAACCTGCTCATGCTTCAACACCCCCTTACTCATCAACAGAACCTGTTCTTGGGTGTAACCAAGACACAAGAAAAAGTGGAAATGGAAAGAGGAAGTGGACAGAATTTATTTAGCAGCTGCCATCACTATACAAGTCAGAGAAGTGAAGAAACAAAACAAAGAAGGGGAGTTAGGCCAGTTAAGATCAGGTGACAAAAGATTTGGAAGGGGCTCAGACCCCAACCACAGAGCAGCAGAGGACTTCTTCAGTGATGATAAGAGGCAAGGAAATAAAACTTGTAATTCATGTCAGCAGTAGTTGTTAATATAGGGCAAGAGAAATCTTGCCTATATTAGAAATCAAACCTCAGCACCCATTCTACAGGAGCATGAAACTCAGAATGCAGCACAACTCAAAGGCTAGATAAATCAGCTATGTTTTTGCAATCATCTCCATACTGATGCCATAAATTTTAAACATGTCTCAGAGCTCAAGCTTGTTTTGATTATCCATGTGGCACTACCATTTTCTAAAGCATAAGGACAAAGAAATTATCTTCAAGCTTGTTTTATAATGCATTTCCTATTAGAAATGTGGCAGGAAAATAAGCTTTCCTGCAATCTAAAATAAAATTTCTTTCAAAGCATTCTTCTTATGGGTCTTCCTACACCACCTTCCTGATCTTGGAATAACTATGACTACTCAGAAAGTGAAACAAAACTTGGTTTCAAGTATAAATTTTACCAAAACAGATTTTAAAGATAATTGTGAAATTTATTTTTCAAATTTTCCTTAAATCGCTTCTGTTGACAAACGGTTCCATACTATTCTTCTACACAAATACATTAATATTTAGTTACCTGCACTGTGCTTCTCTCAGGATTGTGAAATACTGTTTATAACTCACTATCCTGGGAATGGACAGCCACGTAACCACAACAGTCCAGAGGTTACTGCGGGCCTGGGATGGCGACTGACCCATTCAGTGTCTGGACAGCAGAATGCAGGGACCACAAACTGTTTATTGGCAACCGAGCTAGTTAGCTTCCACCTAACTCAGCTGCTTCCAAGCAACCAGCAGTGTCTCTGTCCACAGTGCAGGAAAAGTAATAATTCTAGCGGGAATGTTTAATTTTAAGGAACCAATACATGCTTACTTGCCTACTCTTCCAGGCCCTTCGTCTCGTATGCAAACTGTCATACAAAGGACATTTCACCATGAAGCCAAACCCTCCACTACTGCCTGCCCTGCTGGAACATCCCTCCCGTACAGCCAGCAGCGAAACAGAGTCAGAAGCACAAATTTTATTTTCCAGTCGATTTTCCTTGCTGTTCACGGACCCCCCGCACAACCTACTTCAGAGTCCTTGGACGCTGCTGTATCATCGCCCCCTGCCCCAAGCTCCGTCCGTGTTGTGCGAGGGACGGTGTGTGTGATTACATCCCAGCTGTCCACCCCTTATTCCCTACACTTTCCCTTCCCCCAGGGGGATCAGCGTTATTTCCCTCCATCCTCCCGGGACCAGGCGCGGTTCCAAGGAGACCACCAGCCCGTGGCTTGGAGTTTTTCGGCCATTTACTTCCGCGTTGGGGCTCCCTACCACCCCCACGGCCAGCGCTCCCCCAACCCCGCTCGGCGGCCACTCACGGGTAGAAGCTGAGCTTGCGCTGGTCCCGGGCGCTCTGGCCGCCGCGGTTCTTGCAGCGGATGGCGGCGCAGTACCGCGGCATGGCGGGCACCGAGGGCCGGGCGGGCACCGAGGGCCGGGCGGGCACCGAGGGCCGGGCGGGCACGGCGGGCCGGGCTGCGGCGGGGGCGGCACCCCCTCCGCCTCCGCCTCCGCGCAGCGCCCCCAGCGGCCGGCGGCGGGGCGGGGCCGCGGGGGCGGGGCTGCGGCTGCGACCGCCCACGTGCGCCGCGTCACGTGGGCCCAGGCGGCCAATGGCGCAGCGAGTCGTGTAGGAACCGCGGCGGACGGTACTGCGCGAGCGCCGGTGCGGGCGGGCGGGAACGGCGGCGGCGTTGAGGGGCGGTGGAGCAGCGGGGCGGCGGCGGCGGAGCAGCGGGGCCGGGCGGAGCGGGGCTGCCGCTGAGGTGAGGGGCGGCGGAGAAGGGCCGCGGCCGCTGGGTGAGGAGGGCTCGGGGAAAGTAGAGGGTTGCTGAAATGGGTGGAGTGAAGGCGAACGCGGGGAGGTCGGGGGGGCCCTGGGAAGCTTGGGAGCGGCGTGTAAAACGGAGGCGGTGGGGGGTCATTGGAGTTCGGTCCGGGGCGTTTATTTGGTATTTGAGCCTCTCTGGGCCAGGCTGCCGTGGTGTTTCCCAGCCTGGCCGAATTGGAGGTGCGACAGTGTCGCTCAGTGTGGCTGTTAGCCGCTGCCCAGCTCTGGCCCGGCCCTGCCCGGTGTTGCGGTCTGGCTCCAGAGAGGTTCTTCAGGGGGTGCCAGGATGAGTCCTTCGTTTCCCTGTGCTCCAAGGCAAGAATCAGGAACCTTCTCCTACATTTGCTTACGAGTCAGTATGTGAGAGGCCAAGAGAAGTACGAGCCCCTGTTTGACAGACTTGCCTGTAGCTGCTCGAGGACTCGGAGACTTGCTTACTCATCGGATTAGCCGTGATAGGAGAACCAGTTGAAGACTTTGGTAACTTTATTACTATTAGTAAATTGTTTACAGAAATAATTATAGGACGTGAGCATTCCACAGGTTAGTGTATAGCTAGTCTGTAATCAGAGCAATATCAGAACAGTAGTGATGCTGTTGGTTCTCTGGGTACGTGAGACTGAATATAAGCATTTGTTCAAGATCTTGGTTAATTACTTTCAAAGAAGGATGGAATAGGGTATTTGTGTTGCAAGATGAAGTAGCTTCTTATTTTCTATATGTGACAGATTTTACTCTAGGTACATCATCCTCAAACATCACTTTATTGTGCAGTTATTGATAAATGTTGATAAACTAACCAAGAACTGATTGTTATCACCTCTGCAGTACTTTGGATAAGCATTAGACACTGCACTTCTTATACGAAGGTGAATAGTAGTTGAGATCTGTAACTGCTTGCCCAACAGTGTTAAATAGTTCATGTGTGGCATAAGATCTCTAACTTCATTGGATGATGTACCTAAATAAAGTGTAGTTCTTCATAATTATTAGAAAAGCTCATTATGGCATGAGCTTAATCTGTACAGAATTTACTGAATTCTGGAATGTGGCTTAAGTAGCTGCAGTGCATGGCCTGGGAAGTGCAATTTACCTGTCCCTTTTTGACTGAGAAACTGAGGGCTTTTATTTAAAAGAGACTTTATTTTGATAAAGATTATAAAAATCGTTAGGAATGGTAGGGTTGAAGTAATTGACAGTAGCAACGCCAAGATACTGACAGCATATAAAATAGGTGTTTTCTAGAAAGTAAATTGAATCGTTGGCAAGGTGTAAACATAAGCCCAATCAGGAAGAAAGCCCCAAAAGTGTGGAAAGGTGTATGTGTGTTTAGTTCTTAGTGCTCAAGCAGTAAAGTTTCAGGTTAGTGAAGTGGTGAGAGAAGGTATGTGGGAAAAACTTGTACTAAAAATATGTCTGATACTGTGCATGAAGAATACTGGAAAGAACTGTCCATTTGGTATCTAAGTACACTGATCAAAATACAATTTGTTTCAACTGCTGCTCCTTAACACTTGATATCGTGCAGGCTGCTGGCCAAATAAATGCTTAAGAGGGCATGGGTAGATTAATCTTGCAACGCTTTTGCTCATCTCACAGCATTCATTTTAGCCCCTGACTTACCTATTAGACATGGTAGTCTTTTTTTCCATTTTTGGTTCTTGCATTTTAGTTGTGTTTAAAGGGTATAGATTTTTAGGTAAATGCTTAATTTTCTTATGTATCAAATAATGAAAAGTTTTGAATTCTGCATGACTATTGTTTGGGTCTCATACTGGTTAATCAAAATATTCTAACTTTAGTGGTGCTCAGTCTGTAAGTTTGTGTATTCAACTTTCAGAAAAATAACACCAGTTGTCACTGAGTTGTTCTTATGCTACACTCAAATCGTTGTAATCTGATCTGGGGTGGACATGTTATGTCTGGAATGTTCAGGGCCTTGTCTTACATCCTTCTGGTCTGGTGACAGCCTGCATTCTGTCGTTGAACATTTGCCTTTCTGCACTCTGAGTTTTAAATATAATATGCACAGGCATATTATCTGCTCTCTCCTTCTAGTTGGAACAGCTCACCCTGTCCTTCATGCAAATCATGAAACATCACATGGCTATGTGGAAGTGTTTTTTTTAAAAATCATTTATATATGCCACAGTTTTTCCCTGAGTTCTCAGATACTTATTTCAAAATACATCTTTTTGACAGATGCATTGTTGAAAAAAAAGTTGCAGCTTTTAATTATTGTTGAAGCTGCTTGTCTTATAAAAGACTTTTTATGCCTTCAGTTCTAATACTGAGAGTTTCATATGTAAACCTTTCTATGCAATGGTATTTATCAGCTGAATTATTTGATATCAAAGATATGGTAGGTGTTTTCATTTATAGTACAATCTAACACGCAGGTAAGCTAAGCCAGCCCATTGTAAAGGAAAATGTGTTTTGTGTGGCTGAACTCTGGAAATGAACGATTTACTCTTTATCATGTTCGCCTTAGGTTGGTTAAATGACCTGAAGCTGAGCATGAGTGTCGTGTCTTTCTGTGGCTCACAGTCATGTCCAGGCCAGTTGTGTTTTCAGGCTCCTGTTGTTACACCAGCTAATCAGTGAATTGGTCATTGGTAGAGAGTCAGTTTTTCAGCCTGTGCTCAATTTAGAGGTGCTGGCTTTGGTCCTAGAACTCAAAAGGTTAGTGTGAAGCTAGTTCGGGAATGCCATCATGAAATGTTTGATACAATGAAATATACTTTATATTTACTTCAGCAACTTTGTATGACAATGATCAGTTAAGGATAAGTGTAAAACAAAGATGAACACTTAATGGTTGTTATGCATGTGAAATGTGGATTTGCAGTATTTTCACTTGCATATTCTGTGAATATGAAAATAGCGTAATAGAATTTGACTCATCTGAAACAGTGAGCTTACAAGTCTGTCATTGACTCCTGGAACATACTCGTCTTCTCTGCCAGCTTACAGTTGTAACTAAGTTGTTGTGGAATGTCAAATAACTAATTCTTCAAGTATATTTCTTTCTCTTTCTAGGAACTGGAGAAATGGCTACTACACAATCTGTCTTCACATTTGCTCTGTGCATTTTGATGATAACTGAATTAATACTGGCTACAGAGAGCTATTATGATATCTTAGGAGTTCCAAAAAATGCATCTGACCGCCAGATTAAGAAGGCATTTCACAAGCTGGCTATGAAATACCACCCAGACAAAAATAAGAGTCCTGGTGCAGAAGCAAAGTTTAGAGAAATTGCTGAAGGTAATATACAGTAACTTTTATCTTAATATTTTGATACATGTCTTATATATATAACCTAAGTGCATTCTGTTTTTACTAAATAAGAGGTATAAAGGTGTTTTTTTCCTTAATTCTACTTACATGCTGTCAAATGTCCAGCATCAAAATCTGACTTGTTTCTGTGTTCTTGCACACAGGAAGACCTTTTACACAGTTTATGTATTTCTGCATATTAGGCTTTCAGCATATGCCTCTTCTCGCAAAAAAATGCCTGGCAGTAGGACAGCTTTAGCTCTAGGAGGTTGATTGTTACCTTTTGATCTGTTTCGTAAGATCCAGCTCAGGATTACTACTAGGGCTTCAGGAGGGCCTAACAGCAACCTTCTAGTGGCGAGATTACAAAAAACCACACAGCAGCATGCTTCAGTAGTTCATGGTGGGAATACAAAGACAACAGGTGCAAGAGTTTCAGAGTGGTTATGAGGAAAAACCCTTTTCACCTTGAGGATAATGGTTGGATTTGATGATCTCAGAGAGCTTTTCCAGTCTTAACAATTCTGTGATTCTGCTCTAGAGGCCAGTGTTAGAATAGAATGCTTAGAGAGTTTGTACAGTCTCCAACCTTGGAGACTTTTCAGGAATGACTGGGTAAAGCTCTGACTAACCCAGTCTGATCTTACAACTGACTCTACTTTGAGCAGGAGGTTAGGGACTGAGGTCATGTGTAACTTGAACTATCCTGTGATCCTACAAATATACCACTTAGAAATATTTTGTGATATAGTGGTGGAAGTAGATAATCAAGAATAGGAAGACTTGCTGAAAAATAAGGTATACCCACTTCTATTCCCTGTAGACGCAGTTGTAACATTCATCTATTTATGTAGTTCTTCTGACTAAGCTAATAGGGGATTTCTGGTTTTTACCTTCTTGTCTGCAGAAGAGTTATTTTGAAAGAAAGGTAGTTGGTAATATAAAGAAAGGGAGGGACAGTCTTGTTAGATACTTACTGCAGTCATTATCACCTACTACAGGAGGAATTAGGAGCTCTTAAGTGTTGAATTATGTAGAACAATTGCAAGTCTTTGACACGGAAGAAAATGAAAATTAATTTTTCAAATAGTTATCAGAATGGGTATATTATCTATCTGAGCTCCTGCCTTGTAACACCAGTAGCTGTGGTTTTAGACCAAAGATTAAAGGGAAACCTAATTTCATTTTGGATATATCCATTCACAAAATCTAGGTTTATTGCTGAACTTCTGAAAAATTGAGAATTGGGACATAATGAAATTTCATCCCCTTGATGTTTATCTTGTTACTTGGTTGTAACTGTGGTGTGGCTAGAACTTGCTGGCTCGGCTGGAAGTAACTTTGCAGGCACTGCCCTGTGTTTCTTTGATAGGAGTGCAGCAGACGCTTTGTTTTGTTGGGCAGAGCTCCTAACTCATTTTTTTTCCTTCAGGCTTTCTGATCACCACCTCTCATTTTTTTTTCAAATCTAAGCACTATTATTTATTGGTAGTTAAACTGTGTTATATTATGTGTAATCCATCCTCATAATATGGCTGTATTCGTTATTGCAAATAACTATTTTGAAGCAGCTTATTTTGGTTCAGAGAAAGGTAAATAAACGGTGAGCTTGATTGGGCTTGAATGTTGAATGAAAGTCTTGCTTGAAATTTGTCTGGTTCGGGGAGAGTGGGAGAGAAAGCTGCTGTTCTTTGTATTTGTGTATGCTTTTCTTTTTTCCTGTTGTTTTAAACGGAAATGAAAATGAACTGTAACTTCTTTCTTTTTTTTTTTAAACATAAATAGCATATGAAACATTATCAGATGAGACTAAACGAAGAGAATATGATCAGTTTGGCCGTCATGGAGGACAAGGAAGTAATGGAAGCCCATTCCATCAGTCATTTAATTTCAACTTTGATGATCTGTTCAAAGACTTTGACCTATTTAGTCAAAACTCACGGTCAAAAAAGCACTTTGAAAATCACTTCCGAAGTCATCGGGAGGCTCATAATCGGCAAAGACGTTCTTTCCAAGAGTTTTCTTTTGGAGGTGGACTGTTTGATGATGTGTTTGAAAATATGGAGAAAATGTTTTCCTTCAGTGACTTTGAAAATGCACACAGACACGCGGTGCGAACTGATGCCCGGTTTCATGGATCCAGCAAGCACTGTAGGACTGTCACTCAGAGACGAGGAAACATGGTCACCACATATACTGACTGTTCAGGACAATAATGTTTCCTTTCTTCCAAACTTTTCTTCTCTTCTTTTCTCAACATCTTCATAATCTTTCTTGGTTTTGTGCTAACATGGAAGAAATTCTCTGAACTGTATTTTCTAAGAAACACTTTAAACTACTTTAAAGAAGTTGTAGATGAAACTAATCTTCAGAATAGAAACAACATGCTGTTGGGAAGTAAATGTGTCAACAACTACTTAGAATGGGAGAGAAATAATCTCATATGACAGAAAAAATTATATATATTCCACTATAGTAAATACTTTCCCTAAATTTGAACACAAGATATATATTTTTCATTTCAGAAATGTAATATAATTTTTTTCATATATGCCAGTTCAGGACTGATTGAATTACTGGTGTGTGGATTGAAGCAAAGGAGATACTTTAATTTTCAAGTGCTGCTTTTTTTTAAAATTGTGTCTTTCCAAGTTTGCATTTGCAGTTTTTACCTGATACAGATTTACTGTGCAAATTAGATTATTTACACAAAATAGCAGCAGAAGTATTACTTCCCTTCTTTGTTACTCTTCTCTAGCATTGCAAAAGTACTAGTAAAACCCCTACTTTTTGAAGTTGGAAAATAACAAGAGGGAATATGTTAAGATTGTGAGTGATGTAGGAATTAGATTTATTTCTGAATAGCCATTTGTTGACCTGAAAAAATCTTAGGATTTGAATAACCCTTAACTTATTTAAGGGATACAGTGATATTTATGTATGTAAGTTTTGTGTGCACACAAAGTTCATGTTTTGGGGTGTTTTCCCCCCTCCCACAATACAAATATCTCTTTAACAAGGTTTGGAAGAGCACACTCAAAACACTCTTGTCTTATGCCGATTATATTACCACGTGTGCAATGTACTTGTCATAACTCACCTTATTGTACTAAAATACCCTTCTGAGCTCTTGTGAACTTCAGTAAGATAAGCTTGCCTACAAATTTGTGGTGTTCCTGAAAGGGTCTGATTAAAAGATGCAGTGTTTAGATTGGCAGGTTTATTACCTGTCAGCAGGAATTTTTCAGCGTTGTGATTTGAAAGGTAAATTCTTAGCCTAACCACAGAGTAAAACTGATAATTACAGTCCTTGGATTCATTCAATGCCTTGTGGGGCTGGAAACTGCTAATAAGGACAGGACTAATGGGTATTGATTTTAGCACTATGGAAACCCACAACCAATGTAAACTATTTAAAATTAGAAAGAAAGAAAAAACCCAGAAAAAAATGCCCCACTATAAACCCCCCAAATACTTCAGTTGATGTCAATCAAAAACTTCTGTTGTAACTCGTAACTAGTAATACAGGTTCAGTATGTTAAATTGGCTGTCTCTTTAGAATTGTGAGGTAAGAATTTACCTTTCAGGTTGATTGCATGAGCGAAATAAGCATTTTAACAAGCAGTGTTCTAAATAGGCTTTGAGTTCTTAAAATCTTTACTAAGAGATTTAACCCTTTGCTTCTTGGATGGGTATTGAAAGCTGCCTATTTTCTAAGGAACTTTAGCCTTCTTCTCAAGAGTACGTATTATTGCTTGTTCAGTTTTCATTGACTAAATACTTGGAATGGATTGTTGCATTATATTAAGTGCTTTTCCTTTTCCATGTTCTTATTTATTAATAGACTAATACCTCATATATGGTCTTTATAAAAAGCCAGTAATTTGTGCAACATTATTGGAATGTGCAATATTGTTATAGTAGGAAAAGTGCTGGATTGAGTGTGTTTGTTTTATTCACCCTTTTTCTGTGTAAGTAGAGATTTTTGTTTCTTCTGTATAATTAATATATGATTCAAACTAAGGTTGTACTTCATGTAGATTTCTGCATTTATTTTCTTTAACATACTCCATAGTCCTGTGCATGAATCAAACTATCTGTGCAATTTATATCATATGGGCATCCAAGTGAACAAATTATTAACTTCAAGTTATGAAATACTCTCACAAATATTAAGTATTAAACATGAGGGTATTTGTGGATGTCCTTTGGTGGGAGGCAACTCCAGAAGCAGGATGCAAAGGTAAAATACTAATGCTTTTCTTAGTCTAGTGAATATTTTCTTCATTAGAAAAAAATAAATTTGAAACAGTAGAGTGAACAATTCATTTGGGTCCCTTCCCTAACCCTGAATTAGAGGAAGGAAAGCTAAAATGAGCACTGCGCATTGTAGGAATCACATTCCCCCAAAAAACTCAAGTCTTTTAAGTGACTGTTTAAGTTCGCAATCTTTTGGGCTAAGCTTTTAGGTGAAAGTAAGGGTTCTGGCTGCTTCTAGGCTAGTTTCCCCTCTTTAAGACTGCTACAAACTTAGTACAAAGTGTACTTGTTTTCCTGATTTCTGTAAAGTGTAAGTATGAAACTGATAATGAAACCAGTAGTATTGCTAGCTGATACACCTTGAAAAAACTTATGCCTAGTTTATTTTAACTAGATTCCATATTATTTCTCTTAGTTACTTGTCATGGGAAAAACAACAAATATTTCCCATTATTTCTATGGCTTCTCCAAGTCACCTTTCTGCTTGTTTTGGTTGTTGGTCCAAGGTAAAATCCAAAGGAAAGCTTGTCATGAGTATTGCGGAAACCAGTGTATGGCAGTCCCTATGGTTTTCTGTGATAGGTTTGGTTTGAGTGGACTTCAGCTGGGGAAATTCAGGCAGGCTTTGCTTAGCCAAGAGTCTTCATTTTCATGGCTCTCAGAACACAAGCTTGCAAAACATGTTGTGCTTCTCACTTATTTGGAGCTCTTGCACATTCTTTCCCTATTTATAGTGTTTGCTTCATGGCAGGCTCTCCAGCGGAAGTCCTGGTATAACCTTATAACGCACCTGACTTCAGAGTTTCTTAAGTGCCATCTTTGATCTCTCTTTAAATCTTAGGAAAAGACCAAATAAAGCCAGTTTTTGGTAGATAAGGGTGGAAAATAAAATCCTGAACAATTTTTTGAAAGTCATTTATGCATATGTAACTCCAAATGATCTAGTCTTTAAAGCTACCAACATAGTGTTTTTTTCATGTTTGGTTTTTTCCCATTATGTTTTCAAAACACAGTATGCAGTGGAGATGAAAGTACTGTAAAGTTAATTAGAGTGCCATTACATTAAACATGTGAAATTTAACAGTGTGATGTGTCCTTTTTTTTTTTCCCTTCAAGATAGAGTTGGGAAATGAAATTGAAGTGTTTTATGTGGTGCTTGTGTTTTATGGAATGTTTTGACCACTGCATTTTCCCTGAATGAGATGATGGGGTTGGCAGGGAGAAGAGAAAGGGGTTGAAAGAAATTTAGTCAATTTTACTGGGTTTGTATTTTTTTGGAGATGATGGGAATGACTTGGAGTTAAGGTATTATGCCTTTAAACAAAGCAGACAAAAAAGCCCATGCAAAAGGACTTTTTTTGAGAGGCAGTGGGTGTAAGAGCTGAAAGCTTCTGCCTTGAGCTGATGGTCACTGCCTATGCTCTGCCCTCCTGAGGTGTGTGAGGGCAGTATGGCCAGTTCTTAGTACCCTGGAGTGCCGCTGGGAGTCACAGGTGCTGAAGCCAAGGTCACAGGGCTGTTGTGCTGATTCAGAAGACTGTGCTTGAAAGTTCTTGTTTTCTGGGTCTGGTCTTTAAAAGGTGGAGGGTATGAAAATTTGGGGATTTGGTTTGTCTCATCTGGGTGTTGCTCATTAGAATCATCTTCCCTGGAATCCAAGCAAACTGTCATCTTAATAACGCAAACCTAGAGTTTGAGGACTAACTGTGTTGGAAACAATATGAGATCTGCATTATATTTTTGTGGTTAGTGGTGTGGGGTTTTTTAAAAATTATTTCTAGACTGAAAACGCATGAGAAGTGTCTGTTGTACTTAAAAGCCTTGCATAGGGTTTCTTGGCTGCACCATGTATGGGGCTCCTTTGAGAATGAAATGCTGTTTGAGGGTTGTTTGGCTCTGGCAGCTGTTGTGGTTGAGCCTGACTGCTCTGCCCAGGGGTAGTGAGTGATTCCCACAGCCGTGCTGCTGGCTTCCATCCTGTGGGCACCTGTTCCTGTGGGAATGGGCAGAGAGCAGCCCTGTAGAGGCCACTTAGCAGCTGTGATATCCGTTGACTGTCAGTCACTCCTGGTATAAGGCTCAATCAATTCTAGTTTATGGCTGTGCTTCATCCTTGATTCCAGTTCCTTGGTTTGAAAAGTTTTTCACAACAGCAAAATTTTTCAAAATCAAACAAAAAACGCAATAATAAAAAAAAAATACCAAAGCCAAACAAAATTTCTTTGATGTACTCCAAAGCTTAAATTTTATTTGGGGCGTGTTGCCTCTTATGCAGTGGCGTCTGATTCAACAGCACCTATTTTACGCACTACAGTAGCACTGAAATGAACATTACTGCTTGTGTTCTTCCTGCTGAGGTTGCAGTTGCACCAAACGTGTTATGGAGGTGCTCAGGTCCCTAGGGGTGGCTGCAGGATTCTGCCAAGGCTCTGAGACACTGGCTGGAGATAGCAGACCATCTTGTCCAAGCAGTTGTTCTGGGACAGCCCACCAAGGAATGAATATGCCCCTGGTATCAACATATCTTTTTTGAGAGTGTGTGTGGAGGGGATTGTGCTGGGAGTTGTGTTGATTTGTGTTGCTACTCTGTTGAGAATCGAAATAGTGTATTTCTCCAGGCTGGCAAAAAATGATACACCTCTCAAAGGCATCCATGAGGTGATGGAGGTGTCTGACCTATCTTAGCTCAGCCTGACACCTGATCTCCAGCCACGGGCAGCTGGGATGGGGTGCTGACGATTGGCTCAGAGGTGCTGGTGTGGTGGAGCTGTTGACCATTGCTGATCAGTGGTGCTGGTGTCTGGGCCTGTCAATAGCTTGATTCGTGAACTTGTTTTATGTGGGGCTCTCATGCCTCAGGTTAAGCTGAAGAATTCTGGCCAGTGTACATACGGTAGCCAGAAACACAATCAGAGACTGTTATTGTTATTCCAAATAGTTACAGCGGATTTTGGAGAAACCAGAGGAACCAGAAGTGCAGAATTTTGAGTAGTACACATCAAGGGACCCTGGGGCTATACCTGTGTTGCTGTCTTCTGAAAAATTTTCTAATTCTTCATTGAATGCTCTTGCTAAGCACTGCTTGTTACTGAAATTTTATCTAGATATGAGAAAGAAAATTAGTTTTTAGTGGTTACTTGTTGGATGTTATTGCTGTAATCTGTTCATGTCCCACTGACATGGAAGCAAATGTGAAATAGGAAAGATGAAGTAAGCTGTCTGAACGTCACATTAGACTTTAATCTATTTTACTTTAGTACTTGGCACTTGCAAGACTTTTAGCATTCAATATACAGGATTTTAGTGAGTGATCTAATGCCAAGTTGTGTGTTATACTCACATGGCAGGAATAACATACCTGTCTCTTCTGCTGTGGAACAACAGGAACTTTAGGGAACTCAAATTATAAAGTGGAGCTGAAGTGCCTGTCCTATGGCAGTGTTTGCCAGACTCCACCTGGCTGACGCAGGGGAGTCCATTGCAGCACCATGACCATTAATGCTGAACATGGCAGAGCTCCAGATGAGGGAGAAGATATTCCCTTTTCCAAAATTCCTTAATGAATCCCAAGAATGAATTTGAATGAGTCTTTAATATGTAAATTTTTGCTTTAATATGTAAATTTTTGCATTGAAAGTTGTTTTAAATAATATGGATCTTTAGCCTGTCAGGCAGCCAACGCCTACTTGGATGGGTGGTTCTGCCACCTCTTGGTAGCTCAAACTTGGAGACAGGTGGGGAGGCAGGGCAGAGGGAGGGCTCGAACTGGTGCTGGGAGTAGAGTGCAGATGTTATCACTTGTGTACAAATAAATTAAATCATTACCTGCGCAGATGGAGCATAAATGTAGCTTGCTTGTGATAGGGGCTGAATGCAGAGCTTATGGCTTTTTTTGTAGAAATATTATTACCATCAACAACACGTATGGTCTTCTCCTCTTCTTACACTCTTGTCCTCTCTTTCTTTTTTTTAGCTTTTTATGACTGATGACTCTGCTCCAGTTGTTCTATTTTTCCCATTTGGCAGTGGCTCTAGTAGTTATGTTTCTACTTGCTTTGCAAGTTCCTGTCAATTGACTTTAGTCTGTACATATGAAACCTGTTTTCCAATCCAATTTAAATGGGTTTAGTTTTTTTTTGATAGTGCAAGTCATTTCAATGCAACCTGATTTCCTCCTGTCTGTCTTTCTCCATATCCTGTTGAATTAGCCACGTTACAGTATGAGGTTTTGTACTGGTTTTCTGCTTTTATTGTCTGTGGGAGGACAAATGTTACCTAAACTTGCATAAAGTGAGAAAGGTGCTGATAGATGGTATCTTATATAAAATCTGCTGATATAAATTTAACCTACAAATGTTTTTGGAAAAAAAAATCCCTGGCAGAATAAGTTTGTCTAATCAGCACATTGTGTGATAACCTTGAAGCTTAAAGATGAAACAAACCTGTAACCCTACCAAACCAAGCCCAAATCCATTACCTTGGTGAGTATGAAGATTAACCTGAGCAGGGTAACTATTTTATAAAATTTCTTCTGTTGAGGGAAACAGAATGTTTAGCACATGATAAATAAATATCTGTAATAGATACTGGAATGAAGTGGCTGGAGTACTTAGACCTCCACAGGTAGACTTATGCTTGCTAAAATAAAAAGGTTTATTTCAACTTATGAGCACCTAATAAAATCTACATGGGGCATTATTTACACTTTCTAAGTGCTCTTTTACATGTGCCCAGATTCAAAGTATTTGCATCATTTTATGTGTCCTTCACTGCCTGTGAGAGTACAAGGAGTTATCATGAGTTATTGCTGCTTAGACCCACAGTAACTTATTGCATGCTCATAATTCAGTCACGCGTTTGAGCCCTGACCTGAGTTACCCATGGTTACATAAATAATCTGACATAAAGCCACAAGGAGGGGCCAGATTTCTTGACTCCTGGCATTGTACCCTTATCATGAAGCTGTTCTGACTCTATTCAATCAGGTCCTGCCTCCTGAACCAGTGTCAAATTAACAGACAGCCTCAGGTAATGCTTTTGGCTGTGTTACAAAACATGTCCTGTATATGTGGTGCTTCTATTGAAACATTTTTCTTCTGTTGTGATGAAGGTGGACCAGGAGCTACCCCTGTTTTATGTTGATAATAATGTATTTTTTCATATGTGGATCTTTAATGAAGAAGACATAGGTAGTTATTTTCACATCTGTGGATTGACAGTAATTTATTTGGTCTGTGTACTAAAAAGAATATGGACGGGATTAATTGCAAGCTCAAAAAGACTATATTTGAAAAGGGTGGATTGTGCCATAAAGAATGGGTAATTATGGAGAACGGGCAATTTGTCACGGAGCATCACAGCTGCCCAATAAGTGGTCTTGATCTTCCAAGGAGAGTGTGTTTGAAAGAGGGGATATGACTGCATTATTGCATTTATGTGCTGCAGGAGTCATGTGGATACACATTATTTATGCCTGTATGTACCATTTCCAGTAGTTGGCTGACTGTCACTTCACACTGACTTAAGTACTGTAAAATAACAGCTGTCACACCTCATGAGACCCACAGTCTATTCTAACAATATCATAAATCTGTTTACTTGCTGTCCATGAAGCCTAAGAACCACAGAAATGCTACATGGCACAGCAGTACTCCCCTGTGAAATAAGCAACAAGCCATCTTTAGTGCATTTTTTTATCCACACAATTCTTTTCAAGGCAAATAAATACAACAAATTAGGCTGGGAATATATATGAGTCACTTAACACGGTCTAGAAATACAGGCTTGTTTCTTCTGTACATGAAATAGAGTAAAGCCTAAAGGTTTTACTCCGTTTCAATCAAATATGCACATGTGAGGTGATTCTGACCAGAAAAACGTTGTTTTTTTGTTTGTTGTATTCATTTTTAAAAAATAAATTCTATGACAAGCTGATCTTTCTGTAGAGGCTATTTCTTCTTGCTGAAACCATTGGGAAGAACTGGTGTAAGAGGTGAAGAAAGTAATCTCTGAAATTTTGTTGCATTAAAAATGTAAAAGAACAGCTGTAGGGGTGATCTTTTCATATTTACTGTAAAAGTAAATTAGCAATATCAGTGAATATTGTTCCTTCTGGTGAAGCTTGGATGATTGAACAATAAAGTGGCAAGTGGAGATTGAAGCAGATGAATGTAAGGTGATGTTCATGGGGTTAGAATGAAAATTAGTGAGCCTAGATTTGATGATCACTGTTAGCAAGACCTTGTAGTTGTAGGGCACAGGTTCAGGAAAATATCACCTCTGTGTCTAGGAGCAATGACCAAAGCAAACCAGATTTTAGGAAGTAGTAAATAATGAAGAGAACACAATTATGTCACCATATAAATCCGTGATTTACCTACCCCTTGAGTACTGTGGTCTGTTCTGATCCCCTGGTCTTCAAGACACAATGTTAAAACTGAAAGGCATTTGGAAAGTGGCCAGAGGGGTAATTAGATGGAAGAGTTTGCATGTGAGGTTTGATTGAACAGATTAGCTTTCTTCAGCCTTGAGAAGTGGCTGTGGGGTATATCCTTAGGCCTCATCAGTGGTAATGAGGTCATGGATAGGGATTGACTGTTCATGGTCTTTTGGGCTACAAGGACAAGTCAGTTCCAGGAAAATAAAATAAGCAGTTCTTCATCAAGAGATAGTAGACTTCCAGAATTTGCAAAAAAGGTAGGGTGATGACAAGACTATGAGAGGGGTTCAAGTTGGAACTGGGCAAATCTTGGAAGAGTTTTCTATTGGGTTTTAATAAACAGATAAGTCTTTTCAAGCTCAGGAATTTCCTGAGCAGAAAATATTTGGAGCTGAGGGGTGCAGAAGGGAAAACCAGCAAATGTGCTTATCCTGTGCTAACTTTCCAAGGGATTTGCTACTGGAACAGTTGAAGACAGAGTATTAGACTTGAAGGACGTTTG
This sequence comes from Acanthiza pusilla, assembly GCA_036630365.1. Lineage (NCBI taxonomy): Eukaryota > Metazoa > Chordata > Aves > Passeriformes > Acanthizidae > Acanthiza > Acanthiza pusilla. The sequence goes on from JAXCHO010000079.1 coordinate 26,010,651, forward strand.
GTTTGAACTAGTGCAGCCATTCTGATGTTTTAAGACTCTTAAAATTCCATATTATATTTAAATTTGTTAATCATTCTGCTGGGGTTTTTTGTACTCACCTTCCAGCTTGTTAGTAAGCCACCTTCTAGCAAGTGTAGTTTTACAGGTTCATTCATGATCAGCTGGATGCAATGTCCTCTGGCAGATACAGCTCTGTCTGTCTTTTATCACTCCTAACTCTCTATTAGTACTGTGTTTTTTCAGAACAAATTCTGACTGTACACTTAGCGTTATTCATTAATGTTATTAACGTTATTTATTAGAAGAAAGAACTTTAAACTTCAGTCTTGTTCTCTTTTTCACCCATATTGGTAATTTCTTATGACCTAAGATACCGTGCCGTGTCTTGTTACAGCTAGATTATAAAATCAATGGATAGCTGCAAATTGCACAATCTGAATTCTACAGATTAGAATTAAAGAGAAAAATTAAGTAATTAGATTGGGTTAAAAGAAAGGCAAATGTATTTAAACGAACAGTAGAAGAATTTGAGTTCTATTTTCATTACTCATCGTGTTTTTTTTTGCAGTCTGCCATAAACATGTATACTCAAGAGTATAGAAAATGCAGAACACACACACACACAGACTGCCTTGTGCTGCGTGGCTGCCAGGCCTCCCAGCCTCTGTGCACCACTGTGCTCTGAGTCTCTGTCTCTGATGCAGAACTGTGAGTACAGATACAGCCATGCATAGCTGTGGGATATGGGGAGTGCTGTCAGATCAAAGGGTGTCCTGTCCCCCAGCCATCTGGAATTAGTGATTGTTTTGAAAGAGCAGCAGAGCAATGCTGAATCGAGCTCCCAGAGACACAGATATGTTCTAGTCTGGAAGTGCTGGAACAGGGGTGGAGAAATCCAAGCTCCCTTGCTCTGATGGCAGTGATTTCTGACAGCACATTATTTTCCCCCGGAAGTTTCATTTATTTATCACAAGCTGCAATTATACAAAGTTAATCCTCCAGGCGTAGGAGGGAAGTCAGTGTTTACCAGCCCTGTAGCTAATGATATACTGGAATGGCTCAGAATATTTTTGTTTAGCACAGAACAGCACAGTGACTACAGTAGGCACCTGTAGGAAGTCAGGAAGACAGGCAGAAAACTTTGCTTTAGATATACAGCCAGCTCCAGGGGGAGGATTCTTAGAGAATTCGTTCAGGGTTGCTATTGCTTGCTCTTTACGACCTGTTTAGAAGGCTCTACCTCAAAGGTGTCATCTGGACTAGGTGAGGACAAAAATCCTTCTGGAGGGGTTCTCTAGCAGGGGTTAGGAAGCTTTCTGAATCCCCAGAGTGGCAGTCAGCACAGCAGCCTGTGCTGGGGGCAGCATGTAAAAGCTTCAACTCTACTTAACCTTGAGCCTGGAGTTGTTTGCAGGGATGGGCAAGAGAGGTATCTGAGAAACAGAACTAGGCAAGGGTCCAGTCACTCGTGGTAACTGCCAGTTCTTCTGGTTACTCAGAACAAGGCTGGTGTGATTTAAGCAAAGCCATGCACTATAAGTAACTGTGGGAGTCTGGAAAATGTTCAATCAGAATGAAGAAATAGGTTATGGCTGTCTTGACTTGTTTTAGTTTAACAGATAGAGGAAGCTTTCCATGAAAATACTTCTATGACCTAATTTTTCTTTCCTTGGGCAAAAGGTACATGAATAATTCCATGGGATAGAGGATTTGAATACGAGTGACTTATATGAAACTTTGGGCAGTTCAGGGCCTTTTCCCTGGCACATTGTAAATTGGCCAGAGTTACTTCTGTGTAAAGTATGATGGAGAACTCTCAGGTCATTGCAGGCTGATGGGACCAGGGGATTTGTAAGTCACAAGGTACAAGGTTGGGAACTAAAAAATCAGCTGAATATCATAGATAGCCTCTGTCTCATCAAGAAGAGAGTTGAACCTTTGTGAACAATCCAGTTGTCTGGAAATGCAGGTAGGTGATTACAAATATCTCTTTCAGCAATTTTTAGGAGAAGAAGGTGAAAAATGAAGGTGAGTGTGAGAAATGAAATGTGATGAGAGGGGCTAGATCCTGCTTCACAGCCCCACTAATACACACCATTCAGTAAACAGCCTGTGTTCTACCTGCACTGGCTGATAGCTCTCATATTAAGAGTTAAGCCACCTCCTTAGCACCATATTTTTGTCCTTGAATGGCAAGGATAATAATTTTGTCTCTGTATGATTATTTTATGCATACTTTTCAGGAATACAATTCGTGTGGGATTCACATAAATAGCAGTAGAGGCAGGAGCCCCTGTGCAGAGGCAGGCTGGCTCTGACAGCAGTGTTGCCAGAGTTGCAGAACTGCTCCTGAGCAGAGGAGACACCTCCTAGGTGCTCTCATTGGGCTGTTTAAGGAATGCAGACATCCTTCAGTGTCTTCTTCAAAGGATCAGCAGAGCCATCCAAGCCGAGCCTAAATGCTTTACTTGACAGCGTAGCGTAGCCTGAGGATGGGAGGTGGTATATGTAGGTGTACGCTTGGCCAGGAAGAGATATAGAGAAGTCCCAGAGACTTGGAGAAAATCTTTTCAAAAGGTCATGCCTTTTCAAGGAACCGCATTATCTATTTTAATGAAATCTATGTGAAATAAAAGGGAAGATTATTTAACTCTTTGTTTTATAATAAACAAATGATTTTCCTGAGACAGGTAGATTTCCTTCTGTAAAAATAAATAGCTTTCCTCAGCTCACTTTAATAATTCTATCCTCAGTACTTCCAAATTTTTCCTTTGACCTGGCGAGAAATTAAAACCAAATTTTCAGCATATTTTCATATATAACTTGGTCTGCTAATGATAGCTTACCATTCCTGTTCAATTTAGAAGGACCTTTTGAATAACTGCTGTTATCTAGGAGCTTATCCAAAACAAGGAGGTGGTCCAAACACTCCTGAACTTTCTGGCAAGTCTTGTTTCAAAACTTTCTGGAATCAGGGGTATGACCTGGCAGCTGAAGAGAATAACAACTGAGCATTCAGCAGTGGCTCTCTGAGTATCTCAGGCACAGCTTTACTGACAACTCTTTTTATCAGCTTCAGAGCTATCATACCATCAAAAGAGAATGGGCCGTACATGGATTTAAAATGCTGAGAGGCAACATTGAAAAAATTGATTTCTTCCCAATCCCATACTGCAGTTTCAGAGACACACAGAACACAGAGTGAACCTGCACAGGCTTCAACAGTGTCCTCAGAATACAAAGAACCATAGAGTGAACTGTGCCAGCGCTGCCTTGAGGGTAGTCCAAGGAGATGGGTTAGAAATGGATTTGCACAGTTTTTCGGCTCCAGGTTTCTGGAGATCAGCCAGGCCTTGGCATACTTGAAAGCAATTAGGGAAAGCAAAACAAAACAAAGAGGAGGTCATTGTAATATTGCTGGGAGCTTGGCACAGGCAATTTATTGTCTGAATTAACCTTTCACACCATTTTTTGATAAAGTTGGTGTTGTGCTGCTGAGAAAACATCATTTTTTCTCCTCTTTGTGAGGAGAATCTGAGACTGAATATTTCCTGAGGCCAGGCCAAAAACAAAGAGAAAGGAAAACAAGAATGTATTCCTGGAGGCCAAGGTAAGAGTCAAGCTGGGGCATCCTGTCTCTGAAAGACTTACAGCACAAGCTGCTACAGTGAAGAATAAACCTGGCGTTCCTTCGGGTACTGCTAGCCAACTCTGCCTGCATTTTGTTCTTTTCTGTCCACGGCAGCTAAAATCAATGTGGCATAAGAAAGGCAAAGAACCAGGAGCTTAACTAATTACTGAGTCTCTGCTGGCAAAGCCACATTAATTCTTCTAACCCTGCACTCTCTTTAGTGGTGTTCTCCTGCTGCCATGCATGAAAAATGTGAACTGCCAGAAGCCTTTTTTTGCATTAGCAAAGAGGAGGTTATTGATGTTGTTGTATTAAACTGGAGGAGTAAGGGCGTGAGGGAGGTGGGCGAGGCTCGCCATTCTTGTCTCCAGAAGAAGTTACACTGGCAGAAGAATACCAGCTTTCAAAGAGAAAGCTGAAATCTGAAGGGGGATAAGAATTAAAATCCACAGCATTTGCTGATGAGATTTTTATGATAAAAAATACCACTTTTTTATAGATGGAATGTGTGTTTTAGGTCTCATATGGGGTCTTTCAATGCAGTTATCCAGTTGCTAGTTAGGCAATTTAAAATCAAGACATCATATATTTCCTGCTTTGCAAAAAGTCTGAAAAACTGAAGCTCCTGGAAAGCAGCATTTTAACATTTCACCACTGGATGGAGACAGCACTCCAACTCTTGTGAGTAATTACTAACGGGACTGTAATGAAATCTCTTGCGATAAAGAGATTGAACAGATTAGTGGACTGCAACTACAAACAGTGGAACACCAGATAGATTTATGGCAGAGAATGCATTGAAGGCACACACCTAGATCTGAGCTTGACCTATTTTTATGGTGAGAAAAGATGAGACTTAGCTTAAAAAATTAATTCTACTCTCTCCACACAAAGCAGCAATGACACAGACTAGCAAAACATGGGAAGATAAGGCAAAGCTTTCTAGGATTCTCTCTATCTTTCCCCAGGTCACAGTATATTTTTCCTGACAGAAGGATCCTTCAGCTTTGTGGGTCTGGTCTTGAGGGCTTAGTGCAGCAGGTAGCAGCTGAGGTTTCTCCAGCAATGGTTTCAGTGGATGTAGGTTTGCAGTGGAGAGCCTTCCTGTGCTTGAAAGCAGCAAAGGGGAGGTCACTGTATGGGAAGAAGTAGCAAAAGGAATTCCCACCAACTTGCAAGTTGGCAGGCACTGCAGCTCAGGTGTGATAGTCCAGATGGGGGACAGCCTGCTCTATCAGGGTTCATTTCCCTCATCAAGTATGTTTAAGCAATGTCACACATTTTCTTCCCTCTTTGCATATATGTGTGTGCATGTGCATGTGCATGTGCATGAGAGAGAGGGAAAGAGGAAAGCCCTGTGGTGGGTTTTAGCCCAGTCTCTTACTTAATCATACTGGGTTTTTCTGTTGTTAGCAATACCTTTTGAAATTTTTTATGAATTAAAGATAAATTAAATGGATTCAAAGATAATTAAATTCTTCTAAATTTTGTGAAATTAGCCAGCCAGATCAGTTGAAGACTCCTGAAGTACCCTGACTAGAGGCTGAAGGGTGAACTCATACTGTAGAGGACCCACTCAGGAAAGAGCTCTTGCAAGTGCCCCTTCCCTGGGAGAAGCTTTAAGCAGCGCTTCCAATCAATCACAATATTAGAATAACCATAGGCAACCAGACTTCATCAGTTCAATAAGCACTAGAACTTTTCCTTAAAAGCAACAAATAGAAAAGCTGACCTATTCCATTACCATCTCTCCTCTGCCTCCAGGTCACAGAGTCTGTACAGAGTTTAAAAGCTGTGAATTTTCACAAATAAAAGCAGCACCAAAGCAAATAACATCCACTGAGACTTATTTTTCATGTGTCTGCTTGTTATATTCAGGCAATGTTTTTTTCCAGACAGCTGTGACATTGCATAGTGATTAGTGGGGTGAAGCTCTAAGGGGAAAAGGCATGGGGAAGGAAGGCTGAACATGAGAGGGTGTGACAGGTGTTAATGTATGCCTGTCACTTTTGTTCCCCAAATACAATATTTGTTGGATCAATTCTATGCTGATTTACATGAAAATGTCTTAATATTTTTCTGAAACCAAGATTACAAGTATAATTCCTTTGCCCACAGCCAAGTCTGATGTCAGTCTTCAATAATAGATCCTTAAAGATATTTAGGTGTCCCATTCCTGGGTGAAATTCTCTGCCAACTTCACCATCCAGGATGTCTAGGAGGACGTCTGGTGCTGAGACAAGAAAGCTGATCAGTAAGAGGAGCAGAGTCCTAAACCACTACAGAGAAGTGCTCAGTGTTTAGGCATGAGGGGGAGGCGACCTTCTGCAGGTAGGATTTGTTTGCAGTGACAGACAGAGGTTTACAAGCATGTGCCTTGTTATTGACTTATTTGAGTGCTCAGCTACTGGATGTGCACCCATCTCATCTGTTATTCATCTGGTAAGCTGCTGTGTGCAGAAAGAGGTGAATACAGAAAGGCTTGAAAAATACCTTTCCTCTCTATATTATGGGAGTACTCTGACTTGAAAAAGGCTTGGGCTAGAGGGAACCAGCCTCAGTTTTCCTGTCCACAATACTTTTTGCTGGTTTTGAGGAAAACCCTGATATGGGAGCCGGTCAGAAAGGGGATATGGTCAGTCAGTGTGAAATTATGGACTGTGACTTTGTTCAGTGATAACAAACTGTTTCAGAGGAGAAGCCCTCTGAGGGAAGAGATATGTCAAAAAACTAACTCTGCTCTAGGTGCTCTATGTGGAAGCATGAAAACGTACTTACTGGATGGAATTAAGAGGCTAGATTAAGACATGAGGAACAGAAGAAGAGGCAGGCCAGGCACATCAGGAGTACATGCTTACAGTGGTGCAGAGCTTGGATGTGCTGTAGATACATTAGAAAAACTGTGTGCATGGTTGGTAGAGGAAATACCAAAGCCAGGGCTCTGAGCAGTGAGGAGCAGCAAAAGCTCAGCCCTTGTAATCACAAGGGCTGAGACATGACCTGCTAAATAGAATGGGAGCTCATGGGTGATTATCCATGACTATTAGAATGGATCTGAATGTTCAACATCTGCTATTTTCCTTATCCCTCTCTCCTGCTTCCTTTGTGATTGTTTTATGGGTATGTGTCACTTGACTAATCTAACAGTGCCCTTTTCTCCTCTGTTTCATGCAGCAGCTTGCAGCTCCACAGACACCTCACAGGGTTCCACAGTGTGGTCACACATGCTGGGTTTGCTGTGCAGCCTTCCAGGTGACCATGGGAACAATGTGCTGGCGTCTCTCTGTGTACTGCTCCATCACTGCCCAAGTGCCAAAGGCAGAGCTGAATGCTCTCTGAGTTCTCTGCTGTTAGATGTCCCTTCATGCCGGGCAAGCGCCTCAAACCTTCCCTCTGACAACTGACCCTGCAAGTGCATAGAGCCAAGTAATGCTTGGGGCTAACTAATCCATGCACAGGAGAGCATGTATTTATACACAGGTATGATTTCTCTGCTGATTGATCCCTGTGCTCTAGCACACGTGCCGCAGAAAGGCTTATGGATGTTTCTCTCCTCATAAGGAAATGTCAGAGGCTGTGTCCATTAGATCACAGGAATCTGCCATTCACTGCTCTTTCTCCTGCTGTAGAACTGCAAGTAAATGCTTGAGGAGAAGGGGGAATTTGTTACTAGCATTTCTAGCTCGTATGGGATGAGTGGGATTTCAAATCAATATCTGGTTCCTTCTCAGCTTCTTCTTCCTCCAGCCCAGCCCATTTCCATCCATCATGAAAAGCTTCCCACTCTCACCAAATGACCATTCCACATGATTAATCACCCAGGTCACAGCTATAAAGAGATCTGCCAGTCCCATAACTTCAAAAGCATCTCAACCAGGCAGCATGCCAGAATGATTAAGAGGCTTGCTATGGCAAATAAAAAAATCTCTGGTATTTCATGCTAGGGAAAAAAACCCCAACAAACTAACAAATTTTCACACAGAAAGGTAATTACAGGTCTTCTGAGAGTCTAGGATGCATTCACATTTATGAATAGCTAAAATATCCTGCGTTTGCAGGCAGTACTGTAGCATATGACTGCCAGAGCAGTTATACTGAATACCTTTTCTGTTTGTATTCTCTGTGGGACCTAGCTCAGCTCTCTCTCAGTCATGGAGAGGGAGAGAGGAGCACCAGGAACACCCAGTAATACTTAATAACTTACTGTGTAAAGCTTTGCCGAACTGCTGTTTGGAGTAGGTCCCACCGATGACATCCAGGGATTTTATCTAATTAAATGCTCTCTGGCTTTGTCTTACACTGGGTCTTTGTTTATTAACTGAATTTTTTCAGCAGTTTTCTGCGTGATGAATGATGAGAACATAAACCTTGCTGTGTCTAGTGTCCTGTGTGACATGGTAACAGCAGGACAAGGTCCTTGAGAACCTCCATGACAGAGCAATGGTGAATCTGAAAGCCCAAAAAGTAAGGGACCTATATGAATATCCCTGAAAATCCAGTTTAATACACAAAGGAGTGAATATATGGTTTTGTTTCAATTTGAATCCACAATTTAGTTTTGATTCACCTGTCATTTTTTTCTCCTGACTGGGTTTTAAACCAATCCTGAAGCTTACATAACAAATTTTGGTTAGACCTAGAACCGCCAAAGTCACTGTCACTTAAATTTGCCTTAGATACTGGGGAGTCTTGAACTACTAAAGCATTTTTCTGGAACCCCTTTTTTTTCTGACTTGGAAGATTTGCAAGAAAACATCATTCAATCATTTTGAAATTTTGTGTGAAAAGTTAATATTAAATAGGCTGATATCAAGTTCTGGAATTTTTTTTTATAAGGAAGCAAGTGGCAATGTTGAAAGCATATAGCCCAAAGTAGTAGATGGGATTTTCTTTTTTCTTCCCCCTAGGGTGGCCACTGGCCTCCCTTTAAAATAAAGGATTTAGAATAAAAGTGAAGATAAATCTTGAACTGTAGCTAGAGAACAGCATTTCTAAAAAGAACCATGAAGATTATTGTAAAGTATTTCAATCTTACCCAAAGCGAATTCCCATGTTTTTCACGAACCTATTAAATGTTTCATTAGTTAAATATGCTCCTGCTTGTATATAAAGTGTTAAACACATAAGGAGTTTCCTCTGCTTTATCTAAAAGTATGCCACTATCTTGTGTGATGTAGGATTTGTACTGATATCCTGTTTGCTTGCTTTATGTTGTTCCACTTCACTGGTTGTCATTGCCTCCTGCTGCTGTGCAGACAGTGCAAGAAAACCAGCAGTGTGTGTGAGTTGGGTGCAGGGGAGCAGACCCATCCACAAAACGGTTGCAAAGTGTTTAGCCTTTTCATAATGCTTATCTACAAAGAAGTATCTCTCTCCAGTGAAGATGGGTGCTCTGCAGAATACTACAGGAAGAGGCAAAAGGAATAGGATGTGCTCAGCACACGCAGGTAGCCCAGGGACTGCCAGCAGAAGAGATCAGGCTGGGCACGACACTGACTCCCTTAAAGACCCTCTTTGTGTAGGCTTTCTGCTAACAGGAGATAATGACAGCTGCTCCCAGGGTAAATGGTGAAGAGTACTTCAGGAATGCAACAGCTATGGAATGCTATTTTCTGATTAGTGCTCTTCAATAACCCAGAGAGATTTGTAGCAGTATTATGGTTTCTACTTGTCACTCAAAATTATGGTAGCATCATAACAAAGGAGGAAAAGTTCCTGGTGTGTTAGCAACTCATATTTCTGGTGCAGGAAAAGGAATTAAACCACTGAGCTCACCAGTCATTCTGCTTTCACCCAGGCACGCTTGTGTTCAAAGAGTCCCAGGATGATAAGATGATCTTTACAGAGACAAAAAGATCTCCTTTGATGGTCAAGCTCCTGAAGCCCACTCAGAAATGAGTCACTGGTTAAAAAATACTTTTGAGCAATCCGTGACTGCCATTCACAAAGTCAAGCACTCCATTCTGCTAATGTTCCAATTAGCCAAAGCCAGGTAGATAATTGCGGGGAGCTACATATAGAGAATACAAATACAGGGAAAACCTCCTGATGTGCCATACAGAAAACAGAAGTAAAACAGAATAGCGATGTAGGGAATGCTGTTTCTTCTTATCTCACCCTGCTCTCTTTTGCACTGTTTTCCATATGTTATCATGTGAAATTAATTCCTAAATAATGACAATAACACACCCTTTCATTCAGTGATTTTTCTTTATAGAGCAGGAATTAAGATTCTGAATTGCATGAGTTATTGCTAATTTTGGAAAACATAACTACCTCATTGAGGATTGCAACATAAGTGGTACCAATATATTTCCATGGTCTCTCTGGTTCCAATTTAAAAGGCAAATAAACAAAATTTGCAAAACACTTGTTTTCCTATTGGCAGTATCGGGTTCCCATTCCAACATATCTACAGTATGTCTTTATAATTGTGTCTGAACAGTGTGCATATATATATGTGTGTGTGTATGTGTGTGTGTGTACACATTATGTCTTGCATATGTAGCAGCTTCCTCTCAGTATTCTTTACTGAGTCACAGACACACAGAATGTAATAACCAGGCTTGGAAGAAACAATTACAGTTCTTTCCCTTTGCAACAGGAGGTTATAATCCTCAATGCAGAAGGTGTGTGCTATTAACCTGATAGCTCAGATTATACCAGAATGGTTTCCCATGTGAAGATGCTGACAGGAATATTTGCTTTTATCATTTTTATGCAGGATCTAATAATGCAGATTGAAAGACCAGTCTGGAGAGGAAGTCACAGTTCAGCACGTTTTACTTATTTTCCTTTTACTAATTATGTCTATTTTATTTTTGCCTTGTCTTACCTCTTTTCCTCTATTCACATCTTTCTATTACATACAGGACAGAGCAAGACCTCCCTTTTAAACTTCTGTAGAGTGCCTGCTTCCATGGAGCTGACATTAGAGCTCTTAAGGTGGACCTATGTATTTTAACATTTTAGGAGTGGGGTAAGGTGACATGATCAGCACCAGAGAAGTGCTGGTTTTAGAGTGAGCCTGACTCAAGGGGCAGCTGAAGTCATTTAACTGCACATCTCATCCTGAAAATGTGAATGAGACCTCAAGGGAGGAATTGTCACACCTAGCTGTAAGCCACATGGGGAGTTTCCATCACCACAGCTCCCCAGTGTGCAGGATATCTGCCATGCAAAATTTTGAGTCTGCCGAAATAGCCTGGTTGGGACAAGGTGGATGGTCGCTCCTGTTTTCAGAAGGAAAAGGGACAGCTATGGTGGGCTGTGCTATGAGGCAGAGACTGTGCCTTGTGCCTTCCGGGGAACAAGTTCCCAGTGCAACTCAACAGGAGCATCTGCTAAAAGCAGAAGAAAGACCCCAACTTGTCTGAGGCCTCTTGGCTTACAGGGACTTGAGAGAAGCTGACAGAAGCACAGAAACAAATGGTATCAAGAACCAAATAAGTAATATTTTGTCTCTGCATTGCTAGTGGAACTAAATCCCATTTTCTTCTCCTGATACTGTGGTACTGCATACAATTATCAATTTCCACTCCAACAGTCAAATGATTTCTTTGCAAAATTAATTCCTTCTCAAGCCATTTGTATCCATTATTCATGTATGCATTGATATTTTCCATTAATTTATTCTCAAAAAATTGTCTTAGAAGCCATACCAGGTATCGAGTATAATCTAAGAATAATGTTTTGACTAATTTAATATTTACGTAGAAAAAATTTTTGAAGGTTTCAAGATGCCCATATAAAAGCTATATTATATGTTATATTATAAACCTAGCCAAAGGCAAGCTATTTTATGTGATAGTATGCACACCATGAATAGAGGCTACCTTTGATAACCATCTAAAGACCACTGTGAAGAACAATGTTTGAAATTATACAGATTGAATCCTACATGAGCCAAATCGTATGCTCCAAGCACTGAAATGAAAATTACACAGATCAAAATCTGATGAAGGAGGACATAACCTCACTGATATCGTTAGGTCTGTAAACTATGGTCTGTAATTAGAAGGGATTGATGCTGTGAGCATGCTGTTGTCAGGAAATATACATTTATCCTTACTCTGAAATTATGGAAATTTTTATTTTTATTTTAAGTGTATTGTCTGACTTGGAATTGTCAGTCTGTGAAATATACATCACTAGATAAATTGTATACTCTGCACCAACATTGTGTGCAGTAAGGCAACTGCTCCCATCTGTATCCTTTCAAAACTAGACCGCAGGGGATGTGGTTGCACATCTGTAGATTTTGATATATTTGGTCTTTTTCATCTATCTAGAACTGTTAAGTGGGGTTCCCAGGCCTAAAATTAAGAATTAAGACAGAAGACTTTGTTTGAAGAAGACTGTGGAACTGGAAATCACAAATTGCATTCACTATCAAAGACCTATACCCCTCCTGGTGTGTTAAAAAACCTGAATTCCATCATGATTCACTTCCAACTGTATGTCTCACGTTACCTTTTATTCTTTTCGTGTCTAAGAACATAAGCTTCCTAATTAAGTGTCACTTTCTATTGAAGTCAGGTTTTGAATTTCCTGCCTTTGAAAGGACACCAAGAAGAAGTCATTTTCCCAGCCTTCCAGGACACAGCATTTTTGTTCATTAGCTCTCTATTGGCTGAATAAATGATCCAACATTAAAAAGAAAAATTGCCACTAGCGAGCATAACTAGAACTTTGAAACATCTTGGAGTTTAGTTTTTTCTTTTTTTTTCATGTTGCTTTTAATTTCATTGAACAACATTCACGATGCCTTTTTGGAAACATCAAACACTGATTTGTGGCCCAAATTTGTAATTATTTTTCAAATAATGCTTTACTTCTTTCTCTCTTTCTCTCTCTCTATCTCTCTTTCCTCTCTTCTCCTTTTCCTCCTTCTTCTCTTCTTTTTATCTTCTGTCTTGTTTTTTTCTTTTCCTTTTTTTCTTTTCCTTTTTTCTCTTTTTCCATGTGTATGTGCAGAAATTATAATGACAAGAACAAGAAGTACCAATACAGCAGAAGTCTAATAAAAATGAACCTGTCTTTGGTCAGGGTAAACTGTTGAAAAATCAGCCTAATATATTCCTTAGGTAAAGAGACAGTATCTGATTGCCTTCCTGTTCTTGAAATTGCTTGTATAGAGAGTGATTCCATTAGACTGGTGTCAGATCTGCAGTCAGTTAATGGATGATTTCACAGGGTCATGGAATCACTGAGGTTACAGGAAGACACCCCTGGAGATCGCCTCGTCCAACAACCTGCTCAATTCAGGGGCAGTTAGGTAAGGTTTCTCAGGGACATGTTTTGGTTGGGTTTTGAGTAGATTCAACAAGGGAGGGTGCACTGCCTTTCTAGGCACCCTCACAGTAGAAGTTTTTTCTATATTTATATCAAGTTTCCTCTGTTTCACTATGTGTCCATTGCCTCTCATCCTGTCACTGGGCACCAGGGTGGAGGTCCTGGGCTCCATCTTCTTTGCTGCCCCCATCAGGTATTTATACACATGGATAGGATCTCCCTGAGCTTTCTCCAGGATGAGCAGCCCCATCTCTGTCAGCCTCCCCTATGTGTCAGCTGCTGTAAATCCTTTATCATCTCCTTGGCCCTTTGCTGGACTCACTCCAGTACATCCATGCCTGTCTTCACTGGGGAGCTCAGAGTAGGATCCAACACTCTGAGTGTGTCTCACCAATTTTTGATAAAGGGGAAGGATCACTGCCTTCTGTCTGCTGGCAATGCTTCTTCCAGTGCAGCCTCAAATGCTGTTGGCCCTCTTTTGCTGCAACGGTACAGTGCTGGCTGATGTTCCACTTTGTGCCTGCTAGGACTTCCAGGTCCTTTTCTGTAAAGCTGCTTTTCAGCTGGTTGCTCTCCAGCCTGTAGTGTTGCCTGGGTATTTTTCTTCCAGGTACAAGACTTTGCACTTCCCTTTGTTGAACTTCATGGGAATCCTGTTTGCCCACTTCAAAAGCAGATGCTCAACCCTCACTCTGCTTTCAAATGGTAAAATTGATCATCAAGAAAAAACACTCCAGCACATGAAAATGTGTTGTTCCTGACTAAGGAGGATTAAAAAGTAAACAGAGAAATGCAACCCATCTCTTTAGATACAATAGGATTTACCACATGTACTTTCATTCCTAGTGCTAGATTTATTGAAGTAAATCCTATTATACTTAATAACTGTACAGATTAGAGAGTCTTCTGAATGTGACTGATCAGTATTAAATCACACAATTTGAATACCTTATGCGCCTATGTTGAATCTGAAAATTGAATAAATAATAACTTTCACTTAAAAGGATTTTTCTGTGATCGGCTCTGATGTTAGTGTCTCCTGTTGAAAAAATACCTTATTTTTTTCAGTGGAATGGAAGTAGAAAAAGAGGTTACTGTCGACATTATTTCAAGACCTAGGAAAGAAGGCTGAATAAATAAACTCTGTGGAGAATCAACTAAGAAGATTATTTTGCCGTATGAAAATCTGGGTTATTATAATTTGTACAATGTCTTAAGACAAATAATTAGAAGAGCAGTATGAAGTTGTTAGGTTGAATCACAGGAGACCTCTTATAAGATATGTTTGGAATCAATGTGAAGGATATGCAAAAAAATGTAGCTTGAATGTGTATTTTTTGTGTAAAAAGTATAGGCAATGTAGCCTATGTAATACATTGCTACTGACTTGCACTTTTCTTAGTAGCACCCCTACAACTCCATTGCCTTCAACAGCAATTTAGATACCATTTCAGAAATATCAAACCCTTCAGCTTTTTGTTTAGCTTTTTCAATTTAATGTAACTCTCTTTTCTTGTTACATGTCATAAGGCTGTAAATCTTCGGGTTTTTTTGTGTACTGATCCACTCTCACTGAAGAGGACTGATAGGAGAATTTGTCCCCAGGGATTTTGTAACTATTTTGTGTTTCATTTGTAACTATTACTTACAGAATTTTCCTTGGTATAATGCTCGTTTACTTCAAGTGAAAATCTTACCGCTAAAATCTAAAGAGAAAATGTGCAGAGAGGATGCTTTATCAGGAACCATTGCTTGTCAAAAATCAAACAAAAATAAGTGAATTGGAATTACATCAGTGTCTTACCCTGCAATATTATCTCTTATTCAGTCACTAGTGGACACTAAAGAGACTGCAGGCTAAAGAACACATTATGTCTCAAGGTGCTGGTGTCTGACTGCTTAGAAATTGGATACAAATAAGGCAGGAGTGACCTAGGAAGAGAACGTGAAGTTGCTTAAATCGATTTAGCACTGTGAAAGTCAGTAAGAAATACAATAACCTGAGAATAAACACACGAAGGTCATCCCCTCCCTCTCCCCCCAAGTCTTTCAACAGTGTGGCATTCTGCTCAGGAAACTGAATTTAACATTCCGAGTGATTGCTGTGTTAAGGCAGACATGCAGCCACTCATTTTGCATAAGCAAAATTCTCCATGTTTTTTGTGCCTCTGTTCTGTTCCTTATGATAAGTAATAAAAAGCCTGTTGGGCTGATATATATTTAAAATGTATCATAACTGCCACCTTCAATTTTAAATGCAATTTTTTGGGTGAATTTACAGTGTAGTTTTCTCATTCAGGGACATTTAGAGGGCTAAAACAGACCAATGACTACACAGTGGACAATGATATCCAGGCAAGGGCAATGCAAAAATTTAATAAAAATGGAGAAGCTAAAATATTGAAAAACTGAACAGAAGGCTTTATTGTGCATGTGCTGAATGCCATGTCTCTAGGAAGAGCAGACATAGAAATCTCAACACATTATTAAAATTATTACCTGATTGGCATAGCAGGCTCATTAGGGAATGACTCACATCACTGCAATATTCATATACAAGGGAAGAGCTGGCTCAAGAAGTTTGGGTTGATAAAGGAAGGAAAATATATTGCTTTATAATTAAGAATATATAGACAGAGGAGACTGAGACATAAACACCACTGAAAGTCTCTGCTAACAATGAAAGGAGGAGAGAATAAGACAACAGTCTTTGCAAGAGTCAACTGTGATGATAATTTTAGAGGTAAAGCAGTTGGTCCCTTTTTTGCTAAAACTAAATTTTCTCCAAAAAGTAAGAGTTGCACATCTTTTGATGAAGGAGACTGGATATGCAGGTTGCTTCTACTCTGCTGGGCAGGAAAGCCTTTCAGACTGGGTGAGAGCCCAAATTTATTTAGAACTGCAATAGCTTTGAGATGGTACAGCACATATTCCTAGGCTGGAAAACTTGGAGTATCTTTATTCCTTCTTTTCAGACACAGGAACTTCTCATACTGTACATGTTCTTGCAATGTTATCAGGTGATGTATATCATCAGACAGACTATTCTGGACACAAGGAGCACTGCCAAACAGCAGCTAGAAAGGCATTCCTGGCTGTTCCCAAGGAAATGCAATGCGATCGAATGCTGTAGGAGCATCAGCAACTATCAGTCTGCTGAGCTGTAGTTTTAACCAAACCATTTGGAAAGCTTTTGCAGTATGCTGAAAGGAATTTCTTGACACTGCACTGAACTTGAAAGAAAGTAATTAAAACTGGTTATTCTTGGTTATGAATAGCAGAGAAAATTAAACGGAAATTTAAAGATGAAAGGCACGATTCATTGGAAAGAAAGAAAAAATAGATAAAAAAATAAAGACAATGGACAGATTTAAAAAAACCAGGTCATAATCTTTCTGCAGAAGGAAAGTCAAGGAAAAAGACTCCAAGAGAGTTAGCAGCCCCAGAAAAGAAAGAAATGTGTGCAATATCAGTGCAAAGGAAGGATAAGGAAAGAATTCACTAAACATGAATACTTGCCAAAATACTTTGCTGAACAAAATGTTGAACTGACAGAGCGGTACTGAGGATGAGAAGGCCTTTGCGCACAGCACGAGGCATGCAAGACCTGAAACACAAGTAAGGGGGTCTAAACTGTAACAGGAATACTTTTTAAAAGTACGCCAATAGTAAGGAGCAGACCAGGAAATAATTAACAATCCCCCCACCCCACCCCGACAGCAACTTGCAGATCATGCCAAAAAGGTGGGAAAAATTCGGTATTCAGCCCTATTTTGGCCATCACATTGAGTGTGCATTGATCAGATGGTTAATACCATTAGCACCAGGGACAGAAAGTCCAGAACAGCAGACTGGTGAAAGAACATGTTTCAATATTTGGATTGGTTAGTGTCTGTGCATGGAATGGCCTTGAAACTTCTCAAGAGTTCTTCCAGAACAAACAGAAATAATGTCAATGCCATTAACTATTATTCTGTGAACTTATTTAGAAAGATGGCATTCCAGAAAGGGCAAACGTATTACCTGTCTTTAGACGTAGTAAAAAAAAAAAAAAAAAGAGGAAATTACAGACCAGTCAGCTCGGCTTTGATGTCTATAATGGTTGCAGAAGAAATAATCAAAAAGCTCAGAAAATAGCTAAATGACAAATAACAGCCAGAATAGATTTAGAAAAAAATAATGTCGTATCAACTAAATTTCTTTCTATGAAGAATAGCAGGCTTTTCAGATAGAGAAAAAACCCAACTGACTTTAGTAAGCTGGTTTGCTCTCTGTCATATTTTGTTCTCCTAGAAAACCCTAGGCAAAACTACCTTGATGAAATTACTGTGACGTGAAAAAAGGGACTGGGGAACTGTGCTCACAAAATGCATCCAAAAGTTGTTGGTTAAAGTGAGAAAATATTTCAAATTATGTTCCAAATAGGTTTTTCAATGTCAGTCACTCATTGCATCAAAGAACTTATGAAAGAGTATATTTATTTCATCTGGAGATGTTAAAATGGAAGTAGTTGGAAGAACTAGGGTATTTAGAATTCAGAACAGCTAGCAAATGGATACATTGTCTGAAAAATACCAAAGGTATGAGCTGATGTGGATAAATGTAATAAGGCTGGGATAGGACAATAAGAACACAAAATGGGACCTGTGAGGGAAGAGCTGAGAAGGCAGAGAAGAGATGGCAACCTGGTAACACTCACAAAGGTGCAAAGCAAAAAGGAGTGAATGGCCTTCATGCATGTTAGCATGAAGAAGAAAGGTGATGGTTTTTAAATGGTAGGAAGGGTATTTCTGGATGCACATCAGGGTAAAATACCTCTAATCAGCCTTGTTAATCAGTGGTCCTCTGTACTAAGAGGATGTTGGGTGCTGCAAGCTTTCTCTGCAAGCATGAGAGAAACGCTAACTATTGGTACCATGCCCAGACATGCACTAGACAGTCCCTGGGGGTCTTTTTCACATCTATTTTGCATTGGAAAACAATATTTAACTATTACCAAATTGCAATTAATTCCACTCTGTTGGAGTGAAGGACCAATTATTGAAGAACCAAAACATTTTTTTATAAGGAAGGTTTCAATTTATTTTACAAAATGTGCAGATTCTTTTCTGCGTCTTTTCTTCCACAGCTTTTACTAACATAATGATATTACCTGTAGAAAACGAACAAGAGCAAAATAACACCTGAGAGGTATTTAAAAGATCTCTAAAAATATTTAAATAACTTCCCTGTGTTAATATTTGACCTAGGAAAACAAGTGCTGCAGGTTACATTGAAAGTGGGTGGAACTGTGTTTTTGGTGGTGTAAATTTCCTGTATCACCATGTGACCATGAAATCTCTCTGTTGGGGTAGCATGTTTGGTCCTCTGAGATCGAAAGCTAGTGGATGGGGAAATTTACAGATTGATTTGGAACAGGCAGCTGCTCCACTCAGCTGGTGAGAATAGGGAAGAAGCACATGTGGACAGACAGTGAAAGATGCGAGGGACCGTGCCTTGCCTCCCAGTGCCAGAGATCTGTCTTATTTAATTTTGACTATGTCCCTGAGTGGGGCTTACAGGCTCATGGGTGTGGCAAGGGACACGCTGCCCCTCCTGCAGCCCTGTGCTGTGGGGCTGAGAGCAGCACAGAAGCTGTGCTTGAGGAAGAAGTCAGGGGAGAGACACCTGGGGCCCTGCAGCACTGCTGAGAGGGTTAGATAACAAGGTGTTAGTGAGAATGATGTGGGGAGAACTTTAGAGAAGAGAGGACAGGCTGAATGACCCAGGCTGTCTTCTCTGATGTGAAATGCTGAGTAGCAACAGAAAAAAACATCCAACAAGACTTGGTCCTTACTGTTTGTGGTCAGGATCTTCCTTAAGGTTTGTGTAAGCAGTTTTGACAGACACTATACCTCCTGAATGTGCTGAACTCTCAACAGCATCCACTTGCTCCAGGTATATCAGGTACCAGAATTTGATGTAAATCATGCTGCAGTATGAAAAAGAAAATCAAGATATGACATTTCTGTTTGGCTTTAGGTCAATAAATTGAGCTTTTATACAAAGCTAAATTTTCTCAATGTAAAGTACGAAAAGACCCTTTCATAGGATTATAAAAATGTACAAACACTGATTATATTTACCATGAAACTAATTTACACATACATTATCTATAATTTTAAGAATTACAGCACTGTGGATAATAAATATGTTTACTATGTTTTGGTGGCTGCATGAGAATACAATGAATATGGTAATCTCTGGAGTCAAACTGCTCCTATTTCCACTAATATCATAATGCAGTAACTTCTGTTAAGTAAATATCTGTACAAAATTCTTACCCTTTCTGTTTTTCTTTACAGATTTTTTTGTTGTTTAAAATGATCAAATAGTTTCAGAAAGAAATCTGCTCCTCTCTTTTAGTCACTATGATAAAGGAGTTAAATGAGACTGAGAAAAGTTGAGATAAAATGCAGGGGTGGCAACCATGTGTCAGCAATCACGAGAAAATGATTTAGTTACTCTATTCCTTTGGATCTTTTGATTCTTGTTATTTAGATGCACTTTACTACATTTAGCTGCCATTGAAAATAGTAGGCTTCTGTGATGAGCTTTTATGATAAACATCCTTTAAACATCTTTTCTTCAATCTCTGCATTAGAACACCTGAACGTCTGCTGCAGATGATGAAATAAAATTAACTCAAATTTCATTTCATTTCCTGCTTTCCAGGCTGTCCTGTCCAACTCAACAGTTTTGCCAGAACCAAGGCTTAGCAAAATTCAGAGCAGCTGAATGTATTTCAGACCTCTGTCGTCTGTCACACTGCTCACATTCTGTGCCTTTATTAGGTTTCAAAGACCTGCAGTCTCACTGAGGGTTTTTTTTTTTGGTGCAAACTTAAAAATATGGATTAAAAAAGTGTTTTAAACATTCTGCATGAAATCAAACATTTTGTTTGGTGATGTTGTCTGATCTAGTCAGCTGCATTAAGAGGCATTGGAGGGTTAAACCTCATAAGTGGCCAGCAGGCAGAAGAGAAAATTAAAACTCTGCTTGAGGTCTCTTGCTATCATGTCAAGGATGAAATGAAGTGCCTATTAAGCTGAAGAAAGTGTCAGAAGACTGGGGCTCGCAGGCTGTGGGGCTGCTGGGTACGCACATCTCCCTGCGCATCAGAAGGAGAGCGGGCAGCGCCGTGTTGGCTGTGCAAGCCTTCATTTTCTGGTGTTACCTTACACACAGGCACCCTGAAAGGCAGCTGAAGAGAAGCCAGCTGCAGGCAGCAGGGTCGGCTGGTCACCAAGCACAGACTTGTTTCTGTCAGCCCTGACTGCAGAGTTGTTGTGTTAGTTAACATATCCCCTCAAGCCTTGTTCTCCTACAGCTGATTAGGCACTCTCCAGCTTTTAGTATTGACTGAGATTCATGCATCTGCAGTTCGTAACATGCTTTTTTTGTATTTTTTTTCAGGTCAGCTGTGTAAAAGGACTTTATGTAATTTCACTGGCTTGTGTGGATATCTCAAAATTACCCCAGTACACAATTTGTACAGCAGTCACACCCTCACATTATTTTTTAAAAATACTGTATTTAATTTAAAAAAAAAGCACCAATTTTTCCATAAAATGGTCAGGATAGAAAATTTTCCACTAGTGCACTAGTGCAACAGGGAAGAAAAAAATAGGTACTGAATTCTTTGACACATTGCTTCAAGATAACAACCTAATCTCAAGTCAATATAAGGTGATATAATTACAAGTATCCAGCCTGGAAGGAATTAAATCCCTGCAGAGCTCATTTGCATCTGGACATAATGGCTTCAGAAAACGTTTTTGATAGCAAATACCCTTTCTTTTGCTTTTGTTCAAGAAACAGTCTATGAATCCTGTTTTGATCCTGCAGTAGCTTTAAAATGATGGAAGTCAATAGATCCTCACTGTGTTGCTTTCTAGTTGGTATGGTAGAGGCCAATTTCTTTCCTCATTTGGAAAAATTAGAGAACATATAGGCACAGTTCATGTCTGAAAGAAAAGCAGAAGATTTCAAAATCAAACACAATTTTAGAACACGTTTGGAATTCTGTTAGTTTGTGTAGCAGATAGACCATTTTGGAAAGAAAAGGGAAAAGGAGAAAGGTGGTATTTACAACTTTGAAAGAGAGAAAATTATCAGGCTGTTGATTGCATTACTGGGGGGCTGGATCATACTATGTGTGGTACAAGTGCTAGCTCTGCTGAGCCTGTGTTTTTTTTTCCAGTAGAATCATGATTTTTAGCTCCTATGCTCATTTTTGGCATGTATTTTGTGATTTTCCCTAAGATACAGAGCTGAGGATTAGAGAGAAGATGATTATTCTGCGAAAAATGTTCATCCATTGGCAACTACCTAATCCTTTAAAGATTGTCTGGATGGGTCCATTCTGCTGTGAAGTGTTTGCTTAGTTTCACTGACATAATTACCCTGAGAGCATCTGATGTGCTGGCTGAAGAATATAGCATGCCTGGATGTGCAAGAGCAAGTCCGACAGGATATTTAGGGAAATGCTTTGTGTTTTCTCATGGATATCAGAGTCCAGGCACATGCACACATCAGTTTTATGTCTGTCATCATGCAGCCTTTGCCAGTGATGGGCAGGACTTACAGACTGTAACAGTGGTAGGAATCTCCCTGTGCAAAAGGAGCCATTGGACTGAATTTGTTCATTCAGAGCTGCAGGGCTGAAATTTGGCCCTTGTGGTTTAAGAGTGTGACTTTTCATCAGGATGCGTGGGGACAGACAGGGGATTTTTGTGCCTGCCAGGCCACCTTTGCAGCCAGGATGTGCAGGACTCTCTTCTGAGCATGGATCAATTCTTCTCCAGGAAACTCAGTGTCAATCAATGTCAAGTGAAATAGGAGCAGGCTGTAGCCCCTCATTGACATGCTGTTTTGATCTGTCTCTTTTTCTCCGAAGGACAGTCAGGAAGAGCCATAAAAAAGGTCAGGTGGCACTGGCAAAATATGACAACCACAGCCAGAGAGCAGGATCTGCCTGTAACTCCAAGACATAGTTACACTAATATTAATAAACAATGATCCATCAGTAGATGGAACTGCAACTAATAACCGCTCTGCTGTTTGGGCTAATTACTTCAAGCTGACACATTTGTGATCATGCTAGGTGGTTTTTATTTAGAGCACATTTTGGCTAGAAGTACATATTGTCACAAAGATGTGAGGAAATAGAAACAAAGATTAGGGACATTAAGTTTAAATTTGTCATAGACCTAGGCTCCTGAAGAGGTTTTTGGCGCCTGTTACATCACTTGATCTCTGAGAACTGCAGGTGCCCTCAGAGTGCTCTGGGTACATGCACATATCAGGGCCCATGGGATGCCTTGGCCATGACAAGAGTTCAGAGGCCCCTTGACTGCTTCTAACCATCAAGTTGTGCCTGCTTTAATCCACTGTCCCAAATGAGTGGGGATAATCTCTCAGGTCCTCTTTTTCCAGGGAAGGGAAGTGCCATGGGAGGATAAATAGAAGAAAAGGATTTAAAGATGTGGCACTGTGAAATATGAATGACCCCATTTCCCCACTGCTCATACAGCAACTCTCTCTTCCTCTGCAAGGCAAAGTGAAACATGCTGGGAAACATCTGCCTTCAATCAGCCTGGCACTTTAATGTCTGAATGGAGCATCAGAATGTCTGAATGGAGTATCAGGCCCCATGGATATGTCACTGGTTGTCTCGGTTGTTGATCCTTAATTTTATGTGGGTAGGTGAATTTGAATCTGTTATATCCTGAGAATATCAGACACCACATACTTCATTCTGGCAGTTTGTCCCAGTCATTGCTGTCTAGGATTTTCCTTCTCTCATTCATAGAGACCACATTCAAAGAAAAGGCCCTCAAAGGACTCTTGAGCTCTCTCTGGCTCTTTCTCAGACGTGTGCATGCAAAACACACCAGACGCCTAATCTGTCATACCTGGACTCTCTCTATGGACTGAAATGTGTACAGGCAGAAGGGATGTGTCCCCAAAACCCCTCCTCATGGAATGCCATACCATTTTCCATTTGCTTCTGTGGGAGAAATTCCCCTGAAAATGCTGGAACAAAACCTTCTCTTTTGCTCTAGTGTGGCACCTCCAGTGACTGGGAGCCTGAGTTATCCTGGAACCGATGGAGCTGCGTCTGTGATGCCTTGAAGAAGGAGTAAATGGATAAACAAGGGATCTGGGGTTGAAGAAAAGGTGTGACAGAACCAGCTACAAGAAAATCTTCCACTCATACATTTAAGTCTACTCTTTGTGTTTATAGTTTTTCCAAAGGTATGGAAATATGAACTCTAGGGAAGCTTAAGCAGAAAAGGGACGTGGCATACAATGAGAGAACCAGGCTGTCAAGAGTGTTTGCATTGAAACTTCAGGACAAGCTGGGGTCCCTCCCTATCTCTAAGCACAGCAGGGCTATTTTTGATTTCGCATACGCCCACCACATTGACTCAGCTGGGGTGTGATTCATGGAGAAGGACTGGTAATGAAGCTGGTAATACCCTGTGGGGGTGGAAAGCACTGGGGAAGTTATGGATTCAGCTATCGAAAGGGCTGATCTAACCCTGCTCCAGGAAGAGCAATTAGCAAACAGATCAAGAAGCCTTTTCAGAGTGAAGCTGTTGGCCTGTGGCCGTCTGCCTCACTAGCTCAAGATGTCTATGAGCTTCAGCTCTTTCTCACATGGCGTGAATAAGGGTGTAAGTTGCGTGGATACACTGGCCTTGGCTTTTGATGTTCAGTAGTGAAGTAATGGTCCCTTGTGAGACTATATGTAGAAAATATATGAAAAAAAAAGGCTATATGGATGGAGTAACACTGGTTTTGCTCAGTTCAGAGCTGCAGTGAATACTGACTTCTGACACTTCCACATGGAAATGAGAAAATACCATAAGGTGACATTGTTCTGCAACAGAGGAGATGGCACTTTATAGACTTACTTGCTACTAGTGTAATAGCTCCAGCTATTGATAGGATGAAGGGGCTGAACCGAGGTCAGTATTTCTGACAGAATAATGTGCCTGAGAGCCCTGAACTGTGACTATAGAGACTTCAATGTTGAGAAGAGTTTATTGATGCTTAATAGGACAGAAAACATATATAATTGAAAACCCAGCATCAGCTGTAGTGCCTGGCTATAGGAACATTCAGAATGTTTGATAAGATGTTCCAGGTTGTCTTATATGAAGTATTTACATGGTTTTCCCTTGGCATACTATGTCCATGTTGAACATGATTCAAGGCCAAAAGCACGTCAGCTGTTACAGAGTTTGATTTTTGGCCATGCTTAAAGAAGGCATCCTTCCAAGACAGAATACTTCAGTCTTCAGGAGTCCCGGCACATGGTTGAAAGAATTAGTTCAACCTAATGATATAAATCCTTGTACTGTGGATGAGATTATTTTACCTATGATTGTTTGGGCTTTATTACTTCAGCAGTGTTTCAGAACTCTGTTATAAACCAACGAAAGATCTTGAAATAAAACGTCACTCCAGAGATTAGAAAACTCAAACAGAAATCATTAGAATGAATTTGTAGGACTAATATCTTAGTTTCTAGGCAAAAATCAATTGACCAAAGAAGTACATATTAAATATTGAAGCAAAAAATTCCAGTTGTGTTATTTTATTTTATTTTATTTTATTTTATTTTATTTTATTTTATTTTATTTTATTTTATTTTATTTTATTTTATTTTATTTTATTTTATTTTATTTTATTTATCATCTACTGTTATTTTTATGATCCTCTTTAAAGTTTCTGGCAACCTTTATATGTAGCACTGAGTTTTCTTGAGCATTTTGCCTAATTAGTTTGCAGAGGACTGACAGCTGATATGACTTCCATTAATCAGTTCTGATACTCTACATTAACTTTTTTTTAAGCTTGTGTATTAATTCAATGCTGAGGGCCTGTCAGGAAGTGGCTGAGAGTCCCTCTGGGACTGTACATTTGCTTGAAACTGAAGTGGAGGAAGATAATAAATCATGTGAATTTCTGGCACTTCTCCCCGTTTGTCATTAGGCTTTTGGAGCAATTAAACTCTGACAGTTCAGCTGCACTGATTCACTTGTTTTGTTCAAAAATGAAATGCAAGAATTGTTTTTTAACAAACAGAACCTTTGGGATTTTTTCCTGGATTTTCAGCTGCATTGATAAACAGCTCATTTCCCTGCTTCATCCATTGTATTCTATGTCACGACAGGTCATTTTCAGTATATGAATTTTCATTACTTTTATTGTTAAGAATAATCGGGAGAATTGATAAACAATAGAAAGAAGAATAAGAATAAGAATAAAAATAATAGCATCTATAATCAGTGAGAATTTGTGTATTATCTTATTTCTGTTGTATAATGTCAGAATGATTAAAATAAAATAACTGTTTGTGGTAGAATGTCCCACAGAACCTAAGGGAACTGAACACCCATCTTCAGTGTGACTTAGAGATCTATCTTCTTTCAAAAATTTTCTTCATCTTTAAATGCAAGAACTCATAAAATGGAAATAGATCATGACAGTCATGACTGGCTTCTGCATCAGCAAGTTGACAGCAAAGTTTTCCTTGCTTGCCTGTTATTAAGATGTGTTTTCTGGTTTACCTCAAATACGTCAAGGCTTCTTGGATTGAAAGAAGTGCAAACACATAGGTTCTGGACCTATATCCAGTGAACTTGCCTTCTTCCTTTTCCCCATTTCTCCTCTTTGGTTCTCTTAGCTAAACTACTAGAAACAGAGATCTTATAAATGGGATTGAGATCTAGGCTCAGACAAGCTACACCAACTTGTCTCTCTTTCTTTATCCCCAGGCCCACCTTCTCCCCCAAATCAAATCTTTACATATTTAAGCAGTTATAAAAACATTCGTGGTATGAATTTACACTGTCACAAAGATGTGATAACTCATAATATTTTTCTAAAAATTAATAGAAGATAAAGAGATACATTAAATAATTGAATTACACTTGGATGAGAATATCTTTGTGTAGACCTAAGTCAGCTTTCCCACAGCTAAACATATCATCACCACAGGCCTTTAAATAGACTTTAAACTCTAGCCAGCCTACAATTTACGTGAGTTTTTTGGCAGTCACTACACTTGGATTTTTGTAGATCCAGTAACTGTCGCATTATTTCTTGTGTTTCAGCTGAAAAAATGTCTCACATAACTTAATGTCAAATAGAATTTCTAGTATTAACAGGACCCCTTAAAATGAGGACCCCTTAAGATCCAAGGAATTTTGTCATTTGTTGTCTCATTTTACAGAAAAGAGCTTTACTAAATATTCAAGTATATTTTCATGGCAGCAGTTTTGACACTTACATGTATTTCAAGATAAAAATGAGACCTTCCAAAAAGTACCTGACCTCATGCTCCAGAAGACAGTTTTGTGTATGAGTTGAAAAGGAGTTCAGTGCAGTCCAGTTCATAATCTAACACTTCTACTAAAAAATCTTATTTTTTATGATTCAGAGGAGAGGATGGTTGAAATTATTAAGTGTTTCTTGTCAATTGCAAATGAAAGGACATAGTCATAGTTGAAACACAAGAAGGGAATCTTTAAAAACTACCTAGCATTTTTAAAATTTGATATTCATAGAAACACAGAATAGGTATGGTTGAAAGAAACCACAGTAGAACATCTGGTCCAACCATCCTGCTCAAGCAGGGTTGTCCTGGAGCACCTTGCACAGGATTGTGTCCAGATGGTTCTTGAATAGCTCCAGTGAGAGACATCCCAAATCCTCTCTGGTCAATCTGCATGCACAATGTTTTTGACAGGAAATAATTATGTATTTTTTTAAAAGTCATTTAATTTAACTTTGTTGGAAAGCAATTATAGGAAAACCCTATTTGTTTATTAATGAAAATGTGTAGCCTGGCAGATAGTCTGTGTCACCTGCAAAGAATCCTGAATATCTAAAAAAAGCTACCCAAAAACCTCAGCATATGAACTAAGAAACAGATGTTAAAAAAACCCTGAAACTTTGCTTAAGCAAACAAATAGTGAACAATGAGAAAATATAGATCACAGCTTTGCACTGATTCATCTGCAGAGTTGATGCTATTGGAGACCTATTGATCTAAATTTGATTAGACTAAATCACTAAATGTGATGGGATCAGTGTTTGAACTTTTTCCCTACTGCAAGTAATCTGTTGGAGTTCTTGATATTATTTAAGTAATCAAGAGTCAATTAGGCAGGTGAATAAGAACATGAAAAAGTGGAAGTCCATTACTTCCGTTGAAAGGGAAAGATCAAGATTGTAAATAAGGCCTACCCTTTACAGAATATGATGGATTTGATAAAAATTTTGAGAAGCTGAGTTGGTTTGTATTTTGGATGGCAGTGTTAAATGATGAAAGCAGAATAATAGGGCCTGCTAATTCACTTGTAAAGGGAAGACCAATATAACAACGGACACCATATTCCAATCTCAAAGCTGGTTGTAAGGCATGATTTACACTCACTCTGGTTTGTAAAGGCAGGGAGCAGCAGTTAATCTCACTGAGAAGATACAGTTGTCAAAAATATGCTAATAGATACAAGTTTTGATAGCTAAGTTTTGAGAGTTATCTTGAAAGTAATTTTCAGCATTTGTTTCAGTCTTAGAGTCTTCAGTGACTCAAAATAAAGCAAATGGTTCTCTGATCAGGTTGAGACACTTCTGAAATCAGATAGCTAAAAGTGAAAACATCCCCCACACATAGCCAGAGAGATCTCACTGAAACAGAGAATTGGAGGACCTAAATTTATGTCCTTTTTGGAAATGGATATCTCAGTGCAAATAATTGGCAGTGAAATAGAGATTAATTGATTGCATTGCAGGGTTGAGGGCAACCAAATGCAATTTGGACTTAGTGTGGTTACCTTTCTGTGTGGGGAGTGGGGCTGCTGTGGAGCTTGGATGGACAGGACACAATTTTTTTTGAGAAAACCCCTGAATATTAAATGTTACTTTTTTTTTTTTTTTTTTAAAATCAGATAAATGGATGTATTAAATATGTAATTGGAAAGCTTCGGCAACATTTATTTCAGACATGTCTGGGGCCTTTGAACCAAAATTTCATCTCATTAATAAATCATTAGTAATACTTCCTGCTACCACAGTTGTAAGAAGCTTTTTGCTTCAGATCAATGGAATTGCTTTGTATGGCTAGGCAGCCAAAAAGATACTAACTCTTCAGGCTGATTACATAGATCTGAGCTGCTGGGCCTAAGAAAAGTTCTGTTGACTTCAGAGGGGCTCTGGACTTTCTGTGTAGGATCTTAACTGTAGAATCGGAGCTGATGAGGTGAAACATCTCCAGGTAAGCTAAAAATACCTGAGACAACAAAAACTGAAATGCACACATTCCCTCCATGACAAAATAGTTATGGTGTTTATTGCATTTTCAATGCGTGTTCTAAATTATACTGTCATGGTCGGTTATCTACTTTTTAAACATTTTTTCCATTGTCCTTGAATTGTAAATATGAAATGTGGTATTTTATTGTAATAATTTATAGAGCCATGAAATGATGAAGTGTAGTGGCACTGAATTATGTGGACCTAAAAATACAGATTATACACACGTTTCCTAAAGAAGATAAAATCCAAGAATTATTTTCCTTTTAAATGTATATATTACTGACTGTGTTAATGTTCATTATTCTGGTTCTAATCTACTTCAGAAAAATCTGAATCCTGGAGGAGAGACCCTTTGATCAAACCTGATTAAACCTCTCCTTCACCTTCTTCAGCCTATAGAAGAGAGTTCTGAGTGCCTGGAGAGACTGAACTTCTCTTCAAAAGCTTTTAGAGCATAATTTGATTCAGTCAAAGCCACCTCCGTAATCCTCTACAAAAAATAAGTGTTTGAAAAGGAGTGAAGTTTAATTTTTCTACAGTCAGCTAGGAAGGTGTAGACAAGTTATACTTACCAAGTAAATTTTGTAAAGCACAGAGTGGTGAGAGTATATAGTTCTTCCACAGAGCTAAAATAGCATCCTTTTGAAAAAGTATATGCAAAAGTTGAAATAAGAAAATAATATTTCTTAAACACTGGCTGTTTCTTAAATTCATGTATTTTCTTTAAGCTGCCAACTGAGTTATGCTTTTTTTAATTAGTAATCTAATGTGCTCAAAAGGTGATCACTCCAGGACAGAACCTAAATGAAATAGTTTAGGGGATGTAAGCATACTTTTTTCTTATGGTCATTTAACCTGGGACACCTCTGAAGACTTTCAGCAAGAGTGATGGTGAAAGGAAGGTGAAAAAATAGTTGTGCTTATTCACAGGACTGTGAGAACTCTTGCTCAGCAGAGAAAAACAAAGCATTCAGTTAGAAGACATTTCAGGGTAGACTTTGGCTTACATTAGGGACAGCTTGCACTTGTGGCCAAGTAAAGGGAGTTAAACCCCTCTGAATTACAAATACAGCCACATTAAGGCTAATTTATGTTGACTCAGCAGTATAAATGCTGGGGCTGCAATGATGTAATGAAAATGGGCAGAGTGGTCACAGGATAAGAAGATACTGCTTAACGTCCAAATCACAGCAAATGAAATGATTGTGTGAAAGCTGAACCCTCCACTATCATGAAAAAGGCAACTTAGCTAATACCACCTCAGCCTAGCAGCTCATTCTTCTCAGTTTCAAAATCTCTGCTGTGTAGCCTCAGATACAGAATAATCAGTTTGTTTGAGGAAATGGGGGAAAAATAATTAGAAAAAGCCTGACTTTGTTCTTTGCATCTGTAATTACAATTTCAGACTGAAAAAAACCTTGGAAGGAGAAATAGTAAATGATCCTGCTCTGCTCCGGGCAGGTGGCTAAGGAGATGAGAAGGAGAGAGATCATGCAGGGTTCTGTCTGGATCTCAGTAGGCAAGGCTCAGTAATAAATGGCTTAATAAAATAACTGCTTAGACAGAATAAGAAGAATATTATAGTTAGTGGTATATCTTATATCTCATGACAATGAGGCTGAATTTATGCCAGTGTAGGAAAGCTAGTAAAATTGTTTAATCCAATTGAAAACATGACTTCTTTTCAAGATATTAAAAAATTAATATTTATATTCTATAAAAATTTTAATGTATTCTTGTTTTTCTTATGTCTCCATGTTTTCTAAAAGGATGAAATGATGATAGAAATGATGGTGAAAAAGTAACTGGAACTACCTTGAAAGAAGACTAATGCTGAAAATACTCTATTTTCAGGGTATTTAGCATTAGAAGACTAATGCTAACTGCTTGCTTTCAGAAGCTGGTTTCCTCTGTAGTCTCCTTCAATTAGCATGAAACCATCATGGAGATACAATTATACTTCATTAGGGATCCATGAATCCAGGAAATGAAACAGTCCATTCTCTGTAGACACTGCAGACAGCGACAAGATATGTGCTTTGTGGATCTAATCTGTTTTTCTTATGTCCCTGCCATGGATTGCAGCAGCTCTTACAAAGCTTGTGTAATGGTTTTGTTTAGCCATATTTTCTACTAACAGGAAAATTATTCCACCTCTAACAGTTTCTGTTGTGTTTTTGGGGCTCCTTTTGAAAAAATAAGTATTCCATAGGAAGATGAGACAGACAACTCATGTTACAGGAATTCAGCAATTTACAGTGGCAAATGCCTCTGATAAAATAATGATTTTTGAACTTCTCAGGATAAAAAGCAAGAGAGAGTAACTTATGCTTACCTGTCAGCAGACTGAGAAAGCCACAGACTAACTGTAAGCAAGCAAACCTTAAAAATTACTCACAAAATCTGAAAAGATTTTTCTAAACTTTTTGCTTTTCTGCATTCATGAAGGCCTAGTGCTTTGTTTGGAAAGAAACAAATTTGTTCTCAGAAGCTGAGTCATTTAACTGAATTTCCATTGGCGTGTTCAGGCACTAGTGCTTCAGAATAATGTCCTTAATGACTTCTGGAAGGAAGACAAAGTAGAATGAAATTAGAGTCATTCAAGGTTCTGACAGTATTGGTTTGAAAGTCAACTGCGACAAGGTTTCTGAATAGCTCATGAGAAAACAAAGATTCTGTAGAAAGTGTCACTTTCAAAAACACTTTAAACATTTCTGTGAAAAGTAGAGATACATGTTTGCACATGACTGTATAAAGAAGGGATAAGTTTAGCCTGTGACATATCCACAATCATGGAATTTATAGGCACTGGTTGAATTTTCAGACTGGAGGTGTCAGGCAAGCAGCATGTATTTGGTGCAGTAGATATTGCTAATTGGGAGTTTTCAGGTGAAAATCACACAACAAAATGTGATAAAAGAAACATTTCATTGCCATCATATGCAGATTTTGGAATGGATGTATAGAATTTCTGCTCACGCTGAGGACCTGCATAACCAGTGTAACCAGCAACACACCACCAGGGTGGGATACAGGGAACCAGGATGTGGGAAAAAAAATACAGGCTTTAAAATTTTTTAAAAAATCTCAGATTCAGGCAGAATTCTCAAACTTGTGCATTCTGAGTGAGGGACCTGACTGTGGCAATTAACCTAGTATCCTGATCTCAGCATCACTGTTCATTGGTTTGCAATATTAATTAGGCCAGCTAGGGACAGGATAGCTACTCATGCAGCATTGATGTTCATGTCATTGGTGTGGGCCACACGGAGCCATGGCTTGCATCTCGGTATTGTCTCTTCCAGACAACTAATTTGGCAAGCAGCTCTGTGACAAGCAGGCTGGTTTTCTGTCTCCCATTTCAAAGGCTTTGGCTTTGCTAACTTCTAGAGAGAACATTTTTGTGTTTTTTTAAATCCTGAAATTCACTTTGAAAGAGTAACCACCTGCTTCCCCAGGTGCAGTGCTTGTGTCTCAGAATTGAATCTTGTCATGAGACAGCTGCTACAGCTCTGGTTGAAAGCTGTGGGTAGGTATTTAGCACATCCACAGAAGGAAAGGAGCTAAAAGAAAGACGTATCTGAGAGAAATTTGATGTGGCACCATAATGCAGAGATGAGATTTTTTTTCACTGATCTGCTGGGAGAAATTATGCTTTTTTTCCCCACTGGAAAAAACTGCAAGGCAAAACTTAGTACTTTTTCATGCTGATGTCTCTCTGTCTCTACCCTCCATCTCTCTCTGGCCCTCCATCCCAACCCTCAGCTTCAGTTCCACATCACAAGTAAATATGTCTGTCTCTATTCAACAAAGAAGTTTAAGTTAATGTGTAGATCCCAATGACAGTTGGACAATAATATGCTTAAACATATGGAGAATGCTGGGCTAAATCAGCACTTCAATAAAGAGAAATGGTGGAGTCAATAAAGTAATATCGGTGTCAGTGAGATAAAAAAAGTGGAGAACGGAATTAAGCTAAGAAAAAATACGCTCCATTATCTTTCTCAGATAAAATGATTACAATTTTAAGGAAAATTTTTTAAAAAGTAGTTAATCAACCATGACAATAAAAATTAGGGGATAAAAGTATTATGTGTGAATTTTTGAAGGAATTATAATTTCAATAAAGTATCATGTTTAGTATTTACAATTCAATGACATAAAATGGAGTTTTTGAAAATATTTTATAGACAATATAGAGTATTAAAAGGCTAAATGATATTCAGGCAAAGCAGTGATAAAGAGTATTGTTTTAGAAAGTTCCCCATATGTAGAAACTGAACTACCCACAAAAAAGAAAACAACCTAGAAATCATGGGGTATCTTCTCAGTCCTGGAATTCAAATATAAACTGATAGATTATAAATAAATAAATGAATCACACAACAGTTTAGAAAGTTTGAGATTAACTGGATCTATGACAAATCAGTAAAGCAGAACAATCTCGAAGATAAATATAACAAAGTACTCTAAAGGGCACCAAGGCAGACAACCTCCTGGCGGAAAACCTTGAGAGAAAAATAGGT
The DNA here is from genome assembly GCA_036630365.1 of Acanthiza pusilla. NCBI lineage: Eukaryota > Metazoa > Chordata > Aves > Passeriformes > Acanthizidae > Acanthiza > Acanthiza pusilla. The sequence goes on from JAXCHO010000079.1 coordinate 26,043,477, forward strand.
GTTTTAGCAACCCCACTAGCCAGGAATAGAAAATGACAAAAGACAGGTAGTTCAGAACAAATATGAGAGTTTCAGGCCATTTTATAGAGCATTACATTCTGCAGATAACATATTTATTGAACAGGATCCCGTGAGAAGGAGAAATTTCCATTTCTTGGAAGGAAAACAAAGGCTATTGTGCCTAAAGAGACTGAAAGAACTGCTGATTATAGGGCCCCATCACAGTGACAAGCTTTGTTGCAGAAGTCCTTAACAAAGTGCTGGTGGACTAGGGCATCAATTTGCCTGAGAACATCTGAGTTAAACAAGATTTGTTGTTGGCTAACAAAGCAGATACTCAGATTGCGACACTCCTAAGATACACTAATGTTCTAACAGCCTTAGATGTAGCCAGTGTGTAAACCAGAGTGAGGGCTAATCAGAAACCTCTGGTGAAAGCGGAGCTTTTGCATTCCTGGTCTTTACAAGGTGCTTTGGCTTTTGGCAAGATGGGAAGGTGCTTTTCTATGCTTCTGTACATTAGGGGGGGAATCCAGGGAGGGATGTTGCTGCTGCCAGTACTGACGTTGGCACGGCATCTCTGACCACCTAGAAGCCCTCAAAACAAAGGAACAAAGCAGACATGGAACATTTGACAACACTCTTTTGAGCGGATTTTTGTACACTCTCCTTCTGAAAGATGATTGTATTCTGAACATGGACTTTGTACTGTCCTGGGAAATAGAGAGCTAAATGTCATTTGTTGGCAATCCTAGTATCTGGAAAAGATCTGTTGGTCTGTGAAACATGTTATGAGCCTAGATGGGTAAAAATGAAATAAATTTCTGAAAAACTATATTAATCCCTCAGAACACTGTGGTTTTTAAAGCAACTTTTTTCTTAGTCTAGTATAAAAAACCAAAAGTTCTTAAATTAGGCAGTATGAAGAGTTTTAATTGTGTAGAAAGCCTACTGTTAAAGTGTATACACTCCAAAAATTTAATTTTCTACTTCCATGTTCACATACATTTTTATCCTAGACAACACTACAAAGATTCGACACGGTGCTCTCCTGAAAGCAGCGTACAAGGATTTGCATATCAGTATTAAATAGGCTTTCCAAGGTAGGCGGTCTTGCAACTTAACACACAGTGGTGTATTATCATGCAATTTGGGTGAAAGATGGTATAAAACAGCATGAAAGCTTATTCAGAGATGTGGATTAAAACAAGAAAAAAATAGTGTGTGGAAATGGTTTATGTAATTGGCTTCTGAAAAAGACATAAATTCACACCAATAAATCCCCTTACTAAGGTTATTTTAAGTTTCCTAGATAAATATGAAAAACTGTAACTCTCTCCATATTTACCACTGTAGTTGAAAACAAAGAATTTGTCCTTAAACACCCTACAATATTTATTTCTCATTGACAAGCTGAGCTAGCCACCCAATTCAATCAACTTTTTGGAGAAGAAATGTACTTGTTATCTTACCAAGAATATTGTACTAATCCTAGTATTTTATGCATCACTTGAGAAAAACTAAAGCAAACAGGGAATCAATTCAGCTGAAGAAGTAAAGGGATGTGTAGTGCAAGGGGTTGTAATCTTTATAATATTCCAATTATATATTTGAGTAAGTAGTTATTTATTTATTTTAAACCCCTTGTATATTGTAGCCCTTTTTACTGTGCAGTGGACCCAAATATTTTAAGTGGGTATGAGCCCTCTGGTGTGTGGCAACGTCCAGCTAGAGCCTTCATCATTCAGCCCCAGACATACCTGCTAGGTGCTTTTCCAAAGTAAAACTATCCTCATGGCAGCTGTGATGTCAGAAAATAAAAGCGATACAAGGCAGTAAGCAGTTAAATTTTGCTTTTATTACATTGCTCTTAGGATTGGTTGGTCTAATAAAGGGTAGTTTCTCCTCACAAGCCTTCCCAATATAAAGGTTTTTTTAATTGCAATACTAATGAACCTCAAATTTAGCTGCTAGACTCTGAGGTGCTCAAATATGAAAGAATCTATTTCCCTTTACACTAAGTGTATTCTCCCTGGAAGAGTATGTTATATTAAAACATAGGACATTTTTGTACAGAGAAGCAGTGGATGCAGTAATTTAATTACTGAGTATTGAGTTCTGATTTAGAAGGTGGGCAAAAGTTCCACACACAGTAATGCTTAGATTCTTGGAGGTGTCTGGTTTCTTTAGCCAACAATATTACACAACTCTGAGCTTTTCCTTTATAATATTTTAGTGGTAGATAAGGCTTTTTAGGTAATTTAGTGGAGACTAGACACTCCTGATAAACAGTTGGGGTTTTTTGCATGTCAAAATTTACTAACTTTGACCTTAAGGAATTCCTCATGTATGTCTCACATGTATTTTAACTGGTATTTACTTGCCCAGAAAAAACAGCTACCCAGCTGCCCTCATCTTCTTCAACTAGTTATTGTGCAATGGCCGTCTCTGTCAGTTTCTTTTTCTTGCCTCTGGAAACAGTGTCTTTCTGGATACTTCTTGGAATTAAAGAAATTATTAGTTAAAATTAAATTTGCTGTAAAAAACATCTAAGCATCTTTCAAGAATATTTTTAATTGGATTTTATTGATGTAAAGTAGTAATGATTTTAGACATTTTCTTCCCTTTTTTTTTTTTTTTTTTTGAATTTGTCTCTTTTTTGTTTCTTGATGTATAGTACTAGTTTAATTGTGGGGACATGCAACCAGTCATAAACCATATAATTAAGATGATAAAAGAAAATGTCTATAAAAATTTAATTTTGACAATTATCTAAAGAAGCACTAATATTTTGAAGAATATATGGCATCTTATTTTCCTTAATAAAAATTAGAATAAGTAAAAATGTCTTTATTATTCTGCTGAGATTCTTAGAGGTGTCTTTGCTTTAGCCAATAATATTACACAACTTCAAGCTTTTCCTTTACAGTATTTTAGTGGTAGATTCTTAGTGGTAGATAAGTTTCCTTAGGTAAAGTGGCCAGACAATGAATGCTGATGGAAAGTCAAGAATAAAATATTTTTTCTCCTCCATTGATTATGCTTGCACAATCTTTTGCTTTCACTTTACTTAACTGCCTTACCTCAGCTATGAGTTGTTCTCCATCTTATTTTCTCTCCTTGTCCAGCTGAGGAGGGGCTGCGATAGAGTGGCTTGGCAGGCACCTGGCATCCAGCCAAGGTTAATCCATCACATGCCTTTACAAACCAATTGTCTTTGCTCTACTCATTTGCAGAGAAAATTTAGCAAACAATTGGGGCAAACAATTTAGCAAACTAAATTCCTCATCCAAAGCACAGAACTCTCATGACCTCAGTGCCTTGCTGTTATTCAGAAGCTGTGCAAACCACTCAGCAGAGAGATATTGGTCTTTTTTATGCTGTTCAGTGCATTTAATGCAGGGAGCAAACCACAGCCATCTTGAAGAAGTAATTCTGTGTGTTTCTTGGCTCCAAGCAGCTTTGGAGATTATCTGCTCAAGGATCTCTCAAAACTTCCTCAGTTCTCTCTCATTGTAAGCATTTGTCTAGACGGCTCAGAGTGTTGGGATACAGAGAAGGTTCCCTCTCTCCCCAAATGAACAATAGGTGATGGTGAAGCCACAGAGAGCAGCTGGAAAAAGGACTCTAACACTGAATCTGGAAAATATCCTGGTTGATTTATAATGGAAAAGAAGTTGGTAAAGGGAGCTGAATGTGGCAATTGTGCTTGATTCATGGTCAGCTTCATGTACGTCTAGTACTCCCTGAAGAAATCCTCCTGTTCTGAAATTTTCAGATGTAAAATGTGTTACACATACTTCTATCTGAGCTGAGATATTTTTGTGCAAAAGAAGTTTGAGAAGCTCTGTTTTCCATCGTACCATGCAGATAGATAATAATTGTGTTGTTTTCCCTGAACCCCCTACTACTTGCATGCTGCTGTAGAACTCATGACTGGCCATGAGGGGGGCAAAATGGGGATTAATTTATTATCTGCCTTGTTTTCTTTTCTGAAGAATCACTACAAAATTGCCATTTTTATGTTCATAAGAACATTCTCAACATCCAAAATGGTTTAAAAATATTGATAGACATTCAGTCAGTGTTTTGACCTTTTTTAGTACATTTGATTATTTAGCCAGTTTTTCAGATTAACAACGTTATATTAGTCTTTTTGTTAATGATAGCAAATTAAGATTTATTAGTTCAATAACTCTAATGAGTTAAAGATACATTGTCATTTTAAGGCTGCAAGGGAATAAATTTTCCTAATAAATAATTTTTCCTTTTTTTGCTGCATCAAGATGATGCCTTCTGTACAAAGCATTTACTCTATATAAATTATATTTTAAAAATTATTTTAATACATTATTTAAATTATTTATTATTTTAGTTTAAAAATATCATCTAAAGGTGTTTTTTTTTTTTTTTTAACATCATTACTTTCTAAATTGAAAACTGCCTAAAACTGACCTATAGATAGGCTAATTCGTATTCCCAGTCTACTGGTACATTCAAATGCACCTTTGTACGGAAAAAAACTTCTTGTGAAAAGGCAATAGGGAAAAATAATATCTCTCTCTGAAAAAAGGATCACTAATTATTATTGTGAGGTCTTTTAAAACCAAATGAAGTAATGCATTTCTCAGAACAGGAAGAACTTTTAATGCTTTTTTGAATCAAGATATATTGATGCCATTTACATAGAGGAGGGAAGAACTGCATTTCCAAGAATCCCATTTCTGAGACCTAGATGTAATAAAGTACTCTACCAATTACACTATTTTAATATAAATTTTCATATTAAGTAGCTGTCTTCTTTAACCATAATTAATCTGTTGCACTTTACATTATTTTTGACAAATATACAGTATAAGATATAAACTGGCTATGGAATGCCTCAGTGGTTACTTAGCTTTGTCCTAATTCAGCTGGGTGAAAGTCAAAGGATCTGCTTTTTTTTCTTTTGGTATTTATCTCATCTGAGGTTTCTTTGGAGACTGTTCCTGAGTCATTCTGGAAAACAAAACTCTACCTCATTTTCAGCTGTGAAGAAGAACCGGGTCTGCTCTAGCTCTCTTGGCTCTTGGTTCTGTGACTATCCTGGCAGGGGGAAGCAATAAATATTTCTGCTGTATTCATGGATATGAGGTGTTCTTAGAACCCTACAGGTGTAGCAACCATTCTTGCAATATTTTTTTTTAGTTTTAAAGAGTGTTATTTTATTTTAAAGAAAAAAGTATGTTTGGCATTTTCTTTATCCATATGGATACAGAAAACATAGAGCCCCCAACTGGAAAGGTGAAGGAAACCCATAACCATGTGTTATTATGGGGAAAAAAAAAAAGTCTGTTCTGCTCTTGCCACCGCTAATTAAAATGTGAGAATGGGTCTGGGTTACAGGAATGTTTCAGTTGTTTCTCCTCAAGTTGTGGACTCTGACTTCTATATTCAGGGTCTAGCTGGGTGTTCAGGTTATGTTTTTTCTCTCCTACTCTGTTGGTCAGCCTGGAAAGGAGTTGTTCCTTTGTTCCAGATTGAATGAACTGCATCCCTGCCTAGGTTCAATGTACATGCCAAATATACATAACTTCTATTTTTCCTATTTTTCTTTTATTTTTTAATGTGAAAACTTGCAATAAAAACATTAATGTTGTGATCAAAATTCCAGTGTTAAAGTTAATTGTGTGTCTCACATTTTGAAATCCTCTGGGATTGTATTGAATAGCAAATACTATTTACTAATAGAACATTAAGAATCAGCATATTTAGTATTTTAAAAGTTTCAGTTAAAGATTTCTGGGTAATCCAGAAAGAACGAGAGCATCAATTAATAGTAATAGTAATAGTAATAGTAATAGTAATAGTAATAGTAATAGTAATAGTAATAATTTTAGTAACAACAATAACAATAACAATAACAATAACAATAACAAAAATAATATCATTTAAATTGTAAGAGTTAATAGGTACTGCACTTTCAGCAATAATTTTTCACCCAGCATCATCTCCCAGAAACACTCTTTTTGTTCCACTGAGGTAGTGCAGAGAGCCCTTTTTCCTCCTTTTCTTGATATGCACCAGTTGAAGCAGTTCACCGCTTGAACACTGACACCCCATTCTGCCTGGTTAGGACAGTGAAAGATGGAAAGCCACTGTTCCCTGGGGACACCAGGCCAGCCTTTTGGAGGAGCCCCAGTGTGTGGTGTCACAGATATCGAGCACTTAGCATGCCGTGGGTGGCCATCTAGAACACATATGTCAGAGAGAAATCACATGGATGTTTTGTGCTGCCCTGAGGTTTTCTTTTAATGGCTCATGATTGTGCTCTTCTCTGTGGACCCAGCTCTCAGGTCAACCTCTGCTGTCTATGACAGATGGTGATGTGACAATGTCATTACTCGTTGAGGAAAATGCCAGTACACTGTTATGTGTGTATATATATAGATGGATATCTTCCCTCTTATGGAAGAAAGAAGAAATGGCAAAGTCAAAATGCTGTTACCCTGAAGTACCACAGCAGATCAGGAAAGAGGTGATTAAGACAGAGGAAACGTAAACATTTTAGGAAAACATGAGAGTAATGAATTGATGCAAACTAAATTTTGTCGTTAGGATTTCTCACACTGTCTACTGGATTAAAGCAGGAATAGGAAATCAACAACACTGGAATTCAATGGAAAATACATTTATAGTCAAAGAGTAATTTTCCGTCAGAACTGGCTTTTAGTAGCTAAATTTCTATTGTTCCCAATATTTATAATTATTACTTCTCAATTTGCATGTATCTTTCTACATGCAAAAAATTTGTTCCTAAAGCTCTCTCCAAACGGTAACAGTGAGGTATTTTACTTTAGAAACATCATATTTTTGGTGTCTATCTAAATGTTGAAGTTTCCCACCATAGCAGTGGAGCTATGGTCTGAATTTAGAGGCCTAAGCACTTATTCCTGTGCAAAACGGCTTTGACTGAGTTAAAGGTTATCTTCCCTTACCAAAGTGATTGGCCTCATTAACCATTGATTTCTTTTCATTGCACAGGGTTAGTGTTGAAAATCATGTTGAGTTTCAAAACACCTGCTGCATGGGCTCATCAAACCATGATGACTTTTTTTCTCCTTGATGACTTTACATTCATAGAAATCAGTTTAATTTCTGACTATGGCTTTTGTTTGTTTCTGCATGAATGCAATTCTAGTCTTAAAAGCACAATGATTTTATTCAAAAGCCTTTATGTGCATTCAAAATAATGCTTCAATTTAAATTTACCAGTGTGTACATTTGTGAGAATAATTGATTGGAAGTGATTATTGCAGAATAGCAAGGAAAGATGTATTTAAGCAATTCAGTTATTAGTATTATTTAAGGATTGTGGCCTCAGTTCAGAAAATCATTACGGAAAAAAGATTAAATTTAATAAAAATTCTACAATACCACTAACATAATCTGCCTTTATGAACAAACCTAACACTAAACACTCCAGAAGTGTTTTCATTAATATCAATTCCCTTTTGTGCCAGCAGTTAGAGTAGTACACTTTTTCCCTTGAAAAACTTCAGAAGCCTAGGGTTTTTTTGAGTACTGAAATACTGAGAGTAGTGAGTGCTTTGTGGTAAAATATAGGGACTAGAAATATTCTCAGAATTAGTGTGTACAGTTTAGAGAGCTCTGTTATTTAGTGTGCTACAGAGTGTTGCAATTAAGAAATTTTGTTTCTTGAGAGATCTGGTATAGAAAAATATTATAGATTTATTTAATGAGGTTTTGTTTTGTCTATAGTAGATTTCATTCTGTCATACAGTTTTAAATTAGGTAACAATTACCCATTCTTTGTAGGCAAATCTGGTAAGACAACATTTAACATATTAGTGATCAATTTTTCTGTAATGTAATTACCAAAATATCATGGTATTTAGCAAATTTACATAAAAAGAAAATAAAGTTGTTATTTAAGGGAATAACAAGTACTTTGCAGTCATGTATTATAAAGAAGACATCCCTACAGTTTGAGATAAAAACTTATTTTGTTCTCTTGTAACTAATCAATGGCACAATAGCTCCCTTACACAGTGGGACAGTACCTTTCGTAAGCACATTATCCCACAAAGAAAAGCCTCCTTCAATTTTATTCTGTCAGCAAACTCTCTACAAGTCTTCCAATCTTCCTGAAGGTAGAAGCAATTCTGCAGATGCAGTACTACGTCAATTGGATTAATAAAGGGAAGAGCATTCGAATGAATCCCTGTGGGAGTTTTTCAATACTCAGGTGCCCTTTTTAGGTAGCTCAAGGGGAGAAAAGCATACCCTCCTTTCCTCTGTAAAATGAGGGTGCTGATGCCAACTTCAGTGATGGACTGTGAGAATTAATGTAATTAATGCTTAGAGTGCTTGCATGTAAGTTTCTGGATAAGAATGAATCATTATTATTATAGGTATTAAAAATAATTGTGAGGAACTATGGCAAATTTCTACCAATTTCCATGTTAGGGTTTGACGTATCACATTGATTTTGCTGTGACTCCTTATGCAGTGAGTAATACTGTAGTATTGAAGAGTGGCAGATTAACATCTTTCTTTCCCTTTTATTTTTGACGTTTTTTATGAACTAACCTTTGTTAAAATGCCTTGGATTTTATTGGTGATTTTTTTTTGCTATGTTTTTCTTCCCCCCCCCCCTTTTTAGTTTGAGCCTGTCTCTCCCTAGGATTTTTGGACACATAAAAAGAAGGTGCCAAAATACATATGTTTAGATTTGAAGAACCCACTACTGTATATCCTTATGTTCTGAAAGCCCTTCTGAATAATTCTTCTTCAAGTTTGTGGCCCTTGAACAAAGGATTACGTACATTAGATATGTATTTGCTCTCATGTGGATTGGCAAGAAGAAATCCCATTAAAGTTAATGGGAGGTAGAAGAGCATATGTGAAGAAGGCAACATCCCCCAAGGAGGTAATAAAGATGTTCCATTTTCTGCCTACATAAAATGTCAGAGCCATCTAGAACTAATCTTGCTTATTATTAAGAAGAAAAAAAGCTTGAAAAACTGCTGGAGAGTGAAAATGCAAGATTTCATCTGTATGCTTAAATGTAACCAGAGAACAAAAGCAAAATTTAAGTGATGTTGAATCCACATTTGGTACATGCTTGTACAAAGCTAAGATCATAAATGCCACAAACACACTGTCATGGAGAACTAGGCATTATTCAGAGCAGCCATGCTTGAGGAAAAGGGGAGGAAATGCAGCTACTCCCATTAATCAAGGAAATCCATCTGTGTTTCTGCTCTTTCCCACAGTATCAGCCAATGGGAGTTTTTCTCATTCTGAACATGCACGTAAGATTGATGTTTATTTGATGAATGTTTCATTATAAATGAGCAAAATTTTCAGAGACACACAATGCTTCCGGATTACTCTGCATGTCACTGACACTTCATTGCAGAGTTGAAAAGCTTTTATATTAGTCATGTTCCCTTCTTGGGAGATGGATCTGCAGTGGTAATGATATTTTATCTCTAATTCTTTAATTAAAATAGCATGGGCATCAGGCTGTCTCAACCAGTTAAATATCAATTAATTTGAATTTTACACACTCATAGCAATATCACTTCTAGACCAATGTCATTTTAATAAGTATCTTAGCAAAGACTCAGCAGAAACAAGAATGTATACTGAATGCCTTTGAATAGATTGTGCTGTTCCCTGTTGGGGAAATTGGCATTTTAAATTCTTGGATCTTAAATAAATGTCAGATCTTATAAACTACAGTTTTTCTCAGTGGACAGTTAGGAGACATTTCCCATCTATGAAGGAATTGAAGGTGGAAGGGGAGAGGAAATGAAGTGTCATATGCGCATGCTTTCCCAGGAGCTGGTTAGGATTGCCTTTTGAGGAGAGAAAAGAATTTATATTACCTGTGATTTCCCTACCCAAAGCTGTGAAAAAGAGGTAAGGGGCAGTCTGTCACATCTAAACAAAATATTCCATCTCCTAAACTGTCGTCAGATTGCTAGTTACACGAAGTGTTTGCAAACAATATTTCACCACTCAGGAGATGGTATCTTGTTTCTTAATTTTTCATCCTGTTTGCTAATGTTTATTTTTCTATTGCAGCCACGTTTTGGAACAATTTTGCTAGGGGTGCATAAATGGTTGGTAGGTGAAGAATTCTGCCAAAGAATGCACTCCTGCTTTCAGCATCCAGATCTCTGAAGCTAATTTAATGTGTTTTTTTTTCTGACTTTCTTTTCTTTCCAAAGTTCACATTAAGGTAAAAGTTTCACCTCTTCCTATTGACTTACATGCATTCTTTGTCAATCAACATCCCTGGTTGTTGTAATATTATGAATCCTGAAACATAGCCATGATTCTAGAGCCCTACTGTACTTACCAATCTGTTTAATACAACAACTGACTATTGCCGTATTGTAAGTGCAATTCAAGAAGCACATTGCTTATAAAACAGTATTGAGTTACTGTATTTGAGTTTTAGCATATGCCAAAGAGAAATGAGGCAACATTGAAAACATTACATATTATTTTGGATTCATTAAATGTTCTGTTCCATTTTCTTACTTTCTGGAATGTAACAACAAGATGTAATCTATATAATTTATGTTCACCTCATATGAGAATGGAAGTAAACTATCCCAAATTTGACAAAACAGCCATATGAAATTTCCATAAGCAAATCAACCTCTCTTTTACCTTTGGAAGGTAAAATCACACAGCAGAAACAAGCAACAAATAAGACCAATATCTTTAATTGACAGAACCAGATCATCATTCTAATAAAACATTTCTAGCAGGTTCTTATGGTACTAACAGACTCTTCGGTCTTACAGAAACAAAATTAGTAATAATAATTATGAATTTAAGAAAACAGTTCCAAGAGAAAAGCCCATTTACCTTCCTAGGTTATCCAGGTTCTTCCAGCACAGGCTCCTGTTCACTTGTGCACTATGTGCTGCTGTGTGTCCCATAAGCTATTTAGTATGCTCATTAGTGGCATTTTTATTCTTTTTTTTTGTTAGTAGAGCCAAACTTTGAATGTATTTTGAGGACTTTAAGTGCTAAAAGAGCTCTGTTATCTTTTCGTCATTTTAATCAAACGAATCAGTGCATTGAAAATTTTATCACTCCATTAACAAAACCATTTGGTCTCTTCTATCTCAAAGGTCAAGCACTGCATACTATCCTACCTTTATTTCTGTTATAAAGACAGCAAACCTCTTCAACACCTCAGTTTCTCTTTATGTTATTAGAAGTGTTAATGTAAATAACAATGCTTTATTTAAACATAATTTCTTTGAATTTATATTGTGAAAATGCCTATGAGGGGTAGTCTTTTGTTTAACAATCTAACAGAGGTTTGCAAACATATATCAATTAAGCATCAGAAGGCCCCTTTAAGGGAGACATGGTAAGACACATTATCCTTGTTATACAAATATTAAAGAGGTTTCAACTTGTTGAAAGTCACACAGAGATTTATTTCTAGACAAGGAATTAGAAATTAATTGTCCTATGTTCTAATGATTCTTTCACTATTCATTTTTTCAAGTATGATTGTGATAATAAATAACCAACTAAATACACAATGGATAGTGGATATCATTGAACAATCTGATTGTTAGTATCTGTCCTTGGCTGCTTTGTAGTACAGAGGTTAATTCAAATGTGCTGCTTTGGGTAACAAATACCAATAAGGGTTATGTTCTCTTCTCAGTATGTATTTGTAAGTCTCAGTAATGATAATGGAAGTTATGTGCCTGCAGGAGAATGAAAGAAGAATTTATCTATCACGTCAATGATCCATGAAGTCAGAAGAAATTATGTAGTCTACTATAAAGGCACTGAAGGAGTCATTATAGCCTATTAGGTAAATAATGTGCTTTTTAAAAGTCTCTACACAGAATATGCATGTAGCTAATAAACTATAAAGCTCAGATGGAGCCATTTTACTATTATTGAATTACTGTGCTTCAAGATAGAGATCTTCAACTGAATATCCAGATGATGTTTTCAGAAGGACAAACGTTTTCCAGGTTTTGAATGGCTTTGCAACAGACCTACGTGTTGGAGAGTGCCTGCAGCAACCTGCATGGGAACAGGTGACATAGCCATGCAACAACTTCTAGGCTCTTTTGAGAGACCCAATAATTGGCCTGACACAGAAACTCACATTCAGGAAGCCAATTGATCTTTGAAAAAAGGATAAAAATTTTGTTGAATCAATACTGTGTCAAGATTGTAAACCACTCCAAGTTGCTGGCAGAGTCACTGGGAGTAGAGAATGGTACCCATGATGTACCTAGAGGAGAGATTTTGGGCACTCCTCTAAGGAGTCTGCAGCTCATCTTTTGCAACACTTAGCAGTGAGACACCTGATCTCAGCAAGCTAATATAAAGCACAGAGATTGCAATGCACAGGCTTCCTGATGCAGAAGCCCTGTTTCTGAAGCCCCTATGTGGAGTGGTGAGTTGTTGCATAGCCAGCAAAAAGGAAATTGGGAGTCTAGAAATGTAACTAAACATCCTTTGGCTAAGAGTTATAACACATTTCTGGGTGCTTGTATGTTAAAGGTGTTTTTTCTTCCTAGCAACCTTTAGAATCTCAGCCCTTTAGAATACCTGCAAAACAACCAAGACCAATGGAATGTCTCAAGATGTGAAGTTACCAGGCTGAAGTTATGCAGCTGACTAAAGGGCAGCAGAGCCAAGAATATAATCCAGGTCTTTCTGCATCTGGTTTGCTCCTCTAATCCATAGATCCCATTGTTTTTTTAGTTCCTGAAGATTGTTCCTATTTCACATTATCTCCAAATGAAAACTATTCTTTTTTTACTGCACCTCATTTATTCTGCGTGTGAAGTAGCGCAGCAACCCCAGAAACATTATGGGGAAGAACCTTATCAGTGCCTTTTTAATATGCTAACTATTGCAAAAACGAGATGCTTACATCTTCTTTTAGATACATCATTGAGATTCAGCAGAATTGTATCTGGGACAAATTTTACCTCTGGGGGAAAGGGTAAGTATCTCTTTAGAACTTCAAAAACAAATGTCTTTGCAACATGAAAAAAACTATGATAGTGGAAATAGCTTGTTTCTCAGCAGCTGGCACAATAGATGTGAATAACAAAAGAACTGTTTTCTATGTATTCTCTATGTCTATGGGAAGGGGTGAATCACCGCTCCCTGCTTATTTGGCATGGAAGTAATTTTTTTAAGTCAGTTGAAAAACATGTGCTGGTGGCTGCTACGGAGGCACAGTCTCTCCAGCATCTGAAAGTCCATACTATTGATTATTGAAGTTTTTTTTTCAGTGATGTCTAGCTGCCAGTTTGTTTCTGTTAGCTGGTTGAACCTAAGTGTTTCTGTTAGTCTATTTGGAAATCAGAAGAAAATATTCAGGCAGTTACTTTTACAAAGTGCAGGTCATTTATACATTTCTGGTGTATGTTTGTGTAAGGTCTAATTCTATTGTAAAGAATTCCTGATGAAATAAATGTGTAGGGTTAACTTGCACCAAAACATATGCGTCAATGTACTAAATGGTGGTCTAGCACTGCTGTGTGCAGAAAGCTTTAGTAGTACTAAGCTGAAATCAAAGGTTGGCAGCCAAAAAAGTCGCTTGGATTCATCTGCTCTGGCAAAAGAGCTAATTGCTGCAATAAATTTAGAGAGATATTGATTAATTCTGTCATGTATGCTTTTCAACACTTGAAATTTGAAATATATTCTTATCTCATTACATTTTGCAGAAGACTTGACATTAACTTCAGCCAGAAAGGATGAAACCTATAGATAGTGTATTTCTGACCTGTGACTGGTGAGATTTTTTTGAAAAATATAATAGATTTCACCTTCTCAAATCTGCACTTCTTTTTCTCATTTCAGAGGAGATTTAGGCAGTTTTTCTCTATGAGACTCATCAGCTCAACAATGGAACAAATGGAAGCTTGGTAATGACTTACCTAAACTTGTGTTGCGCCCTCATCATTCCGGGTTAATAAGTCTATAACAAAGTGACTTCAGAAGCACCTAGAAATGTGATGTATTATCTGAGAAAAATTTTTAGATTCAAACTGACATGATGAGAGAAAAAATGGAGGGCATGGAACTATCAGCATGGAGGAAGGAAGGATAGCAGGAAGGTGATAAGGAGACAGAAGTAAATATATAAGGGCATGAAAGAATTAATGAAACTTGACAGGAAAGAGGATTAGAATGAAAATAGTTTATCAGCATATAAGGACCTTCAAAATTTTAATTCCATTTAGAAAACTTATATTTAGGACCTGAAATCTTTAACAGCAATTAAGGCAGTAGCTGGACATGAAGTTGTAGCTGCTTCTCTAGGAGGATCTTAGGGTCATTTCTGTTCAATGCAAAGGTGAAATCCAGAACTCCTACATGTGAGGAAGGATTGTGGGTTAACTTTCAACACAATTGTTCCAATTATTTGTGAAATAACACTTTAACACAATAATTTCAAACTTGCTCTTGAAGGTTAGAGGAATATTTCTATGCATATATTATTTATGTTCACTCAATATTAACAGCTCTCCCATTTCAGTGTTCATGCTGTGGACACCTGCAGAAATAGGGATTTGCCTGCTCAGCCAGCAGCCAGATTTAAAGCAAGTTATTAAGCTTTTACAAAAAACCCTGAATGTTTGTGGGACCATGACCTGGAAACCTTGAAGAGATGTACTGCTTGAGTAGGACTCTGTATGTGAGAGGCAGAGAATATATTGTCCTAGTCTACGGGTTGCTCATTAGTTAGGACTGAAGCAGTTTTAGGCTAATCAATGCTTAATTTTCATCTAATCTATTTTATGAAGCTGGACTGTTACACATGAAATTATATTGATATAATTTCAATGTAGAAGTTTAATAATGTTTAGATTAAATGAAATTCACACAGAATGCTTCTCTGCTCTCTTATTTCAATGCTTGTCATTCTGCCATGTTTAGTTGTTTTTTTTCCCAAGTGCAGAAGAAACATTCATAAAACTTCATATTTCTAAAAGTAGAGATTCAAACACAAGCAAAATATACCTGCCAATATTCTACATGGAAAACAACTCAACAAAATGTAATGCACTTATGAATTTAAATCTTCCAACAGTCTTCAGCTGCATATCAGTCATGATAGCAAATGCCATATCTCCTTGAATCCCTATCATGCATTTGGAAATTGCTGTAATTTATCAAACCTGCAACACAAGACAAGTTTTGGCAATAAATGAGGTTTGAGGGGATCTAATCTCTATTCACAGCATGTTCCACTCAGTATCAACTAAAGACTGTGACTTTTTCCTGTTAGTACCACAGCTTTTGAAAGGCAAAGGAGAAATCAGCAGAATATAAATTGATAAATTTGCCTGTGGTTTGGTACTACATCAAATTTTCTTTTGCCTTTACTTCCCCTATCTGAAATGGGCATAACACAGTAGTCTGTATTCCCCATCATAACACACAGTCTGCACCAGTGAATCACCGTATATTAGAAAACAAAACAAAAATACAATTTCATTAAAATAATTAATATCCTCCCAAAACATCAAGTTTGAAGCAAAACAGATCTCTTCAATAGTCTGGTCTAAATTTTTGATGCCGTCATTATCTTTTGATGATGTTATTCTTTGCCTTGTTTACTCTTTTTTATTGCATAATTTAAAGAATAAATTTTTAAAATCACTAAGTGATAGTACAAAAGTAGTATTTTCCTCAAGTGATCTATTTAGATTGTACAATGGGACCAGGAAAGAATTATCTTATTTTGGAAAAAATATATGAATCAGAAAGCATTCCTAACTACCCTATCTTTAGAAAGGGTGCTGGGGCTTACCTGACATTGACACAAACAAACTGAAATTGCAAAGACAGAAATTTGCTTGGACTGTTTTAGGGCTTTTTAAAAAATATGTAAAACCACGTATTTTATGCTGTTTTTTTGCATGCAGTCATATTTAGTAGTAAAGACTAAATGTTTTGTTTTGACAATACACCCCTTTTGAATTTTATTTTCTCTCAGGCTCAGTCCTACTTATAGACCCTTAGCTTTTCTCAAGTAAGAGGTTTGCTCAGTAATTTCTCTAATAGATGCATAGTGAAACAAACTGATAAAGATTACCAGGGCATATTCCATTTAATTCCATGCTACTGCAACCAGATGATGGATTTCCTTACAGTGGACTTTACTCCCATGGCAGAGTAGTAACTAACTTAATCTGCCACTAGATGTCATTCCTTTTTCATGCAAATTTGAACAACGTGGATTTCTACTTTAAAATTTCAGTAAAAACCATAGGTTTAACATGAAAGAATTAATTTGCTGTATTCACACCTAAAATAATTTCTTTTTATTGTTTTCACATACTAATAGGAGGTTGCAAACTTGCTGTGGACTTTCAGCAGGTCCATCTGCTTTTAAAGGTAGAGGTGAAAAGATTACATATGCTCTAGCAGCCTGCTGTTGCTCTGATTGGATAATTAAGAAATTCATGGTAGAAGAGGTTGATTCTGTTATGAAAATTCAAATTGGAGACATATATTTTTATATTTTTATTTGGTATATATTTTTATGTTTGTCCAGCCGCAAATCCTATTCTACTAACCTGTAGAATTGCTTTCACATTGTGTATGTCACTTTTCTGCTCAGAACCAGTCTCCTTGTTGTCTTTTCTCACACCCTCTCCTATCCGGTCAGGTTTCCTCTCATGGCTACTGAAAATTTGTAAAGCAGAATACAATTTGCAAAGCAAAATACAAAGCAAAAGGTAATTCCTCAGCCTTTTTGTGCCTTGCAGGAGGTTTCATTCTAATTAGCAACAGATACCTCTAAAGGCCTTTATATTTTTGATTACCTTTGCTGATTAAAAAAATGTAACAGTTTCTTTCTATGTTTTGAGATGAAGAGTTCTGAAAAATCTAAGCAGTCAATAGAAAAGACTGTAACATTTCATCTTAAATGCTCACAGATTCACTTTGTAAAATATGTGGGTTTTTTTTATTTTTGGGTAAAAAAATGTTAATCCAACATGATTTTTATTTAATTTTTAAGCTCCGCTCAAACATGAAATTGAACATACATTGCAATAATAATAGATGAAAGTTTTGCAATTTTTGTGCCAATAATTGGATAGCCTTTAGCATATCTTATTGCTCTAGCCATAGTCTTTCATTAAGGGTTCTGGGCAAGGATGCAGCACCAATTTTTCAAATATGCTCTGCAATCATTTAAATAACATTAAATGCAATAAAAATATAATCAATGAAGCATGAAAATCTACATCCTCTATTTCTGTAATCTATGATCACAGCAGGGATGGTAACTTTCTGGTGCTCTGTGAAAGCCTGATGTACTTGAAATGAGTAACATTGTAATTGTTTTAATATGTGCTAGCATTTTTTGAACTGTAATAGCCTTTTAGACCACAGAAAATTTACTATTCATAATATTCTACTAAGATATTAAGATGCTGCATTTTCTGACACTAATGTTTGGTATCAAATATTGATGTTTCCTTTAAATTTCAGCTTCATTTCCATGTACTTTATCAGGCTGCAGACTGTTTAGTTGAAAAGTGTATATCACTGGCATACTTTTACATTATATTATTATTTTCTCTTTTTTTTTTTAACCTTATTTGTTAGTACAAGATCCACAATATATCAAATTTAGTTATAACACCAAGAAGGCAAGTCTATCACACAAAGAAAATATTCAAATTTTAGTATTCCAGAACCCTTATAGAAAATTTCTGTTTGCTGTATCTTGAAATAAAATTGAAATTTCATTTTTTTCCTCTAGCATGAAAAATTTGCTGTTTCATTGTTGGGAAACATCTGTAAGCAACATAGAAATTGAATTTTCTTGAGGCAAGAATGATTCAATTGTTCTCAGACTTGAGATTTTGGAAAAATCTAGTTCCCCCATGAATTCCCTCCCTTACCCCTAGACCTGTTTTTTTCAATGCTATTCCTTGCAAAATGACCCTCATGGGTCAGAGTTCCTGTGCTTCAATTAGAAATACATTCTGTTAGCTCAGTACTGATACAAGGTGCTCTGGGTCACTGGCTGTGGTTTGGCTCCTCTCTTCCTACCAGAATTAACTCTCCCATTGAATTGTTTCACTGTAGAAGTAGGAAATTGTCAGTAATCTTTAGAAGAGCAGGATAAATAATGCTAGTGTGGAAGACATATTGGCATGATCAGAGGTATGGCCTCTTTATTGGAACATTTCAATACAATTTCCTTTTTCTCGATGCTAGAGCTGATAGACGTTTTATGAGCCACTCACCTGTACTCTATCTTGGTTTGAGTACAGACTTTTACATGAAACATAGCTTGTGCAGTGTCAGTAGATCAATAGGCCATAAATGTTCAAACCCCTTAGCTGGAGCTGTCAATTACCCAGAGAAGGGAATCAGTCCTCTGATGACAGGTGCCAGACACTTTTGCTTATTTCATTCCCTCCAGTAGGATTGCAGCACAGTTTTAAGGACTCTGGTCATAAAACTCCTTCTAGGTTCCAAGAACGTCAATATTACTGCTTTCTTCCTCTTAAACGTTAACACTTCCAGCATATGCCAGATGTCATCTTATTTCCTAAGATCAGGCTACTGGTGTTTAAAATAGCTCTTGTGCACCTTACTTTCTAAAGAAATTCTCTCCATACTCCCTCAGAATGAGTAAGCTTTCAAATGCCTGCTCTATGACCATGAATTAGCTTTCTGTTTAGTATTTAATGTCCTCTCAATTAATATGTATGACAGCAAGGCATCTAATAAGTCATAGTGCTAGTACCTGAATGTTTCAGGAAATTTTCTATTAACATTTGGGGTAGTAGAAACTGGCCTAAAATACTTCATATTTTATGCTTGCAGTTTAAACAAAATGTCCTCTACTGATTTATACTACAGAAGAAATATTTCGCAGCACAGCTTAATCAAAAGATGGAGATGGCTAATTCCCTAAAATACTAATCCAGTTCCTCAGTTGTGACAAATTCATCTTTCTCTCTCGCATTTAATTAATCTCATGTTGAAGTGATAAGATTTCAAAACCTTCAAAGAAAAATATAGAAGGTAGCTTTCATTCTGCCATTATAGAAACATATTTTTGGTTCATGTGGAGGAAAAGACTCATACAGGTAAAGTACAATGATATTCAGCCCCTAAGTACTTTTCAAATGGTTTCTCATTTTTTCTTGGAGGTATGGTATAGTTGGATAAACTGCTCCTACTGATTTTGCTCTAGTTTTCATAAAATTTTAGGCTTCTTACAAGTTTATTTTAATCCTAAATTAAAAAAAAAACAACCCCAAAACCCAAACCCCAACAAACAAACTAACAAACAAACAAATCCCAAAAAAAACCAACACCACCCACCCCACCCAAAGAACCCCAAAACAAAACTCAACCCTGATATATGACTTGCAGACTGACTAAGTGGAGTTAGAGACAGAACCTTGTGTTCATGCTTTTAATGTCTTTAAATGCTGGTTTTCCTCTTTAGACAATGAAATTTCGGGATGTTGGGCATTGGGCCCATCAGCCCTGTTCTTGCAGTCACTGAACGGGAACGCAGAGTACTTAACGTGTTTTTTCCAAAGATATTTGGAGGTGTATCATTTACAAAAGCTGAGAGAAATGTGTAAAGGACCTGACAGAGTGGCTAATGGGGCAGAGTGAGCTGCTGATCTCTGCTCTGAATGTGCAGGCTGCAGTCCAAGCCAGCACCCACCCTTGGCTCCACAGTGACTGCTCTGAGCAGCCTTTAGATCCCACTGTGCATCTCCATGGATGGCTGCAGGCACTCCTGATGCTCTGCTCTGAGCCGCTGGGTGCAAGCCAACTCAGTGCAGAAACTGTGCAGTTGCACAGCGTAGCGCTGAGCTGGAGCTAATATGCCCTGGTAAATATGAATGTGTTCCATTTCATGCTCCTAAGTCCCTAATTAATACCTAAAAATAGGGTTTTTCCCTGGATCAAAATACATGCTTAACACTCATGGTGGCCATTTTGTATTATGGTGATCCTTTCTAAAGTATTTTTTTAAAAAAGAAAGCAGAATAAAATGACTTACTGTGGTACAGCTAACTCTTGATCCTGAATAATCATGGCAGTTTGCAAAATAGCTCTGTAATTAACATTCCTGGATTAATATTGTTGATTTAAATTCTTAGAAATACTGAGCATCACATTGCTAATAAATCTGACAGTATTGGCTTTAGCTACATTACTCATGAAAAATATAGTTCTGAGATTTAAGAAAATTCATTCCTCTGCATTCTTAAATAGAACAGCAATTTTTCCTCCAATCAATAAATACAAATAACAGACATTACAAGCATTACTCTGAAACTGCAGAGTCTTTACTTAATTTTAACTGGAGATCTTGCACAAGCTTATTTTATTTAATAAAACAGGATGAAATTGTTTAAACACCTAGACAAGCTAAACCTGATGTGAAATGATTTTCTCAGTTTATCAGGTAGACGGTAAACAATGAAGATGTGATTACACAAAGGAAGTACTGTAGTTAATTTTAATAGTTTTTAAAGCAAGTCAAGTTTTTTATGACATTAGGGAGATAAAAGCAGATATTTCTTCATCAGAAGTTCATATCAGCATGCTTTTTATCTTTGGTATAGTGCATTGACTGTAAAATTATCAGTCTCACAAAGCCCTTATAGACAATATGTTGAAGAAAGTAAAAACATTCCAGTTTGGAGAAGTTACATGTGTAGGTTACCTGAACAATTTAATTTCTGCTTCTTGCAAGATACTAAATACTGTTTCAAAGGATACTGCTATCATAAGCACAAATGTTTGTAGTCTGTAGAAAATCAGTTATTATCTTGTAACCTGCTACAAATCAGCAGTTTTAATGCATATGGCAGCTATACATTTGTTATCTGTTCTTCACTGAAACAGACTTGTAGGGTTATTTTAGACAGTATTTTCACTGCTACGATAGTATTGAATAAGCAATTTTTTTTCATTTCAGAATTTTTCTGAAAATCAGAAACTCCCAAAGTTACAGGTGACCTTTTCTAATTTCCATATTTTGATAATTATTACATTTGTTGTGTTGTGAGGTCCTATCATATGCAATAACCATGCAAAGACAGATTTGAATGAAATTAAGTTACAGTCTGTAAAAAAAAATTTATGGAGGATTTTATTTCATCTGACTTTTGATGTGTAGAGTATGGATGTGTATATCTGAACTATTAATCCTAAGCCTCTTTTATAGCTGATGAAAAGAAAGAGACTTTTTCAAGTGTGATTCATATAACTGGTTTTAGATATTTATTTTGGCATGAGATGAACTGCCATCAGAGTGTCTATTTATGTTCATCAGCTACTGTGAAGAGAGCAAAGTCACTATCTCTGATGTAGGCATGTGCAGTTGCTTTCTGTGGCTCCAGCAGCCTTTGCATTAGGTTTTAAAAGAGTGAAATTCTTTCCATAGTGCTGAAAAGCAAAGCCCATTAAGTATGTAAGTACTACATCCAGGAAGAATGCTTCATCACCCACAAGTTCTCCATAAATTTCTGTGAGAAAACCTGCATGTTTTGTTTTATATTGAGTTTGGTGACTATCATGGGTCTTTTTGAGACATAAATCTGAAAAGATCTCTTGTAGACAGTTATGAAAAGTTTCTAGATGCCTTTGCTTCAGCATGTGGCAGAAATGATCCTTTGTGAATCTGCCTCAGTTTCACATTTGTAAATTGTGTGCGATGTTAGGGGCACTTCCATCAGTCAGTCTTATGTAATGAGATCTTTGTGTTCCCCGACTGAATTCCTCTGTGTTGGAACACGCCTTTCAGGAAAACTTTTAATTTTGTTTTTCAGTGTGTCTTCAGTGAACAACAGAGCTCCGTCCACAAGTGCATATCCTTTGCCTTGGAAAAACACAGGTGCTTTCTTCCCCACCTATTTTTGACTAAAGGAAGGAAACTCATAATTTACTTCCTTGTGCTTTCCACTTTGCAGATGCAGCCTCAGAGTATCAGTCAGCAAGCAGCACAGTGCATACGCAATAGCTGTTTTTTTGCTCTATCACTTAATGGGTTTTTTTTGTGCAATGATTTCAATCTCAACCTTATAATTTCATAACTGACAGAATTTGTTAGGGGCTACCTCGCTGCTGTGGAAGTCTGTAGTGCAACTATTACACATTAAAGGAACGTAAGGCAGTGCAGAACTGAGCCCAGAAGGAAATCAAAGGAATTTGCTTCCTGAGCTTTATCCTTTCAAGTTTGTTTAAAATAAGTCTTTAATATCTCCATATTTAAGTATATAAAATTTTTTAATCAGATCACATAATTATTTTTTTAAGTAGTTAAGCATAAAATCTCTGTGCAGAGAACATTTACTATGCAATAACCATATGTATGCTGTCTCTTTAAGAAAAGTGAATTTAGTGTATGAAACAAAGCTAATATTTACTAAATTCAATTTTTAATACCTTAGCTTTTCTTTATTCTGAATGAAGATGGCATGCAATATTTCTGTGCTAGTATAATAGTCCTTCATCACATTTTTAATTATCATCATAACTTAATCCCACCCTTTCAAGTTGCAAAGGTATAAAACACGAGCTCAGAAGCTTTTTCTACATGACAACTAAAGCATATGGTACACTGGTTATAATTTTAGTCTGGAAGAAATGTTAGATGAAGAATTAGGGGCACATTCCACTAAAATGTCAGGCATAGCAAATCAACAGATATTTCCTAAGCATTGTTGAGAGAAGGTTCAATACCAGGTAGAAGTATCAATTTTTTTTTGTCCGGTCAGTACCTATCAATAAATATCTCATAACATATGATAATATGGATTGCAAAGCGCATGTTATGTCATAATTATGCTATTCATACTATTAGTCTATCTTTTCTTTACAGGATATGGAACTCTAAAATATACGAAAAATAGCAAAAGGTGTGAAAATTTAAGTTTTAAGTGGAGGATCCAAATTCCCTCAGAGATTAGTCATGCTGTAGAAGATATATAAATGTCCAAAGAGCCAATTAAAAATATTACATGTTTAAAAGGGCTGAATTACCTTAGAGGTCCTAGCAATATACAATATGTTGTGTAACTTTTTCAGTGGCTTACGATAAGTCTGCAAAGGAAGTCACTGGAATCTGGCAGAAATAAAATGGATTAGAAGCTGTTTTTTTTTTTTTTGCTTGGATCACAGACTTGTGTAATTGATAGTCTCCTTTATGTTAGTGTGCTACCACGGTAAAAAAGAAAACAAGCGTAGACCAAAAGAATAGGAATAAAGAATGAACATTCATTTCCTGAAGAAGTCATGTCAATATTTGCAGATAATTTTGTTTAAAAAGAATAGGTATAAGAAAAGTTAATAGATACAAAGCCATTAATCTTTCTCTTCAACAAAGACTTCTATTTAGTTGACAGGAACATTTAGTGTATGCTCCGACTGACTTAAAGAAATGTGGAAAACAAATGGAAAATCATATTTTAGTGTATGCTGTAAGTTTTCTACATTCTTAGGTGACAGGAGAACATGAAATGTGTCAGAACAGTTCCTGAAGAATACACATTTCTGAATTCATTGAGAATTGTACCTCAAAATGTGGTCTTTTCAGATACCACAGAGAGAAAGATAACACCAAATTGCCTACTATTTTCTCAATTGCCTGTGTCACTTAGGGTAATCTAAGTTGATGCTTAACCTTAATTTTCAATTTCAGAAAATCAGGAAGATATCTTCATCTGAGTACGAGATCAGAATAGAAAATAGTTTCCATTATGAACATCCTGCCTGAACAAACACTAAAAGCTGCAAAGCAGCGGCTTATCTGACTCTAGGCTAAATCTATGAAGGCAACCATGGAAGGAAGTCTATCAAGATATGTTTTCTCTGCAGTGATCCTCTCGCCACAGACTGATAGGAATCACTGATCTCACATAACATGATCCATGTAAATGTCAGATATACAGCACTTTTCCTAGCTTCTTCTATATTCTGAGAAGAATGGCTGGCCCTTCAGGAGGACACTCCACCCAATTCTGGATGCTTAGACAGCTTCTTGGGTGTTCATGTTCATGACTTCTTCCATCTGAACTGTTGAGCTGGCTGTCACACAGGATGGGCATCACTTGTTTTCTCTAAGTACCTTTCAACAGGGAGAATGGCCCAATTTTCAGTGTAATTGATGAAAAGGGTTCTCTTCAAGTTTTGAAAAATAAAAGGAGTTTTTTTTGAACTTACAGTATATCCTCTTTGTCTTCGCTAGGTAAAATGCAAATTCAGTTAAGAGTGAAATACAGGGAGCTAGGAATGAAGTTGCCTAGTAAATCCACACTGGGACAAGTGAAAACCTACATTAAGAGAAAGCATGAGATATAAAACCTACATTAAGAGAAACTGAACTCAAGGTTCTACTTTTTATTGGACATAGGTAATATGTTTAACTTAAGTCAATATTCTCTTTTTGAGGTTTAAGTGAATAAGAAGATGACTTTGCAAAGTACCACAAGAAGTGCCTCCTCATTTTTACAAAGTTTCAAACCAGTTTTTGTGAATGTTAGTCATTGGGACTCATAATTTTTCCTTTTCCTCCACTCCAGCAATGATAGTGACAATAAAAACAGTCTAGAAAGTTTCAAAATCCCATTTATCCACTCTGGAAAATAAGTCTTCGGCTTTTGAATTGCTCAGGCACATTTGAAAATATCTATCATCCTTCTCACACTTTTTTATCCTCCTTTGGTTACTCAGGATCCTCTAATTGTTAAAAAAAAGCACATTTGCACTATAGCAATAAAAACGTACATATAGTAATAAAAATAAATACACAATTGTTTTAATTTCTTGTCTGTATTTCCCAGTTGCAGAACTTATATATATATGTGTATATATATATATATACACACACACACACACACACACACACACACACATATCCAGTATATGGACACTATATGGACACTATACGGACAGTATATGGATATATACAGTATGTGGACACACATATTCTCTGTAACTTAATGGAAGAAAAGTATTCTACCTAGTTGCAGAAAACATCAAACCAGTACATATTTAAGGGGAGAGAAATTAAAAGCTAAATTCATAGCTCAGTGGAGCTCATCCATGTGTACAACTGATAAATTTAGATTACTCTATTAAGATTCTTAAATACTTTGTATTTACCCAAAATAAAGATCCTAGTGGGTCTAGGAAAGGGAGTTTCTTCTTCCAAAGAGACATTATCAGCAGGTATTGGCTAGATGAGCTGGAGCACTGGCACTAGCATAAAGACCTCACTTGTTTGATAGGCAGGCTCCATAGCATGTTAAGCCAGATTTTTCTGGTCATAAAGACCCTCTTATGAATTCTCCATCTGTTCAGGAGTGGTAATGTTGAAGAGAGGTAGTACTTGTCAACTTGTGAACTACTTTGACAGTGTACCTCAGTTTATCCCCTGTTAACCCCCAATGATTTTTTAAAATGTCACCCTCACTACCAAGTAATAATCACAAATGCATACTTTATGATCATGCTTTGATGTTCTACTGAAAGGCACTGTGGAATTTACAATCTGTCACAATTACAAGTACCTAGGAGATTTTTTTGCTATTTTAGGACCTGGGAAGCTTCATACATGGAAAACTCAAAAAAGGTTTGAGTTTTCCATGTATGAAAATTGTAATGAATTTGGTTAGTATCAAATAGGAGAGATGAAAATAAAATGTGTCTCCACAATACAGTCATGTAGCTCATAGCTGATTTCAAAATATTAAGTTTTCTCACTGTATTGTGGCTTTTTCAAAGTGCCAAAGGAAAGAGCTAGTAACTTTGCTGTGGTGAGAAGAAATGGTGAGTCAGGACATCATAAGTCGTCTTCTGAAGTCTTCTGTGAGGAGAGATATCTACCCAGTTTAGGGTGTCTTTCTCAGTCTGTTAGCATAGCTGTGTTAACAACATATGAACAAGGCAGCCTGTCATTCACCCACCTTTTCCCCCTTCCACTGCCCCTTCTATCTCCAAAAGTGTTCCACTTCACATTGGTGCTTGCTTTAAGGCAACTAGCACAGGAATATAAAGAAAGTAATTTGTGCCAATATCTGTTCAAATAAACAATAATTTTTTTTAATCTATTTCATCAGCTTTAGTGATTGGGTTTTTTTGTTTGGTTTTTCCTTGTGAACAGAACAAATTAAGCTGAAAGAAATTTCCCAGTAAAACTGGGTTAAGAGAAGTATTATCCCCTAATGGTCCTTAATGCAGTATAGTTTAGTGCTAATTACTCATTATTGAGGAGTCTGGACTGCATTCAGTGCACACATTAATTCCCATCACTTATGTGCTCAGAAGGCACAACACTACAGACATTAAGATTTACATATTTCTCTTCTCCTGTTTTGTCTCTTCATGGACATAGAGTAGGACCAATATGCTTGATGAGTATAAGCCATTGCAAATAATCACAGCATTTCTTCCACACCTCTTCTCCTTCCAAATCAAATAGATTTTGGAACACCATTCATATAATTAGAACCCAGGTATTATTTTAACTCAACTTTTTATTCTGCAAAATGATAAGCACACTTCAGATTTTAGTGAAGGATTTCTACCTGACAATTTAAGAACATGAATATCTGATGGCCATTTTCTGACAAGCATATAATGAAGCTTATTGCGAAGACTTTAATTCGTGTTAAATTTGGGTAAAATCAACTAATGAATTTAAAAGGTGCTAATAATTTACTAAGAAGTTGATGTGGTAGACCTGCAAAATAAGGAACTGAAGAGGACTGCATTCTTTAAATGTGGGGTGATGAAAAATGGTCAAATCCATTGTTAATATGAAACCCTGTATTGGCTTAATATAAAATTTAATGCTTGATTTACAGATTCATTACATATCAAAGCTAAAAGAACAAAGGAATAAAACTACAAATATCCTTGAAAAGGAAATGAAGCATCAGTTAACGATTTGATGGTGCTGCTAAGTTATTAGAAAGTCAAATTTTTGAGAGTTTTAAAAGGATCCCATGTTAGTGGGTAATAACTAGAGAATGAAAAAGGTATGTAAAATTCAGTGTCAATTGATAAAAAAAAGAGGAAAAGTTCTTAAATATCTAGATATAATACTAGACTAAATACACATGAAATAAAAATTTCCATTTAGGCAAAATAATTAGAGTATTTCAATGGAAACATGCACTGATGAGCAGGGACAAGCAAAGTGAACTGAATCACGAAAATGGAACAGGACATAAACAAGAAAGTGACAT
This sequence comes from Acanthiza pusilla, assembly GCA_036630365.1. Classification (NCBI taxonomy): domain Eukaryota; kingdom Metazoa; phylum Chordata; class Aves; order Passeriformes; family Acanthizidae; genus Acanthiza; species Acanthiza pusilla. Next base: position 26,070,758 of record JAXCHO010000079.1, read on the forward strand.
TCTATCACTGTAGAAAAACAATGTCTGCATCTTGGGTGCCATTTGTGTTACTGCTTCCTCAGACAATGATGGCAAGGGTAGCTAAACAGACTGAGTGGCTTCAGTGTGAGGAGCTACTAACAGGATGACATAATTTATCCTGGAAAAAATGGTTACAAAAAGAACATGAGCAAAGTCTGTAGAATCCTAAGGGACTTGAAAAAGCTACTCAGAGACTTTTAACTGCTTTGTTGCAAACCAGAAAGAACTTGTGTGAAATGAGGCTGATCCAGGACAAGTTTGTATAAAATTCTTTGACATCATGCACTGCACAAAATTTTGATGTAGATTTTGAAATTAATTGAATGAATCAAATAAAAATGCCTCATCAGCTAATACGGTAAAAAAAGAGGTAAAAACTGCCTCTCTAACTTTGGATTCCTGGACTTTGCTAGAGGTTATACTGGGAAAGTATCACTTACTGCTTGTCATGCTCTTATATCTGTCTCTGATATCTGCTATTGTCTACTACCACAGACAGAGTCTATGGATACACTAACATTCTTTTTGATCCAGCTTAAGCATTTTTGTGTTAATTTCTTTCATCTGCTTAAGAAAATCTGCTTTAACAGTCTATAAGATTGGTCCTTCCCAAAAATTAACAGCTGAAGCACAAAATTTAAACAAGTCTTTTCCCAGTTCCAGAAAAAACAATTTTAACAATTGCTTTGCTACGCACCATAGATATTTATATATTAATGATCACAAATGTCTCAGCCAAGGTGGCCAGAATTCTAGCTGACCAAAAAGAGCGTAAAATTTTGATTTGAAGCTTTTCAAATACATAGACACAGTTCTTGGTTTTCTAGGGAGCCCAGAGGTATCTTCTGATATCGAAGGGACTGAGTGGTGCTTTCCCTGCCTTACATAGGGCCTTTACAGGTGTATGAGTTGCTAATCTCTCTATGGACACTTTTGGGTAGATGAGGTTATTAGATGGTGCTTTAATTTACTTGTACCATGTACAACAGTTAGGGCCCACAGCCTTTCTTCCCACGTCATCCTGGTAAGTGTTTTTGCTCACATCCTACCTAAGTACCACGTTTTTTTTGCCACTGGAAGTCAGTTGCAGTGGGACCAGAAACTTTTACCATAGTCTGGATAAATATAGAAATGACATCTGTATGCACACTCAAGTCAGGACTCCTAAGGCAATCTCGTGCCCCACAAGTGTATGTCTGTAGCTTGATATAGATGACTACTCAAAGGCAATAACTTTTTGGGGGGAGGCTATATTTGCCTTATACCAGTATTCTAATTCAATCTGCTAAGTTTGTTGTCCAAAAGGATGTAATATCAGGGTCTGATCCAAAACATAAAAGCAAAAGAAAAAATAAAAACATGGACAGGGAAATAAAGGACATCAGACCCCAAAAGAATTGCTATTTTTCAAGATTACTGTTATTCCATGCTGATAATTTGAAGGAAAAGGAAGATGGGTCAGAAAAAGCCCTTACTTACAGGCTGTTTTCCTACAAAACCCTTCTCTAAATAGATCTCACTAAGCCAGATGTAACATTACATTCACACTTTATGTAGGATCATCTTATTAAATTTCTGTGGTTATTTTGCTGAAACTAGGCAAAGAACAGCTTACAGACCTCAAGGTGATTTGACACATAAAACATTAAAGAGCAAGAACTTCATAGCACAGGAGATAATCCTTTGGTAAAGAAACCAGAAAACAGTCCCACCCACAACATCTCTTTATTTTTAGAGATGCAATTTGCTCACATATTTTCCAACAAAAACAAAATTTCTTTTCTGTCTTGTTGACATTTCTATAAGCTCTATTCTGCAAACTGTAAACAGTCTTAATTTTTGTATAAGAAGGCATACAGTAAATCTCTCCTTCACTTTCAAAGTCCTTTCACTCATTATGTTTAGAAAACCTGCACTGAGCTGTGACTGTAATCTATGGGATCTGTACCATTTCTTAAAGGAAAGCAGGATTATGTTGATATTGATTCAGTGTGGTTAATATGTATGATGCTCCTGCAGTTATGAAGCTTCTTCAGACTTGTTTTTATAGCTGACTGTAGGAACAGAAAAACAAAGGTCTGCATTTCTTTGTACACCACTCCACAAATATTACATCCATCAAGTTTTCCTTTTCCATTGTCAGATCTAAACAGAGCCCTTTTGATATGAGATTACTGATGCTGACATTAGCCCATCACTTATAAAACCAACCTCAACATCTTGAAAGCAACTTTAAAAAATGAAAACAGAGCATGGCTTCAATTCTGAATAAAGTAGCGATCATTCTGTTTTATGTGTATGCCAGAAAGCACAATTCCAACCTGCTTTCACAGAGGGGAATTTGGTGATGTGTGTTACTGCCCCGAGGCCTATTTTCACATATTGTACAGCTCTGACTATGAAGCGTTGTACAAAAATATTTAGTTTTGCCGTGCCTTAGGGGACTTACTTTTAATGGAGTCAGTGGGGAACGTTCTGTATTTCTCCATTAAAAAGGGCACGGTTTTTCTGAGTTTATAAATAGCTCTGGATCTCTTATTTAACATTATGCAGTCATATGCTATCTCTCTGTTTCATTCTTTGGTGCAATGGTTTTTTATATTCCATTGTTATTAAAGTAGTATAGATGCAAGCGTACAGTGTGATACAGAATTATTAAAGATTACACCGATTTAGAATTTCTAACCAGTATCACTTCATCATCCTACTGACCCTACAAGATGCCTGCAAGCAGAAATGAATTTGATTCCTAGTATTTTCCATTAAAATTTACTCTGATAAGGTTGACTATAGTCATTAGTCAAGTTTCTACATAGTATGAACAGGTGGTGTCCTCAATCCACTCCCAACATATTCTAACTGACTGCAATAATAATTTTAACAGACTGCAATACTCTCAGACACACTGGGAGCACATTTTTTTCTACAGAAACTCTTTATCTACTGGAATTTCTTGTGGAGTAATGGGCCACAGTGTTTCAGAGCTTGAGTGTAGAATAGCTTGGCCTATATGAGATGCTGGTTTTTCAATTTTTTATTAGCTCTGTGAAAAATGGTATATTGTCTTGCTGCATTTCTCTAAATTTGTCATTATCCCTTTTTCCCTCCCTCATTCTTAAGGGTAGATGAGAATAAGGAACCCTACTATGGGATAATAGTGGCTACTTACAGGCTAAGCAGCCCTGCACACCTATCAGCTAAGGGCTAATATATGTGCTGCCCACTTATAGGTATATCCCTCTTACCACCATGGAGTGCTTCTAGCTTTGCATTTGGTATTTGGGGTTTTTTTGCTGATGATGGAATTCTTTGAACTTTCTTCTGCCAAGGAGTATTTGTGTAATTTTCAATTTTGCTTTTGCAGTTTTGCCGGTCAGATTTAGTATTTTCTTAAATGTAAAGGAATAATAGTAGATTGCTACTAGAATATGGTTTTATCTTTAATAATATGTGTGATGCTTTTTTCTACTTTTTCAGTCCCTTTATTTTTACCTTTGTTGTTAATTTTTGGCAGGCAAAGAAAGGGATGGCATGGTTGCCAAATCTTTGGAGTAGAATCAGAGAGTGCAGGAGAATGTTAAATGTGGGAAATTCAACTTTAGAATCATGAAATCTGAAAGAGAAAGGGGACTCAATATGGCAAAGGCATTAAATGCATGGTTCTTGCTAGTGATACTGGAATCAAATATGAAAAATATAAGGGTATTTGAGAACCGAGCTGTGAAAGATGGTAGTAAACAACTCTCACAGAAAAATGGCTTGTTATTTTGAGATTGGAGAAAACCTCAGGATGCAGCATTATGAGAACATATTACTGGAAGTGCAATCTTTCTCCTCTGAGAAATAAATATCAAGGAACTAACATAGATAAGATGGGGAAGTGTGGTGAAGTTGCCTCATCAAGAGAAGGATTATGAGTCTGAGAGGTAGACTTCATTTCCCATGACAGGGGATAGAACACAGCGTGAAATAACATAACATATTCTGAGCTGAGAAACATATTATTGGGACAGGTAAAATTTAGACTGTGATCTTAACCTTACTTGTTGTGATTACAAAACCCTCCAACACATTTTATTCTGTACAGTGAAGATGGATGTACAGCAGAGACTTAATCCTGAAAATGATGTGGTAGGATTATATACACTGAAATGGAACCATTAGATGAACAGAAAATATTATACAGTTTATACAGGTTTTATAAGTTAAAGCATAGACTTATTCATAACCACTTGTGTCAAATAAAAAAACTTCAGTATTATTAGGAATCGGCTACTAAGTGACAGTAAGGTTGTCCTGAACCTAAAAGTAAAGATCAACAAAGCATTGACTTCAGAAAATTTGAGACATGGAAAAAAAATTAACAGTCTGAAGTGTCCTATCAATATCTGGAAAATCTGGAGTAATCCCACTTAATAAACATTTGTTAATATCATACTTCTACTATAAATGTTAAAAACCAACACTGCATCTTAACACTGTTGCCAGTTTTAATCCGTCTCTATTAATAGGAGCTTACTTGGGTCATAGTCAAAGTCACTGCTGGTGTAAGTGGAAAAGCATTAAATAATTTTTTTAAAAGGAATAATTTAGAAGAATTTACAACTAGTACAGGCTATACTTTATCAATACTCTAGAGATAAAGAAATAATTTATTTAAAAATGAAAGTTTTTAATAAAATTCTTGTTGAGATCTTTAGAGTCAGTTGCATATTCCTGTTTATATGCTTGTCATGAGGCTGGAAATTATTGCTAATCTCAGGGTAGATCTAAAAGATGTACTGCATTCTCTGCCAGGATATGAGAAAAAATAGTGATACAATGACATTTGCATCACTTATCAACTCCCAGAATCAGACCAGTGCCCAGTCTGACTCCAAGCAGTAGTGTGTTTGGAAAAACCAAACTCCCCCATTTCTTTGTTGCTGAGCATGATGTTATAAGGCTTGGAATTTGCGTTTGGTAATTTTGGGCCAGCTGTTCTGACTGTATCTCCTCCCATTCTCCTGCTCACTCCCAGCCTTCTTGCTGGTAGTGGGCTGGAGCAAGAAACAGAGAAAATCTTATTGAAATTGCCCAGCAATAGCTAAAACATTGGTCGGTACCAACTCTGCTTTGTCACAGATTCAAAACAAGCATCATACAGGCAGCTTTGAGTAAAGTTGACCCCATCCCATCCAGACCCCCCCTACACACTCTGATTGCAGAAATTTAAACTTTGTAATGGCAGTGGTTTTCTTCTAAGACATAAAAAGCATGGAGACCAATGAAAGTTATTACTGAAGACAGTCATTACCATACAAAAGATATTCTCAAAATACTTAATGCTAAATGGCAGCTCTTAGGAGAGCTGAATAATGAAAGAGCTAAATACATAGCCCTTTGAGGGTTTTTAATGTTCTGCTCAATTTTCATTTTGTCCCTCTCATCCTTTCTTCCTTGGAAGATATATCTTGCTGATATAAGGAGCCTTACGTGCCATGTGCAGCTGGATAAGGGATTAACATGGGAGATCTAACCAGCCTTCCAGGGATACTTGTCCTTGATTGCCTGCTCCTCCCTCCTGCTGCAGCTCACTCCTTCACAGGGAGGGGAGACAGAACAAAGTGCCTGCCCATGCCTTAGCTGTAGGGTGCAGAGTCTGTCATCTCTCTTAAAGCCATCTCTTCATGCCTCTCCAGCTAAGCTGCAGGATGCTGTGCACACACATCTGAAGCACAAGCACAAAATCCTTCCAACTGACTCTGTTGCAGGGGTAGTAATTTCTAAGGCAAGGAGCCAGAGACTCCTTGGACTGACAAGGCTACACAAGTGCTTCTGTGACCCTGTATAATACATTAGAGTAATCATTAAGTTATCCTCACTTTCTTGGTGATCAAAATGGTTTGGAAAGCATTATGGGCTGTTTAATACACTAGGATTTTCAATGCTTATGACATCTATTAATTTGTAAAATAAATGATGCATTTCTTACAGCTTTGAATCTCTTCATTCATCAGTTGAATGATTAAAGTTCATGTCAATTCTACTATGGTAAACAGGCAAATCAAATCTTTAACCATACTGGAACAAACAGGACTACTTTTGTCCTTGCCTGAAGGGACAATGTCATTGCCTTGAGCTTACATTTATCATTACCATCAGTTAATTAGAATGAAGAAAAGCTTTAAACGTCCTCACCCTGACTTATCATTCAGAACTTCTTCAAGCATTACAGCAACTGTCAATCATTTCAGTCCTTCAAAAATATGTATAAAAACCATTACAACTATTTTTTCAATAGGTTCAACAGCAGGAGGCAGCGAGCCACTTCTATGCACTGACATTTGAGATTTATCTAAAAAATGCTTTCACAAGCTCCTTCTAATCTCATTTTCTCCACTGAAATCTTTGCCTTGGAGAGACAGTGCCCTGCTACTTCCGTTACAGATATGGCTAAAAAGTTCTGATAAACAAAGAAACAAAACCATAACAATAATTTATATAAAACATTATTTTTAGAGTGTCTTAATAAGACAGCTGCGCTAGTTAATGCAATAAAATATTTAAATTTTATATTATTGTGAAATAAACAGAATTCAAAGTTCTTGATCCTTAAAGTCTTATACCCATGACTTGGCATCAGTTAAGTCTGAAGAGAAAAGGTATGTGCTTTCTGTAATCACAAAAGAAAAAAAAGGCGTACTTTCAGTAGCACTTTTTCACAGCTTTTGATTTGCTGTGGATAAATGTTTTCATTCTTTGGGGATGCAAGAAGGCTGCTGAAAAAATACTATGTGATAGGAAAGTATGGGTGAGTGAAACAGCAACCAGCTGTGGAAATGCTTGCTGCTGGGAAAAGGCAGCTACCATGCAAAACTAATTCCCATTCTACACAGGGCAAAAATCACCTCTGGAAATTATATCCTACGTGTAAACTCTGTGGGTGTTCACATATACACAAAAAATGCAGCAAACAAGAGACTTGCTTATAAATGCCAAATCATCCTACTGTAACCCTAGCGGTTTATAAATAAATGCTTGAGTATAATGCTGGAGTGGATTTCTAAGAGCAGAGAACACTGAAAGTTGTTTTGAGCAACCTTTAGCCTCAGTTTGTAGTCTTCAAGAAATGAAATGTCATACACATCAACATCAAACACAACATTTCAACAGAAACCCATTTTACCACAAAATCCACCATAAGAATGGCTCTGATTCTTCTATATTTTATTTCCAGTTTAAAATTACGGAATAATTGCATTTTGCAGTAATGGTGTAACAATGATAATTCTCTAGATACAGAAAAAGGACAAGCCATATAAAGTAGCGTTATTTTTTATTAGATGCATGCCTGTAGCTGGAAGAAAAACCACAACTTTTCAGGCATATAAGCCTTCCAGATGCCATTCAGGTGTAGAAGTAACATAGTTCAAGCTAAATATAGGCTGGGAATAATTGCTCTCAGTTTAACTTAGCTGTGATAATCAGAAAATCCAAGAAGAAAAGTAGGTGTTTGGTATCTGTAAGACATAAGGGCAAAGGGACAAAACAATGTTTGGATTGCTGTGAAAGAGAGAGACACATCATTGCCCCCTGCAACTGAAAGTAATACAAATAATATTCTGTCATGAAACCAGTGTTTCCACTAAATCAAATGTTTTTGGTGTTCAGTGAAACAAAGAATTATGGTTCAGAACCTCTTTTGAGGCTGAAGCTGTTTTGAATTTATGGCTCTTAAGCTTGCTTGAGAGGTAAGAGATGGTGTGGCTGTTAATTGGAAAATGTTCCTGCCCCCTGTTGCTAACCAGCTGTATCTGCCCTTATGTGTGTCTGTCTGTGAGTTTAGTCTGCTTTGCAGGACTTGTTTGGCTTTGTTCATGAAAGAAATTTTGATGCATCAGATGAAGCATTTTTAAAGTATGAACACCCCAGTCCTTTTAGGGTTGAAGTGGAGACACCAGTAGTATTGGATTAGGGCTGAAAAAACCAAGACAATGAAGTTTACTTTCCTTGTGTTTTCTAAGCAACTAGTGTAAAAATTCAAATAACATTTGTAAATTACACTACTTTCAGAATCTTCAACTCTTTCCAGAAAGCAGAACTACTTTGCTCATTATGTATTTCTGTAAATAAGGTAACAGGTTCTGCACACCTCTTTTAATTTGAGTTATGTGGTATTTTGCTAGTGGTGGAGAGCTGTATATCCAGCCTAAATTTGCCTTGACTGTTATCTCCACACATTATGATGTATGGAGAAAACATACATTCTCCATGACTGTTGGTCCATAACATTAAATTTAAGGAAAATTCTTGATATTTGCTAAGCAGTTAAGCTAAAGGGAGACTAGTTTATGATCACTGATGTTAAGTTTGCAGCATTTCTGTACATGGGGATTTTCTTCATTGGGACTGCAACAGCCAGCAGTGTCTTCAAAAGCTCAATTAATATAACAAATGTTACAATTCTACTATTTATAAATAAAAATAAAGATCTTGCTCCACATGAACTTTCTGACTGCTGTTCTAAGCCAAATAATTGCCATTTTCTCTTTCAGCATCACATTTTATGCTATTGAACAGCCATATCAATACTTGAGAGGAAATCACATAGATGTGTGAAGGATTATTTAAATGCAATAAAACACTTGTGCGCTGAAGTAACTGAAAGCACGAAAAAGACACAGTATTTCCCAAAAAATACATGCTATCTACTCATAGTGACCTAACAATTAAATCAATACAGCAACTGAACTTTTCAATAGAATGCGAAAGGACACCTAAACCAGAAGTATCGCAAAGGAGCACCTTGAAAGATTTAACAGAACAGAACAGTCTATTTCAGTTAGAAGGGATGTACAGTGATCATCTACTACAGCTGCCTGGCCAATTTAGGGCTGAACAGAAGTTAAAGTGTGTTACTAAGGGCATTTTCCAATTGTCTGTTAAACACTGACAGGCTTGGAGTATTGATCACCTCTCTAGGAAGCTTGTTCCAGTGTTTGACCACCATCTAGACTAATATCTAGTTTGATCTTCTCCTGACACAGCTTCGAACCATTCCCATTAGTCTTATGACTGGATCTGAGGGAGAAGAGTTCAGCACCTCCCTTTCCCCAATTCCTGTCCTCAGGAAGGCGTAGAAAGCAATGAAATCACCCCTCAGTCTCTTTTTTCTCCAGACTAGAGAAACCCCAAATCCTCAGCTGTCATAAATGTCATAAGACATTCCTTCTACCACTTTCACCAGCTTTCTTTCCTTCGTCTGGACACATCTGAGTGCCTTAAGATGTTTCTTGATTAGTGGGGCCCATAACTTTACACAGCAGTCAAGCTAAGGCCACACCAATGCTGAATACAAAGGGATAACCCAGTTCTTTGACCAGGTGGTGATGTCGTGCTTGATGCACCCCAGGGTAGGGTTTGTCCCCTTGGCTGCCAGGGCACGCCATTGACTCACACTGGGCCTGCTGTCAGAGAGCACCTGCAGGGCCCTTTCTGCAGGAATTCTTTCCAGCTGCTTCTCTCCCAGTTCATACTTGTGCCTGGTGTTACAGAATCTGCCATTTGATATTGTTAAATTTTATCCCATTAACCATAATCTAATGGCCCAATCTATCTAGATTCTTCTGCAAGACAGACAGCCCTTCCCCTTTGTTGACTGAGTCTGATCATTGCATTGTCCTTTAAATGCCTTTCAATATGACCAGTATGATCTTCTCTGTAATTTTTAAAGGAAGTGAGGTTAAACTAGCAGGCCTGTAGTTTCCTGAGTCCCTTCTGCCATTCTTGTAAATTGAGATAACATTGGCCACCTTCCAGTCAGCAGGAACCTCCCCAGGCTCCTGAGACATTTGCTGATGCATAATGGAGAGGGGTCCTGCAGTAATGGCTGTTATCTCCTTCAGTACTCTGGGACAAAATCCATCAGGTTCTGTGGACATAGGAACATTCAGCTCATAAAATCTCAGGGTTCAAAACCAGTCAAAAGTTCCCACAGTTGTGGTGCTCCATCTCAGGTGACTGAGCGGCCCAAGGTCTACCATTAACATTAAAAACTGCGGGGGGAAAAAAACAAACATTGAATGCTTCTGCTTTTTCTTAGTCCCTGTTTGTCAGGTGGCCATCTTCAACAAATATGGGACTAATATTTTCCTTAGACCTTCTTTTATTATTAATATACTTTAAAAAGCCTATTTTTGCACTAGGTAATTCCACTGTTTTGTGAAAAAAAAAAAAATACTACGTGTCCCATAAGATTTTTTGTAGTGAATGTTCATTAATCTTTCTCCCCTTGAATAAACAGGAGGGGTGATGTGCAGTTAACCCAAATAAAAATATCTACATCTGAGCTTAGGTTTCTTTTGTAGCCAGTGGATACCCCTGTGCTTTCAGAGTGAGATTTTAATTATTTAAGGTACTTATTTCAAAACTAGATAAACTGTACCCTAAAAGTGCCTATTTTTAATACCAGCTATGAATGGAGAATAGGATGAATCACTCAGCTGAAGAGATCTAGAGTATCCACAGCAAGAAAAAAGAAGGATCTCAGATAAATAATTTTTCTGACCCAGAATTAGACACTTTAATTCCATCTCTGACAAAACTTCTGTAGAAAAGCTGTCAAACTTGGATGCAAGTACAGGGAGAAATATAGAGTTAGACCCTTCTGCCTTGCTTTGGGTCCATTTCAGGTAAGATTTTTTTTCTCAAATTCATACATAGAAGTATTTTCATGAGCAAAGTTCTCAAGATATTTGATGTAGTCAGTGCACTCGTTGAGACAATGCAGTGCCTAGAGGCACATCCTGATGTCTTGTACTTAACATCTTACTCTTCTGCTGTTCCATTATAGTAGGTATGTGCATTCATAGAATTAAGATCAGTTTAAAATGAGTGAAGTGTCACAGTTTGGCCCTTACTATTTCCATTTCTTTATGATCTGTAAGAAATCAAATTCATTTTCATGGTGCTCTGAAGTGTCAGACACCTCTGTTATAGTAGGATGTTTATGTAGTATGTGGGTTTCCTTAAATGATCCAAAATAAATTTTATAAACTATTAATGTGCTGTAAAAGTAATTTGTAAGATTTCTTGACATTTCTTGTTGAAAGTGTCATGCAGGTAAAGGTCAGCTTCCAAACATTGCCAGTAAAAATCTCTTCAGAAGATTAAATTGAATAATTTGCAACAAAGTAACTGCAATTTTTATTATACCTTAAATGTTATGGTGACACATAAGAAATCTGCCCAAGCAGTTCCATTGTGTAAATCAACTAATGCCTGTACTTTCTCTTACATTTTCATAATCAAATACAAATTTCACACAAGGAATAAATGTCAGCTAGTAAATTTTTGAATGTCATAAACATATTCATGAGCTCTACTCTAAATATTTTAGTACATAATAAAGGGAATAGATACACCTCTTATCCATAAAATACAGATTTATGTCAAAGCAAACCCCTCAGTTTTATAACCCTACTAATAGTATTTTAAATCCAAGCTGAGCTGTGACACATAATAAACTGTTAGTTGCGCCATTAGATCATGCCAGCTGCACCACAGTGTTAAGGCCCAATAAGAGATGGCTGTAATTAGTGTAATCTAAACACATTAGCTAAAAACTGCAACAAATATTTAAGTTATGCACTTGACATTTTTAACTTAAATAGCACAAATGCTCCTTTTAGATATCTGATTTTGAATTGACTATTTTACATTATTTTAGATTTTAGGGCTTTTCACTTGCCTAGTAGTGCAGGTAAGGCATTGATCAACTATTATCATATAAAGTTAGCTCTGAATTTCAGTGATTAAATTAAATTCCACAGGCAGACCCACCATACACATACCTTAAGCCTGACTTAAGGGTAGTCTGCAAATGCAGATAAGCAAATGAATGTATACATAATTTCTGAAGAGGATTCACAGGGCAGTCTTTAACAAACGTGAGATCATTAACAGGCTACCAAGCATTCTGGACAGAATGTACCACACAGATATAGTCACTGGTATCCTGCCAAAGCCGCATGCAGGGAAAGAAGCCCCATTAGCAAAGAGAAATAAAATAAAACCTGAACTTGCCCAGATGGTTAAAAAATATCATATTGAATAAATTCAGAGGCCAGCAGAATGGTCTAACTGTATGGCTACTGTTTTAAAACTAAATTGACTTGAAGACTGAAATAAAATCATCAAATATGGTCCCAGTAAAAGGTCACTTCAAGCTTCAGAATGCAGATTATGTCTAGCATTTTACATGCACCGAGAGTACCAGAAATCTCATTTTTGTGGAAAGAACCTGAAGTACCTTATCTGCAAGGACATTCGTAAGACTGATTTATATTTTGTGGTATGTTTTGTTTTATTTTATTTTATAATTTAATGCAACATAATCTCATGTCAGTTGCTTTTTATTTATTCTGTTTAAAAGTTGGTCATATGTAGGAGCTTAGCATTCCAACAGTTAATATTTACTGCTAATAATGAGAAAACTGTGGATTGTTGTTACGTTTATATCACGTGGAGACATGAGGGTATGAGGGTATGAGGGTGCAAATTATTTATTTGGCCCTTGACAGAGCTCTGCTGAGTCCAGGGACCAGTGCTCGGTCCTTGGTAAGGTAAATCACTAATGTAAAATATCTGACAGGCAGCAGGCCCTAGGGGGATGCACCGAAATTCCTCTGTCAGAGCAACATGTCAGAATGGTCAAAGAGTTGCTTCCCATCATGCTGCATTTCAGCTTGCATCAAGCAGACATTTCTGGCTGCTTGTGGACAGGTGCTGTAAAGATGACGTGAATCACAGAATTACAGAATCATTGCTTGGATTGGGAGGGATTTAAATAATCTGCTAGCTCCAACCTCTGTGCCATGGGCAGGGACACCTCCCACAAGAACAGGTTGCTCAGCGCCCCATCCAAGCTGGCCTTGGACACTGCCAGGGATGAAGCATCCACAACTTCTCTGAGCAATCTGTTCCAATGCCTCACCACCCTCACAGTGAAGAATTTCTTAAAGTAGCTCTGAAAGACATAGAGAGGCCTACTAAACACCTTTGAGTCAGAGAGGGATTGGCTATCAAATCTGGACATATCTGTTCTGAGTTCTTATAAATCTCAGAAAATCTCACAAGTATAAGAGGGTTAAGAGAGCTTCTTTTTATTTTTGGGATACTCCGGATATATGATGAGATGGGCTGCAGCTACAAGATCTGTTATCAGGACCTCTCCCTATTTAAGAAAATTAAAATGTTTATCATCAGTAACTGTTTTGCATATTTGGAGTGAAAAAGTTTTTGACAGGTATCCATCTGTATTCTTCGGCTGTCTCTACAATAAATAGAGACAAAATTTTATGAATTAGCTGTGACTTGTATGCAAAGAAGAAATAGAGTAGTTTTTTCAGCATCGAGAATAGCTCTGTGTGCATTAGACACATGAGAAAAATCAACCTAGCTTCTTTAATCTGCATGAAAACTATCTGGACATGAGGTAACAGAAATTCTCCTCAACATCAAAAATCAGACTGATCTTATTAAAATCTTTCATTGTAATTAAGAAAAGTCCTTATCTGACACTTAATAATTCATGCTACACAACCGTATATTTATTGGCTATTATATCTGCACAAATTTACAGGAACAGGAGAACTGCATAATCTTTGCAATTGTTCATGCATTTAAATATTCTGTCATTCAGAAGGAAACTTATTTGAGAAATATGCAGAATTATGTGAAAGTACTTAAATTTTCATTACTTTTTTCTGATATATTCAATATTTTCAAGCATTTTTCTTCTGCAAGGAATAAATTATCCATTCGAAATTTGTCATATAAATTCTTTCACTTGTGATATTGCAAGGCCTGTGTTTTAAAATTAAACTTGTTTTTAATGAGGCTGTTAGTGTTGGTTTGATAAAGAATTACCTAATAATTTTTCTGCTACCATGTAAGTGATTACAGGTGGCACTGTACAACTTCAGCATTAAAAAGTCATATTGTCAAGTGGATTTAAAAGCACCTATTCTCTAGTATTGTGTTAATTCACATGCAATTAACTAAAATAATTCAAACATGAAATTGCTGTCAATGTATACTTAGGATAAAAGGTATTAGAGTGTTGAATCTTTAGATATAGTTTATATTTCTACATTTGAGCTGGCAGAAGAATAGCTGGAAATAGTAGTTACAGCCATGAATGGAAATACGGAAATTTATTTTTTTATCCTTAGCAATTTGGGCACAGACAGAGAGTTTTTTAAGTACACGTTCAAGCATGAACCTTTTTGAATGCCTTTGTGTTGAGTTGGATCTTCATCTAAGAGGGAGCTTTTTAATTTTGGATATTGCTCAATCATTATCTCATTGATCAGAGTTTTCATTAGTGGATGAAAGACAGCCACATATTCTGACCAAGAACATGATTGAAATGAGAATCATAAAGAGTCTTAAAACTGTTGAAGCTAAATGACTTGTTTTAGTTAGTTTGTTTGTTTCTGGACATGATAAAGCAGAAATTCAGTGTTTCATTTAAAATCAAGAACATAATTGTATGGACAAAAAATTTATCTTGTAGTTAGATGGTCCTGGTTTAATATGTTGTTGTTGTTGTTGTTGTTGTTGTTGTTGTTGTTGTTGTTGTTGTTGTTGAAGAAACTTTAGAGAAAGTGAGTGATCATCACCAGTGGAGCAGAACCAGATACCAGCAGGGAACAGATTGTTAGAGCCGTATGACATAGGGAAAATGGGTTGTTAGCAGCTGTGTCAGAGAGGTCAGGGGCAATTGAAAACACTATCAACAGTCCTCTTCTAGAAGAAGACCATTAACACCCACAAATTTTACACTGATTTATCTCCAGATATGATCTACACTATCCACTATGCTAAATATGCTAATGGAAAATATGTGTATGGGATCACATAACCTCTGTGTGCTAGAAAGAATTTGACACGCAGAGTCAATAATGGACAGGAGCATATTTTTCAAAAATAACCACTGACCTACCAGATCTGATCCTCAGGGAGTCTGCAAAGACCATCACAAGAATGAGCTGAACACTAAAATTGTAATTCCACTGGGTACTAAAATGTATGAGCTCAAGACACATACCAGTTTTATAGTATACTCTTTTTCTCATTCCATCCCATCCCAAACTCAGCTTGATGCTTCTCATCAGTACAGACAAAATTTAAAGTTATCATCTCACCAGTGGTTTGGCTCTGTCTGTGGGAAGTGAATAGAGAGGCAAATCTGGGACAGAGTTTATATGCAATTAAAGAAGCATCTGCAAAGAAAATCAGGTGTATCCTAGGATGTAGCAGCAAGTGTAACTGTCAAGAGAAATGATTGCTATCTGGCACTTGTGAGACCACGTCTGGGGTATTGCCCCTGGCCTTTCACTCCACAGTGCAAGAAAAACCTTCTGCAGCAAGGCCTGTGGATGGCCATCAATATCAGGGGATGGAGCACAGAGGTACAAAGAACAAAAAGTTTTAAGGAATGAGTTCATCCAACTGAAAGCACAGAAGAATAAAAGGTAATATTTCTGCTTCTTCAGCTATCTAATTGGTCTCTTCTGTGGTTGGAAATGTTGGAGACAAAGGACACAAGTTGGGGCTGGGAAATTCTGACTAGAAATAAGGAAGAACTTTTTGGGCTAGAGGGGTGGTCAGACACTGGAAATGGATGCCCAGGGGCTGTAAATCTTTGTAATTGAAGATAATCATAACAAGATAGGGCAAGGCTCTGAGAAACCTAATCTAGTCTGGCCCTAAGCAGGAGATCAGACTAAGTGACCTCCAAAGGTCCTTTCCAGCATAAATTATTCTAGGTTTCTATGATCCCTAGGATCCCTAGGAGTTCCCTAGGAACTCAGCATGGTGGTTCTATTAACGAAAAATGAATGCATTAGCAGTAGCAACAACTTTCTGTCATTTCACCTAACTCTTGTATAGGCAAAATAGAGCAGCTGGACTTTATATAGATATCTTTCTTCTTGCAACTCCTAAAAGTCTAAGACAAAACCAAAACTCTCTTCACTGAAACTTCTGTTTTTTTTGCTATGTTAAATGTCATGAAAAGACAGCATTTCTGTAAGTTTTTCTTTACTTTCAACTATATAAGCTGCACAAAACTCAAAATTCTTGCTTTTTAGACCTTTATAATATTTTTGTTATTATTATTGTTGTTGTTGTTGTTGTTGTTGTTATTGTTATTGTTATTGTTATTGTTATTATTATAATGATTAATGATAATTTTTAAAAAGGAAAATATTTCCTGCTCTCCTTCGCAAAAATATAAATTATGTGTATATGGACATATAAGTATTTGTAAAACATTTTCAGATGCTGAGATGGAAAGTGCTAAATGGATTTAGACTATTTCAGATATTGTTAAGTTAATATTTGTAACCTTGATGGTCTCCCAGCAAAAGCTGACCTGCTAAGGAGTGTACATCTTACATATCTTTATATTATTATTTTTATAACTTTTAATCTAAAAATACAGATCACAATAAGGATTAGGATATTCTAGTGACCAATCCATCCAAGATACTGCTGTCAAGATAAAAATGTTAGATAATCAAATCTAAAATTAAATGAAACTGGAGCTTAGAGCTCAGCAAAATAAAACATTCCGCAGAAGTGAAAGAGACAGAATATCACCAAAGACATAGTGGTAGAAAAAGTGAGTTACCTTCTAAAATGACAAGCAGATAATGCTTAGATTAAATATTTTCTGGTTATGCACAAGGTTCCCAAGTAGTACTTGTTTCACTGTTTCTTTATGCCAGATCAGGATTTCATCATCGTGTGTCTGGTGTTGATGTTACTACTTGTCATGTTTGGTAGTTTTGTATTAATATTTGAATGTTTTGGCTGCTGAGTTTCATGTGAAATGCACCCTACATAGTGAATAGTCTGGGAGAGCTGCCAACAATAAATTGCAATAATCCAACTTCGTTTTTTTAAAGGCATGAGTCAAAAGCTCAGCATCTTGCTGACACAGCAATCGTCTTAACCTTGTTATTTTCCTGAGATGGTAATATGAAGCTTTATCAATATTGTTGATGTGGCTCTCTGAGGAAAGCTGAGGGTCAAAAATTACTGGAATTTATCATGAAGAGCATTTCTTTTAGGATGTCCAGCAGCCGAACTGTGATTTAATATTAAATTTTCACTGGACCAAGAGAGATATAGCTGCTTGCCTGTGGAAAAACAGCAGGATACAAGCAGAAGCCAAAAAATTATATAAACCCCAGAAAAATTAAATAAAAGCTGGTATTTACATTTTCACTGATGATTATCTTATTTTTAAGTTTGCCCTGTAGGTTTTTACAGAGTAAATAGAGATTTCTAGTCTGCTCCACATTCTCTGTAATCAAAAGTTTCCAGGAAGCCCATATCTGGTCTTTTACAGTTAACTCATCATAATGATGTGGAATAAGGTTATATTTTCTTCCTAAGGAACAGTCTGTGATGAAAGAAAATCAGATGAATCTGGACATTTTTCAGTAACAGACACACTTATAGTCGTAGCTTCTTAATTTATGTTTAGTTTGTTGGGCACTTGTTATCCAGCCCGGGGCAACCTACCGCAGCTACGCATTTGCTGTTTGTCTTTTTATGAGCCCATAACATTGGATAAGAATTTGAAGGTTAGGAAAGCTATAATTTTGCTCAAGTTCCTCTTAATATGTGTGGAGACAGGTGCAAATGGGACTTAACCAGTTCTTAGCTCAATTTCTACAGTGGCTTCATTGAATCTTCCAAACATGTTTACTCTCCGAAATATGTCTGCCTTGAAAGATATGGAATTGTCCATAAAGAATATTTATGCTTAGAGGATCATTATCACCTCCAGTGACCCCAATTCTCCTGGGTTGTAAAAGAGCCTGGAAGCTCCCACCAGTGTCTATTCTGTGATAGATTAATGAGTGACATGTCTATTAGAAGGTGACTGGATATGTCTCTTTAGGGAATGAGCACCTCTTAAACCTGCTTTTTATTTTCTGTAAAAACACTGGCATTACAAGAGGCCTGGCAGACACTCCTTTAAGAAGAGTCTAGTATGGTCTTATAAGACCCAAAGAGATAAGTTCCAGGAAAACTCGATGCATCCAGGTTCTGCAGCAGACAAGCAATGGGGAAAACAGTGAAGAGAAAATTATGCTGGCAAGGAACCAGACCCCGACACTGACCTTGGCACAGATATCTCTTTCAACTTATGCTGTAAAGACCTTCAGCTGTGATCAGAGAACTGATATGGTGATCGTAAACAAAAACCATTAGAGAACGACACAGCTTCTTTCAAGGAAAAGGTTGAAAAGTCATTCAGAGTAACATGAGAGTACATTATTTTAATGAAAAGGCCATGTAGTTGCATCACATTTTCCCATATCAAAGAGACACAGTCATGAACCCCTGAGATCTGGGCTAAGGTTTTCAAGATGAAATTGAAAGTACCATCAGTTTTCCTCTCATATAGAGAAGCAAACTGCTCCTCTGTGGTATTGAGATCAGGACTGTACAAAAAGGCATTTGGTAAAATCCTTGCAACCACTGGCTAAGATAATTATTGTTTTCAAAGGATGCTAAGCTTGAAAACTACTGACTATCTTTCTGGTGTCTTCTCAGGATAAGAAAGATATAGGAAGATTTGGTTGGCTCAGAACAATTTGCTTCATCTCTGGTGCTACCCATTCTGGGCCATGTTATGAGAAAGCCACCAGATCATGGTATGGGAAAGGCGGTGACTTTGCATATTGCAAAAACCCCCTCCTTTAGACAAGGGGAGCTTTTCTTACTACAGACATCCTTCACCTCTGCCCCACTGAACTAACTTAGTCCACAGACAGCAGACCTCCTTGCTAACAAGAGAGAGCTTTTCACTGGCAAAAGCTTTCAAGTCAAAAACTGAGTTATAAAAGGAAAGGACTTGAGTTCAGGCAGTCAAAAAAGATTTCAGCTGCTGTTGGGAGCCACACTGTGGAAGGATCCACATGAAAGTCTTCATTTATGTGGAAATAAATTTGGAGGGTTTTTTTTAATAAACAGCATTTTGCACAGGATACAAGAGCAGTTATAAAGAGTTTATTCAATATCGCTTTCTAGGGGACCTATGAAATATTCTTGTAAACCTTTTGATTTGAAGTGCAACGGCATACTCATTACAGATACACTTATATGAGCATTTTAATGGAATAGTCAATCTATAATTTTTTTCCTACTTTGTTACATTTTATCATGTCCCTATGTGATTTGGTAAATAGAAATGAGCGTAAGTGTGTTAGAACTTTGTTAAACTGTAAAAGCATTTTACTTCTTGGTTACTTGTTAAATAATATGGAGATTTTCTTGAACACGGCCTAAAGAAGAAATATTCACCTATATTATCAATTCAAAGTGAAGGATGAAATTAATTCCTTAACTATTTTCAGCGTTTTGGGAAAAAAGTCACAATTAGATACAACTGGTAGGAAGAAAAAAACTTCAATCCATGTATCAGAAGGATCAAAAAAATAGCTGTTTGATTTGTTTTTTAAAATAAATAAATAAATAAATAAATTACATTTTATCCCTGGAAATACTGGATATGCACACAGGGGAAAAATTGCATCATCTTTCATCATTGGCAAGGTAATTTGTTGACCTCAGGTCAATATTTGGATAAAGTCGTGAGTTTGCTTGGCAGCTAGTTACTTTAAATCCAGACTACAGATGCAGCTATCATCTCAGAACAACATAGTTTTATATTTTTTAAATAACCATAAACAATGATTCAAAAAATAAATGCCTCCTTCCATCAGTATTTTTTAGGCCCAATAAAACATACATCATGAATATTTTAATACTTGGATTGTTTCATGTTGCATCTTTTGACTGGTATAGAAGTATATAGTAAATTTGCAGACCAATATTTCTTTTAATTCATTCTGAAAACTGTGAGCATAGGGAATAGAGAATAATAATACAGAACAACCTGTGTTCTAAATATAGCACTTTTTTCACTTTCAAACACATATGTGTTTGCAATTTATAACAATTTTGGATAAAAGGGGATAAAGTCAATGATCTGTTAGATTCTGTGATGGCAGTAAACAGCCTGCCAATTCCCACTCCCTGAATGTGTTATAGCAGAACATTGTCCCCAGATGCTGGCTGGAAAGCCAAAGTACAATCATTTACCAAGCAGAGAAACTACTGAGGTACAGTGCAGCATTCTCTTTGATTTTTGTGGCAAATTAGTAAAGATCATAACAGAAGTAAAGACCTGTTAATAGCTAAGCTATCCAAGGACTGAATATAATTTTTCCTGTCTTTTCTTCTGGAAGATATCTTTCATATTTATTTTGACTTTTATAACATCACTTATAGAAGAGAATCCCTTCTAAAATAATAGTGATTGCAGGCTTTCCTAAAGGTATTAGCAACTGTAAAGACTGTAAGCAAGAAGTCTGCTCTGAACACACATGGATTATATACTATCTTTGCTTTTATAGGCAACAGAAGACCTGGTATTAGGTATTGAGATAATTAGGTCCCCAGGGTCTCTGGATACTGACTGAATAATATCTCAGTATCTAGGGTCTCTTTCTCATCTGGAAACAGAACTAAAAATCATTCCTGGACTTTCTTTAAATTTCCTGATGGGTTTAATAAGTCTATGCTACTCTACTACACTTTCCATTAAGCTGATATATTTTCAAATGTTTGTACAGTATTTTCTGTGAAAATAGTCTGTGGTGACTCCCAATTTGAGAAAGATATTCATAGCAGTTTCACAGTATTGCAGTAGGATCAGATGGGATAATGAAGGGAATATGTACTCTTGGAAAGATCTGGTAGTGCTGTGGATTTTGGCAGGTAAAGGCAAAGCAATATTATGTGGAACTCAGCATTATTTACTTACTAGCACATAATCCACCTGAATAGCTCATTTAAGAGCCTGCAGAGTGTTTAGACACATTTGCTAAACATATTTTGATGCTCAAGACTTTTGTTCCTCTTGCCTTTGATTGAGGGCACTGCCCTTACAAAGTAATTTAGGGGGATTCTTCTCCAATTTAATTAAATGAAGGAAGGCTTCCCATTGTCCTTTTATTATTAAACTGAAAAATGCATCTTTACTTTCCAAATGATTTTGTGTTTTGGCACTCATGAGATATCAGTATCTCACAAGGCTTCTTATGGGACATACTCTTGGCCTGTTGAAAGCCTCCTCTGTATCTTCAGTTCGCTTCCTACCTACCCCTCACCAGAAGACTCCTGTGGTTCTTGTCCTGCCAAGCTGCTCTCTTCCCCTCTTGCTGCACAGTGCAGGGGGAGAAAGGGGTATGAGATGTGCTTTCCCCCTGATTTGTTCATAACTTTTTCAATGAAGAAAGAAGCCCCTTTGTTACAGCGCTGGTTCTGACTGGGATAGAGTTAATCACTCAGTTATGTGTGATGGAGCTCTGCTTCCCCTGGGATAGCTGAACACATACCTGCCCATGGCAAGTGCTGAATGAATCCCTTCTTTCCCTTCTGCCTGTGTGCATGACTTCCGCTTTACCTATTAAACCATGAATTCTCTCACTTTTACTCTTCTGATTCTCTCACGCATCCTGGTTTTCTGGTTTAGCAAATGTGTATTCAGTGCTGAAAATGGATTAGAATACAACTTTGAAGGCAGAAAGCGATGCGACATCACTGTGACTGGATTTTGGCAGTAGAGCACTTGGTACCTCTTTGCCAATTTCTCTGTGTTACTTCACATTAAGTGACACTTTCTTCAGCTTGTCTCTGGTTAAAATCCACAGACACTTCCAAGGGAAGTTTTCTAAAGAGGAGTGCTCTGCTATGCATTGTGGCCTTCATAAGAAACACTCCTGCACAGAGGGAACAGCTGATCCCTACATGGCAGAACATTTAGGTGTGCAATTATAGACACATACACTGTATTTTCAAACACTTTCTATCCTGTCATTTTATCCCAAGGGCTGATGAAGGAAATGAGCCATCCAAGTCTGCATGTTGGGTGGAAGCTATTTGGTGAAATTTTGTCTCCCTGAATGGTTGTAGAAAGCTAGCAAAGCACTGGCGTGGTCTGGGTATTACAGTTTTGGAGGGTACAATTTGACCTGTGACATGCAGGCTTGCAATTCTCTGTTATAAAACCTCCCATAAATCCAGATGGGAAACTGTTCTTGTTGGAGAATATGGTGCGTGTCTGTACATATATTTGTTTGTTTCTTCTTAAGAAAGGAGCATTCTGCAATCCAACAAAACTGTTAAGAGTAAACTCTGATCCTTGCAGTTTTCCTTTCTAAGAGACCCCAGGGAAATAATCACAATTGTTTATTTTTACTTATTATTACTAAACGTAGCTTTTACATTAAAATCTACTGCCTGGTAGAGACTGTGATGGCTTTTTGTATTCCTTCAAGAATCTCACACACAATCCAATTCCACTTCAATCTCCTAAATTACTGTTAAAGAATTTTAAAAGTAATTTCTACTATTCTTTTGTCTTTCTCATTTCAATTTTCAAAGAATCCAGTGACAGCATAAAGAACAGGACTAACATTCAAAGGAATTTGATTTTTTTTCAATATATTTTATTTGTGTAGGGTTTTTTACTTTTTATGTCAGATCATTCTGGCTTCAAATGAGAAGCCTGTTTGCTTAAGTTAAGGATATGCCAAAATATCCTGAGGATTTAGGAAGTTATTGTAGGGCCCTATTATGTTCAGCATTCTTGAATTGTTTATTGTGAATGATTTAAAGTCTTTTTTCCTGTTCACACCATAATCACTGACATAGAGAAAGAGGATCAGTCTGCTGTCTCTGCAAATGAATTAAAATTAAAATATTCCAAAAGCTAAATCCTTCAGATCCTGGGAAAGAAACACTGGATTTTATATAGTGCCCGCATTCCTCTGTTGTATTGTCTCTGTATGGGAGCAAAGATGAAAAGTGAATCTAATGTTAGCTCTATCACATCTTCAGAGCCCCTGAGTGTTTTGGGTATTTTCTGTATCACTTCATCTAGCAGACAAATTAGTTAGTACACAATCAAAAATTAAACCATATACTTTCACATGAAAAAATACCCCAAGTACTTCTGCAACAAAGAATTTTGAACTTTCCTTTTTGAGTGTTCTGAGCAGCTAAAGTAGGAATAATAGTTTATAGTCTAAGCTTTGACACTAGGATATTTCATATTTAATTTCCTGAAACATGCATTCCTGCTCTTGGCTGCACAGACTGACAACAAAATGAAGTACAGAGGCCTTGGATATAATGTAGTACTCCCATAGTCCTGCAGTGGTCTCTGCTGGCTCCAGGTAAGTGCCAAAATCTGCCATGATATCAGCTATAGCACAATTAATTTATTCCATATTGCTCCCTTTAATGATCTTTCAGCAGTACCAAACTGATTTAATTTCTACAGCTACTGTTCTTCCCTATCTCATCTTCATTCTTTCTCCCAGCTTGAATTAAATAAGACAGATGAGAGACTTATTTTTGATAGTTCATTGTTCTAAAGGAGATAGCTCTGTAGCATTGTGTAATATAAAAATCTTCATTACACAGATATATTTGAGTGCATTCTTCTCCAAAGAAAGCCATATAGTTGAATTAACTCTTAGTAGACTCTACACATAAAGTATCACTTTGATTGCGGTACAGCTCAGTAAGCACGGCTGGATTGCAACAGGGAGGGAAAGGTTGCCAGCTCTTTCAAAAGGGTAGCAGACTAGAAGTTTGCTTCCCGTAGTCATCCTGACATACTGTAATAAAACTCAGCAATCACAGCTCTGATTTATATTTGAGTGACCACACAGTTCTACAAAGACATTTCAATACCCAATCACTTGACCACACACTGAATTCACATTGTGAAAGTTTGTGTATTGTGTCTTATGGAGATTTTGACTCAAAGGTGCCAGAAGCTCACTTCTAGACCATTAAAGCTGCTGGATTTTTTCTGATGCCATCTTCAAAGAAAAATAAAGTGCTTTTGGAAGGCTGTAGGGAGTAATTGCTTTTTGACATATTGGATGCATTGAGACAGCTAGGAGATGTATTTCTCTGGAGATAATTTTATGATTTAGTTGTGTGTATACATCCAAACTCTAATTAATATTCTAAATCTGTACAATCAATAAGGAAAGTGTGTGCATTCTGTTCATTATGCCAAATCACTAATAGCTTTGGACTAACTTGCACCCATCAGCGCAGAGATATACAAAAGGATGGGAAAATTCTGGGAAGCAAGAGGCAGGAACAGGCATAACAAAAAGTAATGATTTGCCCCAGCTGCATGGATTGCTGTGAGGAGTGGCACTGATAGCAAAATGGCTTATCCTTTCTCATACTGAGCAAAGGAGATGGAAGCGCATGCTGCACTCTCCCTGCTGAAACATCGCGTCCCAATTCCCCATTTTGGTTTACAGGAAGCATTGTACCTGTGTTCTGCCCCCTGTGCTCCTGGTGGGATAGTATGGTCATATTTTCCTCCTTAAAACACACTTCAAAAATCCCATATCATCCTTTAATTTGTTTTAATTGCAGTAAAAACTTCCTGAGCACTTGTTTCTTTTATTAAAATTATTTGTATTACCATAGTGCCCAGAAGCTCATTCAAGGTGCTACATGGGTAAATAATATAAGATTACAATGATAGGTCTTGTTTCACATAGCTTTCAATTGAAATGCAACTGAAGAGTCAGCTGATGTGGATAGACCAGCGTGGGATGAAAAAAACTGCTGATTGAGAAAAATGATGAAATATCTTCATGCACAGCTTTCCACATGTGAAGAGAGACATGTAAAATCCCAACAGTGTTTGTTCCAAAATGTAATTAAACTGCCAGATGGAGGGCTGACAATGCTGTTATTTCAAGTCAGAGTTTATAGAGTGAGTGTACAGCAAGAAGGACTTTGACAGTGAAGACTATCAGCTTGTATTTGACATGAAGAAGGGACAAGTAATAGCAGGGTTCAAAGGGAGAGATGAATTTATTAATCATCTTTGGAGCAATATTGCTCCACATACTGCTAGGAGAATATGGACTGTATGACAAGGTGGGTTTCTCTGTAGACTAGACAGATCCTAAAGATAAAAGAATGTGTAAGGTTTATAGTCTGAAAGCTTGAATTGTCACTGAAGCTTGAGTCAAAGACTATTGACCTGAAAGACAAGCAGAAGAACAACCTTGTGAAACAGATCTGAAAATTTAGGCAGCAAAACTGAAAGAGGGAGAAATGAACTCATCTGATCTCAGAATTTCTGTCACAAATATTTCCTAATATAGGAGTAGGATTGGAGGAAATAATGTCAAAAGTGAGCCACACTTAAAAATAACAAAAAAAATACTGTAATAGGAAAGATAACAGAAAGAGTCAAGGAGGGGACTTAAAGCACAAAGGGTGCTCCGGTAAAAGAGAGGAGTAGAGGAGGGAAGAGGAGAGAAATTACAGGCTGAAATGATTTATTGACTGATTTCAATAAGGATGGTACTCAAAGAAGGTTTTATTTTCTACCCAAAGGATGATCTTAAATTTTTTAAAATTCAAACCGGCTTTAAGCACAAAATGCATAAGTATCTTTATTAGGAGCTAAGTTTCTCAAATAGATTTCAGTTGTATTCTCCACTCCTTTTACTACTTCTGATCTCTCCCTGCTGTTTGAAAATTTAGTTTTAGCAAAATGAGTGAGGATGGTACTTATTCAGGTCAGGCAATTCAGTGATCCCACCTAGGCTTGGATCATATTTGAACTTCAAACATTTGCATTCCCAGAATAAGAATTTCTGTAGATGACAGCGCACAGTTAGGCAAAGTCCAGCAAAGTTTGGGACTAAAGAGAACACTATCTAAATAGCTTATCTGCCCAGAGAATGTGGCTGGCCCAGAAGGAAGGAAAGTAGATGGATGGGACACATGCTTAAGACTAGACCCCATCCAACGTTGTATTGTATTTGCAATTCTGTCCATGTGATTGTGATCCTCAGTTTTTCACCAGTGCAACTATCTTACATGTGATCTCAGATTGTTTTGCATGACTCATCATTATAAAAGTTTGTGAAACAGGATTTTGAAAATTACTGATTCATGTATTTTGAAAATTTTAATTATTTAAGCAGAGGAAGAAAAGGATCATTGTCATTGAACTGCACAAGCTGAGAAAGTAGTGCAATGTTATTAAATTTTATAGCTTATAATATAAGTAAATTGCTTGTTCAGAGTGGGAAGATTTTTCCTTTCTATTATTCTGAATATTAAGTACGGGCTGCTGCCCAATAAAAAATAATAAGCAAGATGGGACAGTGAATTTATCTGATATGTCAAATTCAGGTTTGCTTTGAAGAAGGGAGCTTTAATCTGTGTCTCACAACTCCCATAAATACAAGGAGCCATATATTTAAGCACTGAGCTGTTATTTTTCTCTCCTTGAGTATACAGCATGGCATCCTTCTGACATTTTGTCCAAATACTTAAATCAAAGTGGTTATCATTATGTATCTGCTGCTCCTTGCAGCACAGGGGGAGGTGGTTTTTTTCTTATGTGGTAAAGCTGTGAAATAATCTTTTTTTAGTTTAAGTGTATTTAGCCATATGGTACAAAAAATGACTTTTCAAAATGCCTCTAACCAAGTGAACATAAAACAAATGCCCAGTAAACAAACAGATCAGGTGTACACATACCTGTGCACATACATGAGGAGTAGCTGAGGGAGTTGGGGTTCTTTAGCCTGGAGAAGATTCAGGAGAGACCTTATCTCTCTCCACAGCTACTCAAAAGGGGGTTGTAGCCAGGTGGGGATCTGCCTTTCCTCCCAGACTACTAGGAACAGGACAAGAGGAAAAGGCAACAAGCTGTACCATGGGCAGTTCAGGTTGGACATCAGGAAGAATTTCTTCGCTGAATCGGGGGTTACACATTGGATCAGGCTGTCCACAGAGGTGGTGGAATCACCATCCCTGGAAGTGTTACAGAAATGACTGGATGTGGCACTTAGTGCTATGGTTTAATTACAAAGCAGTGTTTGGTCAACGGTTGGACTCGATGATCTTGGAGGTTTTTACCCACCTTGATGATTCTATGATTTTTTGTGTATATCTATCTATCTATCTATCTCTCTATCTATCTATCTATCTATCTATCTCTGTAAATAGATCAGCTAAAACCATGGTTGGCATTTTTTTTGTCTGAAGACAATCTACATGAAAGAGATTTTTGTCATACTCCTGGGAAAAATGAACTAGCTATGTTTCAATGCATTCTTAAACCTATCTCAGTTCATTTTTTAAACTGATTTTGTGATTTTCCCTTTGCCAATTCATTTTTATTGTCTCTTACAGTTATCCACATTTTCTTTCTTGATACGACTTCAGTTCATACTCATACTATCTATGATCTTCATTGCTTCATATCCTTTAGATTACAGCTATGAAGAAAAGTACCAAGTGGTTTTTTGTTTTTTTTTTTTTTTTTTTTTTTTTTTAAATTTCTTCATCTCCTCCAATTTTTTTAAAATCAGTGTTGGAGGTATAAAAAAAAACATAGCAACATAGCAGTTATTTCCTAAGTAGCATAATATATATTGTGTACTCTTCTAATTACATTATATCCAAACCAAAGACTGAAATATTCTTCAGTTTTCTAAAAATATAGAAAATTAATAAGAAGAAACAAGATAATTATTTCCCCCTAATTTATTCGACCTGCATCTTTTAACTATTTTATCCTTACTTTCTTTTGTAGTCTTTCTGCTCCATGGATAGCTATTTTGAACAGAAACAGTCTCATAGTCCCATGGAAACACTGCAGAATCTTGGAATTACCTCTCTTCCGACCTCCATCTCCAGTGCAATGGCAAATCTCGTTATTTTTAGCAAAAAATAATAACTTGTGCCAGATTTATGATGTCATAATTCATTTCTTTCCACAATGAATTAAAGAGCAAGTTAAGGCTGCTCGTAGATAAGTGATCTGGGGTTTGACAACTCTGGATTCCTATGCTGGAAGTTAATCAATCTTGTTGCCTTCTCAGAACAAGAAATGGAAGAAATCTTGCTACTCTGGTACCTGCTCACTGTGTCTTTGGTTGTCTGAAGTACAAAATTTGGACTGATTTATGTCTGGGCATGAGTAGTTTATCTTTTTCCACTGAAAAATTAAATTTCTTGTAAATTTTTAATTCAGCCCCTTGAATTACACTGGCAAAATTATCTTCTTTTGCAATTCCAAAATTTGTAATGCCAAAATAACTGACCTATTTTACTGAAGCAGAAAAATACATATATCTCCTTTTATTCTGAGCTCATGGCAAATCACAAGCCTGTTTGTGAAACCAAACCTATGTGTATGCCTGTATTTGTTCCTGCATAAAATTCAGTTTTAATTCTCAATTACAGCTTTCACTACTTGTTAAAGCAATAATTATTCAATTTATCTATCTGTTTATATTTCAAGGCAGAAGGCTCTTATGGGGGAATGTAGATAATTATTGACAGAGGAAAGGGAAGAATTTCCAAACAAAGAAAAACAATGCCCCAGGCTTTATCCTGTCAAAATCTGTTACGCTACAAAGATCTTCAGAAATGTGTGATATTCCTGTTGACAGTACTGAGTGTTTATACGTGGGCTGATTGCTCTCCAGTGTCCTCTGCAGACAATAGTGACAACAATGAAGGAACTGACTTTTCTCGGCATTTGTTTAAGTCTTAGTCAATGTTAAATTCCATCCTTTGAGTTCAATGAATCAAAACTCAGTGCTGATAATTATTGTGTTTGCAATCCCAGAGACTTTACAGCCCTTGAGACAGAGCAGTAGCATTCAACTAAAGAGGAATGAGACACAGAGAGCTGCCTTGCTAATTGACCCAAATATCATGCAGCTAATGAAGTGTTTTTAAGGATTCTGTAAGCTCATGAGATGTCTGTGTGATATCGAATGCTCTTAAGAAAGGGAGAATCTTTATCAATGCCAATGAAGGCAAATAGTCTAGGCAAAAAGACTGGCACATATTCCTATCATGGATATGAACATACCCTTGATTCTCATTTTCTCTGTGTCTTCATAACATTTTATACAACCTCTTCTTTGTAAACCTCTTTAATGCAGTGGAGAATGTGTGTAGCAAAACCCCTTCCCACAGCAGGATCGAATGAAATGCTTGTGAACTCTCTCCCAGTTCCTTGTACCCCAGCACCACATACAAAGGTACAAAGTATCAGTAACTGAAGAGGATTCTCCTGCTTTGCTGATCTGCAATAGCTCAGTGTCTTGGGGCGATCATTTGTGTTCAAAGAAGCGGAGGAGGTGAGATTGCAGACTTGCAAAAGGAAATACAGATAGATCTGCTTTTAAAGAACAGCAAAGTGCAATTCACCAAGAGGAAGTTTAAACACAAGACAAAGATTGAAAAAGTTGGTGTCTTCTGTGCTTTTTTCTGCACAATGTTTTTAAAAATGTCCAATGATACAAAACCGACTGGACAACCCCTGGTGATAACCGTTGACTAATATTATTTCTGTCCCCTTTTTGTCAGGCACACTGTACAAGCCCATTTGCTCATATTGAGAATATAACCATCAGTTAAAGAGAAAATGGAAATGGTTGTAAAGAGGATTACTTTTTAGCTTCTGGTTAAGGATGTATGATCCAGTAGCAGGAAGTAGTTTCAGTTATTGAAATGTACACTCTCTCCACTTAAAAGAAAATCTTCCCTTTCATAACTGGACACAACAGTTAGCATGTGTAAATACTGCATACAACAAAGCAGACAAGAAAGCAGTTTTGGTATAAACAAGAGAAACCATCACACTGGTAGAATATTCCTAAGCCTGTAATATCTGCCTAGTTTGTCTCCTATGAATATAAATTGCAAAAATCTTAGTGCTCTTTCTCGGGGATAAAGTTTTTCCGTCACTAAACAGTATTGAAAATCCCATCTTTGGTGCCTTGAAATCTCATTATATTAGCAAAGGGCAGAAGTACTTGGCCACAGTATAAAGCAAAGCTAAAATGGAGCTGTAAGAAAAGATGTAATTGCAAAAATGTTCGAAACACTGTTTAGAAGAAAACATGGAACTACTCCATGAGTTGAGGGTGCAAGTTTCTGGTTTCTAAGTGTATCAAAGGATTATGCCTAAAAAATGAATTACAATTAAAGAGACAAAAGAAAAAAAAACCCCGAAACTGAAATCCACCAAAGTACAACTGTAAGTAATTAAAAGTTTGGTCTATAGATTGATTTTTAAAACAATGTTAATTTCAACTTTGTATCTCTGTGCTTGTGACAAGCATTCATCTGGAATAATTAAACACTTTGAAATGCAATTAAAATCAATGTCTTTCTTTGACAGAAACCCAAAACACACATTGCTTTTTGTTTCTCTTAAAAACACAGTACTTTCTGAGAAGCCTCAAAACAGCACTTGCAGGCAATGAATTATGTTTGAAATGTTTTGATAGCAACAGCTTCCCTCCTACAAGGGAAGATATTTGATCATTGGTGCAATTTTTGTCTTTTTCCATATTTCATTTTATTTGGTTTTTTTCTATTTTGCAGCATATTTACAGTTACTTTTAGTATATTGCAATCAAATTCACAATCTGCCCAGCTGACTGCTCAGTGAAAATTGTTATTCAATGTAAATAATGGTGTCTCACTTATTCCAACAGAATAAGGTTCTCCTGTGTAGATGTTTTTTTAATTGAATGTGGTCTAAATTGTCCAGGCAGAACAGCCACTTTTGGGTACTACCTGTTGGCACAGAAAGCAGTCATTATTTGAACTTGCAATAAAATGCCGTTTTTAAATTTTGCAGCCACATGTGCATTCATGGATTAATAATTTTGTATCCATCCCACATGGGTAGAAAATTCAATGAAAAATGCAAGACTGCATAGATTAAAACCAAATAGTGCTTGGTAAAGTGAGAATCATGTCTCGCCTCCACCCCATACCATGTGGCAACCTCTAGTCCACATGGCAGAGACTAATCTAGGTGGGCACAAATTGTTCAGCTGCACTGCAGAACACTTACATTGCTTTACTTTGGCATTTCAGTCAGGCAAACTGTCACCTCATCAAAGTCTCTTACAAAATGTCAGCACAACAGTCTGCTTGAATGTTAGTCTTCCAGTCATTTGGGGATCAAATGTGTCCTCCTTTATCCCACTTTGTGTATTGTTCCTTCACACTTCATTTTCCTATCCTGTTAGCACTTGTGAGGGACTCTTGACATGTTTGGTTTGCCATGTGGTCTGAAAAGTAATTTTTTCCCATTTCCTGGGGCATGCTGAGACTTTCCTGCAAATTTTTGCCTTTAATCCTAGAAGTACATTTGTTGAAAGAGCAGCTAAGTTCTGGAGGTCCCTTAGCCCTTGGCTTTGGAGGTCAATACTGCATGTATCAAAGGGAGGAGGAAAAAAATCCTTGTGGACAAATACACTCATTTTCTGCAGGAGGAGTTTCTTCCTATCGTATCCAATGTGTACACTGAAAGAGGAAATCTACATCCCTGCTTTGTTTGTTTTATTTTTTATTTTCTGAAAGCTGTCTATTGTCATCTGTGTAACCAGTCAATGGTTATTTTTATACTGTATCTAGGCTTTGAGTAATTTTAGTCTCTTGTCATCCTTTCATGTTTGATATCTTATTCTGTTCTTTCAGTGATCTCATTATAGAGCTTAAAAATTTGTGCACCTGTGTATTTTAAATGTTTTACTTCACTGGTTCTCACAGAAGAATGGAATATCTAAGATAGCATTAAATTGGTATTTGCAATAGGTTCAGGTTGTTTTATTTATTGAAATTCAATAGAAAGTAATATCTATTAGAAGAATCCAAACATAACTGTCATAACAAACAATCAATATACCAGTAGGAATTTTGCCCTGGCAAGACATTTACTGTTTACCCAGGCATAATTTAGTCTGAAAAACAGATCTTTGTCTAATGAAACAGCAGAATTTTATTGTCTCCTAAAAAGTGGGTACAATTTCTTTCCTTCTCTTTCTCCCAGTATTATCTGGTTTTGTTTAGGGAGAAATTTGTTAAGGTTTATTGCAGAGCTGTTTTTTAGACATGGTATGTTTTAGCTTTTCTTTCTAAGCAGGAGCTATTGCAATCACTAAGAATTAAAAACTTAAGAGGACTTTTAACCATTTACACCCACAAAAAGATTTTAGTTAAACAAACTGAACGAGCTGAACAATTGAAAATAAAGAAATATTTTTTTTCTTATATTTAGAGGACATCAGATACTTTCTGAGATAAAGCCAGGAAAAAGGAGCCAAGACCCAGACTGGGTGATTTTTGCCTGAGAAAAAGATGTCCTGATAAGTAGCATCTAAGTAGTGGGAAGAATATCTCTTAGTGATTGCAGATAGTTCAGAGACATTTCTTCAGAGAACAAGTCAAAGAGAATCTTCTTTCAGAAAAGGACAGATAGATTTTGCTGGATCGGAAACTGGATTATGCAACAAAAGAAGCAAAGCAGAAACTGAAGCTAATATCACTACATAAAAGGAACAGGCAAATGCAGCAGCTCAGAAAGAACATACTGAAAAGGCAGAAAACAGAAGGAAAAAAAGCAAACCTTCTCCCTTTGCCTTCAAGGAAAGAAACTGAAAATTGAGTTGAAATGATAGAATCACAAACACAGCAAGTAAGGTAAAGAGGGGAAAAAAAAAGAAAAAAAGAAAAAAAAAGATAGGAAGCAAGAGGACTACCAAAGAAAAGGCAATATAGCAGAGACATCATAAGCTGACAGCCACATCTTTGGGCAATGATAGCTGGAATCAATTTTACATCTGAATATCTCCCTCTGTGTGATGTTTCATTGTTTTTGTTCAGGATGCCAAGAAATGATACAGCATGAGAAACTTGTCTTTGTTCAGTTCTTAACAGCTCTCTCCTTACTCAGATTGCTTCTGGGAATTGACAGCCATTTCTGAGAGCAAATCAGCCTTTCTGCTTCTGTTTACAGCAGGGGTAATGCACTTGTGTTCTGGGCTATTACACAAGCTCATGAACTTGTGGTGGGTGGCTGCTGTTTTGTACATGAATGTTTCACACCAGCTTCCTAGGTAATACCTTAATTTTACAGATTTTCAAAAAAGGAAATCAATGATTTCTAACGGAAAGTCTTTTCTGCCAATCTAATCAACTAAATTAAGGCACCCATTTAATTTGAAATTGGTTTTAGAGAGTATTACTTTTTTTGCCACCATGCCTATTTAAGTTTGCCATGGGCTAGAATCTTAATGCTTGTGTTCTCAGCAAAATCTATGCAAAACTGTTAGAGTACTCTTAGAGTCTTTAATGCTTTCCTACTTAAATATCAGGTTTAGTAGGGTGGGGGACTGGGGACTGGAAGGAGAGGAAGATCTGCACTCATACCTACAGGCTTATACATAACCCTACTCATATCTCCCCCACAGAAATGTATTTGTCCTTTGCCTCACTGCTCTATAAAACTTCAGGCTTTCTTGTAATAAAGATATCTTCTTGCTACTGTCATGAAAAATTCAAAATGTATTTAGATCAGTAATTCACATCACCAATACCCCTGTTATCCATGTCATATCACAGCTTGCCATGTATCAACTCAGATTGCATAATTCTTCACTGCTGCCCCACTGCTGCCTTTTCGAAGGCAAAAGGCTTTTCCAAGAGGCAGCAGGACTGAGAGGGAGCTTGTAAAGACTGAGGTCCTCTCAAAAGCTGTGTGTTGCTCAGAACTCTGCTTGGTTATTGTAGGGTGTGGAAAGAATGTAAATTCAAGTCAGCTAGAAAGTTATGTGTTTTAATTGTTTATTTCATGTATTTGATGTTCTTTTTTGGTACAGAAGGGTTCTTGAAGAGTGTCTGGGATTAACTGTTAACATGCATCTCTTTTAAACTTCTGGGAAGTTATACCTAAGATGCTAAATTGCCTTCCTGCTCTTATGCAGTCTTCACTAATCTTCTCTCTTATGCTGAGGTTACACTGTTTAATTAGCAATTATTTTTGTTTCCTTGACTGAACTGTTGCTACACCCTTAACAGCTTTTGGCTCGTTACATAAATTGCAGCATTTTCTTTTCATAGCAGGAATTCTGAGTTTTCAGCTGAATTAAGTGTGTGCATGAGCAAAGGTGTGGACTCAGAAAATAGAGCATTAAACTGTTCTCATGCTGCTAATGAGGTACTGGGGTAAAAGAGGCTGCATCTGGCTGAGAAAGATCTCACTCCAGGGCAGTGTACAACAGGTAGTTAAGCTTGCAGTCATGGATGCAGACCTACAGTGCCTCTCCCTCCCTCTCTTCCTCATGCTTACCAGCGCCCTCTCCATCTAGCTAAACTCTCCATCTTGGAGCTGAAGGGGTCTTCAAATTTGGCATCAAGAACTTGCCAGCTCATGGAGTCCCCCTCTTGACACTTAAATCATCCACAACTCCTTCCCAGGGACTGTCTGGGAAGGCAGCTTTCTGAGAAGTCATGGTCTGCAGGTTAAAATGCGACGGTATAGCTTTGGAGGTAGGATATGTGGATAGCTTGGCACTTTATGGCACTTTTTTGGCACTTTGTGGATAGTGCACTTTATCCTGCAGATCCAGACCTAGAAAAATGATATGAACTTTCCTTCTGAGTCCCAGAGAGCCCCAGCTCCTGTGTGAAAGCCTCCATCAGTGATCGCTCTGTGGGCCTTAATACCTCTGAGATTTGTACAAGTAGGGGAAGCAGGAAGAGTTGATGTAGCCCAAGGGAAGTAGGCAGCATGCTCTGAGGGGCTGACTTGGCCCTGACAACAGCCAGGAGCAGAGCTGCTGATGCTGTCTTTGAGTCACATCTTGGAGCTGATGTCGGACGGAGGTGAATGAAGCTGTTTGTGTGTTAGCTTGAGCTTCCATGAGGGGTGAGGAAAATGAGTAAGGAGGTTAATATTTCCCCAGCTCCACTCATCCATGGGTAAATTTCTCACCTTTGTGCCTAGTCTCTGCTCTACACTCACCCTCACTTTTGCTGCTGAACTGGCTTTTACCCAGATCTCAACAATTCCAATTAAAAAAAAATTAAGACACTTTACAATAGTCTACCAAGCATTACTACTGGAAACAAAGGGAAGCAGAAAAACAAATTGGTTTGACAACAGAGACTTACATTAATAAATATTGATTTAAAAAAGGGTAAAAAGCACACCTGACATATAACAGGCTGAGTATTACAAGAACCCACTGGAAGCGGCTCACTTAAAAATGGTTAGTCACTGTCAGAATGCTATACAAGAAGGAATGAGTTGACAATTAGCAAAAACAGAGATAGAGCTGTGCTTATCTGGCCTTTCCTGTTCATTCTAATTTGAACTCTGGCAAGTATGTGTAGTGTAGCTGGTGATGGTTTCCCATGTGGAGTCAATGGAGCATCTCTTTGATACAGCCTCAAGGGTAATGTTGACAATATATTGGTAACACAGTGCTCTTGCTGTCCACCAAGAATTAAAAGCAGCTGATCTGGGCAATGTAGAAGCATAAACATAAGAAAGAGGTAAATTTAAAGGCTTTGACAGACAGGTCACGTTGAGCAGACTTTAAACTCTCAGTGGAGAGAAATAAACATTTTAAGACATGTTTATTCTCTTAATATTGATGTGCAAAACAGACTGTACAAGTTGTATTGTAGATAGGGCTGTTTTGTTATGTTAATTATAGGAGCACCCTAAGGTAAAGATAGCTATTTGCATTGCAGATATTAAATTAGGTGAATATGATCCTACAGCTATCATCTTCAAAGAAAAGAAATTATGGCCATTGGAGGATGCCACCTGGTTAGCCAGGGTAAAGGCTTTTGGAGATCAGCTTGATTTGTCATCTTTTTATAGCAGAGTACTCAAGAAGAAAACATGAAGAAAGCAGAAGGAAGAAGCCTTAGTCTGTGAGGAGTAGTTGAGGACCTTGGGGCTGTCTAATTTGGAGTAAAAGAGGCTAAGGAGAGACATCATTCCTCCCTACAGCTTTGCGAGGAGGTGAAGGGGAGGAATGTGCTGATCTCCTGGGGAACTGGATATTCCTGTCTCATCCCCTGGAACTTTTGCCCGATGGACAAGTGTGAGGTGAGAAGGAAAAGGACCCAGCTGACATTGTCAAAGCTATGATTTTCATGAAGTATGTACTCTCTCAGCCAGGAGAGTAGAGTTTGATGCCAAGGGTAGCGTATATGCCAGGGAAATACTCAGCTGACTGTCTCCCTGTCTTTGTCTCCACCCTCCCAGGTTGGCTTTGCTCCTGGCAATGCCCTTGCCTGGTTTCCCAGCAGCTAAAGGAAGGCTGCTTGTGCAGCAAAGGTGCTGTGTAGGGTGAGAGGCTGAACTTAATAAGGCACTGACTTTAGGATATGCTTGATTCAGGGTATTTGTGGGAGAGACAGCTCAGCTGAAATGCTGCCATGACGAAAACACATGGGGTAATGAGCTGCTGAGCTTGAGCTCACTTCTGTCCAGCCCAGAGAACAGCTATAAGCAGGATGAGGCTGTTTGTGGAGCCTCGTGATCTTAAAGCTTATAAGCTTATAAGCTTAACTTATTTTCAAAACTCATAACAAGAGGAATAATGTCAAAGACTGAGTCAAAGTCTGATTTTAATTTTGTTTTTTAAAAATATTCTGCTCCATTTCCATAGTTGTATCAGTCCATTTAAAATAGTTCGTGTTTTTGCTTTAACAGCAAATCAAACTAGTCACTGACTGAAATAATAGTCTTCTAAAAGTTGACCGCAGAAACTTCAAGAATGAGCATAGAAAGAAACCAGTTATTAAATTTATTTCATCTGAGCATGTTTACATCTCTGAGAATGGCTTCCCTGGCAAAATGAGTCCATTTTCTTTATAAAAGTGTTCAAAATAGAGTTCAAATAAAAATTAAATATTCTGAAAAGCATTTTGAAAAAAAAGAAGGAAAATAAACATACTGAAAATGGTCCAGAAGCCCAAAGGCTCTTCCTCTGAGCTAGGAAATGAGCAGCTGCCTGTGGAAGAGGCAACTGAATTGGAATAGGAGGTAAATCACCTACAATTCAATGACACTTCTTGCCCAGTCTCACACTATAAATATCCATGAGTGCTGGGCTGCATGCCCCTGAGCAGTCACTGCTCTACTCCTGTCAAAATGTTATGAGTCATTCTGAATTGTGTTGTAGAAAAAGTTATTTATACAAATCTGATCTCTTAGGTTGACGAATCTAGTACTTTTCACACACATAGAGTGATTTCCTTTCTCATTCAGTCTAAACTTCGTTTTACTCCACTTTGCCTGAATTCATTGAAGGAGTGGGGTTGAGGTCAGTGTAAAACATATTCCTGGGAGAAAATGTTTTATGAAAATGCTACAGAGGTCTAGTACTGCCCATCATGGCTTACTCCAGGCCTACTTGTCTAGTTTATATCCATGACACAGATGAAATCATCTCAGAAATTCCATCCACATTGGATTGAGTTAGATGCAGTGCTGCGTTTCAGTCTCATGGCTGATGCTCAGAGCTACACTACAGTAACCCTGGGTACCTGTGAGAAAAACAGCCTTTGTGCTGTTAGAATCTTTTCCTCTATGTTCCTGTGCTCTTCTACTGCAATTTCTTAGTACAGCAGGGAACATGGGAGGCTTTTCAGTCCTCTAGAGCCTGGAGTGTTTCACTCAATGAGCAAATATACCAGTCACAAATATGTAAGATATTAAAATTTCTATTCTTTTACTACTTGTAACATAAAAGAACCATGTTAAATGCAGTGATATTTACACTTTCCTTCAATTGCTTGTAAGATTGCCTAAGCAGTAAAAATGGAGTTGTAAACACATTTATTCATACATTAACAGTTATACCCTTGAGAATATTTCAAGCAAAACTGCATTCAAATAGGCTGTTTATTTGTTTTAAGGACTTTTTAAAAAATCAACAATTAAATAGTCCATCTGTTCCCCAAACACTTCTAGTTAAACATTTGACTATACCATTTTGAGATGGCAATTTTGCTAAATTAAACATTCTGTGTTGCTTGTATATAAATCCTTGACTGCTACAGGGAAGCAGCAGAGTAGACAAAAGCTTGAATTTGCCAAATTAAAATATGGTGTATATCAGTGGAATTACACCCACTTATAGTACATTAGGTTACTCTTTTTCTCCTTCTTCTCAGAAAACTAGAAGTTAAAAATATTCCTTTCTGAAAGCTGGGTTAATCTTACAATTAGAGAACACAACAAATAGCTGTAAAACCACTGGGAAAGTACTTTCAGCATGTGTTTGTAGAAATAGCTTCTCAAAGTGTGTTTATATGGCCTAGATTTCTTTTTCCTGCATTTTAATGTTGGGCTAGAAACTGCTCATATTCTTGTTAAAATGAGCCTCCACTCTAAAACCAATGCAAAGACTTGTTAATGTTAAAAATGCGTACAGACAAAAAATGGGTGATTAAGGATAATTTATATTTTTCATTAAATGAATGTACATTATTCTCAGAACAAAGTGCTTTATAATGAATGGAAATTCATGATTGCTATTAATTACACATTTTTAAATGCTTTCATTTTAACATGTCATCAATTTCCCAGAGCAAAAATGTGTTCCAACTTTGAATATTCTAAACTTTACTTTGCACTTAAATTGTATTAAGATTTTCCTTCAGACAATGTGTTTTTTTTGTGTAGCATTTCTTCCATTTAACAGTAACTGTCCCTTCACTCTTTATCTTGCTTCCTCAAACTATTACTTTTAAAATAGTTTTATTCTTTTTTCCTAGAGTAGAAATATCTTGAGGATACAGAATCAAATTTTAAACTGTTATTTTTTTACCGCTATTATTATTGGGTGTTAATTTGTGCAATCAGGAATTGGAGATGAATTCAATATGCTCCTATTTTTTCTTTGCATGCAAGTTAGTTAATCAATGAATGAAATTTTCCTTCAGGATTTTTTTTCCTTTTACATGGGCTGGCAACATTTCAAGAAATAATTCCTTGAATTGATTGTTTTTTCATTCATCAGAATATATCTCCAAAAATCAATCTGTATATGCAAAACTGACATAGAGGCTGAACAACTTTGTAATCACAGATGGCAGGACAGATGCTTCACATGAATTACAGTTATAAAGAAACATCAGCACTCAGAGCAATGAGTCTTCAATGTCTTCAATGTGTCCTGAAGATGCCAAATAGAATTGCAGGAGATGAGGCAAATTCTGCTTTACTATTATTTCAGAGGTGTTCCACAACTGTGACTAGGAATACTGTTTGACCCGATCTGTCTTTGAATTCCAGTAGAGAAATTTAAAAAAACCCAGGAGCTTCCTCAAAAAAAAAGCAAACCAACCAGGAATATTTACATAGGAAAGAAACTTGATGGTCAAATAATGTAATAAGAAAAAGTAAAAAGGCTCAAAATTTTAAACAGGCATGGCATCAATGTGTTTGTCTCATACCTTGCTTTTGCCTCTGTGGAAATCTTAAAATATATATTGCCAAAATTCCCTTATTTAATTTTACTGATTTCTTACATTTTTACCATTCATTTTTTAAACACAATCTTTTTTCTGGCATGTTATCTGTGATTGTCATTTAATGCATTTTCTTTTTTTACCTGATTAGGACCTCAGTTTGTTTAACTCTTTCTAGGCTGGAATTCTCTTTGAAAACAAATAGATGAATATTCCTTCCTTCCTTCCTTCCTTCCTTCCTTCCTTCCTTCCTTCCTTCCTTCCTTCCTTCCTTCCTTCCTTCCTTCCTTCCTTCCTTCCTTCCTTCCTTCCTTCCTTCCTTCCTTCCTTCCTTCCTTCCTTCCTTCCTTCCTTCCCGCTCCCTCTACTCTAATCTTGTCAAATGTTTGAACTTCATTCAAAATCAACACTTTTTACTTCCCTCCCCATTTAACAATGATACTGTTAATTCTGGATACCTTGCTTTTTTAGCTTTTGATGGTCAGACATCAGAGTAGGACCACTGGGAAGCGGATGGAGGTTGGTGCTCGAAGGGTAACTGTGTGAAGACCAAGTGGAAACAAACCTACTTAGCGCAAAGGATAGGAGAGCCTAGTCGAGGGACTGGGGCTGGCATGGGACTGGCAAGGGCTTGTATAAAAGAAGATAAAAAGGGAAACAAAAGGAGAAAAACCAAAGGAGCAGCCAGTGACTTCTGAACAGGAGAATAGAAAGATCTGAAAGCTGAGAGGCTCTGACAGAGGAAAAATTTGAAGTGATGTGCAGTGAGGTAGTCTGAAGTGTAGGCAAGATAATTTAGATTTATCTGGAAGTCTAGGAAGGAAAACATGCAATTTTAGCAAGGATATAAAGAAAGGAAAGGTGATTTAATGGCAGGTTGCAGGCTAGGAAAGGACAGAAATGAGGCCTTGGGAAATCAGAAGACATTGCAAATTAAATTAAGTCTATGGAACACAGAAGCTGTAGGAGGAAATATGTCTCATACACTGTGATGACTTCACCTGTTGTAACAGCACTGGATTTAAGGATGAGTCACCAGGGATGAATATTACCTTATTCAAAGAGGATAAAATTTTTATACTGATCTCAGATGGACAAACAAAATGATCCTTGTGGATCCCTTCTAGCTCAGAATATTCTGTGATTCTGTGAAAACAAGTTTAAAAAATCAGCTGCAAGCACTTCATACATATTAAATTTAAGGATATGTTGCTATTGTGTCTTTGGAGAATTGAGCAAAGGAAAACAGGAGGTAAATATGATTTGGGGGGCTTTCTTTTCTCATTTTTGTCTGTGTGGAATATGATTGTTTTAGAATACTGCTCTACTCTTTTTACTTTTTTTTTGGCTTCTTGTGTAGCAATAGCAAAATTAATTGTACTGTTTGCCAAATAGAAAAAGCCAACTAGCTTTGAAAATTCATTCTTCTTCTTCTTTTACTTTACTACAATGAAGATAACAAAGTTGAACCCAAACAAAAATCTAATTTTTGTTTTGTGAGCTCAAGCTCACAGCAAAATACCTAACAACAGGAAAACTCCACAGGTAAAAATGAGGATACAATCTGATTCTTGCATAACCTACATTTATTGACCCATGATACTTTATTGTTAAATATGTTTTAATTACTATTGTCTAAGTGCTTTATGAAACAGATGGAAAGTGCAAGGTTCCTGCCCTGGGAACCTGTGGCTCCGATTCAGATGTGAAGCAGAGAGTAAAGAAAAAAGAAAGGGGATGTGAGGAGCTAACCAACAGAGTAGGCAGATTGTTTGGTTGCCATGCTTTAGTTGACAAGGTGGTGTTAGGTCATAGGTTGGACTCGATGATCTCAAAGGTCTTTTCCAACCTAGTTAATTCTGTGATTTTGTCATTCTGTGATTGTACCTCTAAGGTCAGCTAGCTTAAGTTACATGCAAGAAGAAAGAGTTCACATCTGTCCTAGACACAGAACAGAACCAAACAGGGTTAAACTGTCCATTATATTTTCTTCCTTTCTATTGCTTTTGAAATGTACTGGGAGTATAAAAAACTTCCATAAAGTGCTAACATGACTAGTATGTGTTAAAACTAATGTGCTAATGTTTTACTGTCCAGCCCTATTCAATAATGAATTGGGCAAAGTTACATATCAGTTACATCATTAATGATCTCATGACATGGAGTAGGCACTATCCGTAGCCCACCCAGCAATTTGCCTTCCTTTTTGCCATGGAGCCTCTAGACCCTTGGCTTTTGCACCATGTTTGGAAGCTATTCATGCTATTTTCAAACAATGCAGGACACAAATTTCCAAGTACTAAAATGCTGCCTGCACCATGATGCCAACAGACCTCTTTTATAATGACAGGTTTGCTCTCCTGGAGTGTGGATGAGGTGTTCTCTCTGGAGGACAGATTACAGGCTGTGCTAAGTTCTAAATGTAGGTCCCAACATTAAGAGAGTTGCAATTATGCCAGCTCTGATTTTGAGCTAAGAAAGAGGGGAACAGTGTCAAAACTAGAATGTAATTGTGGGTTTCAAGGTAAGGATTTCCTTGGGCATTTAACAGTCATAGAGGAAGATGTTAATTCTTGGTCATTATAAAGAACACAAGATTTCCATATGAACAGATAAAAGGAATTAAGAACTTTTTACGTATCCTTGTTTCAGCTGAGAAAGTTAAAAGAAATGGTACCGTAAAAGTTCAAAAAAGAAAAAAATAAAATTAGTGTTTTGGAAAGATATTAAAAAAAATATTCTGCCAAAGTGAGATTGCCAATGTTGCATCCAGAGAAGCTTTATATTAATTATCTGTGTTCATAAAGTAAGAATGATTACATCAATAAAGGGTGATTCATAGTTAAGTGGTGCCTTTCAACCGTACGACATCTATTGAGAACAAACACTGTGCTCCAGATGGATGCCAAATAATGCACTAACAACATAATTACAATGATTGCAGCTGTGACAAAGGGTATGAGTGGCTTTCAACCACAGCATACAACAGCTTACAAGAAATGCATTTTTGTTAGATAAGTATGTTGCAGTTTTGGTTATGAGAGCAACTAGAACGGAATTGGCCATGTTGGCATATACTAGATATACGAGATATTGATAAGAATGGAAGCAATTATTAAGACTGCAAAAAAAAAATAACCTAAAACCAGGACAGCATTCTGCTATTATTTTTATCATATCGCTGTGCTGCCTGTGAGTGTTCATGTGCATACATATGCTATAAAGAAGGATAGTTCCTGTTCTTGAATGTTCACCAATGAGAAAATACATTCAGGGATGGGACTCTTTTCATTGGATTTCTGACTCTTGGCTCCCTGTACAGGTACCTGAAATAAGCAGATTCTTTCAGAGTGTGATTCATTTTGCCATATATTAAACTCTGATTTTTGCGTGGGATTATTTTTGAAGTTGCTGATCTGCTCCTCTGAGTAAAAGGAAATAGGATGATGTACTCACATATGCACATACACATTGTAAAAGTCTTTATAAGGCCAGTTGTATCACACTTCTGAACGCATACAGAAAGACCAATGAAACAGTGCTGACACAAATAAGGCCATGAATCAAAGTTAAGAATAATTATAATACCCCAACATAAGTTGTCCTTTGTCTGTAGCAAAGCAAAAGTGAGCCTTGAGAAAGGCAAGACTAGTAATTATTTAAAGACTGCTCATTCCAGAAACAAGGCAACATAGAGAAAGAAGTGGCAAATAGTGAAGATTTAAAGGTTTAACAACACTATATATTGCAGGTATGTTGTGAATGGAACTCTGCCTACTAAAAGGTGACAATCTGTGAAGGGATTCCAAGCAGAGGAAAATGTGGTGCCATGTGGGTTTGCAGAAAAGCAGCTGGTGAGTAAATACAAGGGGAAGGTTTATCCTAAAACCCAGCACCCAGAAGTGCTACCACACAGATCTTTGCAGTTTGACATGACCCATCCATAGGTCCTACCTCTTCCAAATCCACGATAGTCACAAATCTGCACTGCTGTCTCTGAAATCTCTGTATGGGGAGACAGTTGACCCAGAATCTGATATCTTCATACAACATATACTATATGTATATACTGCAATATAACTGAGCAGGCACAATGATAAGAAGTACAGCATTTATTAAGTAGAGCTTTAAGTCAGATGTTACATTTTTGAAAAACCTGGGAAAAGTTTGCATTAAAAAAACCCCATTATATTTTAGTAACAATATGCTAAAGTTTATTAAAAATCTGGGACCTTAGATTCAAAGAATGACTCCCCCTTCCCTGTTTCCTCCCAGCAGCTAACTCCCACCAAGCCCTCCACCCAGTTAAAGAGAGGTGGGAATATCCTCCCCCTATAGGCTCTACCTTCCTGTTGATCCCTCTAAATTATTTTTATGCCTTCTAGTTTCAAGATAAATCCTTCTTCCTTTCCTTCTCTGTCCTTAATTCTCACATCTGAGCTCAGTGAAACAGAGCACTGATAGCTTATCTAGCAGTAGAGGCAAAAATTAACATTGCTATTAAAAGCACCTTCTGCCTTATTACAGTTGGAAGCCTTTTTCAATCTGCAAATTACATATCGTAACAAGTAT
The DNA here is from genome assembly GCA_036630365.1 of Acanthiza pusilla. NCBI lineage: Eukaryota > Metazoa > Chordata > Aves > Passeriformes > Acanthizidae > Acanthiza > Acanthiza pusilla. Next base: position 26,114,807 of record JAXCHO010000079.1, read on the forward strand.
TAGCTATACATATGTTCTATTAAATTAATAATCTTCATTGCGGCCTTAGCTTTTGGCAGGGACTACTCATCACAACCCATTATTACTTTCTGACACAGGCTTGAGGAATCTTTTGTCAAAACCACCTTCTCCCTCTTTTATCCCTTTCTTTTACTTTCAGAGGTAACTACCAGTAAAATAAGTAGATAGAAAAATCTAAACAGAATTCTAGGTCCTGTTCGGAAAAGAACAGAATAAATGGGAAAGCACCATTACCAGGCTGCATACATCCAGGATGTCCCTGCTGCTCAAGCATGATTTTCAGTTCTGTTCATCATACCTCAAAAGGATAGAGTATAAGTAGTAAAAGTATAAAGAGAGGCCACAAAAGTCACAACAAACATACAAAAACTTCTGTACCAAAGCTGATAGATAAAGAGTTTTGAGATTGGGGAAAATTAATCCAAATACTAATAAAATGGAAATTTATCTAGAGGTGGAGATATAATTTCTTCAATAATTACCACAGTGAAAGAAAAAGAGGACACTGACTGAATTTTTTGGGCAACATGTTTAAAACAAACTGACAATATAACTAGTGAAAGATTAAACTGTGGTCAGTTTTCCTACAATGTTGTGCTGTCCTACGTTAAACATACATAAAAGGTTTCAGCAAATTTGAGAGAACAGACTTGCCCAGGCTTTTTAGCTACCATGGCCCCAATGGTGTCCAGCACAAGAATTCCCTGGACAGTTGCTCTTCAGTAAATTGTAGGATTTTCATTGGAAAGAAGGGGGTGGAATAACTTTTTGTGTATGCTTGTCTACCAGCCTTCAGGTCAGCAGGACTAAATCAATTGGCTCACTTCACCTTCACCAGAAGTTTCAAGTGAGCCATCTGGATTTGCCTTGACTGGAAAAAGTTTTGCCTTAAATACTCAAGTCCACTTGGCTCAGACAAGTTGATTAAAGTTTGCAGGTGACTCCATTTTAACCACTCTATTTTTTTGTAGTAAGAATGTATGTTATACTACCTTGAATTAAAAGTTAAAGGAAGTCCACTGAGTGATTTCACAGTTTATAAAATCTTTAAAACTCATTTTATTAAGTAGACAAGATCTACAAAAATGTGACCTCATCAATACCATTATATTTTTTACAAGATCACCTTTATGTTAAGTACACTAATGAGCTAGAAAGGACATGATTAGAAAAAACAGTACAGGCAGATTATATTGGAGAACTGTAAGAATAAATAAAATCTTCCAGTATAATGTTTGCTGGTGGGGAAGCTGGTGGTTTAAAGCAAAGTGAAACATAGCAAAAAGCTTTTCAAGAAAGTTTTTGTGTTGCTTAGGAACTTTATTTTTGCTATAATTTAAATCTATGACCCAGAACTAAAAGTAATCTTTACACTTCATTAGAAAACCAAATATGACTATGCCACTAATGCTTTGAGATAACACTGATGATGAAAGATTTTCTATGCTGTACTTTAATGGCACCTGGCTACTTCAAATTTTAGACTTGGAGAATACACATGGCTAAACTGAATTTTATAAATAGTTTACTTACCTCAGGAGTTGCCAAGTTGACACATTAGTGCTCATAGAGTTCTCATGTTTTTACCTGAATTTATAAGAAACACTTTGGGCAAAAGCTTATAAATGTGATTTGTCCATAATCTCTGCATGAATTAGATCAGTTGCCCGTGCAACAGAAGAGAATTTAAACATCAGTACCAATGGCAGTCATAATCTGCCAAAGTGCAGAGATTTAACAGAAAACAAAACATGAAAATTCTGTCAGCCATTGGGTATGCATCTGTTGCTAATTTGGTGCTTTGGCTCTCAGAGCAGTCAAACCTGACCTCAAAGCTCAGATCATCTACAGGATGAAATACTCATCTTGTTAAATTTAGTGACAACATTGTTCTTACCAGGAAAGCCAGTTTTTAAGAACAGTTTTCCACAGAAAGATTAATCTTTCTGAGGTTTTAGTAGTCTTGGTACTGCATGATTTTGTTACATACAGAGTTAATATATTTAATGTTTATTTCAGCAGTACTTTGTACATTCCTTTTTACTTATTTTGACTTGTGTTTTATCTTTTTTTTGAAACACCTGTTGGGAAATAAATCACACTCCCATTTGATACTGGTAAATGCAGGAACTGTTTCCACATTTTCCTTGATGAATCTTGGCGCTCCTCCTTGTCCCACTGTTCTTTAGCTAAAACCAACTTGTGTAACAATATGTTATATTTCTTGGTGATTCTGCTGGTCCATTTTAATACAGCATGACTTGTAATTCATAAAACTGATAGCATTAAAGTGGTACCATACAAAACCACTGTTACTGAGGTAGAGTATATGTTTTATGTATTTTATTAATAGCTAATAGGGTTTTTTTTTAGTACTTATTCCCTTCCTTCAGCACCTCTTCTGATTCTTGTCCTTATGGAGTGAAACTCAATATGGTGGATCCTAAAGCATACCTCAGATGTTTTATCTGAATTTTCATTTGAAATAGCATAATTTTAAGAAACAGTAGAATTTATGCTGGATGCTCATTATGCAAGTTGTTCTATTTGGATCTATCAGCTGTGGCAAAATTTGATATATCAAATGCCAGTGACTATGACCAATAATAGCCTGTTTTAAGGGAGGGATATATTTTTTGATATCACTGCTATACAACAACAAAAAAGACCATGGCTTATTTGTGATGTACCTCTGGAGGTTCAAAATTTTCCTTCAGATAAGCTTGCTGACTTTTTGATCCCTATTTAAAGGTTATCAATTTTTTTATTTTTTAAAAATTTAATTATTTAAAAAATTAAATTTGAAAACTAAAAAAAGTAAAGCTTAATGTTTAGAATTATGCAAAAAGTAGGGGAAAGTGGGTAGTTTCATATTCAGAAACTGCAGGAGAAGTTTTATCTAAAGCAAGGTGCTGAGAAATGAAAAATGAGAACTAATTTCGTTATTTAAGAATGGCTTTGTGATTTTGGAAGTATGTTCATTTTTTGTTGTTAGAACTGACAGGATGCTCCAGCTGTCCTCAGAGCCCTTGCCCAATAGCAAGTGTTCTGATAATATGGTTTTGCTGCACTTTTAGTATAAAAAATATCTACAATTTCTCTGATAAAATTAAATTCATTGGAACAGCTGGCAAATTCTAGTTTTTAAAAAGAGGACTCCTGTTTAGCTCTCTAGTTGCAAAGAGGACATAAATTACAATAAAAAATTATGGCATATAAGAGACAAGACATATATGATCAATGGTGGTATAGCAGAGGGCTAGATCACACTTTTCTCAATACTTAATCTATGCTAATAGCTATATATTTGCATCTGTCTTCATTTAGGAAAGATCTTAAGGATACATTGAGGTTAAGCTGAAGTTAGCATGCTAGCTTACTAAGACCTCCTTGATTACATAAAAATCATTTGTAGTATAAGATGGAAAGCATGGATCAGTATTTTACTTTATTAACAGATATATTTGAAACCCAGATTTCAATGAAAAATATAATTTTTAGAATTTGTCCTTCCTGTCAATATCCTTTTGTTGGACAGTTGTTGACGCTTCAGATGAAGGTAAAAATTACCCTGAAAATACACTTGGGAAGCAGCATAAGACTTTGACCATTTCAGGACAGGAGCCAAGGACCTGGGGCTTGGTTTGAATATGCTGTTAATGTACAGCTGCCAATACTATCAGCTTTCTGAAGTGATGCAGGGAATCTGGCTCTTCCTGCAGGCCAGGAAAGAAACAGAAAAATCCATGTACACATACACCCCATGGGGAGCACTGTGACGAGCCAAATGAATCCCAGACACAGAGACTGAAAAAATATTAAGGGATACAAGCACAGAGAAGCTACTCTCTCTTTCTCTCAGTAAAGCTGTTGCAATGTTAAATTGCCTCGCATCTCTCAAATTGTTTTTTTGCTGCAAGATTGAAACGGTCTGAGTTTTAGCTGTATTCTGCAGGGCTGTGTACAGCTTTGTTAACAAGATGGAAAAAGCTCCCATCCCTACAGGCCTTTCAGTATGCAAGTGCAGTCACCTCCCTGTGCCTTCACAGTCTTTTGTTAAACTGGTTGAGTTCTTTAATCCTCACATTTAAAAGGTTGGTTTCCTGTTTGGGCTATTTTTATTTCTTTCTTTTGAATTATTGTTTGTATTTTTATATTCTTCTTAATTCGTTGTGAAACCAGCTGCTTCCTTCCTCATGTGCCACACCAAGTCACATTTTACTTTTCTGCAGTCTTCTTGGAAGTGTACTGATGTTTCAGGATCACCTTATTCTGGACAAGGATCCTGGGTAGGGTGCTGTTAAGAGAGGTATTTCCTCTCCCCTGTATCTCATATATGAGAGTCTCATATATCTCATATATGAGAGTGTTTTGGTTCTGCATGGCATGGATCTTGGTAGCAGGGGGCCACAGAAGTGGCTTCTGTGAGAAGCTGCTGGAAGCTTCCACCACATCTGATAGAGCCAATCCCTGAAGTCTCTGAAGATGATGGACATGCCTCTGGCCAAGCCTGGGCCAATTACGGATGTTGGTTATGCCTCAGTGATAACACATTTAAGAAGAAACCAAAACAAAGATTGCAAGGATGAAGGTGGGAGGTGAGCATCCCAGAAATCCAGAACTCAAGTACTGCTGTGACAGATCAACACCTAAACACTAGAAATTTGTGATTTCAACATCCAGTCAGATGAACTGGATGTTTATCTCTTGCACAGTCCTGGATAGGCTCCTTTTTCTTTTTTTTTCTCTTCTTTTTCCCCCCCTTTTTTTCAATCTGAAAGGCCGTCCTAGCTCCTTTTTGATTACACTCAGATGCCAGATTAAAGTGGTGATGTTGCACATCAGCAGCCTCTGACCTACAAACTTCTAGTCTGGATGCCAACAGTATTAAAACTTTCAGTTGGTTATAAGCATTTAATTAGAGGATACAGTATTCTGAAGTAGTTTGTCTTTCTCATTATTTAATGCTCCAACGAATTTTGTGTCATTTGCAAAGTTTATCAACAATGATTTTATGTCATCCCTTAGCTTTCATATCTGCTGTATTTTATAGCACAATACAATTATGAGGCAATATTCTGTTGTGGACTATATGAAGACATTTGTTTTGATTACTTGAAATAAAATGGCCAAATTGTCATGGGAGCTTTTACAAATAATGTAAAAGAAAGGATAAATAATACAATAAAACGATGAAACCTGAAATTTGCTTCAAACCATGGAAGACCTGTTCTCCATTGCTGTAAAAGACAAGATACTATAAAATTCTCTTTTGGCTTCTCAAGAAACAAGAGTACATAGCTCTGAGTGTTACTCTGCCCTTCAGATAAGCCAGGGGCACTCCTTTAGGTCAGCTGAAAGCAAATCCAAGATTGCTTTGCCACAAGGACTCATTTAAGCAGGTGCTGTTTAACCTGAGTGCTTCTGCCACTCAGTATGTGGCACAAACCAGCTCGCTCCAACTTCCCTGCAAAAAGCTCAAGGCCTGTGAGCACCACAAATTGGCTCTGCAGCATACACTCTAACGATCATTCTTAAAGAAAAGTAATTTCCATGCAGAAAAAGAAACTGCAGGCAATTCAGGACTGCTGGAGTGCTTCCAGAATGGCCTGTGTGTGGTGGCCCTGTGCTCCACAGCCGTGGATGGTGTTTGGTGCTGTTATGGTCATAATTCCAGATGCATGCTGGCAGCAAGCAGCTTTCCCTGCGGAAGGAACCGAGGTTCCCAGGTTACTTAGCACCTACAAGTGCGTTATGACCTACCCCAGAGGGCATTTTTGGGGAGGGGTGGTCTTTGGTGGTCACAGATGAGCAGTGGCTTCTTTGCACCATTTGCTACAGTGGGCAAAAGTCCTCCAATGATCTTAACACTATTTAAGCCATAAAACCTCTCACAGAGTGTTGTGCTACTTGAGACACAGCAGTGTTCTCATTCTGATGCAGAATACTTCCCCTTCTTCAGTATGTCCAAAGTGTACCCTTTCAAAAACTCAGTGTACTCTATACTAGGATTTTTCCAGAATCCAAAACTTTTCTTATTTCTTATATTATTACTAATGACCATTGAAGAGTTATATAGCATCAGTTAAGCCACCAAAGGACAAACCTGCTTCAGAGGCGCTGAACACCTGGCACAGTTTCCTGAGATTTTCAAGGATTTCATTTGCATAGACTGATATATTGGAGAACTATTTTGATTTATAAAGCATTTCATCTTAAACAGGTTTACTTTTAGAAATATGCCTGGATTATGTAAGATTTTAAATAATTCAGACACTGCTCTGTGGAAAAGTAATTATTAAACATACAAGATATAGAAGAAAGGCCATTTCAAGGCTGTTGATCTGTTAGGTAGACAACTTAGTATGCTGAATAGCCAGTGTTATTCCCCTGAAATTATCCTCTAGTGCTGTTTAAAACATCCTGTGTGTCCTACAAGGCATTATTTATACAATGTTAGGCAATGCCCTCCATTATATGGCTGTACTGAATTATTATGAGACGGAATGGGAATCGCAGTAGATGTAATTTATTTCTGAAAAGAAAATGTAAAATCAGACTTAAATTAAAAATTGGAGATCAAATGTCAAGTTACTTATCACTTGGGTGTCATTAGCAAAATGTTTCTCTTCTAATTTTAAAAATGCTTTATTTATTAGGGCTTTTATTGAGTGTGTTGCACTGAAGAAGACTTTTATGTGTTGAAAAAGCATTTTTTCCCTGAAAGTTTGAAATTCTATGACAAATCATTCTGTTGTCCCAATACTCAGACTGAGATGACTATGTTGTTATTCCCTAGAAATTTTTATGATAGGACCTTGTAATTATGTGTGGTCAGATTTCTGTATCCTGTGGCGATGTCTGTCAAAAGCTTTTTTAGTGTGGATTCAGCTGCAGGAATCAGTACTTCCTAGAGGATGACATCTCCAGATGGAATTGAGAGCCTGGTCACGCGAGTGTCAGCCATGTGCTTGTTCCTCTCACTGCTCTAAAGGGACTCTTGGCACAATTAGGGATTAATCAAGGGAATAAAATTTTGCTGGGTCATGTCCCGGTTCTGGAATGCGATTAATGCATTGCTTAAAAAAAACATACTATAATTTTCAATATTACAAAATACAGTAATAAATAAAGAAGGCTAATGTGGGTCTGAGGTTTGTTGAGGATTATCATGAATTCCAGTTTGTGAATTAGAACTGGCAGGCTGTGCAAGGGTTTCAAGCCCAGTGCCATGGATATCCTGGGAGCTATTTCCGCTTTTCTAGTCATGCAGCAGCACCGATGTTGATTGTATAAGAAGCCAACAGATTTAAGAGGAAACAAACTGAGATGACAGCTATAGTAAATCAGAAAGTTTTTCCATGGTACAGAAAATATCTGAGAAAATTGTTGGGTTTTGCTGGTCTGTGGAAATTTAACCTGTAGCCAGCTAGTGATTATAGTACCTGTATCTCCTTAAAGTAGAAAAGAAACCCCAAACAATAAACAACAAAAGCTATTAAATATATTGTTCCACTCCTAACTTTCATAAAGCTGGTGATTTCTTGATGATATGTTAATTTTTATTTCTATAGCCTTTTATCTTGTATTTTTCTTCCATTGAGACTGACTACATTTACCCAATTTAACCTATTCCCATCTGAAACCAATAGAGACTGCTCAATAATAATTTGGGCTTCACAGTTTAAACTACTTTAATTTTCTGAAGAGGTGGGCTGCTGAGAAATGCCTGTGTTCATTATTTAGGTACTGAGGAAGTGTCAGGAAGAGGTTTCACTCCACTTGCTGAATCACTAGAGGGAGCTCCAGATGCATGGGAAGGGAAGGCTTTGTTCTCAAACGATACAAAACTCAAGAAACTGGAAAAAATACCTTTCCCAATGGACAGTGATTGCTAAATGTCTAAAAGAAAAAAAATAGTCCTTTTTTTTCCCTTCTTATTTAGAGCATTTTATGTGCATTTGTTTGCCAATAATACATGCCTCACAAGCTAATAATTAGAGCGTTTAAAGGCTGGTAACAAATAATGTTCAGTTAAAAACTTTGCAAATAGAAAGCTTGAAAAATGCCTAAGACCAGTGCCTGTGAGCCCTTTCAAGCAATAACAATCAAGATATGTGGCTTTTTCAAGTGGCTGGTTTGTCAGAGCTGATGAGATAGATATCCAGTGGTTTGGAGCTAAACCTTTCCTCTGATGCAATGCAATGATGCTAAAGCAGCATAATACATCTGTAACTCCACTGATCTGATGTCTGATATTCAGATAGGACAATGGCTCTTATGGTGCTAAAATGGGGGTAATTTTTGATCCCCAAAGGGAAATTCGTTTGGGTGAAACATAAAGTGGAGGAAATACAAAATACAGGAAGCATTTTCAGTGTTTATTATTCACAAAATTGCTTCCAAAGTGCAGGAATTGAGAAGACATTTTGATCTGGCCTATATTTAAAATGGTTTATTTTCAGTGTTTTTTTTAAGGAGATGCCTTTCTCTACATGACATAAGAAGCTGTCAAATGGTCTAATATTTTTAATAGCTAGCATTGATATCTTAGTTCCTCAGAATATTTGAAATAAGCCAGTGGAAGTTCTATAAATATGCATACGCAAACACAAAGAGCATTAGGATGAAACTCATCTTTTGAGCTAAGCAGTGGTCACTGAAGTCATTAAAATCTCAGTATACAATGTATGAAAGCAGCTTTTTAGTCTAAGCTATATGCATCTACTTTCCTAGTAAAGTAGGGTTTTATATGATAGTCTTCTCTGAACATTTGTTCCTACAGATAAATTAATCTTTAAAATATGTGTCTCACAAATACTACATCTTACATTATGGTATTTTATAAATACCAAGAAATATTATACTGTGTTGTTAGGATTTCTGATGTTTTATCAAATATATTTGTAACATGTCTTCTTATATGTACATTATGTTTAGTGAAGATTGCAATAAACTGCTATTTCAGCATCCCACAATGATTAGTACTGGGAGGGAAATTCATAAAATGTTCAATTCAAATCTGCTTTACTTCATATTGGATGACAGTGTTGCAGAAAATAGGAAAAATAGCTGTGTGTTTTCATACACTGATGGATGATACAGAAATGTATGGCTCATCAGAATAAACTATACCAGCTTAGAATTTATGGAAATGTTAATATTTGATTTCCATAGTATTTATACAGTATTTACTGATTCTCCGAAGAAGAAGGAGACGTGCTTTATGTTCAAGGCTGTTATCTGATAAACAGGGTTGTCAAGGTTTATGTATAGATGTGTATCCCTATTATGTGATGGCCATTGCTTAGGGAGTGGTGCTGATAGCTGAGTGAAGCATGTTCACTTTTGCAATCTCTCCTTGAACTGCCTCCTTTTGGTACAAGTTTTTGGATCTCACCTTCTATGAATTTTGGTCAAAGGAAATGCTTATACTTTGATGTCATTTTAATCTAGTATTATGTTTGGGCTTTAAAAATGTAGGGAAAAGAGGAAGAGATTTTCTTCCCTTCCTTTCTTTCTAAGGTTAGAAGGTAAAAATACTTTTTCTTCACTAACGTGTTTTTAATGGAATAAGAATATGAAATATGACATTTCTTCTAAGAGTTTTGCATACTGGTTTCAGAAAGATCTATTTAAAGCTACTCAACATGTGTAAAAGCAGCAGGATTGGGCCTCTAGAGGGAATCAGATGAAATAAGTGTTAGAAAAAACTCACAAACTCTTTTTCTGTGTAACATTAGGATGAATCTCCTATAATTTTGAAAAGGGCTAAAATTCTCTTTTTATCTGTTGTAGTCCAAATGTTTATTCACAGTAACATAGTAAAACACAAATAAAACCCTCTGGGCATATGGTCATATATGTTTTCCTTAAAAAAGAGCAAAATAGAAAAGCTGTGATGTGCATATTGTTCAAAACTAGAGAATTAACTCACATCATTCTGTGGTGTTTCTTTTTGAAGAAAAGGTGGTTTGTTTTTTTTTTTTTTTTCTTTTGGTCCTGCTTCTGTTTTTACCACATCTTTCTGAAATGTTGTACTGGAGACAGCAGAATTTATATGATACAGTTGCTCCCTGTATTTTCTCTCCTACCTGAAAATAAGGTGTTAAAAAATCTAAATAAACAAGTAAATAGTGTCACAATTTTAGCCAGAAATTATCAGGAAACATTTGTCCAAACTCAGTCTCTGTCCCAGCCCAGGTTCTCAGCGTAGCTCGTACCATGATGGGAGAAGGATTCTCAGCTTTGCTGTTTAGGCCGAGTCTCCATGTAGCTCACAGGGCTTTACATTTTCCAAGCACTGTGTAAATGTTAACAGATCTTCATGATACCTCAGTGAGGTAGGTAAAGATTAGCAGCTTCATTTTCCAGGAGGGAAATATCTTGGGAAGAAGTGAATTTGTGAGTTCATATAGGGAAGCAGTGACCCAGCAGTTTTTAGAGCTGAGAAGTCCTATCCCACTAAAACACAGTGTTTTGGACTCAAAACCCCCCAAAATTAAAGCTGTACAATTATCTCCCTAGAGACAGTGGTAAACCAGATAATTAATACAGGTCTGGTGTAGAATGCCAAGACATAATGATAGTGTCACAAAGTATATCTTAAGGCCATGAAACAGGTAGAGAGTCCAAGAAACTGTTATTATCCCTCACTAATATTTTTGTGGCCATTCTGATTTGACAAGCTGGAAATATGTTTCATTTTGTAGAAACAAATGTACTGAACTCATGGTTATGTGTGCACTGTGTCTAGACACCAGAGCAATTATAAGGAAAATCACATATTCATTTCTACTGCAAATTGTCTTGTTAATCTGCTCAATATTTCCTTGTCTAATCATTTTGTTCTGCAGTTCTCTTCCTTAAAGGAGGTCAAACAAGCTATTTTCAATGTTACTGCCTTCTGTAGCTACAATACGGGCAATAAGAATCGCAGTTCATTATCATACAAAAAAAAATCTCATTTTTGTAGTGAATCTAGCTGATTTATGTTTTATCTTTCCAATATTTAAAACAATAAATTTATCAGGGAGGAAGATGTGGTGAGTTCTCTTCCTTAAAAATACATGTTGGTCTTTATGTTCACTGTTTTTCTAATACTCACAAGAACTGCAAAAAGTGACTAGCTATTGCCTCCTCCTTTCTCTCCAGCTGTGGAAGAAATAAACAAAGAAGATAATTTTGCTTTCCAGGAACAAACAAAAATTACCACTGCCAATATGGTGTGCAGAGCTCCCAATTCCAACATGGATATAAAACTTAATGGCTTGGGAGCTGGGTCTTTTAAGAAAACAGAAAAAGCACTTTTGGATCTGCTCTGACTGTGAATGCAATTGAACCCCAGATACCTGCTCTCCTAGAAGGCAGTGTAATTCATATCATCATTGTGATGAATTCATCAACACAGTCATCTGGAAGACAAAAAGGAATAGTGTAGTTGTCATTAACAAAACACGGTGTTTAAGAACCTGGGCATGGAGCATGGTGCCTTGCCCTGAACAGACCTTCCAAGGAGGTTCTTCATTCTAACTTCCAGACAAGTGACTGGGTCCAGAAGCAAGACGATGCTTTTTCTTTTATGGTTTAGGCATTTCCTGCTGGCTGTTTTAGGTGTCCCTTTGTACAGCTAACTGTGAAGCCCTCTTGTAGATGGTTAAATTTCATGTGATAATAATGAGCTTTGGCTTTACCACCACAGAAGGAGCTACCTCAGCACTTCTGGAGCTGAGTCTCTCTGTGCACTGTAGTGTTGACCATCACAGGACTGATGATTTTTGGAGAGTACAGTGACTGAGAATAAGTATCAAGATATTTTCTATTTGGGCCTAAATATTTTCTACTCTTGAATAAACTTGTAGAATTAAATTATTTATTATGAATTCTTACAGCAACTAATAATAACCTTCTTAGAAAATGTAGTTTTGACTTGTGAAATGAGAGGCTGCCTGTGAGTGAATAAAAATGAGAAAATGACCACTACAGAAAATAGAACAGTGGGTAGAGAATGATTTAGTATGACAATTATGCAAACAAATAATAATCTAAACTACTCAGAAGGTATTTTACCACTGCAAATTGTTAGCATTGTCAACAGTTTCTTGAAATCACAAGCTGTTTGCTGAATTTCGGAATTGTTCCTACTAGGGTGCATATTTCTATGTAAATGAATGCCATTAAACAAATGCTCCTGTGGTGATGATACAAGTTCCTTTCCACATTATCACAAGTTCTTTCCTTAGGCAAACTGCAGGGAGAAAAAAACTAAACTAAAAAGCCACTCATATTATTCAATGTCCTATTTGTTTCTAAAATACAGCAAATTTCAAAAACAGTATATGTGTTTATATTGGTATGTATAACTCTTCTATAGGGCATAGGCTTTTTCCTACTTCTTAGAGAATGTGGTAAAATGAAGTCCCCACGTTGGTGCAGATTCTTGTCAAAATTGTTACGATAGTGCCCTGTACTTGTTCTATTCATGAAACTTAGGGCCTCTGTTACCCCTCATATTAACCAAAACCTGCAAAGACATGGTTCTCAATATTTCAGGACATTTTAAAAACCATGTTACAAGTTAAGCAAAGCTTAAACTTTCTCTTTAAGATTTTCCTATTCCATTTTAAGCTCAACAGTACTAATTTAGGAATTCCTGAAACAGTGTTATAACATAAAGGGTAAATAGTTTAGATTATGCTGTTGGTTGATTTTGATCATATCCTGTTCATAATCTAATACCCTTTATTAAACAGCAGAAATTTACCATGTCCTGATTTTCCTTGAGATAGCTGGTTTCAGAATTTCAAGGTGTTATATGCTGACTCTTCTAAACACTTCTCAGACCTAGGAGTAACATGATGGACTTGATTTTTTTCAAGATGTTAGACCTGAGCTTAGAAGAAAGTGGAAGAAATGGGTTAAGAGAAATATTTTTAATGCTATCTGTGAAGAAATATCTTATACCAAATAAACAATCATTGGTATCTACAGGAGAGAATACCCTACCCACATTATCAGCCTGCTTGCCCATGTGTCTCACTTTCTTCATTGCAAAAAATATGTCTGTTATAGAGGTTTGGTTCCTTTTGACTCAAGTAATATCACAAATTTACAAATTTTCTTGATTAAGAAAAGCTTACCTTTTTTTTTTTTTTTCAACTGAAGCAAAATTAATGCCAAAAATATTTGACATTCTAACTGAATTCTAACTGAAAGAACAGCTATGAAATGTTTAGTTTAATAAGAATTGATAAACCTGAAGACCTGTACACTGAAGTACTCAGGATTATTATAGTATTTCTTCTGCAAAGTGTCTGCCAGCTGAGGTGAATGTAAAGGCTGTGATAATAATACAAAGAACAAAAAGGATTGGTAGGTAATCAAGGATTCTGGAATTTTCATAATGTAGCAGAAAACTGGCAGCAAATACTGAGTCTTCTGTTACCTCTGATTGCCATTCAGTGCAAATATTGAAAATGGAAAATAAAAAGGATTTCAGTTAGATATACACCTGTTTCAACTGAGAAATTTCTGAAAGTGATTTTGATAACATTATAGTATGATTTTTTAGGTATGCATTAATTTTTGTTGAGATTTTTATATTCAGACTGCTTTTAATGGTACAGAATAGAATATGTGGAAGAAAATAAAACCTGCATATTGAACTTGACTCCTTCCCTTTCTGCTCTGATTCCTAAATAAAAGCTTCTATTTCAGATTTACCAGATACTGTTGTTTGAATTCAGTACGACCAGAAAATTTTTTGCAATTCTGTGAAAGGTTGTGATCAGTCATAAAAGCAACCAACGTCCAAATAGCATGTTAACACTTATGGATTGATTTATTTCTTTGAAATAGAAGATGATGCTGTCCTAATCTCCATCTATGGAAATCTTGGATAATCTTTCACTCAGATAATTTTACATTCGAAAGGCAAGTACAATTATATGTCCTGTTTACCCAGTTGGACATTTGTGTTTACCATGTAGAAGAGGTATTGGGCTGTCTTTTGAGAACCTACCGAAATCTGGTTGACACGAACTGGAATTACACCTTACCCTCTCCTGGCAAACCAGTGTTTACTCCTTCTAGATACCTTTTATTTGCAGAAAGCACTAAAGACAGCAAGCATGGAAAACGCCTGACTTCAGTATATTTTAAATGGAAATGGCGAAAAGATTGCTTTGCTGTCTCTATTATCTCCTTTCCACCACCTTTTATCTTGACAGAATCAGTAAGTCTTTGTTTACTTTATATAGAAACAGACATTTACAGTTGAATCTGATGGTTTAAGAAAAACTAATAGTCACCCTCCATCATTTTTGTATACTAAAGGAGCTTGATTGGCTACTCTTCCCAACAGTCCTGATGATTTAGAGAAGTTTTTCAGCAGGAAGTGTAAGGTTTGAAAACTTAGTGGAAATGGCAATGACAAATAGTAGTTTCTAGAGAAGATGTAAAGGCCACATGAATAAAAGAAACAGAAAAAGAATTGGGGAAAGAAATAGATCTGCTGTAAGAATATTATAATATAATTCTGGCCTTCACTCAGATAATGGTTTGATGTTTCAATTTTCCTTACATTTGTAAAGGATGCACTAAGACTGAGCTACTTCTTTTGTAAAGAGGAAGTGTGTGTATGTAATTGTTTCCTTCAAGAATACGGACATGGTTTTACAAGAAACTGAGGAGCTGAAGTAGACTAACTTTAGACACAGACAGACTTTCCCTCTATTTTATAGTAAGTCAACATTTCAAATTGGAAGTACACAGTTATTGTTCGTGTCCTTTCCTTGTTCTATGTGCCTGGAATTATTTCCTTATTTACTGAGGTGAGGTGTTAGACAAATCAGAAAAGCAAGGAAATGTGAAGATAAATAAAAGACTACCTAGATAATTATTTTCCTTCATTTTAGTTACATTATTTAAGCTGTCCATTCATGATTTTGGCTTCACAACAAATGAAATGTTCCCCATTTGAGACCAAGAATCAAAGAGGCATTGTCTGCTTGAATTTGGTCCTAGATTTAAATGTAACAAAAAGGAAGATTTAATTAAATCTAACAGTGGCAGGAAAGCTTTTGTAATTAAAAAGACTTGAACTGTCCCATGTTGGTAGATAAAGATTTTCCTGCAGTCTTTGAATCCCAAATGATGTAACACAAAGACTATGACTTTAATGGACAATTGCTTTAAATTGAATTAAACAAAAATAAATTGATTTTTGCATTCCACTGCCTCAGCTGTAGAAAATTTAAATCAATATGAAACAAAAAGTGAAAACAAAATAAAGCTGGTTCCCTTTGTCTTTGAAAATCAATGATCATAGCAGATACATAGAAGCATAAGATCAATAAGGTTGGAAAATACCTCAAATATTGAGTTCATCCTCTGACCAAATTCCGCATTGTCAACAAAACCATAGCACTAAGGGCCACAACCAGTCATTAAATATAAATTAGTTTATTAAGTATTTAGTTTAAATAGCTGAAATTTTGAGTAATAAAGGTGAAGAAATGGTTCTTGCCAAAGTTTATAGGTCTAGAAAAACAGTATCAGGACTAAATGGCAAGTGCTTTTTACCAGGGACTTGTATACTTGTTTAAGAATGCTGTATAAAAGGTAATCTTCTCTTGAAGTTACTGCTGCCTGCTGATTAAGGGTCATGTTTCTTCTCACACTCAGCATGTTTCTTGTTTAGTCTTCTTTTTACTTTTGTTTAGTTATCTAAATATCGTGAAGATCTTTTTTACATTAATTTCCATTCTGCTTTAAAAGAATTACATATGTGTTGACTAATTTTTCACTACTGTGGTGTTATTTATTCAAATATTTACAAAATCTGGCTGTTTAAAATTCTGATGGTCCTGAGTCTTAGGCATCTTGAATGGAAAGAATAGTTTTGATAAAATTTAAGTAATAACTTATAGTAGCATACATTGTAAACAAATATAATCTAACAAAGCTTTGTTTTAAAGTTTAAAAATGTCCTGACTTGCAGAAAATCTAAACACAGTGGTTTTTAATTTCCCAAATTCCCTCTAATTCTAAACCTCTAAATTCCTAAATTTCTCTGACTTCCTAAAAGGAATGTCCCAAATTCTCTGAATTCCTACATCTATACACGTATTCACTTGCGCCCCATTCTGCCTGGAACATTCAGGAGGAAGATGGTACCCAGTTGGAAGGATGATCTTTCTGTTCCCTGGGTCAGTCTCTTGAGGCTGAAGACGGAGCATCCTGCAAGGTCTGAGCCTTGAAGGCTCTTTGGATTTTCAGCACTTGGACTATCAAGGATATTTTGAAGATTAATTTACATTTTCCTCAAAATTTTGATTGGAAAGAGAATTTGAATTTTGACCATGCCTAGAAATGCTAAGATATTCTTCTTTTTCCAATGAGGAAATAACATGGTGACTTCAAAAAAGCAATCTGGAACATTCACTGAGGAAATAAACCTCTGTCAAGAAAATTCACTCTCAGAATTTTTACTTTCTTTTAAAATATATTTCCTTTTTTTTTTTTATTTTTTTTTTAATTTTATTTTTTTTTTAAATTCATGTATAACAATGGTTGAATCTTTGGATAAATAACATCTGGGTTTTTTTTAGAGACTTGGCCTCCTATTAGCCTAGGAGACGCCTTAGGAATTCATATTCTGCTAATAATATGTATGCATTTTACATTTCTGTTACGGTGAAGCCAAGTAAAACTCTTATTAGTTTATAAGGAAAAAAGCATCCATAATCATTGCTCTGCTTGGGAGTTCTCCAATTGGTGGTGTAACCTGAGGCTCCCTCTTCTCCCCATCCTGGCCAGGGATCTCTCCTTCCTGACTGTCAGTGAATGTGTGGATGAGGATCTTCTCTCTCATGCAGGAGCTGCACATTCAATGCCTCTTGCACAGAGGAGAATCTAAACTCTAGTTTTCTGGTTTGAGAATGGAAACTGTATGGTACATCAGTTCCATAATACATATTTATCATGGTCTCATTTTGGAAAACCATATGAACACATTTAATTATATGTATGACTAGAATCCTCTTTACATTTTTCTCCTAAAGTGAAGGATTGGAGAAACGAGGCTGGTGGCTGACTCATCCTGACTCATCCTTCATATTTACCTTTCATCCTAAGCCATTAAAAGCATTTTATAAGACATACATTGTTGAGTGCTAGTCAATACACCTTGATGGCTTCTTTTCTCTTTCCGGAGTACCTGTGAGCAGTTCTGTCCCAGCATCCTTTGGAGCTTCTGTGTCATTCTGTTCCTCTCTTTAAGATACCTCTTTCTGAGAAATATGTATTGTTTTAGTGATCTGATATGATTCCATCTGCATGTGGGAACCTTGATTTTAGGACTATATTATAAAACCTATACAGAAAAAACAGTTTCTAGTTTACAGATTTCCAAATTTAAAAATGACTGTGTGTCTGAAGGCAATAAGCGAGCAACTGGCCCGTGTTTATAAGGGTTGATATGGAAATACAATGATGAGTCCTCTGAGATTGATGGATTACACTTTTACTGAAGAGTATGAAAATATGTCTGTGTTTGGTACATACGTTTGATGGAATTATGAGACCATGTAATTTTTTTTTTTTTTTTTTCCTGGCAAAGCTATATAGAATTCAGGCTTTATGGAATGAACATTTAGATACTGAATGACTAATTAGTATAACGTGGACATTTTCATTGGCCTAGAGGTGAATGTTCAGATGATTTACCTGCAAAAATATAGCTGACCCCCTTCATTGCTTAAGACCTTTGTTTCAACATCAGATATATTCAGTTTAACATTTGTAATTATCAAACAGTTTACCTTTGCCTGGCAATTACCTACATCCTATTTACAACATTTAAATTATTTTCTTTCAAAACTACTTTTAATAACTGGCTTTAATATCTAATTAGTCTGTAATTGCTGTACACATTCAGAAAAGTTAAATATACAGCCGCAAAAGTCTTACCTTGAAGAGGGTAAAACTTTTAAGTAATAGAAACAAATAGAAGTGATATATATTTTCAATTTGCTCATTGAAATTGAGGGGATGGAGGTCACCAATTTTTTTTTTCTCTGAGTGATAATTCAGATCACACCTCCAAAGGGTTTGGAAGCCTCAGCCCTAAATTATATTTTAAAGAATAAGAGGCAGGGGCCTATTATTTTAGTCTCAAACTAAAAAAATCATGACAAACTTTGCTGTAACTATTTCTTCAACCCCATATATAGGCAATGTCAAACTAAATGAGATGATGAGTCTTCACTGTCAAACAGGTGCAGGATTAAGCCCTTTGTGAACCAAACCCATATGAACCAAGTATTCTGTTCCATATGCTGGAAATGTAATGGGAGAAACAGACTCCTCGGTCCTAACCACTTCATAGCAGCACTGGATATGTTTAATTTTCCACAATATGTGTAGTAGGGAATGGGATGCACTTTGAGGACTGGCCAATGACTCAAACCATGTATCCATTAGTGGAGGCACCAGGGTGCTTTGCTGAAGCCAGGCTTTCAGGCTGGTGAGAAAGTCAACAGGATGGCTCTCTTTATCATGGTAATTGTCCTCAGCTCAGCTGCCAAATTCCCCCCCACACACACAGGGGAAGGTCTGACTGGGTCAACTGCACTGTCATGGGAGGCATCTATTGCGTCTAAGAGGGTGTCATAAACCATCAGACCCTTGAAGTGCCCCCAGACTAATTTCTGAGGCCTTCCACCAGAGGACTGAAAGATCCCCCCACATACTTGGCAGGTACCAGGCTGTTCCCACCTGAACCTAAGTATTTACTAACCCATCAGACTGTGTTTCATGAACGTCTTCCCCCATTCCCAATGGATGAAGACCATCACTTCAACAAACAGCTTCATTGTAGATCCATGGCTGGTGATTATATACCTCTTCTACTACTTCCCTTTCTTTTTCTTCCTTCAATATGCCATGTAGAAGGCACATTGCTGACGTACATTAGACAAAAGGAGTCCTTTTGTTTGGCTGCTCTTCATCTTCTTTGTGCCAGACCTCCACATGCTGTTAAAGCTTGGTGTCTTCTCCTGTGTTACAGCTCCTTCAGCCATGGATGAAGCCAAGGGGAGCAACTACACTCTCAGCAGATTCACATTAGGTCTTACTTTTGTTCTTTAGTATACTTTTATCTTTCCCCTCTGATTGGTATACAGCAGAATAAGTTTAGTCCCAAATGCCAAAAGGTACATGATGAAATTAACAAAACAGTTTTTCTGTGCTGATGTCACTAGTAGCATGACATCAAAAGACAAATTTACCATGAGAATTACCATAAAGACAAAAAATTGTGTTATTTAATATAACTGTCATATATATTTCTTTCTTTTATATCTTTGTTTCCTGTTTCTACATAATAAGGGGACAATGAAACCAAGTTGTTTGGAGAAAGTTGTTTTATGAACTTGCTTATGAAATTTTTCCCTGGTACAGCAGTTATAACGACAATAGCTGTCACCTAAGAGCAAGTAATATTGGCTCCACCGTCACACACATATATATGGGCTTTTGTTAGCGTTTCTGCTTGTTTAATATAATTTAATTTTGGTTATGGTCTAGACAACAATAACACTAACTGTCCAGGCTTGTGACTAAGTTTTTCATTAGTCAGTATAAAAATTTAATACTATAGTGCATACTCATAAAATCAATGTTTTTATCTTTTGGAGGCTAAAGATCTTAGCTGTTTACATTAATATTAGATGATCTTATGATAGTGATTATATGACTTTTGCAATCCATCTAAAGTAGAATGAATTTGAATTTTAGTTTTAATTGTACCCTACAAGTTTATTCTCTCCAGTTTATTTGACATCAGTTAAGATTTTGATGGTATTTTGTTGTTTTTATGGAGCCTCAAAAAGCAAATCCTTCAAAGCTACGAATATTTTCTCTTAACACAATGATCATCTAGTATGTTGTGAATGAATCTGTCTTCAAGCAAGCAGAAAATGATGCCCTGTTAGCTGCAGAGAAATTAAATTCTTCTACAAGAGGGGTTTGTGTAGAACTGTAATTAGACTAAGAAAAAAACACTTTCTCTGTCCATCTTTCAGATGAACTTCCCTGCTTTTCTACACATGCTTATCATAACTATAGTACACAGAACATGTTGGAACACCAAGCGTGTATACAGGCAAAGGCTAAAATATCATGCCGTCAGGCAACGTTTACAGATACATAAAAATATGAAAATAAAAGTTATTTTATTGTTATATTCTTTGCATAAAGAAACTTTCCAAAATAGAATAGATTGTATCTTACTTTACAGAAGCAGCAGCATTGCCTCTCAAAGTAACAATAATGTGGGTATGCTTGGGAAGAGAATTGTGCTCTTATTCAGGATACCCCTTTGGCACATCTTTCCAGTTCAAGATAGAAATTTAAGCTGTTTTTCTGACTGAACTAGAGTTAGTTTCTTTCTTCATGTGACAAGCCTTATTAGTGCAAAGCAGTACAGTTTTCACCTTGTTGTGCCAGGAGGAGTGATTTTAGCACAAAGAGAAAGTAATATTCCTTTCTCTAGACAGCTCATAAGCTGCCATGTTTGGAACATTATTAGGAGGTGTTCATGTTTAAATAACAGCAGAGACAGACAACAGCACTCATGGTAATGTTTATTTCTTTCTCATTCATTTTGTGTTACATAGGAGGTAAAGGCAATCCTCTAGGACCTTTCAGACAGAGGATACATGATGATTCCAAATTTCAGTTTGAACCACTTTCTAAATGGAAATTCTAAGTCAATCGGGAAAAAAAATGCATGTTTAGACTGACTGACTAAGCCATTCACTTGAGATCTTCAGTTTATCTTTCTCATTCAGCTATACCAGGAACTTACAGGAATGCATAGGAAGAATCTCCAGACTAAATACCTAAAATGTAGATCTTTTTCTCAGGATCTTTATATCTATTCACCTTTTCCTCCTCTTTTTGTTATGTTATGTTGAGAATACATTACCAGAATAGTGTGCCACATAAATATTCCACAAGAAAAATTATGTTATGTAAAAAAAATCTTCAAGATATTTTATCTTGCTCTGTATAGAACTTAATATTTTTTTCTTCAGCCAAAGTTAACAATGACTTCAAGTTTTCACTTCGCTATTGATAGTGATGACAGGGTACTCTTTCCCTATGTATCTAGCTACTTTATAGTAGGAGTAGCTAGAGTTTATGCACTCCCTTCCAGTGTGCATAAACTCAATATTTATCCCCTTTCAATGTGCATTACCTTGCATTTGTGAATAATTGAAGCCCACCTGCCAAACTTTTCAGCATTATCATGCTGTTAAATAGTAAGAGCTGAATGTGCGGATGAAAGACCAGAGCAGTGAAATCCAACAGGGTTTTTTCTTCAGCTTCTATTTGCTTGAAAGGGAGAATATTGTGGTTCTGGGCCCTGGTATATGTGAATAATGATCACATTCTAGCTTTCAATGCACATAATCAGAGAGTAAATAAGTGATACTTTTTATAAAGCATTACAATTGTTAAGTCTTTGTCAGGGATGTTCTTACAGTGATTGGAATGGGCGCAATATCTAGTGATCCCTAATTCCATGAAGCTCTGCTCATCTTGGTGGATTTTCATTCTGTTTACAAATCTCAGAGCCCTGGTTGGCAATGGAAACACTGAAGAAATATTTTCCCATTAAAACACACAAATAGTTTTAAACCTCTTTCATCTCTTTATATATTTATATCTAAAGATCATCGTGCACCTGGGGCCCAACAGTAGCAAAACTTTCTTAACCATGCTCTCTTCTGGTCTGGGGCATTTTAGCTCTTTCACTTGACACAGAATTAACAGGTTAGAAATGGCCAGATTTCTCAGTGTCAGGTTACATGCACTTACACGATAAGAGGTATATTTGCACAGTTATACTACCTGCAGAACTTCTGTATTTCCCATCCTTTCTGGAAGTCAGTGGCAGAAAAGAAATTGGGCTAGAATCAGAGGTCTCTGGTGTCTCTGCAGTGGCACTTTCCAGGTAGCCATGAAATCAAGATTTGGAATTGGAATGATGACTTAGAGGCTTTACTTCTCCATGTGTTGTCCTTAAAGAAAAGAAGAAGTCTTTATTCTAGAAACCTTAAAGATTGGATGACATCATTCAGGACAAGCGCCTGGAAAGCCTTTCTCATCACAAATTTCCCTGGAGTCAATTGGCATAAGGGCTTCCTGAGTGAGATAATATTGGCTTTAACCATGTAATAATTTTCTAGAAAATCATGTGGTTTCTACCGCATTAATAAATCTCACTACTTCCCAGAAGATTTATTGCCATCAAATTAAGTCTTCTTTTATTACATCTATATTAAACTTCATTTTTGATGGTATGTTGGTTTCTTTTTTTTTATCTTTCAGAAATATGGAAGAGATTTTGCATGACTTAAGCTTCTAGAGGCATACTAAAGCATTTTGTGAGTTATGCTTTAAAATATATCAAATAATTTTTGTGGTTGAAAATAAGTATTTTAATTTGAGGTGCATTGCCTTAGAAGTGAGGATGATTTTATCACACTCTTGGACTACTTAAGAGGATTTTGAGTTTTCTTTGTGAATTAATGAATCTATCAATTTTCTCCTTCCTGAAGCAATAGTTGATCTTTATGGCATAACCTGTCTAGCACCTTGGAACCACTAGAAAATTCAATTGATCTCAGGAAAGGGAAAAAAATCACCTTCTTTTATTCTAATTCCTCTCAACAGTCACTTTAATTTTCACCCAAGGGCAAACCATTTTTATTTAATTCCACTTGTCTTTTCTAATAAATGTGCACGTTAACAATGTCCACTAATAGAGATGATAATTTTTCTATTTTAATCTTGAAACTTTCTTGCCAATTCATAATTCAATCAGAGACACATTTAAATAGTCAAAACAGTAGTTTCTTTGAAAGCCTGGTAGTTTCCTTTTGCCTCAAAGCAATAAATATTTTGGTATTTTATTGTCAGGGATAAATGGCACAACACAAATACTGTCGAAGTCAAGGTGAAACACACCTCTCTAATGTTAGAATTCCTAATAAACATAGTGATAGATTTGACCTTTTTTCCAAATAGTTTTAAAAGGTCTTTATTTCTAATAATTTGTGATTCTCCTTCCTGGCTCTCTGTGACAATAGAGCCACAATAACAAGTAATGCACCTCTACAAGGGTGCATCCAAACAGGTCTTGAAAGCAACCTGACCACAATAGTTTCCTTCTGAAGTATGGGTTGCTCGGCTAAGAAGGACCCTGGAGATGAGTCTTTTGTAATTTTTTACCAGTTCCTTGTCTTACAAAATGCTCACATGTGGACACAAGCCTTATTTTCTTTCTGCCCATTCTATTGACCATTCCTCATTGGTGGCCTCCCAGTGCCTGCCACCCAAACTTCCACTTCCTGAAAAAAGGCTCAGTGTGAGGAAGCCAGTGTGTTCTTAGTCAACTGAGGCAGCTGCTCTGGTAGACTACTGTGAATTATCTGACTCCTGGGCTTCTTTTAGCCTGACATATAACTTCTGAGAAATTTCAGTGCTGTGACATCTTTGCCTCTGGTAAGCCACAGCTTCTGCGCCCAGATCATCTGGGTGGGATGGTGGGACCACAAGAATGGTGGGACAGCATCATTCTTGGGAAGTGTAACAGCCAGCGACAGAGGACAGATTTTTAGAAGAGGAGAGTCATGGAGACCCTCTGTTACCATGAGTTGTCAGACAAAATTTCAGAGCCCATACTGACAAACCAATTAGTGACTAATGGCTCCTGGAACCTCATGAGTTACAGGAAGCTAACAATTCCAGGGTGTGCAAAATTGTGGCTGATATTTCAAAGAACATTCATTGAGCCCTTACTTCTGGATAATACAGGCAACAGATGCTGAGAAGAATGTCTGGACCTCCACTTTCTATTACTTCTGCATTGTGGATGCTCTCATAGGATGAAGGCTCCTGCCCGAAACCTGGTGGCAGGATAGTGATATCTGTGAAGCAGACTGCATGGCAACATTGTCCATATCTATTTCCCTTTCTGAATCTGATTCCAGAAATATATAAAACCTACTGATAATTAAAACACTAAATTGATCTCTCTCTGATTCCACTGGCTCTGTTTCATCTTCATTCCATGACTTACATGTTCTCACTGTTGTGCATCCATTTTTTCCTTACCCTTGCTCTGTATTTACAGGCTTTTGGTGTAGAAAAAAGAGAACAATGAGATGTTATCAGAATTTAATGCAGATGTATGATTTCTGCAGGTCTGTGCCATGGTTTTGGAGGAAAAAATGTGCAGAAGTCTTGGCAGCTCCTGACTGTGCAGATGCAGAAGGCAGGACATACTGCCTTTGTTTCTTCTCAGGCCAGCACATCTCTTTCACAGAATGTCTGCCTTAAAAACCTCATGATTGCATCAAAAGTCTCTCAAAATAACAAAGACTCTCAGCAAAGAGAGATGGAATTAGAGACAGACAGCAAAACATCTGCTTATGTGGCTACTCAAAATCTCCCTTCTACTCATGATGCCTTCAAGACTGTAAGATATGTTCTCAAACCTTCCACTGCTTCTGTTCCAGGGAATTAATGATGACAAGACAAAACATCTGTATCCCATTCTGTTTTGTGATGAAAAACCAACACTCAGAATTAAACTCGCCAACACATTCTCTGTGATAACATTGGTCACAATAATTGAAATTTCATTGAGTAGTTTTATTTTCTGTTATGGTAAAAAGTATTGCAGTAGTGTCAGATTATGAGACCCAAACCCCTTTTTCTGAGTTAACAGACAATAGGGTCTTAGTAATTTATTCTTTCTATATATGAAAATACTTTTTGAAAACCATATTTCAATTGTCCTGACCTATCATTCTCTCTTCTTTAGATATGTTTCAAATGTTCTCTTTTCTTCTCTATTTGTTTTTTTGCCAATTTTTAATCTCTACCTAATCATGAAGTGTTTCATAAACAAAAAATTGTCAGACCTTTATACTTGGGCCCATATTTCTGCCCATATTTATATGTGATAAGATTTTTTTTTTGCAAGCCTTTTGGAATCTTTTGGCTCAAGCATTACTTTGCTGATATTTTTTTAGATAGATACCTAGGTGGAATTAATTATATATAGTTATATAATTGCAAAATGAAATTCAGTTCTTCAAAACAAAGTTTGCAAGTGAACAGAGAACCATTTGAGATGCAGGAAATATTTAAGAGGCCTGAATTTAAAAAACTGAAGGAATGCTTGGGACGCTATTCAGTCATTTTCTTTCCTATAGATCCTATAATGCAAAAAAGGCTCATTCAGACAGATCAGGACGAAGAAAAAGCAATCCATCTCTAATAATAGTCTATCTCAGGAAAAACTAAACATGTAAATATGCCTTTGAGGGACTTTTATAGTGGCACTATTATCAATGCTGAACTGTTAAGTAGAATAAATGCCTTAGAAAATTCCTGTGAAACCTTCCAAAGTTACAGTTCTGACTAGGGGTACCTAATTTGAATAGTCGTGTATGAATGACACAAAATGGCAAAATTTAGGAAAGTTTTTTAACTATCCTTGCTTTATAATAAAATGAAAGGACAAATGCTGGAAAGCCATGAAGATTGCACACAGAGGCAAAGACATAACATGATATTTGTCCTTTGTGTGAAATTGTATATTTTATTAACTGAAACTATTTTTGTAAATTTTTCTCTATATTTTAACCCTCAGAACACTGTCAGAATTCATGTCTCTTTTTAAACAGTAGCCATCCAGTCAATGGGTCCACTTACCCCCACAGAGAGCTCATTTTCATTTTATATTCTTTCAGTTTAATCTATTGAGTAAATAGCTTACAAAGAAAATAGTATATA
This sequence comes from Acanthiza pusilla, assembly GCA_036630365.1. Taxonomy (NCBI): domain Eukaryota; kingdom Metazoa; phylum Chordata; class Aves; order Passeriformes; family Acanthizidae; genus Acanthiza; species Acanthiza pusilla. The sequence continues at coordinate 26,140,703 of JAXCHO010000079.1, forward strand.
TTAATATTCTCTTTTCCTGATTTTTAGCTTCCATTTAGCTCTACTGTAATTTTGACAACAAGTAGTCTTTCTACTCCATTTCTTTTTTTCCCTTTTTTCCTGGGAACTTTCTTTTTTTTCCCGGGAAAGTAAGTAAGTTTCTAAAATTCTGGTACTTTCAGGATAAGAACAACTTTAAGAGAAGATACACATTTCCCAGAGTACCACCCTTTTCTGAAAGATGAGTAGTAAGGGTCATCTTTCCCTTACTAGTTTTTCTATCTTTACAAGTATACACATTACATTTGTTAAACAAATCCAGTTCCCCATGACATTTGACAGCTGGTTTACCATGCTGGTTTACCATGAGAGACAGACTGGAATCTCTCCTTTGTAAGGATTTGCACATGCAGAACTTCAGACTTAAATCCATTTTCAATAATCTCTTTAACTGCCTGAGTACTTCTGGGGTTCAATAAAGTACTGCAGCAACACTTTAAATGCATATACTTATCCAAACATAATATACTTCCATACAACTGAGCTAAGAAAGATTACCTCCAGAGGTTCTAAAGGCTCTTTATTTCTTTATGCAATCACAGATAAGAATCTACTCCATGAAGGTGATTCAAAAATATAAAATAATGAGAAAAAATGCTCTTGCAGTTGCTAGGCTTTCTAGCAGTTGCTAAGAGATAGGTAGCAGTGGTTTGCGATTTTGGAAAATAGGTTCCACATTAGGTGAACAAGGACTGACTTTAAAACTTCTAGCAGATTTGTTGTCCAGGTACTGTATGAGCTAATATGCTTCCCTAATGAAGTATATGTACACTTATATAACGACCATTTTAGAACAAACTTGAAGGTTCTTGAGCTTATGAAATTTTAAAAAGTTGTTCTTTCACTTTTTCCTTTTCTTTTTGGCCATCGTAGGCTTTAAGAAATATCAGAATCAGAAACAGCAGGAGGACCAGAAGCATTAGAAATAGTGTGTTTGACATTTCATTTCAAGCAAGCCAGAAAGGTTTTTTAAATCATGCTGTCGGCCTTTCCTCTTTGGCACATCTTTCCCCTTTGATTTCCTTTTCATTCTCCTGAGTTTTTCATTATCTTTCCAGTACAAAACATTAGACCACCGTGCTACATAATGGAAATGAAACATTTAAGGGATACTGAATGCTGTGGCCTCACAGCAGATCAGAATGTAACTGTGATATGTGTAAGTTTTACATCTTTGAAACTCACACTTCTATTTGTATGATAGCTGAGAGTAGTGGCACCATACTGGGTTCTAAATTAAATGTAGGATTAATGACTTGCTCAGGACTCGGTGAGACTTTTCTATTACTCTGACTGGATTTTGAGTTTATATAAATTTGTTTCTGCCTTCTTGGGAAAAATTATTAAATATGTCAAAAAGTCTTCTGAGTTGTATTTTGAACTGCAATGATCTAATTCCATTAATATATTGGATTTCTGTGACTCTCAGAACTTTTATAGAGTTCGGTTTATTCCAGTGAAGATCAGATCTGGTTATGTGTCCATAACACAACTAACCAAAGAACACTGAGCATCAATTAAACGTTTTTATTTTTTAATTAATTTAATTCTTTAATTACAGGTTTTGTGAATACTGACTTCTATTTGTTTTTGTAGAATAGTTTGAAAAAACCATTGAATTGAAAGCTAATCCATTAACTGTGGTGGAGTTATGGAGGACTAGAGGAGAGAGACATAAATGACCCTGTCAGTCATGAAAGGACAAACACCATCTGAAATCAGAAAGTTGCTTGCAAATGCTTTTAGAATGTTTGGCTAACTTGCACATATTTTATACTAATAGAAAAAGAGAAGAATAAAACCCAAAGTGAACATAATATAAACTTGTATTGGTCCAAAAAAGATTGATTTTGATCAACTTACAATTAAGTTTTAATTTAATTCACAAATCTGTGTTTTGATTCCTGTCCTTGGCCGAAATTCCTTCTGTTATAGTCTGAAAGACAAATCAGTTTGAAATATTCCATCCTTTGCTCTGCCTTATGAAAAAATGTCTCAAGCTCTGATTTTCCATCTCAAGACTGGGCACTTTGCAGCCAGAGGAAGGAGAGGCACCTATACTTCTGGGGATCTCTGACCATTGAATGACAGGATATTATGGAAGAAATCAATATTCTTGTAGAAACTGTTGTTTCATCCCTGGGGTCTGGGAAGCTGGAAATTTGTTATCAATCCTGAAATCACTCTTAATGTTGGGCATTTTATAATATCAAAGGAAAATTGAGTTTATTATATGACAATCATTAGGAAGTACAGGGAAAGGAAGTAATACCCCTAAGCTTGATTTACAAGTAGTATTACAAAGTTTCTGTAACCCCCTGGAAAATTTCTGGTTCTCCCAAGCTGGGATCCAGGATTCACCTCAAGACTATTCCCCACATGTTGCTTTTCATGAAAGGGAACCGAGTTTGGATAGAAAAAACCTTTCTCACGTTTGTGTTCTCATTTGTATTTCTTCTGACTGACACTTCTCCCCTTTGCATCCCAATGTCATGTCCCTTTTACTCAGAGTATCAGATGGATCTCCTTTCTCATGGATCTATTCTGCTATCATCACAGTCTGTGTCATATGGGGAAATATTTCAAGTGCATCTTCACAATAATGAACCCAGACAAACTCATGAAACAGGTTGGTTCTTCAAAAATCTATTTGTATGAAGGAGATATATTGCGGAGGGAGAATTCACCACCTCCGCAGCAGCCAGGAACAGCCAGGTATCCCTGGATACCATGGAGGCGGAGATGGCGGTGTAAGACCCACCCAGAAGGGCGGACTCCGGAGCACTAGTAACTCGACCCCTCCCTGCGGGGTGGAGTCGAGGGCGTGCAGATGGAGCCGACCCTGCCCGTCTTCCAGAAGACTCTAAGCTCCCCCGCTCTGGGTTGGCTGTTCCCCCCGCCTGTCGGCCGAGGTCCCAAGCCCTGCTGGCTCGGGACCGTGATACCGCCCCTCTCCTTAAGTCCTATTGGTTTTCCCCTTTCCCTTATAACCTTATGCACAACCCCTCAACCCCGGTTCTTCGCTGTCCCCCCCAGATTGAACGGGCACACCGTTTGGGTGCTCCAATAAAGTTCTCTCTGCTTTACGCGAAGACCCCTCCCGGCTTCCTTTGTCGCGCCCGGCATAGGGATCGAGCAGCCAGCGCACGGCTCTCGACCCCGCCGACGACAGCGAGCGAAGACACGGCAACAAGTGGCGCCCGAACGAGTAAGAACCTCTTCGAGGCGGCCCCCACAGCGGGGTATCCTGAGTCCGACTCGGGACACGACGTACGGGTCGTCGCTGTCGTACCGGTATCGTGTGTGTAGCACGCTCGAAATGGTGCTCCCGCGACTACTCCAGCAGCGTTGAGAAGGACTCCGCCTGGACGACGGTTGGTGCGGACTGTACGGTGGTGTTTCCTTTGAGGACGGCTAGGTTCCCGTGAGCGGACGCCGTGTGTCGGCGGTCTTCCTGCAAGTTCCCCGCGGATCGGGTGAGAGCAGCGACGCCTTTCCGTCCTCCCCTTTTTCCGTTTTTCTTTCATTTCAGCCGTACGGGTGGAAGTGCTTTCCTGTGGACATGGGGGCTCGGATGTCCACGGAAAGCAGGGAGTTTTATGTTCACCTTAACTCTATCTTTTTGTTTCATCGTCTACCCTTTTCGAGGGGGGAGTTAAAGCGTTTTGTCATGTGGATTTTAAAGGAGTTTCCCCAGACTTCTCCCGATGAAGCGCTCTCTCTCTCCCTTTGGAAGAGGGTGGAGAAAAGGCTTCTCTTTTTGCGGAGCCTCGGGGACAAGTCAGTTGAGCGCCATTTCGTGCTTCTGACGGTCTGCCGGGACCTCGCAGAAAGGGAGTCTCCTTTTTCTATAAACCCTGTACGTCTATCCGCCTCGTGTAATCCCTCAGATCCTCCTGCTAGGGTGACAGGGACCGGAGCAAGTAGCCCTTCGGCTCCGGGGTGCCGTCTCCTCCCGGGCTCCGCTCCCTGCCCTCCTTCCCCTGCTCCCGAGGGAGTAGGTAACCCTCGGGGCGCTCCTAAACGTGTTCCTTTTGCTCTTCCCTCCCCTAAGTCCTTTCTAAAGTTTGGTGCTGGAGGGGGTGATTTTTCTGGAAAGGGCCCAAACAGGGGCTACGGTCCTTTTTGGAAAGAAAAGAAAAAAGAAAAAAAAAAAAAAAAAAAGGGAGTTTCCGTCCAAGTTGCAGTCCCTTGTGGCCCCTTCCCCAGTTTGTAGTTTTGAAAAAAGGGGGGAGTAGATCCCAGGGGTAACTCCCTGCGGCCCCCCTCCCCAGTTCGTCCCCCATTTCAGTTTGCAGTTTAATTTTATGTTGGAGTCCTGGGACTAACAGGACGCATTTTGTTGGTATCACATCCTGATTTTGGTTTAAGCTATTGATTTGAGTTACGTTTTATGTTTGAAGCTTACACTAGTAAGTTGCATTTTGTTTGTACTTTCCGTTGTCCTTCCCCAGTTCATCCCGGTCCGGCATCATTTTGCCGTTTGCAAAATGGCGTCGGCCATGTGTTCCTTCTCCCCACAATCCTACCCTTCTTTCCTTCCTTGCCCCCTCCCCCTGGGCGGGCCCGGGATGGGAGTGGCGAACTCCCAGGCGGAGCTTGGGTCTCCACCCTTCCAGGATGGGGGGGTTCCACCTCTTCCAGTCCTGAGGGGGGGGCTCCTGGGCGGGCCTTGGGTCTTTGTCATTTCTGGTCCTGGCCCCTCCCCGGTAGGAGGAGCTTCCAGCTCCCACGACCCCCCTTGACTCTATTCGCAGCGAGTCCACGGGGATCGGGGGAGGCTGAGAATTTTAATTTGCATTCCTACCACCCCTGTTCCTTGCTGCAATAATCCCTGTGCTTTATGTTGAGAAAATGTTCCCAAGCTACAGATCCAGGCCTAGGACGAGGACTTCGAGGCTGCCACCCCGCCTTCCAGGCGACGCCTCAGACCCACCGGGGTCTCGCCTGAGTAGAGTCAGGGGAAGCGGTCTGTGGGCTGGAGACCTGGGGCCTGGAGGATAGTTCCGCACTGACCTCCCGGACAAGACCATCCCACCACCGTCCAGTACGCGGACCACGCTCACACGCCCATCATCGGCGAATGCCTCTTCGCTCCAGAGAAGCCCCAGCTGATCGGAGACTGCTGCGAGCTGGCAGTTGAGGGGGTTGCTGTCACTCGCCACCCAAGGGGCAAATTAGTTAGGGCAGGGGGCAAATGCGTCGGGTGATGTAAGCGTCGGGCAGAGCGGCGGGTACCCCCACGCGTCGAGGATGTGTGCGTCGGGACCCCTACCCCTCCGGTCGGTGTTAGGGACTTGTACCTTTGGGATACATTCTCTTTTTCGTTTTATTTAATAAAGAAAAAAGGGGGAGGTGCGGAGGGAGAATTCACCACCTCCGCAGCAGCCAGGAACAGCCAGGTATCCCTGGATACCATGGAGGCGGAGATGGCGGTGTAAGACCCACCCAGAAGGGCGGACTCCGGAGCACTAGTAACTCGACCCCTCCCTGCGGGGTGGAGTCGAGGGCGTGCAGATGGAGCCGACCCTGCCCGTCTTCCAGAAGACTCTAAGCTCCCCCGCTCTGGGTTGGCTGTTCCCCCTGCCTGTCGGCCGAGGTCCCAAGCCCTGCTGGCTCGGGACCGTGATACCGCCCCTCTCCTTAAGTCCTATTGGTTTTCCCCTTTCCTTTATAACCTTATGCACAACCCCTCAACCCCGGTTCTTCGCTGTCCCCCCCAGATTGAACGGGCACCCCGTTTGGGTGCTCCAATAAAGTTCTCTCTGCTTTACGTGAAGACCCCTCCCGGCTTCCTTTGTCACGCCCGGCATAGGGATCGAGCAGCCAGCGCACGGCTCTCGACCCTGCCGACGACAGCGAGCGAAGACACGACAACAATATATTCTTTCCCCAAAGCCAGTAACTGAGGGAAGCTTACACTACCCTAACTTTTTTGCATATGCTTCTACACATAGTTTTTGGTACACCTGCCTGGAACTAATCCTTCACCAACATAGTAGTGAGAGTGAAGTTGAAATTCTAGGCCAATTTAAGGAGATAAAGATCTTTAACAAATTGTACATAATGCAATCCTGTTTACAAAAGTAACTCAGAGTTGTCCTTGAGTTGGTGAAAATCACTAGCAATCCTAAGACTGAGTCCTGTACCAAAAATAAGAGAACTGTGTTACAAATATCATCGGCTGGGCATAACTTTGACCTATCCTGTGCTCTGACATGAAATGCAACCTTAAATTTTACAGCCTGTTTTTATAGCTGTTTTTATAGCACATATCCTAACCAGAATCAAAGCTTTTATTTCAATCTTCAAGTCCTCAAACATCAGTGAAGTGAATGAGGTGCATTTGTTCACAGTGTTGGCAAGAAGATGTTTAAGCATTCTGTGTTGCATTACCAATCCCCTGACAAATCCAGTAGCCTTGTGTGTTTGAACTGTGATCTCTAGTTCCAGTACTCAGCATTGGACTTTGTATTTGTATAAAGGGGAATTCAGAGTTTCCTCTTCTGTGGAGTGGATGGGCCATGTGATACAATCACTTAAACCTCCTTCCTCCTGTATTTAAATATTACTGCTTTAGGAGGTTCATTCAGCAAACATTATATGGATTATTCACACACACACACACAAAACCACTTACACTGTCTTAAGCAGGAACAATCAAGCACAATAAGATTGAGGTTATTTATTTTTCACTAAAAACATTTACAAGATGGTTGATTGTTACTTTGCCCTCCTAGCCAAAGGTATTATATTTAAGAACAAATTTTTCCCTATTGCCATTACAAGCAAATTGTAATGCTTGCCAAATTTGTAGAACACATATAAGGAAAATTATTCAGTGTAACACAGAACTAATATGTAAAGAACCACATTTACATTTTTTTCATTAGCTACAGTTCCTGCATTTCTTCAGTGATATCTCAATTATTCTTGGAGGATAATGTTCTACTTCTGCATAAACAGCAATTTGAGTTCAGAGTTACAGTGTTTTTAAAGAAACACGTATTTCTACATGTATTTTTTGAGCTTTATTGAGCCAGTTTCACTAGGTCTGTAGTTTTAAAGGGAGATGTGTTTGAAAGATTTTAAACACTTGACTGCATGGTTTCTAAGCTAGCTGTTAGAAATCAGATTAATACAGAACCTGCAACCAAGTATACGTAAAACTGAGTAGCTGTTTAAAACTGAAGCTCAGGTTGTGCTTAAGAAGGATGAGACAATCATCTCTGGTCCCATCTAATCTGCCCATTCTGCTGTGGAAAACACTTACCCACAAACATTTGACCTGTTCTGGTTTTACTTTTTTTTTTTTTTTTTTTCAGGGAGGATGGAGGGCAGGGGACTGACTAAATGTTAGTTCTTTATTCCTTCTCATGACTCCAAGTTGCATTTTACTCAGCTGATAAATAATTTTAGTTTCCTGATCCTGTAATCAGGTAATGCTTCCCTCTTCATACTGCATTCACCTCTGGCTTTCTTTGGAGATTAGTTTTTCTGTGCTTAAAACCCTTTCCCTGGGATAAAATTCTGCTTGCAGGTCCAGTGTACTTGCACTGGTGTTGTCAGCCTTGTCTGAGCTGACTGCAATTTGCAGGTATCTAGGAAAATAGTCTAGGGAAGTATGACTTGTACCTGGTTTTAATATGGCTTCTGAGGCATTTGCTGGTCTCTGCAGTCAGACACAATGCTCTCTGTCAGGTGGGCGTGTGGTCTCAGATGGGGCTGTTGGTCTTTTGTGTTTCCTATGGGATGACTCAGGGATTTGTCACTTAAATATAGCATCAGGTTGCTATGCCTTTAGGTTACTGTTTATCCCTTCAATGTACAGTGCAGGGGTGAAGGCAAAAAAACCCCATTTCTAAGACTTTCTGGTGATGTTGTTGGGCACTGGAAGAAGCTCCCCAGGGATTTTGTCATGGCACCAAGCCTGACAGTCTTCAATAAGAGTTTGGACAATGGCACATGGTGTGATTCTTGGAGTTGTCCTGTATAGGGACAGGAGTTGGACTTCACGGTCCTTGTGGGTCCCTTCCAAATCAGGGCATTCTTGATTCTGTGGTATGATCTGGGGTAGAGGAGTCCACCTGAGAACCCTTTTTTCTTCATAGCAGTGCAAGGAGGTGAGAGTTGGAAACATAAGGCAAAAGAAGTGTTTTGTGCAGGTCTCAATATCTCTTAACAAGAAGAAGCTCCCCAGACACTTGTACTTTTCCTCTGTCTGTGAACAGTCTTTTGCCACTGTCCCCTCTCCCACCTTTGGTCCTGTTTCTTGCTCCATCTCTGTGTCTTGCTTTACCTTAAACTCAGGAATTTAAGTGGATAAAGCTCCTTATTTAAAGCTTATTACTTTATGCCTCAAGGATCAACTTGAGCTATCTGAATTAGATGAATCTTTAACAAGGGACACTTTTTCCTCCTCTAGGCATAAAGGTATTAAGCTCCTAGGACAGGTTTTCTTCAGTCAGAGCAGGAGACTTCTACTACACAGTTTCTGATTTGCAGTGAAGTTGAGGAAAAGAAAAAAAGCTTCTTAAGTAAAAAGAAGCAAAGATAAGCACACCTCCCATCAAAACTCAAAAATATCTGAGGGAATCATCAAAGTATTTCCCTTCTCAAAAGATAGCTGCAGATCTCTAGACTAGTGCTGGGTTGTGTATTCAGATGATAAGATTAGGAATCTGCATGCTTTTCCTGAATATATCCCATAAACAGGCTTTGAACCCTCCAGGGTATTTCAGAAATGTTAAGGATAGAATTTTGTGAATGACTACAGCGGGCTGAGAATATGCAGAGACATTTTAAAGTCCACATGCACACTTGGTATAGGAAAGAATCTTGCATAGGATGGCTGCATTTTTAAAAACATTTTTTCCTAAATTGTTTCTATCCCCCCGCCAAAGCATACCAAATATATGTAAAAAGAAATAAAACAAGGAGGTGAGAGTTGGAAATAAAGGAGTTATATCAGCACACAACAAAGAATCGATAAATTTTGTTGACAGGCAAAGCCTCAAAACAACTGTAAAGAAGAGAGGCTAACAATCCAAGTTGCTTAAAGATCCAGATCTGACCAAAGTTCATGTAAAGACTCATCAAGGCTAGTCTGAGATATGGGATTCATAGACATAGGTGTAAGCTAAGGTGAACAACTTTAGGGTAAATTAATCTAAAAAGGTTATTTCAGTGCATTCACATGCAGGGAATCTAAATAGTCTGTACAGACATGGACAGATATTTTTGTCAGATGAATCCCAGGAGCAGTGCTCTTGTGCACCTTTGGTACGCAGTAAGATATTTAAAATAGAGCACATTTTCCCCACTGTGCCTTGTTCCAGGGAGCCTTCCAGGAGGACCACAGTATCTTCACCTCAGGCACTGGCAGTAAAACACCCAAGGTGTTTTAATTTTTCTGCAGAAATACTCCTGTGGCAAGGTGCTATATTGATGGCTTCTTACAGAAAGAAATTCTGATTTCACAGAAGCCTTTATATAGCAGATTAATTAGCCTTTCTTTCTTCGGTGTTATGATACAAAATATATACCATTTATGAAACTCTTGGTTTTAATCACTACCATAATAAATAGAGAGGTATTTCAAGTAACCTTTTATTTTAATAATTGAATTGTACCCTATTTTGATCAAGACCTAAATGACAAGGAAATTTAACATATAATAACAACACTTGTGCCATGATGTAATGACTAAGTTTGAAATTGGCTTATCTTAAAGCTATGAAGGTTATTGAATCTTATTTTACCTGAGTAATTTCAAAGGCACATTAACACAGATAACAAGTAAGAATCTAGTCATTACAGGAATACAGTTCAAAACTTTGCTCACTCTTAAATTCAGTGTTTTCTAATTTTAGTTTGATTAAAGGAAATGTGCCCTAGATTTTTTGGAAACATTTCCTTTTGAACAGTAAAATTTGCTTTCTAATTAGTGTTTGTAATTTGTTTCTAATTGTATTTAGAAAACAAGTAATGATAAAATAATTGTAGCATTCCTATTGTGTCTAGCTGATATACTTCGCCCCCAGCATAAGAAGCATAGCAGAGATATAAAATTAAACAAAAATTTCTTGTCAAAGTTGACAGGTTAAGGAGATAAGCTGGTGCAATTAAAGGGAAAGTAGATAGGATATTATATCACACCATGAGCCAAGATTTTCAAGTTGGTTCTCAAGGGTGAAAAGATAGAAGATTACATGTAACCAAGGGACCTACTCACCTGAGTGTAATTGCAATTGGAACAAGATAAGCTATCATACAAACATAACAAACATCTGCTTTGCTGGTATTATATAATTTGTCTGAATGTCAAATATTCATACAAATAGTCTAATTTCCACCTTGGGTTTTTTGCTATTTGAAGTGAGTCTTCCTGATTTGAAATACTAAAAATCTAAGCTGACCTCCTTGATTCAACTCCACAGTGCGTGCAGCAGTGGAGCTGAGCTCTGGCAGCTGGACAATCACATGTTGGAGTTCACTCCCCTGGTGCAACTGGGAATGGCTTCACATGGCACAATGAACACATCTTCCTCTTGTTGTGTGTTGATTGGACAGATAAAAATTAAGCAGTAACAATTATATTTCAGGTTAATCATCCATAAAAGACAACTAACTTGAACTACTCTCACACCATATCCAGTTGTTTGCCTTGCACAAGTGATTTGTCTGGAGTAGGAAGCCAACGTACTTCTTTCCTATGGAAGAGCTCCATGAAAAAATAAAATTGCACACCAAATGCATTTAGGAGATAAAAGAATAGAAGCAAATACCGCTGAAATGAAAATAGGTATGTGGACATAAGTTGCCACATTCAGATAGGACTGAATGTTTGGGACATGCCATGCCACTTGACTAAAACTTTGAATTTTACTCTAGTTACATTTCAAGCTCACTGACAAAAATCACTACAGCTCTGGACTGTTTTAGTGAGCTAGGATCCAGGAGTTGCCAGTGTGCCAGAGACTTGGCAAAACTTCTTTTCACAACCATGTTTTTTCCCGTTTAATAAGTAACTCAACAGCTAATTCACACTTGAGTATTAGCTATGTATGAATTTCTTTACTTAGAGAGGCTGAAAATATTTGTGGGCAAACATTGCTTATCACAAAAAGCTCTAGCTTACAGCATAATGATGTAAATTAGGATAAACAGACAGTTAAAAACAAAAGAAATACTAAAAAAAAAAAAAAGGCATTAAGGGTAGAGGAAATAAACCTAGAGACTGCTTTTTGTTTCTTTTGTTCTTCATCCTGTGTTTCCTCTCAGGCAGACACATACCCCAACTTCTGAACTGGCACATCTAATGGCTTGCACTGTCTCTGTGTGGTGGTTTGGCCCCAGACAGCAGACAGACACCAACAGAGCTTCTCTTCCACCCCCAGCAACACAGAGAAAAAAATAGGAAGAATAAGAGAAAAAAACACCTCAAACATAAAAATAAAAACAGTTGAATAGAGGAAAGTAAGATAACAGTTTAATAAGTAGAGAGGGAAAAAAACCCAAACCACGCATGCCCACCTCAGCCAGAAAATAAGCCTCCAAAGAGCAGTCACCTCAAAAGCTATTACAACCATCCTCTGTTTCTTGTTTTAACACTGGGCATGACATTGCGTAGTATGGAGCATCCGCTCGGCCATTTTGCATCATCTGTCTTGGCTGTGTCCCCTTTCAGCCTCTTAATGGTTTCATAGATGTACTTCCTCAAAGAGAGTCAAACTCTCCAAGTGATATTGTTTCATCCATAAAAGAAAAATGAATTCCAACCAGCTAGATCCAGTAGGCTTTAGTACGAGTCCAAAGATATGAGGCCAATAGGGTACATGAGATCTGAAGTATTAGACTGTAATTAGAGTGCATCAAACTCTGCAGCAGCTGTTTACTTAGATGAGAACCTGTCGAAACTATCCTCTGCAAACAAAGAAAGTCCCCAAGCAACCTTCTCTTTAACCTCTCAGTTCTTCAGAGATATGTATCTGGAGGTCACTTCCACGCTAACAACCAGCTCCACAAGTTGCAAGGGTGGGGAAGGAAACAAAATGAAGGAATGACACCTATGAATGTGAGCAAGTAGTAGGAGAGAAATTCATCTCCCTTGACTAGACGTGAGCAAGGTAGTAGGATGCCTTAGTGGGTGCATGAAACCTTGTGATTCTGTGATGCTATCTGGGACTTTGTGTCCTCAGGCTGATTTATCAGCTTCTGTCAGCAGCAGATGTCCTTTTAGGAGCCTGCAGAGACTGGAATGCAGCTGTGAATCCCTTGGCCTTGGGAAAACTTGAAGGGCAGCAGAGGACATGACATAAACCTTGTGAGTGATGGATAACAGCTGGTTTGGGAACCAGTTATGAACCTTTACCAAACCAGATGGAAATCTCTCCAGGGCATCTTTGAGTCTGTGATTAGCCATTCTCTAGCTGTCTAAAAACATGTTTCTTTCTTTTTTTTTTTTTTTTTTTTCCATCCTGAGAAACTAGTATGTGATGCAAGGTACAGTATATGGGCAGGAAAGAAAATAAGTGAAGAAGGAAAAGCAAGCAAGCAGTAATGAAACAATAAACTGAGTTCAAAGGTGACTGACTTCCAGGATTCAGTGGAGGCTGCCTACCTACCACACAGAGATGCTGTGATCCTGTGGTGCAGGACACATAGTCCTAGACTCTGCTGCTGAAGAATACAATTGTGGGGTTTTTATGGCAAATCCTAGACATTTCTTGAGGAAAAACGGGAACTCCTCAATTTTAATTTTTATTTGACTTTATTTGATTTATAAATTGTTGGATTCAATATTATGTGTGGCAGGAATACAGCTGGTGCAGCAACAGGATAACAGAATCTTTTTTTCTGCTTCTTAATTCTTAATATCAAAATTAGTTTTAATTTTTTAAAAAATAAAAGTAATTACATAAACAATAAATTCAATAAGGATGTCATAAATATATTCAAAGCCATATAATAGAGACACTTTCCATGGTTTTGGAAAGAAAAAATCAAGCAGAAAAGCTTAGCATTACCAAGTAATATCTGACATAGTGTATGCAAAGCATGAACTGAATATAGCAAGTATTTAAAAATGGTAATTGTTCTACCACAGAAGAAGGTAATTCATTCGAGAAATAAAATCTCCTTTTCCCCCTTGGAAAAATTCCTTAATAGTGTTTAAAATAGTAATGGACTAGAGGGAGCTCAAACAATATTTTAGGTAACAATTTCCATACAAATATAGCTAAAGCCTATTCAGCTATGCATTTCTGTGCATCTCTCATCAGTGTATTTGACTAATGTTAGTCCCAAAATTTCATTTTCATTGATTAGTGGCATTTAAAACAAATGTGTTCTAAACACTGGTGGATTTATTTTCCACTTGAAGCATAAAATGTTGGAATATAAATTCAATGCTTTTCAAACCACAGGTGACACTGCAGCAAGTTACCTGCTCTTGCTCTGTGACTAAAATTCTCATTTCCTCAAGACAATTAAAGTCTTGCTTATCCAGCCTTTGCTGTTTGCACGCACTTCTTGGCAACAGAGTTGATTCTGAGATCTGGCAAGTGCCTTATGTTTTCCATAACAGTCCCAAAAAACATGGAAAGGGTGTTATGGTTCTGGCGGAACAGGAGTGAGTGACAGAAGAGATGGTAAGACAGTTTTGACTGAAGCATGTTGTGACTTTACTGACAGCTGATTGTGCCGGTTGCCAGTTTCAGAAGAGTATCTAAAATTCTGTGCTATTTTTATTGGTTTTGTTTGTTGTTTAGAGAAGTCATGTCATTACATTTCCTGGGCTTAGTCCTGCTTGAAATGGAGAACACAGAGATGGATTTGAATAATTCAAATAATCAGTGTCTTCTTTACTGACTATGTTATATATGTGAACTTAGAGCTGAGTTTCCAGACTGACAGCCAGGCTGTTGCCAGTTGTGTAGGTATGTTTTGGGAATAGAGAAATGCCACCCTCAGGGCTGTCAATTCAGCATTTGAATAGAAACAGGACCCACACATATTTAAAGGACTGTACTCTGCATGCATTTTAAATACACTTTACTATTACAGAGTCTAAAGGGCAAGATCAATCATTTCAGCTGCCCTCACCTGCCGAGCTGGAGCTGGTGTCAGAGTTTCACAAGTACTGTTCTTTTTCTCACTGTTGCTCAGGGTCTGGGTGAGAGGAAGTCCCAAGGGCAGATATTCTGCTTTGGCAAAGTTCGTTAACGAACTACGTTTATTATAAATAATCCCAGTAAATAGTTGTGGCAATTCCATTTTTTTACAGATGTTTCGTAAACTGCCTAATTAAGATACAAAAGTTCTAGCAAACTGTCACTCAACATCAAAGACAACCTGACCTGCACCACATATATTTTCTGTTAACTGGCAAAGCTTTGGTCTCATCCCAGTCCAAAACCAAGTTTTATGCAGACTCTTCCATTGTAATTCGTATACACTTATTGCCAAAGGGAAATATCGATATGAAATTGAAACACCTTTATAATTCCCAGTGCTAGTTGTGTGATTCAGCCAATTAACTTGCACTAAGGTATTCTCAAAGTTAATAGCAGATGATTATTTGATTCTGTCATCCTTTTGAAAGCACTGGTATTGCTCATCAAAACCATCAAGCAAATAAAAGCTGTGGTGCTTTTATTTTCTGCTTGATGTTTTAAACATATATTTCATTATTTAAATGTCCATAGAAGTCAATTCTTTTATTGCTCTGAAATAACACAGTTACAACCAATATATTAAAATAATATTAGAGATACAAATTTAAACCAAAACAAGGACATCTCTAGTGTAGGTTGTCACTTCAAGTGAGTGGACTGACAGTTGAAATGAGAAATTTTTTTCTCTTGTCAGTTTTTGTTAGACGCTTAACATAAAAATAATGTACTGCGAAGTAATTTCTTTACTTTTCATTACTTGAATAAAATATAACTAGAATGGCTACTATGAAAACTGAAATTAACATAAAAAGGAATATAAAGGCTTGATGTAATGCCTGTCCCTCACAGCCATAGAACAAGTACCCTAACTGCTATGCCTTTTGTAGAAAACATGAGTCTTCCAAGCAAAATGACTGTGTACATTCCTGTTCTGTGTTTGTATAGAAGAAGATTTAACTGCTGAAATGGAGGCCAACAATAATGTAATTTGTTGCAGGTGGATTTGAAAAACATAAACTAAAACAAGCTAAAAATATAGTTTAATGTGATAAGCACTGTGGTTACAGTTACTGTCAGCCGAGATATGTCTTATTTAAGTAGAATTTGTGAAGAACAAAATATATTTAATTGTACTGATGAATTTGTAGCAACATTGCCCTAGAAAAGTGCTAGCTGGTGGTGTTATTATCTCTGATGAGAATGCAGAGCAGTTGGGATGCATATTGGAGAAATTCTTCATACTTAATGATGTGAAGTTAGTATGAGACTTCAACATTTTACTGATAGACCTGTGTTTATTTTTAAAGTCTCTGCTAATTTCTTACAAGTTCTAAGTCTTTCTTTATTAAAATAACTTGCTGAATAGAGTAAATACTTAACTTTTTCATGGTTGAGAATAATAAAAGTAATGTATGTTCCATTTGACATTCTGGTATATGTCAGACAACCCAATTTGCTTTTTCCTCTTTTAGTATTTATCTCTTTCTAATCTACAGCTGATAACTTCATTTTCAAAGCCTTAATAACTAGAGGGCTAATCTGCAATAGTGTCTTCTTACTTTGTCCTCTTTTTCCTTCTAAGAGCTCTTTTCTTCTATCCCCTCCTGATTATAAATTTTCTCTCATTTTATCATGTAGGATTCGGACTGCCTCCATATTCTCATGTGTATATATATATAAAGTTATAAAATAAAATTTTGGGGTTTTTTGTTATGAAAAATTCCTTTTCCTTTCTCTCCACATTTTCTAGGTAGTAAATATTCCTGATATTGAATCACAAAGTCAACAAGTGTCAATATTAAAGCATGTTATACATTGTTTGAATGCAAACTTGTCCAACATTTTTCCAGGATTATGGTAGAAGTTGCATTAAAATAAAAATAGTCAGATGATAGGATAGTAAAGAGACACTTCCCACAGCAGGATACTTATAGGCAGACTAGCTTGTTTGTTTGATCACTTATTTGTTGATGGCAGAAATAGCAAAATATTCTGAGAATTATATGCCCATATTTTCCATTTAAATAGAATAAACATTCTTGCAAAAATATTGTGATTTCTATTTCAGTAAAAAAGTTATACAACAAAGATTTATCTTAATTTCTGTCAAAATTTATAGTTACTGGGAAGCTCCAAGAGAAGTGATTTTGCACAAACACAGGAAGACATAAATAATATGTAAAACAATTTAAGATTATATGTTTTACCTTTGCTCAGTTATAATAATAATTGTCTTGATACACAGAGGAAATACATTTTTTCTCTATGAGAGCATTATAAGAATAAGATTAAATTACAGTAATTAGACTGGATAAGAAAAAATGGAGAAAATTGCACCGTACCAGTATAATGAATGTTTTGTAATCCTGAGAAGAAAAATAATGGTATTTCCATAATTTTTTTTACTGACTTTATAGTTGAAGATAGTTCAACATTTTCCACATTGGAAAATCTATTTCATAACCTGTAAGTTTTTCTGTACGCTTTAAAATCTCGATATCTCATGCTTACACTTCCCTTAAAAATAAAAGTGTGATTATTACCAGTCAACTCAGAAGAGATACTTCTTTGGTCATTTTAGTAAAATGTACAGAAAGACTCTGAATACCAGCTACTTCTAAACAATTATTACATATTTATGATATCAGTCTCATATTTTTCAGGTTTGCACAGAACAGCACATTTTCTATCACAGTTAAGTGCTAATATTCCACTTTGTCCCTTAGCTCAAAAAATGCACTCAGAAGTTCTGATTGTGCTTGTTACCATAAGAAGTGGTGAGGAACTGAGACCAGATTTCTGTGAAGAACACTGACAATATGTGTGATAAATTCACTAGGTTTCTCTGAAGGTTTTCTTGCTTACAATAGTGTTTAAATACTAAAGAATTATGCTATAAAACACCAAATATATGTTCTATTTATATGAACTATATGACCTCCAGGGGTCCATTCCATCTGATTTTTCCCATGATACTATAAAATATGCATGAAACTATCAACAAAAATAAGACAATATAATTATTTTATCTCATTTCATTAATTTCACATGGTTCATATTAATAACTTTAGATAGGGAATTTCAAAGCAGTTAAAGACTGCATCTTACAGCCAATCACTGGATCTTTGGTTCCTCTAAATTGTCATTAATTGATTGTAAATACCCTGGTTGACACTTATTGCTTTACTTTTGCATAAGGTGGTGTATAATATGATTGAACAATAATGAAAATAAACTGAAACTGTGTACCACCTTCATTTAGGATAAATGTACATTGAGTCACAGGCACCAATAAATGATAGAGCTCTTAAAATATTGATCAGTGCTTTAGTGTTCTGTTTAAAACAGTTTTTCTCATTCCACCCTCATGTCCACAGTTAACTGGAAAATATGCAGCTTGTTTCTGGCCAGAACCAGTGCTACTGATGTCAGTGGAGAAACAATGGTGGAAAAGTGACAGTGTCTGACTGCTAATTTTCAAGTTTCATTTATTTATTTGTTTTTCCTACATTGGTCCATTTAGAACCTGAGGCAGTGGGCTGCCTGCTGCAGTCCTCGCAGGACTCTGCCAGCAGTTAGCTCTGCTATAACTGAGTGCTCCCAGGCTGACACAAGAGAGGCAGATGCCACCCCTGAAAGAAAGCTAGATGAGATCCAGCTGACAATGCTTGAAGGGAAGCACTCTTTTCCTTACACAGGCTGGCTTAGCTGTGACATTAATAACCCCTTTGACAGCGGCTGGACGACAATAACCAAGATATCTCTGAACCCAGCTAGCTGGGGAGGCTGCTGGTGGCTTGGGTAAACACACTCCTCACTGGATAAAAACCTGTCTGGATGGTCAGGGCTGGGGAGTGGTGCTGAACTGATCTGTGTCCAGCTGCCAGCTGGTCATTAGTGGGGTTCCCCAAGGCTCAGTATTGGGGCCAGTTCTGTTTAATATCTTTATCAATGACCAGAATGACAGGACGGATTGCACCCTCAGCGATTTGGCAGGCAATACCAAGCTGGCCAGGGGTGTCGATCTGCTGACGGTAAGAAGGCTCTGCAGAGGGATCTGGACAGGCTGAATTGATGGGCTGAGGCCAATTTTATGATGTTCAGCAAGGTCAGGTGTTGGATCCTACACTTTTGTCACAACAACCCCATGCTGAAGGCTTGGGGAAGAGTAACTGGAAAGCTGCCTGGTGGAATAGGAGCTGGAGGTGCTGGTCAACAGCCGACTGAACATGAGCCAGCAGAGTGCTCAGGTGGCCAAGAAGGCCAATGGCATCCTAGTCTGTATCAGAAATGTTGGAACAGCTGTCTAGGACAGCTGTGAGGTCGCCATCCCTGGAAGTGTTCAAAAGGCTGTGGTTTTGTTTCTCGGGGATATGGTTCAGGGGCTAACACAGGGGTGCTGGGTTAACAGTTGGACTCAATGATTGTAGACGTCTTTTCCAATGCAAATAATTACACACATTTGTTGGAAGACATGGAAGACAATACACACATTTGTTGGTTTTTTTTCCATTGAGGAGTGGGACTGTGCTTTCCCTGATGAGATCCTATTCTGGGTATCTGCATACAGGTTTTCACAAATACCTCTTGTCAATTTGCATTATTTGCCTTAAGGTTATAGCATTCACTATGTTTCCTAAACTATTTGCTGGTATGCACGATTAAACACTTTTCTATATCTAGAACAGAAGTTCTTGTACTTCAAGAGCATTAAATAGACTAAACAATGTGTATAAATTTTCCAGAGTAAGACTTATGTTGCAAGCCAATAATAGACACAAATAGCATTTAATATGAAAAATAAGCTTGAAAACATATTAGTCAGATATTAATTGAAATTACTGAAATCCTCAAAAAAAGTCTGTACAAAAACATATCTGTTTGTGCTATAAAATATTACATAATAGCACAACTGGATTTAAATCTGATGTTGAATCTAGATGACATTAAAGTTTATATTCTCCTGAAGATTACAGTTTTTATAGCAGATAGGACAGTGATGTCTGGTCTGCAGAGAGAAAAGGACAAATGCACATATTTCAATTTCTTCAGCAAAATTTCATATTTGACATGAATATAGGACAGATATCATGTCTGATCAACATCAAATGCTTGTTTCTGCTACTATAAATCCATAAAAAGTTTTCAATATGTGCTGCTGTGGAGCAGAAATCTTCTCAGAATTTCTCACAGAAGAGAAAGTGTTTCTGTATAGAGTTTCTTTGCTAAATCAAGTTTTCAATTTTTTTGTTTTTATGGTTTTATGCTGTTGCTTCTGAAGAAGTAACTCGCTTTCTGCTTGCCAGAGTACCTGAGGTCCTTTTAAACACAAGCATGGTTAAAGAAGAAAATGTCTTTATTTTAGCAGAATAAAGGCTTAATTTCTTCTTGACAATGAAAGTGGAAAAAAATTTGCAAGGCAAAAAACCCCCACTCAAACCAGTAAAGTACAGTTCTAGATCACTCTTAACATCAAAAATCTTCTTTAATGGCTCCAGAATGTAAACTTGGCTCAGCATGTAAAGCATGAGAGTTCTACTTTTGCTTCTTTCCCCATGAGCTACCTTACACTTAGAGCACTATCCAGGGCCACTTCAACTCCTCAGTTGTAGTGATGCAATAACACAGATATTTCAGAGTCATTATTCATTTTGGATGCATTTCTCCTGTAGTCCAAATCCACATAAACATGAAGGCAGCAGAAGCAGGGAGCTGGCTGTGGGTCTCCTGATCCTCAGCCACCTCATTTTGTCAAGGCAATATTCCTCTGTGATTGCCTATTTCCTACTTACAGTCCTGGAACATGGTTTCAGATTTTCAGCCCTCATTTGCAGAGGATTTGGGGCTGTAAGCACATTAAGAGCCAGACCTATTTGCAATAGGTTTCTGTTAGCAACCACCTCTGTTAAATAAGGATAATTCTCTGTTTTCTTTGGCTGATGCAGAAGCAGTTGCACTGAAGCTATATTTCTTGATTTTTAGAGACTTCAACCAGGTGACTGCTTTGTTTAACAATCCTCTGAGGCTCCTGATGTAAATACCTTTCTCCATTTTCAGTAGTATCACATTTGTATACACAAATAACTGAGAAACTAAGTCAAAGTAGGCTAAGTTAATGTAGCCATATACATTCTTAATAAAGACATTCTTAATTTACACTCACTGTTGGTTGAATATAGAGGTTGATTTTTCTGCTTAGTTTCTGCTACAGTATACAGGTTTCCATGATGAGCTAAAGGGTGTATTTCAGATTCAACTACCAGAATTTATCTTTTTAAAATGATTCTGGTACTGTCAGATAATTATAATGTGTCTTCCCTAGCAATAATGGGCACCACAGGAAATAAAACTGCAGTACAGACTTAATCAAATCTGAATGACAAGGTCATTGGAAAGTTAAATGCTTTTTTCCCCCATATTATTGACAATGTGCTCCACAAAAAGAACTAATTTCAAATGTAAGATAATGCACCCAAACATTTGCTCATAGTTTTTGTTTCATTAGAGTAATCTAATTGCCTGTTAATTACTTAAGAGCAGCAGCCATTGTAAAGTGTGCATTGTTGAGATCTCCAGTGTTTTACAGAGTAAAATCCTGTAGTGCCTGCAGTTCAGTGTCTGTTTATTTTCAATTTTTATTCATTAATGCCATATGCACATTTAACATATGCAAAGGCTATCTTCAATCACAACTGTTTCATTATTAAGGCCTTAAAATTTAAATAACTGACAGAAATTTCATTCTGCATGCTTTTAACTTGCCTCATATCTTCATTTTCTGCAAACAAAAAATGAAACTAGTGCAGCTCAAAGGCCTGAAGTCTTTTGTTTGAACTAAAGGAATAAAAGAGAGAGAAACTTCATCAAAGGTCAGATCTCCCCTCCTACCCTTTTTGAGCTGGGAAAAAGGATGACTTGAAGGAAAATCTCTATTAAGTTGCTATGAACTGCTTTTGAGGAGAAGGTATTGCTCAAATCTATGGGTTGTCCCAAAAGACTCCAGGACTCTTTATTTTTGCTTTCTCTCTCAAGTTGTCTTTCACCTTGTTCTAAAGTCCTGAAGACGTATATCAGAAAGAAAAGAAAAGAAAAGAAAAGAAAAGAAAAGAAAAGAAAAGAAAAGAAAAGAAAAGAAAAGAAAAGAAAAGAAAAGAAAAGAGAGAAAAAAAGGAGAAAATTATTTTGTCTATGATCCAAAAAGGTTAGGCTTGTCTGAGCACCATAACCTAGAAAAGAGTTTATCTTTTCTCTCCCCTCCCCTCCCCTCCCCTCCCCTCCCCTCCCCTCCCCTCCCCTCCCCTCCCCTCCCCTCCCCTCCCCTCCCCTCCCCTCCCCTCCCCTCCCCTCCCCTCCCCTCCCCTCCCCTCCCCTCCCCTCCCCTCCCCTCCCCTCCCCTCCCCTCCCCTCTCAAGGCCTTGTAGATTATGAGAGAGATTTTTATGAACCCCAATATTCCTGTTTATAAATCCCTGCTTTTTAACTTGAAATGTAAAATAGATGTCATAGGCTCAGAAGTAGATGGGCATACATAAGGCTTCAGTTAGTGTCACAATATCCACAGGCAGAGCTTTTCGACAGACAGGTGACCCATCATCTGAATGAAAATTTCTTTTCAGCAAGGGTAGTATCCATCAGCTGCTGATGTCCCTAAAGTCTGGTTGAAAAGTTGCACCATGCCTGATATTTTTGGTTTGCTTTGCTTTGGTTTGAGCAGTTTTTTTTTTTTTTTTTTTTTTTAGCTTTTGTTAGTTTGAGAGTGTGTGTGCTTAGGTGGTTTTGTTTTGTTTTGTTTTGGTTTTTTTTTTTCCTTGAGAAGCACTGGGTTTTCTTTGGTAACACCAAATTGATTACAAACTTTTTACTGAAAGAAAATTGTTAGAGGAAAGAGAATGTTAGATGATTATTTTGAAAACTGGGAGTTAGGCTGTAGGAGTAACAGCATATTATATAGACCAAAATTTAGAATTGCCATGTACTTGCCTTTCTCCCCACAACAAGGAATGTGTACAGAAGAAAGATGGGATAATTTTCTCAGCATGAGCCACAGTTCAGTTCTGTGATATTGGGAGGGAGCAACTCTGGATTCTTTTTCTTTGCTATTATTTCATCTTCTGCTAACTCTCTGTGTATTTCCTCACAATGTGAAGAAAAAAAGATGCACAAGTGGCAATTATCCCATCCAAATCCCCTTCCCATCTGATATCCAATAAGTCCTGGATCTTTTGGAAACCACCAGGCTTTACTACAAATACCTTAGGAATTTTGCAAAAGGCTGACATAGGCCATTTCTTCTTCAGCATTGACATTAAGAATCAGTCAAAAATTCAAAAGTAGTCTTATGCAGTTTACTTTTCTCCTTTGTTTTTATTTGATATTAAAAAAACCCAATTGATCATATGGTTTTAATACATAGCGTTCATGTATCACAAGACTTGAGGAACTCACAAATTGCTGAAATTTTATGGACTGGAGTAAATTTCCAAATATTTTTAAATAAGGTTTTTTATATTTTTTCAATATTAACTTATTGGCACTGAATAAATAGGAGATTATGATGTTTAGAATAAATAAGTAGCAATACATATCAGATGCTGTACTTACACTATATATTTCTTCCTTATATTTCTAATTGTTTTTCACTTATGCACCATGAATCTGCCAAAATAAGGCCTCCGGAGTTTTGTAAGGAAGAGCTGCTTCTTTTCACTTTGTAATTCAAGGAATTTTTGGGACATAGTTATACATTAGCAATCAAGGCATAACCTTTGGAAGGTATGCATGCCATGGTAACAATCTCTTCCTCTGTTCCAAAGTGTCTGCTCCTTTTGTAGCATATCTGCAGTGGGTTGCTAGGAAATGAGTCTGAGCAGGAACACATGTTGCAAACAAAGCTAAAGGAAAGACATGTAAAGCAAGAAGAAAAAAGTTTAATTTAATTTAATTTAATGTTATTTATTATTTTATATTTATTCCTCCTGCTGAAAGCTGCAAATCGAATTAGAAAAAAAAAAAAAAGAATTTTGGAAAGTGTTACTCTGGCAGAATATTTCTTTCCATTGTATAATCTTCATGGTAGCATCAAAACCAAAACATATAACTACAAGGTAATCATCTTAGGACGTGAATAAAGATAGTTTATATGTTGGATCAACAGGTGTACGGAACAGAGCTGACAGATTTTTTGTCATGCAAACCCTTTTTATGGCTTCCCATTTGTCTTCATTTCTCTGGTGTGCTGAAATAATTCTCAATTTCTTGACCCATTTACAAAAATACAGTACAGATCCCACTTCAAAAGATTTTGTCTCCATTATTTCCTTCAAGTGGAGAATCACTTTCATCTTAAACACTAAAGCTTTGTATGGCATGATTCTGTTTTCTGTCAGTAGAATAATGTATATATATTTATCTTTATTCAAATCTGTAACTGCAACACAGTAACAAAAGTACAGGTGAATATTATATTCAATTTTATTGAGAATTCTCATTAAGTAGTATTTTATCTTGACTTTCAAAGGAAGTAGACTGTGCATGAAAGCATGGTGTAGATGTCTCTGTCTTCCCTTCTAGTGTTTGAAGCTATTTCATAGCCTCAACCAATTTAGCCTTTTTAAAGGACACATTTACAGGTAAAGAAATGATATCCTATAAAGAGGTGGCTTGCATATTTAACCTTTATCAATTCACCAGAAAATCCACATGAAGGAGAACTGTGTGCCCACACAGTAAATGTTCAGATGGAAATTGAGTGTATTTAGAAGCCAGATAAAGAAATCCATATGATTTTTTTTTTCAGATACAGAAAGAGCTTCTTGTTAATAGCAGTCATTAATTTGAAGCAGGGTTTCTGTATACTGTTTTTATTTTAAAGTTTGTTAGTTTTCTGCATAAAGAAAGTACTCAGGATTAAGAGCACTGTGCTTCTATATCTTATGGTAGGCAGTATAAAGTGAACTAATGTTCTAAAAATAATCAGTGATATCTCAAAGAAAACAAATTATGTATCAGCTGTGACGTCCAAGAAAGAAAATTCCAGTAATTTCTGACTGTATTTCACATGTTTATTTCTCTTTGCAGTTTTTAAACAGGTAAATGAATCACTTGACTCAGATGTTAAAAAAACTCAACTCCATGGAAATATGGAGAATAGCAACGAAATATTAAAAATTATTTTGTTCACTAATACCATTTGGCACTACTTCAACTGGTTATCACTCCATCTGATTTAATGTGAAAGGATTCCTAATAAAACTTCTAAAGTCTAAGTGACTCTGTCACAGCCATCTTTGTTGCAATAAAATGAGAAATGCTGCCACATTTCTGACAGTAGGGAACTTAATGTCTTCTGGTGATGGACTGTTAGCATCTCAACTTGAATTTCAGGTAATACATCCCAGTTTTCCAAGTAGTGTATTCATTTAGTTTATTAAATTGTGGTTATATTTAAGCTGTTCCTCTGTATTTAAGCAAAAAAATGTCATTTATTTTCATGCTGAGACCACTACTGGTAAAAAAAAATTCAACAGAACAAAAAACATTAGAGTTCCAAATGTGAACAGTTTGACCTCAAACACATGAATATTTTTACTCTAAGAGTTCTGGTATCCATTGTTTAAAAATGCAGAGGCACATGGGGATATCTTGCATTATAGGCCCCTTCTAAGCTCTCCTTGATTTACTTTCTAGTTGGGAATAGTCCATACATGGAAAGCCCATGAGACTCACAGCGTTCAAAAGTGAGTTGCAGAGCCTGACTTCCCAGGGTGCTCCCTCTTTCAGCAGTGGTGGGAGAGAGAATGGAATAGGCTTAGGCAAAACCAGGCCCTGTTTCGCAAAGGAAAAACGCAGCAGAGAAATGGGTCAACCTGTATCACTGTTAGGAGAGCCACAGAGCATGTTAATCTAAAATTATCTGCTGTGAAGATTGGAGAATGAGTGTGTTACCTTATCGCTGTGAACTACCTCTAGTATATTGGGACACAAACCTTAGGATTATTTTACCAGCGATTTAGTGAAGGAAGTGAGTTTTGGTTAGAAATCCTAGGGGAATAAGGGGTAAAAGGGTTATATTCACAGAGTGCAAGGAATAAACTGCCTGACAAAGCTTGTCCTGTCATGCTTGTTTATTTGTTTGGGTAACACACTGGGACTTGTAAACAGCAGTGCTCCAGGTGAGAAGTCATTACTTCTTCACAGCTATCATAGCTGTAAGACACTTAACAAGGACTGTCAGTTGTCTCACTTTCTCACACACACAGAGAAAAGGGACATATATTTCACCTTGTGAGTACTGTAAAATAAGAATCAAAGTCAGGACATATCAAACCCTGCCAGAAGAGTTCATAAATGTATACATATATCATGCAAATAGGACCTAGGAGATCAAATCAAGCTCTTATCAGTTTCCCTATATGTGACACATTTACAAGAAAAGATGTGTGAATGTACAACTTTTTTTCTTAGCTACATTTGTGCAGTGTATAACCTTGTCAAGAGGAAGAGCTCTTTGTGGTTTCACTTGCTCTTGCAGAGTCCTTCGCTTTGTTTTATGCATAAAAGTTTTGAAACCTAAGGCAAAGGCAGTGCCCAACAGTTTGTGCCTTTGCTACAGCAGTGGTGCCACAATTTCTTTTTGGTGCAATGCTTCTGCAGGCAGAGTGGAAGTGCCAAGAGGCCCAGTGCAAAGGCAGAGGGACAGGGAGCTTTGGCCCAGCTCAGACTTGTGTGCATGTTGGAAGTCCAGCTCTGCACAATCCAGTGCAGGTTTGGGACACAAACACTGCTTTTTGCAAGGTTGTGTGCACAACACTTGCTGATTTATAGTACTTACAGTCAGTTTTCACAGCTCTGTAATTTAGAATACATTTGGAGAATGAAATTTGTTTATTGACTACCTATGCTAACACCTTCTTTTAGGTTATTTTATTTATTTTTGTTGGGTTTTTCACATTCAAACTAAATTATTTGCGTACTTTGTAAAATGAGAAAAATAAACAACTAAAGCAGCTTGTCTGCCTTCTGAAAAAATTAAAAGAAATAAGGCACATGAAATAAAAAATATTTGTTAGTAGTTTTTATGCTTTTAAAGAAGTACACCTGCTCCGTTGTTATTGTTAATTTCAAAAATACACAAAGAAGTTCTTTAAGAATAGCCATGAGTTGAAGAAATAGCATAGCTAGCTGAATGGATTCTTTTGGACTACTTTGGTTTTCTTAAAAATCAAGACATGAATTTATGTTATATATCTGCTGGTGTCTGTTCTAGGGCAGGATATTGCAAATCAAATACACTTTAAAAGCTCTTTTGTGGTTGGATTAACAGCTTCTAAAAGATAGCACATCTGAAACTAGCGAGCGGAAATTTCAATTTGTCATTACTCAGATGGAAATATCAGGAAGGAGGAAGAGAGTCAAGCAATGTGGTAAATAATAAACTAAACCATCAGAAATCTGACAGTATTAGAATCAGGGGAATATCTTCAAGTTTATGAGTCACTAACATGTGGAGAGTCTGTAAAGCTGTGGATCACTTGGTGATCAGTTCTATAGATATGCTAATCAAGAAGCATTTAGTGATGAAAAGGAGATATAGAAGTAGCATGCATGGAACTATATATATAAATGACCGAAAAAGTAATTGCAGAAATAACTAACATAAGTTACATGATAAAACACCTGGAACAATAATGAAGTAAACCAACGGGATGACTGCGAGTTATATGACCAACACAGATAAAGAATAGGCTTAAAAAGGAAAAGGAAAAAAATCTTCTCAGTCATGATTGAATAAGAAGAGGCAAACAGAGACCTGCAGAAAATATATGACCTCATTTCATACAACTGGTAGCTTCAGGAAGCTGATATGGCAGAAGCTGATACGACACTCTGCAGTGAGTCAGAGGTACTGGGAATGATTACTCACTACTTACCTTGCAACACATGAAGGGTATGAGGCTCAGCCAACACAAGTAGGAGGGACAAGTCATTGGGAGAGCAAGGGAAAATATTGTTTTCTCATGAGGAATTATTACACTGTGGACCTCTTTACCTTAGAGTAACAAGAAAGCCAAAGGTCTAAGTGGCTTTAAAATGTAATAGAAAATTTTTGGAACAAAACCCTGGAGTTTGACCGCTAACACTGACCTGCTTATTCATGGATGCTTTTACCAGATGGAAGAGCATACCCTACTTGCCCTGTTTCTTACTTTTTTTTCTAAATATCTGCTATTAGCTGCTGTGGGATTTTGGGCTAGACTGTTCTTTGGCTTGATCCCTCATGGACATTGTGATCAAGGAGGCATTTAGGCAATAAAAAAGATGTTGGTATACTGAATTCATCATCTGTCTCTTTTTTTCCCAGGATACATATACCCATTAAAGTATAATTTTAAGCACGTTAAAAGAGTTTCTTGTTTATTTGTAAACATTATTTTAGGAATTTGTTATCTATCCATCAGTGTTTGAGTAAAAACAGAAAGGTTGTCGCTTTACATTTAAGCTATTTTATTACCTAGTAGAAAAAAGAAACTGAGAAAAGTCGAGCTTGGTAAACTGAAGTGTGAGAGACAGACAACAGGCACTCTGATTTTCTCTCCCTTCTGGTGGGTATCAGCAAAATACAGCAATGTGGGCATTCTTCAACAGCATGATAAAGGGACAATGAGTCTTGCTCATGTAAAAGTGGTATTTGAGTATGTAAAAAGGCTTCCAAGTCAACAATAATATGAATCACTACAAAGTTTGGGGCATTCTTCTCTAAAGCAAAAACACATCTAAATTACGAAGCAATAATACAGTTTTTCTAAATAAATTAGAATAGTGAAAACCCAAGCCGTGCCATCTTGTGAAATGAAAAATAATGTTTATGCTCCAGGTTTAATTTTAGCCAAATATTTGAACTTAATCTCTAAACAAATCAACAACTCTATAAGGAAATCCAATTTTGCCTATTCAGACAGCCAAATGAATAATGGAACAGAATAAAATCATTATTTTCAAGAAAAAATAGCCTTTTAGGTCTGTGTAATAAGAAATACAGGTTGATTTCTATGTGTTTGACCTATATACTTGTGACCTGTTTATTCTTCTTGTTAAACAAAAATAACTGAATGTTGCATTACTGCATAAATGGTTGCTAACGAAGCTTAATTCCTTTCCATTTTGGTCATTCATGTCATTAATGTACTAGCTTAGTGAAACCTGAGTCCAGAAGGCAAGTAATCTAGTTTTAGATTGGATTTTATTTAGCACTAAGGAGACTAAACCAAAAATAAATCAAGCTTCAAATACTCGAGTCATTGAAAATAAGCATCACAAGCAGCACCAACCCTTTACAATGATTATAGGATGAATAGTGTTCCAGTCCTTATGGACACTGACAGTGAGTACCTTTACGAGCACATATTTCTGTATTCAGGATATTTCCATATGTTTGTCTGCTGTCCTCAAGTGTCTTAAAAGTGAGATGTTGCATCTCATGAAGATATCATGGGAGTACAACTTAAGGTACACTAAGTACTTGCCATCACATTTAGTCATGTAATGTCAAAGATATTAGTTTGCCTGCACTTTGCATATAATTCAATAGCAAGCTTAGATAGCCTAGACTGGATCTCCTCTTGGGATTTTAGTTTGTTTCCGATTAATGACTCTTAGCATACCAATAAAATAAATAATGTGATAGATAACTAAAGTAATTTTCAGAGTTCAGTATTTCCCAATGTATCTAATCAAAGCTGTTTTACACAATGATATGTCTGCTGTGCTCCAGACACTGAGCACTAGCAGTTTACCTAAACAGATCTCAAATAATTTTTTGACAAGTAACCTGTGTAGTGGTCTCACATAGATATGTTTTACTATCCCTTGGATCCATTGAGGTTGTAAAAAAACCCCACTAGGATGATGTATATTGTTTCTTATTTTCCTTGTAATTTCATAAACATATGAGTGTGTGTGAACATGCATTTGTGTTCATGTGTGCATGCCTGTGTGTATGTATTTGCCCAAAATGTACATTTACATATGTATATATGTATATTTATGTACATATGTGTGCATATATGTATTCAGGTATATTTATGTACGTACCACTAAAAGCAGTTGTTCAATTGCAGTTCACTACCTAATTCTGAAAACAAAACCCTCCTTTGCAGTCACCTTGGTATTTATTTACTACAGACTACCAGACTGATCAAAAGAGAGCAACTCTCCCATGACCCTTCAAGGAAGCTCATGTAATTCTTGGCTGAGACATATTGGGCGAAATTTTACACTATGCAGAATTTCCCATTTTGTGTTTGTTCTGTGAATAGACTCCAACTCCAGGACCATTAGACCAAAGTATTTCATGAACTAAATCGAAATTAGCAGCAGGGAATGGCAGCTTTATAGCTGATGGCTGTTACGACCAGATTATTAAAATTTTTAGAGATGCTTCTGCCTGAATTAAGGTACAAACGAGACCATATGCCAAAGTCGAAAGTATGGATTTTATTTAACTGTAAATGTGTAATAGAGAGAGAGCAGAGACAGAGGGAGAGAAGAAAGAAAGAAATAGGAAAAGAGGTGGTAGGAGAGAAAGAGTGACGGAGAGAGAGATTAAGTAGAAAATATCACCACTCCATGGGTCCCAACAGTGTCCTGTTAACCCTCCTCTGGTCTTCTTGGTGGTGAGAGTCTCAGAAAACAGTGTTGAACAGATTAATATACATTAGGTCTAGGTGGCACCACCTTGGTGTCTTCCCAGGGGGCAAGTTTGACACAGCCTCTTGCAGGAGACCCTGTGGTTGCATCACTTTGCATCATGTGTAGCCCTCTGGTGCAAGGCCTCAAGAGTGAGTCTGGGGTGCACTTTGGGGGTCTTTGATGGATTATAACACCGCCTCAGCTGGCTCTCATGGGAATGTCCCGTGTGAATGTGGCCTTCCTGAGGTGGGAAATGGTGGTGGCTACAACTGAGCCTGTTTGTGTAAGGGAAGATGATTGTTCTCTTTCTGACTAGAGCTTATGCCCCACACCCAAAAACTCTCCTCTTCCCTCCTTGGTGGAGAGGGAGTGTGTGCAAACCTGGCCTCAGCAGATGAGCCTGTGGGTGGTGGCCTCCCCACCCCAAATACTGCCAGACAGGTAGGATCTCAGCAAAATTCTTTATGAGTTTCACTTCTATTAATAAGTCCTCACCATTGTAAAAAGTTTGCATGAACTTTTGCATAACTAAGAGTTGCTAAAAAGACTTGGCTCTTTGCTCTCAGATTATCTATTAATTAATGAGTGTCCCATTTATCATTTTATAGGATCTTCTACTGCTGGTAGAGATTTACAGATGTGGAAAATCTGTTCCAGTGATGTCAAAATACAGTGCAATTATTTTAGTTCTTTTATCTTGTTTCTCCTTCTTCTGTTCCTGAGTTTTTAGTATTTTAGGAGATAGCACCAAATCCATAAAGAATTTCTACTTCATTTCCCACTGTGCATCTGAATACCTTTTTTTCTTTTATTTTATATGAAAACTAAATTTGCAATTGACTGCTGCATTATTAAAAAGCAGGGTAAATATTTCTTTTATGAATATTGCATTGGAAAGAGTTTTGTTGCTATTTATAGATAACTTGACACAATTTCCAAAAAGAGGATTCTAAAAAATTAAAACCGGTGTCCCTGTTACATGCAATTGTTTCTTTTTAAGTTCAGAATACTTCATCCCTTTTTTTGTGTTCCAGCTGCTAAGCATGGTAGATTGTTTATTAGATGGAATAACTATCAAGGTAGCCCTTGATATCTGTAGGCTAAGACCGTTAGGATCAAAGGAAAACTGAGCCTCTGGAACAAACATAAGTGTTCTAGTCTGATGTTTACCTATGTTTCAAGTATAAACAAAATTATACAGTTCTATGCTGTATTGGCCAACACAAAAAATCCAAAAAGCACAGATGCCAGAACGACACAGCTGCATGTTTTTGCCTACTAATCCACCTGATTAAGATTCAGTGCTACACGCTGGGGAAAAATCTATTCCCATGTAAACTAAGATATATCTGTGAATCCAAATAAGAATAAAATTTGGCTTGATTCTCTATTTCTCTTTTATTCCCTAATTGTTTTCTCTTGCTTTGCATCCAAGCTCTCTCAAAACAGGGGGGGGTTTGTGTGTTTTCTCTTTAAATTTGTTTGTGGGTGGTTTTTTTTTTTTTTGTTTGTTGTTGTTGCTTTTGCTTTCATTTTTGTTTTTTTAAACTTTTTAACTCTTTGGGGAAGAAAAACATATAGTTAGGTGGGGGATTTTGAGGTTTTGGGGTTTGTTTTTGTTTTTTCCTCCCCTCCATCCCCTGCCCCATCTCCCTGATTACTCACTTGGTTAAGTAAACAAGCTTAGAGAAATCTGTAGAAAAATAACTCTGTTAAAATACATTATTGCACACAGAATAAGGTACAACAATAAGTATTTCAAAAGGCAAAAAATTAAACCAGGAAAAACTCCAGCAACATCATGTGGTTCACAGAGTCCTGAATCATACCTTTTTAATTCCATTCAAAAATAACCAGAAATATATACATTGCTGAAAATATAATCTAGGATGTATTTTGTGGAAATATTTTGATAAACAGGAGACATTAGCATCTCTTTATTTCAAAATGTGTGAAGAATGTCTAAATCCAGTGTGATTTTCACATTTCTCTGATAAAGGCTTGTCATCCAAGTCCTGAGAGCTTCTGAGATTCTGTCCTTATACTGAAAAAGAAAAGCAGCTTAAAGAGCTTAAAATCCTGATAACTGTATTAGGACAGAAATTCACAGAATAATTGGTCCTAAATTTAATTACATGGAGCATGCAGGGTGAAGAGGATCACTGCAAACAAAGAATGAGTATGGGGTTTAAGCTAAGGTCACAGGAGAAGCTGGAACTGCACAGTGAGGAAAAAATGGTATGAAAATGTATCTGCAGAATATAAATGTTGGGATAATTGTCTTGGCCTCCACAAAAACTTTGAAGATGTGATACATAAAATGGCAAAGGTATTTGTTGAAGCTGAGATATCAATTTTATATCAGCATTTTATAACTGAACTTCTCAAAAGTGATCACAGGTCTTGCTGATGGTGGTGTTTACAATTCCAACCAAAATCTGAAGAGAATAAACACAATTTTCTGGCGGTATAGCTGGGTGAAAGGAGATCTAAAAAAACCAGGAATTCCAAACCTAATAACCACAAATACTTTAGATTTCTGTTGGCAAAATAGAGAAAATGTAGAACAATGCTTAATGATCAGGTACATTAAGAAACTACAGAACAATGTTGAACTCATTTTGCCATCTCCTATCTAAATAATTCGCTTGGATTTCTTGAAGAACAAGAGGGTTTTACACACCCCGGCAGTTTTCAGAAAATTGGGAAATCGTCAGTATTAGAATAGATGAATATCACATAATAGACTTTTAATGGAGAAATGCAGTGGAAAACTGCAGCAAAAGAGCCAGTATTGAAGATAAATGTACTAAAGTGTGAAGAAAATCCTTGAATATCTGGCAAGGGCTGAGACAATGCCAGGTCTGCAAAGGAAAGACATTGACATTACAGTTAGACTTTGGTTTTAAATGTCATATAACAGCCTGGACTGATCAGTCTTAATGAAGGCTATGAAGTAACTGCACATGCTTTTAGCCATGGCAGAGAATAACAACCACAATAGTTTACAGAGATGAATGCATTTTGCCTCATTCCTGCAAAGGAGTCTATTTACATGCAAAGGCAACTTCTGCAGCCCAGCTGACGAGGAGTGAAACACTGTCACAGGAATGCACTGCATTGCCTTCACCATTACTAATACATTCTCTTGATATTATGTTGAAAAACTTCTTAGTTGGCTTTGCAACTAATTAATGCTATTTTCTATTTCCATATTGTAAGGCCTCTGCCATGTTGCTGTGCAGAATTTCAGGTAATATTTCAGCATTGGTGCAAACATGTTACAAGAATTTATTGAGGGGAATTGTTTTCTGCCTTTAAATAAGTGGTTCAAAATATATTCTTTATAAAATGGCATAATTAAATATTATTAGAAAATAGAATGGAATAACCATTTTGAAAGCATATAAGGTGCTGCTAGTTCAAAAGCAAAAAATCAAAGTACATTCTGTGAATTCAAGCTGGGACTGGAGCTCAAGAGGTTTCATCCCCTGTTTTTCTCAGGGCAGAGCTCTAGATGTGATTTTTGACAGGTGCCCCTTCTTCCACCATTTCCCACATGTAAGTCATTCACATCCTAAAGATTTGTAAGTTTAATTCCCCTGCACTTTCAAAATTGCAAGGAGCTCATTAGCTAGGGTGAGCATCATACAATTATACATAAAATAACGTTTAACATAATCTTGTTATTTTGAAACTGAAAACAGATAGCATGAAATTATGCTACAAAGGAAGATTTATGAGAAAAACAATCATGAGAGGTTTTGGGCACTGCTTGCCCATGTACAGATAAGCAAATCCCATTTCACTGGTATCACTGTTGTGGCATGCACATATGCAAACAGTAGAATGGAGTCCAGCTTTTTATTTAAGCCAAGGGTTTTCTGTGCTACTAGAAATGCTGTAGAAGTAAGGCTAATCATTCAGAGCAACACCAGAGTAGGCCCGCAGCCTGGAGGAACAGTCAAAGGAATGAAGATTCTATTTTTCTCTCACACACATGTACATACACGTTCTCACATATAATCTGTGGCAAAATTCTCTTGGGGTAGAAATGGGTCAAGCTAGATGGTGTTAAACCTTATCTACATAACACTTCTATTCTTGGGTCTTTGGTTTTCTGGCAGGAGTCAACATCAGGAAAATTTTTACTGATGCTCATTTGGAGCCAGTGTTCAAGTTGCCTGTGGGGAGCTGGTCCCTCCTGCTGCCTCATTCACTAGGTGAGCAAAGACAGTGGCTGCTATGCTTGATTCATTACTTAAATTTAAACAGAATCTAGTCTTCCTTTCTCTTGGATCCAAGGATTAATAACAAACTGCTTCATTACATCACTTCACACTCCATTTCCTCTGAAGCTGCTGATTGCTATTATAATTATAAACTCCAGTTTTAATTAATGCACATGCATTTTGGAATGCAGATGTTAAAAAATATCTTAAATGTCAATAGTAATATGAAATTTAGGGGATGATTTTCACCTCACCGGTGCTTTTTGGGCTATTTTCAAGGTTTCTTTTCAATAGCGCTTCAATGAAAAATACTGAAAATATTTTCTTAAAGATTTTTGCTCTGCTTTTTAAAAGAGAAAGTGTGAAAGAAGCGACATGATGCCTTTTTCATTGTCACAGAGCTTGCACACTTTGCAAGATCAATGATTCAACACAGCATCAGAAAACCATTAATATGTGGCTGCCAAAATGGGCTTTGAAGCACAACCACCAACTCAAAAAGATAGAAAAGGCCCACATATGGTGTTATGAAAGCCTTATCTTTAAAAATCTCTTAATGTAGGCTAACCAATTTACAGCCTCCCCAGGTCTAGAGATGTTTTCATCTTTGTGGTCTTTTGTATTTATATTAATGATACAACCTGTATATAGTGTAAACATGAAGCCATGAGCACATCTATACTTCATCTCATGCATTCTGAGTAGACCATTCAAGTCAATAGATGGTCACATTGTGTCAAAATAAGCCTATTTTGTAAATCTTTGCAGTAGAGGTGTATGCAATAATCAGGCTTTGAGTTGTAACTCTTTGTCCATTAACAACATTGATGCTGAAATATATTTTGCAGAAATCCACGTTTATTGATTTCAGAATAACAGGCTCAACTTGGATCTTAAAAATAATAAATAGAAAGCCACCCAGACTTTGGAGAACTAAAAGTTTATCTAGATTGTATTTTTCATGTTTCTTAATGACTGCTAATGAAAAATTACACATTTAATACTTCTACATCATGAACTGGGTGGAATAAAGAAAATTTTAAAAATAGTAAGGTCCTGCATTTTTTTTCCTCTACCAGTGTTTTGTGGTGTACCATGATAATTTTAAAAGTGATCTCTGCAATCCTTACCTGTCATGGAAACAAATTCATTCGCTGGGTGGCTGAGCAGCATGAGGTGAAATAAATTTCTCAGAAGTCTATCCCTGGAAGGCTGCTATCCATTACTGTTAGAAGTTTGCAATGGAAATGGCTTTACTGCTACGCAGGCAGTATGATAAAATTTAAGGCCCTGTGCAAGATGCATTAGAACAATGAATATAGTTCAAATAATGTATTAGTGACAAAATCTTGCTGAATGTGATATGTTTATTTATTCTGACAATTTTTTGAGTTTATCAAAGTAAATGTAGAACTCTTTAAATCTGGAAGTTAACTCAAAGAGTAATAAAAGTGAAAAATTATGCCCAAATTGATGTATTCACATAACATGGGGATTAACATTTTTTCATTTTATCTATATATAGTACCTAGAGTGCCAGACTCTCTGGCAGATATGATCATCATAAATCAAAAGATTCATCACAGTCAGCTACCTGATTCCATCTTAACTCTTCCAGATGTTCACTGTCTGTACTTTAAAAGCACATTATGGATAATTTTCATCTTTTCAAACAGGAACATCAAAGCCTGTATATTTACTACAATAACAATTAAAGCCTGATCAAATGAGACACTGAGTAACCTTAACACAGCCTTATTTAAAATAAAGCACTTATTTATATCTCTGAAAATGTGTGTTAAAATCCTATTGCTTCAAGTGGGAATTAAGACCAGTCTTAGATGCAGGCATTGGCTTTAAACCTGTAATGAGCTGTGGGTTGATGGCAATTATATTGCAAGTCTGTTGTTCTTGCAGAGAATTCCAGCTTTAGAATATTTTCCACTGGCCTATTACATTCAAACAGTTTGATTGCATACCAAATGGATAATACAATAAATACTGTCATGAAGTAACAACTTACCCCTTGAAAGGCTTGCTAGGTTCTTTAAATTTCTATTCACCATTTATTTTAAAATATGACAAGTAAGAAAGGTGTCACTTCTTGGAATAAGTAAATATAATAATATTTCATCCATTAAAAAAGCCTTTAGTCTTTTTCATGTTTCAGCAGAAGAAAATGGATGAAGATATTTAGATAAATACTTAACCTTAAATAAAATTTCTCTCTAAGAATGGGCTCCTGCAAGGTAAATTCTCTGGATACCAGTCTGTGTGTGAGTAGCAGACTGGGATCCATTACTCAGCCTTAGGCTTTAGAGTTCTGCGTTATTTTGCTCCTACTTGACAAGGCCTCTCCCTGCATGACCCACTTTTCTCCCGGGAAGGAGAAGCCTGATGTTAGGTGTAGCGTGTTGCTAACATAACAAGCTCCACACAGTCTACTTTTATGCTCTGGGGTGTGCTGCTGTGGTTCAGCCCAGGTGCTGAGTACTTTGGGTATGCACGCTGCCATCCAGCAGCTTTATGCCTCGAGTTCAATGCCTGAACCTTCAGACTGCCACGGTCACGTCCCCATTAGGCTTCAGGCAAGCCTGCTGGCTATCTGATCCTCTAATTTAAACTCTCTAGTGAGTATGGTCTGGGGGGAAGGGGAGCATGGTGGGGTGTGGAAATATGCCTGGCAGAAATGTTCTTACAACGCTCACTTTATGGCATTATATCCTCAGAAGTTATGAATTCACTACCAAATGTTAGTCTTTCTAGGATGTATCCCCTGCCCATGCTGGTTTCACCTTTTGTAAATTGTAAATATCTCAAAACGTCAGGCGGGAAAGCTCATCCTGTCCTCATTCCTTCTGCAAGATATGACTATTTTGTTGTCTTCTATGTGTATTTGTACCGCTCATGCTAACACTATACATTCAGAATTGGTTCCCACTTTTTTATCCCTTTCTTTTGTATGGCAAGTTTGCCCTTTTCTCTATAAAGGGTCTTTGAGCCAGCAATTTGTTGTTTCATGGAAATACACATGTACCTGCAAGATAAACAGCCAATTGTCCTTGACTGTAGCATTGACCATTTCTCAACAATGGTTTTTATTGAAGTTTAAACCATTTTATTGGTCAGAGCAGCTGTCTGAAGTGCAATTCAATAAGCTATCCAGTACAAGTTAGGTGTTAGCAAAAAATACAAAACAGAGTTGCTACTATAGATGCATCTTGCAATTTTTAAAATGGCCATTAGCCCTGTTTAACATTACTGGGCATCAAGAGTATAAATGGTGAGGAAGAACAGACCACTCTGATTCTTTTTTTCATACACTTGCAGTGAAACAGTGCAACAAGGTGAGCCTGTACTTGGCAAAGCCAGTGAAATACAATTTCCTTGACTTCAGAGAGCAGTGCGCATCATACTCTTCAGCTTAACTGTGTGAGCTTCAGAATAAAATATGTAGTTACACTGGTGTTTATAAGTTAGGATTTTATCTTCTAACTGGCCTTTGTCCATGTGCAACTGGGAGAATGGCAGGGAATGATGTGTTTGCAGGGAGCTGCCTACTTAACACAGCTTCTGCAGGATAACTTTCTCAAAGTTAACATCTGCTCTAAGTTATGGCTGTACAGGTAAGGATTTCAGCAGAACCAAATACTTCACAGATAATAGGATGGAATCACAGTTCTGCTAACTCTCTGCTAAGGAATACAATTCTTTAAGTTCATATTTGATTTTTCTAGCCTACCTGACCTCTCTTACACTTCCATTTGAGTCAATTGAATATTTTACCCTAACCTACCCTTTGGCTCCAATAAAAGAAAAATGAAACAATATTGGCATACATTGATCTTCTCTCTTTCCATAATCCCTTTGTCAATGTCAAAAGGAATAAAAAGTTACAGTAGTCTTTTTGTAAGATACTGGCATATCTCAGGTGAATGAGAGATTAAATAACTCAAAGTTTCCACGACAAATGAAAAGTAGACAGCGAGTACTTGCTAATGATTAATTTTTAGATATTATCTAAATCCAGTTTATCTAATCCACCTTACAGGATTTAATTATGTTTGCATTTAATTAGAATGGAAAGCCACTTCTGCCATTAAACATTGAAGAACTGTTTCAACTGTTCTCATTTCAGCTGTTTTTTCCTCTGTTTATTAAACAAAAAATGTCCAACTTGTGCTCATCAACTAATTTTGATATTACAAGTAGTACTAAACACTTCTGAGAGGTACGTAAATGAAGCCTTGCTCTTTCCTATATAATACCTAAATATTTTTATCAAGAGGTCTGGAATTTACATAATCATGGTTTACCAACATGTCAGAATATCATGGTCATGTTAGAATTAATAAATGAATCCATGTAAAATTTAAAAGTGGGTGGTGGTTGTAAAGGTCATTTTGGAATATAATTACAACTGAGTGTAGTAGCAACTCAATTGTATCCTTTTGCATCATTTTTCTGAAGATTTTTCAATTCAGTTTGAAAAGAGAAATAAGGGAGTGATGTATATATAGAATTTTCCTCCCAGCAGGATAGAACATTATAATGAGCAGATACAAAAGATATGGTAACCTGCATGTCTTAGAGTACTGCTTTAAGATGATATATTTTATACAATATCAGTAGCTGAATACCTCTGGTGATGGAGCCAAAATTATTTGTATTTGAGTGGTAAATTCCTTCCACTTTAATGTAAATCTTTTTATCCTCATGTATAAATGATAGTGCAAAGCGTCAAGCTGTTTTTTTTTTTTTTTTTTTTTTCCAATTTCTTTCATAATATAAACCAAAATCCTTCTTCCAGGATATTTGACTTGATGCTAGAACTGAAAACAAGTCTCTGGACGAGTACCACAGGCAGCTTAAGCACTATCAGCTGGAAGATCAACATCTTGTGAGGCACTCAGAGATCCCTGAGTTTGGTGTAAAAGGAATAAAACATAATAGAGAGTCAAAAGTTACATAAACTCAAGTGTCATTGCATTACCTTACGAGGATAGTATGGTGATTATAAAGCTTATTACCCGTGTCTAAAATAATCTCTTGTGTGAAGTATGCAGGTAAGAAAGAAAGTGCTCTAAAAAGCCACTGAGAAACAGGTCAAAACAAAGTCTGACAAATACCACAGAATTGCACTGCTGCTGAGATAGACTTTTAATATATTAAAAATATGTAGAGTCCCCTTCCAATGTAATTTCTATGCCCCTTTTCCATTATAATGTATTATTACTCCCTCAATAATTTTTATTTAGAGCTCTGAGCTATAAACTCTGACACAATTTGTCAGGCATTTTTAAAAAATGAGAAAGTCAAAACTTTCATGGATTTTGGATCAGAAGAATACAAAGACTTCTTTAAAAAACTGGCGTCATCTTTGTCCTCTTTCATCTTAGTAATGAATTATCTATACAACTAGCACTTCTGCATTTCGAATATCCATAAAAAATGGTTCAATGATGTGATGAAACAATAAAAAGAAACTAAATTCCCACATGTCATCTGAGCCATGCAAGCTCATTGCAAATTTGAGCTAATGTGTGTTTTCATCAGGATTTTTCACTGGTTTGCCCTGCATTACCTTTGCTCTGGACTGAAAATGCCTATGTGGTCAGTCAAAAGTGATCAGCTCATGATACCTGGACTGTTAAATTTGTCTCACTCTTTATGTATTGCCCACAAGAAACAATGTTAAGTTGTAGATAGGTTATTAATGCTAATTGCTGCTTGTCGTTCTGAGCTCCAGTCATCCTTTTTTTCTTTTTTAAAGAGTGCTTAAGAGTCCTTTTTAGCTCCATAAAGTCTGTTCACTTGCAAGGGAAAAGATGATTTTAAATGAAAGCCTAATTCCTGTTAGACATACCCAGGAAAATACTAATGTAAACCACACCAAGACATCTCTTTCTCTAACTTTTTGTATCTGTGCAGCATAACAGATAGAGACATAAAGTCACAGACTGTTTTGTAACTCTTTATGAGTGTTTGCATTAAAGACTGGTGTTTGTAGATGCAGCTCTCCACTAGCTCAGAAAGACTTAAGGACTATTCCCTGTTCCTTACAGTATTTTTTTAACCTTTGGTTTTCTAAGGTCAGCTGCCTTTCCACAAGGAGGCATTTAAATGTTTTTGACCCATATAGAGTTCCTCTTGCTTCACTGGTAGTGAACACACAAATTCTGGCATGTATTTTAGAAATTTCATATAAATATCATATGAAGAAAGGTCATATTGATAAATATATCAGCTTGAGCTTGCAGACACTAATGGATGTTTAAGGAGGCTGTCAACTCTTGAAGTATCTCTCTCTCTGTTGCAGAAAGGCACTTGACTAAGATTGGGTTCATGGTACTTGTGCAACTGTTTAACTCTCCCTAGTAAAGTGCCCATCCTAGATTTACTCCACAGCTTTAAAGACTCTACTACACTTTCTCAGTCATTAGAATCTAATCTCTACCAGTTTTCAGGCATATTTTCCATTCCTTTTCTAGACGGAAACATTTTGCCAGTGGTGATCATCTTTGTTGCATATTTCCACAAAATTTAAACACAATAAGACCTTCATAGTTCAAGTACTGTCTCATAAAATATTAAAACTATTAGCAATTTGAGGATGCTAATTTTAATCAGAACTGTGTCTGAGGTAAAAGATAAGCCTTACTCAGAAAAAATACAGAATTAAAAGGCCACAGACATCTTGTTTTTCACTTCTTCTTGCCTTCATTTTAGATAAAAGGCCCTCAAATTGTTCGCCAGTAATTGGGATGAGTGTCCTTGAAATGTAACTCTCCTAGGTCAGACTGTCAATTGACATATATATCTGTGGCTTTAAATTATTTAGATTCTTCACCCTTTGTGATCTGGTTTTCTTCAGTATGACAAGGGTTGGCAAAGGCTTGCAAGTTGCTCTCAAAATATATAAATTTCAATATTTCCCCAGCCTACGTGCACTTTGTGTAGCCAATCACTCATTCACCATAACAGATACTGTTCTTTTCAAATGAACTATAATGCTTGGATGTTTGGCCTGTGTCTGCTGACTCTCATGTATTATGAGGTCTCAGATAATTGCGCTTAGACAGCAAATATTTCCCATAAAGGAATGCTGTGACTTAAGGCCTGACTAAGATTAAGGAGTCAAAGACCTCTTTCTCTCCAGCTGCCCCTCTTCTTCCTGGCATGGCACTAAGAACAGTGGTCAGACTGTTGGATGCCCTCAAGGACAACACACCATCACCACCACAATGGTAAATACAAACTCCACAGCTGTCACTGTCACCCTTTCCCATGCAAATGATCTCCTCTTATTTTTCCCCATTCTTTCAGTCTCTCCTGCCAGTGTGGAGATACAGCAAGGTTTAGGGTTATTTCAAAGTTCTTTATATTTCCCATGAAATATCTTTATATTTGGGGCCAGAAGGCTTCAACAGTCTCTGCAGGAGCAGGCTTTAGAGCCTTCCCTTTATTTAAAGAGTGACTTACTGGTTGCAAATTAAGTTCCTCACAGGTGTATAATGTCTTGGATATTATTCAAAATCTTCACAAACAATCTTTATGATGGGATTGAATGTACACTCATCAAGTTTGGAGATCATGCCAGGCTGGGAGGAAAGATTGATGCTACAAAAGGAAGAATTACCTTATGAACAGAAGTCAGAAGGTTGAAAGTCTGGGTCAACAAGAATTACATGAAGCTTAACAAAGAGAAGTTTGAAATATTGTACCTGAGGGTAGCAGGATGCTCTGCCTGGAATGGGGAAAACAACAATGCCTTATTTGCAAAGCTATCACTGGTAAAAGAAGTTCTACTGAAGAAGGCCTGTGAGTACTGGTGGACAGAAAAATGAATGCAAGCACATAAAACACAGTGTGCTGAGGACCACGAACATGCCCAGCAGATCAGGACAGGCAATTATTTTGATCTGCCACAGAGAACCTTCATCAGCGGCTCCAGCTCAGGGGTTAGTCAGCCCTTGGGATTGGCAGTTCTCCCTAGGAACCCAATCCTATCAGTCAAGACCAAAGCCAGCACAGGATTTCTGTTCCTCAGTCCTTTGCTTTCCCAGCACAGCAGCAGGCAGAAGAGGCTGCTGAACATGCTGAGCAACTCTGTGGGTAAAATGAGAGCTTTGCCATCCTGTTCAGCATCCTGAGATAACACTGAGAGCTGGATGCAGGACCCCACCTAATCTTGACCAAATGCTTGCTTGCAGGGCCTGCAGGTTACCAAAGCTCACCCAGGACAGCAAAAGATGAGCAGCTCCCCGTTGCTGATCTGACTGGTCACAATAAGGAATGAAATAAAGCTACTCTGGCAGAAAGAGACTTGACTGCCTAAAACACACAGAATAAATGAATCTTAGTACTTTCTGTCTTTGCAGACGGAGGGAGGAGGTGAGTAGAAGTGTTTTGAAGCAAAACATCCTTATTGTTTGTTGAAGACTCAATGCACTGCAGGGATCAGTGCAGTGATCCTTTAAGAAGTCACTGGAAAAAAATTACTAATGCTGCATATAGAATAAA
Source organism: Acanthiza pusilla (assembly GCA_036630365.1). Classification (NCBI taxonomy): domain Eukaryota; kingdom Metazoa; phylum Chordata; class Aves; order Passeriformes; family Acanthizidae; genus Acanthiza; species Acanthiza pusilla. Next base: position 26,183,361 of record JAXCHO010000079.1, read on the forward strand.
GCTTGAATATGTTCATGGAAATGGGATATGGTATCCTGAATGAAGAAGGAGAGGGAAAAAAATAAGTAGCAGTCCCTTGAGTAAGGGCACTGAAAATGGAGTATTTCCAAGTGAAATATGATAGGGTTGGACATGATAGATTTTTTGGTGCTTATTTAGTGAAAAGAAATAAACCTTAATTTTGCCAATATAAATCTTTTGTAAAATTCAAAATCATATTTCATTGGGATATAAGTGATCTAGACGTGGGGAAATAATTTTTAAGGGGTTTTATGTCCTTGATATATCTTTCACATTCAAATGGATTCTACTATGGATGCATATTGTTATTGTAGTTTATGTGCAGGTTTCCATTTCTCCCCATGCATGTCCTGACTCTATGTAGAGAAGTTGTGAGATTTTTTAGCTGTGTGGGGTAAATTGTTCTTTACTTATAAATCAGCTTATGGTAGAAAACACAGCTAAAAAGGAATTCTTAAATAAAAAACTACATATTTCATAATCGCTTAAATTATAATACAGAAATAAAGAATCCATCTGTGTCCTAATAATTTAAATATGTTTTGGGATGTAGGAGATTTTTGGTCCCTCCTACCCTTAGGAAGGGCTTCTTTAGTGAAAGAGTACTTTGACGATCAAACCTGAGTTCTGGTTTGATAGAAGCTAGGCAAAGAATGTAACAGTAATGTAGCTTCTGGACAGTTTTTCTAAATAGCCAAAGGAAAACTTCACGTCTCCAGGACCTGTTTTCTTAACCTATATTATTATTTTATTATTATTATTATAATAAAATCCAGACTCTTTCCAGGAGATTCAGCACACAACTCATGAGCAGAGCTGTAGCCAAAACCAAGGGTATGTGCAGTTCAGTGGTCCGTCTTCCACAGCAATTAGATGGCTAATGTAGAGGAGACGTAATGCAGTATATCCCTCAAACATTGTGTCAGCCTCCAGCAGTTTGCAATGCAGGGGCTTTATGTTCCAGTGCTGATTCCTGCATGTTTAGTAGGCCTCAGCACATTGTTTTGTGTTGAACCATCTAACTTCCCCCTTCATTTATGGAAACTTGTCATTCAGAATGTGTGGCAAGTAGCAGCATAACCATGTGCCATGTAAACTGTCACTTCTATTTGCTTTCCTTGAATTCAGGTCAACCGTTTTTTTAGTGGGTTCTGTCGTGAGAAAGAGCTGCTCATTCTCCTTTAAGTTTGCACAGAGAAAGTTGCCAGCGTGTTGTGAGTATTTATGAGGCAAGCCCTTAGGTCCAGCCCAACCACTGAGAGCTCCCAGACTGCAGTAAAGCATATGCTAGAGACAGGTCTATCTTCTTCTCAGGCTGATCAGGGAGGTTCAGCTGGTCACAGTTTAGGTAATGTAAACCCTGTGTAAGGTTACCAACTCTGTAGCTTTGCACATCAACAACTCAGCTTTTAATTTATAGCCTGTGGGATGTTTCACAAGGATATTCTACTCTAAAACTGAGGTGCTGGTGTCCAGGAAGGCTTCTGCAAACCCTGGAGTTGTATTGAATAGAGTTTTCCAAAATAGAAAATCTCTCTGAAGACTGACAGATTCTGACAGTGTCTATTTATAAAAAATACTGTGACATCCATGTCAAAGTGGTGATGGAATTTGTTAAAAGTTTGTGTGAGAATTGAGATGTTTTGTCATTTACAGTAACCTCCATTTTAGTGTAGCCTTTCTGGTGCAAAGGATTGTGTCTATCCTTCTGTTCCTCTGGCTGATACCCAGCTTATTGAGGAAGCTTTAATAATAGCATTTCGCTTTTATAGCATTTTTTATCTGAAGCTTTAAAGTTCTTTACAGGAGTGGGTACTATTATAATGATTTTTATAGACAGAAGAACAGATTGGGTTATACAGTAAATATACAGATGAACTATCAGTTGTGCTTGGGTTTCTTGCTCTTTAAGCAAGTGTGCTAATCACCATCCAAATTTGTCTTGTAGGAGAGCAGTGGGAGATGGGAGGATCTAACAAAGTGAGGACATAATTTTTGAAGTTATCTTTACAGTGGCAGAAGTCCTCCTGTTGCGATGCAAAGAGGAACTATAGGCAAATAATAACTGATCTATTTTTTAGCAAAGATCAGTGCAAATGAAAGTTCAGCATGATGCACTGAATGCTTCCTGCCGTAATGAGGAGTTTCAGCACCACTGTTCCTAACGACGAGCAAGACAGAGGCTTAGTGAGTGTTGAAAGGGTTGGTTACCCTTTCCAGTTACAGGAGGGAGATGAACTTCAAAAAGCATTAAGCAGAACTTGAACAAAGCAAGAACAGCATTCTCGAACTCAAATTAGTTCAGCATTTGCAGAATTCAATGAAGCAGAAAGCTTTTATTGTTAGATTAAGTCAGAGTATATGCTTATATCCAACAGGTGGAAGAAGAGCAATGAACTCCTCAAGTGAAGATTCCTGCCCAGGATCATGGGTGATGAAAACCTCCCAGGTCTGCCATGTGATATTCACAAATGAAATTATAGTATCTTATAATTGATTACCTGTGCTTGTTCCTGACAGATACGAAAATGAACCCTGCTTTTATTAGTAAAAATGAGACAGAATAAATTAATTCCTGGTGTATTTACTCCTTTGCACAGTATTTTTCCATGTCTTTTTGTATTCCTGGTCTACTATCTGACTTCCATTTACTGTTTGATTATCTATCTTTAGAGTTACTTCTTTTCACACAAAGGCATTTCCTTCTGAACCAGTGGAGAGCATGAAATGGGATGCACTTTCCATTACATATATTTTCCTAAAGAAGTCATAAACAGCCACCAGAGAAAAGGGCAAAATTTGTGGGTTAGAGTAGGGATTCTGTCCCCACTAAAGAAACATAGAAATTAAAAAGGAAATTGAAAAAGCACAGTTTGTTTCAAATCCAAGAGGGATGTGCTATTCTTGGATTAAAAACAGGTTAAACAACAACAACAAAAAATTCTGCTCCATCTGCAGGAGTACCAGCATTGTACTAAGACTATATTTTTATTTTATTATTTATATGTACCTAGCAGCATTTGTGTGACACGATGAGTAAAATAGGAATGAAGGCAAACTGTGGCACCTTAAGCTTAAAATCATAATAAACCAGCCAGGAATATTTTTTTGGTACAATTTCCCAGAGTTATTAAAGCTAACCATAAGGCTCTTGGAGCACAACAGGCACAAGGTGGAGAGTATGCAGGGTTCATGGCTAACAGGGATGTTCTTTAGAAAGCACACACAGAAGATAAAAGTCCATTCACCACAGTGTATTACTGGGACTTTCCCACAGCAGAATATTTCTTTTCTCTGGAAAAGCTGGAGAAACTGTGTCAAGTAGAAGTGTGAAAACAAAACATTTCTAAGAAAATCAAAGAAGAAAAGTCCCAGTGGCAAAATTATTAAATTAAAATATTTGCATGCTTCTGGTTACTAAACCAAAGATTCAGATAGTTGGTTACCTTTACTTCTCTTTTCACATTCCTGGTATCACAAACATTTCTCTTTAAAGTCCTTCTGCAATGCTACATTCTTGAGGAACTATGTGTATTTTCTCAAACTAAAGATAATTTTTGAACTGAGAAGTATAGGTTAATATGGTGAATTGGTTTGATTTGTGTTACTCAGGAGAAATTTTAAATGCTAATTAATTACATATATTTTGGAGTCTTAACAAGTGAAAGAAAACAAACAAATTCTTAGCAGGAGCCGTTCCTGGTGATTGAAAATGTTCAGGTTTAACAGCAGAAACAAGACAAAATTAGCCAGAAGATAATTAAATAGAATTGCAGAGCATCCATTCTCAGGGTAGACTTATGAGACTGACATTTAAATCAATAACACTGTATTGCAAGAATTCCTTTGCTTGTCTAGACACAGAGGTTGTATGCATCTGACCAGCTGTAGCTCTTTATATTTTGTCAGGCTAATCTTGTCCTGTAAACACCAATTTCTGTCCATTAATTGTAAGGAATTAATTTCTGCAGCACAATGATCTTTATTCCAGAAACATTCCACATAGCCTACAACATTTTCTGTAGCTAGACACATCTGTTTCCCTGACTTAAGGTGAGAACAAACCTCTAGCAATTTAACACTCTGAGCCTTGCACTAAGGATGGGTTCATATTGTGTGCGAAAGTAATGAAAGCCTGAAATTAAGGTATAGACATCCAATGGGTTTTCCTTCGGTTTTCTATTCAAGTAAACAGGCTTTGGGGAGTCTATCCAAGGATAAGTTATGGATAGTATGATAGGAGTTTTGAGAATTATCATCTGGTGGTGTGGTTCACAGTTTTTGCACCTAGCTCATTTATGACATGCAGTGATATGGAGCACAATGGTCTTACCTCCATCTTTTCAAGCAGTAAGTAGTCTGATATCAAGTGATATAGAAAATGCAAAAACAAATTGCTGACTCTGGTTTAGGTTGATTTGCACGCTAATATCAGAAAATGCATCTGGTGCTCTAAACCCTGTTGTTCATAAAGACTGTTATTACATCATAATTAAATCTGGAATACACTGAGCTGTCAATAAAAAAAGTCTTGTCAGCTAGAAATTACTGCATGCAGACTGCAGACTGAATATAAGAAAGAAGTAAATTACAATTGTTAACCTATTTGAGAGGCTCTTTCTATCTTCATTTGTGCCAAGTTAATTTTTGTTACTAATATATATGTGAAATTTTGACTAATTAGAAAGTCTGGCATTTTGATTATGAGAGATATTACATATAAAGCAAGGGGATAATTGAGAAAACTGTAGAGGAACTGCAGAATTGCTCTAAAATATATAGGTCATCAGTAGATAAAAAAATTTATTGCAATCAGAGATTAAGAAAATTGATTCTTGATGAATTATCAAGCAATCATGATGTGTTACTGGCCAACAAGTCAGTTCTGTTTGATCAATGGTCCAGACTCTTGCTCCTGATGTTTGAAAAGGTGAATATCAAGCTTAGAGAAACGTGCAGAGAGAATAGCACAGGACATATATTGATATAACTATGGCAGAGTAAGGAGGAGAGATATGGCTTTCCGCAATTTCTTCTCATGTGTTCATTTTCAACATACCCTAATATTTTGGAATGACCAAAGATTATGTTATACCAAATTATGATACCTGTAAATTTTCTCTCAGCAATTTTCTAATGAGTGTTTCTGGAACACAACAGAGGAAAAAAAATTTTTTCAAGTAGTCCAAGTCCCTCACAAAATTAAAATCCCAGAATTATCAGGGGAAAAAAGTGAACTTTGATTTTTATTATTTTCAGAAAGATTCTGATTTTTCTTACAGTATTTGTCTTGCTCTTTTGGATTGCTAAAGTACTTTAGAAGCTTAATACATCTGTATGAAGAAAAACCGAACCACTGCACATTTCAGCTTCCGTTTATCGATTTTTGGGGTTTTTTTTTTAGGTCTCTGGTTTTATCTGATAATTTCAGCATCTTTCTCAACATTATGCAATTTATGTTTGCATTTCTTTTCATTCTGTGTCTTAGAATACTGTGAATAATTAGAATACACATTAATGCATTATAAATTTATTCTGAGTAAAAGAGATGGCTAAATATTACTTTGAGTACTAATTTGTCTGTTCAGGTTAATATTTCTACTTTGCAAAACATAAAAATGTGAAGCTGAACTAATCCAATGACAATGTGGAGAGCACATTTTCTATTATATCCTGGAGTGCCATCTATATTTATGAGTTGTAGAAAACAAGAGCTTTTGACTTGATTGGCAATTTGTAATGATATACAAGTCAAATTTTCACAAACCACTGTTACTCTTACAGGATCATCTACTCACCATAAACTGTAAATAAGCAAACTTACAAAATAATGTTGAGAATCCAAAAAGCTGTGATGTTAACAGAGGAACAAACGTAGATCAATTAATGAGAATTGTTCATGTCAAAACACATGAAGTATTAATCTCTAGACTGTTGAATTATTTAGGGTTTTTTTCATTGTTCTGGTTGCACCAAGATGCTTTATACATGTAGTCTTAAAATGAAGAGTTCTGTAGACTTTTTAGAAGCTAAATCTCTAGTCAATCCTATTTCTTGGCCTTCTGAAACAAGCTGACTGTAGACTGAGTGGGTTTTCAGCATTCCTTAGCTTTGTTCATTGCAGCTACACACAGGAAACTGAGATGTAAAAAGAAATACCTGATCCCATTTCTGTGTTGAACTTGTAGGTATGATGTAAAAAGCTCATTCTGGTTGGGAGGGGGAAAAAAATCAAAGGATTCTTGCTGCCTTTCTCCTTTTGAATTTGGGGCTTCTCTAAAAGCCTATGGAGTACAATGTCCCTCTTTCATTTTCAGCTCTGCTCTGACCTCTTTCCTGCTCTGGGTCTTGCAAAAGGATTACAAACCATGGTGACAAGATACTGTGCTTTTGTAATTCTCGCCTTGTTCTGTAAGAGCAGCTCTCTCCTACCAGGTGGAGGAAAGAATCATTCTGAAGTTGTTCCAGCCATGATGAAGATTTAAAATAATTGATTCTGATACAGGACTGAAATCATGTGTGAAATATTTTGCCAGTAATGTTGGAACATAAGTAATATTGTGACAAAGAGCTGTGAATACACTTTTATTTTTCTGATAGGTTAAAGCATATAATCAGGGAAACCTCTCAGATTCAAACTCACCTTCATCAGCACTAAAGTCAATCATAAAAGATTTCTGTGTAAATGTTTATAAATATTCCATGTGATGGTCTGAATTTCCTCACTATTATTTATTAACATGTCACCTTATGTTTTATACAGAGATAATTCCAGTTGCTAACAACTTTCCGTACTTAATTGGTATGTACAAATACTGGTAGCTAAATGGCCAAACTGACCTTTTTTCTCACTGCTCATCTCTCCTGCTTTGCTGTTGCATTTCCTTTCTCTGCTGCTCCTGGAGGTTACAGTTTTCAAGCGTATGTTTTAGAGTAAGGTTCCTTGGAGCCAGGCATACTAGGAGAAAACTGTACAGTGAGTAAAATCAAATGAATCATAAAAGATATGTATGTCTTTTCCTGTCTGTGCAATTAAGCTCTTCTCTGAGCTGCTCAGACATGGAGAAAGCAGGAGATCTGGCCTTGTTACTCCTTACCGTGTTTGTGTAGTACCAGACCTGATTATCACAGCTCAGCCTTCATCTGAAGCCATCTGTGACTTACAAAGAAGTGGTTGCACTTAAACAATGCTAGTCCTTTGGAGCCATGTATTCCTTTACGTAAGTAGTACAGCTGAAATTGGATTTTGTGACAGAGGTATCTGTTTGTTTGGTTTTTTAGTTTGCACATCTCCTTCCTGGATCAGCTGGATCATGTGGGGGCTTCCTTTGCTTGTGAAATGGACACAGCCTAAGGGAAAGTCTCCCGGCATATGAGGTAGAAAGGCAGACAGAAACTGAGAGCAAGAGTAATGAAATGAGATGAGATGAGATAAGATCCTGCAGATCAGGCTTACCTTGTGAGATTATGAAAAGGAGTAGGGAATAGAGAGCCTGGCCTTATGAGGCAGAAGAAACCTTTGCAGGGACAGACAGTACATTGATAGTGGTGACTCGGAGAGTCTCTGGACTGTTATTAAGCATCTTCCTGCAAGGAGAGAGGATGCTGAAGAAGAGGTATTCATGTCCTTGGTATCATTCTTTTTCACCTAATTGCTTTGAGATTTTTCTGTTTGAAATACTAAATATGCCAGTTTCTATTCTAATACAGCTTTGCCGTGTTGACTTTTAAATCGCCCTGACCTTTTGAAATGTGTTCTTAGAAGACAAAAGTCTAGGCACATTGATTTCAAAACTCTGGCCACCAGGGATCTTGCTTCAGTGTATATCCCATAATCCAGTTAGATAGTTAGGCAGTGTATCAGTATGAAACTAGTGTGTATTGCTTCTTAGCTTTATCCGTCCGTGCTCCAATGCCTGGGCAAGCAGGGAGCTGCCATTCCAGAGCTGCGTGCTAGATTTCCTGGATAGCCATTGGAGAGGCTTTTGTCACAGACAATATACAGTGACATGTTCAGAGAGGTGTGAGTGTCAGGATGCTGAATGACACAATGAACAATCTGTCATTCTGTCAGAATAGCAATATGAATGGCAGAAGGGCTGTGAGAACGGCAGGTGGTGTTGGCATCCGGATTTACAGGTTATGAAGATCACAACAAATCTGCTTGGTGTTATTCCGGGTACCCAAATCTAAAAGGCAGCCTAAAACCAGGAATGCTCTTTGGCCACCTTGGTATACCCATCTTTGTGTCTGAATTCTTGGTGCTTGTGAGTATGTGGCATAATAGCAGAAATGAAGGACATTGAATTTTTCAAATACAAATACCTTCCCCTCTTTCTTATTCCTTTTTTTCTACACTTTTATTACCATTGTTATTAAAAATATCTTCTTGCTATGTTTCTCAGAATTTTTATGGTTCTTTAAGTCAAAGGGATAAGAATGGTTGTTCTGAATGCTCTGGTCCTGAGTCACCAAGGACCTTACAGACATGTTCAGATTAATTAATTTTGTTTTTTTCACTGAGTTAATGTGTCAATTGAAACATTGCAAACATTATAGAAAAATTCTCCTATGACATAACATAACACAACACAGTACTGTTTCAGGAATACTGCCACAGAAAATGCTTCAACAGACAGTCACCTCCTTTAATGAAAAAGTATTCAGTACTTATGGGCAAAGGGAGTATACATAGAGTGAAAATGAATATAGCAGTCATTTGTCAGCAAGAGCCCAAATTGGTGTTCGATCTGTTTTTGAAATATGTGCTTGTGTGTGCTATATACATGCCTAACTACCTGTATACATACATATAATGTATAGCTATATAAAAATGTGAATTACTTTCTAAAGCTGGGATTACTTGAAACTCAGACGGAATATTTTTGGTTTCTTAATTCTGAAAAGGCATTTACTTGCTTCGGTTTTGTCTGGTTTTTTTTTCCTTTAAAATTCTTATCTCAGTGAGGAAAATTCTTAAATTAATTTCCTACATTATTTGTTTTATTCAGTGTACATTTCCCATTTCAGAGCTTTTTGTTTCATTTGTAACTTAGTTTTGATGGTTAGGAAAAATAATACTTTCAGATTTTTAAAGTAAAAAATGAGTTAAGCCCTTTGCAGAATCCTTGAATTGAATACAGACTGTGATTCAAAAGAATAGGCACAAGTCAGATGAATCTATACCAGAAAAATTACAAATATCGTCCTTTACTACATGGTCAGTTAGAATTTGTGTCACTTTAGAAATCTTATCTTTTTTTTATTGCTGCATATGAGTAAGTCTCCCTGTAAAAGTAGGAAAAATATATCCTGGACTTCAATTGCAAGTCTGGTGTTTGTCTCAAAAAGGCAAGCAGAGTGCAGATAAGGTTTCTATGGAAGTTTGAAGGACTGCAGTTCTTGACATTCACTCCAACAACTAAGTGTGGCAATACTAATGTTAGCTAACGAGGCAGGGAATTTTAAGTAGCCTGAATATTGCTCACATTCTTGATGTCAAAGGCTGACTATCTGGTCAGTAATGTCATAACTGTTTCCAGAAGTTTTGCTGAAAGCATAACTTGAAACAATTATCTTTATGTGCCTTTTCTTTGGTGGTTTCTTTGATCATCAGCTTTTCATGTTTTCCTGGGAGGTAAAATATGCCTCGAATCTTGGCCTATAAGTTCATTCTTATTCTATTCTTGAAAAAATTAATTTGACTAGTCTTCGGGCTGTGATAGGAAAGCTACCCAGAACTGTGATATAAATTAACCTCCAACAGTAGGCTATTTCCCATATTTTCTAAGATTTTTTTTTTTTTTTACATATTCCATCAACTCTGAATAAAAGTGATATAAAATACTTTAGAGTTGGAAATTAACTTTGAGGTGAAGGAATGTGAAGTTCAGGGAGTACAGATTTTTTTAAGTCCTTTTAATTAACTGAAGATGCTGAAGGCATAAGTAAATGTGCCATCCTGCAGCACTTGCCTATCCATTTTTGAGATGTCACATCTTAATGGACTTGCTGTCCATCTGTTCTAGTATCCTATATCAGGTGGTGATCAGTTCCAGAAACATTTGACAAAGATGCAAAAAAGAGACCAAAGAACTGGATAAGATAATTTGGGCGCAGGAGAAATACATTAATAAGCAATGGTTAGTTATGAACTGTTAACATTTTTAAAAAACTCTGAAATACAGATATCAGTATATTTATCTTATTTTGTATCTTGTTAGGCATAAAAATTACCAAAAAACAGTGATATTTTATGAGCTGATATGACAACTACTGAACAGTTCTCTAGACGTGGTCATGTACTTGATTTGTGCTGCATTGATTATGCTGCACTTAATTATGGCTTGGTTACTCTCTCTATGACAATCCTTTCTTCTCTCTTTGTATACTTTCCCTCCTTAAAGATTTCATCTAGTTAAAAAGTTATTCTTAAGACTTAATAGAAAAAAGGGAGAAGACAACACACAGAAGATACGTGTGCTGTCATATACAATCCACGGTTTCCCCTCCCCCTGAGTACTGTATTTAGTTCTGGGTCCTCAGTCTCAAAGGAGATAGAGGAGATCTGCAACCAGTTCAGAGGGGGCAGCATGGCTGATGAGAAATAGGCAGAGAAACAAACAGCCTGGGACTCCTGTGCATGAAAACATAAGACTCAAGGGGGTCTGATTATCCACCGTCCATTCTAAAATGGAAAGTAGAGACCTTAGGATCCTCCAAAACAAATTAGGCAGTTGTTCATATCATTAGCACAAAATCTGTGAAACTCCTTTTTAAAGGATGCTGCATATACTTAGAGTATATTTGTGTTCAAGGGCAGATCAGACAGGCACTTGGAAAAGATCTCTTTAGGGAGCTAGTAAATGGACAAGAAGACACTCAGGAAATATGAGCTTAAAATCATAAAAATCTAGGAAAATTGATACTTATGTGGTTAGGATTTCTCTGGTTTTCTTCTTCCCTAGGGTCTGTTTGCAGCTTCTGTTGGAGACAGAATAATGAGCTGGATAGACCCTTGATCTGAATTAGGGTGGTCTTTCATGTATTTTTATCTACTCTCAGTTACACCTTACAAATCATATATTTATCTGCTGTTTGATATCTGTATTTCTGGTCCAGACAAAGGATATGTCTGTATATGAGAACACAGCATTTCACATGTCTGAAGAGAAACTGAACTTTCAATTAAAACAGTGCATGTGTATTCCTGTTCTAGTAGAGGTGGACCCACACCTCAAAAGTCAAATGAAATGTTCCACATCTTACTCTAAAAACTCCAATCAATAATACAGTTATTGGCAGGGAAAGTATTGAAATTAACGTTTATTGAGGAAGAAAAAAGTTGAGAAGAGGAAGGGAGTACATCCTGGGCAAAAAATGCAGACAGAATAACAAAGCTTGCCATTGCCAAGACAGTAGAATTCATTAAGGTGGTATCACACAATCACTGCAACAGGACTTCTGCTATGGGATGTCTGGAAGTTGGCTGGGGATCTAAGATTTTTTAAGGAAGGTAGACAGAGCTATATTTGACACCAACTGCTCTTTAAAAAAATGAAATCCAGCTTCATGGTTCCCTGTGCTCTTGCCAGAGATTTCTTGCACAGAGGGCTCCCTGTGTTTATAGTAGCAATTTGGGTGTTTGTATCTATCTGGTTAGCTTTCTGTGAGTACTTCTCACATGAAAAACTGGGAATGTGCCACTCAGACTGGGAACCTAAAATAGATGTCTTTCTTCCTTTACCCTCCTCTCTTCTCCTTTCCACATAAGAAATATTTTCAACCATCCACAAAAAGGAAGATTAAACTTGTTTTGGTTTACACATGACATTGTGGATTGATGTTTCAAATATATGGAAAATTATTGAGAGCATGAATATTCATTAATAGAAAATTTTGTGGCAAAATCCACAGGGTTTTTAATGTCCCTTGCATTCTCATTTCTTGTGGTCTAAGAAATATGTCTGTAAACATGTCTTGAGATGATAATGTCCCTTCTTTTCTTGCTTTTTTCCTTCTTGTCTGCATTTTGTTACATATTTTCTTTCTCTCTTTATTCCTGTCCTCATTCAGTACATTCAGAAAATGCTGAATTAACTTTCTTCTACAATTTTTCGGTTCCCTCCCCCCCCATGACTTTTCTATTTCTTTCCAAATTAATTTGCCTTGCCACCTGGTCTCCTTGGAATTTAGCAATTATTCAGTATATAAAGCCTGGTTCATAACAGATGGGGCTTCCAAAATACACACATCAACAATGTACATCCTAGGGCCAGAGATTGTGAGTTAGCTGCAGTTTCATTATGACTTCAATTTTCTAATGCTTGTGAACATTGTCAGAGAACATTAACGTTGTTTGTGATACCGTGTCTTCTAAATTGTGGAGTTCAGACCAAGCCCTGTTTCTTTGATTTAGAACATAAGTTTGTTTTCCAATTTCATGATCCTGATGGGATGTATTTTATAGCTACAGGGATGGGAACCAAAATATGATAATTACCTATGCTTGTTTTCACCTGTGCTTTGCAGAAGGCATTTTAGTGTTTGCATCCAATTACCTAGATCAGCATTTGTCATTTTCTAAGACTTTCTGTTTTCATAGTTAACCTCATCACTGATATTTCCATATTTTAAAATATAAGAGAGAGTTTTGTGTGTTGCTAGAGAGTTTTGTGTGTTGCTTTTCAGTTATATCAGTCTATATAAGGAATATTGCAATAAACGCCTGAGATGGAAATTGTTTTAAATGCACAAAATTCCCTTGATCTGCATTTGCAAAGATGAGAAACTTTTGGGGCAGCTGTATAATTTGAGGAGAAAAAAGAAAATGGACTAGGGATAAGGGGGGAATAATATTCTAATATTCAGAGTGAGAGAGGTGGGAATACAAAATATCCAGTACTTTTCAGGTGTTCCTCTTTGAACTGTTCCATTTTGTGTAAATAATTGTGGTCCTGAGAAAGACTGTTGCCTCTCATCCTAGGTGTGGGAAGTACCCACAAGGTTATATTCAGTAGTTGTTGCTTGCTTGATTTCTCCAGCTTAAAATGTCCTATTTTTTATAAATAACACATAATACTGTGGGAGCAGATGTTAACTAGGCATCCAGAGGCAATTTTAAAGAATGTAGGTATGTTAGATGGTGCAGGAGTGATTTGAAACTGGGCATTCTATGTATCACAGGGCATGATGATAAGCACTGTAAGGGCCAAACGCTTCTGAGGACTGGAGTTTTGAGCTGGAATTTGATCAGAATTTTTTCCATAAAAATCTCTGCACTTCTATTCTTGGAATCCCATCTCTTGCTAGCAGTTCATATCCCCTAGAGGTGACCATAGTTACAAAAGCCAAAACACCAACTACAGCAACAGTTATGCAGCCAGCTGTTAACTGGCAGAACGCATCGGTTCCTACCCTTCTCAGCTCCAAACCCTCCTCAGATGCCTGTAGGATTGAGGAGAACAGCATTTGGGATCTCATGTCTTCCACCTTTGGCCACAGAGATCTGCAGTCCCTTGTTGACTTTGTTCCATATCTCCCCTTGTGGTGTCATTGGTGTTTTCACCCATGAACAGTGGGAGTGAACTGTTTGGGGTGTAGGCATTGGGAGTCTCTCTGCAATGTCCTTGATCTGAGCTACCAGCAAGTGAGAGGAATCCCATGACAGCAACTCTGATCAACATCTTCCTGCCCTGCAGATGGGAACCTCCATCATTTGGCCTGTTTTCTTGGTGTTAATGAGTGTTCCAGGCTCAGATGACTTTGAATTGTCCCCAGGGAATTTGGGGAACCAGGCAACTTCCCCTTCCTTGGCTATTCGAGTATTGCACTCATTCTGCAAACCCACATCAGAGGGCAGAGAAGGACCCTTCTTCCCAATGCTATTCAGCCTGCTTGTGTCCTCCCACAGCTCTGGTAACTGGTCACTTGTGCCTCAGACAGAGCTTCTGCAGGTGAAGCCACCAGCAGGTCTAAACCCAGGGAGTTGTACCAAGCACTCCCAGTCTTGCATGGCAACCTCCCTCCTTTTGAGTGGGCCAGGGCCAAAGACTTTGACACCCTGGGGAAGGTTCTTCCAGCCAGTCATACGGACAGAGTCTTGTAGCTTGTCACCACCACAGTCATATTGTCCCATGATGTAAAGAACAGAGTTTCTGGCTCTCTTTCACATTCCCAGCTGAGCTAACTGCCCTTCTAACTACCAAAGTACCTTTTAGCTGCCTCTGTTCTATGCCTCCTTGCCAGCTGTATAGGTGTTGTATGCTGCAGATGTGCAGCAGATTACTCTTTGATTGGTAGATGGCTGTTAAACGTATTACAGACAGCTTTGGTGATAAATGATTTTTTTGCTGTTGTATGTGGTGAATTACCTTTTTGCATCATATGTGTATTGTAAAAGCTTGGCTATATTCCCATGATGCCTATTTAACAATCACTCTGAATGTGAGAACTGTCTGCCAAGACTTTGTGCTAATTGCCCTACATCGCCAATAAGAGATAAAAGTGAACTAACGTTCTTTTTGTGATTCGAAGCAATCCTAAAGGATCAATTTTAAAAAGCATTATCAAGCATTTAACTAAGAAAAAGGCTAAAACACAACAAAGATTCATTCTGGGAAATAACTTCTTTCAGTGGATGAATATTATGAATTTTTGGGACTTAGAACACCAGCATTATTTGGATGTAATCCATGAGGAAGATGGGTTTCTTAAAGCTCACTTCTGTTATAAAGGTATTGTAATCAAACTAGTGATTTAAACCCTATTGTCATTCCACCTTTTTCAAATTGTGTATTTCTCTTTGTGGAAGGGAATGAATTGTTAATGGAAACAAAGAGGGGGAAGTGCAGTTGAAATTATCAAGCCTGTACACTTATGGTATCAGAACACTTTTAAATTTCATATTAATATGAATAATATGTGAGTTTACAATGAAGCAACTTCAGCTATCATATTTGCATACTCACTGTGGTGGATATGTAACTAAAAGCAAAGGTTGATAGTACAGTCAGTTCTCCTACGTGACTGTGGAGGTCTGTATACTTTCAGCAGGAGCTCTGGGGAAAAACGATAAAAAAAATTAATAGTTGTAGTAAACTTGAACTTTTATTTCAGGTTGAACCTCAGAGAATCATTGATCAGGTCACAGTCGTAAACCTGTGATTGCAAAATACTCGACTCGGTTTCTAATATCTGAAGTGATAAATTACAAACTTGTAAGAATGTGAATGCTACCGTCCATGTTTTCATATTTATAATTTCCCTGTGATTTATATGAGGATAAAATGTCACTGCCAAAATGCCTTTGACTTTTGACTTTATATTGAAAATAATTACTGTAAGGATATTCTTTTTCAATTTTGTATGATGTCGTTCTAGAGCCTTCCTTGAACGCCACAGAATAGCCACTAAAACAATTTTGTCATTTTTTGCCCTATTTTTTTTACTGGAGGCTGTTTCCCTTTGGGAGAAAGAGAATATGAATTTGGGTATTTCTTTATACAGTCCTACTTATTTTCAAAACTACGCAACCGCCTCATTTGTAGACATGAATAATGTTTGATTCCTCAGAACTCCTATTTTAACTATTATCACTTAGCCTGAAGTTTGTCCACATTTAAAAACTGTGATGAGATTTTTTCTATATTTCTAACTGTCTCCTCAAACACACAGAGCGTCATCAAAAGAATGTTAACTAAACTTTCTTACCCTCCCAGGGCTGCTGATGGACTTGTTTGTATTTTGGGGAATGATTCGCATGTTTTCATGTGTTTCTTCACAAACACAAAACAATCCCACTTTTTCTGGGTGGAAACAACTGTTACGCCCATCTTTGGCAGAGCAGTAACATTACCCAACGTAAAAGTACAAAACTTTAAAAATTGGTAACATGCTTTATTAAACAGTTAAAAATCTGATTCTATTGAGAAGCAAAAATAGCTCAGAAAAAGGCAATTTCAATTAATTTATTTGAAAAAATGACTAGCCACACATTCAAAGTTTTGATATAAAGTAGCTTTAACAAAGAAAGAATGAAAAGACTGTTATTGTGACTCTGCAAACTGTAATTAGAAATTCCATTAGTGAGGCAGGTTTCCAGGTCAATTGTTGAGTTCTCCTGAAAGTATGAAAATAAAATCTCCATTAGCCAATATCCTGCTTGTTGGTTTTTTGTTGTTTTTTTTTTTTTTTTCTAAGAGAAAGGCACATTCCTCTCTACAGTTCATGTGTACATTCTAAATACACAAAAAATTAGCCAACATATTCCATATGCATATGGCTAATGAAGTATTTGTGCTGATGATCCATTAGACCACCATCTTCCTTTTGTGGAATGAGATTGGGAAGTCCATTTCAGAAGAACCACCTCCAATGCAAAATACTCTGTTGTCTCTCTGTTGTGCTAACAGCCTTATAAGTTGCATGGCAGGATAAAGGGCTTAGAATTTGAGGTGAAAAATCATGTCATATTTATGATCTCTTCAGTGTTAGAATGATTCAAGCTTAACTTTCAAAAAACACACACTAAGAAATGCACTCATTTAGGTCTAGAGCAAGCTAAAAAAAGGCCCAGGTTCTCCAAAATAACATGGTGTCTATGGGACCAAGTTTATTAATAGAAGCAGTTTGTTAATGCTGGACGGTAAGCTTCCTTTTGAATAACTTTTTTACATTTTTTACTTCTGCTTTGACTTTGAGTCCAAATTAAGGAATGATAGGGGTTTGCTTTTGTTTCATTTTCTTTTAACTGTTTTCTCTTCTGTTACAAAGTAATGTATTTTTCTCTTTCATCCCTCTATGATTTTTGCAGTAAAAACCATCACTTTAGGTTACTTTTCAGATTATTTAAGCAACAAGCACGTCACCAGGACTGTGCTGAGATAATCAGGCTATCAGATTGCCAGTACAAATTGTGCTACACACTGCAATTACTTGAGTGCTCAATCACAGGTAGTGTTTATTGTGACATGATCACACTCCATGAATATGTTATTTCCCTCTTGACTGTCACCTGCTATTTCATTACTGAAGGTAGCAAAGAAGAGTCAAACAGAAACTTTGATTAACTGATTATTTAAACTTGTCAGACTATCCAATATCCACATGGGCTTTGCTCCCATCACCAATGATAAGGCCAAAGTGATAGATCCAGACAGGTACTTAGTTGCTGCAAAACAGAGCATTTCTACAGTTCAGCATCGGGTACATGATCATAAGTGGAGTCTGAAATGCAGTGTTGCATGTCTAGGAACCTCACCAGGGCATAGAGAGGCATGCTGGAGTGGGCTTCCTAGTAAAAGTGAGTTGAAGCTATTTCACTGTATCTGAAAATGCATTGTTATCTTGGCCAAGAAGAAAAGGTATATATGAGCATCTGGATAGTTAGCATGTCTTGGGTTCATGTCTCTTCTGAGACAGTTCCATGCTTTAATACTTCTGCAGGGAGGTAAGAAATGTGTCTGAGCTTCCATAGGATTCATGTACTGAAGGAAAGGTGAGTGGAGTTTGTCCTTACTGGGGTACAAGATGAAGGCTCCATTTGGGGATGTCAGACTGGAAGATTTGAGTTCTGGCAGCAGCGGCAAAGTTCTCCTCCACCTGCAGATTTGCAAATATAAAATAGATTCAGTACCCCATTGGAAGATGAGGGGCTGGGAAGTATGTCCAGTGAAGAATCAGACCTGGTTGAAACTGAGCTGTGCAACAGCAACAAAGTGAGATGGTGAGTGGTGACAGTGGGTTAGTCCCTGCCATGGGGGATGGACTCTCCCTCCTGCTCACCTGGGAGTCAAAGATTATGGAGAAGAGAAGGGATCCATCTGATAAAGTGAAGCAAACCCCTCTTTGCCAATAGGCTGGCCAACCTGGTGAAGAGAACTTTAAACTAGGAACAATAATGAGAGAATAACAAAATGCAGAAATGGTGGACTGGTTGGTAAGAAAAGGGTATATCAATAGAGTTCTTGAATAACTATATTCAGGTATCTGCAGACTGAATTTTCTTCAAGTGAATGTGTGTGTCTTTCAGATGATGTCAAACCTTCTCAAGAAGAAACATTTCTGAAATTAGGTCTTATAAATGAGAATAACTTTTCATTCATTAACTGGGACTTCAGGTCTGGAAAGAGTACCCCAGTGGAAGATTATATCTATTACCAGAAACCATTTTTCCTTTTAAAAGCACAATTCAAATTGAAATTGTTTCATATTTAAAATAGAAATAAACCCAGTGTGCTCTAGTTATCATTAAGTGGACAAAATTGTAACTATTTGCCTAAGATAGTTCAGTCACCGACAATCTATTCTTGGTTCCTCTCCTAAATTTAATGTATTTTAGATGTTTTCAGTAGTTATCAGAGCAGTAGAAACTGTGAGGTACCACTGAAATAACACACTAAAGAGCAGGTAACAGTAACATCCTTGAATTGAAAATTTTGACTTGACTTGAGAGGATCCTAATAAAGCAACTGTGAATCATTGAAATGACAGTCATGGATCACTATGCTGAGGTCCATTTTGGAGGTATGGCTGCATGCAAATGATGATTATATATTTGTCTATCACTTGAGATTTAAAGACATTGACTGTCTTAGTGATAACTACAGATCATGAGCAGAAGCTGTAATTAGAAGAAGAATTGCTGCACCTGTCTCTGCTTCATGCTGTCTTCCCAACTAATCAGTTCTGTCTTGTCATGTTGTCTCTGAGACTAATTAGCATCCCCAGACATTTGTAAAGAAAGGAAATGTCTGCCTCAGAATTTGAGAGAAAGAAAAGCTGTGTGTCAACAGGAAAAGAGGAGTCCTAACCTTTGAATACGCACGTGCGAGGGCTATGCGCTTTGCATATAGACAAGCTGCAACCAGGGCCAGCAGCTTTCAGCCCCCTTTTTGGGGTCATGAGCAGATATGGGCTTAAACCTACATGTGATTCCAAATTTCACTATTTGGAATTCAAGCTGGGAGATTGGATCTGACTGTAACTGGTTATATTTACTGTGATCATTGTTGTTATCCTTGTGTTGGGCTTGCATGGTCAAGCTTTGGTAGTGGAGAGGGCTACAGGTGTGTCCTCTGTGAGAAGCTGTCAGAAGCTTCTACCATGTCTGGCAGAGCCAATGTCAGGCAGCCCCAAGACAGGCATGCAACTGGCCAAGGCTGGGCCAATTAGAAATTATGGCAATGCTTCTGTGATGACATATTTAAGAAGAAAAAGAAAGGGTGAGAATATGTGAGAGGAAAAAGTCTGCAGACACCAAGGTCAGCAGAGAAGGAGGAGGAAGTACTGGAGCTGAGTTTCCCATGTAGCCCATGGTGAAGACCATGGTGAAGCAGCTGTTCCTCTGCAGTCCATGGAGGTACACAGGGATGCAGAAATCCATGTGCAGACTGTGGAGGACACCATGAAGGAGCAGTTGAATGAGTAAGGGGAGGTTGTGAGGCCATGGGAGGTCTGTGTTGGAATAGGCTCCTGGCAGGGACCTGCAGACCTGTGGAGAGAGGAACCCATGCTGGAGCAGGTTTCCTGGTAGGGCTTGTGACCTTATGGGGGGTGCACTTTGGAGCAGGTTCTGCCTGCAGGACTGGACCCTGTGGAAAAGTGACCCATGGTGAAGCAGTTTGTGGAGGACTGTTGCCCATGGGATGGATTCCTGTTGGATTCATGGAGAACTACCTTCCACGGGAAGAACCTCATGTTGGAACAAGGGAATGACTCCTCTCCCTGAGCAGAGGCAGAAACAACATATGATGAACTGATTATAACCCCCATTCCCTGTCTCCCTGCACCACTGGGAGTAGGAGGTAGAGCTGGGAAGGAAGGAGGCGTTGGGGGGAAGGTATTCTTAAGGTCTTATTTTACTTTTCATTATCTTGCTCTGATTGTGTTAGTAATAAATTACATTGATTTCTCTAATTCTAGTCTGTTTTGTCTGTGATGGTATTTGGTGAGTGATCTCTCCTAGCCCTTTTCTCAAATCATGAACCATTCATTATATTTTGTCTCTGTCCAGCCATAGAGGGGAGTGATAGAGTGGCTTTGGTGGGTGCCTGGAATCCAGCCAGGGTCAACCCACTACAATCCTGATAATAAGCCTAGGAAATTACTGCAACCAGTAAAGCCATTCAGCATTCAAGAGTGGCATTTCCTCAAGAGAAACCTGACTGACAAATTTATGTCTTTCAAATTTGGAATTTACCAAACTGCTGTTCATCTTTGGCATGGGAACTTATCCAAGACCTGAAGCAGTTCTCCCAGCAATTTTCCCTGGCTTCCTACATCCTCTTCTTCTGTTAGTACATGCTTCCAGGAATAGTGTAGACTGATTCCTTTGTGCTCCCCTGAGCTCAATACACTTAGTTTAAATCATTCCACTAAAGGCCAAATTGGTCTCTTGTGTATTATAGATCATATTCCATCAGCAGATTTTCAGAGTTAAATATTCTGTGCTCAGCAAGATCCCCATCAAAGCAATAAAATTTAATAAATTTTAGCTTCTTCATTTATATTTATCTGCTAAAAATATTAATTTTACCCCATGCATCCTTGCATCTTTCACAAGGCTATTTTTGCCTATCACGAGGCAATGACACTATCAGTGGAAACACTACTGCTGAAGGGTATTTCAGCTACTGATATTTGAACAGAAGAATGAAAGAAATAAAAAGAAAAGAATGCTTGGCAAGTTTTAGGCAATGTGAGGACAGACCTCAGGATCCAACCCTTTTTGTCATCTATTGCTGCTGAAGTCTGCTCTGCATCATTAATAGAGAGGAGAGCAGTTTCTGCTATATTCAGGAAGAAAACCATCTGATGCCAAATACAACTTTAAAGATGACCTGGCAAGTGGTGTATGGAAGGAAGAAAATTCTCTCTTGTGGTCTCAGGAATAATCACATCACTGCTATTCTTTTAGTGTGAGAAACTGCAATGGCCACTTTTTCACAATTGACTAAGTCATGACTCATTATTCATGTTGCCTTAATAGGCTTCCCCATGCTGTTGATGTCAAGTGATATATTTATTCATTCTGCTGCAGTTTTTAGCTATTCAAAAATTAAGTAAATGCAAATTAAAATGATGAAACTTTTTGAGGTATGTTTGACAATGGAATGAATATGAAAAATGAGTTATTCTTCACTGGGCCATCACTGACAAATTGCTGACCTAAACACCCGATTACTGAAAAGTAACTAAATGGCACATGTTAACTAATTATTATTAACAACTGAAAATGGTAAAATTATGACCTCTTTGTGAACAGAGAACATTCCTTTAGAATGTGTTAGCAATAGGCTTTATAAACAGACAAAGGGAGCACATGTTCAACAGGGAAAAAAAGCAGGAAAATAATGAGAAAGTAAACTTCTAACATAACCTAAATAAAGGAACTTAAATAGTAATTATTTTTAGCTAAGAGAAAAGCTACAAGTACTCCAACATGAAAATATCAGCTTCCAATTGTTACTAAAGAACCAGTTCTCAGCTTCTGACATCTACCTGAAGTTAACTGGAGTTGCTCATACAATTCTTCTATTTTTATTGTTGACCCAAACCCAGAGATTGTTAATCACTTCATAGGCTGTTGCTACTCAGACCACTGCGGGTCATGATTACAGGTGAATATAGAAGACAAACAGAATTTGACCTAATGTACCAGGGTCAGGAGGTTATTCAGAGGCTTTCCTGGTTATAAACAATCTTTCTCAGGGCCTTCCCCTACTCCTCCCCGTGGCTCAGTGTTACCACATTTCACCCGAACCAGGGGCCATCAGTTCTTGTGTGGAGCAGGCAGCCCAGAGTCTCTGCTGGCACAGGGCTTGGTGAGCAAGATCCTGTCCTGCCCACCCCATATGCAGCACAGGGTTCATGCTTCAGCTCTCCAGTCAAGGTAAAATGCAGAAAATCATAGAATGATAGAATAGTTTGGGTTGGAAGGGACCTATAATGGTCATCTAGTCCTATCCCCCTGCAATAAGCTGTGAATATCTTTCTTACAACTAATCCAAATCTAGTATCTTTTAGTTTGAAACCATTATTTTTGTCTTACTGCAACAGACTTTACTAAAATGTCTGTCCCCAACTTTCTTGCAAGTTCCCTTTAAGTATTGAAAAGCCATCCTAACGTGTTCCTGGAGCCTTCTTTTCTCCAGGGTGAAAAACCCCAACTCTCTCAGCCTTTCATCATAGTAGAGAGGTTCCATTCTTCTGATCATCTCCTTGGACCGTCTTTGGACCTGCTCCAACAGGTCCCTGTCCTTCCTGTGATGGGGCCCCAAAGCTGGATGCAGCATTCGAGGTAGAATCTCCCCGGTGTGGAGCGTTGGGGCAGAATCCCCTCCCTTGCCCAGCTGGCCATGCTGCTTTTGATGCAGCCCAGGGTACAATTTGCTTTCTGGGCTGCGAGTGCACTTTGCCTGCTCATGTCCAGCCTCTCAGGCCCACCAAATCCTTCTTGGCAGGACTGCTCTGATCTGTTCATCCCCAACCTGTGTTGACAAAGGGGGTTTTGCCAGCCCAGGTGCAGCACCTTACACGTGGCCTTGTTGAACCTCATGAGGTTCCCCTGGGTCCACTGTTTACGCTTGTCCAGGTCCCTTTGGGTGGTATCCTTTCCCTCAGGCTTGTCAATGGCACCACTTGGCTTGGTGTCACCTGCAAATTTGCTGTGTGTGCACTTGATCCCTTCATCTGTGTCATTGATGAACCCATTGAATAGTACTGATCCCAATATCGTCTCCTGAGGTGTGGTGGTCCGCCCTTCTGTCTCCCAGGCAGACGCTCTGCTCTGGGGATTGGAGCCTTGCCTGGGCGGGAGAGATTCTGGATCCGCCCTGTGCTGCCTCCGCCTCCCAGGCCAGCTCCGCCTACCGTGGGACCTGGGGCCTGCCCTGGGTTGTGGGGTGGGGCGTGCCCAAGGCTCTGGATCCGCCCATCCCTCCAGATCCTTCTGTTCCGTTATGTATATGATTGGTTAGTTTGAATTGTACCCCACCCTCTTCTGTAATGATTGGTTCTATTCGCTTGTACCCGCCCTCGCCCTCCTTCCCTATTGGTCACCCTTCCCCATACTTAACCGGCTGCACCCTGTGGTCGGTGCCTGCTTTACTCCGCTATCCTTCGAGGGTGCCGGGGAGACAATCAGGCCCTCTTGCCCCACTCTCCCTCCCGACCACCAGCAACCCTTTACCCTAAATAAAGGATAGCTTGGGGAGGAGCTTTCCTCCTGCCACCCTTTGCCTCATCGGCTTTGTTTTATTTATACGACTACAACACTGAGGGACACCACTCATCACTGATCTCTAGCTGGATGCTGAGCCATTGACGATTTACCTCTGGATCCAAACATCTAAGCAATTCCTTATCCACCATACAGTCCATCCATCAAATCCATACATCTCGAATTGAGGGGGCCCCTACAGAAATGTGAAGGCCCCTACAGAAATTTAAACAGCTGATGCCTGTGGCTCTTCCCTCATCCACTGATACGTAGTCACTCCACTGTAGGAGGACACTAGGCTGGTCAGGCAGAACCCACCCTTGTTGAAGCTGTGCCGGCTGTCTTGAATCATTCCAAAACATCTTCCATGTGACTTAGCATAGCTTCTAGGAGGATCTGTTCCATGACCACATTTCTCAGATACTCAGTTTCAGATACGATACCATTGTTCTTCGGAACTGTTTTGCCTCTCTGCATTGGTTTTCCTTTTGTGCAAAAGGATCATAATCTCTCTTGTTTCCAAGGATAGTTTTTAAAAACTGGCTTAGTTCCTACACTGAAGCCTTCCTTTTCTGTCATGAAAAATTAGACAATTTATATCTGCACACAGTTGATAAGGTGTCTACAATTCCTATTAAGCTGTTCCTATGGAGCTATTGAACTAACCTAAATTGTCACAACGCCAAAGGAGCTACAAGACGAACTCTCCAGAAACAGTTCCACAATCACAATGTTTTCAAAATTCTTTTCTTTATGTTTTAAAAAGAGAAAAATAAAAGTCTCCTGATTAAACCAAAAGTCATGCTACGAAATAGGAAATAAGTGATAGAAATATCCCCATCTGGATATGTGCAAAACCCTCCCCAAATTAAAGCCCAACCCCAATCCCTGCATCAAGCTGAAACTGGGCTATATTTTTTTAAGAAAGGAAATACAGGCTTTAAAATTATCTGTTGAGAATTTATTATTTTTCTGTCACCAGAAACAAATCAAAGGTATACAATATTTTGAAATAGACATAGCTGTCTACAAACAGAAGATTTTTATTAAATAGCTACATTTGTCTTAAAAGGAATTCATGCACTAAAGTAAATTTAACAGTTCACTAGCAACATTATGCAAAGAAATTACAGTTTTTGTTTGTTTTCAACCACTGTCACAGAACCCCTGTCAGTATAAGGCAGCCTGAAGTAGAACATGTTTCTTCTGATGCCAAAGGCCACCAAGGTTTTTTCTCCAGCAGTTATTTCTTTGATTCTATTTGATGGGTTCTATAGAAGAAGTTTTTATATTCAGAAAGTACTTACAGCTTCTGTTCGAAGTGTTTTTCAAATAATTTGAATAATTTTGAAAGTCAAAACAGCAGAGATCTTCTGACTGCTTAAGGCATTTGTAATTACTCTGATGGATATTGGACTCTTCAGACATACGTACCAGAGGCTCACAGAGAGATGGATGTGAAATATTAACTCCAAATACTATTAAATCTCTTAAAATTGCTGCATTTTATGAAAACTATATGCTCTATATCGTACCTGCTTCATTTTACATTTCACACCTTAGCCCAATTTCAAACAGGCTGGTACTGGACAATATTTCCTCTAGACAAAAAGTTTGAAGCAGCATCAATATTTTCCCTTAATTTTGAATTTCATTTCTGTCCGAATCCAAACTGCAAAACAAGCCATAGTGTAACCTTGAGCTGAACTGAACTGTTGTAGTGATAATAAACAAGAATGAAATAGAAGTGGTGATTTCAATCAAGAAAGGTTGGACCTTCACGGGAAGAAACCAAATATGAGCTAAAATAGAAACCAAATATGAGCTAAAATAGACACCAAGCAGACTTATAGTTGGATTACTTTGAGAGCATTGGGTTATTTGATGTCAATCTTCTCATGGCCAGGATACTTCCTGGTATCCTGTTTTGAACCTGTCAGAAATAACAAATTCGGTCTTCTGAAACAAAGTATTTCAAAATGAGATGAGAAGGGGAGCAGCTCTAGTGCAGGCATGGTCTGTATTGCAGTGTCCCAGTGTGGTGCACAAGGTGGCTTCCTGAAACAGGAGAATATCAGGAGAGCTTGGAGAGAAGTCAGGAGCCCTCAGCTCATACAGCAATGGCTGATGGCAGCTGGACAAGGCCTTCAGAAGCAGTGGCAGCCCAGGCCCTTGCATGTATAAAAGAAATCCCCAGAGGATGCAGTTTGCACCATGATTCTCAGGAAAAAGTGTGAAGAAAGGGCACTGTAGCCTTGCAGCTCGACCAGGGAGCAGTGGCATCCACCCAGCAGAAAGCCATGGCGTCTCTGAGCTCTGCAGCCACCCCGAGTGACATGCTGCCACCGCAGTGCCAGGCTATGCCTGGCTCCCATGCCAGCTCCAGCCAGCAGCGGGGGCATAGCTGTGGGACACGCACAGGGAGAGGAACCCCTCTGAGCAGTGACAGAGCTCGAGGAGGGGGTCAGTAGACTGAGGTCTCAGGGAGTATTAAAGGTGTGATGAGAAAGCCTCCTACCCTGGCACAGCCCTCAGATTGTGATCAATTATTAATCTCTCAGGTAGTCAACGGTGAAGTTCCAGTGAGGAGTCTGAGGGCAATCAAGAGAGACTGCAGAGCCTTGGGGTGACCAGTTAAGGGACCAAGAGCACAAGTATTGTACTCCTCTGTCCTTACAGTTGTAGGGAACGATGAGGGAAGAAACAGGAAGAGCCAGCAGATCGATACCTGGCTCCAAGTCAGAACTGTCCTAATCTGGGTTTTTTTAATCATGGGTTTTTTAATCACCAGGCCCACTGGCAACGAATAATAGGGGGAAAAGGATTTTTTGTGAAGGAGCCAGCAGGGTTCATAGAAGGAGCATTAAATTAGATTTGAAGAGGGAGAGGGATAAAACCAGGCTCACTAGAGATAAACCTGGGGCTGGCACACCACCATTTGAAGATGGTTTGCTAGGGAGATCCTTCAGTCTGCAGTCTCAGGGGAGGTAGGGGATGGAAATCCATGTGTCAGCAGACGGAATAGTTATGGATGTGTTAGAAGCCATGGAAGCACCGGAGATGTCACACAGTAGCTAGGTTTACCCCTAATGAGATGGGATAGGTATATTCAGGAAAGCTAAGTGGCTGAAGGCAAGGTACACCAGATCAGAGAGATAAAATAGAAAATGGAGGTGTTTTTAGCTGAACTAGAGTTTTCAACTGCGGCAAAATATGTGAGAGACACCAGAAAGCAATGAAAGTTCACCAGAAGTGCACAACTGAAGCCAACTTTTGGACTGATACACAAAAGCCTCATTAGAGGCACAATTTAGAAAACTGTATAATATTACAGAATGCTATGTTAGAACTTGAATAAAAAACATGGGGTTTTTAAAAGCTTCCAATCCTAAGAGGGAATAAATACAAATCATAAATAGGTAGAACACGTATTTTCCAAATGTAAATCTTTTAGAAATGCATGCAAAAGTTTTTCTACAGAAATACATGTATTGAAAGGACCGTATCTATATATGCAAAGTATGTAATTTTTCTGTTTTCACTTCAACCATTCTCTGCATGCAGATCATTGCATAGATGTTATTATTTTAGAAGAACCTGAAAACACAAGATGACAGAACTGGCCATTCAGGTGATGATATGTCATATGTGATGAATATGTAATTTAAAATATAACAGTATTGTGCATTAAATAAAATTATCCTATTTTCTATCATTTGAAATTTATATAGATAGCTTACCTTCAGGCTCAACCTTAGATTTCAAGACACAAGCAAACTGCAGCAGACCTATTTCAAAGCTATGGAGAAATTAGTATTATTACTGTATAATGTATAATTTACAAGCTGTCCAGTAGCCATCCAATAACATTCTGAAGATTGGTGCAACTATTTTCATATTTATGAAACTCACCTGGAGGAACAGTTTCTGAATTATTCTAAATTCATGAAAGAGGATTCACAATCTCACAAAAGGGTTCTCATTGACCTGCAGATACAAAGTGAGATAAAGGTGTTCATCCCAAACGAACATGAGTGTCACTTTCTGAGAAAAGTAAATTACATTAGTTGACTCTACTTATTTCATTTTTATTCATAAGCTGTGTATCCTGATATCTTGTAAAACAGCTTATTTCTGCTCTACTGAATAAGAAAGTTCTGGAGGAACTGAGAGCTAAGGTGACCTTCCCCCTTCCCTCTCTATTTGTAGCAGCCTGGAAGGTGAGGGCCTGAAAAGCAAGGTAGAATATGTAGAATTACCTGTCTAAATTTCTTTTTTTTTTTTAATTACCTTCTTTGTGGAGAATAAGGTGTATCAACCTTTTTCTTTTTTTTTTTTCCCCTCCAAACTTTGTGGCAATGTTCCATACCAGGAGAAATAAGAGTTTTTTACTTGTTTGGATTGGCATTGCAAGGAGAGACACACACTTCTTTAAATGAACACTTTTGACTTAAACAAAAAATTTCTGGAATGAATAAATGGCAGTTATAATCTAGAACATCCTTAATATTTTCTTGTGTCAAACAGCTGCTTTAAGATTAGGGTTGATGATAAAAAATAATTGTGTCAATACTGTAATTAGGTTAAAATATTATTAACATAATATATTTGAAAAATAATAAAAAATTTAGCAATAAAAATGTTATTTACTTTTCCTTCTAACATATTAATCCCTTTTATGCACATAGTCATAGATCTAAATACTTCATGAGATTGTGCCCTGTCATCTGTCACCTATGTATTGGCTGAAACCAAGTGTATTGTGCATTCCGGGGTATAGGATTTGGTTGACAATTACCAAAAACGTGCCTTAAAGTGGAGCTCTGAATTTTTTCAAAACTTATGACACAATGCTCTGCCTACTGATAATCTAAAAGCGAAACCAGCAAACAAGACAGTTTAAAGCTTCATAATTATCTGACTTGATCTGATTAGGTTATCCTATGGTAAGTGCCATAGCTGATCTTCAAGAAATCAGAGAAATTAATCTTTTAATTTCATTGGTAGATCATGTGTCTATCCAGTATAAAGACATAATTATATGAGAGAGAGAGAGAGAGAGAGAGAGAGAAATAAAATGAACATGGCCTGT
Organism: Acanthiza pusilla; assembly: GCA_036630365.1. NCBI lineage: Eukaryota > Metazoa > Chordata > Aves > Passeriformes > Acanthizidae > Acanthiza > Acanthiza pusilla. Next base: position 26,211,695 of record JAXCHO010000079.1, read on the forward strand.
GACATGATTAATTTTGTGTCCTGGAGTCAATTACACATAGGATAACTGCAATTCTCTGAAATTACATTTAATGCCATAATGCACTCTAACAAAGGAGGTGGTGGGAGTACTAAAACAGTACTGCATATGAAAAATTGATAACATGAGTACTCCACCGTTGAAGAGCTTCAACAAAGCATAGAATATCCTTTGAATTTATAATTAATAACAGTACTTAGGGGGTGCTATTTCTTTACTAATCACAAAGTACAAAATAAGGGTAAAAGATTCAAGGTCAAATGTGGAAAATACATAACAGTATGGAAAAACCTGGATTCCTAGCCTCTAGATAATGCTCAGTGAACTGAATCATGGGAGTCCCATTGCACAGTAAAAGAATTGGTATTACTTCTGATTTGTGACTGCTTACCAAGATCAGATCAAGTAGGCTGAGACAGGCATACTATTCTTCATTACACAACTTCACACTTAAAAATACAGTTCTAAAAGGGTAGGCATCAAGTCTGACTATGTCAGACAGGTGCAAAAGTGTTATTGTGCAAGTGTTAATGTCAATAGTGAGCATTCTCTATCTAAATATTCACTAGATGTCTCCAGAAGTCTGAGAATACTGACCATGTTGAAGTGCCCTATAATTAATAAAATTAATGATCAGCCCTTCCTCCCTCTATAAAACTGTCTCCCAAGGTCTTATTTAACATAACTCATTGAAAGAACACACAGAGAAATAATCTACTTGAGACAACTAGGTGGGAGAATTGAAGTGGGAGAGAATAAGTGTATCAGAACAATAATGAGAAAAAATAGTATTAACTAGATTGTTGTGATGTAGTTTTTCAGTGTGCTTGATTGTGGGCCTCTAATGCTTGATCTAGGGCAGCTAGAAGGGGTTGAAGAACAGCTAAATAATAAGACAGCTCCGACTGCACTCACTTAGACATATATGCTTGGGTTGGCAGTTCCTTCACCCCAACATGAAAAGTAGTACAGCTGGGAGGAAAAATGATCATTTGGGGAATGCTTGATTGACCATATTAAGCCTTTCCTAGAAATCACCCACTTCATGAAAATCAACACTTGATGGAAGAAATTTCTTCAGTTTTGCAGATTTTACTTACTCCTTGAAAAGCAGGGAACTTTGTGTGATACCTCTGAGCCATGAGTGGATTTTACCTGTCAATGTTCATGATGCTCATGGCTGCATTTTGCTGACCACCAGACTCTGAATTTGAACACCATTTATATTAGCTACCATGAGGGCTGATATAAAATGAAATGGCACTGTTTAGAAAAGACAGCTGACACTTACTGCCAGTATTTGAACTTTGTGAAATGACATTGCAAGAATTTCCTGCACATTGAAAAGTGCCCGTGGGAAAAGAGCAATGTACTAATCAACTCTGTTTATTGGGCAGGTCACAGCTATTGCTATGATATGTAACTGAAGGCCAAACTCATTCAGTGAGCTACACATATTCATAGTACTTTCAAGTAAAGGAAAGACAAAACAAGAGATTTCACGATGGCAGAGCTTTTTTGAAAAAAAAGTCAAGTATAAACCCAGGAGAGATGAATGTATTACAAATACAGAATTTGTCATCCTTAATTAGAAGACTTTGTTTTCAAGCTCATTCCATATGGCCACCTTTTAAATGATACAGAGGGAGGCAGCTATATTATTAAGAGCTATAACATTGTAGCAGACACAATGCATACCTGCTTTGGGCAAGCCTGTGAGGGTTTTGCTCACCATAGGAGGTCCAGTACATGATGCATGCCTGTTTTATGGCTTCTCTCTCTTATAACTCATGTGTGCAGGCTAGTACATTCTGATTTGTTGGCCATATCTGATATTGCAGTTTTGTATTCCTTTTTCCAGTATTGAACATTTACATTAGTAGTATTTATATAAGCTGAGGAGCAGATACCAGCATATGTACAGTAGACAGTGAATATTTAAGCTTCTATAAATAATTATCCCATCATTTTAATTGCTCTTGTTGAAAGATAAAACACATGAAATGCAACCTCTCTTTGAACTAAAAGGTGTTTTCTTCAAGGGACTCCAAAGCACCCAAGATTCATAACCGCTTCTGCTGCCTTATCTCCTAGTTTGATGTGATTTATGGCAAGCACATTTCTACACTAGAAATGATTCATCCCTTGCCACATGCTACTAATCAGTGAGATTCCGCTGATTCCATATTCCGCCTGAATGCACTTCAGTCAAGTATCAACTCTCTAGAGCTATTACACCTTCTCCTTAAGAAGCTAATGGAGTTTGTGAGGGAAGTTTTGAGAAAAGTTCCAGGAAAGTTCCACCACCATGCTAAAAAGCTAACAACCAAATAAACATGAGTGCTACTGACTGAAAATCACTATATGAAAATAGTAAGTGAATTGGCATCTACTGTCATGCAAATGGAGCAGAGACATGAAGGGCATAGAGGAACTGTTTGACTGATGACCCAGGCACAGAGTGGGAAAACTAATAGTGAAGAGCTTAATTACAAGTTTTCAGGAACTTTGCTTACTGAGGCTGTGGTTTTCTTGTCTCTTGAGAAGAGATTATAAATATTCAAGTTATATTGCAAAATTATTTTTTATTTGCCTAAATACCAATAAAATGCCCAATAAGAGTTTTTTTTTGCCTTAATGATTTATCTGGTTTAGTACTAACATTAGAGCAATGCAAACTATAATGTTAAGGAACCAGAAAGTGTTTGGATTTGCAACAAAACCATGTTGATAACAAAAGGATGTTTTAGGTATTGCTGAGCAATGCTCACCCAGTGTCAAGGTCTTTTTTCCTTCTCACACTGCTCACCCCAACTGAACATAAATGTGGGGAAGAAGGAGAAAGGGAAGTAGTTTGGAATAATTAAATTTGTCTTCCCAAGTAACCATAATTTATGATGAAACCCTGCTTTCATGGAAATGGCTAAAAACCATCCTGCTGCTAAGAAATAGTAACACAATAACTTATTTACTTTTACTTTACCTATTAAACTGCCTTTCTGTTAACCCATGTGTTGTTGTACCTTTACCCTTCTGATTCTCTCCCCATCCCAGCTGGGGAAAATGACTGAGCACCCATGTGGTGCTTAGCTACTTAACTCACAAGGGTTAACTCACAAGAAATAAACTCCATATATTATTCATTTCCAGAAGGGTTGGTTTTTTTAACCCATTGCTTAGTACCAAAAATTAAATTTGTGAAAATTCTTGAGTTGATGATTTCTGAATTACTTGCTGTGAGACCATCATCACACAGTTATGGGCAAGATACTGTCATTACTTGGGTCTTTTAAAAACGTTTAATTAATTTTTATTGTCTGGTGATAAATTGGTTTTGCTTTGGTGTTTTACCAATGAAATAAAAGTACATTAGTAAATTTCATTTAACAACATGACTCTTATGATGAGACACAATTAACCAGTTATTGTTTAATAATGAACTGGTGCTGTACTTTTAAAAGAACAGCTCTAGTTTACTGAAAAGCTAAAATTTAGAAAATTATTTTCAAATTGTTAAAATAAGTGCTAAAGTGTTAAAACAAGTCAGAATTTGAAAATTTGTCATCCTGTCTTCCAAGTGAATGGCTACCATTAACGTTAAAATAATATTTAATGGTACAAAGAAGATTTCTGTAGTCTTTTTATTGGATTAAAAGGGCAAACTGGTATTTCAAATAAAACCTTTTTTTTTTGAGATATCACTATTCCTTACATTTTTAGTAAGCATTTTTGAATGGTTTCCTATTGTAAATAACAATTCTCACTGTGCTAAGGAGACTATTTCTGCTTGCTTTTTGCAAAGCCTTTGATAAACTCCATGAAAATGCTGTCCCTGCTGGCAGAGACAGTTACAGATAAAAGACTGCCCACATTGCCTGTAAATCGACAGATAGGCTGATTTCCTCACTACCCTAATTAGTTTTGCGTAATTTGGCATATTGCTTCCTGAAATAATGTTTTAATCTAATTAAGGTTTTTTTTTCAAGATATCATTTAAATGAATTAATTAAGGACTTTATCTCCAAAGCCCAGAAATTATTATCACTGAGAATAATGCTGGCACCTTATTCGAGAGCATTATTTTATTTTCCCTGTAAACTGACTCTGCTTCTAACCTATGTATAGCTAAGTGATCAGGTGAAAAACATCCCCTGATTTCCCACCTTCCTGATAATCTCCCCTAGGCAAGGTTTGCAGTCGAACAGCTTGTGGAAATGGGGTGTAGTCTTCCCTGTCTTATTAGGACATCTATGTACACTAATGATGTTATGTGCAAATGAGAGAATAAATGATTATTTGATATTACTGATAAAATCCTCTTTGTAGGGGAAAAGAGAGTAATAAATTGATATTACTAATCTATAATGATGTGCTATTGACTGGGCTTGGTTGTGCCTTTTTGTTGTTTTGTTAATTTCCTTGTTTCACAGCAGACCCATTAAGTGGCTTGCAATGACACAATAATATTTCATAACTTGGATGTATCACCTGTCAATCGTAAATCTTTTCTGCCTGTTAAAGGGAAACTCACTGGCAGAATGAAGAATGATACCTTGCTGAACTCACTGGACAATATGCATTCAGTAACTGTTACTTGTTGTTCAAAAAGCCTTCACTGGTATGTCGAGGTCAAACTCATCTGACTGGACGAAGAACCAGGGAAGATTTAATGGTTTTTAAAGATTATTATATGACATGTAAAGTCTCTCTTACTTAGACATTTGATCTCAAGTGAAAGTTGAATGTACCTCCCTGTATCTAGAGACTCTATTCCAGATGGAAAACACAGTGGATTCAATGGAGGAAAAATTACTTTTGGCGAATTTTGAATTATGATAAGGAATTGAAGAAGAATTCTGTTTAGAAGTTCAGACTGTTAGTTATTTTAGCCAGGGAACTGAAGAGGTTAAGTCTCTTGAGAAAAATGCCTACTTCAGGGAATTAAGGAAGATACACTCTATTTCAGCAAAAGAATTTTGGGCTTAATTGATTATTACAGGATCTTTGAATTGAAGACATTATGTGAAAAGAGGAAACATTATTGGTGCTGCTTATAAGACTGATTGTACATTCCATTTGTAAAGTAGAAAACTGTCTTATATTTTCAGGAGGTGCAGAGATTGTGTCCCCAGAGGAGACTTAAGATGAGTTTCAACAAGTGTAGGAAAACAGAACCCTTGTGGTATCTGTAAACTCTGAGTTTCAGTACCGACACTGGCGACACTGAAGTGTTTGTAACAGAACAAGTGAATGACAGCAGTGGATGTCCCTGGAGATGAAGATGAAAATCAGGGCACCGTTGTTATTTGTGATTATCCTGTTTGCTTTGATCAGAACTCTCACAGAAGGCTCAGTTGCAGCTTTACAGTTTGCAATACTGTTCCATTTTACAATGTCATGTTCAATTGCAGTAAATACTAGGTCTAATAATATTAAAATCTATGAGAATTTATTAATCTAAATGGTGAAATAATCTCTCAGTTAGACAAGAAGTTTGTCTGCATTGTGACTATGCTGATGTGAGGACTGGGATTCATCTTTAAAATTATTCTATCATTATTTCTTCAAAGCATACTGTGAGTTGCATCTTTCAGTAATTTTCAGTCAGTATTCTGAAAGGTACGATTTGCATTTAGCTGTCTTCTGAGTATATTTCTAAATATTCATGATAAACTTATTTTTAGAAAGGATATTACTGAAGATGAAGTTAAGACTCTGAGCCAATGATTAAACTTTAAAAAAAAAGAAGATTAATAAATAGGAAAATAACTATTTTTATTAACATAGCATAACTATATAACCATTAAGAGATTTTTAGTTTCTACCCTGATACTAGGATACAATCCACTCATAGCCAAAATTAATTGGTACATTTTTGTTGGAACTAATTTACAGCAATAAATAATGAACTGGTTTCTAGAAAATTGCTGACACCAAAAGCATCTAGTTAAGTACAGTGGAGCAAAACTGACTCAGATTCTGTAGCTGCTACATTAGTGTAATGAACATAGAGTGGCAGGAGAATAAAACCAGAGAAAAGATACCTTAATCAAGCAGAAAATTGAAAAACACCCTTTACACACTGAATCACACTGCCAGTTCATCCTTGACTATGTGCTGTGCTGAATGTTCACTCACAGATTTTTTTTTAGTACTGCACTTTCAGCTAAAGATGGCTTTGTTAGGAGCAGTGAAGCACAGTCATTGCAAAAATACACCAAGTTATAAATCCCTTTCCTGTTTCTACCAAATTTATGTCATAAAACTTACTTTCCTGATAAATAAAAGTGATGATCATCACACATATCTCTGCTGAAAGCCATATCTAGTATCTAGCTGTGATAAAAATGAACAACAAAAAAACCTCAAAGACCATTGCCTGCCACTGAAACTGTGTCTTCCCTAAGTCAAAATTTTCAGCACAAAGCACAGAAAACTTGCTGTATGACAGGTACTAACCAGAGGGCAGAAACCTCCTGAATTTTCTTCTTCATACCTCATTGACCCTAATGTCCTGGGCATGATTATGCTTTCCCTCCACTGCCCTCTCTATTGGATGCATGAGCATCTGCAAGTTCATGGATCACCCCCCAGCAGCGTATTTCTTGTCTCTGTTCAATCCATTTTCTGAAAGGTCCCTGTAGAGAAATTTTATTTCAGTCTGAAGTAGGTTCAGAGCCGTCACAGTGAGACCAGCCTGAAGGGTGAGATGTGGGACCAGAGCCCTGTGCCTGCACAGACCTCCATTGTGATCAGCACGAGAGAAAGTGTTCGTACATTTGAAGTCCCTTGGACCTGACTGGGAATCCAGAAAGATTTTTAGGTTTACTTTCATATACCACACTGTGGGTTTAATCACTGAAAAACAAGCTGAAATCTTTCAGCATAGTACCTAGTAGCTACTTCTGTTAACAGTGAGCAGTAGCCAAATTGTCCTGAGGAAAAATCTACTGTTTAGATTCCAGTATTGGGTTTATCCTTTTTATCACACCAATCTGCCTACATATTTGAATACATTGATTTTCCTGCTCCTGGCTGGCTTTGCTAAAGATTCATGCTAGTTGCTTGTCAGTGAAAAATAATTGTTTTAAATTAACTTTGGGGTTTTTTTCAAATCAGTAAATAGGTAAAATTAATCTGAAAAAAAGATACATCTGCTATAGATCAGTTGATTCTACCTATTTTTTACTCACTCATTTGAAGAGACCCTGTCAAAGTATGCACCTAAATTTCTGTGGTTACCAGACCTTTGAGAAGGCATTCATACACTTTCATATTAACAGATACTTGAATTTCAGGGAATATAGTCTGAAGATCACCATGAGAAACAAATTATTTCAGAATGCATATTTAATGAGAAAAATGGCCAGAGCTTTTCTTGAGCACATGTTGATTTTTGTAACTAAACCTAATGGAAACAGTTTCTGTCAATCCTGGTTTTGTTTCATATTTCCTTAATGAAAAGATATGTTATTAATTTTGTATGTTTTTAAAGATACTCAATCACTCTTTCTTGCTTTACTTTGAAGTGTGACAGTTTTTTGGTGGTTTAGTAGGGGATTTGGAAACGGCTTTGTTTTTTGTAAACACTGCTAATCATATAAGTTTTTTTCACTGATACATATTTTTTAAAAAGTATAAATCTAAATTTAGATTTTTAATCTCCATATAAACACTTAAATATTTATTCAGAGACTTAGTATGAAGATCTGATTCCTGAAAAGCTTAAAGTACAGATTATCAGCGCTTTCCCTGCTTCATCTAATTCACTCTCTCGTTCAAAGGAGATCCAAAGTCCTGCAAGCCCTTTTCTGAGGAGAAAAAAAAGATGCCTTGATTGCTGAAAATATTAAAATGTAACCATTTGTTATATTTTATAGTTCTCACTAAATATCTTAGATGTACAAAACCAGTAATCCTGTTATACAGCATGAAATAGCTTTCTTTAAGTTATATCTGAGGAAAATAATCAAGCAAAGGATGTACATGCTGAGCAATTGTCAGTCTCTAACTTTATAACCTCTGTTTCCAGAAAGGTCTGATTGTTTGGGGACTGGCACTTGAAATGTATAAAGCTGTTGTATTTGGTATATAGTTGTTGGTACATTTTCAATGCATACCAGATTGTTATTTCCTCCATTATCACAAGTGTTCTTTTAATTTCTAGTGCCACTAAAAATTTCTCATAAGAGTGAGCACAGAGATAATTAACTGGGTTTGAGCCCATATGAAGTATCAAACAAACCAAATTGCAGACGATAAGAAGAAAAGACCGGGTTTTATATCATCAGTATTTCAGGAACTGAAAACAAATTCTGAGTGCGTAGATATTTTTATAAGTTTCATAGATAATATTTTTTTTTCTGTTTTATTGTTTGAGGTATGTATTTCAAATTTTATGCTTATTTTGAACTTCATATAACACAAAGAATTTAAGCATACTTTGAACATATATTATCAAGAGGCAATTGCCACAGACTGAAACTCAAAATGTACCATTTGAACATCAGCAAACAGTGGCGCAGGTTGCCCAGGACGGTTGTAGAGTCTCCATTTTTGGAGATATTCAAAAGATATCTGGACATGGCCCTGGGCAACCTGCTTTAGGTAGCCCTGCTTGAACGATCTCCAAAGGTCCCTTCCAACCCCAACTGTTCTGTGATTCTGTTACAGAAAATCTTATAAATTAATATCAAACATTGTCAGATTAGATTTATGGAAAATTTCAACCACCTTAAGTTAAAACTCAGAAATGTATTAATTCTAATTGGAAAGTAGACTAAATTTTATCCATTGTGAATATTAATAGCAGAGTGATTTCTTGTTAAGATATATGTCTGAGAGAACAGTTCATATAATCAAAGTATCTGTCTGTAAAAATAGTGGTGCTTTTGGCTACACTAACAATGAAACTATGGACTTATATCAGTGTGGTGATAGACTAAGTTAAGAAAAAACAATTCTATTTCTATTTCCCCATTACTGTCCGTTAAAAATAAGCCAGATTTTTGGTTGTGTTCAAATATCTTTCAGGACAATCTACATTATACTTTATGCTGTGTCTCATTGCTGTTATATTGTGTAGTTCTGTATGTTAGTGGCCACATAGGTGAAAATCAAGGAAGAAGTATTTTGCTTAAGGGCTCATATTAAGGCTTTAGAAGAACAGAACTAGCTCAATGCTGCAGCACAGCAGCCAGTGAGACTCTCCTTGCAGAGATAAAAGTAACCTTCTTGACCTCCTCTGATTACTGGAATTGAAGCAAACCTCATGGCCTTTTCATCTCTGCAACTCATGGGATTTTGTTCAGGGAGTTTAACTTTCTAAATTGCTTTTTAGAGGAAAGAATCTTGAATTGTGCACATAGGAATGTGAAACTGAACTAAAATATAGTCCAATAAAAAAACAAACAAGTAAGCAAACAAAACCCACCAAAACCCCCAAAACCCCAAACCTCTGAAAAACTGCAGCAGTGCAAACAGAAAAGAAGAAGAAAAATGTTGTTGAATATAAACTTGCCATCTTTCTGTCATGTGACAGAGCATCATGGGCAAACTGAGGTGACTGAATACCCAATTTCTGTGTCAGAATACCTTTAAACTAGTAAATTACAAAGACAGCAGCTGTTTCACAGTAACGAATTTTCAGCAGAAAGTCACTGGAATGGGTATATCAAAGCAAAATAAAACAAATAATAAAAAATACTTTCTTTTAGCCACCAAAAGGCAAAACAAGCAGAGAAGGAGCTGAGAATTTGATCTTTCGATTTTATTGTAATTGTTTGCGTACATGGGGAAACAAGATCTTATACCATTGCTTTGTGATTTACACAAAAGAGCGTGTCCTGTCCTTACATTTGATCTTTTGTGTACAAGGCCAATAGTGAATCAAAAGGGTGTCACAATTTTCAGAAAACCAACCAACAAAGAGAAAATTATGGCCACTCCTGAAAGAAAGATGATTCAGGCTGAAAAGTCAAGCTGATAGCTAAGGTATGGGACATTCAGCTGTTCAGAGGCCGTGCCCGGGGCAAAAAGGCTTTGCAAGTTCTGAATAAAACCCTTTATGCAAGCAGAGCTATTTTCCTTTGAGGTTTCTTTGCTGTCTTCAGATAAACTGTCTACAATCATAAATTTGTGTGTCTGTCTTTTCCAAGTTTGCTCTAGTTAAGCAAAGAGTCATAAGACGATATTGCCACACATAATGCCTTATGTTTTGTTTTCCACTCCTGTGCTTGAAGATGATTATTTTGCCCTTGGTTTTCTGTTATGACATCCTGTCAGTGTTAACATGTTTATTAGAAAGTGTACTGTTTCTCTGTCACATTCTGTTTTTCAAGTACTCACAGAAAAACCTTTCTGGGGTAACCCTGACTACTGAAAGGTATCTCTTCCCTCTGCTCTCTACTTCAGTCAGGTCTTAACATTGTCATGGGCAGGTGCTTTGGAGCAGCTTCTGGAGCTCTGTTTATATGGAGAATTGGAAATGTTTTAGGGGTCACCAACATAACAGTCATATCTCTGTATCTGCACTTGTGCCTGCAGCTTTCAACCTGGGATAAAATTTTGTTTTCATTTCATGTTAAAAACTTTCGGGTGTGTTCTCCACAATATGTAAAAGGCTCCTTGGAAGTTAAATACAGTAGTAACAACATAGTTGGACTTAATTTCTGTAGACATAATATAAAATGTTTCTGGGGTGATCTAGGTCCTCTTTAAAATGTGCTATTCAAGCATGTTGAAAGAAATTGGTTTCTGTCTCAGACAGTTAAGAAATAAATGGAAATAAGTAAATTTGTACCTTATAACTGTCAAGATTTTCAATGCTTTTCTAACACGAAATAAACATAACATAAAAGTAAAGCTAGATATAGCCATAGAACAACAGAGAGTCACTAACCACAATTACAGCTAGGGTATTTCACAGCTGTTGTGGTTTTCAAGACATACTGACAGTTACCTTGTCAGTTATGTTGAGAAAGGCTCCTAATTCATGGTGGTGAGACTTGATCTTCGCTTGAAAATTCACTCTTCTTGAATACTAATACCTGCAGCTGAAATCTTGTAATTACAATGTCCTTTTCCTATTTTATAGTTCTTTAAGTGGTTAGTCTATATAAGTAATCAATCAGAACTTCAAGTCACTATTCACATGGACAATTAAAACATAAAGAAAATGAAAGGAAGTGAAATTTAAATCAGTCCAATAAATATATTTTAAGTGGATTTAAATTCTAGTAGAACTCTCTGAGGGTGAATTTTTATGCTTCAATTAATTCATCCACTTCCATATAATCCAGAGCCAATTTTTGCATATAAAGTGGATAACAGTTAATGGGAATGGATATGCAAGCATATGTTCCCTTCCATCTATAGATATCCAGTTTTTTTTACAAAATACGTGCTGTGTGCACACACACACTAAAAGATATATCAGTTTGTATGCATTCCTTTGTAATACTGTAAGACTTAATAACTTCTAACACAGATCCTTATGAATGTCAAATCAATAAAACTGTTCATTAAAAAAGAAACTTTTAAATACAAGACTAACAGAGTTAAAAGTGTGCACCAAAGTGCATTGTCAAATGGACATAGTTCTGTTCACTTGAAGGTTACAAATGATGTTATACAAAACGGAAGGGTTGCCTCTGTGTGACCTGAGACACTATAAAGACTTAATCAAACTTTTATTAAACTTAGACAATTTTGCCTTTGTTGTCAATTGAATTCGGCACCTTTCAGATTTTGTCTCACCTTAATGTAGACTATAGAATAAATCAATAGACTCATTCTTTTGAAGTACTTATGCTACTTCATCAGCTAGAAAGGAAGGCTGAGCATGTCTTCTCAGATGTTGTTAGTTATGCTGCCATGATGAATGACACTTTAGAATTCTGTGGTGGAAATGCAGGATGATTAAGGCAAGTGACAATGTGCCGCAGAGCAAATATTTGCTCAATATACATGTTTTGATTTTTTTAAAACTTATTAAATCAAGCAATACGCCTTTGCTCTCCATTTGTTTGTCTGACACCATATAGCATATCACTTCTGCCATTCATTTATTTTCCTGTCATCACGAGAATTTGTCCTTGTGTATATTTCTTTGCAGAAGCCATTCTGTTCAATAAACATAAAACAGGTGTTTTAAATAGCCATATTCATTGCCTGATAAAAAATAATCTCCAATGAGCTAGTGCAGTGGTAGCTTAATCCTTTTTGCTTCTTTCTTTGATAGGCAGTATGCTCTTCCTTAGTGTCTTTCAGCAAGATGTGTCTGTTTCTGTTCTCACTGAGAGCGGTCCTTAGTCCTCATTCCATCGCTAAACTTGATGATTGTCTACAGCATGCATTCAGTCCACCTCCTATGGATGTCCTTCCCTCCAAGAACACAGAACAACTTGTTCTTTATCATGTACAGTGTAGGTAGATTTTTTTATTCTGATCACTTTCATAACTGGATTAATAGTTTGGCCCAATGCTCACAGGAGCCCCTTGACAGTAATGCAATGCACGTACTGTATTCTATGTATTAGCTTCTTACCTTTGTGCTTTTATTGATTAGGTGGAGACAAATGAGGCTTCCTAAGTGATTCTTTTGGTTTGGAATACAACTAACATTCAATGCTCACTTTATAGCTTCTACTTTTGTCAGATATCAGCCTTGGCCCGCCTTCTTCCCAATGCTGAATTGTGCTCACCCAGGTCAGCCTCTTGCTGGTGGGGTTTAATGCTGAGGCTGAGTGATCCTCACACTTCTGACACACATACTTCAGTTGGACTGAACTTATATTAACTGATATTTTTACATCTTGACTCAGAATTCCTTCCTTCTATAAACTCTGTAAAACCTCTACATTTGTTACAGGTTCAGAGATGAGGCTGACTGCTGCTTAAAACTTTCTCCATTTCAGTGTGAAAGTCAGTGAAAATAGTAAGATCACTCAGGGCTAGCTCTTCTAATAGGATCAGAGTATAGCTCCAGGAAAGAAGAGGTGTATAGCTTTTCCTTTGGATTAAGAAAGAAAAATGCAAAGAGAAAGATCTCTTTTAAAGATTATGGGAATCTGTTGTTTGCTCAGGTTTTAGTGGTTTTTTTCTGTTTTTCTGTGCTGCAAAATGACAAAGATCCAATGCAGAGACAGTTCTCTCAGTGGAAAGCTTGATGAATAAACAATTTTAGGATGTTTAAATACAATGGCAGAATCTCAGCATGAGCAGAATATGAGATGCTTTTCAAAAAGCTGTTTGAGGCAAAGTGTACTGATGGCTTTCAAAATTATCATTTGGGCAATAAAAATATGTGTTTTAATTCACTGAGATTTGGAATTCCTATTTACTAAAACTGGAGTTTTTGAAGAAAGAGAATAAAATGCCCAGTTCTTTTAAATTTCAATGGGATTTATTCACTTGACCTCCTTTGGAGTCAGATATTTTTAAAATCACAAACTTTTTTATAAAACTTTGAACCTTGGGGTCTTTAAAAACACTTCTTCTGTTTCTGAATATTTTTGGTAATGTGGGAGAGGAAGAAAGTGAGGAGAGAATAAAGATGGAGAAAATGTTGTGGGAGTAAAAGGCAAAGGAGTAAGTACATAGGAGCACCTTTTAAACAGTAGATATTTGTCCATGAGAAATATTATTCTACTAAAAAATGAACAACCAACAATGATCTAGCATTAGAAGTAACCCTGGTAACATCAAATTGTATGTGTGGGAATCACAATGAGGAGTTCCTTTTTTTTGTATAAAATAGAATTAGAACTTCAGGGACTTAAAAGCAAATTGAAATTTAACTATGAAAAAGAAGGTTGAATCATACTAAAATTAACAGCCTTAAAATTTCTTTTAAAATGGGATAGAATAAAAAAATTCTGTTAATATCCTTGCATAATTTATTTTTTATAAGTTTCAGTTAAATCCTTAAAGATCCTCTGGTTTCAACCCTCTTGCCATGGGCAGGGCATCAGGTTACTTAGGGTCCCATCCACTCTGGCATTGAACACTTCTAGGGATGGGGAGTCCACAGCCTCTCTGAGCAAGCTGTTCCTGTGTCTCACGACTCTCACAATAAAGAATTGCTTCCTAATATCTAATATAAACCTATCTGCCTTCAGCTTAAGGCCATTCCCCTTTTTTCTATCACTATACACCCTTGTGAAAAGTCCCTCTCCAGCCTTCTTTTAAGCCCCTGTCAGGTATGGGGTGGCTGTTCTAAGGTCTCCTCAGAGTCTGCTATTTACCAGACTGAGCAGCCCCAGCTGGAGAGGTCTTCATGGGAGAGGTGTTCCAGCTCTGTGATCAACTCAGTGGCCCTTGTCTGGACTCATTCTGACAGGTCCATGCTCTTCTTGTGTTGGGGACCCCAGAGATGGACACAGTACTCCAGATGGGGACTTACAAGAGCAGAGTAGAGGGCAGAATCACCTCCCTTGACCTGCTGGCTCGTCTTTTGATACAGCACAGGATGCAATTGCCCTTCCGGGCTGCAGGCACACAATGCTGGGTCATTTTGAACTTTTGTCTACAAACACAAGCCTGCCAAGTCTTTCTTCCCAGGCTAGTCTTGATCCATTCTCGTCTGAGAGAATTGCCTCGTCAGGGCAATCCCAAGCACGAGCTTGGGATTGCCCTGACCCAGGTGCAGGACCTTGCACCTGATTTTGTTGGAACGTCATGAGGTTTGCACAGTCCCACCCCTCAATCCTGCAAAGGTCCCTCTGGATGTCATTCCTTTTCAACAGCTTGTCAACCACACAACACAGCTTACTGTTGTCAGCAACCTTGCTGAACTTCTCTTGATCCCAATATCCATGTCATTGCCAAAAGAGTTAAAAAAGGCCAGTCCCAGTACCAAATCCTGAGAAAAGCCGCTCATCGCTGCTTCCACTTGAGATGAAAATCTAAAATCTAAAAATCTGAAGATCTAAAAATTAGGAATTCCTGAAACTGTTGAACAGAATTATATAAGACACCAACCCTTTTCATGTGGGATACAGAAGGACTTATGCACATAGTTTTCTATATGAACTTATTTTCAATATTTCTGGTGCTTCATCATCTTAGGAGGTCTTCTACTAAAACTTCTGCTCCTTAAATCTGAAAAGAGTTAGAAAATGTAATTTTATAAATTTATTTAGTTCACTCTGAAACACCATTTGGAGGACTTAACTGTTAGTTGAAAGCATTCACTAGCTTTCTTCCTTAAGTCATGTAAATGAAAATCTATATTTACACAATCACTCTGTACAATATTTAACACTTACACTTTAACTTTCTTTCTCCCAACTTTTGGCTTTGGAGGTAAAGGAAAAATAAAGTAGACAAAAATGGTTTAACTCTTTATTTAAACCTTATTTTGGAAAAGTTAAATGTAAGAGTGGAAATATTATGGAGGATAAAGAGAAGGAGTGAAGATGTGGAGGACTGTAAATGTTCTCACGATGATATTACTCTGTTTTCTTAAAAATTTTCTCCTGGAAGTTTAGTTCTAGCATCTTAGTTTCCAGAGAGAAGAAAAAGGTTATGGCAGAACATCATTGGTGATAAAAAAACTGCATTCATTTATTGTGAAGTATGTTTGTTGAAGTATGTTTCTAGCCCTGTACAAGGCTGTTCAGATAAGAAATGACATGTTTTTCTCCATGCTGGACACACGCACACACCCCCACACCCACACCCACACACACACACCACCCCCACCATCTTCCTCTATAACAAAATAACATTTGGTAAGAAGCAGTAAGAAGGGCTCAGGTGTAATTGAGCAAGAAAAATCTCTAAAGATGTTTTCTTTCTGATGCATTTTGGATAAGACATGCAGGAGAAAGGGGACTATGGTGTATGGTGAAAAAATACTACACATTATCCAGGCAGAATTTTGATAGATGAGTAGGAACCACATGAACAACTTTATTCCTCATGAGTTTCACAGAAATCTGTTTCAGTAATTGCCCATTGTCTTCAAAGCCTCACAAGAAATATCTAACCATCATTTTAAAAAACATTTGAGATTGTTTTGGAAGGCTGTCAGTAATCAGGCATGCTGAAACTGAGCCTTTTATTGTCCCAGCAGCCAGACAGTGCTGCAACACAGATGTCATGGCAAAGAGAGAAGCATATGAATGTAAAGAAAGTGGCTCAGATTCTGCATAGGCAAAGAGGAAAGGAACCGTAGACAGAAAACATTCGGGTTAACAATGCCTTCATGAGGTGTTAACAAAGTGGCTGAGAGAACAGCTTGCTGAGATATTTGTCTTTAGGAGAACTGACTTGAACCTGGAACATAAAGCAAAAGGACTACATTTATGAACTTATTAGAGAGAAGAAAAGATACATGACAATATGTTAGAGAGATAAGGCAAAAAATGGGATCAAATGAAAGGATAAAATTACAGCATCCAATTGCATGATCCTTTGTCATCAAAGACTGCAGCTTTCATTGGTCCCAAATGCATACACTCCAGCTCCTATCTGCTGTAAAGTTGTATGTAAAAGCAGAAGGTGTCTTAGATCTTAATCAGTATTAGCAGCAGTGTGACAGTCTATTTTTTTGCTTGACACTCCACTAATTCCTAGACTTGGTAATAGCTTTCTTCCTCTATGACACAGAATACTTTAAAAATGATTGACACTAAATTTTATTATACTGTTAGTGGACTCAAAATTAATTTTAATCAAATGTTGTAGATACGCTTTAGTTGTGTTTGCAATATGTTGCTGCAGTTACATACAAAACTGGTAATTTATAATTTACTGCATATGTCAATTAAGATATTAATATTCAATATCTTTATAGAAAATTTATAAATAAATGTAAGATCTGAAACAATGCTTCTTACAAATGTTAAATAAAGTATTTAAGGATGGAAAAGAAAAAAATTCCCATCTTTGATAGGAAGCAGTCTACAAATCAAAATATTATTTGCTCCAGAAAGTAAAATAATGGCTATTTAAATGTCTTCTGAATCCACTGGGCCAGATTTTTCATGCTGCTTAAGTGACTTTAGTTCTGGGTTAGTCAGCAACAGAAGTCAGTTGCTTTATTATTTATTTTGTTTGGAATCAGCAGGGATATGGACCAACATTTCATTAAGCTGTTCCAGCATTGGAGATCAGTAGAACAATTCCCATGTGGATTATTTTGGCTAAATCTACTGGATAGATTCAGCAGAGAACATCTCATATTATTTTCTTACGTTATCTTCATACATCAGTTTTCCTTACAAGAGCTCTGTAGGGAAGATAATTATGGTTGTATTCATGAAAAACTTCTTTCTTTTTTTTATTTGATATAGGTCTGTGATCTGGGCATTCCAAAATCTTCAGTGATTTCTTCCATTTAGTTTGTCTGCCTTTGCTCTACAAGAGGTGTGTTAATAAGACAGGGAGCAGCAGGAAAAAAGAGAATTAATTTCCTTCCTGCTCATTGAAATTACTGGTGAATGTGGGAGAAGTTCCCTGTCTGGTGTAAAATCATCTAAACAGATGAGAACTAGCCCTACAGACCTAGTCCTTTGTCGATGCTACAGAAGGCTCTGTTTTACCAAAAGTGGTGGAATTTGCAGGAACATAATATTTTCTGAAAGCTGTGTTCCTTTGTTGAGAGAAATGAAGACTGGCAAAATTTTTAAAGAAAGTAAGAGGAATACACAGAAGAAAAGGCAGAACTTGGTTACTTAAGCTTCTTGTCCCTGAGAAAATGAGCTCAAATACCTCAATCAAATACCTCTATCTCTCAATTATTTGCTGTTTCAAGGCTTTTCAAAATTTTTTCTGAAGTTCTCACCTGAAAGGAGAGCTTTGCATAATATGAGAAATCAGTCAGGATTCTGGGTGTCTGACTACCCTTTCAGGGACAACCTTGACTTACTCTACTGTGCTTGGTAGAGCACTTTGACAGTACCAGCTGAAAATACTGAGGATACTTCAGTGAAAGTGACATTCAAATAAATGGCAAATGGAAATTTTAAATTATATTACATTATTTTACATTGGTCTGAAATCTAAATTCCATGATTTATCTATCTGCATTCTAAAAACTTTTGGTGTAGTAGTTATAGCCTTATAGCTATTCAGAGGGGTACAAGTTCACTTAAATCTTGCTTTAACGGTATAATAATGTCTCTAATAGCATATCTAATTTCTATATTTTTGTGTCAATGTAAATTTGCATCCTCATGTAAATTCTCAGCAGAGAACTCAGAACTCACAGACCTTTGAGACTTCCTGTAGAATTTGTGAAAGGAGTATTTGAAAAGAAGGTTTTCTGACTAAGGGAAGAAATAATAGCATTTATCTGCTAGTCTGGGACAGTGTACACTGTGTACAAAATGTCTCAGCATTTAAGAATAATAAGGCCAGATAGAAGCATCTCTCATTCATTATACATGACTTAAAGATACTCCATCTTTGAAGACAGACATAGTGTCCCATCTTACCCCGTCTTAAAGGATCTACTGCAAGCTATGATTCTCTGACATGTGAAGAGTAAATTTCGCCAGAAAAGAGAAAAAGTTACTCTCAAACTATTCACCTCTGGCCATTGAATTTGGAATTTCCTTACTGAGGTAGTATCATAGTGGTTCCATACACAGTCCAATGACAGGGACAAACTATGCACAGCTAATCTCATTAGTGGCACGATACCTTCCACAGAGACCAGTCTGTAGAAGGGAGTGGTGAAATCAAGATTTTCAGAAGAGGTTACTAACAGCAGGACACTGCTGGATTGCAGGATTTCTTTAACATATTTGAAGAAAAATACAAACCCTAAAGGTAATAGACTGAAATCCAAGACACTATTGAGCTTGTTCTCTCTTCTTCCAGCACATCATCTTAGTCTTTCTCAGTGTTCCCCCGGGGTGTCCTTTATCTGTTAAAAAATGGGAGTCTGTCCACCATGTTGTGTTTCAGTCATATGTTTATCCAATACTGCGAGGAATTGTTGGAAAAATATTGGTCCCTAATCTTGTCTCTTATCCTGTGTATGACAAAGACATATGGTTGCCTTCCATATCTACAGGTGAGAATTAATTCAAAAGATTCTCCACTCTTATGTGATGTTCTTTATATAAATAACACCTTTTGGATCTAATTTCCATAAAATTGTTGACCTGTACTTTCATTCCATTTTTTAACGGCACTCTTCTAAACTGTATAATTCTTGAAAATCTCAAGTCTCCTAAGAGTAGACATTGGAGAAGTAGCTCTAGACTCACAGAAGCTGCAGTAAATTTCTCTGTTCAGTCCTTCTTTATATAAGAATTTGCTAATATGTGGAATAGTTTTTCTATTAGTCTAGAAAAAGATCAACTCTTCCTAAAGGTGCACTGATTAAAAACACAATTGAATTAATTTTGTTTGGATGCAAATTTGTTAAGGAGGCTTAATACCATACCTATGATTTCTAATTTTGCCTATTTAAAATTATTAAATTGCAATTATGTTCTCAAAGTTTCCTGCACTATTATATATAGTAATATTCTCTTCCTAGCTATGGACAGTTACTTGTCTGCACAGTGCATTTGAAAGTTGGTAAAATCTACTATATTTAAAACAGGTTGCAATACAAGGTTGCTGGGGTTTTTTTTGTTTTGTTTCTGAAGTGATATATTAGAGAATCCTTTGTCAATAGTATTATCCTTTAAAGAGACATTTCTGTAGACTTTTTGAAATACAATTGAAAGACAAACATAAGATGTTTGTTCATTTTATTTAAATAAAATATTTTCTGGACTGAAAGTATCTGAGCAACAAGTCTGAAAGTTAATTAAACAACTCTGTGGTAAAACATTTGGAGAATCTTAAAAAAGTCCCTCTGGTGTTTAGAAGACTGAATAAGAGCTGAGGGAATTTGTGGATTGTTGTCAAACTTTCAAAGTGGTGTATTAGAACATTTAAAAGTCTTCTAACATTTGAAACTTTTAAGACCTACTCACCAGGGTTACTTGCTGTGGTAAGGAATACATTAGACAGCATAATCCCTAAAATAAATGATGATAGTCAGTCAAATTCGATTACAGTGACTAAATTAAATTAATTAATTCAAAGAAAATATTCATTCCAGAATGCCAAGAGGAAACTCAGATTCACTATATTTCATGCAACAAAACTGAGTTTGCATAAATATAGCTGAACATTTAATAAGTAGTATATGAGGGACAATGTAGGGAGAAAAAATGTGATTTAAAATGCATTTTAAAATGACTGCTCAGTTGATGGATCAAAGAACTGATGACTTTTAGGCCATCTCAGTGGCTGTGGGCTTATTAGTGATAAACCAGACACTGAAATTCTAAATGTAAAGACATTTGTGTGTTTCACGCGCCCAAACTTGCTGCATATTTTTCTAGATTCCAACATAAATATTAGCAACAAAATATGGTCCTGATCACTTTCAGTCACTTTGCCCTGAATTTCATGTGTCGACATTTTAGACTGTAATCATTTTGGGAAGGCAACTATCTAAATGAAGAATTAATATAGGCCATTTCTGACAATGGAACAGGGTAGGTCTTCAGAAATTCGGGGAGTAAGTGGTTCACTAACAAGGAGGGTATTATTCAGGGAATATCAATGTAGGGGTTTAAAACCACCCAGGAACACCACCCCAAGTAAGGTATTTCACTTCTGCCCACCCCCCTCTCGTGAGAGAGTGACAAAGGCATTATGGGTTAATAATAAAAGTATAAAATAGGTAAGGTGCTTTACACACAAAAGATGTTCACCACTTTGGCTTAGTTCCTTGTGGCCGTTGAGGAAAAAGCAAGATGGTGGATGTTCCTGCAGCTCAGTAATGACAAGTGTTTATTCCTGAGACAACTGCAGAGAGACAAGGAATTCTGCTCTGTGCTGGGGAAGAAGAGAGGAATGGACTCAGCTTTATGTCAGAGAAAATACTCCGTTCAATAAAATGTGCCTAGTATTACCCATCCATATTTATAAGTTCCTAGACTACCAAACTAATATTTTTTTTACAGATAACCTGCAGGTTAGTCACATGAAAACACGGCACTTACAAGAATTACTCATTTTACAAATATAAAGTTTAATAAAATCCAGTTACAACTGTTACTTTTAGTACTTTGCAAATTCATACAGTACCACCTTAGAAGCTTAGGGGGGAAAAAAAAGCTAAGAAACTTTAATATTGAAATGTCATTTTATGAGATTAATATCCCATGAATTTTTGAGCACTTTCTGCTTCTGAAATGCACAGAGGGTTCAAATGTGACTATATGCTATTGCTTAAAGTGGCTTGAGGAATGGGGGGACATGCTAAGTTAGAAAGCATGGATAAAAAGACTCTGTGTGTTCCTCAACCAAAAGAAAGATTTTGGTCAAGCAACTTACTGTTACATCTAAAGTAAATGCCAGGAAATTAATAGCTCAGGGGTCTTGTGATACTTGTGGAGATAAAATTTCTAGCCCCATATGGTTCCGAATATGGCTGATTTTTAAAAATTAATTCACTGGCAAGTTTTCCTAGATTTCTTCTGTAGTCAGCCTTACTCAGAAAGCAATTCAAAGGGTTATTCCTGTTTTGTCATTATAAATTAATGAATACCACAGTCCATCATAGGGGAAATAAACAGCTACAATTTGCTAAACATGGATACAAAAAACTTAAAAAAATAAAATTATCTCTGTAATATGTAATTGTAGGGAACAAAGTTATGGTAGGAGTCTGGAAGCAAAGTCAATATAGCAGGCTAAGGAATGTAAAGATCCTATTCTGAGGGTGGTAACTCAGGTGTTTGACCCTGCAGAACTGGTAAAAATTCCCACATTGTTGAGAAAGCAAGAGTCTGTTTGTACTCAGAGTCCTCTTATATGGAAAATCTTGCAAGAAAAAAAAATCCAGACTGTTTTCCCCTGACATGACCAGTTACACAGCTGGGTTGAGACTTAGAAACTTGTTTGGTCATACTAGAGGAACATCCATCATTATCAGGTCAAATGTGGCTTCATGGGCAGTACCATAGGTTGGGTGATGTGGTTTGAATGGTAATGTTGTCTGACAACACATTAAAATTGGAACGTTATTAAGGCAGTGAGAGAAATGAGCAAGAGTGCACCCACACGGTGACTTATCAGATCACTGACATCAGTCTTGGGATTGTAAGTGATGCCATAGCTCTGGTGGACTGTCAGGGACGCTTAATGTCGGGGTCATCTTACGCATCTTGATGTTGGGTAAAGGGCAGGTTGTCATGGAGCAGGGTGTCAATGATTTAAACATATGAATATAATGGAGTTTCGGGTATTGGTCTACTGCTACCACACCAGAGGTGCAGAACTCCCTAAGACCAATTCCTGTCAGCCCCCAGTAGATATTCTGCACTGTAGAGACCCAGAGCAGCTGTGGGGATGGATGGTGCACTCCTGCCCCAATCAGTATACTTTAATTGCTCAGCCTATATTTCCTTTAGTAACAAAGACACAGACCTGGAAGTCTTAAAGAGAGATTTGCCATTTTTTGAAGGCTTTCAAGTTCTTATATAAAGTGCCTAGTAGATTAATGGCTTTCATGATTCATATGCTGAGAGTAAGAGACTTCTTGCTCCACTGCTGTGCTATCAGTTAGTTTGACCCAATTGTACTGTCAAGTTCTCCTACTGTTCAGAACTTACACCTTGTCTCTTCCTTACAGACTAAATCTCATCAAAACTCTCCGAAAACTGTAGGCAGTTTTCAGATAGTGACCTTTTACTGGTGTCTCTGTCCATTCATAACTCTGAACTTCAAAAACCAAAGAAGCACTTTTGCTGACTCCCAAAATACAGTCTACATTAGCCATGTCTTGAAAAATTGAAGGTAACTCTCAGTGTGGTTACAAATGCAGTGCTTGAATTATTTTAATAATCTTTTTTACTGAGGTGATTGTACAATTAACAGACTTACACTGGAGTTCTGTCTATTGCGACCTCACTTACAGGAAATAAAAGCAAAATGACTTTCAGATCATTTAAATAATAGGGTGGCAGCAAATGCTATTGAATAGGTGCTGCTGATAGACAGCAGAGAGGCAGTCGAGAATAGGGCAGTTCATCAGCTTGTCTTCTACAAACATTTTTTCTGTGAATGTGTCCAGAGTTTCTTTGCGGAAGGATTCAGGAGGAAGGGATTGTTGAATCTTTAAGCATAAACATGACACTGTGGGTTTTCTCTCAGGCTCACTGTCTCAGCTTGGACATGTGGTAGTTTCATCCCCTTTTCACCCTTTGCTATGGAGAACAACAGTATAAATGACCTGACTCTTCTATTTTAAGTATCCATAAAGGCTCCTTGGAAAGACAGGAATGTCAGTAAGACCTCCCTGTACTTAAAACTATTACTTAAGTAAAGTCAGGTGGATCCACAGCACTGTTCTCTTTCAGGCACACTTCCATAGTCAGGCATGTGTTGCTACAGGGACACTGAGGATCCCTTCAAAAATTTGAACCTTTGCAGTGGCACCTTAGGAGCAATAGCTGGTGCTGCTGATGCCTCTCTGAAGTGATTACAGTGTCTGCGAGTTCAGACAGGTTGTGCTGCACAAGATACATCTGGGCTAAATTTTCATGCTTTATTCCAAAATCTGTAAAGCAGTATTTTTGCCTTTAAATTCAAAGTTTGAGATCTTATTATATTATAAAAACCAGGGTCCTTAGGTATGGACCTATCTTTCCTGCACCTTTATTATGTAACATTTGGGTGGGCTTTTCCTTCACCTGGACAAGAATTGTGACATCAAAATTCTGAGACCAGAGTACTCTGGTGCTGGATGTTGCAAGACTATCTATAGCCTAAAATGTCCACAAAATACAAATACTTCATATTGTGCTCCTCATATCTGTTACTGCTAGCTAAAAACAGCATCAAAATGTCTGCTAAGTATTCATACATGCCTTGTGTTTTTTTTAAGACTGTTGAGCACATTCCACCCACAAGAAGCATATACTGCTCCAGCATCTTCATTCTACTAGATTCTCTTGAAGTATTTAAAAATTAATAAATTTCTAAAACCATCTGGAATAACTGTTTATATCACAGTAACCATCTCATACTCTACACATAAAATTGAGTTGTCAGTGTACAGTGTGTTACAGCATGAAGCATGTTATTTACCACTGCCCTGTTCTTCTTTTCATAATTCTGCTTCCTACTGGGTTTTGAATAGCTTTTACATTTCTTCAAGTGTCAACTGCAAATTGAATACATATATGCATATGAATATCACAGAAATAAGAATGCAGTTACACTAAAATCGCAGCTAGTTTTATCTCTAATTGCTTTTTTTTCTGTGGTGTATTGCTTAAAGAGAAATATTTGTGCTTTAGGCATAGGCAGGCATAAATAAACTTGTTTATACATGTGTAAACATATATGTTCTCTTGCAATAATTTTAAGTGGCATTACAAGGTCATAAGCTTTGAGAAAAGAAGGAATCTCAGCAAGGAAATATGTATGAATAGCACTTTTCTTGTTTCTGAGAACTCACAGTCGTGTAAAAAGAACTGGATAGGTAATTTGCTTTGTTTTCCTTTTTTTTTGATGTCACTAGAAGAGTTGTCCCGCAATGAAGAAAATGGGTCACATTCATTATTTGAAAATTGCATTAAAAAATACTAGTTTGTTTTCCTTTTGCTTCTGCACTGAATTGCCAACTGAGGTGTGTTATGGAACTGACAGGAACACCACTTGCAACATAGTGGTAATGAAAATAAAATAAAGCTATTATTACTGCCTTCTATTTTGTTCTTTTTCTCTCATCAGAAACAAACAGTATTGTTTAGAGCACTGGTGAGCTCTAGAAAAATCTTTTGGCTTGCACTATAATTTTATTGTTCACTTATTAGAATCACCTATTCTTCACCTGATTTTATTAGTTTGCTACTTAGCAATAAATCTCATCACAACCCAGTGTTAAGCCTAGTTTTCCAATCTCAAAGCATACAAACTGTGCTCACTCTTTTTGAAGGAGGATTTTGAAACTAAAGAAAAAAAATTGAAGCGCAGTGTCATCCTCTAGTTCTTCTTCAGAGCAAGTTCTAACATAAAGCAGAGACCTGTTTCTTGAATACACTCACTACATCTGTATAAAGGAATATTTTTGTCCCCAAATTAGGAAGTTATGTCTTTAAATTGCATAGAAGCATTAGGAAAAATATAGGTAGATAATATATTGGTTAATTTATCCTACACAGTAGCCATCAGGAGGGATTTATCAAGTGTTCTAGACAGAATCAAAGTTGCTGTTTCCTATAATAATACTTTAAAGTTACTGGAGGTAGAACACTGCCTACTGTCAGTCACGGATTCATTCCAGTTGAACTTTATTGGCAAAGAAAGATAAAATTTTATCTTCATACACAGTAAACTTACATTGCGGTGCCTAAAACCACAAAATGGATTACACTTACAGGCATCACCTCAGTGGCAATTTAAGCAGCTAAGCTCAGTAATGACACTGTAAATGCATCATCTTCAGAGCAATCTAATTCATATATTCCCTTTCCAGCCATTTATTACAGTGTTCATGCATTTTACATTTCTGTATATTCTGTTCAAACCAAAATATTTTCCTTCTAGTCTTTCACAGGACATTTTAGACTTGTGTTGCTATTGTGGTTTATACTCTTGCTCCGGTCCCTTAAGTTTAAATGCTCTTGTGTGTTGAATAGGGTATTACAAACCTAGACAGTGTTAAAAACCTAGACAGACAAACACTTTAAAATTCAACTAGATTTAATACTTAACTCTTCTCCTCCATCACCACTTCCCTTGTTTTGTTGATTACAGCAAACTTTGCCCTTCATAGTATCTCTGTTTAAATTCTTATGTAAAATTATTTGGAAGGTAGGTGCTCTGATGCATAAAGTAAATTAATCTTTTCTAAATCATGCAATGGAAGAAGTCAATGTTCAAATGTGTCTAAAGCAGAAATTTCATGTCTACATTTCAGTAGTATTACTAGATCTGTAGAGGTGAAATTGCGCTATTTTTCATTAAAAATGGTATCTCTAATGACTTGGCAGAAGACAGTGTTGGTCGTTAATGCTCAGTAAACGTTAATTGTTCTACATTATTTGGAATGTACTTAGTACATAATTTTCATTGTTGCCATTTTAGATTTCTTTCCATTCTACTACCATCTCCTAATGCAATTAACATTAAGAAGATGTTTGTCAAGGATACAATTTTAAGGACACCTTCTGCCAAAGAGGCCTCATTAAGGGCTTTTGAAATACAGAATACTAATGAAAGCCCCTTGTGGCAAGGCATTTACTTAAGGACCCATGCAGCTTAGGATGCCTCAGTTTAAGATATTACTGCAGATGATGCAGACAGACTCGTTTAAGGAAGTATATGTTCAGTTCTGGTGAACTCAGTAATGGCAATAAAGATGAGGCCTAACAAAATCACATATTCACAGGAAAAACAAATTCAAATAGCAATTAAATATTTCTTATTTACTTTTCTTTCAATAAATGAATTAAAGAGAGAATACAGTAAATGTCATCCATACACTGGGAAAGTGTGCAAGTTTGCAGTATCTGGTTTGAATTCCTGTTTACTCTGCTTTCAAGCGAATGCAGGTCATTTGAATGGAATACACTTTCACAGCCATAAAACTACACTGTAAACTCTACCTATAGCACTTCAAGCCTAAAAGGCCCACACCTTCTCACTGCAGAGCAATGCCTCGATGGGACACTCGTGGTATGAATTTCTGAAATCTGAATTCTTGATACAGTTCTACTGGCTTTATATCTATAACTGGTCACTAGAACCACTAAAGCGTAGAACTACATGCTTATAGGGTAAAGTAAAAGCTAAATGAGGATTTTGAGGATACTAGTACTGCATAACTACAAGGCAGCTGGGATTAAATGTCACCGAATGTGTTTCAGCCTTCCACATCATCCTCTGGCCAGCCTTCCAGCACATCCATGACCACAGTGGCTGTATCAAATCCTCTCTCACTGCATGCTTATCCTTTCTTTAACTTCTTTTCAAGGTGTTCGCTGTCAGAGGTAGGGCACTGTCAGAGGCAGAAAAATAGAACCGATGGATCCTTCATCTGAGGGCATGACGACCTCCTGTTATTTTCTTATGTTGGTTCTCTTTTCTCCCTGTTATAGCCATAGCCTCTCTTTGGCTTCCGTTAAACAGACAGTGACTACAGAGAGTTATCTCAGATGGGGTTATTCCTTACGCACAGTGAAAACATGGACAGCTTTAAATACTGTTTTATTGTACTTACTGGTTAGTGTTGAGGAGTGACAAACTTAAATGAACATTCTTTTGTTTGAACATTTATTTCCTTTACATAACACCCCAAGAACATTCCTCATCATATCTCAATGCTCTTTCAAGTTGGTTTTTTTCCAGTTTAACAATGAATCTAGTATGTAAGTGCTGGCCAAATGATTCAGAGTTTTCAAAACTTTTCCTCTTTAAAATGGAAATGCTTCCATGGTCTGAAATAGAAGAGAGCATGAGAAGAATGTTTTACAAACGAAATAAATTGGAAATACTTTGTAAAAAACAGTGGCTTCTGAGAGAACTTGTCTAAACTTATATCTCATCATTGTACCCAGTGATACTGCTCAGTTTCACAGGCATTATTTAACAGCTTTTTGTGCTGTCAGGTTAACAAGAATCAATTGTTTCACAGTCTTACTTAAGATATCTTTATCTTTTTTTTTTTTTTTTTTTAATGACATGTAAGACATAAAGACACTGATGTATACTATCAGAGAATCAGTGCAGTATTTGCATATGGTTTCTTCAATAATAAAGTATGGTCACCAGTGATGAAATACCCTGTAATATTTTGTATCTATTTTTAGGGATCCTGTCCCCTCTGGCTTACTGTCTCCTCATTCCAACTAAAAATGAGTTCTGATCAAGGGGTGTTTGAGAGAAAAGCAATTTAGGGAAAGGGAATAAAGGACGCCTGAGAGATGGATGTACACTGAAAGTAAGAGAGTGATTGCATGACTTTCTTTCTAAAATACAATAGTCCCTGCATAGAAACATTTTTTTGACTCTGTAATGTATAGTTATTTGTGGAGTCAGGAGTTCTTTGCCATTCTTGATCAGTCATCTGGGGTCAAATTGAAGATAACATATGCTGGGATTGAATGTCATGCCTCAGTAGTGTCCCTCTTTTTTTTCATGGAAGAGCTGGAAGTTCAGAAGTCAGAAATGTTAATGTTCCTTGCTGCCCCAAACCAGCTAAAATACACTCTTCTTGTTTGTTATCTGAAAATTAAGATTGGTTCCCAGATTAACTCAGGTCATTAAACAAGCAAATTCAAGATTTAGAGCTAAGGGAGTTTTTAAAAAGAGGTTTGGCTTCTAGCTCTAGAAACAAGCATCTGGAGCATTCTGTCACCCCCAGCATTCACAGAGAATTTGTGAATTAGGTTTATAATTATTGGGTTGTGGTATGTACAGGACACTTGTACTCAATTTCACAAAAATATGTGGCCATTTAGAGCTGAATATGTTAGTCTATTTTATCACATCAATAAATACAGAAACCATTATCTACTGATTTATCATGGTGCTCAGACTTGTGCTATAGTTTATGACAATTTACCAAATAAAGCATGCATATTGTTTTCAATTTCTTTGTGCTCCCAGGAGAGTGACAAAACTATTTTGTTTAATAGGTTAGTAACAGTAAGAGAGTTAAAGCTGTAGGGTTTATAGAGTTTCTGGAAAGATGTATTTCAGCTTGAACCACAATGATTTCTTGTGGCATAAATGTACTAATGTGACACTTACAGGCTGTGTGAGTAATTCAAAAATTCTCTGAAAACACCTGAGCATTGGTATTTGAATAAACTGTAGCAAAGCATACAAAAATATACAAATATTTGCATTTAAATGTTAATTTTCATATGATTAATTTGCTAGTTTAATTACTACCTCCCTGTATAGGTCTTTTAATCTTTTAGCATTTAATTTTTAAAAGTGTGTGTCTGTAGCACCATCACTTCCATGTTTTCTGAACAGCCTGACCATTGGTTGTAACCTTGACTTCCTAGGAGCAGCACAGTCTCACTGTGGCTTGAGCCAAGCCATATTCTTTGGGGAAGGCTTATGTAACAATTTATTTGCCTAAATTTACCTTTCTCTCCTCAATACTTTTACTATTTTACTGGGGTTTCATGTGGTGGGAAACGGGATCTCTTGCTGTTTCATGCACTGGCTCCTTTCCTAGGGCTGCCAGCTTTAATCTGATCTGCTCACTTTTCTCGGGGACTTGGGCTCACAGGGAACATGCATCAGCCCAAACTCTTTCCTTAACTGACTTACAATGCAACCAATACCCTCCTGGACCAAAGACTCTGCCCTTTGTCACCTGCTGCTATCCACAGGGCACAGTAAGAGATCTGCTTGACATAAACGAACTGCTGCAGGGAGTTTCATCTCCCACCGTAGCTATATTGCAGGTGGGCACCATCTGAAAGATACAAAAATAAATGGCAGTATTTTGCAGCAGCTCTTTGGTGTTTCCATGTGAGTGCTTCAGGCCATATTAAAGTTCACTAGATTTTGCAAACACAACGAAATCTTGTTTCCCTAGACATTGCTGCTGAGCAGCAATTGTATGCTATGTCATTTGTCTTTTACTGCCTGTACTTGCCTAGGGAGCACTAGATCTACTTGGTCTGCTGCAAAAAGATATACCTGGATGGCCAGGTAGGAGTCAGCCATGCAACTGTGCAGATCTCAGTTGACAGGTATCGAATCAGAAGCCATGCAGCTGCATTATTGTTGCTATGGCTGATTTATTATGGCCAAAATCACATCTGCTTCTAGCTGATGGCTTAGAGCTGGTTTGCATCCTTTTACCCAGTCATACTGTAAAAACAAGACTCAGGTCTTACTAAAGGTAACCCACAGTCATATAGGGATTTTTTCAAGGCTCGTTTTATGCTCATACCTACTAGGAACAGGTGAAAAATGCACTTTATAGAGATCTTGAGGTTCCATAGCTAAAAGCCC
Organism: Acanthiza pusilla; assembly: GCA_036630365.1. NCBI lineage: Eukaryota > Metazoa > Chordata > Aves > Passeriformes > Acanthizidae > Acanthiza > Acanthiza pusilla. The sequence continues at coordinate 26,241,725 of JAXCHO010000079.1, forward strand.
TTGATAATTGAAGCCAGAAGTGACTGCACAAGAGACAGCCTGTGGGAACAGGCTCATCAGAGAAAGAGAAATATGTTCAGTTTCTTTCCAAATTATTATTCCTCTTTTTAACTCTCTTACTTGCCATATCAATGGACAAGGTGTTTTGTATTTGGTATATTTTTTTCTGTTCACAAAAATCAATTTTGCAACTGACAAAAATCAATTTGAAAAATAAATGACAATGTCATGTTTGTTTTAAGAATGGTGTCTCACTGGTTGCTATATGCCTTCTAGTTCCAGCATTGTTCACTGGTGGCATAAATATTACCACAACAAATATTTGCTTTCATTTCCATTCTATAATTAATGCGATTCCAGCTTATCTAACTCAGAATTAGCTGAAATAAATTTAGAAATAGAAAGAAACTAAATTTGTGGTTCATGCTTTTCATTTTCAAATGTTTTCCTCATTGTTAATTTGTTCCTATTGCTTCTGAACAATGACAGAACTAACATCATCATTGCTGTGCAACGAGGTTGCATTTAGCTATCTATACAGAAAAAAACAGCTTAGTCAGACTTCTCTTGCAGAAGAAGGCCCTGGAGTGTATCAGCAGTGGCTGACCTCTCAGGCTGGTCAGAACAATCCATGCTGATTGTTCATGGTCACTCTCTTGGTGAGCTGGTGGTCAAACCTTTCAAATAGATTTGGAAATAGCTTCCAGGATTCTTTGCTCCATCACCTTCCAAGGGATCATGGTTATGCTGACCACACTGTAGTTCCCTCTGTGTCCTTTCTTGCCCTTCTTGAAGACAGAAGTCTTCAAGCTCAGGAATCTCCTTCAGCTCCCATGAGCTTTCAAATATAATTGAGACTGGCCTAGCAATGACATAGACCAGCTCCCTCTGCATTCACCTTGGATGCGTCCTTTCAAGTTAGAAGACACATTCAGACTGTAAAGAAGGAACAACTTTTGGAAAGTGTATAAAGCAGTCTGTGTTAAGAAAAAAGTATGGAAATTGAAAAAAAGAAAAGGGTTTTGAAAGGAGGGATTTTATTCAATCGCAGCTATTCATGCTAAAATAAGAGTTACTATAGCACAGTGCTTTACAAAAATCATGTTTACCTTTAAAATTTAAAATTTATTCATGCCTTATACAGAAACAGATTGTGTTTATAACATAAAGACTGAAATTGTTTGGAATTCCAGGTTAGTGTGGAGTGAATCTGGCTTCTTGGTGAGAGGTCTCTGACATTGATATTGCAAGTAGAGTGTGAACTTCTGATAACTTTTCCCATAGAATGTAACACTTGGCTTTTGACCCAGAAGTGCCAAAGTGATTTTGATTTAGTAAAAGAAATTCTTTCTTCACAAACTGCACTGCCATAATTCAGATCACTGGCAGTTTTCAAGTAGGAGCAGTTGAACAGAAGTGACTGTTGAAGAGAAGAGACCAAACTGGTAGTTGATACTGGTTTGTTCCTTTCAAGTGGAGTAAGGACACATCTATGAGCTCCACATCTGTATCTCTGCCTGCTGCAGGTGTCCTGAACTTCCTGCAACTACATAGGAGATACAAATTCTTTTATTCCCTGCATGAACTGCTACCTAGAATCTGTACCCAAAATAGAATGAACCACCTTGACATTGTTAGATCAATTCTAATATTGTTCTAGTCAGTCTACTGTCATTCGCTTTCATTGCATATTGTCAACTTTTCCTGGTAAAATAAAAGTCTTAATATCTTGGGTTGCATTAGATTGAAATATATGTGGTTACCATAATTTGTATGTGTTTGACATCTTATGAGCACAGTGCACACGAAGTTTTCTGCTACCTTGCATGGTGGGAATCACTAATCTAGCACATAGGATGCTTCACAGATCTTGGAGAGGACAGGTCCGGTTCAGTGATACATAAAAGACTTCATGGGTTGTTTAGCACCTCTACATAGTCAATTTGATCTAATGTAAAAGTCAGAAAAAAGAGTATTTTCTCTGAATGTCTTTAGTAGTTTAAAATGTTTAAAATAATTACTGCCTCGATACTGTTCTAAAACTTCTTTCATCCAGCTGGGAGTAATTCTCTTCTTCATTGCAGTACTACACTCTAAGTAAGAATTACTGCCATTGAACTTGTCAATCTTATGCTAGAGTAAAAGTGGCATAATAAATAAAAATATCTTCCCAGAAAGGTATTGAACAGGAGCCAGTCCAGTGGAAGTACTATTGGGTTTCCAAAAAAAAAAAAAAAAAGATAATTTATATATCCAGCAGCTTGGCTATTTTTTTATGAATTATTTTCTGTGCAGTAAATGTTGTCACTTATCCTAGGACTGAAACGATCCTGTAGAAATGGCCTTGAGAAAACCTTAATACATGAAGATATGAACATCGATATTACGGCAGCCAACTAATGAAAAAATATTCTCAATATGTGGCAGCTACTCTGCTTGATGAACAAAAAGATAGCCATCACCAAATTATTCAGCCCTCCTTTCACTTTGATGGAAAGCATGTCTGTTGTTTCTTTCTTTCTACCATCTGGGTAGATAATAAACTGCACTTTCTTGATCTTCTTTCTGCTTAATACCTCAACCTACTTAGGAATCATTCTTCTCCAGCACCCCAAGGAAAGAATCTGCTTGCTGCCAAGATCTGTTTAAGTGATATACATCTTTAGAAAACAATGGCAATGCTTCCTAAAAAGATTTATTCTAAGAATATGACAATAAGAAGTCATGTAGTACTTGCCTACAGGTAAAAGCACCACCAAACAGCCACAACATTGGAAATCTGACGACTGACATGACCTCCCAGCAGTTCATTCATAGTGAAAAAACATTAGCCTAGATGAGAAAACAGCTGTACAGCCCTATATATCAGTTAAAAATATGGCATTGCCTCTACACACAATATGTTGTGTTTTGTTTGCAGAATAATTATTCTGATGTCATAAAGTACTTGCAATTTTCATTTATTAATAACAGATCACTTTATATTCCATGACAATTGCTTTTGAGTTACTGCTCTCTGCTGAACGCCATCTCATTAAATGACACACTATCATCTTATTAGAATGCACCTAGGAAAGTGTCACCGTGGCCAGGGCACTTCTGAAATAGTCGAGACAAATTAATATTGTCAAACCCGAGAGAGATTATAAATTCCTTTTTAAGTTGTCATCGCGTCTTTCAAGGACAATTTACCCCCTGCAGATTCAGCTGATGCTTTAAGTATTTCACACTGTCATTCTTTAAGTGTTTTAAATTGTTTTTTAAACTTGGATTTTTTTGCATTCTGTTCATATATAAAAGAAAATATAATATTATTACAAGTTTAAAGTTATTATATATAATAAATACAGATGTAAACGTAAATGTCCGGGAAAGAAAATAATTTTAAGTAATTTTAAAGTATAATAATTACATTTAGCTGGTACATATACAGAGCAGGAACAGCTGAATTAGTCACCATTCAGGTTCGGTTCCATTGCCAATAATTTATTTAGAAAGTAGGAGGCCTATGATATTGAATATTTATTTCCTTTCAGACTCAGTTATATTCAACTCTAAAAGAATCCTTATTTCAAGTTCAATTCAGCTTTTCAATTCTTGTGTAAGAAATTCATCATGGACATAAACTAAAATGTCCAAAACACCTCCTGCAGTGACACTGCTCCCAAAATTTCAACCTCTTTACATCAGACTGGTACAAACTCAAATGATCTTAAAATTTTACAACGTACTTTTCCTCTTTCAGCTTCTCAAAGTCAGGGCTCTGCAGATCAGATCAACAAGGGCACCCTTCACACATCCCACCTTACTCAATGAATTCAGCAGGGAATGTCTTTGCTGCTTTCTTGCAGAGAAACCTTCACTTGCATCTTCCTACCAAGTGTGCTGTGAGACCCTCCCTGTTCCCCACCATCCTCGTAGCTGGAGCACCTGCTCAGTGTTTCTTGCTACTGTTTGGGAAGATTGCTTGTGCATTGTTTCTGACCCCGTGAAAAGCTGACCCACAAAAATGTGGTAATTTAAAAACAGATTAGACCTATAAAGTTATGGATCATTAATAAGAATGTTGTATTTGTCTTCTGGATTTTTGTCCTTCAGGGTGAAATTCGATCACATAACTAAAATCTATTTCACAACAGTAAGAATGTGATGTTTCTCTCTTTTACAGCTAAAATTTACATGTGATTAAAGAATTTGAAGAACTGGGGCTTGAAAAAGTCACTAAATATTTAAAGACTTACTATAAATGTTTCAGGCCAAGTATCTGGAACACATTCATATAAATCAAAACATTACACAGAAATATGACAACTCAGTAGAAATTCTACTGAGGAAGAAATTCACTTCAATATTTTTTTTCTTCAAAACGATGACTCCTCTCTGTATTTAGTATTTAGTTAATGAATATTTTAAAATTTTAAACCAAATACTTCTGTTGGTGTAAACAATTTATTTAAAAATACTTAGAAAGAAATTTCAAGTATTTAGCTGGGTATACAAATTTATGCTAATTTGGGCCATCATTAAATGTCAAAATACCAATAGAACTGAAACCCTAAATTTTGAGAAAACTATATGACACTATTTGGCAACATTTTTTCTTCCTTTTTATGAAAGAAATTCAACATTATTTAAAGGGAATAAAAAAGATTCAAACAAGCAACTAGGCAAGAAACTTTGCCTGAAGTAAGGTAGTCAGACTTATTCTGATTACAAATGGTACAGGTACTATATTTAATTTCCCAAATACTTGCCTTCATCCAATATCCCATCTCTCTTACACCAGCACATAATTTCAGTGCAGGCTTGGAGGTCCAGAAGCTGACAAGAAGAAGAATGCTCTGACTTATAATAGACCATAAAAATTGTATTAGAAGAGACCACAAGGTCTAGGTATGGCTCTTCTTTGAGGTATATTTTTTGCATTTCAAATAATGTTAATTTATTGGGGTCATAGGTTCAATTATATTTATGGGTCCTCGTCTTCACCATGCTCCCATTTTATTGATGTTCATACTCCCATTTACAGGTTTCTTCAGTTTTTTACCTTTGTAAGCCTCTTAGTCCTTTGTTATTTGAGACGTGAAATAGTAATTTTAAAAATACTCACCACTGCCACTAAGACTGTTCCAAAATATTTTTGATTGGTGTTTGCCTCAAAGAGGACTTTCAGCTAAATTTAGTGACACCTTAATCTTGAAGTACAGCAACTCTAATGCACTTTATATTATTGTCTTTAAATCCAAAATTAAGGCAAACTGACAAGCTCAGTCGAAAAGAAAACTATCTTTGGCCTCCAGAAGATTTCTTCCATAGAGGAGAATTCTGTATTACTTAAATACAAATCTTATTAAAGTCATTGCTTGTTTGGAAACACTGACATTTTTATAACTGGTTTTAAAAATTGTATGGTATAAGGGAACACAGATAAATACTTTAAAAGTCATAGACTCTCCAAGAGTTTTTTTCTTCCCAAAAGTTCACTGCTGACATATAAACTTTATGTTTTGCAATGCGCTTGTAGCTGGGTAAAAAGTGGGCTTGCAGATGGGACAGGTGGGAGGATATAAAGCCAAAGGGCAATAATATTTTGAAAATAGCTGTTGCTTGCTTTTTTCTCCATCCCAAGCTTACTATTTGCAATAAACTTACATTCATTTCAGTAACTTCATGACTATTAATTTTTCTGATAAAATTAACTACTGTACTTAATGATTCAATACAATATCCAGTCTCACACTAGACAACTCTAGACTGTTATTTTAAAATAATAGGTGCATTGGTTTCAATCTTGTCAGGATATTTTTGAAGTCCAGAATGAATTATGAAAAACAAGGAAACAAAAGTTAAAAACCTAGGTCTTAAACCCATGACTCTTCAGACCAGTGAAGCAGACTTCTTCAGTGGCTGCAGATTTGTGTCCTTGGCAATCTAAAGAGGTGTTTTATAGACAGAAGGAAGTTAGTTTGTATAGAAAAGACAAGTACAAAATGACATTAATTTTTCCTTCATTAATTATTATGCAATTAAAAAACAATGAAATATGTAGGAAATGGAAGAGATTTCCTAACAGTATTTACACAAGAAACTAGAAACAGTAGTTTTCTTTTTAAATGAAAGAATTTGGTGTGCCATGAATTTACTATGATGTTTAAGAAAACATTAGCGCTACATTCTCTCTTTTTCCTCACCCACTTATCCTGTAAAGATAATTTTACGTGGATTTCAGTTTCATACTGCTGAAAATATATTAACGTATGTTGTGAAAGAGTAAAATTGCTTAGAATAATTCAAAGTCAAATAATCTTGGATTGTGAATTCAATTTCTTTTCCTTAAATATGAAGAAGTTATCTACCTAGACTTTCACATCTGTGTTAGTTTCATTTTTCTTGGAGACAGCAAAACGACAGAGCCTTTACATAAGGACAGTAAGTGAAGAATCAACAGTGTGGGCAATGAGTGCCTGATCTTTTAGTGACCGTATGAGCTTGGGCAAACCTTTTATGACGAAGCTGAGAAATCAAATTTTATTTTGAGCAGAAAGATGGAATTCATAGCCCTCTGTCAAGTTCACAAAATTAAGCATACTGGCTAAAGGATTGTTTAAGATAATTTTAAATGCTGAGGACAGGGGAATAAATAATTTGCTTCCCTAGAGTTTAAGTACCAGTCCACCTTCAAGACTGTACTTCTAAACACAAATTTGTAATTAGATACCTAATGTCATTACTTTCAACCCAGGGACCGATGCTAAATGTTTCATCCCTTCATGAAGATTGGAGGGATTAAAAGAGTCTTTTAATGATCAGGAAGACGAGCTGAGGGACCTTCAATCTGCCTATTTGGTATTGTCCCACTTCGTCTAAGAAAATATGTATCTTCTAAAAAGATTGATTTAATTGCACTTATTAGAACACTCATGCTTGAGGAGAGAATCAGGGTTCCAATTTCTTCTTCCACTAACATTTTATTAATTTATGTTGGAAAGGAAAATCTATGTTTCCCTTCACCTCTCTGTGTAAACTGACCACTTACATAATCAGTTTCTTATTGTCTTTGGCTGAGTCGATATTTAATTACTCTGTGTAAGAGGAATAACTTAAAAAAAAAAAGAAAAATGGGAACACCCACATTTTTATCAGTTACTAGCAGCTACAAGTTCCTAGTATTTTGGGTTTTGCACTTAAAAATCAAAAATCACAGAATGAGAATGGAAAATAACAAGATACTCTGTATCCAGAAAACACTGTTTACTTGTTAGCTGAAAGACAGTTAAAGCACCATTCTCAGCTGTTTGCTCTCTCTGTGACCTAATCTGCACAATGTTCTTGGTGAATGTTTTCCTTAGGCTCTGCAGATAAGTACTTAGTGTACTTGTCAAAGTACTCAAGGCAGACACATCTGAAACAGATTTAGAGGTGTCTAGGGGCTCTCTATGCACCTAAGGAAGTTTAATGTTGGAAAAATGTTCTGCAACGACAACATCTTTACAGTAATAGCTTGACATTTTTTTCATCTTCATGGGCTCTGAAGACATAAACTAATGTATAATCAACAATGTCTTAATATAAAATGAGTGAACATCCTGAGAAAACAGGATGAAGTTCAGAAGTAAAGGTTGCACTTCGATTCTCCTTTTTGAAGTAACTCAGTAATTAAGGCTTTATTTCAGTGTAATATGAAAATATTTCCAAAGTGGTAGAATGCATAAATCTAGAGCAGTCACTGGGTCTCACAAAAAGCAAGTATATGCAGTTTGTTCTAAGCAAAAAAAAAAACAAAAACCTTAGGAAAATGCATCGTATCTGCATTAGTCAAGGGCATACTGACAATGAGAAGACAGTACCAGAAATTCAGAATTAGGAAAGCGGTTAACCTATGTCCCAAGAGGATGTGTCTGTCAGAGGGTGGAGATATGCGTGGGTGTTCTGCTATAGGTTTCAGCTATGCCCAATTGCACCATTGTTTGCTTAGCTTTTCAACTGAGCCTTAACCTGAGCTGATGAAAAAGATCTTGACCAGATGGAGTATGTTTCATCTTTACTGCCCTCAGTGCTGATGTCTTGCAGCACCATGAATACTGACAATAGCTAATAGGGAAGATGAGCACTAGGTGACTGCTGAAATAAAGGAGCTTATTGCTTAACACTGCACCATCTTCATTACAGCAGATTTATGCTAACTGTAGAGACAATATCACTAGATTTATAGACCCAAAGTAATAAAAGATAAAGTTACTCTTTACTCAACAGAAGCCCAGTTGTGGAGATTTATATTAGAAAGTCACTTCATCAGCTTCTGATTAAAAGTTAATAAACAGCATGGACTCATTCAATTATTTCTTTCTAATATTTTCACCCTTTTACTTTCTCCACCAAAAATGCAATTCATTACAAAATGCTGCCAAAGGTGACTGATGCAATTGAAGACAAACCTCTTAAATATAAAATTCTTGTTCAAAAAAGGTGACAAGTTTCATACCACAAAGTAATGACGAATAATGACCAAAAAATTACTAATAATTATAATCTTAAAGCAATATTTGACCTTGACCATCCACTGTTGCTTCCTGGAGTCAAAAAATTTGGGAAACATTTTCTCAGAGCTGAATAATTTTGTTATCTGCAATATAATCTGTAGTTATATAAATTGAATTCTTGATGGGAGTAACAGGACAAAATTAAGAATAAGAAAATTTTATCTGAATACTGAGACAAACTTCTAAACACTGAAATCTATTACACTCTGCAGTCATTTCCACAAGCACATTATTTTCATATTTATTTTGCTGTCACTGTCCAACAAGTCACACTGATTTCATGACTAAAGCAATTTGTGGAGTTTGAAATTAAACCCCAATGTTTGAAAAACTATATATATTTCAAGCTAACATCTCTGTAAGTGCTTCTGTTTACTTTCTCTTGTTTTTTAATACAACACCCACTTTCCAGAAATTCTAAAGCTCTGAATAAGAAGTATGTCTGCCTGCTGTTGGAAAAAAAAATATATTTTTTTAGCTCCATTTGCAAAATATTCTTTCAGATGTTATATTATTGTCAGATATAAGACAACAACACACTTTAACTGTCCTTTCAAAACAGATTTTGACATAAGGGATTTCTCTACATACTATACTATGCCACTTCATTGATTGATTTTTAAAAAAATCTTAAACATGCTTGGGAAGGGAAGAGGTCACATTATAATACCACTAAAAAACCACAATAATTATAATAATCATAATCATCATCATCCTAAACATAATATATATTCCTGATAGTTTGAGCTGATGGCACAGGGCACTAGAGAGTCTTTTGTGATCCCAAAAATCATCTTTATTGATCTAATTAAAAAGAAGATATATCAGGAAAAAAAAATTGTTTGATTTGGAGAGGGAAACTTTACCAATGATGATCAGCGGTGGTTTCTGGGATTTTCTGCCTATCTGAGGCAGTAGATACATATATTGTATGTACCTATAACTGGACTTATAAGAAAAGCTGCACTAAATTTCTTATTGTTTTGCACTTACTTGGTCAACCCTCATCCTAGCAGATGGTGATGAGCAAGCAAATTTAGCAGCATCTTAGTCATTATGAGGAATACTAATCTTGTTGGTTGATGTCACACAAAGCAGTGTGTGACCAGTCATAACTCTTTACAGCCATCTGTTCTTACTGGGTATGAGTAGACTATTTTGGTATGGACTATGTTTATATACCAAATACTTTATTGCATCCAGCCACCATGAAGGTGTGTATACCCATACACCTGACGGGTATGAATAGCACACAAGGATGAATTTGCAGCAAGTATTATTTATTCATACTTATTCTTTACAGATTTTTCAGAGGAAACTTAGACATTTTAAATTCCTAGAAGTATTGGTAATAAAGAAGATTGCACATAAAATGTTAAGGGACCTGAGGATAAAAGTAAAAGTTTTTTATTGAAAAATTCACTACAGATGTAGAATTAGAGTTACGTGATACATTGCCTCTCTTCCCATGCTATTCCTCCACAGCTGAGATTCATAACTTAGAGGTTATATTCCTGCTGAGATTTTTAATACACAATATACTGATGCTCCTATATCTTTAAATAAGCATCTGTAGAAGAGGGCACATACAGGTCAGATCCTCAATACCACCCTCCAAACACTGACAGTGGCCAGCAGGACGCACTCAGTGAAGATCAGCTAGCAAAGAGTGATCTTTTCCCCCCAGAATTTTCTCTGAACCTTCTGTGATGTGTGGCTTAGAAAGCCCCTGGGCCAGAAATGAAAGGGACAGAGATTTTATTGATCTCTATCAGACCTTCTTTCCAACACCTTCATCTTAGCCTGAGCAATCCTAGTCTTTCCTTCTACAGAGGCAGGTTGCCTATCAATAAAATGTAGAATCCCTATATTTTGGCTTTTGGTGATTCCTTCTTTCTTTTGTATCTGTGTTTTCAAATCTCTTTCTAAAATTTCTCTTTTTATAATCCAAAGTTTTGTTTGAATGCAGAGAAGCACACAAGACCTGGATTTGGGTAAATGAGAAAGAAAGAGAACTCTCAAACGTTTAATTGTATACACTATGTTTTCTTCATAATCCCTTCTCTTTGAGACATAAATTCTGCCAAGTCCTTGGATTATAAAGTATTCAGTTAGAAGTTGTCAACACTCAACAATTACCTCTAGAATATTTTTTGATCTATAAGTCCTTAGAAAATCATGGTATATTACATACTACTTTTTTATGTTAAATACAAATGCAAATCAAAATTTTAGCATATATTAATGTGTTATTTTTGTCTATTAGAAGCATAGAAGTGACATGTATTGGAAAATCATTAGGAGTGATTTACCTTCAAAGCTAACTTGTTATTTTATGACAATGCTTTTGCTATTTTCAACTCTAATTAAGGATATTATATAATTTATCAAGATAAATATACTCAAAGCACTGTTGGAGAAAGCAGCTGTGGACAGCATATTTTCTGAATTTTGAAATATTAAATTATCTTCATCAATCATATATTAAAAATCTTTTATTACAAGTTGTTCCTGTGACTTTTAAGTGACCTATTATTTAATTTTTATTGCTTGTGGAATAAAGATTGAGAGGCTGAAAACAGTTAATCTCCATTATGTGTACTTTATAGGAAGCTAGTTGCAAATTTGGTATGCCAATAAGAAGTTTCCATTTAAACTAATGCCCACATCCACTATGTGGATCTATAGCCTGAAACCTTGTGTAAGTCACTAAGGGATCTCCTTGTGCCTTCGTCTCAGTAAAAATTAAAAGCATTCATCATCATACTTTTCTTCTTTTCCAAAACTATACCTATGTTTTAAATAGTTTGTTAAAATATGAATCACCTTTTCCACACAGAAATTTTGGTCAACTCAGGATTTTTGTTTAATCTGTCTCTACTTTTTAAAAATTTTCTGGCTCCCACTGAGACTAGAGGAGCAGTGGTGACCATTTAGAAAATAATATATAAAAGAAAGGTCTAGACAACTGACTGAAGTTTAATACAGAATATAGTCTGTTGGCCAAAAGTATCTGGAGAAGGAGAATACTTACAAGAGAGGTGTCATAGAAAATAGGAAACAAAAATCCTGCAGATGTTATTTTTACGCAGAATGAAGTCCCTGGTAGTTTAAATTTATTTTCTTTTTTAAATAATTGGAATATAGCTGTGCCTAACTGAATTTTCTCCTTGTATTGTGTCTTCTGCCTTGAATCATACCCTCCATCAAAATCATCTTGTTATAAGATCTCCAGTTTGGATTATGCTAGGAATTTAAATTATATCCTAGATAAGAATAAATTGATTACATTAAAAGTTACAGTGGAATTATGGATGAAGAATTATGGATGTTCTACTGCAAAACTGATGAAATCTGTAACTTACTTCTTAAAAGTAATGCATTTAGTATAGATATAAATATTTTTTATATAACTGGAGCCAAATATCACTTGGAATAATGGGAAATTGTTAACTATCTTAATTTTCCAAATACCTGTGAAGTTGAAGATACAATATTATCTGCAACCTACACCCACACCTGGGTAGGAAAGTGATGGAAATCACTCAGAAGCATTCTAGTAAAATCATGTTAGGATTGAGCCATAAACACACCAAAAAAAAAAAAAAAAAAAAGGGAAAACCGCTCGGTTTGAGAAAGAAAGCTAGGTTTTACAGGTCAGAAAGGAATCAAATAAGATAAGAATTGCCAGAAGTCAAACACAGCTAGATCCAGCAAAGCAAATTGTCTGAGTACAAAGCACTGGTTGATCTTTCCACTTTCCATACTTTTAAAAAATAAGTGTTTTCAGAAAATAACTGTCATTTATAATATGATAGATTTCTAAGAACACTGGGAAGTTTTTGCTTTTTTAAGGGTTCTGGGAATTTTTTTCAAGTTTCTTGATGAAACATTCCTCCTTCTCTGCTCTCTGGATTACAAGTGCTTGGGTGGTGATGGCATGTAAGAAGAATAAATAAGTGGCTCAGCTTTCAGGAGTAAGGCTTTGCAGCTATGATTTTCACATCTGTGAAGAACTGTGTGTCTATAAAACGCCCTGAAGGGCGCTATGGTGTGTAGGACTTTGGACACATTGACCTGTCCTAAGCAGTGAATTCTGTTAATCCCCTTTCTCCTCCATTCCTGCCTCCTACACAGAATTGATGGTGGTTGTTAGTACAACCTTCATCTTGGACCAGACCTTGTTTTCCAACGCTTTGGAGATTCAATGGCATGACAGTGTAGATTTTACCGGGACGGGGGTGGCAAGTGCCCTGACCATGTCAGAGACCCAGTCCCTTATGGACCTGAAGGGGTTTTTTTGAAGTTCTCCCTGTTATTTCCTGTTCAAGCATTTCTATTATGTAATTTGAAAGATAACATAACATGACATAAAAGATCAAATTGGGAGTGATAAATCACCATGAAGTGTCATTTGAAAACTAAGAGATGAAATGGCCTTCTACAAAATGGACTTTATGGAGACAGTGCCTCTCAGTATATAAAGAAGGATATTTTAAAGAACTTTGAAACATCAAACTTTTGCATCTTGTCAAACTTCGCAAAGTCCGGGGTTGGTTCAAAGCTCCATTTAACCACCATGTATTTTTCCCTTTTATTTCCTTTTCCATCATTTTTGATCACCAAGATTTGATGAATTGTTATCGCAAAAACATAAGAACTGGCCACTTGAATCAACTTGCTTTTCTGTCAAGAATGTCTCAGCGGTAGCTTTCATTCCTTCTTTGAAAGATTTCTTTTCAAGTCAAATGGAAAGCATTATTTTATAAAGAAGTACCTCACTGCTTTATAGCTCAATTTTCCAATGCTTCTGGAGAGAGACAGACTTGAGTTGAAGGCACTTGGCACCCTGCAGGAGGCACTCCGCACAGCAGAGGACTGAATCATTAAATACGGTACTTTTTATAGTGCACATACAAAAAATGTTGTCTTTGAGCTCTGTTTTGTGCACCTGTACAATGTTCCATTTCCTGATAATATTTTCACAAGTGCTGTACTTGCTATATTGTAACTGAGGGTTATTTGGTTGATTTTTAACCTGCTTCTGTGAATATTATAGAAGACCTATAATGCAAAATATAATATTAAATATGGCTATGTTAGGTGGTTTCACAAGAATAGGATTTATTCTTTTATCTGTTGAGGACTGTACTTGAGGTAGAGTGAATGTTGCTTATTTGTTTATGTGTCTTTCCAGCACATATGTAAAGTTAATTAATTTTTTTTTTTAATTATTGTTATTATAATTATGATTGTTGGTGTTATTGTTGGTGCTGTTGTTGTATGGACCAGAGCAAGTAGCAAAAGAGAGCAGAAACGCCATGCACTGAGGCCAGCTGCAATTCAGGCATATAGGTAAAATAACATGGCAAATTGAGGTGAATTTAAAGAAGGTGGGGAATGATGTAGAAGCAGGTAGGAATGCTACACTGAGACCACCCTTGGTGCTAGGAATGAAAATTAGTGAAATGAGAGTTTCAAGGACAAGAGCAAAGAGATGCTTTCCAAGGAAAGCAATTGCAGAGACTCTGCTGGGTGCATTGCACAGGTAGAGCAATAGATAACAGCAGAAGATAAAAAGAGAAGCCAGAGTCTGGTGAGCAGTGGACCAGAAATACTCAGCCACAGAAGAAGTTAGAACCTGGGGAGAGAAGGGAACAATGATGAAGGCAGGAAAACCCATGGAAAAGCACAGGCACTTTTCCAGCAATGCTGGAATGAGAAACCTGCAAAGAGAAAACTCACACATGCTTTGATCAACTATTCAGACGCCCACAAGCATTTTGCCATATTTTTGCTTGCAGCCTCCTTTATGTGCCGACTCACAGACATATGCAAAATTGGGGCCTATGGTACACTGGCACTTTTATTCTCTGATATGGAACCTAAATTTGTCAGCTTAGATACCTAATTTTCAGTATTTTATTGCTATTGAACAGGAAGGGAAGAAAGACTGTTGTGAGAATGTGGTCGGGGGATTAAAAATGTGTGGAAGAGAAGACACAGAAAATAATGTACTGAATGAAAATGAAATAGAGGGAACAACTAGAATTAAAAGCAAGAAAATATAAATATAATTGAATAAACCAGTGAATTCAATTATGCTGCCAAAATACTACCAAAAAGATCACATGGACTTATGCCCCAGATAAACTAATTCAAATTCAGAATTTATCTTTAATTAAAATTATAGGGTATGTTTTTCTTGCCATTTTTGTAACAAAAGGTAAAATGTTGGAATTATATATAGGAGAAATATTTGAAAATGTATTTTGGAGGACGAAATCTAAACATTTTAGTAAAAAACATGATTTCAAAATAAATTGGGAAATGACTGCATTTAAAAACACTGCAGCTTCTTTTAATTTCTTCAAAATAATGTGTTTAAAATAACCTCATCATAGTATGATTTTGCTTACATTTCATTTTATGTTGTTTCAAATAAGTTGCATTTACATTGTTTCTAATTTATTTTTCATTTTGAAGTGGTTAAAACTAGTTTCTGTTCTGGGCATAAGATTTTTTAACAATATGTTTCGTTTAGTTCCTTTTTGCAGGTGTCCCTTGTTGGATATCACAATATAATATACTGGAGAAGAAAATTAGTCAAGTGGTCAGGATGTTTATGAGTAACAAAGCTTACATTATTTTAAAATTATTAAATAAAATGAGATAGACAGGAAACTTAGGTTTCTCTTTTACTACTTTTCTTCAGTTTACTGTTCCCTGGGGAAGCAGGTGAAGATATAATAAAATGCTTGAGACAATCTGAATGTGGCCGAGAAGTGGGGATATTCATGAGCAAACAGTGCAAGACCAGCTATTTTATGGTGTCAGGTACAATAACAGAATACGCTCAGATTCACTATGCTTAGAGCAAGTGTGTGCAGATACACCGCTGGGTGTGTCTGGAATGTTTGAATATGTCATACTTGGTAATGTTTTGTGGAAACTGAGGCATCCTGTCAAGAAGTCTATGGTGCAGAATTGTTATTACAGTGTTTCTTAGCTGCTGATCCAAACAGAGATTTTCAAAACATTTTTGAGTCTTTAATTATGTCATGCATTGTTGTCATGAATGGGCTAGAAGCTGTAGAAAACCATTTCTTATTCAATACACCCCATAACTATCAAGAGAGATTTCATAATTGAACATAAAGGTCTTTAAACATTTACCATCCTAGGTATTTATTCATATGACATCAAGTTAGAGGTGCAATCCTACATTATACCAAAGCACTAGGACCACTTGGGATAATAAAGATAAACACAAAATACAACTGGAATAGACCTACCACACTTTAGGTGAACAAAAATCAGAAAGGAAACTTTCCTTGCTTCAGCTGCAATTCTTCATTTTCAGCTCTTACTTGGGACTCTGTAAACACTGGAGAAAAACCTACTGAAGATAATTTAGTCTTCTTTCACCCTTTGATTCTCTTTTCTAATTTTACTGTGATTTAATTGATGAGTGAAGAATTCAGTGTAATAAATTAAACAGAATACCATATTCAAACATATAACTTCTTCTTAAAACAAATGAGGTAATTCAACTGGTTTAATTTTTTCCATAAATGTGATCTTTTTGGCAATATAACAAAATATATTAAACACTGCATTCAATAGGATTGTGCTCCATTAGATAATTAAGAGAATATAGCTCAATAATAATGTCAGAATAAGGACAAATAGTGAAAAATGAGGAGCTTTTACTTTGGCAGTTTCATGAAGAGGTGAAACTTCATATTACAAAGAATGTAAATTGTATTAGGCAAAACTGCCCTTTTTTGTGTTTTCCATTTAATATAGGGAAGAAAAACATTCAAAGATGTATTTTATATGAGTCTTGCACATTGATTTGACCTAGAGTGCAATAAGAAAGAATGTCTCAATAGATGATATCCCACTGGCATACATGTAGTGCCATAATCTCACCATATCTGTTAATGGTCAAAATCCTAATGACACTAATGTGAATACCATCTGCTTCTTAAAGAACTGCTTTTAACAGAAAAACACTCCTCTCTGTTGTCCTGTGTTTCCAACTTCAGGAGCTCCATTTTGACAAATATATGAACTTAGGTTTATAGTGGAACACCACGGGGTTACAGGAGTCTCAAAGCTGTAGCAGTGATCAGCAGGAAATGTCAATGTGGTCACAGTATGACTTTGTTTTTTCAGACCTTCACAATTTTCTGGAGTCACCTCACCTCTGAAAACCTTTAGTCTGAAATACTGGGGTGACAGTCTCTAAGAAATAGCTTTGTTGTTTATTTCCATTTCAGTTTTCTTCACGGATAATAATGAAGCATATTTTTCAAAACCATTCTTAGTGTTTCTTATTTCTGGAAATTAAATTGAAAAAGCCAGAATTACTTTGCACTTTTACCCAAAAAATGAAGTTTTTACTTCAGTATTAGAAATGGTTGAAGGTTTGATGATTTTTTTTCCCTATGTACCCATAAAATTGCTGATACTTCTTAAAGTATAGGTAAGTAAGAGAAGAAGAAACCCATACTTTAGGATATACCCTTACCTCTGAAAGGCTCTTATGAACAATATATGTTATTAGAGACTATCCACACCTCCTCTACAAACAATACGGGGATGGTTTTGCTTATTTGTTTTGTTGTGTGGTTTTGTTTTGTTGAGTTGTTTTTTGTTTGGGTTTTTTTCAGATAAACTGGTGATTCAGAAAGTTGATAAGGAAATGTGAATTTCAGATTAACTATACAATGATGAAACACCAGACTTCACACATCATCTTAATATGTGAATTCAAGTGTCTACACCTTTTTGTTCCAGCACCAGTTCCATCACCCTAAATGCTTATTTCATTATTCTTTTCAATTCAATAGATCAGAATATCAAAGACTGAAATTTTTGAACATTTCCCATCAGGCAGAGTTTATTCCTTCTGTTTACTGGTGTCAAGCAGGTTTTAGTCTCATGCTGAGCAGGTGCTTTACTAATATTTTGCACAGTGGTTAATCAAATATTTATGCAGCACATGAAGGAAATATACTTACATTTCACTTCAGATGATTGAATAAGTTCTATACCATTTCCCCAGTGAATAGTCACGTCCAAACACTTTCAATTATTCATGTTCTAATTTGTAAATATTGCAAGGAGTTCTTATCTGGAAATGCCTGCTAGTCCTGTAGCTGAGGAGAATAAATGAAAAAATCCCTTCCAGATATAGCAGATATATGATAAAAAATGATTCTATTCTTTCAATATGCATGTTCAGTGCCAGCTCCTGGCTAATTTAGAAATTAATGCTAATCCATAAACACACATAATTTTTCTTACCTTCATTACAGCTGAAACATTGTGCTACTTTGCACATTCTTGTGGTTTGAAATGCATGGGTGGCTTAATCCTAAATAAAATGGAAAAATCCTGGGAAAGTAGTATTGCAAATCAGTAATGTAGGTAATATCTTGCCTCTGCTCTCTGAAATGTGGGTAAAAGCTTTTTCAGGAATTTGAAATTAACAGATAGGAAAATAAAATCTGATTTGGCAGATTCCTTTTTTTTGTAGACCTTACTCATACAAATAGTTCATTTAAATTTTTCTGGATTAAGCAATAATACATAATGTACATGTTACTACTTTTCAGTTGGATTCTTTTGTTGTGACAGTTAAAATGCTTGATTTGATTCCTAGGTAATACATTAAACATTAATTGTAATTCTATACATAAGTAAGATAAATGAGCACCTGATACACAGTATTATGTATATAAGCAAAAAAAATTATACATATATATACAAGGAAGAAGGTATTGGTTCTTAAACCTGAGCTGAGATCAAACTGGGAGGAACTTCAAACCTGCACGCAACAGAAGAAAGTAATTCATCGAGGAGAAATCCCAGGTTTTACATCCAGGTAGGGACAACCATATCCAATATTATAAAATGAGAATTATACATCTGGGCAACAAAACTGTAAAAGCAGGCCTGGAAATTAAAATGGGTCCAAACTGATTATGACTGAATAACATTACAGTGTGTAAACAGGCATAGAGGTACTGTCAATGTGTCCAGCAGGTTTTCTGCTCCAGGCACCTCGGAGAGATGAGGCTTCAGTAAGAATACTTTGTACAGATTGTGGTGCTCTGCTCTAAGCAAGAAATAAGCCATTGAGAGAGCATGAAAAAGACAATAAGAAGCAACACTGGTCTGAGGTATGAGATAGACTGGAGAAGTTGTAATTTAGAGAGAAGAGACTGGTGGCTCCAGTTTCAACTTGTGGAAAAGAGCTGTGTGGGAAAAGAGAAAATCCAGCTGTGAAAGTAAGGGCTTCATCTTTAACAAGAAAGATTTGTAGCAGACATCAGGAAAACTTTATGGAGTAGAATATGATAAATGCTAGGAAATGTGGAAACTGTAATTTTTAGGAACATCTTGAATAAACTCCTGTCAGAAATGGCTTATAGAGCACTGAACCTGCCTTTGCCTAGGCGGTGAGACAGATCTGCACGGAGGTCCTCACAAGAGTCTTTTCCCCTGTAATCCTATCCAACAGTCTTACCTTACTGAGCATCTTCTTTTATTTATTATTGTTATTATTATTATTTTTGTTTTCTTCTGTTTTCCCCCCTCCAAATTGTATTTCTACATCTGGTTGTTTCCTAGGCACAAAGGTAACAATGAAAACTACTGGGGCTTTGATCTTCAGAAAACAACAGGATGAATTGTCAGCCCTGTGAAGTAGTTTATGATTCAACATAATATTTTTCCAGTTAAATTATAGACTTTTAGATAGCTTAGATATTAAAACAACTGAAAGGTGAAGGAAGGGGAGAAAAGAATGCCTAAATTTCTTTAGCAATTTGCATGATCAATGCTTCAAAATGGAAAATATTCAGAAAGATTTTATGAAGTCTTTTGATATGCTTATTTATCATCATTACCTGTGGCAATGATATATGCATGATAGAATGTAGGATATGATATTGTTACAGTATACAGAAGGAAATTTTTAGTACAGTAATTAATGAATCCACAGACTTGCATCATCTATACACTATCACTTATTCATTCATTCCTTAATAGAAAATGTAATTATAGTTTTGTGTGAAATTTAAAGAAATATTTCTTGCTATTCCTGAGAGCTTCATTTTATATTTCAAAATCTATCATTATACACATTTTTTACCACTTTACAGAGATGAGGTGCATCAAACTAGAAATAGCTACTCATCAGAGTTCTGATAAGATGGAAAAATATTAAAGTAGTTTTATTACAATTGGAATATTTTCTGAAGAATGCAACATGGCAACTCTTACAATGACTAATTTGCCCGTAGTTATATACCAGACATCTGATACAAAAAATTTAAAATACCTTTCTGTGGAACAACATGAAAAGTTTGTGTATAAACATCTACATTTAAGGCAGTTTGGCCAAGCACAGTATTTACAACATGGCATTGACTGTATAGACTGTATATTTATTATAATGTGTTCTTTCTTGGTGAATGATCTTGCTAGCTAATAGTTTTTTAATGCTGTTATTTCTACCATTTATGAACTTAAGCAAAAAACATATGAAATGAAAAAAACCTCAAACCCACACCTTAATTTTTTTCTGCAGTGGCATTGCTGCATTTCCATTTACTCCATTGTTGCACAGAGATGAGAACAGAACACTTACACTGTTCCAATCATACATTTTGAAACAAAATCTCTAACTGTATCACTCTTGCTGAGTGGAAGCACTCTGGAGATTTTCTCCATGGAAAATTCTAGAAGTTCACTAAGAAAAGATTGAGGATATCAGGGCTCTCAGTTAACTGACACTCTAATTTCTCATCTTCTATCATTAAACATCAATTTCTTTGAAGTATAAGCAATGTTCTTTATCTTATATTTGCAACAATTAAAACATGGCCTAAGTTGGGGGGAGGAAACAGGGAAAATTAGCAACATCACATATGAGTTACTTTTTCAGCAAAAGCATATTTCCCACTGTCCTGTATCTTACAATTCTGATCTTGCATAGGGAAGTCCTTGCTCCTCTTAAAATTTATTTTCTTAGCTATTCCACATAAATAAAAGTATTGCTGTGATGAAGAAAGTGTAGATCAAGTGTTATCACAAGGCTTTGTGACTTATGGGAGGAAATATTGATCCCAGGACATTTTATACTCAGTATTCAAAAAGAAGAATGCTTTCTGGCACTTAAATCATCACCTCATACACTGAAAACAAATATCCCTTTGTTGTCTGAGTTCTTCAGCCTAGTGTACACACCACAGTAGGCCATAGACTCCATGTACAGTGCCTCCTGTGGCCCATGAACTTCTGGACTTTGTTTACTCTGCTTGTGATGATGCTAAAGTAGTTTAGTGAGTAGACAGTTTAAATTTTTGTTCTGTCTTTTTTGGCCTAATTATTCAAACCTGGCAAATATATCCAAATATCCCTTTTTTTCTAAACATATATGTAAGTTTAAGAAAATAATTTAAGGATTCAGCCCAGCTACAACATCACAAGACTAATAAACTTTATTTCCATTTATGATTGGCTGTTCTGTGTATATGTGGCTTTACCCCAAACACACACTGTATTAAAAGCAGCTGCATTAGCTGCTGAGTTTCCTGGATGCAGCTGCTCGTTCCTTACTGCTCCCAGACTGTTGATTGTATTGAAGATTGTATTGGGTGTGATATTATACTTCAAGCTCTTAAAATCACCTGACTCATTTTTATGGAAGTGGATTAGGAAGAGATTTCATAAATATTCTGCCATTAGCAGAGAGTCAGATGTAGTGTTGAGAGAGAGAGCAGATGGATCAGGAACCTCTTCAACCACCTAACCGGAAATGGTAAACTGAGCTGGTGTTACAGGCCCAGCTCTTTTAGGTGCAGAGCAAGGCAAGGTTTTACAGGTGAATTACGGCTCAAAAAGAGGTGCAAAACTTGGGGAAAGTTAAAGGCCTCTTTAAATAATTAAATGTACTGCAGTGAAATATGCAAAGATTCTAGGAAGAGTCCAAATGATTTGCAGGTAGATTATTGCACGAGAGCCAACTTGAATTCAGGGGGCATAGACTAATTTCAGACTCTATAATGAAAGGTTTTGTTTGAATTCCAATTACCAGTGATATAGAGACCTGAGTGTCTGCAAAATTTGGAGACAAAAAATGTTTAACAAAACTAGGAAGAATGATGAAATAAATATTGAACTTAGGTGAGGTTTAGATAGTTTGCGGAGAATTTCTTCTGCCTTCAAAAGAAATAACTAGTACCTATGAGGAGATATTATGCAGTTTCTTCTGGTTAGTATTTATCAATGTGTATGTGCAAAATGAGGATGTTTCCTTCCTTTCTTTTAGAAATCTAAATTTAGAAGACTCTTTGCAGATTTTATGGCATTTCCTGCAGCAAATCAACAGCACTCCTATTATTGACAGGCTTGTTGCACTATTTGCCAGTATTCAACAAAAATAATTATGTTAATTCTGAGCTATACTGCTAATTTGGAAACCGACTACAGGTATCTCATTGAATACATCTTTAGGGAAAAATAAGTTTTTGATTACACAACTGAGATATTAATTAGAAATCTTCAATTTGATTGGTCTCAAATCCATGGTCTCAACTGCCTAATAGACCTAAATAGCTGATTGCAAACACTAACTAACTAACCGAAGTCTTTCTGTTATTTTTCTGTGGAAGTGGACATATATTTAAACTACCCTTTGAGGCTTCTGTATTTTTCACTTTGTACAGTGGCATGTGCACAAACACCTCTGTCAGCACAGCCAGCAATAATTCATAATTAAAATCAAATCCTCTGACCATTGTATATAACTTTGTTATTTGTGGCTTTTTCTCTCTTCAGTTCCAGTGTAATATAATATGGGCAGTCCTCTGACACTACCCTCGATCTGTGAACCCTCTTTAAGAAGTGTTGTTATAATGAGCCTTTCATGTTGCTATTCTCTTTCTGGAGAATTTCTGATTGACAGATGTAAAGATTTGTTCAAGTCACGATTTTGAAAATAATTTTGGTGGTAGAATATAGTTAATTTATAATGCTTGGGTTACTTTGGATTCTTCTGTTTAACCTCTATTGTTGTGTTTGGTGAATTCTTGTGTTTGTGTGAAACAGAGGTTGTCTCAGGCTCTCAGCCTCCATCACTGAGGCATTTATATCAGGAACAAACACTGTTTGGATAGACCTTCCCATTTTGTGCCAGATGTATAGAAAAAGCTTTTTAAAGGATGAAAGGATCATATATGATCTGAGCCATGTATGGAAGCCCAGCATGAAATGTTAGTACATCCATGATCTCTCTGAACAACATTCAGTATTTCTTCAATCAAATGTAAATCTTTCTTGATTTATTCTGACCTTTTGTCTTATTTTTTCCCAATCCTTTCTGTTGCATCTATTCAGGTTCTGGCACGCCACTCTCCATTTCCACTTGGGCACACCACTCTCCATTCCCGCCCTTCCCAGCCGCCACCCCAATGCTCTGATTTCTGCCACAGCCAGGTAAGTTTGCTAAAGAGATCTGTTTTCGCAGTTTTGCCATCCAGGATGGGGACAGTTTAATTTTCCTCAGCTCTTCTGTCTCTCACCTCTGTCATTTTGGACTCAGAAATCCAGAGCTCCTCTTTGGTTCCTCTGCATGTTCTGGCTTGGGTTTTTGGGAAACACTGAGCAGCAACTCCTTTTTGCAGGAAACTTCTTCAATAAACATGTTTCCATGAAGTATAAATCTGGTATGAGGAACAGTTGTTGTTTTCCAAAAAGGACCATATTTACAGAATAAAAAGACCAGGATCCTGGTGCATGCAGCCCGGCAGGCAAGGAGAAGTCGTGCAGCACTTAACATATTCATGATAGCAGCTCATCACAATTTTGCAGTCTAAATTTAGAATTAATGCAACCATTATCTGATTTCTTACTTTGCAACCACCTCTGAAAAGGTCTTCTTTCTTCGTGGATAATGCCAGTAACGCTCACACTGACGTGGGGAATGAAAATAAACTTATCTCTGATGTCACTTTTCTTATAATTGTACAGTTCTGATCTTGCATGACTGCAGTGATCTTTCTGCAACAGCATCTCACAACTTTGAAAATTTCTCAGTAGTCCAAGCCACAGTTATTTAACTAAACTGTATCAATTTGGGCTTTGAACCCTTGGTCTCAAGCAGCTAAACCTCTGTGGAGAGGGGAAGGTTACATAGAGCAGGGCTTAGGGGAAGGTTACATAGAGAAGTGGTTAGAGTAAGTTTCTAGGCTCTTATATAGCAATAGGATCTTCCATGAATTTAGAATCCTTTTAGCCTGGTTCAACTGGATTAAACACCTCTCCCAGGAATGGACAGGTGAAGCTGGAGCCTCACTATTTGGTTTTAAATTGCCTCTGCAAATCTGTCAGGGGCCTAATTTAAATTCTTTATCCCATACCCTACCAGCCTTTTTTGCCTCAAAGAATTAATGTGATAGGCCTCTGAAAGCAATTCATTAATGATTGAAAAGTCTCTAGAGGCCAGAAATTGAAAGACTGAAATTTTTAATTGTATAGTGAAGAAATCAAGGTAAATAATGCATATTTCTAGAGACTATTGTATATTTGCCATAAGATTTTATTCACTTTGGAAAGGAAAAGCCTTTCTTTTAAGCACATTAAAAATATAATAAGGAAATATTTAGCTCTGGTTTTTGTACTTTGAGGAATGGTTTCTCTTTTTGTCTGAAATGCAAAATATTTTTCAAGTGTGGGTTTAGATTATGAAGAGGAGCAGAGACATAGTCTGTAGCACAATACACTTCTCATTCTCTGAATGTTGGCAAAGCATTGCTACTCAGTGCGTGTGTATGCAGGCACATGCATAAATCAATTGCTCAGGTGAAAAGTTTACATTAGCAGCAGTTGTGCCAACTCACATGGGAAGGAAAATCAGAGGCTGACACAAAAAATGGCAAATATATTGCAGCATAAAAGGTCACTTCAAAAATTTCTGACAACCTGGAACATTAGAAGGTCAAAAATCAACAGCATATTGTCCTGTTTGGTTAGATTGTGCTACTACACTCTCTCTATGGACCTTTGTTTTTTAAAATAATTGCATGCTCTTTTGAAATCAGCCAGCCATTCAAAGACCGTATTTCCCATTTTATTGAGAAATGAATGTGGAGAACAGCTCATTTTATTCCAGCAGTCCTTTTAACATGCAAATAGTAGAGTCTTTCAGTGAACACACTTCTGTTTGTGCCATTAAAGATAATGTAGGAGCAATTGATAATTGTCCAGTTTAGAAAACGTGTGCCTAAAGTTTGCCTGTATTTTCCCCTCTGTAATAATGAAAGATCTGATAAAACACGTAGTTTCTAATTTTCCACAGATTTTTTGCCTGTGTCTGAACCAATAAGAGAATATCTGCTGAACACTGATTTAACAAACTCTCTATCCTACCATTTGTAAATTCCAGCCACAAAACAAAAAAGTGGTTTTTTGTCTACTGTCTTGTTTTGGAAAGCCTTAAAATATTTTATGAGAAAAGGTACTGAACAGTTAGACTGGGAAAAGTCTTGTGGATCATCACTGAAAGAAGACACAGAATAAATTTTCCCAGTTCACCCTAACACTTTATGAATAAAAAACCTTCTTCCACAAAACATAGAGATATCTAGAAAGTACACAGCCTGCTCTTGACAACTCCTTAAAGAAAGAATATCTTGGAATCTTTCTCATCCTTATTTTACCAATCTCTCCTATATCACAACACGCAGACCCTGCACGTCACAGAGACTTCTATAAATGCATTCTACAGTCTCCACAGAGACACTGTGAGATCCATGTTCAAAAGGATGTCAATGTCAAAAGACTTACAAGGCATGATCTTGGACAAACCTTAGAATAGGTTTTAGCAGCATCATGGTATTGAGCAGTACCTGGAATTATACTGGTGAAAAATATTGAAAGCTTTGCTATGAGTTTGACTGTATTTCTTAAGAATTGAAAATATGTGAATCTGGAATAGAGTTGTAAAGGATATCAAGAATAAATGGAGAAATTATTTTCCGCAAAATGAACGTGAATGGTACATCAAACACTAAGAAGCAAAACATATTGAATTTGTGTGAATTTGTAAACAGTTTTCCTTTGTAGGGTATGTCATTATCGCTCTGAATAGGTTTATAGAGTTACCTTAAAGTAACCTGTATGTATAGTAACTGCAGCAATTGACTGTTATTATGAGTTATATTTTGGATTCAGAGACTGGACATATTTCAGTGTATTTCATTACTTAATGTTATTTTTATTAGAGCTAAAGAGGAAATATTTGACTTCCTTTTTACAAGCAGGACTGCTTAGAAAACAGAAACATAAAAGATGTTAAACCAATGAGACTTGAAAATATTGCTTAGCTGGAGAAACTCAGCTACGGTCACTGGGAGTCAGGAAAGATCAGCTTGATTTTCTGTTACTGAGACATCAGTCTTTAGAGCTAATGGAAAAAAAAGGGTTGCGAAATTTAAAGCAAAAAATGCTACAAAACTTTTTATATAATATAGGTTATTGACATTCTTAAAAAATAAAATGTAGCTTTTTAGAAAGTGAAAGGTAGAGGATAAACATTTGCCACACTAGTATGAGAGGTACAATAACTGATTGTTGTATATTACACTCCTGATCTGTAACAATGTCATCTAAAAAGTCATCTGCTAAGATGGAAACCCCTCAGTGGTTTGGATCTTGTTCCAAACCCCCCAGTGTTTGTTTTTGACTTAAAAGACACAGATACATCACTGGATCTAACTTTGTACTTGATGTAGGAGCAGAAAGTTTTCTCAGGTTCAGGTCATGGTTACAGACAAGTTTTGAAAGCAATATACAAATTTCTGATTTTATAAAAGGATGTTTTATCCTTGCAAAGTAAGCCATAGTTGTCACCCGGTTTGCTTTGTGATTTGTTCTTTCTGAGAATTAATTAAAATGTTGAGGTAAATAAATCCTAGGTCTTCTCTTGAGGTTTTCTCTTTTTGGCATTTGAATCACTAACTTCTCTGTTGCCATAGACTTAAAATAAAACCCAAAACCTTTCATTTCTGAAGGAGAAGTTTATGCAGAAAACTAATTGTAACCTTCTCTTCTGATTCCTGTGATAATAATCCTGTCTCTATGCAAGCAGCACTGCCTGCCAGAAAATTTCTCAGATGTCAGGACTCAAGGTATAAATATTAGTGAATTTAAGTTTTATGTAGGCAACAAAGCTCAGAATAAGTTTGTGACCTTTCATTTAAGTCATGCATAATGTGTTTGTTTGCTCTTATCCTCAATTTCTTTTTGGCTTCTGCATGCAAACCAAAAACTTGGAATGCATTTAGCTGAGGGAAAGACAATATGAAGGATAATATAAAAGTTTGTTTTATACTGCTTTATAGAACTGAAACTTACTATAATTCATGGCTCTGGCATATATCTACAAGGAAGTTCTTACCTGTTACAATATACGAGGTAGCATCTACTAGATATTTTTAAACACGTCTGCTCTTTGCTGCTGATGGGAAAAGGCCTGTCATGTTCTTCTGTAAGTAATAGTAGGCTTGTTCTCTGCTAAGAGGCATAAATAAAATATGTAAAGTAATAAGAAAAATCCCTTAGGAAGTATTCCGTAATTCTGTAATATTACTATATCCCGTAAAAAAAGACCATAATAAATTGGATGCCAGAGGTAGGACATATTTTACTTAACTTTACAAGTTTTATAACCAAGCTGAGCTCCTTTCACTGTTGGGAGAGGAACTCTTCACATTTTTGAAGAGTGATTTATCAGACCTTTTTAAAACACCCACCTTAGGGTGAGAGTCCCTGTGTCCTGGTAGTGGCTATTTCTCTCTAGCTCTGAAGGGAGTGTAGGATGACTCTTTCAGTGTAGATGATTATCAGCAATAGGTGTCTGAATTTCTCTGATGAATCCCATATGCAGCTGTATGAGATCCCATACATCCATTTGATGAAAGACTTTGGCTGATGTCAGAGTGCACAGTAGCTGTAGCTTACTGCCAAGAAACTGCACTTCACAATATTTTAATCTCTGACTACAGATGTCGAGCAGTACAGAAGGCACTGGAGATGAACCATATCCATACTGTTTCTTTATCCTGGTCCCCACACCTACATTTCCTGGTGGAGGATGGATGGAGCAGCAGTCCACATCTTTAGGCAGCCAGACAAAATTGGGTTATCTACAATTTGAATTATCTTAGCAATATAATTGTCAGGACAGGTGGGGTAACCATGTGAAATTTCAGCAAAGGCAGCAGAACCCACAAGATGGCTGTGCCGGGAATGATGAGCCCCTCACCAGCTGAGAATTCCCCAAAGACAGTTCTCTCAACATCCTCTCAGGCTGGAGACTTAATGTTGACTTGCATCCACACAGTGAGCATGCAAGCCAAGGATTTACAATGTCCATATTCATACTGGCGACAGTTTTGATCTACTTTTTTATTCAAAGCTGATTTCATTTTATGGCAAGGTAACCCACCCAGCTGACCAATGGAAGCCAGCTCATATGGTCTTTTTGGATTTCAGTAAAGCTTTCTACAGTGTCTCTCACTTCTGGATAAAATGTCCAGCCCACAGCTGGATAAGCACATCTTCGGATGGGTGAGCAGCTGGGTCAAGGGTCAGATGCAAAGGATTACAGTGAGTGGGGTGACATCAGACTGGTGACCTGTCACTGGTGGGGTTCCACAGAGCTCCACACTCAGCCTTGTGCTCTTGAACATCTTCATAAATGGCCTGGATATGGGACTGGAAAGAATACTCAGCAAGTTTGCAGAAACTACAAAGCTGGGAGGAGCTGTTGACTCCTTTGAGGGCAGAGAGGCACTGCAGAGACCTTGACAAGCTAGAGGATTGGGCAATCACCACCTCTATGAATCTTAACAAAGACAAGTGCCAGATTCTGCACCTGGAATGGGGCAGCCGTGGATATACTGACTGAGGAATGAAAGGTTGGAGAGAAGCAGCACAGAAAGGGAACTGAGAATCCTCATCTATGGCATGCTGAATTTGAGTCAGAAGTGCCCTGGCAGCCAGGGGGACATCAGGCACAGCATTGCCAGCCAGGCAAGGGAGGGATTGTCCTGCTCTGCTCTGCACTGGGGCAGCCTCGCCTCGAGTGCTGGGGGCAGTTTTGGGAGCCACAGTATAAGAAGGATATAAAGCTATTAGTGTCCAAAAGAGGGAAACAAGGAGAGTGAAGGGCCTTGAGGAGAAGCCAGGTGAGGAGCAGCTGAGGTCACTTGGTCTGCTCAGCCTGGAGAAGAGGAGACTGAGGGAAGACCTCACTACAGTTACTTCTGCTTGAGGGGAAGAGGAGGGGCAGATTCTGATCTCTTCTCTGTGGTGACAGTGACAGAACCTGAGGGAATGACCTGAAGTTGCATCAGAGGTAGGTTTAGGTTGGATATCAGAAAGAGGTTCTTCACCCAGAGGGTGTTTGGGCACCAGGGAATGGTCATAGGACCAAGCCTGAGAGAGTTCAAGAAGCATTTGGACAACACTCTCAGGCACATGGTGTAACTCTTGGGATTGGTCATATTCAGGGCTGGGAGCTGGACTCAGTGATCCTTATGGGTCCCTTCCAGCTCATCTTAATCTGCGATTCTACTTAACTTAGTCATAAGAAGTGGCAAGACCCTTCCAATTTTTGTCTCTTTGGCTGCTACTATTCTTGCATAGCATATAGCCTTTAGAAAATCTCTATTTCAAAGAATCTTCTTAACTGTCCTTTTCATAGTTTTTAGATGGATTCAATTTTGCCCAAAATCCTCACATATTGCTTATATGAGACCAAACCTATAATTTAGCTCAGGTCAGCTCAGTAAAAGTAGTAACTTTTTGTATTCCAAATGTGTAATCCCCTTTTCACCTCAGTTGGTTTTCTGCTCTGTAATTACTGCTCATTAGTAATTTAAGATGCTAATCATTCTATGCTTTTATTCTCTTTCTCAGAAAAATCTGAATTAATTTTCTGAGACTTTTTCAGAAATACACCACTCGACTGAAGTAAGGATAAGGAAGTTTCAAACCCATATTTTCATAAGCTTAATATAATACATAACCAGAAGTTATAATGAAAAATTTAACTATATTGTTAGCGCTAAGAAAAAAAACCCCTATAATCACAATGAAGAATACATGCAGAAAACTTTACTTGCCACATTACTTGTCAGTGAAATATATCACTGCTCATATGTCAGGTAAAAGGAAGCACCATATCATGGGAGCTCATGAATGACACTTATTGGTCATTTGTTGCATTAAAATCTCATCCAGAATATTCAGCCTGAGGTTGAATCTCATATTATAAGGGTTTGCAGATTTCACTTCCAAGTGAGAAAAATACTTCTCTCCAGAATTCCCGAGACTCCTTCGATATAATTAAATTTTTACTTTGAGATTACAAACATTTGAAGAAACTATGTAAATACTTATTTTTGAGAGGGCAAACAAAATTGCTCTTTTATTTTTCATGTCGATGCACAAAAACATGACTTCCTTCATCTCTGAAATACCTGTCTCTTGTCTCTTAGGCTATTTTTAGCTGTATTTGTAAATCCAGTCATAAGGTGTCTCCAAAAGAAAATTCGACTCTTAATTTGTTACACATATAGACATATGTTGTTATACATATGGATCTTCCTAGATATTTTCTAAAAAGCAACCTTGAACTAAACAGAGGAAAATCTAGAGCTCTGAAGAAGCACAACAGATTGTCACTATAAGAGTGAAGAACTTCCACCTAGCCACTCTCTGGGTGTAATTCAAGGTGATGTTCCTTGTGTTCCTGATGGAACAATGCACAATTACTCTGTCAGAGAGGCTGGCTGTTACAATGCCAGTGTTTTGAATTTTCTGTGGGAAATAGCATAGGGAGATGAAGCTCCCAAAGAAATTCCCCAAAGAAAAATAACACATCTCTTCATGTCAGTTTTGGTAGTGTATATGTATGAGTTAACTGCAACCAGTTTCCTCATTTATCTGAAAGATATTGGGGGTTTCTTTCCAGGGGTTCTATTCTTATCCATTAGAGTATAATTAGACAATATCTGACAGAATCAGATTAAAATTAGTTATTACCTGCAATTGTTCCGCATTCAGTCCTTCAACATCTTGTCTATTTAGCCAGAAATTCTCAAGTGACATGAATTCAGCATGAACAGTTTCCCAAGTTGTTGTGAGAAAATGAAACCCTGCAGGGATTTTCTGGTAAGTCAGTGTAACATTTTGAAAATCTCTGAAGGAAACATGAAGTGGGATTAAAAACAGAAGATAAAAATAGAAAAAGGCAAGGACAAAAAAAAAGGCGAAGGAAATGTAGGACATGAACAAAAGAGTAGATTGAGATATAGTACAGCAGAGCTGCAGACAAGCAAAGAATAAGCAAGCTATGGGCAGAAAGCAGACAATGTCCTGTCGTTATGGGATTATAGGAAAGCAAGAGTTGCACAAAAGGAGCACCAGAAGCTGAAAATAAGGATAATGTTCTGATCCATTTGAGATCACTGTCAAAGCTTCAGCTGACAGAAGAATTAGACTATAAATACATGGGGAGAAAATATATACATCTACATATATATATAGGCATATATATGTATCCACATGTATATATTCATATGTGACAGGCGAAACTGGAAAAAGCCTATGTATATTCTTAGAGCACAGTACAAAGGATGTATTTCTAATAGAGACACTCCCAAACATACTGAAAAATATCTTAATAGGGTTCTGATAACAGTCTGGCAAGAAATTTTTTGCTGAATATTTGTCATCTAGAAATAATGTGGAATAATGAAAAGACCTTGAAAGAATACAATATTCTATGTTTTTAGAATCATTCTAGTTTTAAAATGGGATTCAGCAAACTCAAAGTGAAAAATACACTTTTTGAATAACATTTCTATGGCCATGGATTTCTCTTGGTCTGGACATCAATGTGCTAGGTTTTCAAGTCTGAATAAATCATTCATTGCATTTGCATGGAGGTTTTATCAAATGAAGGTAAGAAGCAGAGTTAATTTTCTGTCAGGGTTTGCTGTCCCTAGTCTGATGACCTCCTCCAAAATGGGAACACAAAATATATTGTCTGTGGAAAACCTGTTTGAGAGGATGTACCTAGGAAGTTTCAAGGTCTTAAAAAGATGAGAGGGATTTGTGTGTCAGTGTAAGCATCGGGCAAACAGATTATCATAAATTCAAGCCCATGGCAATTCTGGCATGCCACCTTGCGGCTCTGGTCTGTGGCACAATGTTGAGCCTTTACAGCCTTTTAGCCTTTACTGGGTGCCAAGGCTGGCTCCTTCTGCAGCCTTCCCTTCAGCTCTGCATGTCCATTCTCTCTGCAGGACAACAAATTTGGCTGTGGCAAGATATGCAGCCTTTCCAAAAATATCTCTTAAAAAGAAATTATTTCCCATTACACTTAACAGCAAAATAAAAAAAAAATCTCTCAAGCAGGATCCAATTTAGTTAGCACAGCCTCTACAGTCAGCCTCTGCCCTGGGATGCAGTTCTACCAGAAAATGGTGCACTGTACATGTACACAATGAAGAGTTTGTTCAGGGATGTTTCATATTCAAAAGATATCAGGAGAGACATCTGGTCAACACTGTCATACCATTATGCTGAAAAGGAATTGTACTAGGAATGAAAAAGAAATGTCATTCTAGAAATACAAACAATTACTTCAGTGTGTTTTGCAGCAAGTAATTCAGGTATAACAGTGTTTGAAATCTACACAAAAATAACCTTATACAGATGTTGATAAACAGAGCTGGATGAAAAACAATGATTGCAAACAAAAAAAAAAAAAAAAAGACAAATGCAAGCCAATTTGATCTAGTTGCATAAGCTATTGCAGGCTGCTGATTTTCTTTTCCTTTATTGTAGTTCTGAATGCTTTTCCTTCCTACTGAGATGGCCTTTATGTGTGTACACATCACAGAAAAATGATAAAAGAGATTTTTATGCTTGTTTGATTGAGAAATAAAGCTTTTCTGTTTTTATGTACTGCATTACTGGCTAGAAGTAGAAACAGACAGTAAAGCAGATGTATCCTGTGTGTAGCCAGCCTGAAACACTGGAGCAGGAGGGTCTAGACCAATGGGCTGTACTGTCTGTAAGGGGAAAAGAAACTGCTGAAGACATCAGGCCAGATTCCTAAAGCAGAAAAAAAATAGTGTCCTGAAGTTTCCACTTTTTCTTCTCCATATTCTTGCTATTTGAAGTGCAATTGTAATAGCTTTAACAATTGTGTTACATCCTTGCTTTCAGTACATAATACACACAGGTTTATCAAATTAAATGCACCCAATATACCCTTATCTGAAAGTTCCATTTGGTGTCAAGGGAGTAAAACTAGCAGAGCAAAGCATATACATCCATAACCACCCTTGGGAATCTTGCTTCAGTGAAAATCATGTTTGGATATTTTAAATTGTTATCTTACTGTGGGATTTATTTCAATGAATATTTACACTGTTATTCCTCTTTACATTCCACTTGCTGTCATGGAACCTTTCACTTGAAAAATATTTCATAATCAACTCATTTCCTTTCAATATTCCAGGGTGAAATCAAATATCTGTACCATGTCTCTCCTAAATGAAAGAAAATATGTAAAATAGTAAATAAAAGGCAAAGAAATTGAAACAGCTTGAAAAGATGGGTGATGCTAACAACTCAGGTGCTTCAGCTCTTTATTTCGAGCAATTTAACCAATGACACATTTTCTTCTGATGGAGAGCTGCTCACAACTAAACATGATTTTAAAAAAATTATCATTAAATTTGAAATTCAAATGAAAGGTGTTACCAGAATATTTGTGCTATAGATGAAGTTCCTGCTTACAAGACAAAGGATAAAAGATGCATTGTCCTTGGTTGTGAATATTCATGCATGTGTGGCACCAGACAGGTTTCCTAAAACCTTCTTCTCTCTTGTTTTTTTCATGATAAAAAAATTGTCACCACAAACAGTTTGGGGTGAAGTTTTGTTTCAGCACTTGTTTGAGGGAAATTACCTGGTTATTTGAGTACCTAAGTGCCCGGCTGGTGCCTAAAACTGAAGTCAAAATGAGAGTGGTTTTATAAGCACTTTAATAAGCAGGAGAGGCCAGGCAGCTGAATCTGTTCTAACAGTTCTGGTAATTGATATTTTTATCAGTTTGAATCATAGAAGACTATAATACATTCTACTTTCTGGTTACTAAAGGGCATACAACACAGAGATAATGAAGTTGGCAATGAACTTAGGAACATTGAATGGAAGCTGTCAGCATGGAAAATCTAAACATTGTATTATTTTGAATTGTTTATACCATCAAATGTAACCACGTGGAAAATTAGTATATTTTGTTATACTACTGTTTGAGTTTTTTCACTTGCAGGTGAGAGAAAAGAAAAACAAAACCAAGCCCAGAATGGGGGAAAAATGGGTTTGGTTGTTCATCTGCTGTATCAACCAGATGTATTTGTGTCTTCAAATTTATGAGGAAAAGTTTTGTTTCAAATTAAAATGATAACTGCTTAAAGACAGGCCATTTGTTTAGCATTGAACAGTGATGGGACTGAGCCAGCTGGACTGCAGTATGCTAACATTTTTGTGTGGATTTAATTGATCAGAGTAAGCAAAAAACAAACTGAAGGAAAAAAATAGCCATACTACAAAGCATAAAAAAGTGTAAACATTTGGGGCTCAGCAATCAGTGTCATTTAAACTTCAGACCATTGCAAGTTCCATCAAGGCTGTAAGCCCTTTCTATTTGAGGAATAATTAAATAATGGCAATAAAGGTCTTAATATATTCTTCCTTTATAAAGCAGAGTTATGAACTTTGTTTTCTTTTGATTTGTGGTGGTCTTTTTTGAGCTTCAAATCAGGTCAGGCTGCCTTTTTTGTTTTTTACTATTTGGAATAAGTACAAACACAATAAAGTAAAAATAAAACAAACAAAAAATTATTTTCCTTCCTGCTCTCACCCAGCTGCTATACCAGTAAAATTGTGTCTTTGTGAGGACAGAGGGCCGGAGCCCTGATTAGCTCCTCTTGCTCATTCAGCCTGTAAAGAAGGTGTAGCACCTTATATCAGGTAGCAAAATGAAAAACAAGAAATCTTTTTCTATCATAAATAGGAGCACTTTACATCAACTGGATGCCTGTAAAGTCACTTTACCAGAATAATAGTAATGGCAGGTCATATGAAATATGAGGTTTATTCCCCTAGCTTGTTAAACACATGGATACAAATCAGAATTTCAGAAAAGTAATACTACAGATCGCAGTAGTTAGGTTCTGGAATGGACCCCATAAATATAACAATATTCTCAGTTAATAATGAGCTTTCACTTCAGTGTTTTCTGGGCTCAAAAACCTCATGAATGACTGGTTTCTGGACAGTGATTGGTAAAATCTAGTCAGTACATCTTGAAAATCATAGATCTTGTCCACATAAGAGTAAAATAGAGACAAGAAAAAAACAGAGGCTATTCTGAGAGCCCTGAAAATTTTGTAATTGGTGCATAGGAAAAGTGGAGAGGGCCATTATTAAGTCAATACAAAAAGCTGAGAAACCAGCTGTTCCAGAATAGTTGTGTTTACTTTTACCTAACTTTCTTGGAACAAAAATAATGAGAAATGTAACAAACTGCAATATATTGAGGGAAAAGTGTAATTTGTAGTAAACTGGTCAAGTGAATCTTAAAGATCTTTGTATTGCAAAAAACTTCATTCAGGAAGCACAGAAAAAGAGCAACAGAATGTGAGTTTATTACTATGTATGACTGTGTATGCCTTAACTAGGCTAGAAAGACATGAATTAAAAATTTATTCAAAGAATGATACTTCTGACATTTTTCTGCACTTCTATTAATTATTACTGTGCTTTTGGAATGGTGTACACAGTATGATAGTACTCAAAATTTAACTTTTTAAACAGTCTTTGCTTCACCTTTGATCCCTGTCAAACCCAAAAGTTTAGTATTCTGCAAGAATAATTTATAAAACTGAAAGTGCAAATGACTGCAGGAAAGAAGACAAAAATATTAGTCTAGAATATTAAATTATATTTCTGGACAATGTACTCTCATATGAAAAGCCAAAATAAAGGGAGAATTATAAAAATTAAATGTCACTTTAATTCCCCAGTGAGTACTGTAGTGTTGCAGGGAAAAAAACTGAGATTTTTGTTAAAAAAAAAAAATGCCTTAAAACTAGTCTAATGATGTGGAAAATTAAGATGTTAAAGGAGTAGTAGGAATCTTGTATAGGTAACTGGGATTGTTTGTTTATGAACTGTTGCCCTAGCCTGAATTAACCCCATCCCCGGAGTCATATAACCTTCTTGTATAATGAATGACAGTTGTTTTGAAATATTTCAAGATTTGGGATGACTGCATAATTCACAGTGTGATTTTCTTCCCCCTCATGCAACCGAGTGAGTTATACTGTCTATCTTGTGCTGTCTGTGCTTATTCCCCTGTCTTGGGATGATGTTATGATAATCCTGTATTCCCTATCATTTTCTGGACAGTACATCCCCACATATTAATACCATTATCTTTGCTATATCCAGACAGCTGTGCAGCATAGAGAAACTTCCACAGAATTCCTGCTAAAGTTTTGAGAGTTATCAGCTTCAAGTCATCTATACTTTTGTCTACACTATCATTTTATACCCACTATCTTATTTTATTCTATCTGAACATTAGAAAATACTAGCTATGAATTTAAAACTCTAAAGGCTTAAGTACTTGTTCATCTTTAATATGCATAAAATTTTACCATAAAGATGATTCAGTATTGTGGACAGAAATAGATAATCTGTAATTTAAACGTATGTTCAATTGAACTGAAAATTTAAAACAGAAAGCTCAATAAATTCTACATCTTTGTGAAGGGAAACTATGTAGAAGAGTCAAATAGCCTCCAAAAGTGATTTTACAGATATGTGAACAGGAGGTTGAATGGTGTGTGGATGATTTCTGTGAATTAACAGTGCATTTGCTACTTCGAAAACAAAAGGCTGTTCATACCCAATGCAACTGATGGCCAGATTCAAATTGAACCGCTGGTACACATCCAGCTACGTGTGCCAAAATGAGCTGGATATAAAACCTCAACATTTCCCAGAATGCATTTTGAGATGAATGAATGGCTTCAGTCACTCATCTCATTGAGGTGAGAGATGCAAGATTAGACTTCTGTTCAGATCTTGTTAAAAAGTTTTTGAACAATGCAAAATCTTTTCTTTAAATCACCAGATATGTTAAATATTCAAAATACATTTACACATTCATGTTACTGATGTAATAAGCTTAGAATAAAATAGCATAAATGGGGATCATTCACTGAAATCACAGTGAAAGTAAAGAGACCTTGTGGAGCTATTAGGAACATTTCACTAAAGTATCAAAATATCAAATGTGAATCAGTGTTATATATTGTCTGATATTTAGTTTGCCAATCATACATGAAAGGATTAAACTTATTATGGGTATATGCAAGCAGTTATGTATATACACATCTCCTGCCTATATCATAGAATCATAGAATGGCTTGGGTAGGAAGAAACCTTAAAGATCGGTTAGTTCCAACCCTCTGCCATGGATAGGGACACTTTCCACTAGACCAGGCTGCTCAAAACCCTGTCCAACATGGCCTTGAACACTCCCAGGAATGTATCATCCACAACTTCTCTGGACAACCTGTTTTGCTGTCGCACAACCCTCAAAGTAATTAATTTCTTCCTCATATCTAATGTAAACCTACTCTTTTTCATTTTGAAGCCATTCCCCCTTATCCTGTCACTACATGGCCTTATAAATAATCCCTCTCCTTCTTTCTTGTGGGCTCCCTTCAGGTACTGGGAGGCTGCAATTACGTCACCCTAAAGCTTTCTCATCTCCAGGCTGAACAATCATAATTCCGTCAGACTTTTCTTGTAGGTGAGGTGCTGGATCCTTATTGTGAATAAGCCATTTGCCACGTTCATAAATCGTTATGGCTCTTTTCCATCTGTTTATGTATTTGAAGGCCAATGGTGCCTTTCCAACAAAACCTGCATGACTAATTCATGAATACCAAGCAAGTAATCTTTTTTAGGGATTTTTTAAATCACATTAGTAGAAGTTTATCCGAAGTAGCATGTTTTTCCCAATCGAAAATTGACATATATTGTTTGTAACAAATATATCTGGACTGCAGGAATATACTGTGTAAATTCCAAGTATGTTTTATAAACACATTAGCCAGCAGTATCATCTATTATTGACATATTTTGGCTTTGAAATGAGTAATCATGCATTTTGAACACAAAAGCATGCCTTCTGTGGGACTAGGGCATTTCTGAAAAAAATAATAATTAAATTGAGATTATGAATGTACACTGATTGCTGGAGATGGATCCTACCCATTCTGTTTAGAAATCTCTTGTTTTTCTTTTCCAATCTGTGCTGTTACTATGAATCCAGCTCCTTACATAATCCATTTCTTCTTCCTGGAAGTATGTAACACTGTACAATGTAAGTGCTATTGTTAGTGCACCCAGTGAAGGAGCATTATTTTTAAAACAGGAGACCAGAATGAAATGCAATAGTAACTACCAGCCCCCAATGAGTATTTTACTACTATGACTGGGTATGCAGAAATCTAACATTTATTAGAGTCTTTCATTCCAGGCTCTAACTGTGCTTTGTAAGTACAGCACAGCTTTCCCAGTGCTACGCTACTGAAGCATAATCACCCCAGAGTGGAGTGTAGCAGTTATTTTTCTCCTCCTGGATGGCTGTTGATTATTATGACATGCTTCTTTTCTAGAATTATTTTTCTGGAAAATATGAGAGAGAAATCCACCCACCAGAAATAGGCAGAGACCATCTGCTATGACTAATTTCACATTTATTGCAGGCGGGAGTTGTACCAAAATTCCAAAATGAATATCCAGTTACTATTATAACTTGACCCAGTGCATGTAAAATGAAACATTATGTTCAAGATCTTTCCATGACATTATCCATGAATACAGATCTCCATCAAGACTATAAACATTTTTGAATGTATTTCCAGATTCAAGCAGGGGTCTTTTGAAACCTTTAGGTTTTTTAGTCACCTAAAATGTGGTCATGTTTCCTGGACAAGTGTACTTAAGCATAGAAAACTGATTAGACATATCTTTGTAGTATCCTGACAGACAAAGCAAAATAGAACATGTGATCTGTGGTCAGAAGTGTTGATTGTTCTATCTTTATATAATAAAGTAAATATGGTATATCAATAAAATAATTGCTTTCAGTTTCCACTGTGGTCAATGGAATGAAATACTCTACAAGGAAAATAAGGATTATTCTCTGAAGATAAGTGTCTCTTTCCTTTCTTGCTTTACTGATTACAGAAATATCATATCGTGGCTATGTTCTTAACCTACATTTTAGCTAATATATGTTCCTATGATCTAAGTCAATGCAGGGCCAGACTGCGTAGCTCAGTGCCCTTCACTGACTTAAATAGGTTTACCTGGGTCTGCCTGTCTGGAGGAAGACCTTGTGGCCCTCTAGGTGAAACCACGCTTTTTGAGAGAGATTTGAACTTCTTCCGTTAACTTGTCTAGACTCAGAATTTTATGTTTGTCTATGTTTTCTAAAATAAGAGGTGGGGAAAAATTCTAGGCTATACTTAAAATAACTATTCCTCTTGGAAACACACTTTTGCTGCTGCATGTTGCATAAAGTGTTAGTTTCCTTCTTACTCATGCTACTTTACCCATCCCTACCTACCATCAAGTTGTAAGAGAAATTTTAAAAATTTCCGTGTGGATGTCATAAGTTTAAGTTTCTCTACTTTGAGACAGTACATGCTTTTGTATATGTATGTAAGAGAAAGTGCTTTGAAGACGTGATCTGAATCTTACACAGCAAATTGAAAATCGATCTGTCTGTTATCCAACACATTTTGCGTGAAATAAATCAGATAGAGCCAAGCCATAATCCATTCCAAATGCAGTAACTCAGCAGCTCAGATAATACAGGACAAAATCAATAAGAACAAGACAAA
Organism: Acanthiza pusilla; assembly: GCA_036630365.1. Taxonomy (NCBI): domain Eukaryota; kingdom Metazoa; phylum Chordata; class Aves; order Passeriformes; family Acanthizidae; genus Acanthiza; species Acanthiza pusilla. The sequence goes on from JAXCHO010000079.1 coordinate 26,281,359, forward strand.
AATGTAAGGCAACTTGTAAGGTTCAGCAAAAAATGGATTAGAGAATGATCATATTAAGAAAAAGATGAAAAAAATGAACAACTTACCATACTTTTTCCAGCTACAGGCCTCCTGTTTCTTTAAGACTCAGCAATTAAAAAAAAAAAAATCAGTTAATAAAATCAGTGTTTTTCCCATAAGCTAGTTGGGCCAACCTTTTCTAAGCTACATCTAAATTTCAGGCTTTGAATTTCATTGCCTTCATGTCACTCCCAAACCCAACAAATTCAGTCTGCAGCTGGGAGACCACAGGAAACGGAGGAAACTATATATGGAGGGTAGATTGGGATCTAGTATGTTTGCATTCACACCTCTCAACCTAGACTTGAAGTCATTCAACACTGCATTTTACAGGTATTAAAGAAGGTGGCAGCAAATCACAGAATATTTGGCTTCCTCCCCTTCTACAGCCAATTTTTATGTCGTCTTATGGTTAGAATTGAGGCTGGAAGGCAAAGCAAGATTGATTACTGCTTGATAAAGCAGCAGCAGATTTTAGATACAAATTCCAAGTTAAGATACTTCTGGGAAAGGACTTTTACACTTTTTCAGTTATTGGAGAAGGGTGAGGCTTAGGGTCACCAGCACAGATAGAAAACACTAAATGATCTTAACAACTGCAGTCAGTACCTAGGAATGCCAGAGGAAAGGAATCTTGAAGTTTGTATATATTTTGTGCCTTTACTTTGCCTTGCTGAGCAGCAGAAACAAATCTGAGTCATATCCCAGTTCTTTAATTTGCCTGATCTTAGAGTGGCCTTTGGACTTTTTTCCAGAGCACAACTACTAAAGTGATTTTTATGACGAACTTTTTCCAAGAGAAAACTAGTAGCATTGGCTAATCAAAAAGTTACTCGATTTAAATGTTTAGAATGTGACAGTGAAAAGCAATGGAATTAAACCATATTGACTTTATTGAATGAAAATTATGTTAAATACTTATTACAGTATCCATAATGTCTAAATAAATTATTAGTAAAAATGTCTTTAAATTATTATTACTAATATTAACAGCAACCAACATAAGGAAGGTCCTTATTTGACATAAATTGAAAAAACAACACTAATGCAATGAAGCAAAAAATTTTCAAGAGGTTACTATCCTGATGATCTGAAAATGATATTTTAACAGCTCTGAGATCATCATCTTTTTTTCTGCATAGGTCTTGACTAATCACACTTGTTAGCTTTTGTAGCTTACTTCAGGTTTAATGGGAGCATTAACAAATTTTAGTATTCATAGCAGTGCCTGCCTTTTCTGACAGCGAGTGGGAGATCATTTCTAGACAGAGTAAGATGAGTTTCTGTGACAGCAGCAGTTGTCCTGAAACCAAGACAAATAGTTTAAAATGAGCAAACTTACTTAAGAGGTGATATGTATGTTGACTTTAGAGCTAGAGTGGTGTCGAAAGAGGAAGTTTATACCAAGCTTTATATGATATCTAGTAGTGAATGTCTTTTACACAGGCGAAAAGTGCATGGCTTCCTTAAATTATTTTATTAGCATTAACCTTCAAAGTCTGTTGACAGAATAATGGGGTCTGTGGACCCCATAAGCATGAGAAAGAAGATATAGTGGGCAGAGGAGGTAAAACCTGTAAGACAAAGCAAATTGCAGCTCCCAAGGACACATTAAATCAAGGTCACTAGATCTAAGAATATTTCTTAGTCATCCATTAATTTTCACATTATCCTTTTCCACTGTAATAAGGAAGTACTGATCTGACTAATTGTGCATGCAAGGTGAACAATGGTACTAAGAGATATTCCAAACACTTTCTGGAGGCATAGTTTAAAGAAGGAAAACTTTCCACATAAAATACTTGGAAGGAATTGATCCTAGTCTGAGTTCAACTGTGGTGAAAGATTATAGGTTTGGACTTGCAATGAATGTGGAAAATATGGAGATAAACCCCTTATTATTCTTCATAATGTCAATATGTATCTAACACTACTAATAGAAGCCAGATTACTGGCAGGGCAGGGATGTGTGTGTGTGACATAATTCTTCTTTCAGACCAAATTTCTTTTTAATGTTACAAACAAGGAAAACCTGAAAAAAGTAAGGAACTACAAGCAAAAATAACATAGCAGATAATTTAATATATGATTAAAGGAAGCAACATCAGAAAATCACTTTAATAAAATACTATGTCCTCCCTTAAACTAGTCTGATCTTCAAGAAAATAACTTGTTATAGGAATCTAGTCCACTTTCCTGATGCTTAAAAACTTTCCAACACAGAAAAAATTTCTTTTCCTGGCCAGCAGATATCCATTTTTTTCAAATTTTTTTTCTCTGCTGTGTGATCCTTCCTTGTCTAGTTGTATCCTTAGGCCTTTGGATTGTCTAGTGCAGGAAAACTTTGTAAGCCTTGTCTCAAGGAGTCCTCAGTACTGAAAATAAAGTAAAACTGAAAATAAAAAGAAAACAACAGCCATGGTTCCCCTCCAAATACAAAAATAGCTGCCAAAAGCTAAACCAAGTAAAGTCAATCCACAAACAGGTCAGGAGCAGTTTATTGGGAGCAAACTTGGCAAACCTCAGTCCCGAGTCCTTGCAGCCCAGTATTTAGACTGTGACCTGTTAGTAGCCATGGCAGTGCTGCACTACAGGGAATGATTGCCCTACAGGGAAGTATTGCACCTATCGAGTGATTCCAGATGATTCCAGGGAAGCCTATGGAATGAATTGAGATGAATCCAGGCCTTTGAGACAATTGGCATTTCTCCAAGGTGATTTACCTTCTGTCCAGCCCTCCTTCTCTCCCTTGCCCCTCAACTGATGCCCCTGGGTATACTGTGAGAAAGAATGAGTAAAAATCAGATAAAATTTGCCATATTATGATAATGTGGCATCCTGAATTCCCAGAATAAAATCTATTTGTGTTACAAATCTGTAGTCTTAAATTCATGGTGGTGCTTTGATTTTGATTTTTTTCTACAAGGCTTAAAAGAGAAAAGGTAATTTGAAACTCTTTTTTCAGTCTATGATCTTAAGTTACTGCATTTTATTAAAGGTTACTCTGTTTCATGTAAATTAATTTAATCAATGAATCATATCTAAACATACCAGCTTAAACACTTTTGATAGAATTATGAACTATTTAAATAACATCATCTAAATTTCATTAAATTTTTAGCCCTCATTAATTTCTAATTTGTGTGTTTCAGATGTTTTTTCACAGTGCTGACATTTTAGAATTGCACTTATCATCACATTCTTCCTATAAAGGCACAAAATACAAGGTCAAATTTATTCTTTTTCTCATATTGTGCAATATAGAATTGGTTGAAGAAGGCTGAAAAGATTTCTTACTTCCATGCAGTCTGATTTTCTTTGCTTGAGATAATATTTAGGGAAACATATCTGAAATGTTTACTATTCATTTTCAGCATTTATTTTGTTCAAAAGCACTCTCATATTCAAACATTTGAACATAATAAACATTACAGAAAAACACAGACAGTTTTGCAGAAAGACACAAATATTAAATATTAAAACAAGTTTTCCTGAAAATTGGAGGGTATGTGTGAACAAATGTTTTAGCATTTCCACATCTGCCAGTCTCTTAAATGGTCTGGTCCTTTAGGAGTTGAGCATATCTTCAACAGTTAGAGAGTACTGGGGGAAAGAAATGTGTGAGTAGACAAACTTGGAATGGATAAGAAGCAGCTTCTACGGGATTTTTTCAAGTAAATCTTTTACACTTACTGTTGTTGGCTGATAAGTTTGGAACAGTTGCATGTTTCTTGGTATTCTTCTCATAATCTTGTTTGTTTTTCCAGTTTTAGATTTAGCAGCTATATATTTTCTTATCTATGTAATGTCTGATTTTCACTTTTTTTTTTTCAGAACTTGTGTTATAAAATAATCTTTTAACACTCTTACATTAAAACCTTATTTAAGGGCCAAGAAGAAGCACACCTTTATAATTTAACCAAATAATTTCTTAATATAACTGAAATGTTAATATCTAAACATTATTAGTTTAGATCAAAAGTGTTACAGACAATTAAGAGCTATGCAATTTAAATTGTTTTACACAGATGTAGGTGCTAGCCCTTTTCTCAGTGCTGTACTCAATCTTTCTGTGCTGCCCTGACACTAAGGTTTCTGTCCTCATGGCCCGTGGCATGATTGTCAACAGCTGGGAGGAATATGAAAATGATATTTGTTGTTCCTCACTCTATAATCCACTTGGTGTGAATGCTCTTCCTTGCTAGCACCCTTTCACACCTTTGCTCTATTGGTCTGTAACACACAGGTGGTATCTTAATTTACTGTATATGCTACCTTTTACTTGCGTGAGATATTATTTCTTTACATACTCTGCTCCCTCTAAAAGTACTTTTGTCCAGCTGCAGGTCAGTATTTTGCTGGTAGACAGCAGCTGAGCTGTTTATAGCTGTTTATGGGGTTTGCAGTGCAAACTGGGACCCCTCGCGTGCCATCCTGCGCATACAAGGGATGGCAGGTCTCTCTGCCTCTGCACCACATCCTGTGTCTCTGCTTCTCAAGTCCTCTGCTGTCCTACAAAGGCTGTTTTTCTCTACATTGTTTTTGCAATAAGAATCATAAAGATCTCATTGTGCCTAAAATAACTGCTAGCTCCTGTTAGGTGTAGAAATCATTGTATCATGCACAAGTAAACTGAAGTAAAACAACAAAACCACAGACACTTGCCCAATTAGAGAAAGTACTGCCACATCTGACACAAGTTACAGATTAAGAAAATTTCAGACAAAACAAGCATGACAAACTTCAGTCTTGAGTCCTGTCCAGCTTATCACAGCACCTAGGGCTTGCTACTACCAATGGAAATACAGCATTTGAGGCTGCACAGTCACATCACATTTCAGTAAGGTATCCATTGATGGTACTTACTACCTTTTTTTAACACCCTCATCAAGCTGAACCTGTATGTGGACATTTTCCCCGTCCACTTTATTATGAAACAATTTAAATCAATGTAAAATCATATTAGATATAAATCCTGCAATACTGGCACAAGCCAGTTGAAGTAGTAAAAAATAATTCTAATCACATTGACAGATGGAAGGACTTTGCATGCACCTTAGTGAACGGAAGTGAAAAAGAAAAAATTAATTTGCCTCCCAGACCTATTATCTACCTATTTAGCATATTACCTTTAAAATTTTCCACTGCATTTCTGCAATCTGATCAATAGCTGGTTATCGAAACGTACCTCATACAACATACATCTGCAAAGTTCCCATCAGACTCCTGAGTGGACCTGGCTCACCAGAGATATGACTCTCCCTGGTCTGCAGCAGTGCTCCTTGGCTTATCGGATGCACTCCCTGTCCAAATTGTTCCTTTTCAAGGATGACTTGGTACCCTGCACTGGATGATGGTACCCTGCACTTGCTGCAGATGGCTGGGATGTATCTGGGTCCACTGGTGGATAGATAACTCTCCTATATTTAGAGCTGTTCCTATCTCACCTTCCTAAGTAAAAATTCTTGTTTGAGACTCCTGTTGAAGATATCTTCTTTCTAAAAAGCATTTGAATGCAATTAACTATAGGCTACAAATTTTATCTTACCCATACGAGTTCACAGAATTAAATATTGCATTAAAACTGCTGTAATTAAACCAACATTTGGACACCAGTAGTAGATACAAAAATGTGAGCAATAAAGTATGTGGATTGTCATGTCTCAGGTGCCAAACAATGTCTCCCTTCCTCTGTCTGTCTTTTGTTTATCATCTGTTTGGTGTTTCAGGTTCAGTTTGGTTTTATTGGAACACTGCCGATTGTTCAAGGCTCTATATGAGGACTTTACAAAATATTATGGGAGTTGGGAGCATCTGGCTGATTTGGCTGAAACTCCCTAACAAGCTTAGTTACTATGGGACCTAAATAAAATGAGAAGCCAAAGCAAAAGATAATCTTAATGAGAAAACTTCTTGGCTTTTGCATCAGCAAAACAGAAATGCAGCCAATTTCATACCTTTGAAAATATATGAAGTAAAATGATAAAATTTCTTAATAAATAAGAAACAGTTACTCATCAGTTATATCATCAAAGGCACTGAGAACTACCAACCGAAATATATATTTTTTAAATCTAAGAATTTTTTTGAAAAATTATCATCGATTTACCCTTTCATTGTATAATATATAAAATTTTCTATCTAATAAATATTTTTAACCTCAATTTCAGGTTTTCAGTTTCTGAAGTTTTAGGTGAGACAATGGCCAGGGTAGGTGTTTCAACCCCAAAATAAATTTTTGCTGCACTGTGGCGATCTATGTCTATCTGCCCATCAACATTATCATCCTGACTGGTGTAGGCAGGTACCAGCAATTTTCTGCTGCTATAACACTCTAAGCAAAATGTGTCCCTGGTGAGGGGGCTCCTTCCTTCTTTCTGTCCTTTCAGCTGTGTCCTGCGTATCTACAGTCAGCCAGGTTACCTCTGAGATATGCAAATATAGAATCAATCTCAGATGGAAACCTGGGAGACACAGTCTGTTCTGTTTCTCAGTGGAGAAACAAATGAAATTCATATCATTCACTGTTGTGAAAATAATGTCCAGCTTACAAATCAAAAGGAGTTGTAGTCCTTTGGAAAAAGATTAATTAAATTTTTCCCTCTATCTTTCTTGCAGTAAAAATTATTTGTGATGAGAAATTCTGGTAATTTTAATGACAAGCTTTTGAGGATTTTTTGAAGATTTTGACAGAATATCTATAATACTTTTTTGCCCATGTTTATGACTGTGTGCTTTGACTGTTCAGTTGTAAAAAATCACTTTGAATATAAGAAATTGAGTGGGTTTTAGTCATTATTTTCATCTCCCTGAAAGGGTAGAGAAGAATGAAGATAGGTAACACAAAAGACAGAAATATATCAGTGTCACTTGAAATCAGATTTGAATTTACATGAGTCCTGTAACCTGTCAGCAGTAACACAACAGCATAAACCTGTATCTGGCAGGATCAATGATAGCATAAGAGTTCAGATAAGAAAGAAGACTGCTGCATCAAGCAAGCATCTCCCCTTAGGTACTGCATAGATCATGATTTATACCTTAAACCATGAATTTTAATACATCACTTCCATAAGTTTTATTGTAATTAATAGCAACTTTTAATACAGATCTTATCTGGTGTTCTTTGAACTCTTGATCTCAGTCACCATCTACAATCATGCATTTCACTGTGCAGTTAAGTGCTGTGATGTGTTTCATTTATTCAATGAAATTGTGAAGATAAAAATGGAAATTGCCTTGAGTTGACTCATGGAGCACTCTTAAGATCCATGAATCATGAAGTGCCACCTGGAATAGCCTCTAGGACACAGCAGGACAAGGGACATGGGCATGGGTACCAAAGTGAAGAGAGAGAGAGAGAGCTTTCTTCGAGAAAAGTAAGGACTAATACTCCTGAGCTAACTAGTCCATATTTAATTACAGTATTTTTTTCAGTATTTAAAACCCTTTTCATGCATTCTTATACATGTCTCTTTTCTAGAGAAAAAGAAAGTCAGAGTTGCTATAGCCACTTACAGGTAAGTTTTTTCATGGCATTGTCACTGTTCTCAGAAACATTTATTTCATGCTGACATATTTCTGATGAATGTTCAGTGCACAATTGCAATGCAAATGAGGCAATGCTGTTGGTTTCTGATAGCACAATAATACTTCACTCTGAACATGACTTTGCCTTTTTCCTACCAGTTGCACATTGAGCAGAAGTGAGATTTTTGCATTTTCCCAGTTCCTCTCTGAAAAGTGACAGGTAATATCATTTTTTAAAGAATACAGGCCCTTTATTTTTTTCCCCTGTGGTAAGAGATACTTGGAATCCGTTCATACTAAACCTCATTGCTATGAGTTGTGCAGAGAAAATAATTCCATGACTCATGGATTTTACTAGATTTTTTAGATACTTATATTGTCAAAACCCAGAGAAATTCATTGGTTCAATGTTCATTGGCTCCAAGTTGTGCAGTTCTTAGTATTTGGTTTCCTATTCCATCCGGATTTCTTTGCCTCTTATGCTGATTAGGTCCTCAGTCTTACTTATCTTTTCCCAGACCAGGTGTCTCCAACCATGCCAGGTTTGGTGGATGAGGTTTGGAGTTGATGACCATCAATGGTGGTTGATGGCTGTTGATGGTCGTTAGCTTTTGTGTATCTTTTGTGCTACCCCCAGTCTCTTGAGATGTTAAGTTCGTCAGATCTCACATGGTGGTACAATGCCCTGGAAAGAAAATTAAAATTCCTTTTCCTGGGGCAAAGGCCAGCAAACTAAATCCCCTGATTAAAGTTATACAAGAAGTTCTTAAACTGGTATATCTTCCAACAATATGAGTTTAGTCTAGTCAAAACTTTAACTGATACAATTTATAGTCATAGCCCTTCCAACAGAGTGTGGAGAAAGGAAAACTTAGAAGTGAGGAGTGCTTTATGCAGTCTTTTCTGAGTGCTCTGTACATCAAAAAATCAGTCCTCTGATCTCACAAGCAACCAGATGCTGAAATTAGATGGCCTGAACAGGATCAGAAGCCACTGTAAAATTCCTGTTGTCACACATCACAATGAAATGAGATGATTTTTGATGTGATGAAACATATTTCTTTACAGTCAGTTGGAAGTAGACTGTAATCATGCAGATTATATTTATACTGTCATTTATTCTACTCCTAATTCTGCATTTGCATCTTGTCCCTTTGTCTCCACTCCTACATCAAGACTCTCTACAAGTTTGGATGCATTTGGATTTTGCATTGGTTCTTACCAGATGTCTTCTTGAATGAGGAAACTTACATGTGGGGAATAGATTAATTATACAATTCTGTACCGGCATGGAAAATGTGTAGGCATAGTATAACTTGCATAAATATTGGTAATACAGCTGTAACTCTTCCAGACCTCATTCTGTCTAATCTGTCTGTAGTCTTTCAAAGCCATATCGCAAGTGATGCACTTTCTTCAGTAGTCATGTCATGCTCAGTACTGGCAGGTTACTGTGGAAGGCCATGGCATGTGACTTATGAAACAGCTGTCTCAATCCCTGGCTGAACCCACATCTGTCATATCAGGCTTTTTAGATGCCATACATATATAGCCAATGCAAGATGACTCAGATCCTTTTGAACATTTGCAAAGAACATAAAAATTGTTATTTAGTATTCAGGGACCTTTCTGTGCATTCACTGTACCTGGAACATTCATAAGAGGTGTCATTTTAACTGTGAAGTGGCATTTATTCAAATAAAAAAAGTTGAAGGCTGTTCCTTGCAGGCCTTGGATCAGAAATGACTGCCCAGAGCACACAGTCACTCATTTGCCTGTCTCCCTGTGAGCTTTAGAGCTACCACTGAGACTTTCTGTCCAGATGCTGTCTGCGGGACCACACTGCTGCACACATCTGTTACCTAACAGGCTTAAATAGATATTTGAGTTGCTGAAAGCCATAAAGTAGGGAGGTCAAATGCCATATGTCTTCTAAATGTTTAAAACTTCTCTAGAACAGTGGACAGTCTTGGCCTGCATGCAAGGATCAAGAATGAAAAGAATATACCAGACACATCTCTTATCCTGTCCTTCCTTTTGACAAAATCATATCCCTCATCCTTAGCAGAATGAAGCAGACAAGCTTCTAAGCATGGCAAGTATGTGTTTTGTTTGGTAGACAACTCTTGCCCAGCCAGACATTTCTTATAGAATGAGGAACTGAAAAAATTTGATCACTACTAAACACCTTTCTGTCAGATATGAACCAGTTCTTTCCCTCTCCTAGATGTTTTGGTACAGCTCCAGCTCTTGTTTTTCCCTGACCACTCCCAGCAACACACCCTTTTCAACATCAACAGTGTACTCATCCGCAGCAAACGTATTCAGGCTCTATAGTTCATGCCTCACCTTTCCTTACAGTAGGAAACATGACCTTGCACAGACAACTTTAGTATTTAAAGGAGCAGTGAAAGAGTGAGATTTGCATTCTTATAGGGAATGAGTTGTAATAATTCGATAATTTAGATTATGAGTGTTATTATTAATGAAACTATGCTAATTATAGTTCATTGATTAGACCACCAGGACTGTACCTGGACTAACCATATAGTCTTGGCTTCACATATAAGGCACGTTTCTGTAGTCCAACTAAATTGCCTATCATATTTGCTCTGGAGCCCATTCCTGTGGAATGACTGTTAAAATATAGATTTGACAACTTGTGGGGAATACAGGTAGCCCAGGCTTTAATTTTCAGTGCAACAACTATTTCCTTGCTGTCTGCAGGTTGCCCCAACTATATGCACATTGTGGAAGGTGCAGAGTATTCTTAAATGTCTTCACCATATTCTTGGCACGGTCCTTCTAGGACATCCCCACACTTTATTTATACCCATTGAACCACTCCATTACCTAACACAGAAACTCTCATTAAGTATGCAGACTGAACTTGTTGCACCTGAAATTGAGACAGGGTGAATGCTGTGAAGCTGAATGAAGAGAAGGCACAGTAGACACCAACACTCTATCATCAGAAGAGTGTGCATTGTTTTCACATTCCACTGAAAACAGTGATTTGCAGTAATCCAGCTAAACACATTCCCCTAGTCCTAACATAAAGCACAATAAACAGTTGCTTTCAAAGGAATTCAAGTTTCAAAGGAGTGATGAGAATGAGACTCTACATCATCTACTAATGACTATTGTTGTGAATTTTACTTTATTCAGACAATTGGCTGATGGATGGCATAATACAGCTCTTACAAATCTAAAGGGGATTTCAGCAAAGGGCTATTTCTTAGAGCAGCATTTTATTGTAGAGAAAAGGTCCTGAAAATGGAGACAAAAGGGAGACTTTTAATCAGAGCATTAATGTGGGCTGTCAGTGATGAAGCTCTTATCATTCCACCACAAGCAGTGTATGGCACTCAAAGAAAGATTCTGTACAACAGTAATAGGGGCTTTTAAATCATTATTTGTACTTTAAACATAGAGAGATATTTGATTGCTTCAAAAACATTACTCAGAAAGGAAAATAACTGTGAAGATGAGTTCTGACCTTTTTTTTTTTTCTTCTGGACACTAGAGTCTGTGGTTATCTCTTACTAAAAGCAAATCCAGTAGTTCAGGCCCAGTTAATTTAAATTCTGTCTGCAAGAAGCCTTCTAATTAGTGACAATGTCATTTTTTTCCAACCATGTGGGTATATCTCTATAATGGAAAATGACATGAAAGAAAAGTGACTGATCTGGTAGGAGGGCTAGTCCCATAATGGACTTAAAATATCAAGACTAAAAAATGCAGATAAGTAGGGGTCAGCTCAAGGGAACCATAACCACCTATGGTGATGCTCAAAGGTGAAGAAATACCTAACACATCTGTCTGAAGCATAGGGATAGAAGGTTTTCACTGACACCTTCTGAATTAGATTAATCGCATTAATAAAGAGATTACTGTAACCTTAATGCAGAATGAAATAATTTGTAGCTATTAAAATAAGATGCCATAAACTGTTATTTTGCCGTAGCAGGTACTTCAGCTGCAGTCACCTGGTCACTTTCACTTGGAGGGAAGTCTTTCTTTGTTGTGTTTCTTTTTGTACTCCAAAACACTATAGAAGTCCAAGGGATTCCACAATGGAGTTCACTCAATTTGATAGTCAGTGACGTTCACTGAAGGTCATATTATAGAGAAAGTATTTAAGCTGCTGCTTCATTTTTTATTTTTATTACCTTAGGACTTCAAACTATTCTTGTCACTATTCTTGTCACAGGTGTGGATTTTGGCTATGCAGAGGAAAAGCTGTATGAGGCTTGGGGGTTATTTGCTTATTTATTTATGTATTCATTCATTTCATCCCAGTTGAATAGAAAAGGAACGCAATATTTGTGATTAACTGCTTCTTTTACAGAATCACAGAATATTTGTGATTCTGCTTCTTTTGTTCTGACAGCTTGTGATACAACTTCATACTTGAATATTTGGAGGAATACTGTGTCTAGTTGAACTCCAAGGATGAGGTTGGCAATCCTGTGCAAAACTGAAAAAGAGTCCAAGTATTTTGCCTGTAGTTACATGGTAGTCAGGACTGTTCTTTCACACAGATAGAATTGCACAGGGTCAACAAAAGTAACGTTGAGTGCACTGGTATGTTGACAAAATTAGTGATACTCACACAATATCCCAAATAATATAGACTTACACAGGGTAAGGAAAAATATAATTTAATAAGTCTATCTTGCACCATGAAAGCTGTTACTTTTAGTAACAGTGTTTAATTTCATCAACAAAGAAACATGAAAATGAGGATTTAGTTGCATAACTGCAAGATTCCTGATTGTTTACATACAGAATATAAAACTATGATTTTTGTCCTTGCCAAAGGCTGAAAATAAATCCATAAGATAAAACTGAAGAAGCTGAGTTTGAATTGTTTTCAAATTCCTTGATTTATTTAAAGAATAGTAAACAACATAGTTTTGTATGAATTTGCAACGATTAGTTTCTAATGCTTGTGTCTTGAGAACATTGCAACTAGTAAATATCCTTAAATGCATCAAAGACATTGGAACAGAAAGATAGAGCTTTGGCTTAACATTCATTTCCTCTGTATTCACTGTCATAAAAATGAAAATGGATCTACTTGAAAATATTGCTACAATATAAGAAATAATCAAATGTTGACATAGATTGTTTCCATTCAGCCTAAACTTGTTTTTAATATTACTGTATTTCTAGAACCAGAGAAAGTAATTTGAATTTTAATGCAAACACAACCAATCTACGCGTTTATTAGACTCTTTTTGCCTTTAACGTTTTAACATCTATTTCAAATTTTATGCTTTGAATGATTACTTTGCCTTACATGTGAAGTGGAAATTTAGATTCCTTTTTTTCTGTTTTAATGTTATTTTAAGTGCCATCCCCTCCTGTTAAGATAGTAAATTATCTGAGGAGGTGAAGAGCGTGATTACAATGGTTTTGTGTCATCATATAAATATTCCAAGAAGCAGTGCTGTATATTTATATCAGTATTTAATAGCAAGATCACGTGACAAGGATGTGCTCACTAGAAAATAAAGTAGAAAATAGTTCTTATACAGATCACACATATTTAAATGGTGTTAGCTTTAATTTTCTAGTACAATAGATCAGATCAATCACCTTTCCTAGTCATATAAAATCACAGGACTTCTGTCTCTGAGGCTCACTGTCTTCTTCAAGATGTCCAAGAGATAGAAGAGCCTGGGAAAAAAATGCTTTTTGAGTATGTTGAGTAAAAGATAAAAGAATGAACACAGGCAAATACTGAACACTGGCACCAAAGCATACTGTTTTTATCCCTCTTCACTTACTGCCCTACTGCCTGTACTACTGCCTTCAATTCCCATCCCTGATGATTTATGCTCTTAGCTGGTGGCCTTCCAAAATACATCACTTACCTTTTACTTTCACTATTTATTCTGTTGGGCCCAATTCTTTGCTTCCCACATTCACCTACAGTGCCATACTCTTGAGATCAGTGTTACATTTCTCTCCTGCCCACCACGCACCAGCCAACATTCCTCCTGTGCCTGCTCCTTTCCCTACAGTGCTACTTCCAGCAGCCTGCCCTTGCTTTGCTTCCCTACCCATCCCACTTCAACACCTTGTTACCTCCTTCTCTGGGACTTTTTCCCTCCACCTTGAGCTCATGTCTTCCCCCTGCATTCTCAACACCTCAATCTTGAATCCCGTTGCTGACAAGTGGTATCCCTCAGGGAACCAGTGTTATTTACTATCTTCATTGATGATACAGAAGAAGGGATCAAGTGCACCCTCAGCAAATTTGCAGAGGACACCAACCTCAGTGGAGAGGTTGCCACACCTGGTGGATGGGATGTCATCCAGAGGAACCTGGACAAGTTCAAGTAGTGGGCCCATGGAAACCTCATGTTGCTCAATGTGACCAAGTGCGAGGTGCTGCAGCTGGGTCAGGGCAGCCTCCCTGTACCAACACAGCCTGGGGATGAACAGATCAGAGCAGCCCTGCCAAGTAGGATTTGGGGTGCATGAGAGGCTGGACATGAGCAGGCAAAGTGCACTCACAGCCCAGAATGCAAATTGTATGCTGGGCCACATCAAAAGCAGTGGTCTGTAGGGCAAGGTGGGGATTCTGCCCCACAGCTCCACTCTGGTGAGACCCCACCTGGAGCCTACAAGGAAAGGCTGAGAGAATTAGGATTGTTCAGCCTGGAAAAACCAAAGGCTTTGAAGTGACCTAATTGTGGCCATCCAGTACCTGAAGGAAATGCACAAAAATAATGGAGAGAGACTGTTTTCAAGAGCATGTAGTGACAGGACAAGGTGGAATGGCTTCAAACTGAGAGTAGGTTTTTATTAAATATAATGACGAAATTCTTTACTGTGAGGGTGGTGAGGCACTGGCACAAGTTGCCCAAGAGAAGTTGTGAATGTCCCACCCCTAGAAGAGCTCAATGCCAGGTTGGATGGGGCTTGAAGCAACCTGGTCTAGTGGAAAGTGTACCTGTCTCCAGTATGGAAGCCTGGAACTAGATGATCCTGGAAGTAGGTTTCCTCTAAGCCAAAATATTCTATGATTCTATGATCCTTTTCTTGTTATTTCTCTTGCTCTAATTCTGGGGTTTTTTTGTTCTATAAGAGTTTACAATTTTTCTAGTAACTAGGCTGATTTCCTTTTAATGTGTTATATTATCCTCTTTTAGGTAAATATTCTTTCCTCGGCAGCTTTCCCCCTCCTCTCCACAGATATTATGTTCCAAATCCCACAGTCTTTTTCCTAATTGTGTCTGAATTTCTCTGGTCTGTGTTAACAGCGTCAAAAATGGGTTAAATTCCATTCAAGTATTTTTATCTATCTTAGACCTTAAACTAGGTCCAAAAATGCTTTGAGACTGCAGTGGTTTTTGCAAAAAATACTCTTAGTTATGTTACTGGTTATGCTGGACTACTAGTTTGGAAGATGAAGTCTTGTTTTTTGTGTAACTCAGTTTCTCTACACAGGTGCATTGTATTAATTAAAGTTAATATATCAGAGTAATGAATTTGACTTTGTGATGAAATGATACATAGCAAATTTATCTTTTTTTTTTGTTTGTTTTGTGTTTTTTTTAATGGAGAATTAACAGCCTGTCAAGGAGATGTAAGGAGATGTAATTTAATACTGTGTCACTTTAAACTTTGACTAAACAAAGGGGAAAAAAAGATAATCATGAAAGGATATGTTTCTGATGGTGGTGAGGATAAAACTAGAAATTAATGGGATAAAATAAATTGTAAGGAACCTATTAAGGATTTGTTTCGTTGTGCTCTTTGCAAGCACATTTTGCAAGCTCTCATTCAACAAATAAGTCAAGCTTTGCACTGGGGCAGGAGATCACTTGATAAACACACCAAGGAGTGCTTGATATGAACTGCAGAAATCTCCACCACCTTCTACAATAAAAGGTAATAATTTGTCTCGGTAAACATACTCTACCTAATAACAAGTACTTCACAAATATAGACTAAGGATAGCATTTCCAAATACAATGCCTTTCCTATATATGGAATTATTAATCTAAAACTATGGACAAGATTTTTGAAAAGTTTCACTTATATGGTTTCTTGAATCCCTGGGTAACAAGCAGGAAACACATTATTTGATTTGTTTAACCTAGACGGCACAAGTTCATGGTACACATTGAAAGGAAAATTAGCAAGTGAAGTGACTAAAAGTGTGTGTTTGTGTGTATTTGTATGTATGAATGCATTAATACATGACTATGAGCATGTACATCCAGTTCTAAGTATTTCCATTTTTTCCCAGTTATTTCTGTGCTATTTCTAGCTCATAAAAAAGATAATTTTTTTTTGAGAGACGTGGCAAAATGCAATATATTTTAATATAATCTCACTGGCACAAAATTATCAAAGCTTTGTGATTTGTGTCTTTTAATCACAGGGGATTTTTATCATAGAATCTTTCAGAATAACAGGAGAAATAAATATATGACAACAGCTTGAGAAGCATTAATAAAAATGAACTAGTTAAAAGCTCTGCAAATAAATGAAAGAAATTATTATGCGAAATTTGTTGCTCTTTTTAATTTCTTCATATTAATTTTATCATCTAGATATTAAAATATAATTTCTTCCATTGCTGGTTTTTTTTGGAAGAGTGAGATGTTTTGGTATGGTTTTTTTTTTTTTTAATTAGCATTTATCACTTTCTGCAGCAGTGGCTTGTGCACTAAGCATTTACTACATTTTCAATTCCACCCACATGCTCTTGTATTTCTAAGTACATGAGTCTGATGATTCTGCCACTGGGAAATGTTTAGTTTCATTTAAAAAAAAATCAATTAGTTGAGCCTTGTACTTATGGTGAACTTCTGTCAGATCTTTTGACTTGGAGGAATTGGATTGCAAAATGCCTTCCAGCTCTTTATATGACCCCTTGACTGGACTTTTATTCTACCATCCATCAGTAATAATAAACTCAATTTATGCTTAATTAGTCATGACACTTTATCATGTCTGGACAGAAACAACTGTTTAGCTATCTCCAAAGAGTGACAGTTGAGTGAACTGGGTTGTTCCTAGAGACACAGCACCAGGTACCCAGGGAGATCTTATTGCAGGATTTCAATATTTAAAGGGGGCTAATAAAAAAGATGGGGATAGAGTTTTTAATAGGAACTGTAGTGATAAGACAAGGCATAAGAGTTTAAAGCTAAAATTTTTTTTACAATGACTGTGAAGAAACACTGGCACAAGTTGTCCAAAGAGGTTACAAATGGCCCATCCTTGGAAACATTCAAGGTCAGATAGAATAGGGCTTTGAGCAACCTGGTGCAGTTAAAGAGATCTCTGCTCACTGCAGATGGGTGAAACTACCTTTTATGGTCCCTTGCAACCCAAATCATACTAAGATTCTACAGTTCTAAGAGTAAAACCGAGTTACTTCAAATTTATGTGCTTCTGACTGAAGTGCTGAAGTGAGTCATAAAAAGGCTACTTGAGACGTCAGCGGTGAGGGGGGTCTCTGAGCTGTTCAGTATCAGGGACTGTCACCAAGCCTGAGGAAAAGTATTGACTTCCTCACTACACCTCTGACTAAGGAAAGAGGAATTCTATTCACCATGGGCAGAAGAAAAGTAATAGACTACTGTTTTGGCTGTGATATCTTAGATGTCTTGAAAAGAAGGAATGTTATTTCCCCATATTAGAAGACAGAGCTAAGCTGGATATTCAATCTGAAACCTATCACATAGAACCAGTGCAGAGTATGATCCATGTAGATAAACACAGGCATCTGCTGTCACTTGAGATGCTCTGTTTTCCTGCCTGTCCTCTATCAGATGTCTGTGTTCAAGCAGCACAGACAGATATGGAGAAAGGCATGAGTAACATAATCTAGCTCTAATTCCATCTTCAAGTTACATGAAATAAGGCAACAGAAAATCTGAAAAAAGAGTAGAGCATAAACGACAATGTTCCTCCCATTGTTTGGAACTTTCAGGATCACTTCTCCTCTGCTTTTGTACATATGAGGCCCACTATAAATAGTTTGAGTTGGAAGAGTCCTTTTAATTGTCATCTAGCCCAACTCCTCTGTAATGAGCAGTGACAACTTCAACTAGATCTGATATATCTTTTCAAAATATATATCTGCTTATAGCATATATCTACTATGTAAAATATAAAAAATGTGATCATCTATGAAGTAAAATATGATAGGAAGATCAGAAAAAAGCAAACATGACCATAAGAGTCAGTTGCAGACAGAGAATGTTACAGGTTGCTGAGTTGTAATGTGAAGCTACTATCACAATGACCAGCAAGAATATTTTTTAAGGTATCTTGAGTTCAGGGACCATTTATTTTATGGCATGCAAGCTTCATGAAGATTCCTCTGCCTTTTCCTTTCCTCTTGTGGAGCATACAGCTTTAAATAATAAAATGTTTCTCACATACATACAAAAAACCCCCAGAAGCTCAGCTTTTGTTATTTCCATTCTACCTTTGTATTGTGTTACTCAGAAAACATACAAATGAGACAGATATATAAGAAATAATTAAATAACAGAACCCTATCTGGACTTCAGTCCCAAGGGCTCAGTCCAGTGTCTGAAAATATTTTATTCCAGTCCAAACAAGAACTACTGTGCTAATCCCCATGGAATGCAGCATTTATTACTTACCTGGCAGGTGTGAAGCATTGCATGCTAAACGGATTATCTCCCCCTCCTTCTCTCCACCTCCTGCTTTGTTCAGCCAAAGTAGAAGTGGGAAAGGAGGAGATAATCCTCTTCAAATGGAGCCTTTATTACCTTAGATGTAGGCACAAAGTGCTGCTTGCTGAGTGGGAGTTAGCACAGGAGCATCTGCTTATACAAGTGAAAAACTCCATTGTAAACAAACTAAAGCTTCATACTAATCTGACCACTGCCTTCCTGAGAAAGTTCAGGACTTTTTTCTACTCTTTATAATAGTTCCTTCACATCCTTCTATCTATGCAGAATCTTCTGCAAACTGTGGTGGATCCCACAGTATTTGAAACTGATTGTAAGGTAGGAGTAAGAGTGTTCAGGGTGCAAAAGCTGGGTTCATGATCTAATTAGGAAGGCTCAGAGATTACTTGTTGTTATCTGAGGCAATTTTTTCATATCAGAAAAAAAGCACAAATGACAGGTTATTTGCAAGTAAACAAGCTCAGTAAAAAACTACACACCACGCATCTGCTTACTGGCTTTCTTAAAAAGTCTTGTATGCCTAGGAGTCATTAAAATCTAGAGTAATACTAGTGTAAGTCAGTCTGCTTTTAAAAAGATACTTTGTATACTAAATTGTCAAAACACCAATATTTTGGTCCATAAAGATATCGTGTGTTGACTGAAAAGGAACACAAAATGACCTAACAAGACTGATGTTAAATGAAGTTATATAACAAGATACTCTTGAATCCTCAGTTATTTGGTTCAGATATTTTTGCTCTTTCCCTTGACAAGCAAGAAAAAATCACAGGCTGGAGAAAGAACAAATAGAAGATGAATAATACTCATCAAAGAAAAGTTTGAATAATGTTGGTTTTTCATTAATTTGGGAAACATTTATGTGGCATGCAGATTGGCTGTTAGCATACTTAGAATTCATAAGTGTTTTCTGAAGGCTCTGGATGTGTTATAGAGAAATGACAGATTGCTTACATTGGCTGTGCAGTTCAACAGATCTTATGCTCTTTCTGTTCTTTTACTGCCTGACAAATTTATTAGCAAGAAAACAGTGAGTGAAAAAAATAGTGAATAATGCACTAATGGAATATATGGATCCAAAAAACTTCTACTGGAAGCATAATGAGCAATACTCTGTTACTCAGTATTCACAGGAACAATATCTAATCTGTTGAATTAAAAAAAAAAAAAAAGACGAAGAAAAAAAATAAAAACAGAATTCAAACGGTAGCCTCTCATCACTGAATCACCTTGCCATTCAAGCAGATCCTGTGACTTGGCAAAATGCAGAGCTTTAAGGTCCAATATATAAAATCTAGATGTGTATTTGCGTTATGAGTGCAACTGCATGTATCCTAACCTATTTTTGCATTAACCATGCTAGCTTCTTGAATGTTTTGGTTCTTCAGAGAGATACACTTTGGATAAATATTTTTATCAAGAACATTCTGTATTGTACAAAACAAATTGCTGGAAACGTAAATTAGCTTGGGGGAGCTTTTTCTCAGAATTGAATAAAAAGACTGCACAGAGACAGAGTAACAGCATTTCTGGAACAAAGTGGGTGTTCAGGCGCTTCAGTACTAGGCATGCCATTTATCCTCAATTCCCTTCTGCAACATGTCACCAGTAGCTGAAAATAAAGGCAAACATGAATCTTGAAAAGCTGATAGTGCTGCAAACAAATTAGAAATTTTCTCAAAAGAAAGAATAATAGAAGCAAGTCACACACATAAGTTTTCACAGTTAAGAGAGATAGAGAAAGTACAAAATATCAAAGGTTCTGCCCAAGAGAGTGATTTAATCAAAGTCAGTCTAACCAAGTATCTACACTGCCAACTGGCATAAGTACAAGGAAATAGTGTCTGTGTGGCAATTTTCTTTTTCTTTGTTTCTTCTTACTCTGGAAACCCCTGCTGTGCTGTTTGAATTTTATACATCTGAATGATAGTTAAAAATAGGAGTAGACATGTTGGCATTTTGTCCTTAAACTTTCTGTAGTGAAGGCAAGGTTAAGTGTATATCAGACTGTGCACCAATTTCCTAATTGGCAAACCTGCTCCTGCAGCTCAATTTGCATAAGAACATACAGAATGATACCATTTTCCTTGAAGAATTCTTCTGGCTATACAGATATACTGAATATCTGGTAGGAAATTTTAGGACTCAATGAAATGCATGAGGCTACATGAGCATTTCATTGTATTTATCAGCTATGTTCCTCAAAGTTTCTTCCACAGAATTATAAACTTCTTTGCTTCAAGGACCAATTTTTATTAGAATATTTTGCCACCTACTTGTACCAATCACGGCTCTTTCATGTCTAGGTATAAATATTATAATTGCAAAACTTAGCCTTTGGTGTTGTCACATTTGTTATTCTGTCTGCTCCAAGAAAGAGGACAGGCTTGCTGCACTTCTCCCAGAAACAGTTTGAGAGGTCACTGTTTCTACAGCCACTGTTTCCCTCACGCTCCCTTAGTGCTCTCTTTCTGGAGGAAATTGGTGAACTGCTAATCTGTTGACTAAGACTCTACTGATTGCTCCATTTCAGAAAATTTGGCTTAAGTCACATGCAAAAGACTGACTAAATGAGAGCCACTAGAGTCTCTTTCTGTCTCCTGCCCTGTGACCATGTGGGCATTCTCTGCGCTTGTGTTGTTACTCAACATTTGTGTGATACCATTTTCCTTTATCTTTACATTCTGTCTAGCCAAAGGAGTTCAGATTAAGTGCAGAGTAAAATCAGTGCTGACACCAGGGTGGATATAACTGCATGGTGGGATCCAGAGGAGGGGCACATGCAAGGCTAATTTAGGATGGCTCAGACTGCCATGGCCCAGCACTGACCCAGCTGATTTTGACTGAAATGAATCACAAGAAAAGCTCCTTTACCTTCATCTGTGGTGATCACCGAGGTTGGGAGTAATGAACTGCTAAAGAACCTGCAGCCTGGAAGGGGCAGCCATATATTGAGAGAAGAAATAGGAGTAAGAGTTACACTGTTTTAGAAGACCACATCTGTTGACAGACTCAGGCTTCAGTATTTGTTTCCCAGTTCATTCTCTCATTCTTTTCTTCTCTGCTCGGAATGAAATATGCCAAAACTTCTGATATGCTGTAGACAGTAGAACAAGTTGGGAAGTTCTGTCATTTTGTAAATCATCATGAATGCCACAAACTTTTATTGATCAGTGCATGCTCTGAATTTGATGAAGTCAGTCTGAATGTATGATTTGGTAACTAAGCTGTACCCTGAGAACCAGAAATGTGAGGTTCACTCTGTGTCCCTGGAGTGCACTTGTTATGTGGCTGTGCAATACATCATAAAACTCTAAAACTGAAGACCTGTGCAAAAAATTCTCTTTCAGAGGAGCAAAACCTCTTTTTTTGGTGGGTTTTTTTTGTTGTTGTTGGTTTTGGTTTTTTTTTTGTTTTGTTTTGTTTTGTTTGGTTTGTTTTTTTGTTAAGGTGTTACATTTTATCTTTGGGGCAGAGTGTGGTTTTTCCTCTAAACAAATGGACTTAATAAGGGTTGGGAATCTGATCACAAATGTCACAAACACAACATGGAGAATTGATGACTGAGGTGGTTGTCTGTGAAACAGAAAGTAGAATTGATGCCCTTGAAATGAGCAAATCCATCCAACCCTAATCTCTGCCAACAGTTAGATAAATATTTTTGGCAGATCTATCTCTGAAAGTCTAAAATTAAAAAATAAATAAATTTTTACAAAAATTTTAAAAAGAAACCCAAAGAAAAACACACAGAACCCCTCACAATTTTGCTTTACGACCACTCTAGTGGTATCTAGTGTTGTATCTGTTATCCAAAATTCCCATTATCAAAAATCCAATAAAATCCAACTTTTGACCCTGAACACTATTACTCCTATCTTACGATCAGTTTAAAATACTGTGGGATCCACCACAGTTTGCAGAAGATTCTGCACAGATAGAAGGATGTGTCTTGAATATCAGGAGCTATCATAAAGAACAGAAAAAAGTCCTGAACTTTCTCAAGAAGGCAGTGGTCAGAACATAAAAAAATGTCAGTGGTCTGACATAAAAAAATTGCCTCAACAAGTAATCTGTGAACCTTCCTAATTAGATCATTAACCCAACTTTTGCACCCTGAACACTATTACTCCTATCTTATAATCAGTTTAAAATACTGTGGGATGCACCACAGTTTGAAGAAGATCCTGGCAAAAGAAAGACTTAGATGTGATTGACTGTGTGATGTGGTTGGTATATGTAATGGGAAACGGCTTTGAAATGGGATCATGAAAATGCAAGGATCTAAACTGCAGAGGGTTTTTTGGTCTACCTTTCTACCTTTTTTCCTAGTTTGTTGCTATTTATTATCTGTTGAAAAAGCAAAATATAGGGGAGAGAGATAGACAAAGAACCTTAATCTACTGCCAGAGTAAAGATTATTTCCTTTTTTTCAGTTTAAAACATTAGTCAATAATTTGCTTATGTAGGTCTATTGGAAAGACTGGTTGACAGAAATTTTTAATTGAAAATATATTAAAAAGCAAATATTCAACAGTATTTTTTCAGATTTCCACAGAAGAAGTGTCTTAGGAGATCATTGTGTTTGGCTTGATTTCTTAACACCTGATGCATTTCTCATACAAAATTGAGTCAATAATCGTCCAGCATGGATTTGGTATTCAATTCTCTGCTGTTGTTCTTTATTATTATTTCAATAGAGAAAATAATTCCTTCTGTGTTTCATGGCAGAGGATTTTATTCTGTCTCTAAGTCATTTATGCATGCTGAAAACTAGCTAAAGGAAAAGCAACTCCTTAGTCATCCTGGTGTCACAGCAGCGCCAGAAATGAAAATGAATGGGCTACAACTAGATTGCTGCAGTGGAAAGCAGATGAATAAAACTTGACTGGACACTTTATGAAGGCTGGAGCATTCATTTATTTATCCATAAAAGTATCATGGTACAAAATGCAAAATGAGATGCAAAATAAAAAAAAGTATATGTTTATGCCCTCAATGACCCATTGGGCAACATAGTTTCTTTAACTCTTTCAGTATATGACAACACAGTAATTTTCAGTGCAGCCATACTCAGCTATTCATCACATTAATGACAAATGCGACAGCAGCAAAGCAATTTTTTCTGTAAGAATCAACGTAATGTGGATCAAGGGAGATGCCAAAAGAAGTGGGGTTTTTTGTGGAGATACACCCAATCTAAATGCACAAGCACAATTTTTATGGTTTAAAACACAGAGGAATGAACAGGACTATTAGGATCATCAGACAGAGGAGATACTGGCCTTTTGACATCTGGCTTTTTCAGTGTAGCCCACTGTTAGAAGGATCCCTGCTGCATTATCTATAGAAACATAACACTCCATATGAATTCACATAAATTTTAGCTTACCTGTTCTTAAAACCCCTCTCTGCACTGTCATCCTCTTACTCAGCTAAAACAAGGTCAATCAAATCAAGAAAGGGTGAAGGACAGAAAAATGGGTTAAGGATGTTTATCAAAGCTGAGTTGACAATGGAACTCAAATGTGATGCCTAGAAAAACAACAAATTTGCTAAACTGAATTATGTAGTCATCTGAAACTGATAAAGGCAAGTGACTGAAGTTGCCTTGGAATACTTCTTGGCAAGGCTTTTCTGATTCTTGCAGTACATATTAAAGAAAATAACAGCAGTTATTTTTCAGCCCTGGAATTTTCAGCAGCTCTTTTCCAGCTCTGAAATTATAGACTAATCAGGAGAGCTATATGCAAATGTAAGACATATCAAATGTTTCTTAATATGAAAACAGTTAGGTAGTAAGGATGTCCTTCAACTATCTTCTGAACCAGGATTCACGATCTATCCACTTATATAAAAGTCTAGTTCCAAACTGAGAGGAAAGGAATGTGTAACATAAAGATCAATTCAGAATCATTCAAGAGCTGAAAAATAGAAATAAAAGCAGGAAAATCCACTTTATATACCTATTGAAATTTTGTAAACCTACTCTCCATCATTGGATGATTTGTTGTGGCCTACTTCTCTTGCTTCTTAAGGCTCACTTTTACATCCATATAAGAGGTGTGGTAGGACCAGGAGACATTTTCCTGCAGCCCCTGGAACAGACAGCTATTTATAGTTACTACACAGTGGCACCACTCTTGAGAGTGACTCCGACCCTAACAGCCAGGATTTACTACTAAGAAAGTCATACCACTCTACTTCAAATTGTAAAAGCTTAGATAGGGGAAAAAGTGTTTCTAAGTAGACTAATTTTGAAAGATTAGCAATTAAGGAGACATCATAATTACAGTACTTTCAGTGTGTACAGAATATTGAATCTTGATAATGGTTCCAGTGCTTTTTTTCTCTTGGTCATTTCCAGCAAAGTAAGAAGTACTTGGTCTAATATTGATATTCCCAGGCCAAGATTTACCTGAGGAGTTTCCTAGGGGAGTGGCAGTACAGGTACCTCTTATCTGGGTGATACTCTCTGCCTAGCACGCTTGGATAATCCTAAATGTAAGCTCTTTTGAGAAAAGTGCTATGTACTTTGGTTAATATAAAGTTATTTGCTGGGAGATGAATCTCTGGATGTAGTGTTTTAATTTTGTAAGCAAGAGCTGAATACCACCTAGCCCATAAACACAAACAAATCCATTGAATAGCTGTTCGCTGTTATTATGTATTATTAGAATCCACATGTATAAATAACCTGACCACTGACTTCAGGATTTCCCAACTGATTCCAGAGAGCTAAGTCAACTCCTTCAGGTCCGACAGGCTTAGGGAATGTTTACAGATAAACAGCTGCCTTGGACTCAGCCATATTCTTTTTCCAGCTGCTGTTGTTAATTTCTGATTTGCTGCTGGTAAGGAAGCTTCTACAAGACTCTTCTTGGTAAGTGATGGGGGAATGGAGGGGAAAAAAGGCACAAGAAAAACCTGAGCACCTTGCAGGTGCCACTTCACAGTCACAGAGGTGACTGTGCATACACACAGCCACAGGCTCATACTGATCAGAGCAGGGCTGCACTCCATGCTCCTTCTTCTGTAGGAAAAAGGGTAGCAGTTTTAAATTAAAAGAGAGTAGATTCAGACTAGGTATGAGGAAGAAATATTTATGATCAAGGTGGTGAAACACTGCCACAGGCTGCCCAGATAGGGTGTAAGTGCCCGGTCCCTGGGAATAGGTCAGGTTAGATGTTGCTCTGAACAACCAGTTGAAGATGTCCTTGCTCATTTTTACTGCAAAACTAAAGTGGGAGGTGAACTGTCTCCTTTATTTTTTACTATTTTGATTCCTCTTCATTCTGCATTTTTTATAGTTTCGTTGATTTAAGAATGGTAGTGGTGGCCAGCATAATATCAGTTATCTTAGAGGAAATGATGAGTAGATTTTTCACCCTCTGGCTTTCCCTTTTTCCTTGTTGGTTACAAAAGAACGCGCTTGTTTCTATGTCCCTAAATCAGCATTGTTCAAAAAGAAAAAAAGTAGAGAGAAAAAACTTATTTATTTATGCCTGAAAAAGATTAAAATATTTAAACATGTTAAGAAAACACTTCAATACAGAACTGTGACCCTCTTAAGCCTCATACAAGATAATTGTGGATAGTGAGTATTTCCCTGACTACATAGACTGAATACTTTAAAGACTTTTTTATATGCTATTTCCCTTCCTTTTGTGGAAAAACAAGTTGTGATGAAAAGCAAATGTAGCTCTGCAAAAGAAAGGAAGTGACAAACTACATGTCAGTCATAAACAGAAAAAATACCAAGCCCATAAATTTTATACATTTATGTGTATGAAGATACCTGAAGGTCTGTGCTGTAGTATGCAAAATTACCCATATCTCAAGTTCTACAATAATAAAGAAATTAGGGTCAACATGTTTTCTCATAACAATTTCTGTGGTTCCAAACGTTTCTGTAAAATTTTTGGATTAAGAAGGCAATAACTAAATATTTTCCTGAATTTCTCTAGGGGGAAAAAAAAAAAAAAAGGCAGGACTAAGAGTCCCATTTATCATCCCCTTTTTCTGAAAAAAAAAAAAAAAAGAAAAGCAATGCAAAAGGAAAAACAAAATCTCAACTTAAAATTAGCAGTGCATACAGAAAGATGTGATGATGTCACTGAAGCAAACAGGATTTCCAAGAGAAGAGAGGATAAAAATTCAATTCCTCCATCAAAAAAAACTGTAGCTAGGCAAAATTAAGGGTTCCTCATCTTAGAAAGTTCTGGTTTCAGGTCTCATTAAACTGCTCTCTAGTGAGAGGTAACCTTAAGTAGTTGGTGGGATTCTATGATCCCTCCTGTTCACGAGCTTAAGAATTAAAATAGAAAACACTGATGACTAAAGAGATGAATACTCTGTAATAATTGCATCAGAGTTTTCATTTGCAAATATATAATAAACTAAGATACAAATGGAAAGGTTTATTTCAATAAGTTTGAATGGGAGTTTCCACAAAAAAACCTGGGACTTCTCAACTTTTCTTTAATTGTTGTAAGGGTTCCAGCCAATGTGAAAACTTCAACTATATTGTCAGTCAAAATTCAAGCCAAGATATTTCCTAATCCATGAAAAACAGGCTTTTAAAGATCCATATGAAACTCTGTGGAGAGATGAGACAGCTTCAGGCAGCAAGGCAATTAGATACAAACAGCATTTTTTCAATAGTACTGTGCTGTTTACAGGGACTGAAAACTAATGTTCAGTAGCTATTATTTTTCTGGTTAAGTTGCAATTTCTATCTTTGTTTCTAACACAAAGAGCATAGATGAGGGCCACTAACAGGGCAGCACAGAAATGTCTTTGAAGTGGTTTAATGTCCACCTCCTTGTGACCTCTGTTTTTATGTCAGAATAGGCCAGAGTAGTGCCACATAATTCCATTAGCCATCCTTTCTAAATTGAATAAAATAAAATAATCAAATAAGGTGGAAATATCACCCTGTTATGTAGTGTTATTCTCAGAGGTATATCAGACTTATTATCAGAGGTCAAAACAAAAATAAAATCACAAAATATTCTGAGTTGGAACAGACCCACAAAGATCATCAAGTCCAACTCTTAACTGACAGGCCCATAGAGGGATTGAATTCAGGGCCTTGGTGTTACAAGCTTTGGTGTTGTGCTCTGCCCAACTGAGCTAAGGCAGCTCATATGGAGGATTGCACCTCAATGATTTAACAGAAGCATTTGTCTGGCTCTCCCAAAGGGAAAAAGTCTTTGTTTTGCCAAAGACTTCAACATCTGTTTGTACTGGTTAGCTGCTGAAATAAGAGAAAGATCAAAGATTCCAATAAAAACCTGAATTTTTTACTCATTTGCTGTTAAGCCACCATGTAGTCAGAGGAACTGACTTACATGAGTACATTATGTCTAAAAGAAAGCCTGTAGTCAGTTCCTCTTCCTGTAAACTTGTAAACAGTTCTGTTTTGTGAGGCACTTTATTCTTATCACTCATGTGCCCATGAAGTACTAACTAGCCCCTTGTGAATAATCACTTTTAAATATTAAGGTGATTAGAAAAGTGTGATGTATCTATTAAGGCGTGCCTAAATTAGTTCAAAATTAGTGAAATTAATGAGGTTTTCTGGAATTTATCATTGTATCATGCAAACATTTGAGATTTTTACTAAGTGGCAGATTTTATAATGAATCTACACTATTCTTGTGCCTATCAGTATATCTTTGTACATAAAGCTGATACACACATTTGATAGTTCATTGTTCTGCAGCTTGTTATACAATTGTTATCTAATACCATGGTGGTTGCTGTGTTTGTCTTGGATCACCTCTGTATTCTTGTTCATTGGCAAATGAATCTAAAGATGCATCTTTTGTTCATTCTTCACATTTGATATTGTGGCAGCTGCAGCCTCTGTTAAGTGGCTGTCAGTTTTTCGGGCAGATATAATAAGAATCTGACAGGATAAATAAAGCCATATATTTCAGTTGGAGCTAGTCTCTGATCAGGGAATATGTTTTGAAAATGCTTGAAAAATCTCCACCTTCTGAAGAAGAAATCAAATGCAGCCTTCAAAGCTGATGGGATTAAAAAAGCCAGAATCAGGAAAACAACAGGCAGAAGATGGAATTTATGAAAACTTAACGAGTATATTTATTTCAAATGATAATGAGTATAGGGAATAAAGTTTGGACTGACAATAATATTTCTAGCAGCCTCGGAGCAGTTCTTCATAAATACAAACATTTTCACAGTTTCTGAGAATCTTCAAAAAATTGCAAAAGATACATTTTTAAAACAGTTGCACAGCCCAAACCAGGACACATACATACATGCACGTCCATTTTCTTTTGCCTTTGGTAGTTCTACACAGTGGGGAAAACTGAATAATTCTATACAAGGTGAGTCAGTTTGCATCTCACAATATTAACTCTGATATACAGACAGATGCCATTCTTGCTTGTACTCTCTATACAGAGAAAGCTGCAGGTCACATCTTTATAGAAGGGTCAAATGGTGTTTAAGTTACATATATTTACCTGGTAAAAAATAATGTCTCACACCAGACAGAATGGTTAAATGGGCAATACAAAAAAGTGCAAGTGTCTCTACTGCCTGAAGCTTATCCTAAAGTTGCCCCAAATACAAACTCATAAGCATTAACTGAACCAGTAGAAGGGGCCTTAGCACCTATAACTGATATTTTAACTTACAGAAGATTGAGTGATATTGGTGAACTCGGAACTCCAAAGAGAAATACATAGTTCATTGGAGCTTAATTAATTAATACAGGTTGTATTTTGAAAAGTTAGTGAAAAGATTAACTTTTATTAGTTATGCTTTGCTAGTAATGTCCAGTATATTTGCAATTTTTAAAATGCTGTTGTATTGAGTGTGCAGCAATAATCAATACATGCAGTAGTGTCCTGCTCCTTAAATTATCTGTGATTCTGGTATTTTGTCTCTTCTGTTTTCTAGGCTTTTGCATATATCCAACTGCATATACATTTTCCACAGCCAGGGCTTCCCCGTCTGCCCTGCCTATCACAAACATAGATACAGATTCTGAAATGGTCCCAGAAATGTGGGTCAAACCAGTCCTGAGCCTGTGATATCTTTATCTAAAATAAGTGCTAGAGATATGAATCAGCCATTAGCACTTCTGCTTTTTATAGGCACTGCAATTCAAAGGGCAGCTAAATAGAGTGCACTGCTACAGATGAACATAGTACCCTTTTCCTCATCTTTTGGGAACACTGGTTTTGAATCCTTCTAGTAGATGATCTGCAAGAGGGCAGCTTGTCTACCAAGAGAAGTGATATTTTAATTTGATTCTGGAGGTATATAACAATGTTACATTTCCTCCGCTTAAATCTTACTTTTGACCTTTGGAAAGATAGCTGCATTTTGCTAGTGTAAGTCTCAAATTTTCAAAATTTCTATTTGGTTGCTAATAAAAATAAAATTAAAAGGTTAGGAAAGCAATTCCTGTCATTTTATTATAAACCTGGACTGCATTCCATTTTTTTACTCAATTATCTGAGGAATCTGTAAAGATCTTACAGGGAAAATTACATTTATGACTTCACAGGGACTGTTGTTGAGTACTGAGAAATAGAATAGCAATATATCTACTCTAATAGATGTACAAGTGAAAACATTGCCTAAGCTGTTTCTCTTTAGTATCTTGATTTTATACACCTACTCTGCATTGCTGTTCCCTCATGGTACCACTTTGGTAAACAGAAAGAACTGTACAATGTTGATAAGACTGAGTATACAGGGAAGACCAAAAAAAAAAAAGGAAATGTACCCATCAACTTTTCAAAGTAGAAGGCCCTCATAACCTTGACTGTACCCATTTTATTTTGAGCCATTATTCTGTGTCTGTGCAGAACTAGAGTTAGCAATTGATTGAACCATCTCTTTAAAGATGCAATTTTAATGTTTACACAAACTGCGAATGTATTATAACTCAGTAAAACCTATGATCTTGATTGTCTATCTGATGTAACCATAAAGCAAGAGAAAAAAATTGCCAGGGCAAAACATTTCATGGAAAAGAGAGATGAGCTCTGTGTTTTCCATTCAACTGCAAATGTCATTTAAGGAACTCAGAAACAAAACAGGAAAAAACCCCAACAACACAGTAAACTGATTACAAATTTTTAACCTATATTTAACGTAATCGTACATGTAATCATTTGACATTCATGACCCTAACAGGCGTAGGAATATTCTTCCTACTATTTCTATTGAAGTCTTCCCTGAAGTAGTAGTATTTATGTCAGGTGCAGGATGACTCAGTGAAGTGAAGAAAAAGTCATGAAGCAGCTAATCTGAAAGGCAGGATCCAGGAAACACAAGCCTTTGGTTTGATAGCTCTACTTTGGCTGATGTGTAATAACTAATCAATTACCTACTGAAAGGATGAATAAAATAAAGGTTTTCAACATTAAAGTGTAATTAGCAACATTTCCAAGTGCAGATCCCACTGGAATAAACATGGAGTGCTTTTAAAAAAGAGGAACCTTGGTTTATTTTCCTACCCGAGGCAACTTTTATGCATACAGATCACATTTTTGTACTGCTTTGCTCCTAGAAATGTGAAAATTTCCTTTGCACATGGAAATTTTCATAGTAGCAGTGTTTTGTAATTGCTGACTTTGGGTCTAGCATAGAAAGTAATAAAATACAGGCCTAGCTGGGACAACAAAGATACCAGGTATGTGTATTCAAAAATGGAATCAGAGAGGAAAGCAAATCATCCTTCCATTAATCTCCTAGATATTCAATGATTGTAGTATACCTTTCATGTTGGTAAGCATTAAATTTACATTACCTTCAAAATAAAGCACACTTCCTGCTTCAGAAATGCTACATTTTCATTTTCAAATTTGACAGGTCTCCTAAGCCAGGCAATGACTAAGTTTGGAATTGTCATCTTCTAGGTCTACAATCAGCTTCACAAAAAAAGCTATGCAGGAACAGAAATCTGAGCTCTGTTTTTCAGTGATTAGAAATGTATTCTTAAATACACGAAGTTTGTTATAGGCTGTAAAGAAAGTTCCATGATTTGCTTCTCTAAAGGAATTCTTCAATAGAGTAGCAAACTTAAAAAGAAATATTAATCTCTAGAACCTGTGAAATTCTAAGATTAAGAATGTGACTTCATCTTAAAATAAATTCTCTATTCACCCGTGCCTTATCTCTGTAGCCAGAAGACCTCTACACCACAATTTACCAATGAACATTTTCACACAAGGAATGGCATGTTTTAAGTAGTCCTGAAACTGAAAGAGTAACTCATATTCTCCATTAGCTGAAAAACACCATCTAAATTGGATTTTTATGTACGGCACACCGAAATTACTGTAATAAATGCTATACAATTTCTAACTTGGCAATAAATTTACAGAAAATATTTATATCATTACTTTAAACTGGAGAAAATGTGACCTTCAAAAAGCTGAGAAATATAGATGACATGAATTTTTATATACATATATATATATAGCCATGTTTTAAAAAATAATACATTTTTATTTTACAAATAATTATATATCTTACAGGAAGACTGAGATGTACAAATTGAAGTTTCTAAAACAATGTCTCAGTTCTCTATTTTTCTGGATTTTGAAATTTGATAAAAATTATGAATATGTATAAACTCATTTTTACCTTTGGCAGTTCATAAAAAAGTCATAAGTTAATTTCCAGCTTTGATTAAACAATAGTATGCTAAACAAATGTATTGTTCTAAGCAGTAATTATTATGTAAGCAAAGAAATGCCACCTCTTGACTAGTTACAGTAGTTATTTATTTGCATTGCCATTGTTTTAATTAAAAAGAATACACTGCATGTAATCACAGGCATTTGCACAACCCACATAACTTCAGTTTATATCAGAGACCTGTGTGAATGAAAAAAATCCAAAAGTCTTCTGAGAAAAAAACCCTAAAAAACAGTTGAAGTAAAGCTCAAAGGTTCTTTTGTGGTATCTCCAGAGTATCCAGGGAGAACATACAAAAGTGTTTTCCAGTTGCTGTGGTTTCTGCCTTATTTTTGCTAGGGCCAAATTACTGCATCACCTGTAACAGTGATCTTAAATGACAGAGACTGGTTTGTAAAATCCTCCGTGCACCTCACTAGAGGCTCCCACTGTGGATCATGCCAGCACCAGAGCTGGAGTTTGGACTGTGCATGTTCAAGGATTCCTTTGCTTAGGCTGCCTTAGAGCCTGGCACGAAGTGTCACTTGGATAGAAACAAAACAGATAACATTCAGCTCAGCTGAAAATTCTAGATCATGTTTCCAGTATATAGACTAGTCTTTGACATTTTATCTTCATCCCTTTTGTGCTGGTGCAGAAATGATTGAGTAGCTGCAGTCCTGGCAATGGCAGTGCAGACTCTGAGCAGAAAGCACACTCAGGCTGCTGGTTAAACTGGTACTAATGGCCCCCTATTTTGAGAAGTCATGCAAAGGCAACAGTATATTCATGATTTTGAACCTATGAAAATTAAGACTAGGGTAGCGTTTAAGAACTCCTTCCTCAGACAAATTCATCTGTGTGCTTAAATATACTTCATTTGTAACAACAAGTGCTTCGCCTATTTAGAGATTTTATAGCTACATTCAAGAACTGAAATTTATTGACAAAGTGTGGTGATCCATAAATTGAATTTTACAATGATAGAATGTTTGTCTTGAGACACAGCAAAGAAAGTACTTACTAACTTCTAGCCTGTAACCAGTTCTGGTTTTTTCCATGAGTGCTTTTGACAGGTACAATATTGAGCCTGTAGTGATGAAATTTTATCAATAAATGTATAATGTTTTACACAGTGCAAACTTGTTTTTTCCATCTCTCCTTGTATAAAGAGAATTCTTGTTTAAAAACCCCTAACTCAGTATGTTCAAATAAAATAACACAGAAAAATTATTTTATTGGATTGATACAATGACATGCTGTATTCTTTAGTTATTTAAAGCTTGGTAACAAGTTAGAAGATTCAATAACACAAAGGCAAGCCTTGACAAGGAAAACAAATTCATTCCACACTGCCAACATTTCAGAACTCTGAAATGCTCACAGGGGCTCCTTTGTCTCCCATTTATTCAAGGACTCACATATTTCTATATCATGCTGTAAATACTGTGGTAAATGAGACACACTGAAGGTCAGAAAGAGCTGAGTTCCAGATCTAAGCCTTACTAACACAACTGTGTAGATCTGACTGGCTTTTTTTTTTTTTTTTTTTCTTTTTCTGGAAACACCGTTGTCAAGTCCGTCAGCATTTCACAGGAATAAAAATGACAACATACTTTTACTGTGATGTGTTCCATGTATTATTATCTGGAGGCTAGGACAGCTTTTTTTTTTTTTTTTTTTTTTTTTTAAACACATTATCTTGTTATATCCAGAGCTTTCTGCTTTTAGACAAATCTCCAATAATGCCACAAATATCTTTAAGGGAGCATGACATCAGGTTTTACTTGATCTCCATTTTTTTGTCTGATATTCTGTGTCATTGGCAAGACTATCACTATCCCAGTTAATTTCTACTGTTGAAGTGCTCAGGCCTGAACCCCTTGCCAGCTGAGTCCTTATCTGAATATCAAGGCTTGAAGGAGTTTTTCTTGAATGTTAGTAATTTATCTCTCTGGAGACAGAGCTTTCAAACTGTGAATCTTCCTGTGTATTTGAGTCTGACTGAGTTAAGTTATCTCCAGCTTGACTGACTGTCAAACTGAGAAAATATTTAGTAAATTTGAGAGAAAACAGCCCTTCTTCTTCAGGATGCTAACTGATTTCTCATGGCTCTTACAACTAATTGATCTTGTCATGGAAGTATTTTGCTACTATAGTTTCTACAGTGTAGTTGCATAAAGGAACTAGGAGATATTTTTCATAATTTTGATGAGGAAGCTGCTTTTTCAGAAGTTTCATTGCTATTTATTTCATTGCTATACATTTCTATTTAACATTGCATTCCCTTTTTCACCACCTGCCACTTCAATTTCTACCTGAAGTCTATTGCTCTGTTGTAATGAGCTATTGCTTTATTTAATACATATATTTTTATTAATGCCTGTAAAATCAAGATATAAAATGGAAGCTATAAAATAAGTAGAAAAAATAATTTTAGGAGGAGTACTAGAGCAATCAGTGCAGGTGCAGGAAAACTCACATAATGAAAATATTTGAGCAGGAAAGCTTCACAGACATATTTTACCCTGTATAGGAGTAGCTGAGTGAAAATTTAAAAAAGTTCATGCCATGAAGCTCATTAATACTTCACTTCTCTCTTTCCTTGTTATAAAAAAGCAGCAACAGTAGCATTTATACAATATTATGTTTAAATCTCTTCCAGTTGGTCAAACTATTTTTCACGCATGATTTTATTTATTTGCAGGTTGTTTTGAACAAAAATGGGAGGTACAGCCTTCTATCTCGATCTGAATAAGAAAAGCCAAAAAAATGGCCTAATTTTTTAGCTGTCATAAAAAGCTAGAGCAACGAGTAAGACAGAGAGGAAGTATATTTTACAGCCCTTCAGATGACAGGAATCCTGCTTTCATGTGTCATTGGATAGGCCCCAGGCAGACCTTCCCATGGCACACCTTCCTGGGGAGGAAAGCTCCTCCGTTTTGGTTATTTGATCTATTCCATTATTTTCTTACAGTAAAACAACTTTATTAATAATTTCTACTGTCAAACAACAATTAAAAAAAAACAAAACATAAGAACTTCTTGCTGCACTGTCACAAAGGCAAGGCCACCCAGGCAGCATCAATGCAGCTTCTAAGTGGGTGATGCTTTTGGGCTCCTCTGCTCCAGTGAACTTGCTGACCTTGTCCTGCAGCCAAGGATTTGTGCAGCACAGGGCAACCTGAGGGCCAGGCTGGACACAGCACAGCACAATAAAATGCTCAGTTGTCAACCTGTCAGAATCATTACATCCCACCCGCTTCATCAACACACAGTTTACCTTTCCAAAGATACTAGCATTGCAGAGGATCTCAGTAACAGGGGGTTTTCAAACCTGATGGACACAATTCAATAGATTATACCTGGCTTGTTTAAATTCCCTAAGTCCTTGAATACAAGGTCTTCTTCAAGGCTCCAGGTAGTCTGGTATAATCTGATCTTTTTTTCTTATATTGCATATTAAAAAAAAACCAACCAAACAAACAAAAAACATTACATAGGTTTTACTAAATTTTTATATGTTACGGGATGAAAGCCAAACTCTTACTACAGACTTACTTTAAATAGACTGAATGCTATGACTAATAAGAGCTGATTTATGATTCCAAGGTCAGAGACTCAACGTTGAAGTTCTTTGTCAAACAGCTTCTTACTAAAATTAGGGATTTAAATAAACCTGGAGAACAATAATTTAAAATGATTCACCATCTTAAAGGGATACCACAAGTTTATATTCAAACATAAATCTGAAATTAAAATATTTACAGCATTGACTTTTGCCACCGAATTTTGTTCATGCTCTTATTTCATTTTACTTTATCTTTCTCTTAGCTAGTCGCTTCCAATCTCCAGTCCTGAAGACCTATTGTCTTTACAGCCATTTTAATGATCCTTACTATACATTGAACAGGATGTTCTGCTCAAACTGCAGTTCAGCTGCAGTGATGTTCATTGCCATCTACAAGTTTTAGCAGATTTGACACAGCCCATCAAATACACACATTTGAGTAAAAATAACGCAACAAGATCATATAAGTTTGATAATAGTGGGTGAAATCTGTTGAAGTGCGCAATGTTGTGGTGCTCTAAAACCACTAAGCTCTGAAGTAATAGAAACACTCTCTGATGTATGCAAAAACAAGTCCATGTGTAAGCAAATTGGCAGGATAGGGAAAGAGTAATTAAAAACAAAAGATTACATTTCCAGATACTTTCTTTTCTAAATAAGTCAAAGAGGAAATCTAAAAAAGTTATGGTTATAGCATTAATGGTTAAGAGTAGCAACAGCTGCTACAGATGCCATATCCTGCTGCTTCTTCTTCAGTGGCGGAAGTACATGGAGCAGGAAACTGCACATAGATGATTGGAATTGACTGTCTAGAATGTGCCTCGTGCTGGAGCAGCCAATGACAAAGTGAGAACTGAAAAGACAGCATATTTACTACCTTGGCTTTTAGGAATGTGGGAGAAGAAGTTTCTTCTTGATGGAAGAAATTGATTAATCTCCAAATACTGAAATAAATCAAGGAAACTGTGAAGTTACAACAAATTATAAGTTGTAAGTCTAGCTTATCTTCTTAGTTTAAATCATGCAAATTAGGACTATTTTTGCTGAAGATAATGGAATAATAATCACTGTGTCTGGGAAAGAAATCTGGATCCCTATTCTAGGCTCCAGACTTTGTAAAATCAAAATGCTCAAAAAAACTAAAATGTTGGGTGGAAATGTCACAGACAGTATTAGTTATATGTCTTCTGAAATATTACTTCAAAGATATCCAGTAGTGTGTTAATTGCTTTCCTTGGCAAACCTGTAATTCTATCTTTTCTGTGTATTAAATATCAAAATGTAAATGCAGCACTTAAAAGCATTATGTCCTGAATCTTCAACTATTTCTTGAACTAGATATATCCAATTGGCATATCTAAAATTTTCACTCAAAACCCCATAGATTACTTTATATAGGAAATGATCTACTGGAATTAATGTAAGTGCTGCATATATTAATTTAAATTCCAGTGATACAAAACTATTAGTGATATCATGAAAGGAATTCTGAATGATGGATACCTGATGAAGGTGGACACTTTTTCTTCTAGTAATGAGGCAAGTGTTTGTATCTAAGGAACGGAAAATATTCTCGAGAATTTGGTGAACAAAAGTCAAGAGACAGTTCAGTCCCTAAAATTTCACAGAATATATCAGGAACACCCGGTGTGTAGAGGACATTGAGGGTTTTGCACTGTGGGAATTTCAATTTTCTGATGCTTAGCCTATCTCTCTAGGGTTAATGCTTTGACACACTTCAATGATCCAATATGTATCCTCCAATAATATTATAAAATATACTGAGAAACTAATAAAGGAGAAGGAAAAAGAAAAAAAATAGGAAAATAGATAAGAAAATTAAATTAGTAGATTAAAAAGAAGTGA
The DNA here is from genome assembly GCA_036630365.1 of Acanthiza pusilla. Classification (NCBI taxonomy): domain Eukaryota; kingdom Metazoa; phylum Chordata; class Aves; order Passeriformes; family Acanthizidae; genus Acanthiza; species Acanthiza pusilla. The sequence continues at coordinate 26,318,751 of JAXCHO010000079.1, forward strand.
TAAGAGATTACTTTGGATAAATAAATATAAAGATTGCATCACCCAGAGACAGGTAGGAAGTAGCAGATGTAAAACAAGATATATACGGAGATTTCAGTTGCATTTGATTATTTTTCAGTCAATCAATTTTCTCCTCCCAAGTCTAGGGAAAGTTTTTGACACCAGAAGAGAAGTAAATGATGTCCAAAGACACCCTCTAACTCCTTTTATGCCTGTAAACTTAGTACCAGCATCCATTTTTTGTCCTGACACCAACTGGCATAATGTTATGTAGGCTTATTCTATAAAACTCCCTTATTCTCCAGAAGAGGCTAATCTTTTGAGGAATAGTCTGGTTTAGGCTAAGCTCTAGATGATGCCTCAGTTTTGGGGGAAAGTATTTAATCCACAGCACAACAAGATGGCCAGTCAAGCTGTAGATCCTTTTTAGGGTTTTGTGTTGATGTAGCTCCTATCTTTAATCATTAAATCACTGTCAAATGCACTTTACCATTACTTGAACCTTATTTAGAATGTGGCTGATTTTCATTTTAGAACAATTTCTTTAATTTCTGCCTTGCTATAATGTTCCTGAAAAGTTGCTGGGCAGCTGAAATTAGCCATATACTAGTATGACATTTGATGCCCCAAGATCCAGGCTCATGCCTTAGTTTTCTATTTCTATTGACATATGCTAAGAAGACAGAAAAGTATTTATAAATAATTGGGAAACCATGAAAAATAATGCTCTGAAAATAATAGTAACAAATATGTATTGAAAAAGGAGCTGTAAAAGGCTAAATGACTTAAAAATATCGAGATATTTAAACGCGGATAATATGTTATCAAAGGTAAAAGTTAAAATCCTGACAATACACACAACTGATTGCATGCCTCTTTTTTACCTGTAGTCTGCACATGGTTTCTTTAGAAAAATTGTATTGTCTTGGATTTTTTGTTGTTGTTGTTGTTGTTGTTGTTTTGAAGTCACCAAAAATATATTCAGACTTCACACATAAAGAGTTATCAATATCAGAAACAGATCTGGAACAAAAGGTTATTCAGGTCCAGCATACAGCTTTCAGCAAGATTATTTTTACTTTTAGTGTGTTTTGATATTTATCTTCAGATATTGACCAGATTTTTTCTTTAACAGTAAACACACCACTAAAATTGAAACCACCAATATGCTTAGTTTCTCATGTTGCGCAAGCTACTAATAATATAGAAAACAACAGTAATCCATAATTATAACTGTTCTTGCTTTTATTATTGATATGTGTATTAGTATATAAGTAAGTATAAGGCAATCTACAAAAATAAATGCATTATTTAATTCCTTGGGTACTGAAACATCATTTGGGAACAAATTCCTGAATTGTGCATGAGCTCTGTGTTCTCCATACACAGGCTGTGATCCCAGGACCACCATAAAAAGGACCTTCATGAGCAGCCCACAGAGGTGAATGAACCTCTGGTAATGGTTGCAGAGTTCCAGCCAGGGTAGCAAGATTTGACCTGCTGTTGGGCAGGTAGAAAAACTAACAGATGCTGTTTTAGCAGCACATCTTTCTGAGTCTCATAATCTTGAAAGTGGTAAAGGAAATTAGAGCCAGTGAAAGAGGTGCTAACAGTGTCCATCTTTGCTATCAAGATCTCAATGACAGACATATTACAAACATACATCACACATATTGCACTAAAAGTTTTCTGAAAATCACAGAACTTTCATAAGGACACATTTTAGAAGAAGGAGGGAGAAGTTTTGGAAAGAGATAACAAAAATGAAGAATCTTCTAAAATTGAACTTATATAAGAAAGGCTCAAAGGAAAACATTTTTAGAAAATGGAAATACTTTTGCTGGCATGCAGGCTTCAAAATTCCATTTCCATTCTATCAGAGGAAAGTGAGCCTGGACTGAGATTTTGGAGCACAGTGGGGAAGCTATGCATTGTTTGTGCAATATCTCCTGGAATTTGTGTGTAAAATTGATCCCTAACTTGTTCTGTGTATGTTTCAGTGTTGTCTGGCAATTTCTCTAATGGGATATCCTTGCTTCTCCTTCCTCCTTCTCTGTATTGATGGAGCCTACAGAATATTTGTATTATATGAATAGTATTAAGACATCCATAGGGTTGGTAAAATCACTTAATAAGGATCTTTCAAACCTTGCAATGTAACTGAAAGACAATGCTGTCATACAAATCACAAGGTTGTGCATGCAGTCCTGTCCACTGCCAGAACGAATCCCACACGCAAGTATTTTTCAGTTTTTCTTCACCAAGGCATTTAGTGTCTAGGAATAATGTTAATTTCATTGTAGACCATTTACAAATTCAATTAAAGCTCTACTAAATAAATTAGATTAAAGCAAAATATTAGCTATTAGCTATTTTCAAGGTTATAAATTACAGAGGATTTCTCATAAAATTGTTTTTGGATTAAAGGTATGTTTGACATCATGCTAAGGTTTTAACATGCTTTAAATCATAATGAATTTAATAGTTTCTTCAAGAAAATGAAGGAAATTTAAAAAGGGGAGTTTATAATGGAAATTTTAAAATGTCATTTATCAACATCTTAGTGCTAAATTCAAATTACTTGAAATAATTATACAGAGCATTGAAATACTTAATGAATATTTGAAGTCAAGAAAAAACATGAATTTCCTTCAGAACAGAGCTTTTGTGAAATCACAGAGTACTGCATTGTCCTTATTTAGAAGCCCTTTTCCTCAGTGCCCAACTTGAATATTTACCAATTATTTCACCCTGTAAATGTTAAACTTTGATGGACCACACCTCAAAAATGCACTTTCCCCCCTAATATTCTATCTTCCTACAGATTTAGATGTACACAAATACAACACACAGGATTTTTTGCAGTTTCAGCTTTCTAGCTCTAAAAATGATTCACATAATAAATTTGCAGTCATTTTTTTATGCTAATGTTCACTGTGTTATCAATCTTGCTCCTCAAATGCCTATGTGCTTAGATAGTGATAAAAATTCCCTCAATCCTTGGAAATGCAATATCTGTCCAAATTTGGATCAACTCACATTAACATTATCATTATTCTATGGCAAGTGTGATTTTTCGGTGTGTTTCTGTGCAAGGAGAAACATTTCTCCCAATTCCCTATTTAGGGATTAAGACTTGCTATTAATATAGCTAAATCCAGAGTTTGACATTATACATTTGTGACTCTGAATACAAGAAATTCAAGCAATGGGATCACTCCTTATCCTTTGCTCTCTGCCTCCCGACAAGCAGACTCATAAGGCTCATTCTTTGAGACATTTCACCTCCACAGGGTATCCTAATAATATTCTTCCTTAACATTCACCCTTGCATTCTTACACTGTTATCTGGACTGATTCATTAAGATGTGAAGGAAATGAGTGATACACTGGGTGAAATAAAGGAGAAAAGTGATATTTTCATTATGGACCAAAAATAGCCACTTCTGGGGTGGGAGAACAGTGTCATCCACTGCTTTCCTTCTGAAGTCTGCAAAAGCTTAAAGGATGTCACATATTGCTCATGGTGCACCTCATTTTATGGGTGCTGGGAATTATCTCAATGCATGGCAAAAGCTGTCTGAAAAGTCTTTAAGTTACACTGATCAAAATTTTACATGTTTCAGGCCTTGTAGAAGATAAATCAGCATTTGTAAAAGCCCTCCCCTGTAGAAATTAATCAGCAGGAGTGGGTTTACTCCTAGAAATCTCATTTGCTTCCTAGTTGTTTCTGTCAAGATTTCCCTCTTCTGGAGGATGGAAAGGGGACGTAAGAAATATACCACAGTTTAGAGAAAAATTTCACTGTGAAACTAATTCAGCAGCAATCCTCTCATCATCATCCTTATTTCAGAGAGATGGATTGCTCTTTCAGACCACTGTTTGCCACTTGCACAGCAGATAAAGATCTTTAAAAATGATTAGGGACTCAGTTCTTTTTCATGAGATGCAGTAAATTCCTGAAAATTCACTACCTTGCTGTCTCGGGCTCACATGGAATGTGTGAAACTAGAGTTTTAACTCCCTTTGGAGTTTTAAGTTCTGTGGTTTTTTGTTTGGTTTGGGTTTTGTTTGTTTTGTTTTGTCTTGGGATTTTGTTTGTTGATTGGTTTTGTTTTGTTTTGTGTTATGTTTTTGAAGAGCAATACACATATATGCAGACCTGTGACAAAAAACACGGCACAGCCTCTAGTTACCACTGGGGAAAAATACAAGGCATTTTGGCAAGTGTTGGTTCTGGAATAAGAATTGAGTGACTCAGGATTCCTTAACTTCTATTTCTTGCTCTAAATTGTCATATATATAATTTTCTTTTGTATAAATAATAAAATTAGTGCCGTGTAACACTTTGTATTATGAAAAATAATAGGTACAAGTTTAATAAGCTGACTGCCAGAGGGTTCCATTATAGTGGTCTTCAAAAAAGAAGAGATACAATAATTACAGTGAAGAAGCCCTGGATAGCTAATAAAGACTTGACTTGATAATTACTGCTCCTGTATCTGCGTTAGAACAAGACTGTCCTTTCTCTGCAGCTTTTAGGTATAATGATATTGTGACATGCTATGCCATTTCTATGATATTTTCCTGCTCTAAAAGGTACTGGAGGCAGTTTAATTGCAAGTGTCACAAAACACACATTTTGGGCAACATGAAGGAGGAACTGAAGGCTGTTTATTCATGTTATTAAACTGAATGGTAAACAGCTCTCTTGGTCACATAATCTTTTCATTGCGGGGCATGCTGTTTCTTTGGGAACTCAGTAAGAGCAGTCAGATTTCTCCTCCATAAACCATTTTACAGGGCTATGGTAGAGGGAAGTGGATGTAAGTTTCACACTTAAAGAAGGTTTCACCATGTAGTCTAAGCGGCATAGGAATAACATGTAATGTCCATTTACTCCAAGGTTATTTCAGATTAACCTGACATCTACCTTCTAAAACAATTATTCAAAATTAGCAAAAAAAAAAAAGCATTTAATCCAGAGTCTCTGAATAGAAGTAAGAATGTGAGTTCTCTATATAGTGATGAAGGTGATCATATCCATGTCTTAGAGGAAGAGAGGAAGGAGGATATCTGAGCCAAACTCACAAATGAGATTGTCTGAAATCTTGCCTTTCTTATCATTGTAGTAATTTCCCTTCTTAAGTAAAACCTATGTGAAACAGTTTCACAATGTACCGTTTATTCTCTGACTTTGATACTAAACTAAATCTTGTGAATAAGAACACCAGTGAAGGATGAGGATATCAGTGAACCACCTTTTGCATGATAGACTTGTTTGTAGACCCAGCCCAGGAGGTAGGTTCTGGTCAAGAGATAATTTATACCGTCTGTGTTCACATCCGTGTAATGCAGTCAGGAACAGTAGCCTCCAGAGCTTTTGACTCCTCCTCTTCCACCTATCTCACTATACTTCTTTGCTTGTTTGTTTTGGTAGGGGTTTTGTTAGTTTATTTCTTTTCTTTCCCCGTTCCCTCTCCAAGGGATATCTGAAGGCAGCACCCCTTGGAATTCAAAATAGCAAGGCTGAAGGAACTAAACATAATGAAACATTTAGATGCTATGCATGAAACCAGGAGGGAAGCAGCTAGCTCCATCATGGACTCTGAATAACTCTTACTCCAAACTGTTGTAACATTTAGTTTCTACTGAAGGGTAGTTCTACCCCATTTTCATTGCTGTTATCTTTGTATGAAGAAAAATACAGTTCTGTGATTGCAGATTGTATGAATTTCAGTGTATAAACTATCACTTAAGTCACTCGAGAAAACACATATTCTCTTCCTAATAAGATAATGTTGCCCATTGGAGGTGAATGGTTTGTTTACAGTTCCAGTCAAATACTGAGTCTGTCTCAGTCCTACCCAGTGAGAGATTTGCTGGTATCCATGTAGAGGTCGACTCAAGCCGAGTCCGCACAGCAGCCAGGGCTGCGCCACAGACAGCTGTGTATAACAAACACTGGACCTGCTGCAAATAGCAGTCCCAACTTGAGTTGAATGCACAGAATCATTTCTCAGGTCGGAAAGTAGCAGAAAGCTCCTAACGGGGTATTTTTCCGTGGCAGAAATTGAGAGAAGGGCAGATAAGTAATGACTCTGTTTATGAAGAAACAAGTTAAAGAATGGCTTTTGTCTGAAGGCCTGGAATTGAGAGTATGGGTTATGTCAGTCCTTCTGGGAAGTAGCTGATTTTTCTTCCGGAAATAAACTCATTACCTTAAATTCAAGGGAGAGTAGGTGCAGCTATAAGGTGCATAATTAATTATTAATTTTAAATCTTTGTATCCTAAATTTCTAGTTTAAGTGTAAAAAGATCATTTTGCTTTTGTGGTAGAGTTTTTCTAGGAACTAAAGAATTATTTCAAATGGCCTGTATTTCCTTAGGGTTACAATCTCTGAGGCAATGATGAATTCCTTAAGGAGTTATGTCTCTCTTAGAGCTAAGCACTCAACAGAAATAGGGAGTTTTCAGTGGGGACACCTCCTCTGAAGGCTGGAGAGGTCTTTCTGGGGCAAGTACCATTGCTAGAAACTGAATGTTCCCAGTAGTAGATAGTTATTTTATTCAGATCCAGTGAGAAAGAGTAAGACCTGAAAAGTTTCCTTGGAACTGTGGTACTCTTTTTATAAACTTGGACCTTACTTTGCAAATAGAGTGTACAAACTGCATATCAGGATTGTTGACATGCATTTTCTTGTATTAAGGTGATTTTGTGTTTGAATTATTTCCTTTGTATTGTTTCTGATTTGCATATTTTGTTTCCATTTAAAAAACTAATCTCTTTTACTTGGATTAGAATTATTTACATTACTTAATTTAACCTGATTTTATTTCTTTTGTTTGCTAGAATATTATCATGATCTAAAATAAATTTTGTTATTTCACATTGTTTGTGCCAAAGACAATAAAATAAAGGGTGATAGTTTATTGATAGTGTTTGCACTATCTGCTTATCAAAACCAGTATAATTGCAATGGATTTCCATGGTGCTATGCCAATTTACATGGGCTGAGGTTCTGGCCCCTTTTTTACCACTTCCTTGCTGACAATATTTAAGATTTGAAACAAAATACTGATCCTATCACAAGTGGGAAAGCCTCAGGACAGTAATTCCAGAAATATGCCAATCTCCATGTAGTCATATAAAATCACTTACATTTGTGTACACCCACAAGTGAGGAACCTGAGGGTCCACAAGGAGTTGGGAGGGGACACAGCCAGGACAGCTGACCCCAACTGACCACAGGGATATCCCAGACCATGTGGTGTCATGCATACAGAGCTGAGGGAAGAAGAAGGAAGGGGGGATTTTTGGAGTGAAGCCTTTTATGATGGGGCCCTGCTTTCCTGGGAATGGCTGAACACCTGTCTGCCCATGGGAAATGGTGAATGGATTCCTCATTTTGCTTTGCTCGCATGCACAGCTTCCAGTTTACCTGTTAAACTGTCTTTATCGCAACACATGAGTTTCTTCCTTTTTACGCTTCTGATTCTCTCTTCCATCCAACAAGAGGAGAGTGAGCAAATGGCTGTGTGTGCTCAGCTGCCAGCTGGGGTTAAACTGTGACAATGTTGACATTATCTTGAGTGTGTCATGCTCTCACTCATGTTTTGTTTATACAGCCTGGGCAGAAGTCCAGCAGCTTACTCAACACAGGAGGGGAAAAGAAGAGAACAAGATTTTCCAACAACATGAGAGGAAGCAAGATATTTCGAAAAAGCAAAATATAGAGTTATGGAGAGCTCTGAATGAATAACAGTGCTAACTGAATAAGTAGCAAAAACACTTTTGGCAATATTTTGCCTTGGCTTATTCATCCTCTTGTTTACAAATTCCGTAAGGGATATGGCTCTCCCATTTTAGAGCAAGAGTGTTCAAAGCTACTTTGACTCCAGTGATGCAGTCTTGCATCTTATCAGCCCCCAAAGCCTTGCAAATGTACCTGCCCATGACACTTATTTCTGAATGAACCAAGAAATGTAACATGAGGGAAATTAAAACACATATCCCCAAGGCTCATAGCACTTTCACCATTAGGAAAGTCAGTTCTTAGAAATGCTAGACTGCTCTTATTTTTCTAAATGGTGGTAGTACTCTGAATAAGGAATAAAGTCTTTTAATAAAAGTTGATGTGCTTTAGGTGACCATTTTTTCCATAATCAGGGGATGAGGCAAAAGTGGTATTTAGGCCTGGGGAGAGGACATCTTCTACTGTACCAGTAAACACAACTACAGTGCAATCTTTCTAAAGTTTCTCAGTTATAAACCCCGGTGGAATGATGTTACTTTATGTGACAATGTATATGCTATGTAAGTTCAATTTCTGTGCTTTCTTACATTCGTTTGAAATGCTTCCACATAGGCCTTTGCACAGGTTACCCAGTGTTACTGTAATTACTCTTCATGTTGTCAGTGAGATGAACAGATCAGAGCCAAAGTTTTCCCTTTCTCTCTTCCTCGTGTTGAAAACTGGTGTTGCTTTTTTGGACTCAAGTGAAAACATACTGTACTGAATGTAGAGTGCCATGAGAAAATTGCTTATTTTTTGAAAGCTTAATTGTTATTTTTCTACCCACATAATTTAGGAACAAAAATGAATTGTGTTTTGGAGCTATATTTTTCTCCTTTGATAATATCCTTCACTCAAGGCCTTGGCCAAATGCCAAGTACACTGACATATCACCTAGGTTTCCCTTAATTTTATTTTTAATCAAGCATCATCTTTTTATGTCCTCTTCTGACTTACTTTCTATCAGCTACTGCAGCTGTATCAAAGAAGCCACCTTTCCTTTTTTCTATATCGTCTTGGTAAAAATACTGTTTTTCTTCTTTATTGCAAATGTGGATAGAATACAATTGATCCTGTTTACCTGCTCTTGGAGAAATACTTCATGTTGGTCTTCATGTCATTTTCTGGTTGGTAGTATTGAAACAAACCACCTAAATAAAAATCCTCAACAGGCTGACTTCAAAAGGTTATCTAAAAGAATTAAGATGAAACACCGATGCTGAATACAGATATATTAAAGGCAAAAACATGCCCCCCTCTCTCTCCAAAAAGTGAACTAAAATAAGCAAACAAATGCCTAAATCAAACCCCATTTCCTATTGTGTGAACTAATGTTCTATTAGTCACTCTATTTTGAAAGAACATCATCAGAATTTCTTGGAAGCTTCTTTTATAACAAGCAGAGATGACAACTGCAAAGCTGACAATCAGAGTGGGAAGGATGGTTACACACCCATCAGAGCGCAGTGGACTTGTTCTGACCTGACACAATCTAAAATCACAACTCTTCTGAGCTCCTGGCATTGCTGCACTAACACTGACAAAACATGAATGGTAACTGCAGAGCTTGTAAATCAGATAGACACACAACATTACAGGGATCTTTCCAACACAAAAAAGTTTGAGTAATCTGCAGGTCCAATGTTTATTTTCTAGCTCAATAAAATTCAACTTAGAATTCTATTTCTCAGCATTAAGCATAAAAATGAAAAGTATTGTTCACCTTGAAGTTCACTAATTTCATACTGTAGAATAGATCTAACCAGGATGTGTAGAGTTTCATATATATTTGATTACAAGTCTTTCCTTCTCAAGTCCTTTTCCAGATTTTTTGTAATATTTTGTTTTCCTCTCCTGTCTGGCCTTGTGAATAGAGAATTGACGAAGTAATTTGAGAGAAGAGACAAATTGGCACACTAACTGTGAAAATGTCTTTGAAGTTTGTAAAAATTGTTATAAAAAATTAAAATGTCATGTTGAATGAGCTTGTTCCAAATTTGGGGTACAGAGATTAGTAAATATAGCCTCAAATACGAGAAAAAATCCCAGATACTATGCATGAATCTTGGAATTCCTTTCATGCTATAATACTGACAGACTATTTAATTCCTAATAATATTGCAGTAATATTGCAGTCTGTTATGAGCTGCTCACTTGTCTTTACATTTTCTAACTTGATAAATGCTAGAAAACAGGAAAGGCTCAGATCTGGCTTCCTAGTACTTAATTTTAATCACAGAAAGTATTGGTAGAACAAGTTTCTAGTAAATTTGAAAAAAAGACCCTACCTTGAACATCAATATCATATTGATCAGTGGCACACATAAAAAAACCTGACTGTTACTATTACAGTTTTTCGCTATGTTTCTTTAATGTATGATAGCAAGATACTATGTTTTTGAAGATGCAGCAGAGCTTTAAAGGTCATATATACACTACATTTTATCACAATACAGAAATACTCAAAAACTACTTAAATTCTGTGCTCTTTCTTAAAATAAGGCAATGTAATTTGTGTTTAAAAGTATTTTTTTGTATTTTTTGTATCTTTGCACATGTTAAAATGATAACACCCACATAAACTGTCAGATATTGAAAGGTAGTTAACTGGTAAAAATGAAAAGAAGACAACAGAAAAATAACCTATCAAAAATACAAAATTGGAAATTGAATTGCCCTGATTTTTTGTATATGACATGAAAAATATTTTGATTGTTATTATTGTACATCTATGACTGTCATTCCCATTTAAAGTCTAGACAAAACAAGAGAATCAATAAACTGTTGTGTGTGATTGTACTGTGCTTAGATTTTGTACTTTTTGTGGGTTTCACTGCAAAGAAAATACATACCCAGACACCATTTGAGTCGTGTTCATCTCAACTACACAAAGAACAATCATGAATTGCATACTTCTCTTCCCAGACTAAAGTAGACAGTACAATTTACATTACCTAATTAAAGCTTTCTCCTAGATAAATAAAATAAAATAAAATAAAATAAAATAAAATAAAATAAAATAAAATAAAATAAAATAAAATAATAAAATGTTGACATCATTTTAAGCTACACACACAGATACTTCCTATGTCATCAAAAAGGGATGTGAATCTTTGGGCAATTATCCATACCATCATAAGGCAGATGTCACACGGAGATGTCCTTCCAGTAAATTTGAAATTTATCATTTAGATCAGATACTTGCTTTCCAAAAGAACAGATCAGGTGAAATGAATACTAGCCATCAAAAGCCTCATTCAGACCATCTTATACTTTTATGTTTAATTATGTTAATCCAAGGATTTCACTATGTAAGAGAATAGATGGGGGGGAAAAAAGAACAATGAAAGCTTGAGAATTACATCTTTCTACTTCCATTATTCCCAATTTGTTTGGCACATACCTGCAGCTCCTTTTAACATCTGAACCACTTTGGTGTCCTGGTGAGGATGGAGAAGTATGTGAGGCTCATGGAACAGTCTTTTGAGGAACCTCAAAAACATGAATGACTTGTACTTATTTCTCCTAGCTGCCACCCAATTATCCGCATGTCTTTACCATTATTTCTATAACACATTATTGACACTGGAAGTAGCTTTAGACACTAAAGAAAATATATGACACTTTTATTTGATATTCACAACATTAAATTTATTACAAATAGTCACATTTTAATAATTGTCAGAACAGTAAAACACACTGGTGTGAATAGCAAAATAAATTAAATATATCTCCAATGGTTTTGCAACTTGAGAATAGATTCTTTCTAGTACAGTAAAAACACTGAGTAATGCCCTTCTTGCATTTGGAGTATTGGTGAGTTTTGTGTGTTATATCTAATGAGAAACAAAAATACAATGTGTGGCTCATAGGTAATTTCTCTCGATTTTCTCTTGACTTTCATCAGCGTTTGTTTTCACATAGTTTGTATTACCATGCAGCATCTTTGGGATAAAAATCCTGTGGGAATCCATGAATAAAATTGCCTATGGACAACATAACAGTAGGTTGGAATAAGTAAATGGATTTCATTGTTAAATAGAATCCTGCTAAAATTGCTTTGACTGTATCAGGGCTTAGTGCTCACAGCTACTGACCTTCATGCAATCATCCACTATGGCTAAATATCGATTTTAGAGACACCTACCTTCAAAAAAACTTCAAGGAAAATGAGTGCAATTTGATGGCTGCATCATAATCAGGGGCCAGAAAAAGAGGGTCAATGCAGTGTCATCCATATAATATTTTATCTAAGGCACAGTATCCACTGCATTGTTTCAGCTCTTTTATATAGTCTGACCTCTTTATGTCCGTTTGCTCTTACTGCCCATCCAGCTGCATCAATGTTATTGTGGAGCAAACCTCAAAGCATATCCTAACAGAAGCTGGTTAACTCAGAAGTCACATTTCCAAAAATCACACTTCAATATTGTAAAGAAATATCAAATCAAGGATGCAGCAGTCCTTGAAAATTTTCCAGAACTTTTACTACTCCTACTGTACCTCATAATTGACAGGACGGCTGCAGCCAAAAAAACCCCAAGAGATTAATAATAGAAAATGTACCAGAATTGAATGAAGGACAAAAATTATTAAAAGAAGGTGATAGTGAAGTACTTACATCATGAAAAATTCTAAAATGTGACTTTAGCTTAATTAACACACAATGTTTTCTGAACATTGAAAAATGTGTTTTTTAGAAAAGAAGCTAAAAGTAGATGCATCATCAGAAGAATGAGGGTTTTTTTAATGTGAGGTGCAATTTTAAGCATCGTCACAAACTAGCTACATTTTGTCATCTCATGGTGCAATTATGTTCTGCTTTCTCTTAAGTAGCTATCTTTGCACTACTCTTACTGTAGATGTCCTGCCAGTATATATTCCCTTGCAAGCATTTCTTCTAAATTAGAGCAAAGCTGAATCTCAAAAAATCTTCTCTAGAAAGATAATTGTACTGTATGGAAAGAAGTGGAGGACAAAATGGAGGCTATACAAAATGGCATGGCTAGATCTTTGTTTACGAGAACATTTTCCCATCAGCTTTCCCTGGAAAAGAGATTTTCATTTTGCCTTAAAAATCAGTCAGAAAACATTGCTTAGCACATATTCCTCCTTGTCAAACATTTCACTGATGCTTCATTCTGTAGACAGCTTAATAAAAAGGTATTTCACCCTTAGCATGTTACTGAAATTGTGTGTCATTTTCTTTCCATTTCAGATGACATTTGTGGAAGCAAGGGTCTCAGATACCTTTTAAGTACATAGCTATTAGGACTGTTAACTCCTTTCTTTCTGCATGCTGTACAGCTCAGAGAAAATGGAAATTGTGAACATTTTCTCTTGTGAAAAACATTTGTGATAAATAGACAGGTCTTAGACTGTGGAGGTCTGCACTGGCAGCTGCGGCCACCATGGGTCTCAGCCCGTGTGCCAGATGATGGCAGTGGTGTGAGTTTCTGTACCTTCCCCAAACCTGATGTGAGTCTGAGTGTGTGTTTGTTTGACTCAAAAACCTCAAGCTGGGCCAGGGACAAGAAAGGTGCTCTAGGTCTAGCAGGGGTATCAGGCAGGAAAAAGTCTGTGCTGGTATTTGGGGGAGATCCGTGATTATGGGCTGTCTATGAAAGTGTGTGCATTTGCTGGCAAGCAAGCAAGTAGGGGACCCGTGAGGCAGGTAAGAGACACAGCCTCTGGGCAGGCATGTAGGACAGCAGAAGGGCCATGCCTGTACTTGGAGGATCCATGACTCTGCTTGTGAATCTAGAAAATGCTGCATGTGTGCCTTCACTAGAGACCTTCAGTCCACAGCAGCCAAAGAGGAGTTCCTGTCTGTACTGATGGTTTAGTCAGTCCTGTATGTGGGTGCAGTCAAAAGCAGCACCCCTTCTGTGCCTGGCTGTGCTGCAGGTGCTATCATTGTCTTCTCTGTCTGTGTCTGTGCATCTATGTGTGTGTGTTTGGGGTGTGTGCCTGAGAAATGCTCTCAGCAAAACAACTGAACCTTTAAACAGAAAAGGGCTGCTCAGTCTGTCATAGAGACCCCGTGTGCCTCTGGATGGGCTTCAGTGGACAAGAACTCACCCCCAGAACTCCTGGAAGAAACAGCCCTCAGCACTAAGCGATGATGTGCTGTCAAAGAATGCTTCTATTTTTTGCCTTCTGACAGCAAAAGGTGTCATGGTTATCTCTCTTTAGAATCTATTATATGTTTTTTATTTCTTATATAACTCCTGGACAATTTTTATTGTTTTGAGTCTTTTATATATTCTTGGATATTTCATGTTCTTCTGAAGTTTCTCATCCCTTCATTCCTACAATATGATAAGATGGTCTTTGGTATACTTTAACAACTTTACCCCTTCTTCCTTCATAATCTTCCCTGCTTCCATTATTGTCTCTCCATTTTAGACTCTTATTCTACCTTAAGCATAAATAGTATTCATTAATGATAATCTCTTCTCCTCCTAACTTTTTAACAATTAATTAAGAAGGTATATAGTGGGCTTCTTCTTCGGCAAATATTTTCAAATATCCCAGATATTTGAGTAAATATGTATTACTCCAATCAATTGTATTATCATTTTTTGTCCTTTGTCTTTTGCCTGGGATTCTTACAAAAATTGTGTAAAAGAGGGTTTTTTGCAGTGCAACTCCAGTAAGTACATGGAGGAGATCTCCATATAGACTTAAAAGCCTGTAGCTCATATCTCTCAAATGAGCTAAATCCAGCTCCCTGTGAAACAATGATGATGGAGATATTAACAGAAGAAGAATTTATAAAGATTGCCTTCTTTCAAGTTCTCATCACAAGAGAGAATGAGTTGGACCAATTACAATAGCATTATAATGGCAATGTAATTCTCTGTGTTTCAAGCAATTGTCAAAACTAAAGAAGCTTGGAAAGTTGAAAGAAGATGAAAATTGTTAGTTGCACTGTATAACAAACTAGACAGCAGTTGTTTTTTAAAAAATGTTCCCTATAAATGTTGCTTCCGAAAATTTACACTTTTATCTATAAATTAATGGGCGTAACATATCTGTCAATGGAAAGAACAATTCATTTAAGTGGAAAGGGAATCACTCTGCATTATGCATGCACTATAATTCTTCATATGCATAGAAAATTATTCAGATACATGAAATAGCAAGAATCCATTGCTAAAATTAAAATGCATAAAATACAGAATGAACAAGGAGGAAAGCAACAGTTTTGGATTTACAAGACTTCTTAGATGGCAAATAAAAAACGATATGGAAATACACAAAAAAAGTATTCTGTAACATTGACAAAGTCCCTGGGTTTTATGGAATTTACTCTTTAAAGACTTTGAGAAGTCAGTTGAAAAAAAAAATCTATTCCACTCCTATGACAAAAACCACAAGGATACTGAGAAGCTGAATCACAATACAGAAGTCTGATTCTTATTTCTCGGTTGGTTTATTGTTTTTTTCCCAGATTCCATAGCAGTTCCTTATAAAGTAATGATTTGCAATAAAAGACTATGCTAAAAGTAGATTTGAACCACAATTTTTGTATTTTTATGTGTGGCCGTGATATTTCCAAAGTTACCTGCTTGATTTGATTTCATCAATGTCATTTTCCACTGTCATTATTTGTTTATATGTCAGTAGTGTTCAGAGGTTTCAATCCCTATCAAAATCTATCAGTGCCAAGGATATTGCAGCACAGACTCCTCTCAGATGAACTTAGAATTGGAGTGGTAAGAAGACAGGATAAAGAGAGGGTGGATTCATTCACAAAGATCTGAATCTGCAAATAGGCAGGCTTTCTTGCCATGTAAATATAGGCATCCTGGATTCCATCACCATATCTAAATGCAGTACATTCCCCCTACACACATCCAGGGATTGAGTCCTGGTCCCCAGGCCAAGTAATGCAGCATGGCCTAGGCCCCCTCTGCCTCAAGTAGAGGGTGCATTGCTAATATGAGGCACCTGTCGCCGATTTTTTCTAGCTTCCAGGTGGTGCTCTGAGGCTCACATACAAAATAATAGTTATTTTGTGCACACACACAAATAACTATTATTGTGTGCTTTTTCTAGTTCAAACTGCTGTAATAATACATTGCAAATTTGCTGAATCCAAGTTATAGAATGGGTTGCCTGAATTCCTACAGGTCAGACTCTTGTTATGGTCTAAAGATGCAGACTGTGAATGTAAAGGAGGAATTTAGTGTTAGCTTAAGTCTTAATAATCTAATAAAATAATTATTTTTAGAGCAGTTATCATTATAGTGACACTTATATTTTATACCGGTAAGTTGATATATCTGCTCAAAATATCTAGAATTCATCTTGCAATTATTGAAACCCTTCACTGCCTGTCTGTCAATTTTGATCAGTGGTTTCAAGTTGTGAGGGAGGGCTATGCAATTTTTGGCATTCCAGGCTCTTCACAGCAATGGAGATGAGGATGATGTTGTATTTGCGGTTTCTTTCTACTCCCTCCAGGATCTGCCTCACATTATTTTTACTGTCATGCTTTACTTTTTGACATGCAAGTTCACAGTGCATTAAAATTCACATCCATAATCACTATATGTAATATTTTGTACTTGTATACTTTTTCTCTGTTACCTCCAGAACTGGGTTTACTCAGCTTCTGATGCTGCACTCTTTTTGTGACTGGTTAATTGGGCATTGGTGAGTAGTTCGCAGCCCAGGAACCCCTTGATTTGGTGGAATTACATTGGGTTATTTTTTTTCCTGTATTTATTGTACACATTTGGCTGTTTTCAATTTTTCTCCCCTAATAGACTACCTCAGAAATACTTATCAGAGAATGTAGAAGGTTGCAGGAGCATTTGAATTGCTTAGACCATTTCCTCTTCAGTAGCCTTGGTTTTTGAGTGAAGCCCATCTCAAAATTAGAAGTGTTCAATGGCAACCTATAAACTACATTAAGCTCTATTAACTCATTGGAGCAACCTATTTTGGCAGATGTGCTCATCCAGAAAATAGAGAACATAAAATTCAATGGCTTTTTCCCACAGCATCAGACAAATTTAAGCCACTCATAACATCAATTTACGGAGAAGTGGCAGACTTATAAATTACTTGAGCTTTATAGGCAACATGAAGCAAACATATGGTGTAAGGTATTTGGGAAGGCATTTATGAGTCCTGTAAAAATGCTATAACAGAGTTCTAAACAGTTTATTCCAGGATATTTTTTCTATGCTGGTAGGTGTTCCTAATTCTTCAGTCATCTTCCAAACACAATTAAATAGTATCAATGTATTTCTCAGCTTTGGGGACCAATTTAATGCAGTCTTAACTTTTTAATTTTAGCTGATACTTACATATATATTTTAATTTTTAATTTTAAAAATTAATTCAAGATGACTCCATTACTAGGTTCAGTTGAAATACCTAATTAACTCACTTGGTTGGCCTACCTTTGATAAATCCCCTCCTAACTGTTTTTATCTGCTCTTTCTCAAAATTCTTGACAAATTCTTGGGTTCTAAAAGAACCTTGCTCTTACCGGATGCTAAGCTGTCACCTTTTCTATTAATTTAGCTTGGTTTTAAATCACACTATGATTCAAGGTTCTCTTACAAATGCCTGGAAAATTTTAGCAAATTAGTAAAATTAGCAAATTCAGTGTGTATAGCAAGGTGTTGGTAGTATTCTGGAAGTAGATAGGGATTTAAAACATGAAAGTGTCTGTAATTTTACAGACTTTTAAAAAAGAAAAACAATTAGACTATCTGAATTCTGCATCTCAGACATGTAGAAGGACTTCCTGGAAAAAGTGGTGGTAACACATGTCCATGACACATGAGCAGGCTGAGGTTGTAGATGGGTCGAGGAAGTCAGCGCTGGACAGCTACTTGTTTTTAATGGCTCAAAATTATTATATTACAGTTTTAACTGCCTTCACAAAAATACCTGGTGTTTGTGGTCTCCATGATGGCAACAATCCTAACTGTATGGCCAGCTTGTCCGTCCTCCGAAGTCCTGGTGTGAAAGAGTCAAACCAAGAACTGAGGCTGTACTTTCTTTAGTGGGATGTTACTAGGACATTAGAAGCAGGATAAAATTTCTAAGGCTTCTCTAAATAAAATTTCTTCACCTTTTGGAATGAAACACAGAGAAAAAAAGAGAATATAAACAATTTAAGGCAGATACATCTCAAAGATGGAATTCTTGCCCAAAAAGCCACTTTGGGTTGTTAGAGCTGGAAGTCTCATAAATCAAAACTAAGAGTAAGGTTGCAAAAGTAAGTACCCAAATCCAAGGAAAGAGGAGAAAAACTTCTAAATGGATACTTACAGTTTTTGATGGTATGAAAAATTGTGACAGAAATTCTCCTGGGTTTACTCTGTTGAACAGCTTTTGGCCCATCCCCTCTTTTGGTTTTGATCAGCAAGATTTACTCTTCTTCAGTGATGCACTTGAAAAGTGCAACATAATAAAAATTGCCATAGTTTTATACCCAAAACTATGAAAAAAGTTCATGTGGCCTCTAAATGCATTCTGTGAAATGAATTTATTTATATATTCTCTATTTCTAAAACAATTTTAGAGAAATATAAACTTTTTATTGTCGATTAAATATAAATACTAGTTAAGTCATGCAGAACAAAACAGAATTATTTGAAAGATAAAAAAGGAATCAATATTTACAGTACTGAATTAGAAGTATTTATTGCATAAATACTATCTATTGTAGGTCTGTCCTGGAGACATAAAACTGCCTGCTAGAGATAGCTGTGCACTGCTGACAGAAAATTAATATCTTCATTCTAGTTCCATAAAGAATTTATTTGTATCATTTTACTGTTTGCCATCTTTAAAATGTTCCCTCTCAGGAAAATTCAGTCCTTAGTGACATTAAAAATAGTGAAGTAGGAGTTTCTGTACACCTAATAACATAAAATTAAGAAGATATAGGTTTTTCAAGTGAATATATTAAGACTGTGAAATTCATTGTTCAAGATGATGTTGGGAGACATGAGATGGAAAAGATTACAGGGATATTAAGAGCTTATAATTATATTGAGACATTCCAGAGTCATATCACCTAATACCATGACTGTTTCAGACATCAAATTAAGTGTAAATCGGATTAGGACAAAAATTAATGAGGGCTTATTTTGCCAGAGTGCCCTACTAATTTTGGATGCTAGTGGGTGAGGATTCATCTCTAAATATTTTCTATTACTCCTCAAAGGACATGAGATGCTGAATTAAACAGAAAGTAGGTAATTGTCCTGGGTTGGGCTGGGATAGAGTTAATTTTTATCATAGCACCTGGTACAGTGCTGTGATTTAAACTTGAGAACGTTGATAACAGACTGATGTTTTAGTTGTTGCTGAGCAGTGCTTACCCTAAGACGTTTCCAGTTCCCCAAGCTCTGCCAGTGGAGAGGTGCACAAGAAGCCAGGAGGGAGCATGGTCAGGACAGCTGACCTGAACTGGCCAAATGGATATTTCACACCACAGAATGTCATGCTCAGTGTATAAACAAAGCAGTTGACTGGGGGCTGGGGGCTGCTCATCACTGCTTGGGGATGGGCTGGCATCGCTTGTTTCTCTTGGGTGCTATTCCTCTCTCTGCTTTTCTTATTTAATAATACTATTAGTATTATTATTGTTCTTATTATTGTTGTTATTGTTATGATTGTTATTATTGTTAAATTTTTATACATATCATCATCATCATCATCATCACCACCACCTTCACTATTTTCAATTATTAAAATTTTGTTGTTACAAGTCATTAATTTTAGCTTTTATTTCCAATTCTCCTCCCCACTTATGGAGGGTGATGAAGCGAGTGAGCAATTACATGGTATTTAGTTGATGGCTGGGGTTAAATGACAACAATAATCCAGCACAAAATTATGTGTTGAAGGTGGTTTAAATTTGAAACTAATAAATTAAGTTAGATGGTGAAGAGTTCTGGACAATAACATACTCTCTGATTACGATAGTAACCTAGAGTGTAGTCCCAGCGGCTATCAGGTCATGTAGGTATTCCTACAAGAATTCCCAGATATGTAAAATTCGGCTGGGGAACAGATTCCTATTACTAATAACAATAATAATAATAATAAAACCAAACCAAACCAAACCAAACCAAACAAACAAAAAAAAACCACCACAAACAAACAAACAAACAAACAAAACCCAAAAAACAACAAAACAACAAAAAACACAAAAAACCCAACAACAACAAAAAAAACAAATTAGAAATTGAATGAAATATTGCCTCCAGAGAGAGCAATAAAGACATAACTTTTCCTAGCGTATATTGTGTTGGAGAGAGAAAACCTGAAACTTGCTAAGATCTTTCTTGCATTGCTAGCTTACTCCACCAATTAAATCCATAAAAAAAATTCATATTTAATACAGTTCTGTACATAAAGTCCATTCGCATTATGAGACAAAAATAGATACATATCCAGTCAGGTTTCATGGCTACTAATGTTTCATTATCTGCTTATTAGATAATCCATCTTTTGTGGAATCTTTTCAATATTTAGACATACAGAATTATTCAAATGATAGGTAAATTACTTTGGCTACTAAGATGTTTTAGAATTAAATTTAGGATCTATCACTAACGGGTTTATATGACAAAATGGACAAGATAAGTATTTAGAGACTAATAAGGTTTCTCATTTCTTACAGTACAATTTGGAGGAGAATTTTTGAAATAAAATTTAAACTGGTTTCTATAAGCATGTGATAAAATATTCTGTTGGAAAAGGTATTAAGGGTACATTCAAGGTCTGCCAGTTCCAAGATTTAGATGTCAGATCTAAATGTTCTTTTTCTGCCCTTCCCACTACATTGTAGTGCATCCTGTCGTGTATTACCAAGAACAGTGTTAATCAGTAGATACATTTTTCACTAGAGATGAGCATAGCTGTCATATGATGTGATGCTAAGAATATGTCCAAATATGACTTTATTAACAGAAAAAAAATTATTTTAACAAAATGAAGGAAATATCTGTGTAGCCTGATCAGTGAACAGAGTGCAAATGTCAGTGTCTATTGTTAATGGGAAATAAAAAGTGTTTTGAGCTATTACTTCTGGCTATCTTTAACCATCTGGGCTTCCCATGCTACAGTCATGCCAAAGTCTATAAATCAATGATAAACTTCAGGTGGTTACAGCATGATCTAAGTCAGATCACCTAGGTCAAATCTACAAATGACAAGTTTTTTGAATTAATACATTTCTTCTTATGTCACAATAAATAAACCAAGGAACAAGGACATCTAATTTAAAAAGCATATTAAAGAATATCTTTGGGTTTCCTGTCTATAAGTGAAGAAGCTACATCCTAATAAAAGATTCAATGACACTTAAAATATCTTATCTGCATATACTTGAAACAAGTTTTCTTATGTTTCTTGAGACTGTTGTTTTTTTTTTTCCTAGCTCTGTGTCTTCTAAGCTAAAGGAAAGTCAAAATCACCCAATTAGCTATTAACAAGACCAGCATTGTAAGTGACTTCATTTTTTAAGTCAACTAGTTATGACAATGTCAAGCATCACAAACAAAAGAACACACTAACATTCTCCTTGGAAATCAGAAAAAAAAGCAAAACATGGAATTCATTATCTTCCTCCTGGGGTATTCAATGTTAATGTATCTGCCAATCATTTTAAAACTATGACCACTGTACAGTCTCCCCAGGCAAATTTTTAATTTATATGCAATTATATTACAGATGTACTTTCCAAATCTTACATAAATAAGTTGCTAATATCTCCCAAGATTTTTAACAAATTATAGAAAGACTCTTTTATTAATAATTCTGTTATAATTTAATGATTCTACTTGTCATCAGGTCATAGTTTTTGCTGCATTCCCTTAGGGAACCAGTGCTGTACAGTTTCTAAGTAAATTAGTTTAAATGAAAACAAATTAACGAATCATGCAAGCTGACCTTTACCTATTAGTTGTAATGCAAGATTATTATCTGTAAGTCAGTAAATACTGCAGGATAAATGATTCATTTAAGCTTTATTCACATTAATGAGAAGTGAATTTTAATTCAGCAAAATATCCTTAGTGTATTTCATTGTATGAATATTATGAGTAGAAAGGAGACATGAAAGTCAAGGAGGGGAGGAGGAAATTTACTAGAAAGGGTGGAAGAGATACAGGGCAGAACAAACCTCTGTATTCAAGTTATGCAGCCTTTTCAGCTGTGCTTCTTTGGACAAAGAAGTACACTAGATATTTATGCATGTTCATTCACACATATGCACATGATATCTGCATGATATATGCAAAAATGGTACCTAATGAAAAGGTACTTGGAAAAGTACACCTGAATGGCAGGCATTTAGTCGAGATTGAGAGCTGCCCCCTCAAACACAGAAAGTACCTGTGCCTGTTCTGTCCTTTATGAAGATTCAATAATTTGAAAAGCCTGACAGTTGCCATTTCTTAGTCCTAGGATTCATTTAGCAGAAAACGTTTCTAGTAGAAGGAAGAGATCCAGGAATTTGATGATTGACATGTCAGCTGTCAACTCTACACATTATTGGCCATTTAATACTCATTATTAGCTTTCAGCTGCTACAATATAAAGACAGAGATATAAAGATCTGTCGTAGTTCTGCCCCTGCCTCCTTTAACTTGACCAAGTCATAGGACAAAGTAATTGAAATTTTACTGTGTAGTACTTTTTATGTGCTGCAAGTAATTGGAAAACATAATTTCAGAGTTCCTGGCACTCCATGACAACCAAAAAGAATAGATTTTTCCAAACACCTGAATATTTTCATGTTAGGCAGATCAAGTCACTGCCTGATTCATGTCAGTCTAAGATGCTGCAGTGAGGTATTTTCCCAGATAATTTACAAACTCTGAGAGATAAGACTTAGTTTTTTCTCCTCTGATTGTATTAATTCCCATGTTATTTCTTTCTTCTAATAAATCTAACTGCACTGTTATTGTTCCTGGATTGCATAATATCAAACAAATTTAATAGAGATAAAAATCCTTCATTAACAATTGATCTTTATTAACACACTGCAAACTTTTCTAAAGTAATGCTAAAAGACATCAAGAAGATTTCAAGAATAAAACAAAAAAAAATTGGTGTATACAGCTGATGCCAAGAGCTGTGAAACTAGGGAATGTGATTTTATCACAATCCTTATTTCCTTTTCTTGCTAGATAAGAAATTATTTCCCTTAAAAAATTATGAACTATATCTACAGCATTGTTATTTCTTCAGTTATAGTGGTATATCTCTGAATGATGTAGTCTATACCTGCATGATTTAAAATGAACTCATTATTGTTAAACTAGATGCCCTTACTTTCTGAATTCCCAATTTTCAAACTGGCATGCCCATATATTCCCTTAAAATCTATTTATTTTAATTGTATAAACCTAAGTAAAGACAGATCAAATAATTTCACTCCCAGTTTTTCAGAAAACCTGCCAGGCTAAGATTTAATTAATTTCATGTAATTATAAACAGCGTTTTTCAACTTGAATCCCTAAGCTGGCAAGATAGCTGTCTGAAATACTGGCAGGGTACAGGGAGGGCTGGTGGACCCCTGCTCAATCCTTATGGGCTTTGCTCTGGGAGTTGCAGGGGCTGTGCACCGAGCTAGTGAGGACTGATGGCCACAAACTGAGCTGAAATGGGTTCTTGGGCAGGAATGGGAGAAGGCTCGGGGAAGGGACTAAGGGAGGGTCAATCACAAAGGCCTAAATTAAAGGTCTTTGTTAAGTCCTAAATAAAAGGTCACTACTCTTGTCCCACAGTGGCTAGAACACTCACCCCAAAAATGGAAGAATTAACCTAACTGTCTTTTCTGACAGCAGGGATTTTGATCTACTTCCTGAAATTAATAGGCTGCAATGTGTTTTCAAGTACAGACCCCCTTAATGATGTAATGCCAGCCACAGCTCCAGCTACCATGGGTGCCTTCTTCCACCAATGGTTCTTTTCAATATTGTACTGATTTTTTCCCTTGTCAAAGGTATGCAGTGAATTCACCCCAAATTTTTTTATAGTTCTGGGAAGAACAAACACCATAATTTTCATAGATTCAATTTTTCCTTAGGAAGCCCACCAATACTTAATGTTATTCTTTTGTTTCTTAGCAATGGAGAACAGTAGAGCTGCATCTTATCATAGTTAAGTTACAGTACATTTGGCTCAAGAAGGTTCAGAAACCTTGAGAAATTATTCAGGTTTTCACTGCAAATGAAAGGAAGACTGTGGAAATAACCCTACTGACAAAAATTATCAATGGATCCAGGTCTAGAAGTGATTTTACTTTGGCTCTAAATTTTTCCTAGACACATAATAGATTAAATATATTTAAATTGTTAATAGATTGTGAGTAAAAAATGAAATTATATAATGGGATAAATAATGGACTTTCTCCAAATGTTTATATGTCTGATATGTATATGCTGAGTATCCTGCTTGGAAAAAAATTAAGAGGAAATTTGAGCAATTTCCAAAGATTTTACAGCACTCTGTTAATATCCTGGATCTTCACTATTTTCCATTAATTCTTTGTTTGTTTTCTTTATTACTTATAGAAAACTTCACTTAGTGTCTGAAACATTTTAAAAAAGTAAAAAATGAAACTAATAGTTGATTTCTTTTAAGAATTTTCATGCTGGAACTAGAAAGTTATGCAAGAAAATAACTATTGTCTCAATCTGAATTCATATCTACATGTATAAAATTGCATTAGTAATCTTTTCTGCAATGATTACACTGACTCTGGGCACAGAGAAAATTGTCTTTTTCTTCTTGTCAATCTAAAGCTTTAATGAGTTTCTTTCAGAGGACTGTAAATAAATGGCAGACAATGAGGGGTTGTGGAAATAAAAAGACCGTTTTACGGCAGCTTTCATTTTCTTTCAAACTTTTATTCTAAGTCCATGCTTCGTGTTTCATAGAATCTTAGAATGTGGAAGGGACCCTCAAATATCATCTAGTTTTTACCCCTCTGGTGTGGACAGGGACAGCTTTGGATGGTGGCATACAGAAGGTCAATGGCTAGGAGTCCCAATGGACATCAGAGAAAAGTGCTCTCCCTCAGGGGTCTGCCCTGGCACCAGCGTTATTTTATACTTTCATCGATGACATAGGCAAAAGGATCAAGTGCACCCTCAGCAAAGCTGCAGAGGGCACCAAGCTGAGTGGTGCAGCTGACACACCTGAGGGATAGGATGCCATCCAGAGGGAGCTGGCGGGAATGCCGTGAGTTTCAACAGGACCAAGTGCAAGGTGCTGCAGCTGGGTCAGGGCACCACCCCCCCCCCCCGGTATCAACACAGGCTGGGGATGAACAGATCAGAGCAGCCCTACCAAGAAGGACTTGGGGTGCATGAGAGGCTGGACATGAGCAGGCAAAGTGCACCCACAGCCCAGAAAGCAAATTGTATCCTGGGCTGCATCAAAAGCAGTGTGGCCAGCCAGGCAAGGGAGGGGAAATTCCCTATCTACTCCAGTCTAGTGAGACCTCCCTAGGAGTCCTTCATCCAGTTCTGGGGTTCCCAGCACAGGCAGGACAGGGACTTGTTGGAGTGAATCCAGAGGAGAGCACCAAGGTGCTTGGAGGGATGGAGTTCCTCACCTGCAAGGAAAGGCTGGGAGAACCCAGAATAGGGCTTTCCCTCTTGGAACACTGCTGACTTATATTGAGCCTGCTGCCAAACAGCACCCCTAGATCCCTTTCTGCAAGGCTGCTCACCAACCATTTCTTACCTAATTTATTCTTGTGCCAGCCTTACTCTAACCTAGGTGCAGACTCTCGTATTTGAACTTGTTAAATTTCGTCCCAATAAACATTGCCCACATTATGTGCTGCTCTGAAGAGAGGCATGACAACAACGCACTGAATGTGGGCTTAGTATGCCTTGACAGTAAGCCCAACATGCAGTCAATCCCATATTATTCCTTGTCAGCTACCTTATCTATCAGACTCATGCGAGTCATGAAAGGGAGGGAGCATCATGTTTTATGATTCACTCCTGAGTAAAGCACTACATTTCCTGCTCTGTAAAATCGAAGCGGGAAAAGAAGGGAAGGCAAGGCAAGGTTGGTTAATAGCCAGGACAGCCAATGCCATTGCAGTGCCTCACTATCCTCTTTTTAAAGTAAAAGCAGTTGAGCAAGGTGTCTGATTGGAAGGTTCCTGGTGACTGTAAAAAGACAGCTGTCATTTCCATTTTTGAAGGACAAGAAAGAAGGCTAGGGGCACTGCAGGTAGGTCAGCCTGACCCTACTACCAGTTTAGTCTACAAAGTGAATCCTCTTGGAAGGCATGTCCAGATACATAAAGATGACACGGAGCAGTCATCACAGAGGTGCCAAGGGTAAAATTTGCCAAATTAGCACGAGTGTCTTTTGTGATATCTGGATCTTTGCCTGAGGGTAGAATACTTGAATTCCATGGTGTTCTTGTAGTTGAATTAGAGTGATACGGGCAGAATAGACAGAATGAAAAAGTGGCTTGACTTGTGAAGTCACTTAGACTTGACTTAGAAGTCACAGTTATAAGTCTAACTGGTAACCTGTTAAAAGTGTCCCACAGAAGCCAGCATACAAGGAAAATCTAAGGAAGTTGGCTGGGTTTGCCTGAAAAAGAGAAGGAAAAGACAGGACTTCATTGTTGTCTTCAGTGGCCTAAGAGGATCTATAAAGGATATAGATAACACTATTATCCCAGTTGACTATTAAAAGGATGTAACAGAATTTTTTGCAATGTATTAGTTAAAAATAAAAAGTCTCAATAGTTGTAGACACTAGAGGCCTTAAAAAAACATGTCCATGAAGATTTCAGAATCTCCATTATTGAAGATTTTAAAAATTCATTAAGACACCCTGAGCTGCCTGATGTACTTCAGAGTTAGGCCTGCTTTCAGCAAGTGTCAGAATTGAAGTACCACAGAAATCCCTTCCAGCCCAGAAGATAAAACAAACCTAACCCTCTATCTCCTATCTGTTCTGGTTTTCCAAGGTCATTCCTGAAGGCTGAGATGCCAAAGTTCAACTACAATTAGCAAACTGAGTACAGCACCTGGTACTTGTGAGATTTGCCCATCCTCCATGCATGTACCTAGTGAGCAAATAGTTTTCTCTTAAAGTCTCTGAATATATGTGGGTTTATTAAGAAATGCTGAGAACAGCAGATTTGAATCAATGTGTTTTATTCAACTTCTGATCTTTTTGTGCCTAACAATGTTAAGAAAATATAAATCAGTCTCTCTGTTGTCTGATGAGTAAAAAGGAATTATCTCTTTTAAAATTTTATATCTTGTACACTTATTGTCACTTGATATGGAGAGCCACAGCAATAAAATATGATCATCATGGTATGAAAAACAGCTAGCTATACAGAGAATTTTATTTGAAGCTCAATTTTGATAGCAATTGCTTCTTTTGGACACTGCTTCTTTTAATCAGAGCTCATATTATTTAATCTGAAAACCTAGTCCTGCTGGCTATCAACTGATGTACAGTCACACAGAGCAGTACAGAGCTGAATATTTCACATGGAGAACAAAGCTTGAGTGTAAGTACTAAGCAGTAATTTTTTTAATCTCTGTGGGAAGAAGTTTAGTGTGTATGCATCTGAGAATCCCCTGGGGACTGGTGTGACATTGGTGTAGGCTATGATGTAGAGTCAGAGAAGCTCAGGAAAACCTTTTTAATGGGTTAAAGCTCTTTAATACAGCAGAATTCTCAAACTATTAACTACAGAGAGCACAATTAAAGATGCATACTGTTAATCTAAAATATGCCCAGCTCTTTCAGATGCTACAATATGTCAGTGTGAACAAGCATATTTTAAAGTGACAGGTTAAAAAAAATAAAATTCAGCTATCAGCCTTACATGTTCCAAGTTAAACTGTTGGATTCAACCACCTAAATTCCTACATCATTACATAGTTTTAAAATGCAGTTTACTTTATATTTCCTCCAGCATTTCCTCTTCAACTATTCTGCTTGAACCATAGCATTCTATTAGAAAGGGCAAAAAGAGTGGGTTCAATCCTCTCCTATTGCTGAGAATAAAGAATACCTTAGTTAAAACCAAATGTAAATAATCTCCATTAGAGGACGAGACAGTACAACATATTCAAAATGTCTCTATCATTATTTAGAAATTATCAAGGAGGGCTTTAAGCGGAGGTCATTAATCCCTGCCATTTTCATCACAAAATACAGAAACCTTTGAAAGAGAAACCCTGTAAGCTAGAAGATGTTCTTATGCTTATTAAAAGGTTTGAATTACTGCTCTTGCATTGGGTATGAACACCATCCCCAGAGTAAAAGCAGCACAAAAATGGTAGAAAGAATGGGATTCTTCATTTCTACAGTTTAAGCTATTGAGTCATAAAACAAAAGTAAAAATAAAGAAGCATTGTAATGTGTCATTCAGTTCAGATGCTAGAGGAAAAGCCCTTGATAAGTTGTACTCTCCAGGCATCTCCTGGCTGCTGTTAGGAAGAATGTCCTGATATTCCCTCACAGGGAGAACCGACGCATGTCGCTCATGGTGTTGGAGATAAGTCATACATGATCAGAGAGGAAAGAGTGGTTCCAGTGGCCTGCTCTAAACTGTGGTGATGAAACACTGGGCTGGGTGACATGTATTCCTGATCAGTCCCAATGACTTGATTTACTACCTTTTTCTACAGCTCTTTTCACAGTCCAGTTTCTTCATCTTTACCTTCAGCTATTCCTATTTACTCTTTCCCCAGGGATCTCAGTTTTGCTGACTTTTTACACCTTCTTGTTATTCATGATGTGGTTGCCCTGGAAAATTCCACCTTGGTCAGCAGTTCTCTAAGGTAATGCATCTGTTTATACATAGTTTTTCATTTCTGCCATTTCTCATGTTGTTGTCATCTCAGTTTAGTAAGGCTTGGCCAGCTGCATTTACTTTTTTATATCTACTCCTCTGCTATCTGTTACACCTGTATTTTCTCTTGCTGTTCCCTTCTTAGTGCAGTTCAGGACATTTTTTTCTGGATGCTCCAAAACAAGTAGCAGCCCATAAACTCTGCTTGTTTATCTGGCCTTTAATCAGCCCTACATAAATACCTGCCCTTAGAAGAGAACATCAGAACATAAAATAATATTGTCACCAAAAAATGCTACTTACTAACTTATGTTCAAAAAGAATGAAGCAAGAAATCTGCACATGAGGATTTTTGCACTAGCCTCTGATCAACTCAGTGTCTTTCCCTGAGGGTCTGTAAGGACTTAAAAAGCACAGTTTCTGTCTCAAACACTGCTAAGGCCACAGAAGGACTTTGCCATGAGATAAGCACAGGATGGAATGACAGGGTGTTCCTACCTTCAGACCTGGCAGAGGCAAGGTGTAGTTAACACATCCTGGGTAATGCATCCAGACAAAAGTTCCCACATTGGAAAACCGTGTAAAGAAGCAAGTGCTCATACACATATCGCCAGGCAAGGATTGCCCCAAATTATGGGACAGGTGACATCTGTGACCACTGAAGGACTCCCGAATATGCCTCTGTGGAAACCTAGAACTTGGACTGTAAGTTAAGCAAGCGTGATGGGAACTTGAGAAAACTTCATCACAGCTCTCCAGAACAAATGGCTATTCAGTCAGGATCATGTTATTTTCCCTGTTTTCACGGCAAGAGTTGTAGAAAGAAGAAAAAACCCTCTTTCTATCCCTTATGGTGGGAGAGGGGTTTGTGTTGCAAAGTAATGGAAAGTATAGAAAACAATGAGTCTAAGAGACGATGTCTACTATTGATGAGAACACTTCTGATTTGCCATCCCATAGAATGAACATTTTGTTTTCCTTTTATTTGTAGTCTTTCATATTTTTAAGAAAGGGGATGACATTATGCATTCAATGGCTTATATTGAATGAGAGTGCTGACAGAGCAGAAATTGTATAGTCTGTGAGAAATGGAATAAATTAATTAATACATATTTCTACTTTAACTGACTATTATTAAATGACTGAGAGAAAAGACAAACCCTTCATGTATATCCACTGATGGTCATCAGTGAAAAGGAGCAAAAATAAACATAGATTTTTTTTTTTAAACAGTACTTTCATTAATTTCTAAGGCTCTCAGTAAATCAGGGAGGGCCAAATTCATCTTTGTCCCCTAGTTCTTGGCAGCATCTACTTCTAGATATTGGACAGAGCTTCAGATGGCCTAAACATGGATCTTTCCTTTGCTTCAGGTAGAGAGACATAATGATTTATAACCACAGAAATCCATCACTGTGTGTTTGCAAAGGGTGTAAATCAGAGCAGAGTCAGATACATTGATTTTTCCTTTCACTTCCTTGTCAATGCCTTCTGCTTTGTAGTGCTTAACATTTTCTCATCACTTCTTACAGATATCACCAGCACCAATTTTAGTCTCTCCTGTTCAGAGGTATAATACCTTCCAAACAAGTACATACTTAAATAATTAATTTAAAATTTTCTTTCTAATCAGAGGAATAATGAATAACAAATTGAATAATACAGAGTAAAAAATGCTAATATTAGATTGTTGTGTAAGAATTTGCTTTTATTTTGATTTACATTTTAGACAGTGAAGCTGTAATCTAAAAATATGTAGATGAAATACTACTGTAATGACTTTGATACTGTAAATAATGATTTCCCATTTAATAAACCCTTGAATGAACTCGGTTTTTATTTTTAAACTGTATGAATGACCTGCCATCTTTACATATGAGATCATTAGTGGAGATTTATACAGGTAATATGGTGATTTATTATGATTCTCTAAGATAGCTAGTTGTGGTTTATGCCCTGATTTCAAGCATGAATGTTGTGAATTATTTGCTTGAACTAAATAATTTATTGGTAGAAAAAAAAAGATTGACAAACTGGGTGCCCTACTCCATGCAAATTGATCTGGTAATGGTAGATCAGAAGAAGTCTCTGATAAAAATTCTTTCTGCAATAAAGCAGTATTTACACTAAGTTCAATAAATAATACAGAAGATGTTACTCAATATACATGAAAATAAATTATGGTTATCAGCAAACTAATGCTGAATTTGTCTTTTGTATTGTTAATTTAATATTACTAGCAAACCCATACAATAGTTGATCTGTGTTTAAGATTATATTGATTAATTTCTTTGGCCAGTTATAGAGACATGTCTTAGGACATTTCTGTTTGTACCACTGTTTAACATCTCTTTAACTTCTGTTGCATGTAACAGTCAATGAAATGCAGTACAATCTTATGTTACCTAAAAATTCTCTGAGCATCAAATATTTGCATAGTCTGTAAAAAGACTGGAGGATTGATTTGCTGATAAAAAGGGTTTCCTATGTCATTGTAATATTGCAAAAGTGGCCACTTCAAGAAGAGGAATTTTGCATGTTTATACAATTGTAGAAAAAGACTTAGTACTTAATCTTTTACAGTAATGTTCCTGGAATAAAATTGCAATGTCTTAAAATTTTGAGTATTTTCTAAGTAAGGGAAAAATTCCATGAGTTTTATTTCTTTTTCTTCAAATATTTTATAGTTGTTCCTCCTGTAGATTGGCAAATCTTTAACATAGTGTCACTAATAGTAAAGTCATTGAAGGTCCAGCATCACTTGATGTTAAGTCAGAGAAAGTATTCCTGGTCCTTTGTTGCTTTAATCTGCTGAATTCTTTGATGCCATGTCCTGAGATGCTGCAGTTTCTAGTTAAAGCAACTTGGAGTAGGCACTTCCAGGTGTCACACCCCTACCTTCCCCTCAATACACAGAGCATCCTCAGATGCCAAAGCATCCCCAGAAGAATATATCACATTACAGATATATAATGGCCCTGTTCTTGGTCAGGCTTAAATTCCATTCTTAAGATTGCAAACAAAATATTTTATGGTTCTGAGAGATGAGTTTTATCAACACACATATTTTCATAGCTCTAGGAAATTGAAAAATCTTATTTCATTTAACAGTTTTGACAATGCTGTAGAAATCTTTTCCATACACAGAGGGCCTGTTCCATACACAGAGGGCCTGCTCTATGACCTAGTATTGCTTATCTCCAAAATAAGCACCATTTTGACTAGGTCAAATGGCACCATTCAATAAAATATCAATTTTTAAAACACTTGTATTGGGAAATCTATCCTTTTTTTCTAACCTCCCAGAGCAGTCTTTCCCTTGGCCTAATTTTCAACCCATCCTTACATTTATAGATTTTTCTGGTATTTAAAGTACTCTTACTTTGCACTCAACCATTTCATAGTTTCTGAATGGAGTGATATTAAAGCATAGGTCATCCTCCATAGCTGTCAGTAAGGAACATTTTAAGATAGTGTTGGATACATTTCTTTTCTCTTTCTAGTCACTTATTTAATCAACATATCTACTATAGAAAAAATAATGTGAAAGGTGCAATGTTATAATGGTACATGTTATAGTATCTCACTCTTCTTAAAAACCCTATATGTTGTTTCATAACATTGTAATTGTTTCATGCTTTGCAATCAGCTCTTGCTTCACACCCAATGTACATTGGCCAATACAATGACTAAAAATTCATCTTAGAGTTTCCTAATAACGTCTAAATTTATTTGCAATCTACACCTGAATAATTAAAATGAAACTATTGCATGGTCTCCTTTTTTAACCTATACTTGCATGTAGAAAATATCAGTAATACAAAAAGAAATGTTTAATTTCAATATTTCATTTTCTGTTATGTTGTCAGTTGTAGCATTATTTTTAGCACTGAAGTTACTTCAAAAAATTATTATTTACCAGGAAGCTAAAAATCATACATCTATATAGAATCAGTAATAGAAAAGCTCCTTTCACCTACATTTAACTGCTGAGCATGCAGAATTTTGTGCTTGACAAGCCCAGCTCCTACCTCAGCATCCATGTAATTCTTCATTTTAATTAGATCTCCTGGCAAAGATGCAGACCAAAAGCTCATAACTCTCCTTTGACTGTTTTAGATGAATCAGCCTTGCGATGATACAGTGCACACCTACATGCTCACATGCTTCTTAGCTATCTTCACAGGATAGCAAGAATTAAATTAAAAAGTCACATGGGCACCTTATACAATGGGAATAATGGAAAGTTTGCATTTTCACACTTATTTCCAGAGTGATATTGCACTTTTATATCTTCTCAGTACTCCAAGTAATTAACTAGAGATTTGTCGCAAAAACTTAATATGATCCCATGAAAAGTGAAGTGAAAATCACACTGTAATGCTCCAATAGCAGTATAGATTTTATCTAGAAGTAAAGAAATGTGCTCCAAGTAATCTGCTCCTGAGGAATAGAGACTGAATTTCCCAAAGTATGGTTTCAGTGTTCAACTTCATGCTGCTCCCCTACTCCAGATCCCATGGGGTCAGTTATTCAGGTACAGATTGCTCCAGTGTAGGTCCCCTACGAGCCACAGTTGCTAACAGGAGCCAACTCCTGAATGGCTCATGGGTGACAGACAGACAGACAGACAGACAGCTTCATTATGGTCTTCACCAGTGGCTACAGGGGAATCTCATCTCCAACACCCGAAGAACATCCTCCTACTCCCTGTTTGCTGACCTGGGTGTCTCCAGAAGTGTTTCTCCTTCCCTTTAACTCCCCCTTCCTCTCTCTGTCGGGCATTTTGCCCTTTCTTAGATCTGTGTTCCTGAGGCACTGCCCACACTGTGCAAGGGGCTCTGCTGCACCCTGTGGTGGGTGGGTTGGAGGTGGCTGGAACTGGATGTGTCCAGCCCCAGGCAGCCCCAGCCTCTCCTCACAGAGGTGCCCTGGCAGCCCCAAGGCCTTTCCTTTATAAAAACAAACAGCTCCCTGTGAAATGAAGCAAAGGTATAAATCTGTAGCAGACACACTTCTTAGCTTACTCAGTTACTTCAAACGATGACATCCAAAATGTGGTCTAAAGGAAGAAAATTATGTTTCTTAAAGTTTTTTGTAATCTTAGGAAAATAGTTGTTTAGGATGAATATCCATATTTATACCACCTTCTAAAACAAATTAGCAAATAAACAATTAGTAAATAAACAATTTGAGTTCAAAGCAATTAATATTCACACAAACCTGAACATTTTAATCTCTGCAAAGTCAATTTTGCAGAATATTGACTATTAAGTAGAAACCCTTGGGCAATGAGGAATAATATTCAATAGACTAAATAGGCTTAGTATAAAATATAAATAATACCTTTTTTTTAGGTTGCTAGATGTTATGATAAGTCTCAACAGAATCATAAAATTGCTACTCATACAATACCCTTGCTAAAGTCTGGACTTTGAATTGAAGTTGCCTCCATTTTCTCATTTGAGGACATTTTTCTTCTCTTATTTTCTTATACACGGTTTCAGTATAGCTGATGTAGAAACCCTAATTTTAAACTCATAATTAGCCACATATGTAATGCATATTTATGAGCTTAATGAAAAATAAAATCTTAAAAGGATTTTCTGAATGTCATTTGAGATCGAAGCTGGTTCAGGGTTACTCAGGGTCATACATTTTGAGTGAGCATGAAACTTTAAACTAATGTTGTTAGAATTCGTAGATGTTTATATCAACTTTACTAACATTTTAGGCATTTATTATTTTGCATTTGATAACCATTTCTAAATCTGAAAGAGTTACATTACTATTACAATAGTTGATCGTTTTGAGGGAGAAAGTCTTAAACTGTATTTTAAGAGATGAGTGTAAGTTGATTAATACGTTCTAGCCATTTTCTGCTAGGCAGGAGCTAAGAGTTTTCTTTGTGAAGATTTTGATGAGTGGTGGTGCAGCATCATAAAATGAGCATTGCCCAATAGCTGTGCTGGACTGAGACAGGATTTGTTCTTTGCCTTCTTAATGTTAATTCATTGTATGATGATGTATTTAATTCTTCCTATACTGTTGGCCATTAAACTACTCATGAGATAATGTTTTTTGAAAGCATATTGACATGTAGACTTTTTTTTTAGTGTGCCAGTCTATTCAAGTTTTAATAACTATAGAAATTCAGGAAGAGTATGTATAAAAAAGTTTTCTGTCTGAATTAGATTTCAGCTTTCCAGAGTATGAGAGGTTTAGGTTTAAGGACTGTTTACAAATAAAACAAAACAATTTCTTCTGATGTGATTTCAATTTGTCACCACAGTACAGCCTGAGACCTCCTTAGTGACCAACTCCTTATTGCTTCTATGTTATTGTGGAAAGACCTTGATCTCCAGCTGATCAAAGCAATAGAGACCATAATGGGACCATAATGGGTCAAATCAAAGGTCAACCTATTCCAACATGTGCTAGTAATAGAACATTTAGAAAAGCAAATATGAACAGTGCAATATTACAGTCCTCAAAATACTCACTTCACTTCCTGTGATTTAATGTTCTGCAGCTTTTTGGGCCACAGAGGCCTTGGTGTTGTTTAATAACCATCAGTGGAGTGTTTCTTACATAAATATACTGAGTTCTTTTTGATCTCGTGTAAGCATTAGGCCTCTGAAGCATCCTTCAGCAAGGAAATTCCAACTTAGCTACGTAGGAAGAAGTTTGCATTTTGTCTGCAACATGATAGTTTTAGTGGAGCTCCTTATTCTGTACTGCACAATACAACAGCTGAGGCTGATTTCTTCAAAGCCCTTCTATTTCTAAATATTGTTACAAGTGATCTGCTCCATCATCTCTGGCCTAAATGGCCTGAACACAATTCATCCCCATTTATACATGTCCTTCCTGCACTTCGTTCTACCTTTTTCATTAATGATTTGTCTAGTTTCTTTTATTTTGCTAGTCATTCCTAGCATTTGACTTGCCCATTACTGTGTACATCATAGCAGTGAAGTTTTTCGCATTTATCACATTTATTTATATTTAATTCTGTCATTTGATTGCTTGTGTGACCTTGTGTTGTATTTTAATTGTTTTGCAGATCAGCTATAAATATTTTGAGCTATAAATATTTTGTTAAAAAAAAGAAAAAAAAGAAAAAAGGAGGCGTTAGGATCTATTTGGACAGTTTCTCTGTGACGCAGGTTGTGTTGAGACACAGTAACTAATCTTTCAGGAGTTATACGTTTCCTCTCTTCTTGTGAATTCTTTTACGGTAGCAGAAATACACACTAAATCCTCGACTTCAAAACCAAAGCCCACACGAGCAAGGTGTGAATTAGCACCTGTTTCTTCAGCTGGCCTGGACATGAGCTGCGCTAATCACCACGTCTGGGTGATAAATACCTCTGCCCACAGATCCTAGAGTATCTTACCAGAGCTACCTGCTCATCCTTGAGATATGAGTTCCTGGAATGGAACACACCATTGCACACTGGCAGGCACAGGTCCAAATTTTCCTATTAGTGTCAAGGCGAGCAAATAGTGAGGATACCTTTTTGCAAGGGAAATGCAGTATTCCTCTTAATGAAGCCTACCCATTCCTTCTGACCAACCCCAGAAGGTTGAACTGTACTGTAATTTCAAACCTGTGACGGAGTTTGGAGAGTAATTCAATGTCATTTGGTACGAAAGATACTCTGCTAGACACAGTAGCACTATAATTCTTTTAATGCTTGCCTTGAGTTAAATTAAACAAGCTCTGGAGGTAATGATCAAGGGGCTGAGAATGTGGGAAAAAATAAGAATATAAAAATATTTTTCTAATATAATGAGACATATGATGTATAGATCAGCTCTGGGTTGGGGGAAAATTGTATCAGCTGGAATTCGAACATTAAACTTAGATCCTGTTTTTAGTTGACATAGAAGCGATCAGTAAATGTGAAATACCGAGTGATCCCACACTTTATATCTTCTCTTTATCATTTCTCAATTTATTTCTTATTGTCAGCTTCTCAAATTTTTCTTTCCACATTTTATGCATTGTTTTGTTTCTCCCTTTTTGATGACATCTTTTATTTTCTCTCATCTTAAAAATTCCTTGCTTCAAAACGTTATTCTCATTATCTGTCCTACAAAGAGTTTTATGCCTCAAATAAACGACTGTGCAAGGTTAAGTAATAAAAATCCATTATATTTCCCTGTATTTATGATATTTTCTCTCATGGATAATCTGTCTTGTCACTTAAATTCAAGTATTTGAACAGCTCATAGCAATTTTATCTACTCATCAGGGTAGCTAGTAGCACAGTAGCAAAAAGTTACTTGTAAATTTCAGAGGAAAAGTGCTGAAAGAATTTTAATATGCAGCAGTTTTCTTTTTAGTTAACATACACAAAGATCCAATGTGCTTTATTACATGATGCAGCAACGAACCTACAAGATTCCTGTACATGTAAACTCACTGAGCTGAGAAGGAACTTGGAGGGGATTGAAAACTGTCATAACTAGCCTTGAGTCTGCAGTAGCAGAATGTCTGCAGCTGTGCTGGTAATTGCCCAAAGACAGTTATATCTTTCCTCATTTTCATGGTCTAAAAATAGAGCAGTACCATATCCAAAAATTACTTAACACTTCATTCTGTATGCAATATGTCACTGATGCTTCTTTTATTTCCATATACAGATCTAAAAGATTGTTTTAAATCTACAAGTAGGTGAGAATAAAAACAAAATAATGTCATGTTAGTCAACTGTATTTGATTCTGCCTCACTAAAATCAATAGGAATATGGTTATTACTTTTACCATAATAGAACTTGCCCTTAGCACTAATGCCTCACCTCTGCGGTTTTTGTGTGTTATTAAAACAGGTATTCAAAATCAAAGAAGTACCCTGAATTTCTTTTTCAAACAAGATAATTTTAAATTAGGTTTGTTGAAATAACAATGGTCAAGACACAGGCTTATGCTACAAAGTAGGAGAGTGATATAAAAATGCCAAACTTGCTTTTTAAATTGAAGTTTAGTTCTCAGCCTCTCATACCAAATTTTCATCAAGTTTTTGTAGTAGAGAAAGTTGGCTTAGTTATTATTTCTTTACAGAAACTTCAAGTGCATCATCTGGTATTTCTAATCTCTGTAGTATTACAAACTTTCCTCTGGGCATCAAGCAGTGCTTCATTTTTGTTTTGTTTTTTTATTAACAAATATTTATTCAGAAGAGAACTACATCCCCACCCTCATTTTTACAGGCATATTTTTAATGTGAAATTCACCATCACTTACTAAATAAGGTGTATTTTAGGCTCAACCCCCCATAAAATATATTTTTAACAATAAATATGAATAATAAAAACACTAAGATCTGACATATTTTTTTTTAAATGTCAATGTACATATTCTTCCTTTATCTAGCAGAAAGGAATAAACTAAAGCAGAAACAGGCAAAAATACTAAGCATGTATCTCAACTGCATAATGTTTGTGATCTGAACGTCATAAATTAATGACGTTGCTTTCACTGCTTTCTAATGCCTTGTGGGGGAGTGTCTCTTCTATGCCTATAACTAGTTAGCAATTCACAGACTTCTTGTGCAATGCATTGGAGGAAGATCCCCTGACTTCTTGGACATGTAGAAACAGAATTTGTTTTATGTTCTTGGTTTCAGAATCGTGATGTTAGTCTTCCGGTTCCCACTCTACCAGCATCAAGATTTAAAGAAAGGAAGAATGAACTTTGTTATGACAGACCCAACACCAACAGCATGGTTAGTAGGCCCAATGACAGATATAGCTTTGTTTAGAGTTAGTTCATTCTATGAGGTTTCTCCTTCTTCTTACATAGCTAATAAGAAAACAAGGTCCTTGCACAACCTGATTTCCAAAATCTAATCCGTATGAACAAACCTTCCACTAAACACAGCTTCCACTGATGAAAACCTTGTTGTAAACATAAGTGCAATTTTACGCAATCATACACCCTTAGTACATGTACATGTACACTCTTAGTACCTGACTGCAGTCTTGCCACGTGTCTCTGAATTGTGTTGTGCAGAACGTAAATATGGGGAAGGCTCCATCATGCTTGGCTCACATGGTCAATTTGTGCTTATATTTTGTAGATTATACTGCCACTGTGCTCTAGTTCTTTAAGATCAGTGATTCTATTTTCCAAATAAAATTATCCCATAATACAAAGATAAGCTTTGAAAAAAAAGGTATATGCAAACTCTTTTGAAAGGTTTACTTGCAACAGGAAAAATTTTGGAGAAATGAGATAAAAGTCGAGGTAGGGGTATTGCAGGACTGTGTAAAGTAACACAACAGTAATTTTCTTGATATTTTCTTGCCAAAAAACAACAGTGAAATCTCTATTCTAACCTTAGCTATATGAGCCTAATTACATAGTTTTCTTCTCTTAAATATTGTATGCCATCATAATATAAGGCTATGATCTTTCTCAAATAATGCCCTCTTTTTCTGTAATCCCAGAGGTATTTCAGAAATAGCTTTTGTAGGATTTTCACATACCAGGCTGCCACCAATAAGTATTTTTCTCACATCTAGAAGCATACTATTTTATCCACTCCTGTTCATTTACCCAGTCTTTCTGCTTAATCCTGCCAACCAGCCTTCACAATATATTTGCTGTCTTGCTACCGTGTTCTGACACTTTATCTGTTTCAAATTCTTACATATATTCCCAAATTTCCATACTGTATCAGACTGTTATCACACTGACATGGCACATGGTATTTGAAGACATTTAACAAGTGTATATTTTATTTAAATATGTTCAAAATTCTGTGTGCGTTGCAATCTACATATTTGAAGGCAGAACAAGATTTCTAAAGACCATGTATGAAATTCAACTACAAAATTAAAAGACAAAAAGGGTGATGGAAAGCAGGGCTCGATCTGGGTAATCTAAACCTTATTTAACCTGGAAGTTTGGAAACCCCATCAAACAATCTGCTGGCTATCCACAAGTGCCTGCCTCTGCAGGTGCCCAACTTCACTAGCCAGAGAGTTCTGAGTCTGACAGAATTTTAAATTTTCCACATATTTTGAGAGTGGACAAGACTGTTTTCATTCTTATGACAACCCCTTTCCACAGCTCTTTCAATTCACGCAGAGAAAAATCTGACTTTTCCCAAGTACCCAGAGAATTCCTTCCCAATTATGCATGGTCAGAACTACATTTATGACATATATTTTTTTGTCTATTAACTATACCTAGAAACTTCTGTGGGTATTTTCCACAACTGACTCATCCCAGTCCCTAGCCCTAGTATTTAACCTTTAAAAATGCATAAAGATTAAGCTTTTAAACGCCAAATTTTAATTCCCAACTAAAATTAATTTTGCCTAAATGAACGTTACTTCTAATATGGATGCCTCAGTGCAAATTTTTCATCCTGTCCTCAACTATCTATCTTTTTTCTAAAACAGAACAGTAAAAGAAATATAACTTAAACACTGGTTTGGTGTTCTCATGCTAGTCAGTTAAATGGTTCACCCTTGTTCCTTGTTTCTCATGTTCCTCATTTAGTGCTGGCATGTGTTGAGCTTTACATCAACCATCACCCCCAAGTCCTTCTCCTGCAGGACTTCTCTCATTCTGCAGCCAGCCTCTAGTTGTGTCTGGGATTGCCATGGTCCAGGTTTACCACCCTTCGTGAGTTTCATTCCTTCATTAGTTTGCATAGTTCCATTGATCACCACCCTCCAACTTCCAGTGTCCCAGACCCCAAGTTCTCAACACTCCTGGTCAAAAATCCTCAGTTTGCCTGCAGTTTCTCCACAGCCCATCGGTAGTTCAGTGTGACTGATGAGGTTTTGGTTTTATCCTTGTCTCGGTTATGTTTGTCTGTCAGGTCAATGTGTCTGTGTTTAGTTTGTTTCTTACACCCTTTATGATTTTCTACATCCCCGATCAGATAATCTTAGCAAAGGCAATACAGATTTTGCACACCCTTACAGAAACACAGAATAGCCTGCGTTGGCAGGGAGCCAGAAGGATCATTAGGTCCATCTCTTAAGTGAATGGCCCATATGGGGATGGGACCCTTGACCACCATGCTCTAACCAAATGAGGGGATCTCAGGGTCAGGCCCTACTGGGGGAGCTCAAATAGAATGACTGTAGTGCAAAACCTGAAATAATAGACAGAAATACTGAACTATTTGATCTCGTATTTTTTGATTGTAGGTATGATCCTCAACTAGTAATGCAGTAACAATGAAAGGAAACATACTACAATTATCCAAAGAAATGTAGAGTTTTGCTTTGGGTATTTTTGTTTAAATAGAGCTCAGTGTTAGTCAGTGAACTGAGCTATCTTCGTAGTAATTCAGAAACAAGTCGTTCTACCACCAAGGACTCTAAGCCACAAAGGCACAACATTCAACACATGGGTTTGTAGCACCCTGCTTTTTCCCCTAAGGCAAACTCTGTCAAAGTTGTTGATCTAGGACATGGGTCAGTTACCAAGCTTGTATCTGAAGATTGCAGCGTAAAATGGGGTTCAGAAAGAATCGATATTTCTTCCAGATAACAGGAGTCAAGGGCAAGTCATACATTAAACCAAACAATTTAAGTATAAATATCAATGTACTGCCTGACAGGATGCCAATAAATGTGCTTTAAAAGCAAAAGTATACAGCTTGGTCATATAATGAGGAATAAAGTACCAATAAACTAAAGACACTTCTTAAAAGCACTGAATATATCTTAAAGCAGCAATTCACAAAAGCACTCGAGAGAAACAGAAGCACGGTGAGAACCCACTTCAGCTGAAGATCAAACTTTGCTGGGAGCTTTCAGAATCCCACAGGTCTGGTTGCAAAAACCTTATTATCTACAAGACAAGTATAGATCAATACTAGCAACATTTGCAAGATTGAAACAGGTTACACTTAGGAAAGGAGATGGTATCATTTTAATGAGGAAACAGAAGATCACAACCAGGATCCTTACGAAGGAGACAGAGAAAAGTCATTCTCTGTACAGCAGATTTAATGGTTTTCTCCTAATGAATGCTGTCAGTGTAAGAAAGATGTTTGGTTTCCCCTGGAACTAAAAGATTATGGAGTTTTTAGGCATTCAAGTTTTCTATGAGAATTAAATGTGAGAAAGATTCAGTGAATTCTAGCAGTATTTTCCCCTAGTG
Source organism: Acanthiza pusilla (assembly GCA_036630365.1). Classification (NCBI taxonomy): domain Eukaryota; kingdom Metazoa; phylum Chordata; class Aves; order Passeriformes; family Acanthizidae; genus Acanthiza; species Acanthiza pusilla. Next base: position 26,360,530 of record JAXCHO010000079.1, read on the forward strand.
TATCTATAGTAAATGAAACCCACATAGATACAGCTATAAGGGCAGAAGCAACACAAAACCTCACTATAACTGGTTGTCTGTCCACAGGATTACATGACTTTGTAGGCCTGATTGTCATGTACTTTTTCTTACTGAGGAACTAAGGGAAAGAATAAGTCCTAGTACAGAGCAAATCAAGGCAGAGCAGCCTGCTGCCAATCCCAGCAAAAGAAGGCAGATCACTGATTTGAGACTAATATATCCACTGCTACTCATTCACAAATTGTCCTGCAGTGGTGAAATTGCTTCTAAGATGTAAAGAAAATTTGATGAATCAGTGAGTAAAAGAATTATTTTTAAGGCAAAAGTTTTTTATAAAGTTCAAGAGGTTTTTACTGAAAAAAAGAAAGTTTGTTTTGTTCCCTTAGCATGGCCTAATGTTTAATTACTTTGACAATGCAAACACAATTGTTTCTGGTTTACCTTAGCTGTGGGGGATTCATCACCAGAACTGGTGATTACAGGGATCAAACCAATAAGGTAATGCTAACAAATTTAATTCCAAAGGGATTTATCCATAAGTGCTCAAATATACTAGGGTAATCACATGAGAGCTTTTGATAAAGACTTCATTTTTTCAATAAATTTCACTGAACTGTCTGGTTACAGGCAGTCTTATTCATCAGAAAGATGAAGTCTAAGCACAGGCAGAAATGTTATAGAGACCTTTTGGGCAGATGTTACATTCCAGGATTCCCTTTTTTACCTCTAAGGCAAATGTAATTCAAAAATGAGTGTACAAATGCTAAGTGAAAATTATAGATCCATGCTGAATATCTGAGGTTAAAAAATTTCTGTGTTCCAAGAACTCCTATCACTTCCCCACCTCTTCCTTTTGCAAAGTATAGAGAATGATTTATTACAATCTCTTTGGGTTAGAACTGAAGATGCTGAAAGCCCATTTGTCTCTTAAAATTTCAGCTGTCACAGGAAGTGTTGGTGGCTGGTTGTAAATTAAATCAGTTCTGGCCCATCTGAGCTCAGGAGCACAGACAGAGTCAGTTGGACACTCAGCTACCTCTGCATAGAGCCACTGTCTCCAGGGAAGTCGAGAGCCTGTGACCCGATGTCCTTTCCATTATGCCTCTATTGCATCTGCATTCTGGAGCTGACCTCTTTTCCAATCTTCAAATTATCTTCAGAGGAAGAATTAATATTACAGCTTATAACTGTTTCCTTTCTGGGATTGTCCAGTGATTAAAAGCAGGGTATAGCTCTGTAATATTTTAGTACTATTCCCCACTGTGCAGAAATTACTGTGCATCTTTGGACTTAGCTTTTTAAGATACAAATAAAGACATTTAACTTTCTTCAGGAAATATTTGATAAATTTTCATTGTGGTATAGAAGGAAAGACTACAAGCTATAGCCAAAGCAGCGTATCTCTTTCTGCTTTAAATTAATTTAACATTTGTAGCACACTCCAAGTTTTATCATTAAAGATGCTGTTTCTGACAAAAATTATTTATTTACTTTTGAAGATTAATTTAATCTAAGCTTAAAAATGCAAAATTCATTGAAAAAATAATCTGATTGATTTTAAGCACATAGTAGATGCAAGAAATTTCTTGCACAAAGATAATGAAAAAGATTTTTCCATATCTTTATGTAGAAGTGGAGAGAAAAAGTAATCGATATATATGAGCAAAAATTTTTAAAACTGCCCAAAAAAACCCCAGAGCTTTCTCATTTTTCAGTTTTACATAGAAAGATAACATCAAAAATGAACAGAATGCTCTGCTCAATTATATAGAATGCATGTCCTTGCTCTATTTGTTAAATTTGTAAAGACGGTTTCTCCCCACTGGAAATTTAAAAATCCTTGGATTCAAGAAAAGAAAAGGATTTGCATGTGTATGATTTATCTCAAGTATATTTCCAGGAAGGAAACTGGCACAAAATAAGTTTGGTTTTTTCTTTTTTTTTTTTTTTTTTCCACAGACATAGCAAAACCATAATGAAAAATATGGTTAAAGAAGACAAAAATATATATAAGGCAATCACAGGGAAGGTTATAGTATACGGTGTGTGGTCTCTCTCATCTTTGTAGTGCAAAACAACATGTGAATTTCTCTATTCTACAAAAGTTTAGAGATACCATCACACTTTGTTAGGAACTTGAAAGAATGGACCCTCATAAGGATCCTTCCCCTCTAGGAGCTGATAAAGCTAGCTTAGCTTCAGATCCTGGGAACTAGAGCTCCATCTTTTTATGTCTGGTCTTCCTTTCTTCTGTCTTTAAAAAAAACCCCAAACCAAACGAAACTGCAAAATCCTATGCAACACTTATGGTAAGATAGATGTTAACTTCAGGCTAAGCTTTTAAACTTCAAGTAGTGCCAGAGATAACAGTATTCTTACCTATAATGTTAGGAAGAAAAATGATCTTGAGTGTATGAACATTTTTATGCCTGTGGGACAGAGCTCAATTTCAGATTTCGTATAAAGCTTAGTTATGGATTTGATTCATGTCACTTAATTTTAGCTTGTCTAACAGTTAGACATCCCATGCAAACTAGAGAGAGCATCTTGGCTGTGGCTCCAGTTCAAGAGATGGATAGCTAAATGTAGAATATGATTCATACCTTCTTAACACAGTCACTTTTCACTTACTTGATGAATGTGAAAGTCAGGTATAAAACTACAAATTAATTTTAAGATAGGTGTAGTTCAGCTTGTTTTTGGTTAGAAGCTCCCCATCTCTCATTTACTTTGCAAAATCAAGCCTTGAAACATTGCCTATCCTCTGGCAGAAAGAGTAGTGGGACCAAGAATACTTGAAGGGTTTAAAAGATTATCAGATACTTGTTTCTTAAATAAATGGTTGATTTTACTTGTGTCCTGCTCAAATCCAATAATTTCTCAGATAATATATATTAGCTTGGTTGATTAGAGTATGGTCTTAATAATGCCAAGGTTGTGTGTTTGATCTCCATATGGACCATTCCCTTGAGCTGGACTCGATGATACTTGTGGGTCCCTTCCAATTCAAAATATTCTGTGATTCTGTATGGATGTTTCTAAATACTGTGATTTCTTTAGGTGTAGAGTATTACAACAGTTCAAAAATAGTTCCTATTCTGCAAGCCTGTTAGTTCTTTTATACCTTGAACCTTCTTCTTTATGTACCTCATGTTGCATGCTACAGATCCATAATGCCATGGATCCTACATTGCACCTTCTTCTGGGGAGAAGGTTTTTATCTCTGATCCTTCTTTTCCCCAGGATGCCTAATCACTCAGGCACATCTCAAAAGAATCCATGGAAAATGAAAGTGCACACTCTGCTATAGCTAATAAAAGCCAGAGGTTCTAAAAGCCGCAAAGGAGTTGCAGCAGCCTAAGACTGAAATTTCAAAGAGTAATGCTGTGGTAGTTATAGTGGATGTGCTCCTACGACTTGAAATTTGGCGATCATTTTCCATTCCTTATGAGGACAAGAGTAGTGAGTTTTAAAGATACAGATTTTGACTGCTTCAGTGGTCTGGGAGTGTTTTTGTGGGTTTTGTTTGGAAGGTAACTCTAGATGCCACCATTGATAACCAAACTTCAAGGATAACCAAACGTCCAATTTGAAGCATTTTGTTCTTTGATAGTTAAAAAGCTTTAGATAAAAAAATCCTCTTGAGAGGAAAATGACATTGATAATAAAATTCCACAGGGAATGAATTCAGGTTATTCTTACTCTTACATTGAATTACAGTTTTTGTAATTTACAAGTTTCAAATATTCAGTTAAATTTTTTCTCACTATCATTCATTTGGCTGCAGTGCTTGAAATGTTCTTTGTTACACTGTGTAAACAATTCAAAGAAAGCATGAAGTGTTTTCCGTTCGATTTTCCCTTTGTTTTTTTGAGTACCAAAAGACAGTGTTGTGGACCTTTTTATTGACAAATTCTGCCTGATTATGAAGTTTAATAGGTGATATATTGAAGAGATTTTACTCATCAGGCATAAAAGAAAGAGTCAGAGAGAGACTGAGAGCAGGAGTGTGAACATGCATGCTGTACAAATGGTATTAATTTTGTGTCTCTATCACCCACAATATGCCTTGTGATAGTGCTGCAGCTGGAATGAGAAAAATGGATGTTCTCAAATTGTTCTTTTTAGCTTGTGCCCTTTGGAAGGTCACAATATGCAGGGAGTGAAAACTCAGTGCAAAATATAACCTATTCTGGAACAGCTTTAAATTTCTGGAAATTCAGTCACTCTGTAGCCTGTTTCTAGCACAAAAGCTGCACAAATTCTTTACTGCATTCTTTTGTCATCTTCCTACTGAGTAGAATGTGCCTTTGAGTTGTAATTCATTATCTATACCGATTCTGAAAATTGTGAAGATTTGCAGCTTCTTTGCTTAACTTCATACAGCAAAGTTACTGATCAACATTTCAACATGCCCAATCAATGTGTCCCCTTTACTCAGGACACTTCACAGGTACAAACTTTCAATGAATAACCATGTGAAAGCCAAAATCACCTACATTGCACACTTTCTGTAGCTAAGGGTCAGTCTCTCAGAATACAAAAATTATTGATTATATCTTTCTCCTTTAGCTAAGCTTATATGCTTAGATTCAGGGATTTTTATTAGTTGTGGATATCGGGCTTTTAACATTTCAGGAAAATGTCAGTGTCACAGAGATGGTACTACACTTAGTGTAATTCCTAAAGCTACATTCATTTCAATATCCGCTTTGCAACAGCTAAGGGGATTTAGCATGTAATGATATCAAGAAGAATAATTTAAAGAATAGTACTGACTGTGAGATTAGGTGTGTTTGAATCCATCTACTTTCAGCACTGCTAAGGCGCCCCTGGAACACCATCCAGAGTAACAGCCCCTCACAGTGAAAAGATAATGATAAAACAGACAAGCAGGAAGAGAAGGAACAAACACAGTCAGAGATGAAAGCTGTGGAAAGATCAGAGTTATCTAAAAAGTTAATATACAGAGGAAATATTTAGAACCTAAAATTTTATCCTTTAGGGAAAACAGTTTAAAAGTGATGGAGGCATGTTTAAGAACAAGCAAACCTGTGGGCAAGAAGTGTAGGGCTGAACTAAAGAAAAGCAAAACTAAATTGGAAAGGAGAAGGCTTCTAAAAGCAAAGCAGTAAGACAACAAAAATGCTGCCATTGGTGTTGTATGAGTAGAAAAGTTCATAAAAAATTCAGGCAAGTATTTTGAAACTGAAATATCTTGCCATGCAACTTTAGATTTAATTAGAAGTGCAAATGAAGAATATAAAATAACTTTTCATATTCCTTCAAAGTCTCATTTTTTTGAAGTATGGAGTACTATTAAAATCTAGAGTTTTTAGGTCACATCTTGGACTTCAAAAATGCAAATAAAACCTACCTGATGGAATACTTCTTAAATTTTACCTCTAGCAAAGCCTTCTTTGCTTATACACTGCATACTGAGGGAAAACTCTCTTTTTTCTTTCCCATACTAGATGAAATTGGAAATTACAGTTGATTGAAATGGGAGCATTCTTGGAAAACTTTGGGTTTGTTGATAGATTCTTTCATCTTGACATCAGTCTTCTGAAGTCAAAGACGAGCAAGAACAATTGTTCTTCTGATTGAGAACAAAATCTACTGAAAATAACCATTTAATGAGTTTTTACCAAAGAAAAGAAAAAGTGTGATAGCAAGATAAGTGTTTCTCCAGCTATGAAGTTAGTAGCCGTTCTGAGACAGACTTGATTCCCCTTCCCATGAAATATTTCAAAAGGTCCAGGAATCTTTTGTTCCAGTGTAGAATGACGACAAATGCTGAAACCTCATTTTCTAAAGTGGACTGCACCTGTTTTGCCTGAGCTCTGTTACAAAAACAGAGTCAGTAAGATGTGAAAAAGAATAACATCTAAGACACCATGGCCAGTGACAGTTATGAAGAGAAAAACAGACAAAGGAATTGGCTGAGTTTTGGCTTTGGGCCGGATTCTGTAATATCCTTGTTTAGGCATAGCTTTTTAAACTGAATTTAACATTTGTGAACAGCTGCACATGAATAGCCCAGGACAAAAAATTCATTCCTTGAACCCAATCCAAAGCCAATTAAAACCAGTGGAAAACTTCCATGGGTTCTGATGAGCTCTTTTATCCTTGAACTAGACAAAGTTTGGCCCCAAACAGTATAGGAATATCAAGCTTCAATTCCTGAGACTCAATTAAAAGACTTCAGTTGTTTCTGAGGAGACAATCTGTATCCACTGAGAGGCTCGTGTTTGTTCTTTTGTGTGTGTGTGTGGCTTTTTTCATCTTTGGTTGTATAACTTAGCGATAATAGCATAAATAGTACTTATGAAGTGACTATGCTCAAGCCCACAAATTATTTGCTTTACAACTTGCTAATAGATACTTAGACTGAACTAAGGAAACCCAGATGCTTCCACATCTGAAACAGTCTCTGTATGGGTTATTCACACATATATACAGGTAGAGAATGTCAGCATATGCATGTTCACAAGGAAAATAATGCTACAACACTTGAGATTGCTGTTCCTTGGAATCTTTTGTTCTGTATGTTTTTCAAATCCTGTTGTTCTGTGGGAGAAAGCAGGTTCCTCTTGCCTCTATTTATTAGATGTATGGATGCACACACCAAAAGTATAGGCAAGGCAGCCTTCCTGCCTCACCCCACACAGTGAAACTATCACAGGTACTAATAGACTTGACTAATATCCCGCAGAACTGCCTCCCCAGGTGCAGAAGTCCCTGCTCTCTCACCAGCTTCAAATTTTCAATAAGCAACCAATTTTCTAAAGTAGGTTTATGCTTATAAATGGAAAACTATGGAACTGTTTCCTAATAGATAGTACTAAGATTTCAGTGCAATAGCAAGTAGGATTTGAATATCTGAACATGTCTAAGTTTTTCTTCTGCATTCATTTATTATTGTGTGTTTAGCTTAATAATGCAAATATTTTTTTTCAGGATTTCAGTAGGGTTATGTGGGTGGCTCTGATCCATCTATATATTGAACACGTGCTGGTTTTGGTCTGATTTTACATTGTGCTTCACCTGAGCCACTGTGCAAAAGGAGTTTTAAATAAAATGAGGAGAAAGGGTTAATTTATATTTAAGCACATTATTTGGTGCAAATTTTTCTGACTTAAACAAACCCCAGACATAAAGGCTATGATATATGGGCTTTTCAACTGGTATAGACAGACATACCCAGACATTGGCACTGGTCAAGTAAACTCTGGGAAAGGATACAACTATCAATTGCAAGGATAGATTTCTGGTTCCTTGGGGGTTTGATTTATATTGTTTCCATGCAAATGTAGACTGCTTTAAAGGAAAGAAAACTCTTAGATGGATGTTGGAGCTTACTGCCTGTCCCTGTCTGTTCTGTGTAAATTAAAGAGCAACATGAAAGTTGCATTTTTTTAAATGTCAATGTACATTGTTAAAATGCTAATATGACGGAGCAGAAAGTGACAGAGGTAGGAAAGGTGGAAGACTGAGGGTTGTAAATACTTGCTTCAAAACACAGACGGGAGTTCAAATGTGCAGTGTTCTAATATGTCCTTTTCAAGCACATTTTTCTTCTCTTTACAGAAAAAGTAGACAGAGGCTTAATGTCTCCTATTGTTTTACAAACACAAAGTGACACAAAGAAAAAGTCTGTCCATCTACTGGCAGAAAAAGGCTCACTGTATTTATTGACTTCTATATTGGCTTTTTAAAGGCAAATAAGGCCTTTCAACCATGAAATGTACTCTGGGAGTAAAAATATTGGTTGAAATGATGGTGGGTTTTTCTTTTGAGTTGTGTGGATCCCCAATGGTAACTGAGAGAGCAACAGAGCACTTCCTGCATGTGTTCCTCAACTTACCACCTTTTTCCCCATCCATGTCATGTTGACATAGTGCAAGGCTGTGTGGTGAAGTGGTGCAGATGTATTTTCATAGTGCTTTTCCAATAATTCCTTTGGTTTTCTGTCCCATACCACTCCCCACAACACTTTTTTGCATTATGACCTTATACTTCTTTCCTTCTTAATGCCTAATTTGACTGTTTCCTCTTCTATATTGGACTGTTTCCAGCTTTGCTTTTTTTTTTTCCCCAGATCTATCCCCTTTCTTCCCACACCATGCACACACATTTTCACTTCCATTAAAAAGTATGACATATTTTTCAAACTTCTGGTATCATCTGGTCACAGTTGGGATGTTCATTAATTTTCCCACCCTGTGCATCATCCACATACATCATATTACCTCATCCGTCCCTTCACAATTCAGAATATTTTTCCTATGTCTATGTCCTTGCTCTCCTGCTTCTTTCTTCTTATCTCCAAAAATGGCCATCACGTGCCTGGCTTGCTCCCTCCTCTCTTTTGGCCTCCAAATACTTTTGTACTTTTGCTTGCTTATTCAGTGGCTGTTGTTAACTCAACCTGCTCTTTTTCTCATGCCCTATGTCTGAATCATAATTTTGGGTGTGGGTTTTGGGATGTTTGTTTCATATTTTTTCTGTTTTTTCCACTTTTCATTTTGCCCACACATTCTGCCTCTTTTGAACATCCCTGTGCATAACTGTTTCCTCTCCCATTTCTATTACAATGCTCTACCCCCATACAGCTCCTTCTTCTACTGTCTCTTCGTGTTCATCTCCAATGAACTTGACTTCCTTGCATGCTTAGTCAGAAACCACCTTCTTTCTTTCCCCTTGTCCATGTCCCTGATTCAATTCTATATTCCTCCAAATTTTTGGGATTTTTTCACTAGCTTAACAAATTTTCAACTTCAAGGCTTTTCTGGGAAGTTCAGCAACTTTTATTTACAGCCAGAACACCAAGGAAGGAAGACAGAACTGATAGTATTTAGGCAGGATCAACCGCACCATTCAGGAACAAAGAAGAAAAGAGAAAAAAGAAAAGAGTAGCTCAAAGGTTATTTTCATGACATTGAATGTTTAGTTCTGTAAAGCTTTGGCTCTCAGCAAAAGAACTTGATGAAGCATCTGGCTCTCCTTGTATACCCCACATATAAAGCATTGGACAGCTGGCTGTGCATTGTATAATACCTCTTGTTCAAAGGGATAAAAAGGTATTCGGGCACAGCTGTATTAATCCTTTGTGCCATTTAGGTCTCTTCATTATGTCAGGTTTTTGTATGTTCATAGATGTTTCCTCCTCAAATCTCATTAATTTATGTTATTTGATGGTAAGTCTCAACATTATTAATTTAGTGAGGGTTTTATTTACAGAAGTCATCAAATTTCCATCTGCTCCTCTGAATGATGGCTACCGATAGGATGTCTCCTGAAGGAAACAACAAGCCAAGAGAGCCCAATGATCCAATTATCAGTATCTAACACTTTTCTTTATCAGAAAAAAAAACCAAGTCCCTCTATCACTGATTAAAAGCGTCACTGCTCTCAGTACCCTGACAACTTTCTTTGAGAGGACCTTGAATGAGCCAAGGGTTTGAGGTGGATACATCTGCAGCTTTTCATTTAAGTGAACACATTTAAACTAACAAAATTGTTTTTGCAATATCTAAATTTATGTTTTACTAGCACACAAACACAAATGAATAAAAAAAGTTTTTAAAGACAGAACAATCATTTCTGCTCAGGAGACGTATTTTTTAAAAAATCTCTTTTCCTAATGATTCTACTTTGCTTGGGCATAATTTTTCTTCTAGTGCTGCTTTCAAGTGCCTGTTCATCTTTTACCCAAGGGATCACACCCTAGGGAGGTGCAATATTTCCTTTTCCTGAGGACTTCAGATTGCAGCAGGCTGAACAAAGCAAATAGGCAGCATTCCTGTCTGCTGCTCAGCCACAAAGTATTAATGCTGCATGATTAACAGTAATATAGTCAATACATGGAACACAAACATATTCAAAAGTTCTTCCATCAAGTATGCAGAACAGTGATGGTTCAGCGCATCTGTAAGTCTATGAATTACTGGGACTTTTTATCCAAGGTTCATTCTATATTGTATATTTGTACAACAGCGGTGAGGTGGTGTGGCAGTTATGCTCTTCCTTCCAAAAGAGACTCAGACGGAGCCTGTGGTTGTCACTGCACTGCCTGTCAGGGCTGAGATCCATTTCTCCTGCTGTTTTATTCCACTACCAACCAAACCTCCAGATGGAGGGGAGGCTTCACACCTCAAAAGCTCAGTTTTGTTTTCTGGATCAAATATACCAGGTATCATGCTCATTTAAAATTGAAGGACACATTTCAAAAACTAAGTAGTTGTGAAAGTACCTTTCCTACACTTTCTGCACATAACCCCAATAAAACAAAAAGGACAAGGAAGGACATGCCTCTGCTAGGGTGTTCTGGAAGAAAAAATAACCCTCCCTACCATGCATTAGCTTGTTTATGAGTCTGTCATTATGAGTCATTAGCTGTCTGCCACATGCTCTATCTGCCATTCTGTTCTGTATGAAGCTTGATTCTGAGGGATAAACAAAAACAGAGGTGAAAATCAAGCAAAGAATATTTTTTTTTTGTGGAGACAGTATTCATGGACACTGGGGGGAGAACCCTGCAAATTATTTTTCCCAAATAAGGAGGCAGAGGAATTAAAAACAGAAGAGTCAATCAAAATCCCGGCTATAGTAGCCCATCTTTTCAGAAAATTCTTTGGTCTCTGGATTTAAAATTTTAATATTGTTATTAGAGTAAACATTTCTTTTTATTCTTCGTGTTTCATTAAAAAAGAAAAATCTGACCAAAAAAATCCCCACCCAACCCAACCCAGTCCAAAACCCTAAAGCCCAAAGTTCCCATACAGCTTCCTTGAGGTAACAAGAAAATAACAGTGTTCAGTGTCAGTATCAGTAGAATGAAAATATAGATATAGGAAAAAAGCAAATTTATTTCCAATTCATCATTGAAAAGGAGAGGGAAAATTAAGTTAAAAGAAGTAGAAGCTTTTTCCAGTCCACCATAGATGCAGAGAAGGTGGCCCACCTACCAGCAGCAAAGTGTACTATTGCAAATTGAAAATGAGTAACAGTGGAGAATGCTGGAGACAGAAACCCTTGTGTAGGATCCATACAGAGACATTACTATATTATCAGTTTATGCACAGAAAGAGTGCAGGATTAGGTGAAATTGCAGAAATGAAGTATAGACTTTTTTTTCTAATGGAGGAGTTGTTGGTGAAAAGCAATGCCTCATAACCTCTGTTAGTGTAATATGAGCTGCTTACAAGCAAGTTCAAATAAAACCCTTGATATAAAATAAAATAAAGTACTGCAAATCAAACTCAACTGAAGACATGACACTCTACAGATTCTATGGGAAATCATAGAGTGACATTTGTACAACAGCCTACTCTCAGACGCCCTCCCACACCCCAGGTAACTGCTGGCTATGTCTTATAATATTCTCTTTTGCCCTGTTCGTGTCTCAACACACACATGAGTATTGTAATCTAAAAACTAATCGCACTCCTTCCATGCCCGGTAATGGTGCCCACCAATACATCCACACCTTGATGTAAAGGTGTCAAGGGTATTATTCCAGGACACTTAAAGATGATTAAGAAAGCAGAAACACTAGGATCCTTTATGAAAAATAACATCAGAGATGGCAACAATTTTCAAGAGCACACACATAAAAAGTATTTCCAAAGAAAAAAATTTGTAAACTATCCTTACATAAAGTAAAAAGTCATGTAGAATTTTCTTTGGAAGCTTCAAATTCAAATAGATTTCCTTTTTGCATCCAGTTGTAACAAATGGTCTGTGAATCAAGAGAGTATATGAAAATATCATTAGCTTCTGAAAATACCTTAAAATAACCTGGTAAGTAAGAGAATGCAGATTCTAAAGTAAGAAAACTGTCAGTTATTTATTTGGAGTCAGTGTATTCCTCCGGACAGTGTGTCCAAAACTAATCATAAGGTAAATGAGAACTTTTTGCATACCAGGCAAAATGCAGGAGATAAACTAATTTGAAGTAGTGTTGAAAAAATGCTAGGGTAAGAAGATGCATATGAACAGCAGTGCAAAGCAGAGGCTGTAGAAGCCATGCAAATCAATACAGTGTGTGAAGGGATCAAGGAGGATAAAGTCGGAGCAAAACCTCTGCTGAAAAGATCTTCCTCAAATACATATTGTTGCAAAAATAGAATGAACTGCAGAGAACTATTGGCAACCCCAAATCAATTGGTTGAAATGTTCCCATTTATTTTAAAGCTGACAAAGTATAGGAACAATTTTAATCCCATTTCTCCATTCATGACCATGAAGTGTCACACAACCAATATGAACAATGCTGCTTTCTTTTAACCAACAGTTTTCTTGAAACTGCTTAAATTTCAAAAATATCAGCAATGTTTCCATGACCTAAAGGGAACTGCCAACCCTTGCTCTTTACTAAATTGTTTATATTGATTCATGACAATGGGCTAGGCCTTTTTTGCAGTTCCTAGTCATTCTTGCCCTTTCCAAAAGCAACTGAACAGGTGGAAGTATAATTTACCTAGGACAAGAAAAGGTAGGAATTATATAAATTGAACAGTCTCTTTAAATTTCAAGTTTCATGACTTCCTCAGGATCAGAGTCCCTCAGACAGTAGAGACAGTGTTCTTCATTTTCTTGATCAGGGAATCAACTGCACTGGCACAAAAACCCAACTGCTAGCTTGTACTGACTACATTCTTTTCAGCTGGTTATTGCAAAAAACATTGAAAATATTCTCCCTGGTTTAAGGCTATACTCTTAGTTTTTGTCTCCATGGGTCTGGGGGCCTCTTTTAGCCAGCTTCAAAACTAGAAGCTGAAAAATTACTTTAAAGCAATGAGTTGGTGTGGGCCTCTGTAGTCATTCAAAGCATTCATGACCCAGGTCAGTATCTCCTCACAGTACTGTACAACATCATTTCTCCATATCAAACTGTTTGTGAATCTAATCTGCATATTCCATTTTGCTATATCAATGTATAGCATCATCTGTTATAGCAAATGAGGTCAAAAGATAGACAAAGGTATACAAATCATATTACCCTCAGTAAACAAGAGTGTTCTCCTAAAAAACCCATATTCCTTCCTGTGTTGCTGGGGATAGTACCTGCACAAGTCCCCTTGTATGAATTCAGTCATGGTCAATGAACTGAATTATGCTGAGGGAGCAAGAAGAGCTAAGGAAAAGCACAGATACTGTCATTCCTAAGATGTTGCAGCCTGCACTGCACTCAGTCTGGTGAGATGATCATCCTGAATGCAAACTTCAGCGCTGTGAATAGAAAATGCAACTTCGACATTTATTGAGCAGAGACAGATGTAAATGGCCTTTGGATTACTCCACAATAGTGACTGAAGGAAACCTTCTTAAGCATCCAGCTCATAGAGGGAGCTTTTCTTGATAAAAAATGACAAAATATGTTGATCCTTTGCCTTAAATCAGAACTTTCAACTCTTGCAGTTTTCATTGATCTGATGACACCTCACATTTTGTTTATGACCTACAGACTTGTGATTATAACAATGTTTTAGTTTTGCTTTCATTTACAAATATCTTTCCAGATTTCAGTTTTATACACTGAAGAAATAGAAGGCAAATAAGAAATGAAAAATTACTCCTGCACAATATAATTTCAAAATAGCCTCCTAGTTTTGTGGATCTGATAAGCTTATGAACACAATACATGTTTTTCAGAACTATATTGAAACTAAATCTGTTTCTGAAATAAAGATTATAAACTGTTGGTCATGTATTACCCATTGTCTCTTGTAAGGACAAAGCTAGAAAAACTGACATAAACTAAAATACTTCTATTCTTTTTGTCCTGGGCATGAAAGTCTTAGGGCTAGCTCTGCTACTGTAAATGAAAAGACTGAAGAGGATGAAAAAAAAATCACATACAAATATGTTCCATATGTTATGTTCCATAACACTTTCTTTGCTATAGGTTTGCTTTTTAGCATTCTAGTTGTGACTGTATCTTTGATCCTCTTAGCTTGCTTGAATGTTATTTCATTTAAAGCAATTACTTTGAATTTTTGTCTACATTTTACTTTATTGTATGTGTGTTCTGTCAATCTGCGAGGTGATTTATATTACTTAAAAATATTATCCTTCTGTCAGCAGCTAATACAATTAAAGTCTCTCAATACTGAGGAAGTTAACTCTTCCATTTTACTTGTTTTATAAGGAACAAAATATCTCTGTAGGGATTGAAAAATGTCTCACAAGCAAGAATTTAAAAGTTGCTATAGTTTAGTCGGCACTTTCCTTCTTGCTGCTTGAAAGAGCAATACTGGCAAAAAGACCCTAGTCAACCACAATAAGCTGCTTATCCCTGTTTTTCACTAGAGGTGCGAAGATCTTACCGGATTTCTTTGCATAGAAAGATTTCTCATTGAAACAGGTATTTTCATGGGAAACTGCTAGTAGGAATAGAAATGTCTGCAAAACTAATCTCAAAGTGGAAATTTTAAATCAACTGAATATGTCCTTTCTCCCAAAACAATAAAGAAAAACATAATATGCTTCTATATGATATATATTATTGCATCCATTTAGTCTAACACATTCAGAAAGAACATAGAAAAAGTTATCTTCAAAAATTTTCAAAAAAGTGGCTGAATATTTTAGTCTTATTTAATTAAAATATTTGAGTAAATAAGTTCTCATGAACACTGATTTCATTTCATACTTGTGTGGGTTGCATTGTGTGAGTGCAGACTGAGCTGGACATGATAATGGAATCAGAATAAGCTAAATGCTGCACTGCAACACTAGGGATCCCAGTTACGAGGAAAGACTGTATGAATGTATTTTAGCTTTATTAAGGAAATGAAAATTCAATATGTTCTTAACAGAGGTAAAATATAGTGTGCTTTCTCACAATTCTCTAAAACTCTTAAAAAAAGCCGTAGTAGAGCAGGTACTTTCTTACTTTGCAGGACTTTGCCACTTTAGACCTTGAAGACTTGTATATTTTCTCTATCGGTATAGTTGATAGCAATGAGGGAGAAATAAATAGTTTAAAACAACCAGGATTTTTGTAGGTGTGTCATCAGCCCTAATTCTGAATTGCTTGCCTTATATTTTAAAAAGAAAATTACATAGAGGAGGGTATGGTACTCAGTAAGCATTAATACAATATAAAACTAAAAATTCCTTTTAGTTTAAATTTTATTTTAGTGAGAAAAAGATTTTAAATCATAATTTTCAGGTAGAGTTGAATTATTTTAACTGAATGTTTACTTGCATCTAACAAAAAAAAATCATAAAATATTCTTACATAAAGTGTGAGATTTTGACCATTTACTATTTTTTTATTCCTTTCTATTATGAATAAAAAATTATTTTTGTCAGAAAAAAAAGATGGTCTTCTGTATTTATTTTTAACACTTCCCAATATAATTATCCCTGTTCCTGGAACAGAGTTAAACATGATGTATTTTAATGGAGTATTTTTATCAGTTTGAGGTTTAGATCATAGAGCAGACAGGTAAACTGAAGGAGGATCTGAAATTGGGGATGGATTTGTAGCATCAGGTTTGGCAGATGATCTGAAATCACAGGATATAATTGAAAAAATCCTGTGGAGTTTATTTATGCCTGAGGCTAACAACTCTATTTTGCAGCAAAACAGAAATTGAAATAATACTTACTTGCTAAAATATTTTTAATAAGATTTCCTTTATCATCTAACACTTCACAAGCTAAACAGAATATTTTAATTATGAAATTCCTAAAGCAATTAATTTCAATTCTCTTTACCAGAAATCCAGAATGCAAAATGATAAGTGAAACACTGAAGGATATAATTACATAAGCTGTGGGTGATATTCTTAACTAGCACAAACAGGAGAGGCAAAGGGAATGTTAAAACATCACTGCTAGCCCCAGTTAAGAATGAGGTTAATTACCAGAACTGTTGAGGCTCTGGTAAAGAAATTAAATTATTCAAGTTTTTCATAATCCATAAGCAGAAATCCATCCAATTTTTGTTAAAGAGCTATAGATTTAGGAGCGTGTTGCATCATTATGGACATAACTGCAGATTCTCTCCCTTGTCTGAGTAAATTTGGAAAATGTATAAGGGGCCAATCTTTTTCAGTACTAAGCATGATCTGCACTGACCCTTCAGTTCCTCCAGGACTATCCTGACTGGCCAGCAGCTAAAAAGAGCTTTGATGGCTTTGGGTATGCAGCCAGGGAAGGAAGTATACAGCTGTGTTGGTATGGCCGGCTTCCACCAGCGCCTTCTTTCAAGACAGAGGATAGGTTCACTTGTATTCTCTAAAACTGAGAGACAGTGCATTTAACAGAAAGCAATGGAAAACTCATTTATTTTCCCATGAGCACAGATAGGGCCATAACTCTTCTTCATCTGATTTTCCTAACAAATAGACAGGAAAGCAATGGAAAAGGTAGAAATCAGTTGAATACTCTTATACATTATGTTGACGGGAAAGTCTGCATTAATTTTTTGCCTTCCCATTAATTGGGTACAAATACACATAAATAAGATATTTTCATTTAGAAAATGAGAAAGCAGCCCACTTATTATTTTCTACTCCAGTTTTCAAGCCAGGATTTTGTGTATCCAACCCACAGAATAGACAAAGAGCATGTGTCAGGAGTCTCAGCACCACGGGCAGTGGCAGCAACATTGCAGCGAACCACTGCACTGGTAGGGAGGTGGCCTGAATGAATATCCAGCAACAGGAGAGGTCCTGGTGGAGGCCTGGTTCCACAGTAATGGCAATGTCTGCTCCCCCAGATGCTCGTCCTGCACTGCCTGGATTATGGATGCCATGCACTGTGCCTGCTCTGCTCTCCCTGGAGCAGAATGTGTGGTGTCCCTGTGAGGCATGTCTCAAAGGCAGTCTGGTAGAGGGTAAGTTTTCTCATTTTTTTTACTTATTTTTCAGAAGAAGAAATAGTGACCACAGGAATAATATTAGCTGAACTCTTTTACCAGATAAGTCTCTTGCTTTCACAGAAACACTCACTGCACAAGCAGTTGACACTCGCAAGCAGGTTACTTAAAAAGATCATGCAATAATTACACCGGTGAACTATATGGAAAAAATAGTTTATGTAACATGACTTTATATATGTCCTGCTATATATTCTAGTCATTATGCATGTGCAATTTTAACAGAATTTCCTTATTCAGGATATTGACAGCACAAAGCATAACTGTTGTTTCCTTGCAGGAAACATGTCCCAGGTCTGTGTGCCACACAACCCAGAAAAGGTACTGATGGACAATTATTACTGTACCTTTAATATGTGCAACATAAATAATATATCAAAGGGAAAAATAATATGGCTATATATTTCTGAATATATTTTATTTTAATCAAAATAGTAAATGGAATAAAAGACAAGTTTAACAGCATTCATAACAGCACATATGAACACATTGGTAAAGGTAGGGGATGAAGCTATGGGGTATACTTGTGTAACAACTTCCAAGTTGAAATAGGTGACTGTCAATAATTGTATTTTATATAATAAAAAAGGTACAGTGTGATTGTCAGCATTTTTTCCAGGTTAAACAGAGCCTTAATCAGAGAAAAATTGAACCGAGTAAAAAGGATCTTATGAGATACGAATAATTAAAAAAACCCAGATAATAATATTTCTAATGCATCTATGCACCATGCACATATATTTTTCATTCAGTATGAGCAACTCTAGAGTATATAAATGTGGAGAAAATTCTTATCCTTAATCAGATTTCTTCAACTACACAAAAGTGTGGGAAGACTTTAATATGTATTTTAGCCTTTTCTCTTTAAATTTCTTGCTGTTGCTTAACTTTTACATTAAACTACCACTAATATTTCTGTCAGATACCAAGCCTTGAGCTAACATTTTTCATAAAAAAATTGATCAACAATCTAGTTAATATAGTATGCAACATGAAAGAAAACCTTGCTCAAAAAACTTTATATATATTTAGAAAGCAGGTTTTATAGTAAAGGTTCTGAAAAATAAAGTTAAACTATTCAAAGAACACTTTTTCCAGAAAATTTTGGAGTGTAAATGACAATTATTATTTTATTATTATAACAGCATGCTAATGGGACTTTTAGTTCTGTTGTGTTGTTTAACTGTCATTCTCTGAGCATAAGATATATACAAAATTAGTAGACATTTGATGACTAAACCCAAAGCCAAGATTATCTTCCCAAATATCACCAGAATTGTGCCTAATGTTACTGTGCTTGCACTGTTTAAAAGAAAAGATAAACCTGTATATTCCCATACAGCTGCGAATAAATACATGCATATACACATCTACATCTAAATATTGATGTGCATCTGTGACAGGTGAGCTTTGAGTGTTCGACTTGCATACCACTGCAGAATCATTGGGTCATTTTCAATTCACATCTCCAGAAATTCTGTAGATAAAATTGCAGAACTTTAATGAAACAGCTGACCCAAAGTTCAACTTAAGATACATCATAGACATTGTTTGAAAAGCCTACACAGCCCTTTAAAATATAAGGAAATTTAATAAATAAAATAAAAATCATTGCGTAAATAAATATGCAAAATATAAGGAAGCCCTATGGAGAGTTGGCCAACATGACCTACCCTTACTCCATTGACTGTTAACGCTTTGGCTGATGCTGTTTGTTCCTGTGCAAACCCAGTGTGATTCTTTGTTCAGTGTTGACCAAGGGTGTGAGATGACAGCTTGCACTGTCAGCACTGCTCTTGGAGGCAGCTGGTCTGCAATGGCTGAGACAGAATTCAGAAGCAGATTTTAGGAATATTCATAACCAATGTCAGAATGTCAAGAGCAACCTTTCACAATTTTTTACCACAGAGAAAAATAAAAAAAAATAAGTGTGTTTATAGCAATGAAACACCAACTATACAAAGATGCTTTACTTATGATGTACAGTTGAGATTCCCACTGAAGTAATGAACAAATGATACTTGGTCTTCTCTATAGTGAACTGTATATGATCTCTCCTGGAAAAAGAAGTTGCTTGAAATATTGTAAGAAGAAATTTTGTCTTAAAAAATGCAAAATAACCAAAATTTTGGTTTGTGACAGGAGAAACGTTTTGATCAATTCTTTCTGATTTTTAATCTTCAGCTTTCCAGTAGATGATGCAGTGAGGGATGTCTGATGATATTTTTTCCTGATAGAGTTCAGCAGATCTTTTTTGTGGCTAGCTAATGTATTTACCTTTTTAGGTGAACGTTGTTGGGTGGGTTTTCTCCTTGTTTGTTTTTTCTACAGATTTTCTCCCCAATACCCAGCACAACACCCTGAAATTCTCTTGGAACTCATTCACCTATCAGCCTGATTATTTTGATTTTTTTCTGGGGTTTGCTTTTATTAAAAACTGAGCTTTCAATTACATTTTGCAGCTTCTAGTGCTTACCACAACCAACAGATTACCAACCATTCAGATTTAGTTGAATGTTTTCTCATGAGCTCTTGTTTAAAAGAGACTTTCACTCTTGGTCTTTCACTGACTGCTGTCTCCTGTCTGAGAGCATAACTGGAGAGCACAATTTGCCTGTGAAAACCAAGGGTGAAATATCTGTGCCTTTTCCATATTGCTTTTCATTAGGTTGACTCTTTTTCCTAGATTATGTTTTACAGCTAGCATACCTTTAGTATCTCTTACTATTTTACTCTGTTTGTCCTTCAATCATCTAAGCTTCAGTTGAATTTTGTACTAATTCTGTCCCTAAATACCCAAGGATATCCTTATGCTCCTTCCACTTCATTACCTGTTCCTGTTTCTACCTTTTTTTGTGCTCAGTTTTCTTGTTCAGCTCATTTTTATGACCAACCAGACTATTTCCTGACATTATCTGTCCTTTAATAAAATGAAGTGTCTCTTTCCTGATACCTCAGTAAAATTTATCTAAAAACAAATTGTGCAAGTCTTATGTAACAAGTTATAAAATACTAAAAGGAAAAAGAATCAAGGAGAATATTCATTTTAGCTGGAAATCATTTGTCAAGCCATCATTGTCAAGAGTGCTGGTAGAGAAAGGCAGCAGTGTGGATCTGTCCTAAGGAGCAGTGGAGGCTTTTTTGATTGATGGCTGTCTGGCCAACATAGACCCTTCACGTCTTAGCAAAAGGATAAAGATGCTAATCCTTAGGCTGATAGCTTCTTAAATCTTAGACCTATATGGTCTGTGAAAGCCAGTAAATAATTGGTTTACAGCTTCTGGAACAGGCTGCCCAGAGAGGTTGTGAATATTGGAGATATTCAAGAACCATTTGGATGCAGTCCTCTGTAATAAGCTCCAGGATGACCCTGCTAGAGCAAGGAAGGTTGAACCAGCTGATCCACTGTGGTCCCTGCAAACTTTATCCATTCTGTGACTCTGTGTTATGATGAATCTCTATACTGAACCATGTGACAAGGATGAAAAGAGAAAAGGTCCTACACACCTTCTCCTTTGCATATTTATGTTGTGAATTCAATGAAGTTCAAACAAATCACAATAAAATGTTCCTTTTCAGTGGGGAATCAGCTAAATCATACACAAGAGACTACATGCATCCATTGAGTAATTCCAGAGATTTTAAAGAGGTTATTTTAAGGTTTAATCTGTCACAATACATGCAACAGCTCATAACTGTTTATGAAGATAACACTCACAAGTTTAAACAGTACAGTGCCCTGAATTTCTGGGGAGACTACAAATGGTGTCCCAGTGCTCATTAGCAGGCTATAGTACCCTCTATCATGGGTTTCTGAAGCAAAAGCATTATACTTCAATTTGCACGAAATCTGCTGATCTATACAGGAAAAAATAATACTCAGCATTAATTTATATATAAGATATGAGGAAGAAATGTTCCAAAACAAAGAAAATAAAAAGGTAATAAACCAATTTTTTGGCATTACAATTTCCCAAATTGGCAGAAATAGCGGCAACAGTCACTGCTGAAGAAAGTACAAAGCTGAGAGAATGGCAGCACTGATTTTGGCAGTTATGTGCCACCAATTAGTCTTAAGTTCATTATAAGAAATTGCTAAGGCTTGCGACTCTCCTGGCAGTTAATGGGTTACAAAATGAGTTGCTGAACTAAGACCTAATTTACAAGAAGATTAGAAGGTTGAGCATGCCGATAGTGGGCAGGAGTTGAGAGTTTAATGCAAATGCAGCAAAAACTTGGTGAATTATTTAAGAAAATGAAAACAATGGATAAACGTGACATTAAAGAGTAGGGCCACAAAATATGGGGAGTGATGCTGTGGCGAGTGTGCTTGACCTGATGCATCAAAGACGAGCTCAGGCAAAACCTCTGCATAATGGGTCCATCAGCTCATGCAAGACAGCTCATGCCAGTTACACAGTGAGAGTGCATTTTTCTCACAATGCTTTCCTTTTCATACTTATTTTTTACCAAATTACTATCTTCATCTATTATAAATCTTTTAGTATTATCAGGGTCATCATTATAAAATCTAAAGTTTCTTGAGAACAAAGTATCTGCAATACAGAAGCATGTCCCAAGGCAATTCTTTGAAAGGTAGATAAACTGAATTCTGGTGGAAAAGTCTAGGATTTAGTTATTGTACTCCTCTTTCATGGCCAGGCTGAAAGCATGTAATTGCATGGTCATGAAAAGGACTGTTTCCTGGTGTAAACAGGGAGATCACAATACGGCTGTTAAAGAAAAGGATGTGTGTGGCTGCTGTTATTGTATTCATTAAATAGCAGCTGATATCTGAAAAAAATACTTATGATAATAATAATATAAATTTTATTATAATAAAGATTGCATATGTTTCAATATACTGTTTAAACTTTAGACACTAAGTCCTTAGCCTTTCTGTTCGGAAACAGGAGAATTTTAAGAGTTCATAAAAGTCACTTAAAAACATATGTTGAGCAGCCAATCCAGAGAGAAATGCCCCATAGAAGAGTATGCCTGAAATGCTTACCTTAGCCTTACCCACCTGATAATTTCAACTCCACTTTGAAATGGCAGCTCAGAGGTCTGGGCTATCTGTCAGAGACCTGAGAATGACCTAGTGATTTTTCTTTGATATATGCACAGTGGATGTGTTAGCCACCTCTGCATAGCTCCTTACTAAGAAGCTTCATATTAGCATCATTGATAACTATTTGGGTTTTAATCTGCTGGGGCTTCTGCAGTAAATCTTAGCTTTGCTCTGATCAATGTATTTGTGCCTTTGTCTTTGCAGTGAGCTTGTCTTGCTAAGGTGTGTTAAAGAAACCTCAAAATGACCAAAAGATGCAGACTTACTTCTATTACAAAACTGTAGTGGACCTGCTAATGAATTTTCTTGGGAAAATTAACGTGCAATACAAACTTAAAAGAAATGGTTTTTGAATTATTTTTTTAATTAGTCTCATAAAATTCACTATTGGCATTTTCTTCTGATAAAGTTCTGATACATAGAATGTTCCTGTCAAATTTAAATCAATACATCAGCAAAGTACACACAATTGTCCCTCAGGTACAAAACACATTCATCACCAAGGTAACTAATGATTTTAACCATATATTTGAAATGTTAAATGACATTGTATGAAGTACTCCATCAGAAAGACGCAAACAAAACAGAAATAACAACATGACCATTTTGAATTAGATGCCAAAATGAAATATTTCACTTACAGAAACAACAAAAAAACCCCAATATGTTTTAAAAGAAGTAAAAAGAAGCAAGAAGCATTAATAGTTCAAATTGATGGTGGTGAGCCAGGTAGACCATTTCACAAATATTCAATAAATGAAAAGCTTAAATATATGAATAATTATTGTAGACACAATACCAACATAAAAATGCTGTTGCAATATTATTGTCCTTTTTGTCTCTAGAAAAATCTTGCTTAATAAAATAATTTAGATTATGAATGAAAATAGCATATCTCTGTTTGAAATAAAAACTGATTTATGGTATATAGTAATTTCATGGTTTTTCTTTGAAACATTCTTTCTTGCAAATCTATTCTTATATAGTTCTGGTTTTCCTGTACTGGCTGTGAAATTCAGTCAATAAATGAACAAAGTTATTTTTACCATTCATAATAATATTTAGTTCATGGAATTTAGTTCAGTGAGTTTTTGGGGTTGGAAGAGATTGCTGGAGGTCATCTGGTCCAAATCCCTTGCTCAGGCAGGGTTACCTAAAGCAGTTGCTCATGACCATGTCTCTGAGAAATGTACAGTTTAGCGTAACATGCTGTTTTATAACATATTGTATTTCACAAATATTTTGGTGCTTCTGTCACTAAAGCTAGTCAAAAATGCATGAGGAAAATTATTTTATGGCAAAGATTATGCATCAAATAATTTATACTACAAATATTCATTCTGGGTATTAAACTTCTGTAATTATGAATGGTTTCCCAGAAGCTACAGCATGTACTTGGAAATGGAGTCACTGTTTAAAATAAAAGCATAAGGCACACTGTGAACACAGCAGAAGATATGAAAGATACTTAGGGAATGGAAAGGCAGGGACTCTTGACATTAACAGCACTGAACTTACTGAATACGTATCTTCAATATTAACAGCAAACTATATTTCAAATAGACATGAATTAACTTCAGAAACCCTCAGTTTAATTTCTTAAAGTATGGCCATTTGGCGAGCCCTCTCATTGCCACATCAGGTTGGCATTTCGAGGTCTCCCAGGCATGCAGAGATCCAGGTCTCTTTTTCAGTCTCTGAACTCCAGTATGACAAATGTGAGGCAAACCTTTCTCATCTTGAGATGAAATTAGCCTGAAGGCCTGCTAAGCCTGGTGCTTAATATTATTTGGATAATATTTGTAGCAGCATTTTTCTTATCACTTATTTTTGTTAGTGGCACATAGCTGGATACCAGAAATGAGTGACAGAAAAAGGAGACACTTTTAAATATTCAGTCTTTTTAAAAAAAAAAGCTTTAAGGAACAAAGCACGAAGCAAAAGGGACCAAACAATTTCTCTTAAACATTGAGGAGGCATGATAAATTTATTACCATTAGAAAGATGTAAGATATTCTGGTGTACCTGTGAGATTTCAGAGGCTGGTAGTCAGAACTTTCTGGATGGGGTTTCTTTAATGCAATTTGAAAGATCAGACAGTATTTTGTTTAAGTTTTGGCCCAGTGTATGTATTTTTTGTGTAACTGTTCTCAAAAAAAATAGTATTTTCTATAACTTACAATTTTCTTATTAACTTACAAAAGTTAATTTTTTAGATGCAAGTTTGGTGGATACATTAATTTAATGATATTAACCAAGTATAGACCATTCTGTGGCATAACTGGTCGATATAATTGAGAATAACTCCAAAGTTGACATGAGACTTATTTAATCTAAAATGTTTATTACAGTGTTAATAGTTAAGGCAGTTTATATTGAAAGTTTTCATTATGTTTATTGTACATAATAATTATGTTTACAGGTATAGAAATATAGAAGCATATGTCATAAAACTATTTTAAAAACAGAGTTAATCACTTTATATCCTCTAATAATATTTTAATGACTGAGTGAAACATACTGGTCCTTTTGTTAAAAAGCATTTAATTCTTAAGAATGTAAAATGTGGTCAACCACTTGAAACAACAGCAATGACAAAATGAATAATTTTATAAAGGATGGATGTAGTCAGAGAATTTTCATAGAATTTTGCCTAGAATCAGAAACTTATATTAGATTTTATCAGTCATTGGTTATGTCAATAAATACTGTACATTGGTTGTATATCAAATGTGCCCACTGCAAAAACAATTTTCAGAGTAATAATTTCAAGGATTTAGGAAGGGCCTTTTTTTTTTTTTTTTTTTTTTTTTGACTGAGGGGACTGTAGTACATTTTAATGCTTGGAGAACTGAAGCTTTGATTTATAGAAATAGAAGTAAACATGGTATGGGTGGGTAAAGAAATTAACAAAGTAAATATTTTTATTTTTGGGCATTTATTTTTTTCTCTTCAACCTACCCTGGTATTACAGACTGAAATAATTTAGAAAATCTCAATTTTGCATGTCTGAGATTCTAGGTCCTGAAGAAACATTCTGTAAAGGCTTTAGTTAAGCTTTTCTAAACCTGTATTCTAAATTCAAACTGAAATAACTCTGCAGAAAGAGAAAACCAAATAGATTGGGATAGTCCTTACAAGGTATGGGGATGTTTCACTATTTTAGGAGTACTAACCACCATAGCTTCTATACAATGATGGATTGTTAACTGACAATGGCTGTCATGCATTCCTGGTAATTAAGCTAAATACATGGATGATCAACAAGGCAACTTTTACCTCCAATTAACCTGCCCTTTCACCTATTAAATGTAATCGGACTCAAATGTTGAGCATAAACTGCACTATATTTTATAATCTTGTTAGTATTCATGCTTTGTTAATGAAATTTGATCATCCTATTAAAGATGCTGAGTTTTTGTAGTTAACTCACATCTGTTGTCAGAAGTAATTAGATCAGGTGGCAAATGACAGCACCTTTCCTGGCAGATGCTTTAATGTTGTGAGTAAGAATGCCCTAAATGTCTCTTTGAATAATGCCAAGATTTCAGCTAGGCTTTATTTGCCTTGAGCTTTCAAAGGGGAACTTTTGGAGCAATCTGACATAGTCCCAGACAGGAGTATGTGTGACTTTCACTTCCAGTGTTAGAGGAAATATGAAACTCCTTCAAGATGATTTTTAATAAAGATTTGTCTTAGAAAGGCAGAAGATAATGTTATCGAACTATCTCAGTATGTTTTCCTTTTAGCATATATACACATACTCCGTTAAGAGACAAAAGATACTGCATTATGCAGTTAAGCATATCTCAGACAGTAAATTGCACTTCACTCTAATGATTCCATTATTCAAATAAATGTGCTGACAAGTTGGTAAAGATATTACTTTATGGCAGGCTTTTCATCAGAAAGCCACGAAACAATGCTGGCTTTCTGCTTGTGAGTCAGAGGAGACACTTTTTTCGTGAACTTACCTCGTAAGTAAACACTGTAAAATGCACTATAAAAGTATGTGTTCCATCATTTATCCACAGTCTAGGCAGTACACAGGTAACAGCAGGGTGTGCTTCCTTGGTCTGTTTTGCAAAGACACATTCATGCTTCCTGGTCCATATGATTCTGCATAAAACAAGTATTGTAGGAATTCTTTGAACCAATTCTCTGCATTGTTTTATCCTTGCAAATGATAGTGGAATCATGAGCGCTCACCAGTTTGACAGTCCCTGCCTGTGCACCATCCAGGCCATTTGGAGGAGGGGTTCAAAGGCACACACTGACAGCCACCAAGGATGATGTCCTTTGTTGCTGGCACCCCATCCAAAAAGGTCATGGGAATTTTGGTGGTAGAAAAGAAGATTGTTCTCTGTGCATGGTCAAAGACAAGAGTGTTCTTCCAGGTGAATGTTGATGATGTTTCTCTTTGGGCTTTTTTTGGCCACTCAGTGCTCAGAGTACTGTCTGGGTCCATACAGTTAAAGATGCCCCTATTAAATCTGATGGAACAAAAATGCTTTAACTATTGTAACTACTCCCTTAACAGTAGTATTGATGAGCAGAATGAAATAAAATGAATCCCATCCCATGTAACTACCCTTAAGTTCCACAGGGTACCTTCAGTGGGTCACAGCTGAAGTCATTTGTGTCCATAGTTCTGTATTGTTTCCTCCTTCTTTGTTCTTCATAACTCTTTACACTCAGGAATTTGCAGAACAGCAGTTGTATTATTTTGATTCACTCCCTTCTAAATTGGAAGATTCTGATCAACATAAGTTGTAGAAAGAGTAGTATCATATGGAATGATAAGGAGATGAATTATTATCTGAGGATGATATTTATGTGGCCCCATATTTCTCTGTCCTCTTTATCCTTATGTAAGACAGAATAAACATGAGAGTGGGCATTCATTGCCAGTCAGAAGCATCCTCAGTGAATGGATATTTGCAGTGACAATAACTTCCTGGTCTGAAAATGGGAGTAATTCTAGCTGCCCTCTAGCATTGCGTTATGTCACATCTGGTTACACATGTATAATAACACACACCAACATGACAACTCAGTGGATCATATTGGCTTAGTGTGAGGAGATAAAGCATAAATTGAAAGTGACTGGCTAGGAACGTGATGTATCATACCTCAAAACAAAACCTGAAAAAAAGAAATAGAACAGGATTCATACCTTATGGAAACAGGCAGCAAGATGGCCAAAATATTTATTGATCCAAACATTAATATAATAAATTAGTAGAAGAAATACCATTTTTACATTAAAACAGCCCTCAAGAGCACAAACATAGTGCAATAAAGTGTTTTTTACGCATAGATCACTAAAAGCATGAGAATAAAGGTGCATAACATTCCACACATAATTCACCTAATAAGACCAAACGAAGGGAAAAAAGCCCAGTACAGTGCTTGCATGCAGGGATCATTATATGTACTTAAGTATGTTAGGTCCTGTGGCAAGCTGTGTTGGTACACTGGACTTCTGGCAGAGAACATGTTGTCTAGCTTCTGCTTTGAATTAGTTTCATGTTGAACTCTCAGTGACATGTCCAATGTCACTGATGGACCATGCTTCAACTCCTCCTCAGATAAGGATTTATATCAAGGAGTATCCTGAAGTATGAAAGACAAGTAGAACTGCCTAAAGAGGACAGAAAATACTGAGAAAATAGACAAACATGATTTTTTTACTTACCCCACAGGACTAAGCAAAGGAAGGGAAAAAATGTGCAGCATACAGCTTCTCCAAAAGCTGTCAGCACTTTGTTAGGGGCAGCAATAGGTAAGTCCTGATTACACCAGGACTTGTCATCGTACCATGCAGTGACTGAAAATTCATATCATATCAAGTGACAGACCCTTATGCAGACAAAAATCAAAATTAATCATGTAATATCTGCATTACTTTTGTTATTGTTTTGTGGATTATTTATTAACAATCCATGTTTGAAGCTATTATCAGAAACTGTTTCAATCCAATGAATAAAACTCCTTTTTCTCCAAACTTGCAATACTGGAGTCTCTCTTGGTATAAGGTGACTGAATGATTTTCACAAGACTTACTAATCTGGGTGTATGTGCTTTGTGCTTGCTAATCATTTTTCTGAATCAAACACCTTGGTTTCTTGATCAGTTTAAAAAGATGAAAAAAAAAAGAAGAAAGCCAGAAAGATTTATTCTGGGTATTTCAACTTGCACTCATTTCATACTCTTGCTTATTAAACTAGCAATTTTTTCCAAATCTTTTCTATTGATGCAGCTCTAACCTCCATCCAGTTTGGCTTGGGGATATAGCCACTTTCTCTTGAACAGAGTGAATTTTGTCCCATAGCCCACATGTTCTTACCTTTCGTACCACAAATACAATTTATTATAATAGAAGAGTGGAATTCAGAAGCTGTAAAAGGCAATTTTATATCATTTTCCTTTTAAAAAGCATTCTGTAGGATATTCTCTTTATTGTTGCTCTGTAAAATCTTACTCTCCCATATGCTGTCATTTCCACTCAAGAAAAAAGCCATTCATTTTTTTTCTTTCAGAAGTGTAGTAGAAATCCATTGTACTCCAGGATTATTTTTTTCCACAGAAGTTTAAGTCATTCATTTACTAACTCTTGAAGTCAGACAAGTTGTGCAGAAGAACTTTATGCAGTCAGTATGATAAATTTCAAGCTGTACTGGTAGAAGAATGTGAATAATGGAAAAATTATTCACGAATATATTATCCCAAAACTTTAAAGAAACCATACATATTAAGTTCTCTTACCCACTCTAGGAAAGGAATAAATGATAAATAAATATTTCAGGAGTAATTCATTCAAATAATTTATTTTAAAATTATCCATGCCCTATTGAAACCCTATTGAAATAATTGATCTCATTTCTGCTTGTTCAGCTCCATAAAGAAAGGCACAAGAAGCTCCAGTATTTTATAGAGTCAGGCTCTTTTAACTTCTGTCAACTTTTAACCCAGTTTAATGCATTCTTTTAGGCACTAAAGATTAACTTTTATTTTTAACTTTCCCATACCTTCAGTTTTCCTCCCCCAAATTTTTTACTATTTAAAAATGTCATAATTGCAAAATATGTGATACAGTTATTTCTTAAATTATTCTGATGGTACTTTATACTTTTCATTTAACTGAATATGTAGACAATTATATCAAGATTACCTATTTGGTGGCTCGTTTAGCAATAGGTTTATGTTGAACAAAATATTATGTTGTGAAATTGGTCTACTTCACTTTTCCATAACTTTAGAATTAAACCTTCAATACTGTAAAAGACTGTGGGTTGATTTTTTATTTTTATTTTTAAATATGCAGAGATTCAAATAAGCACTCAAATAGATCTTCAAGAGAACACAACAGCAAAAGGCAGCAAAGTCCCTAATAATCCAAAGCTTGAGTAAATAAGCCTTCATGTAGGACATGTAAGTCTGGAGTTTTGTCTTTGAGATGAGCACGAGAATGTAAATGTTTCACATCTGGTTCAGTCACTCTTTAGATCTATATGGGTTAGGATACTGTCCTTGTCTACAAGTAGATCCATTTTACTTGTAGGTTTATAAAGGGAAAGGAAACATCACAGCACTAAGTTCTGCAGCACCCGACTTTCACAACTGCCAGACCAGGCAGTAGCTTTTTATGAAATACAGAGAGAGCTTTAGGAATGGCAGCCAAAAAAGTCATTGCATAGCTCAGTACCTTAAGCTACAGACTAAGGAATAGTATAAAAATAATATGTTTTCACACTTGTTTTACTGTCTTTCTGTTAGGTTTAAAAAATTAATTTTTTTATTCAACATCAGAGGAGGGGTAGCCATTTTCAGGGAAGAGAAAGTTTAACTAACCAGTGCTTCAAGGACTAGGACACTGATTTAGGATATAGGGTACCTTTTTTCAGTTTCTTATTGCACCTGAAGCAATTTGACTTACTCTTTATAGCTAAACCCAGATAGTATATGCATATTAATTCAACTGGACAAAAAATAAGCATGCATTGCTTTTCATAGTCAATAGACCACTTGCCTAAGGCAGTTAAATCTGAATCCCATTCCTGAATCTGAAGACCTATATTTTTATCTGAAGTGTTTAATGGAGCCAGGGCCAAATACAGAACCAGAATATTCCCAAGGGATTTTCTTAAACATATTCTAAAGTCATGTTCATATTCTCTGGACCAGTGAGTGTTGAACCACCTCATGCAATGTGCAGTTACTTTCAGGAAGGTCTTCAGAATACCTTAGAGTGCAATAATAAAATATTCACAGAAGGGATGTGATTTCAAATCTTTGCAGGCAGAAGAGGCAGTTATCCCTGTATCTCCTGCCTCTCCTTTCCTTCCTTCTTAACATGAAGTTACTGAAACACACATGACTAAAGAAAAAAAAAGTTTGGATTTTTGCATCTTGCTGAGACTCCATTTCTCCTCTATCCATCTACAGTTATTTGCAGAGCAACTCTTGTTTGCATCTGAAGACAGAACTCCATGGTGCACTCAGGGCATGTGGTGAAGTGAGAGTGCTCTGAGCAGGCAGTGCCACTGAGCAGCAAGGCTGCAGAAAGTCTAGTGCATTGACTTGTTGTGCTAGCAGTGTCTTTTAACTGGGAACTTCACCTCTCTCTTCAAGATGATGTTTCTCTTTCTTCTCTGCACTGTGAGTCATTCACATCCACAAGAGTGTCAGAGGCTGAGCCAAAGTCCTCCACCTGGCATATTTTATAATCTGTGTTTGTGGCTATTCAATACCATATTCACTGTTACCTTTTTATGTGACTGTCCCCAAACATTTTATAAAGTGCACTGTATATAGCTTAAATACTCACTGCATGGCTCAGTACCATGACAGTGCTGTTTTTCTGTAGACTTAGCCCCAGGTGTTCCAATCAATTTAAATATTTGATGTAATTTTCAACACACACAAAAATTCATGATTTATTTAAACCTCTCAAATTATTCTTTCACCAAAGATGTAAATTAAATTTCATATGAAATACAATTATGTTGCTTATTTCAGACTGCTTTCATTATTGATTTTTTCATGCATTAACAATTTAGGACTCAAGCGTACAGGTAGAATAGATTGCTTAACATGTTCAAACCTTAATCAGTGTAAACTGCCCGGAAGTAAACTTGTACTCCACAGGTATTTTTCAAGACACAAAGAGGCAAGGACTAGAAACAAGAATGATGGAAGGATTTATATATTCTTCAGAAAATCTTTCAAGGTTTAATGTCAGCCTTGGTTCAGAAGACAAGGCAGGATTCATAGAACCTTTTTTTTTATTATTGAGCAAAGTGGATATTTGTGTGAAAGCATGTTTATATATATATATATAAAATTATGTATTATTATGTATTATTACATACAGATAAAAAAAATCTATGATTAAATTTTCAGGCTAGAATTTGGTCAAAAATTGACAAGGCAATGGTTCTGATGTTCCTCCAGAATACACAGGAATAAAGAACAAGGGTTTTCCCTCTAATTCAGAGCATAAATATTTGACAATCCATTTGAATGAACTTTGAAATCTCTCAGTTACTCGACGGGCAGTGTGTCCCCACACCAAACTGTTCTTTACATACATTTAAATTATTCTGAAAATATTTCTGATTCACAATTGCTTGTCTCTCAAGTTAGCTAAGAGTTGACATATGGGAATTTTCCTGAAATTCTGTTCAGAGGTTTAAAAGTTTTGTGTGATGCCAAAATACCTTTGCACAGCATGTTTACAAAAAGTTTGATGATTTCTAAAAATCAGGTCTTACATTTTATTCTATATGTTTATACTTGGAGTTATGTGCGCACATTTATAATCGGAAATGTAGGTGACTTTTTAGCACCTTAAAACCATTCGGTTCTGCAATTCTCTCATCTAAGTTGCTCTCCTGCTGATATACTTTTTCATATAAGAAGCTCTGTATAAAAGTTTTTGAAAAAGTTATTATGGTATTTTCACTGCCTTTTTTCATTTTCCCCCCTCATTTCTCTGAGATCTCAGTAAAATATAATTTAACATGTTTGATATGGCATGAAGCACAGTATGGTGGATGAGAAAAATGTCATGGTAATTTCTCAGCAAATTGCAATTTGCAAATATCTACAGTTAAATTAAAATAAAAAATAATTAACCTTTCTCTGATTTAAATAGTCTATTGACATTTAATAATAATTCTGATCAGTTATTCTGTAGAGTAAAATAATTTTTTTAATTTTTTTCCCCTCATATTCAAATTTGCTGGGTTTTGTGGTTTGGTTAAGGAAAAAGAATGGTACTGTTAAGGTGAGATTCATGGTTGGGGACAGTTTTTTTTACTTGTAGTGAAATATTTTCAAGTCTTTCTTTTGGGGGCCCAAAAGTATTTGTCATAGCATAGAACATTTCAGCTACTTTGTCAACCGTCACAGTCAGAATAAATCTCTCAGTTTCTCAACACTTTGCTCTTCAGAAATTGTATAAATCAATGTAAGTCCATGAAGTGCAGTAGAATTAAGGTGGAATTATATTAGTTGCAGTTCTGAACAGAATGCCCTAAGCACAAGATTTCATTTACGTTTTCGGGTATACTTGTTAAAAATTTTCCCTAAGATCCCCTTTGTTTCACCGTTAAGCATGAAGAAGTAGGATTATGGCCCAACATTTGTGATCTTAGATTGCTTTTCATGTGGAACAGGTGCTGTAGTCCAAGTCATTTAGCTGTCCAGGTGTTCAAGATAGCCACCTTAAGAAATTAATTCTTCTTATCTGATGGGTGTCAATGGAAAATGAAAGTTTAATTATAGAAAAAGTTACACTATTCCAGGTTAGCTGAGGACAGAATTTCATAAAAATATTCCTTAATAATATTATGCTAGGTCACAAGGCGAAGTTTAGTCTTTTGCATCTTCTAAGAATGTCATCATCTTAAAGGGAAGAAGGTATCATGGAGTTCATGCAGAGAATTTTTCCATTCAGAACTAGCAAATAAATGATCATATATTAATTTTTCATCTACAGTATTTAAACCTCCTTAAACCTTAAACCAGAAAAAATTTTTATATGCTGCAAATATACGATACAATATTTCCTTTCATAAAAAAAGAGAAGCAACAGGTTAGTATTTGTACTCTAGAGCTCCCTCAGCACCTCAATAATTCCTCTCAGAGTTTTGACATGTTTAAATTATAGTATCATGAACATATTTCTGATCTTCTTAGCTCATAGTTTAGTATTCCCACAATCACTATTTTTTTAATTAAAAGGGGTTTATCAGAACTTCTTTTGTAACTAGGCAAAGATAAATGTATCTTAACTGAATGAAAACTCAGATAAACATGCACAGTGGTAGAATATGAAAGTACACACAAACAAAATATTTCCTGTTTACTCCATCGCATTCCTCCAAGACTAAAATGAAAAATGAACCAAAAAAAGCTTTAAAAAAATGTCGTAAACACCTGATTAATCCTCAGAGTTTTTGATTTTAAAGATGCTCTTTTGGGAACTGTTGTGCATTTTGAGGCAATAATTTATAGATTCAATTATACTGTAATGAAAAAGGCAGTGTCCAAAACCTGCTTCAATATGAAGACTTTTTAAAGCCAAAGTTTATTATATGTGTGATCTCAGTCCAATTAACATTAAAAAGTAACTCCATTTTAATCAAGAGCTTCCATCTCTTGGACAGAAATGGTAAAATTTTATGTATTAAGTCAATTCATACATTTGATTTTGTTTAAAATGCAGTCACAAAATAGACACACTTCATAATAAGGGCAGAATATGGTGGAGAGCAGAAAGGCTTTCAAATGAGACAAACCTCATTTTTTGTGTCAGTACCAAGATGTGACCTCATTTTAATGTTGATTCAGATCTTTCAGTACATACAAAATACAGATTAGCTCTCCCTCTCCAACCTTCATTTGAAGATTATTTAATTACAAGAAATTAATTACTGCTGAAACATAGAAATCCAGCTTGCAGAGCCCAACTAGACAAATTCTCAAACACGAAGCGCTGCCTGAGGGGAAAGTCGCAACAGTTTGTGTGGGAGAGTATGAGAAAGTGTGTTGGTTTTGGTTAGGATAGAGTTAATTTTCTTCACAGTGACTACTATTGGAGCTGCTCCTGAGATGGAAACAGCGTTAAAAGTTCTACAATTTTTAAAGGAATTAAGACAAATAGTATTTCAAGATGTATTTTTAGATTTAATACATGATTCCTGACCTGTGTGAGTGTACATTCCATTAAATCTCTGAGTGTGCAATGTCTCAGTCCAAAATCACAATTCATCTGTTTCTATTTTCAGAAATGATTGCCATTTCCCATTTTTTTTTAACAGCCTAAGTCGGTAAGTTAATTTGCTTCAGTTAGATGACATCAAAATATAAATTCAGGCATTTGAAATCTAATGCATTTCACAGAATGAAATTCCTTTTTGCTTATTCTGTTTGCCATGATGCAATTTTATGGCCAAGAACTGAAGCAAAGTCTTTTTTTGCGAATTAACTCACGCTAATGCACCGTGTCACAAATATCAGAACATACAAAATCAGATAGCTGTAGAGACAATACAATAAAAAATAATTTGCATTTTGTGAAAAAGAGGATGACTTCAACTTTCTTAACTTTAACATACTTGTCACAAAACCAGGAACTATGTAATTCTTATTAGCACAACTAAGAGTAATTTCTATAGCTTAATATTTTTAAAACCTTGCAACTGGAGAATATTGAGCTAGCTATCACATGGGGCCTAACCTGACAATTTCCATGTACTCACATGCAACAAATGAAATATCTCCCATAATTCTAAAACTTTTTGGCAAATGAATACTAATGATCAGTGACTTGTGTCTGCAAGATTAAATTATGGCTCACCTAAAGCTTACTTTTCGGTATTATGCAGTATATGAACTGAATTATTCACCGAACACATATTTATTCTCATTTCCCATTAATTTGTGGATAGAATTATGTCTCCCAAGTTCAGCAGCAGAGTTATCATTTAGCAATAATAACACTTTGTCAGTGTTCAAATCATTTGACTGTAGTACACTTTCTATACTTTCAGTGATGCTTCATTACTGCCCTGAAAATCATCAAGAAAAGAATGGACTATTACATTTCCAAGTGGCTGGTGATTAAGGAACTTAAAAATATTGTGATATTTGCATGTATTTAAGGCATGAGTGACTACAGATAAAATTATATTCTTTTGATCAAGCCACGGCCATTTCAACTAAGACCTTATGTATTGTTGGCAATACAGGATACTCCGATCATGTCAAGATGTATTATTTCAGCAATAGGTAGGTTTTATAACACAAGTTCAGTGCTAAGTGATCCATGTGAATGTCTATGGCTGACATTGTAGTATACTATTTTTCCTTTTACTAGCACCAATTTACCTTTTTTTGATGATTTTTTTTTGAAATATGATTTCATAACTTGTTCTCAGGAGCTGTATTAGAATTAATAGTTCTACCCATTCACATGCTGTTTTCCATCTGACAGTCTATTATAACAAACTGAGAAACCTCTACGTCATAAACTACAGCTCATGATATCTATTTCTCATGTTACTGAGCCATGCAAAATAATTTCTCTACTTTTTCCAGGAAGTTCCTCCACCTTTTGCAGCATTGCAATCACAGCCTTCATCAGGGTCACAGTCTATGTGGGTTGCAATCAACTGACTAAAAGCACACAAATGTTGTTTTTTTTTTAATGATATCTTTCATCAGGATCTGCTCCTCAACCTTTGTTTATTGTATTGAAAGATTATAATTGCTGCACGTTTTTAGTCTCTCACTAGGAAATTTTAAAAGTAATCTCTGAACACTGAAGAAGTGATCATAAAATTGAATTCAGCTCAAATTCTTTAAAGTGAATTTGTAGCTTTCTTGAAATACATCTCAAAGTTGTGTGTTTATTTCAATGATGGTTAGCTGGTTTTGTATGTGAAATTCTAGAGATATTTCTGTGTCTAAGTTATATGTCTTTATAAAAAAAGTCTTGAAAATGAGTGTGTAGGACTTGATCAAGAAAGTGAAAAGAGGGATATTAAAGCAAAGATACCACAGATTTTTGGTTGCACTCTCAGGCATTCACAGTTCTTTGCTTGACTAACAAGTTTTCATGCAGAAATTTCAGTGTATGATCTGATAGGTTTGGGGGAAATTTAAAGCTTTATTCATTTCAGATCTCTTTTCAAATTCTCATCAGTTGCAGTACAAAACTTGGTGCTACAAAGCCCACTTTCCATAATCACATAGGAGTACAAAGCACATGATAATGGAAGACTGTGAGAAGACTCATCAAGATATGTCTTGTGTCTGGATGAATTCTTCAGGAGAGCTGCAGTAAGACTTTTCCGCCCTGTGTCTGAAGAAGTTGATGAGATGCTATTATTTAAAGCCCAACCCTATAGACCTATATAACAAGTATTTCAAATAAAATTTAGTAATGTTCATAAACACCAAGCATCTATCAATAAAAAAAATGTACATTTCCAGTTAGAGATCATTATAATTGTTACTATACTGTACTTTTTAATCTAGCTTTACAGTATCAAACTTTATACCAGAAACAAGTTGTCTGGTATAGTATCAGACTTTAACAGATGATATGCAGCTGAAATATATATTGAAATATATACAGTAATATATCAGAAATAACAGCTGAAATGTCAACCACAAATCTACACTTCTGGTGTTTTTTTCAGATACGCTGGGCAGAATAGTTTTAGGACCACCTTACAAGTAAACTGTTTTCTGAGCTTTATAATTAATTCACATCTAAAGATTAAATCTTGTATTGTAAGATCTGTGGCCTTATGAAATTAAAAAATCTAAACTTCAACATTCTTGCTATCGGTTAATGAGTCTTTCACAAAACCATTATTTTTCAATTTAGAAAGCTCTGGTGGGAGTCGATAAATTTTGTTCTTCTAAGTTTTACAAGCCTTTTCAACCCAGTGAATCTATTTTGCTCATTCACTTTAGTAACCTCCAGCAGACAACGTGGCAAAATAAGGATGTTTTAGTCAAAATATTGTTTCTCTTTATTTCAACAACTACTCAAAAAGCATAAAAATATTCTTTCCTGGTAACTGACTAGCAGGCTGAGTGATTCAGTACAAACAGGTATAAGCCAAAACAGCTACAAAAATAAATCAAAGACAACTTTTTCTGAAGGCCAGGAATTGTAAGTAGAACTTCTGTATAGTCACTCCTTCAGCAGCAGTTATTTTTCCTCTGTACAAAATAGATAATGTCTTTTGCAATGACATTTATTTCTCTATCACCGTTTCCTTTACATTTTTTTTTCTCATCCTCAGGAGGTTCATATCATTGTGTTCTATTGTCACTGGGAACTGAATTGGCTGTGCAGGTCCAATTAAATTCCACTGCTACTGGATGACATCAGTTTAATCACATTTATGTCACTATGTTCCCACAGGTCAGCTTTGGCTTTTGAGTAATGACACTTCTGGAATTCCATGAACATTTTCATGGCCTACTGAAATACTGTCTCTGGAAAAAGGAAAAAAATAAAGGGTGCTGGTTATTCATAAAGATTTTCCACTCCTTGATTGCTATGCCAAAATACTTGTAAAATTGCAGTCTCTGTAGAAAATCTGTGATTGAAGGACAAATCAAGAATAATTTCTCAAGGAGCTGAAACATTTAATCTTCAAATGGTTGCTTCTAGAGTCTTGCCAAGAATCACCTGGAAGAGATAAAGCCAAAAATATAACTACAGGAAAAACAATCTTAGGGCTGTTTTATTGCTAATAGAGAAGATGTTGTGTCATACTGAAGGTGTGGCAGCTTGCAGATCAACTGGTTTAACAAATGAACAAAAATTGTTTCTCTCAAAGAACAAGATTAAAGAATGTATGTTTTGAAGTGGATATCCAGTCTCAAACTCAAGTCCATAGCAGTATTTATATGCAGTAATAAAAGCACCTCTCAATCTACAGTCTGGTTGACTGTAAGCTACCACTAAGTAACTACCAAGAGACCACTACTACTTGGTAGTAGCTTAGTGGTGACACAGTGTTCTGCACCCCAAGGTATTATTTTGTCAGGGTTGTTGGAGTAGGTGCCTTTAGGGAGTCTGTTATTAAAATGAAATTGTTTCCTTAGATGGAATATCTGTTACTGTTACAAGATCAGTTAGTGAGATTGGCTGAAAAGTCATTTACTTCACTGGTTATTGTTATCTACACATGCTTTCTAGAAAACAAGTATTTCCAATAAGGCCTAGAACATCTAAGTTAAATACAAATGATCACAGTATCTGCTTTAGAGCAGAAAGCTGCTTTTAGTCTTGCAGGCCCAAACACCATCCAAAAATTGTATAGATATTTATGTAAGTATCTGAAGGGAGGGTGACAAGAGGCTCTGCTTGGTGGTACCAACCAATAGGACAAGAAGAAATAGGCAGAAACTGATGCACAGGAAGATTCCATCTGAGCATGAGGAAAAGTCTTCTTTGCTGTGGAGGTGACTGAGCACTGGAACAGATTGACCAGAGAGGCTATGGATTCTCCCTGACTGGAGACATCCAAGAGCCATCTGGACGCAATCCTGTGCCATGTAGCCTGGAATGACCTTGCTTGAGCAGGGAGATTGGACACAACGACCCACTGCAGTCCCTTCCAACCTGACCCACTCTGTGATTCTGTGAAGACATTAAAGAAAAACATTTTTTAGATTTTGACTTCAGGTACTCCAAATTTAAAAGTAAATAAATGAGACTTGCACATATATTCATTAAAAATTTAATACAAACACAGAGTTATTAATAAAACATTTCAACCAGTAATGGAAGATGCAATGTTCAATAAAAATATACACTCTCAAATTTTGTTCAGGGCTCAGAAACCCCAGTTATTTACATGCAGGGTGTATTTACACATGCAGTGATTATTTGAAAAAGTAATTAAGGCAATGTAAAATATTGTTCACCAATCATGTATAATAACCTGAGTAATAACAAAACCAAAGAAGCCTCCTCCCCACAAATCAGTCAATTTAACTCAACCTGAAACAAAAATTGTCCTTGGCTTCTGTTCAAGCTCTTTCTTCTCCCTTTCCTCTAGCTCCTACTCATGCTTCTCTCAGCTCTGATGTGGTGATTTCCCCAACAGAATTCATTAGGAAAATAGAGAATAGAATTTTCTTTTAAAAAGCAGGAGTTTGAACAGTGGAAAGTTAAAACCTGGGAAAAGGAAAAGCAAGCACAGGAAAAAAACAGAATCTTGAAAGTAACCTCTTTTGAAACCAGAATGCCTTCAAAAACATTTGTCATTATCTTGATAAGTATTTTGCAAATTATATCAGCAATGATAAGGTTGCATTTGATTTTAAGATGAATGAATGCATTTATTAACAAGAGGTTGGAAAGTTTCTTAAGACAGCTCATTAAATTACAGCATTTCTGTTCTGCTTTAGTCTGATCAAGGACCACATTTGTACTCCTCACTTATTTAAAAAATACACCCATTACTATTGACAAGGGATTTAGAAAGACAGGTTTATAAATACTGCATGCAAGGATGATAGAATAAGGAAGTGTTTGAATGTGAAGATAATTACTATTTTACCATTTTATGCAATTGTAACTGTGCGTACACTTTACTTGACTTTTGCTATGATTTTTAAAATGAATACACTCTACAAAGCCAAAGAATAATCAGTTTGAAAAAATGCTGAAGAAAAAACACACAAAGCAGCCCATGTTAACACCATTTTTTTTTAGTGAATAATGAAGACCATGATGTTGCAAAGGTATCTGCTCACTTATAATTCTTGAGCAGGATTAAATACTAATCATGAACACAATCAGGTGTTGCCACCTGATGAAATAAGTATTTGGCAATGTGTATATAACTTACAAGTGAAGCAACAGTGTTTTGGGATTTTTGTAAATGAAATTTGTATGTTTATTTCTTATTTTCTAATGTTTTCTAAATTTTAAAATATAGTAATCTAATTTATGCTATTTCAAATACAGTAGCTGTAATTAAATCTTGCCCTTGGAGTAATATAGGCTTAATTGCATTGGTTCAGCAGCTAGATAAACCTAAAAAAGTGCTATGGAGATTGAAATGGTACCATCTTTCAGGGCTGTTGATTGTGTTTATTAAACTTAGCCACCTACATGCCAAGTAACAATATGTATTTTTATGACAAGAGCAGCTGCTCTTCTAAGTGTAGTGTTTCTTGGAAAAACCCAGCCTCCATGCCATTATAAAAACACATGTAGGTATTTTTCAACTCTCTTCAAAGTTAGGAATCATTACCTGATTACTAGTTGATGTATTTAGGCATTGTCTGACATCTCCTCTTTAGGTCTGAGGAGATATTTAGACCAGGAATTTCATCTACTGATGGGAGCATGGAAGGGAAGCTGCAAGCAACAGCAGGTCTTTGAATTTGGAGCAGAGCTACTTCCCGGGAGCTCTACACCTGGCTCGGATTTCTGTACATAACAAGTCTGCTCCACAGTCACATATGGAGCAATCTGTGCTGATTTCTCTTCCCAAGGGAGGCAGTTGCAACAGGTCTTGGGCTCTGCTCTGAGAACAAGGCTTTGTAGAGCCATACTGCTCCCTCACCATTTTACTGTATCCTGTATCTGCTGCCTACAGATGCTTGGAACACATAGTAAGATAAGTTTTTCTCAAAACCTGCTTTTTCCCTGTGTATTTTTTATCAGAGATCTCTCATATTTTCTTACACTACTACCTCCAGCTCCTTTTTCTTCTGCTTCTACATACATTGAAAAACAACCATGGTAAAATAGGTTTTATATTATTTTCATTTCTATTCTTTTTAAATGCATTATTTTGACAGGAAGCAACAGTACCCCCTTAGGGGAACTGACATTGAAAATATATACAATAATTTCTCATGTTACAAAAAGCTTCTTTTATTAAAAAAATCATGGTATTAATAAGTTGTGTTTTTGTGGGTTAGCATCTATTTTGTTTGCACTAAAATATATGATTAGAGAAATTAACTATTCTTGGATGGAATAATCAGTTATCCATAAGAAAGAAAGAACTTAGTGAAATAGCCCTCTGCAAAGGAATGGGCTATGTAGGACCATGAGGCCAAAATGCCATTGTTTTCAAGTGAAAATATTGTTCATGTTCTGATCAGTATGAACCAGCATGTTTTACTGGCTTGTTTCATTTTCATCATAGACACGTTCTTGTATTTGAACCAAATACCTGACAATGAATTGAATGATTTTCAATGTCTGTATTTGGAGAGCATGAACATCATAAAATGATAATCAAACTATTTTTAGCTTAATGATAACCTTATTTTAATACAGTAATTTTTCCTTCACTACACCAGTCTGGCTAAAGATCTCCACTTCTTCTACCTATGACAGCTTTCTGTTGAAAACACCTGTTCTGAAAAGCTGTAGCAAAACCAGAATAGAGACAGCAGATAAAGAGGTTGTAGGCCCATTTGAAAGGCTTCAGAGAAACTGAAAGAAATGGCAGAAAAACTCACAGAGCACATAAAATGAACTCTACTGGCTTAGGTCAAAGATTTAAGTACCATGCCTAAATTAGCAGCTAAAAAAATTACAAAGATAGGAGACTAAATTTACCATGTGTGGTAGTTTTTGTGCATTGTCAATCCATCACTGTTTTGGAAGCTTTCTAAGCCATACATCACTTCTGTGTATCATTCACTTTCTCTTCCTTAAACACAGCTAGTCCATCCTTCAAGCTGTTTAAACTGTCATTTTTCTGGAGTGGATATTGTAGGAGGAATAACGAACTTATTTATTATTATTATTATTATTATCATCATCATCATCATCATCATCAAATTATTTCTGACAATATATTTTCTTCACTCTCTTATAACCTTCTTGACTTTGTAGACCTGTATCATATCTCCCTTGATTGCTTGATAGTCCTGGTTTATTTAGCTGTTTCTTGGATACAAAAGGCCCATTGTTATGATTGATGTAGAGACCTTCTTGAACCTGACCTTTCAACCTGTCCTTATATCCCTGAGATAGGGAACCAGGATTTAAGTAGCAAGTGAAACATAAATTTATTCCATGGCACAGTAATTTTCTATGTTTTATACTTCATTTCTCTCCTAATAATTCCTGACATGCAATTTACATTTTTCCTTTACTCAATTTGCATTGTCTAGGAACACTTAGAGAAAGGCTGGCAAAGAATAAAATTACTGAAATATATAGAAGGGAATGAGATCTTTGCAGTTTTACAAAGGTTTCTTTGGCTAGAACGCAATGATGTATAGAGACAGATTTTTTAGATTTCATGGCAGAAAATTATTGTTGTTGAGGACATCAGACCGTAGTCAAGCTTTCAGGTTACGGATTGTAACTATGTTTTTTATTGTTGTAGAAATGACAAGTTGCTGCAGCATTTGAATGCTGAAACAAGAAGAAACAACTGTATGTGGCCTGACCGTAACAGTCCCATGGATCACTTGTACATCAGGACTCTTAATGTTTACTTCCTCTATGAAGATATTGCTTCAGGAGCTATACAATTCTAACAAATTATAAATTAGTCTAGACACAATAATGCCAAAACTATTGCATTTTGAGCAGTTCAAGCCTATTGACAAGCAGATATTATCCACAAAATTAGAGCTGAATTAGTAGCAATCCACTTTCTTAGAAAGGTTGCTGTAGTACTACTAGCAGGTGTTTTGATAAACGTCCCAAAATCATTATAGTGATTAAACTTCAACAGATATTTACAGGTGTTTTCCTCCCCTTACCAGTGAAGACACAGCATGACTTAATAATATTTTGATTAATAGATTATAAATGCACATTCCTTGCCCTAAATTTGCTATAAGCCTCTGTAAGCAAAATTTAAGAGTGCCCCCAGAATGCAGTTCTTTTAAACTGTTTGTCTTGGAACAGTTGACTAAAGTTTGCTGTATAGAGCTCTCTCCATTCGTATTGTTCCTAAGGTAACTTGCTATGGATATCCAAAATGACAACTGAAAAATATATGGATTTAGAATTGGTGTGCATAAGACAATGCTAAAGCAAGAGTTTAACTAACTTATCATGCTGGTTTTGCTAGCAGAACTTTTGCAGATTTGAAAGCTCAACTTGAAATATGATCTGGTAGTGACTAATAACTTCGCCCTGACTGTTGAAGAACTGATATTAAATAGAGTGTTCTTGTCAGTGGATTGCACATCTGTAGACACAAGACTTGATTGCAGTAGTTGCCTATACAAATTGATTGTAGAAGTGGAACTCTAAGTGGCATTTAAAAAATCATTCCCTGGGCTTCTGTAGGTACTTAACAACCAATGACTCTGGGTCAAATGGTGTATACCCAGCTTTGGAACTCCTCTAAGGCAGTACTATATGGCCAAAATGCAGCACTGTGCCATTGTACACTTCTAATTACACATTATAGTGATATGTCAGCAATGGAAAGCAAAAAACAAAAAATAATCTAAAGGGTTTTGTACATACTTCAAAGAAGTACTATAAGATTAAAATCTTATTTGCAAACAAATATGATTGCACATATATTCATTAAAACCCTTGTAATACCTTTTGTGTAAGCAAACTTTTTGGTATATATTGTCTACATGCTGTTTTTCTGAGGGGAAAATAAGTCTCAGAATGTTCAATTGGAGTTGGATAGGCCAGGATACTTTGTTATTCCTAAATTAGGCATTGAATTCTGGATAGTCAAAATTCTTGGAAGGTCAGGCAGTGAGGGTGTCTGGAATGAGACTGCTAATGAAAAGAGGGACTGTCGTGAGCACACCAGCTATTGGTACTTGAACTGATGACAAATTCATGTGAGTGAGCTATAGCAAATGGAAATGCCACTGGTTCTCCCTATGAACAATCCGACATGATTAGCTGGTACACTGAAGGCAGAAGCCTCTGTTTCTTTCAGAGCCATGTGAGATAGACTACTCCCAGGTCAATCAGAAGGGCCCTGAGTCTGATGGGGAGTTTTCAGAGGAGTTGCCTTTCTACTTTGTAAATGGCCTTTTTGAGGGAAGCAGTTAATAGTGATCACTTCAACAACAATGGAAAGTGACTTTGTAAAGATTGATTCAGTTAGAATTATGTTTTATTTAGC
This sequence comes from Acanthiza pusilla, assembly GCA_036630365.1. Taxonomy (NCBI): domain Eukaryota; kingdom Metazoa; phylum Chordata; class Aves; order Passeriformes; family Acanthizidae; genus Acanthiza; species Acanthiza pusilla. The sequence goes on from JAXCHO010000079.1 coordinate 26,404,649, forward strand.
CTTATGAGGTTGCAAAACCATTTATAATCTGACATTAAAATCAGGGCTCCTTCTCAGGCAGAGGAGTAAATTTTTTTCAGACCATGAGATAGCACTTAGTTCCTGCTACTGTTTTGTATCTTTTAAGGTCTCTGGGAAATTTTTGTGTGAGAAAATAATAGAGCATTTCACATTTAGACAAATATTCCCTGACTGGACATTCAGGCATCATGCTTTTATAGGAACATTCCACTTTCCTTATTTCTCAGTCATCCCTGGGAGAAAATACCTCTATCTTTTAATAAAACAACCATGCTAAGTAGAACAAACAGTTGACACTGACATCAAATTGTTTTTAGTGGCGTTACAGAAGTGTTCTGTATAACAGAAATGCATTATAACAATAAGGGCTATATTGCTGAAGTGCTCTAGTTTTCTTTTATTCTAGAGAGAATTTCTTCAGTGTTCCCTGTGACTAGAGAGGTTGTTTTCTCATTCAAGGTTTCATAAATTGCATATTTCTGATCCAAACTAAGTAATTTGTTGCTTGTTTTTCTGCAGGGAATTGTTCAGAACATCACTACCCCTGCCACCCCATTTTGAGGTATAGAACCAGGGTTGTGTAAACAGTATGTACTACATACACATTACCTGGGTCCATATACTGAGGATTTTGAAGTAGAGTCTAGCTCTATAGTTTGACATGTGCTAGTAACATGTAACAGCAACTTTTGGTGTAATCTTTTTACCAGTATTTCCACATTATCATCGAAATGAGCTCAAAAGATTCAGAACAATTGGAATTCAAGCCCTTTATCTGAGTAGAAGTGAGCTCAACATGGAATTATTTGGGATTAATACACCTTCCTAATTAGCTCAGCAGGGGATTTGTTTAAATTAGAAAGGTTCATGAAAAAACAAGCTCTGTGGTTACAAGTTATAAATGGTGTAGAGTCTTTAGCTAGGCTTATTAGTGGCATGAAAGAAACACTTCTGTTTTGTGAAAATATCAACCAACTAAGCCTCACAACCCTCCTATTTGACTTAGTTGGAAAAAAAAAAAAAAAAAGACATTAATTAATCTAGAATGTTTAAAATTATTTCTCTTATACACAACCGCTATGATTTCGACTATTTTGAAATAAGTCGTTGGAGTGAAGTTGTGTGTGATGCTTTGCATAGTTTTTAGTAAATACATTAAATCCTGGAATCAACAACTACTAGTGTTTTCTGTAAAGTCTAACCCTTTATGAATGACTTGTATTCCCATAATAGAGGAAGGTTCAACGTGGTGTAGCTCTGTATTGTGCTGTTCCCATTGCTACTAATTGACCACAGTCTTGTACCAGCTGCAGTTAAGTTTAAATGTTGTTAAGTGTTGTTGTGCCTTTAGGCATAAAGTTAGTCAAGTCTTGGCACAGTTAGCACAGGCATCTACTCTGAAATTTGTGACTCAACAGGACAGTATTCCATATTCCCTTTTTTTTTGTTATGCTTTCCTATAGTTTTCTTACTGTCCCATCCTACCACTCCCCCTGCCAAGTCTCTGCTTAGATAGTTTTGGGTTTCAACTGATTGATTTTGGATTTTTTTATTGCTTTTTCTTGGTGTGCTTTAACCATCTAGTAAAAAGTAGAGTAAATCTTGCAAACAAACTTTGTCGTGCCGCTGTTTTGATATTAGACCTGTTTTTGCCGATACCTTTGATGGTGATTCTTTAAGCAACCTTAAAACATCCATGACAGCTGTATAAAGGCCTAAGGATTTGCTTGGCCTTGTTTAGACTTGTCTGGTCTAATTTTAGCTAATCTTAGTTGAAGCAGTAAATTGGGCAAGAGTTAGGTGACTAGAGTTTAACTTGCTTTACCTGGCTTTATTTTAGGTTTATACAACTAGATAGATTTAGCCGGAAGACATTATACCATATATTGCAAATGCCTAAAAGACCAAAGTTTTGAGTTTAACAACTGTTAGACACAGTTCATGGAATAACCATCACAGTTCTTCTCTAAGCAGATGCCTTCATGTCAACAAATATTTCTCCTGTTCAGAAGAGTAACTTTGGTGTACAGGACAGTTTGCTAGGAAAGGTGCACAGCTGAAGCTGCTGTGATGGCTGAATTTTGCCACAGCACATATGTTCACTGGACATGGTTAATAATGCTTTAAAACCATGGCTGTTTCTGAAATAAAATTGCAAACCTGCACAGCTCCTGCTACATCTTGTGAAAAATACCGCAGCGTGAGAACAATTGTCTTCTGGGCAGGTCCAACTTTTTTGGATCCAGTCTTTACTCTTCCTCATTTAACCTTTGATTTTTTTTTCCCTCTGTTCTTGAGACAGCTGCAAGTGCCCAAATATATTGGAATTCCCTAATACTGAAGACAGAAATAGAAGAAGACAGGGTTCCTGTGGGAGAAGGGCAGGTGGCAACAGCAAAGCTAGAGTTTACTTTAATAGATTTTCCACAGCCATGAAGGATTGAGACGGAGAGAAAGAAATAATTGCCTTTGCTCTGAGCAGATGGGTTAAATCACATTTCCTTGCTCCCACATTTCTCAGCTAGGAAAACAAAATCCTGGACAGCAGTGATAGTCCTGTAGTGCTAACCCTTGCCAAAAAACACACTGAGGGTTTTTTGCTGCATGCATAGGAGCACACTGTGCCCAAAGCAAAATATATGCATCTCCCTGCCCCAGGCAAACAAAACAACGAATCTCTTCTGGATATCTGAGAGGAAGGATCAGTGATGTAGAATATCTGAGTCAGATTAAATTTCAGACAATGAAGGAGGTTATAGATATATCCTGAACTACTCTCTTATAGATTTAAAGAAAGCAGTACAAAATGACCTACTTATTTTGAACGAGGTTATTTTAGATTTCATGAGATTTCACTGCTCATCTCTCCCCCAAGCACTGTATGCCAGAAGTAATCAAGAATTGACACAGATGTGTTGGCAAGCAACCTGAGCTAGTAGACCAGAAATCCTCATGCAGACTCCTTTCTCTACCCTTGGACAGCTGTTACCTACATGAGCAGCCCTGTACCACTGCTGCAGCCTGAAAAGTGAACAACTACTTGCTCTCTGGCCATGGAGGATTTGAGAGCAGCCAGCTTTACCCTTTAGCTCTCATTAATTTTTGGTTCTTAAGAAATTGATAAGGAGTATAGATAAAACGTGTAGTACACACTGACCACCAAATAGTTGGGTTTTCAGTGTCTGAGGATGCTTCTCTATCTGTCAGTCTTGAGAGAGACAAAAATACTAACATCCTTTGCTCCTTTTCTTCCTGGTGTGCATCATACGCCTCGTTCAAGACAGGTTATCTACATCTCTCTGTAGAACAAGGACACAGAATATTTTGACTCCATCACAGCTACTAGCAGGGCTCTAAGGATGAGCAATATCTTACAAAGTATATCCTAGGCCAGGTCTTCAAATCTTCAGGAACCATCTCCTTGGGCAGAAAAAATTTACCAATTCTTTCAAATTGTGTTTAGGGCCATAATGATGGAGGACCCTATATCCCATGATGCGTTGATGAGGTCTTGTTTTTTCAGAGAAGAAATTCTTAGATTTTTCTTCATTTTAAGAATTGATGTAAATTAGTAATTATTAATCATTAATATATGCATCCCCTCCTATGTCCATCTACACCTTGCCTTCTGGAAAACAAAGGGAAAAAAAGGGAAAAGGTTTTCAGTAAAAATTTTTAGCATATACATTGACCCTTTCCAATGGATAGGACAGCAAGAGTGTCACAGAGAGAGAGGTGATTTCTCCAGCTTTAGAGAGTTGAAGTCAGCTCTGTCCCACTGTGGTGACCAAGTAGCAAAACCCTCCTTGACCTGCAGCTACGACATTGTGGGGTTTGAACAATTCTTAACCTTGTTTTTGGGAACTTCTGCACATCAAGCATCTCAGAGGAGACTTTTCTATTAAACATGTCTGAACCTAACTTTAAAATGTGAGAGCAGCAGCTGGGAATTAAGCTCTTGTTCCAGCTAGGTCATCTCTGCACATAAGCAGAAGGTTTAAAAACCTCCCTGAAAGGATAAACTAAGCTGAAGTGGATAATGGCAGTCAGAAACCTTGACACAGGATTCAAACCTAAGCTGATAGTTTGGGTATGGTCTTGAGGATGTCCTCTAGATTATTCTTTAAAAATAATGCTGTTTTCATGACGTCAAGCCTTGCTATTTTCATCTGTAAAGTTTTTTTAAGATGCAGAAGTGGATGCCAATTAATTTCAACAAATCACTCTTGTCTTTTGTTACCTGAAAACGGGGAGGAAAGGATAGGAGTCACAGCTTTAGGATGGTGAATATGATTGTCTCTACATAGCCCCAAAGTACAGACCATGATTCTAACTTTGCTTTGGCATAGAAAGAAAATGTTTCAAAACTGCTGAAGCTAGTTTTGAAAATGCAGCTTGGATATGATAGTAATGGGAAAACTCTTAACTATCAAAGTTGTGAGTTCTTTTCTGACGCGGCGAGAGCGCGCTGGTCTCGCTGGCCACCTGGGAACGGTCACAGCCCGGCAGCTGTGTCTGCCAGCGTTCCTAATGTCTAGGTTCGCTGCAGTTAGAGACGGATCTCCTGGCCGGGGGCTGTACCGTCCCAGAATGCAGCCACGCCGCGTGAGCCGGAGTGCTGTAGAGAGAGAGAGGGTTCTCCCGCCCGGACTAGAAGCAGACACGGGGGTCCTTTGGTGGTAGGCAGCTTCCGTCTAGGGCGAGAGACCTCGACCCAGACGGGCATCAGACTTTTATTCAGAGGGTAACAACCAATAATGGAACCGCGCAGGGGAGGACCAGGGAGGGACAAGGGACTCGGACCACTCGGGAACGAGGAAGGGAGGAGAGAGGGAGATACGAATACCATTATGAACTGAGGGACAGGGGGGGAACCTTGACCCCTCTCTGGGGCAGTCCACTTTCTACTCTGCTCCAGGGGGGTCTTATTCTCTAGGCCTCCAGAGGTTTCTCAGGGGGGAAGGAACTCTCTGGGCTTGAACTAACGCTACATCTCCCCCTTCTCTATTATAAAAAGAGAAAGTTTTACTAGCTAGGGACATAATGAAACTCTTAAGACAACTGAGGGAACATAACACAATGAGAATCGTAAACACAGTCCAAAGTAAAGTTCTTAAAGTTTGCGCCACCCAACCGGAGATGCCCCATCCGTGAAAAACGTCCTGCAGCCAGTCTTTGCCTTCGGTGCGTAGTTGATGAATCTGGTCTTGCATTTGACGGGTTCGCTCTTGGGACCAGCAGGATCAGGTGCAGGACGACAAGGAGTTGTGGCTGCGTCTTCTGGGGTTTTTCCGGTGGGATTTTAACTGAAGCGAGATAATCTAAGATTAAGGATAAACTCTCTCTCCTCTTACCTCCTTAGGGGTATGGGGTGGGAACAAAGGGGTAAGGGAAAACACGTGAGGGGAGGCGGGGGGGGAAGACCAGGGAAAGGGGGTTCTTCTTTTTCTTCGATCAGGTCAGTTCTTTCACAGCTTTTCTGGAGGAGGCTTTCACTGTCTTTTCCTCCGTCTTGGCTGAGGGTCCTTTTTTCTTCTTTTCCTACTAAGAACATTTTCTAAACAGCTTTTTAAAGCGGCATACAAACATGAGAACATGAGCAATACAATAAAAATTACAATGAAAATTCACAAAGCATTTTGGCTATGAGATGACCGATTAATACAACACAGTTCATTGGGCATTCATGGTCAGGTTAGCATGCTTTCTGAGCCAGCACTTAACGTGAGTTCTGTTAAACAATGACTAATTAATAATTTGGCTATAACAATTTGGCTCTAATTGCTGTATTTTCCTCTTTTGGTGGGCCAATTGAGGTTTTTTTTTTTTAATACCGAATTTGGATTGTTTGATGCTAGTACAGAAAGCCTGCTTAGTGTACAGTCCTCCCCTTTTCTCTTATAACACACATGTCATGGGGCTGTAGGTTAGGGAAACACTTGAGGTAACAGGTAGGGGATTTTTTTGGGGTTTGGGGAACTGCTTGAAGAACGCACAATTTGATGTTTACATGTTGCGCTGAAACTTTGTCTAAGCAGCACTGGTTTGTTTGGTGGTGGTGGCTCCCCCGAACAGTACTGGATCTCATGGGTTAATACACATTCAGGAGAGGTGACAATGTCCAGGCATGTTCCTCTAGGGCAGGGACAGTCTCTTGCAGAACAATTGCTTGCTTCTTACATGAAGGTCCCATGGGCGTAGCTTGTGGAGCTGGGGGTTTCACAGCTGGGCTAATTGGTGTCTTTCAGCCCGAGATGTTTGAACAATGGGTTTTCCTTTATCTAATATCAGCAGTTAGCATTCCTAGAACAGATAATAAAGAAGCTTCTCCGGCAATAAATGCCTGAGTGTTACAAGTTAATTTCTTAGGTGGAGTTACGGTTTTTGTTTTTTAAAAAGGTTACTAGAGTTGCAGTCTGCGAATTAGGCATGTTAGTTACTTTTACTATTTTTTTTTCTTTCTTTAACTAGTTTAGGGGTAGAGGGGGAACAACAGAGAAGAAGGCTCCTGGTATAGGGGTACAAGGCAGCAGCTGTTATTGGCTTCAGGGTTAGCCCTGCCAAACTGCAGCTATGTTGGCTACGTGGGATAAGTTCCAGAATTTGCTTCAGGAATTTAACCTGCAAATTCTGCTTTTTGGGGGCACAGGAGCACACAGGACTTGGGAAAGTATGGAAAACGGTGTTGTTAGGGCAAAACGCGGCTTACGCAGGTCCCTGCCGGTGACTGGCAGGGGTAGGGCTAGCAGCGAGCGGGGCAGGGGCCCGCGCCCGGGAGGGAACATCCCGTGGGGGGGGGGCGCGGCGGAGGAACACGCCCCCGCCGGGGGCGGGCTGGGAGCCGCAGCTCCCGCCGGGCCGGGAGTCCCGCGGGAGCGGCGGGGGGGGGCCGACCCGGCCCGCGGAGACACACGCGGTACCGCGGGAGGCGGGGCCGACGCAGAGGCACGCGATGACGCAAGGGAGCGGGGCCGTCGCTAGCCCGGGAAAATTTGAGGAGTAGGGAAAATGCTGCACCGTGCGGCTTAACTCGTGGCTGGCGCCATCTTGTAAGCACCGCATGGCTATCCACGTGGCCGGCGCCATCTTGTAAGCACCGCATGGCCGGCCATGTGGCCGGCGCCATCTTGTACACAGGCGGCTGGGCTGGCTGAGGTTTTGCCGTTAAGAAGGAGGGTGAGGGAAAGGAATAACCTCTCTCTCTGCGAACTAGAGGTACTATTTGCTCTCGTAGTACCCCAGCTGCAGGCAGACGATTTAAACCCGAGGAAGGGGCAGGAAGAAAAGGGGGGGGTTTGCAAGGGGAGCCCCGCACTCACCAAACTACGATTCTAAGTGCGGCACCTCTGGTTTCCAGCTGCGAAACCGCTCCTCCTTGCTCGGACGAAAATTCCTCGGGTTAACTCCGGCTTTCCAAGGTTCTCTCTCCTTTTCGGAGGAGGGCAGGCTTGGTTTCCCTTCTGAACGACTTCCGTAGAATGGGGACTCGTTCGTCAGGGCGGTGGCTGCGCCGAAGGTGCACCTGAACTCAGGGCCACTCTTCAGGGATCCCATGCAATGCTGGAGTCCGTGTTCGGGCGCCACGGATGACGCAGCGGGAGCGCGCTGGTCTCGCCGGCCACCTGGGAACGGTCACAGCCCGGCAGCTGTGTCTGCCAGCGTTCCTAATGTCTAGGTTCGCTGCAGTTAGAGACGGATCTCCTGGCCGGGGGCTGTACCGTCCCAGAATGCAGCCACGCCGCGTGAGCCGGAGTGCTGTAGAGAGATAGGGTTCTCCCGCCCGGACTAGAAGCAGACACGGGGGTCCTTTGGTGGTAGGCAGCTTCCGTCTAGGGCGAAAGACCTCGACCCAGACGGGCATCAGACTTTTATTCAGAGGGTAACAACCAATAATGGAACCGCGCAGGGGAGGACCAGGGAGGGACAAGGGACTCGGACCACTCGGGAACGAGGAAGGGAGGAGAGAGGGAGATACGAATACCATTATGAACTGAGGGACAGGGGGGGAACCTTGACCCCTCTCTGGGGCAGTCCACTTTCTACTCTGCTCCAGGGGGGTCTTATTCTCTAGGCCTCCAGAGGTTTCTCAGGGGGGAAGGAACTCTCTGGGCTTGAACTAACGCTACACTTTTCTGTTTTAACAAACACATAGCGGTGCCCTGGATATACTTCGAGTTTGATTTGAGTAAAGGGTAACAAAGGCATTCTTTTCCCCTCTGGGAAGGAAACAAACTATGTCTACCTGCCACAAAGCAAAGTAGCATTGACCTGTGATTTTGGCATTTTGTTTTACCAGCTAAGTCTCTTCTCGTGTTGTTAGAGTTTTTTCTTGTCTCTTTTCCCACATATCAATTATAATAATTTCCTGCACTCTGACATGTTGTCAAATTGCTTAATGCTTTTCTGGGTAGCTGCTCAGTAGGGATACCTGTTTTGAACATCTAAGATCCTAAAGTTCTCTGAGTCATTCTCAAAACACAGCTGGAGTTGGTAGTCGTGCTATTGTCCTACATAAAGATATTGGAATAGAGAGCAATCTGAAATATAAGTGAGTGAACAAAAGAAGATAAGGTGAAATTCTCCAGAGAGTCATACTGCACAGGATGTATTACATTACAGGTATGCTGTGAATTACCATATTTTCATGGTTATTGCAATAAATTTTAATGTTTAGCCATCTTAATTGTGTTTGTTTCTGCTATGTAGAAAACCTATAAAAAGAAATATGAAAACACTAATTTTATTTAAGTGTCATCTGCTTCTTGCTGTGTATGTGGCAATAAACCAGAATTTGTTCTGATGGCATTATCAGCCATAAGCCTTACAAATTGACACATTTCCTAGTACGTTAGGCATTATAATGAACTTTGCATACTGCACATTAATATTCAACCACTGTAAAATACTTTCATTACAGGACATTTTTGTGTGCCTTCAGTCATGTAGAAATCTAACAAAGAACAATCTGAAGAGTTAACGTTTAGTTTGAAATGTCAGTTTCTATTCATAAACATCAATAAAAAGTATTTCTCCTAATACCATTTGGAGGCAACAGAAATAAACCCTTTTGTGCTTCAGAATGGCATCAAGTAATCATTACTTAAAGAACACACTGAACACTCTATTACAGTATATTTGCTCTTTATTTTAACAGATGCTTAGTGTACTTCAAGCCCAAACTTTGCTGCTTCTCAAGACTCATAAAAATTGTTCATATATAAAAAACTCATTTCATTTTTCTGCTGATTGATATTCTAAAGCTCCAAGCTTCCCTCATCCTTCATCTAGTAAAGAGTTTTGATTCATGTTACATGATAGCATGGTAAATTCAGGTTTTAAAAATTTTATAGTGGAAAAAGAGGTTTGAAACAAATCAGAGATTTCTTTGCTCAATCTCAGTGTTTACTTTTATTCTACAGCCACATGTCTTGAACTGGTTTAGTAACAAAGTGATCTTGCATGGAGTTTATGCCCTAACCCCAAGACTTCTTAAAACAATGGGCTGATGACTGTCTAAATTTTACACTTACCAAAGTAAACAGCTGTTCCTAAACTGAAAGACATGCTTATTTTTTTACTTATTTATGTATTAGCTCATAGTCTATAACGAACTTGAAGTTTAAGCAAGAAAAGAGTAACCATTTTACATTGCTGCTTTCTTGAGAACACTAGCAACTGACAAGTACAATCAACCTCCCTAAAATAGAAGATGTTTTGCTTTTAGAAAATGTTTTAATTACCCTTACGAACACACTGATTTTATAGTGGCATCTAGAAGGTTGGGCCAAGAATATAGATCATGAAATTATTTCATATTATATATAAAATTATGTTCCAAACTGACAAGATGGTGCTAAAGAGAAGACTGTCTTGTAGTGAATCTGTGCAAAGAACTAGGCTCCTCTGGAGGGATGACCATGAAAGTAGGAACTGGGACAGTAACTCAGCTGGTAGGCCAGAAAGAACTGTGCTTGGAGTGGGAGTGCAGAGGACAGAAGAAAAAAGAGTAATGGGCACTATGTCTCCTTTAAATCTTTATTCTTCTACTGTCAACAGTTTGTTTCAAAGCACCTCCTTTTCTCACACTGCTGCTTCAAAGGGAGTAAACAGCTACTGCTGTCACCTTTCTGTAGCTCAGACAGCAGAAATCCCTGCAGTAGGTCAGAAGTAGGGAGAATTTTTAGCTACAAAAAGAATGTCATATATGGGTCTAATTCCTGCAGCACCTAAATATATAAATAGAACAAGAAGCAGAACCCCTGACTCACAGTGGCCTCTCTTCACTACAGATACACATACTTTTTCTTACTTGTCTAGCCCCAGCAGTTTTTTACATGCTTCTCTCAGACGTAGAGTAGAATGTACTATGTTATCTTCATGATGAAGATATTCTGCTGGCTTCATACATATTTGAAATCCCACATGATAAAGATGGCCAAGAGCTGAAGTCTGCTTGGTTGCCAAAGTCCTTTACAAATAACAAACACCATCACCTTTATTGCCATTTCAAGAACAAAGGATTAGTGCTGATAAAGTCCATCCAAGAATATTAGTCTTTCCCTGGATTCAGGACAGAATGCAGAGGAACCTCAATAGGCTGATAGATCTTCCTCACATTCCTGCTGCAGGCAAGGAGAAAATGGGGAGTTGAGCCAGAAAACCATATTAAGCCTTTTTTAAAATTTGGTTTGTTTGGGTTTTTTAATTACCTTTTTTTGATCATGGGAGCTTTAGCACTCGTTTTCTGAGATGCTTAGTTCTCTATCTGTTGTAGAAGAAGTCAAGCATTGAATTATGAGTCTAGACTCCAGTGCAATGTCCCTGCTGGGTTCCTAAGACTGAGCTGTTGCAGTGCCTTACTTACTACTGCAAAGTGTCCAACAAAGCAGGCCTAAATAGATCACTTTTGAAAAATATTAGAATTAAACAACTTTGCATGATGAAAATAAAACAGAAATCTACTACTATAATTTTTAACTTCAGAAAGAAAAGTTACATATAGAAATAAAAGAGTTACAATGAAAGAAATTGAAGTGAATTAATGTCTAAATTCTCTCAGACAGTATAGAAAAATAAAAACCATACATAGGCAAAGTCAGTGATTTCTGATTTTAAAGGCTAAAAGGTGCTAGCAAACAGCTGAATGTATGGGGATTGCTAGAAATAAATAAAAATAAACCCAAAACCAATGATGATGAAAAAATACACAAAAAACCCACAAACACCCAAACAAAAAACCCCAGCACTTATTCAAAAGATAAAATTTAGGTACAAATGAAGAATGCAGGAGAAAAGAGAGTATATGATGGTGAGCTAAATGCACTTTTGAAGACATGTTTAGGAGTGACTTACTAAGGGCATTAAAACTTCTAATAGAGGACTTTGAAGCACAGGAAGTCAGTCAAAGATTTAATGAGGGTCAAAAGATGATACAGGAGCTAAAGAAACACTTAAGGGAGAAATGTGTATAGCAGAATAGCTAAAAATGTAGTGTATTTGTTCTCCTAATGTGTCTCCATAACAGCTTTCTATTTTTTTAATGAGGGAAAACTTTAAGGAACTATCTCAAATTGAAGTGTCAGTAAATTACCATTGAGATAAACCAATAAAAAGATTAATGAGACAATGACATGAAGAGATTATATTCAGCCAGGAATGCTAAAGGTAATCAAATATGAAATACTAACCCTCACTTAAAATCAGAAGAATGGAAAGGATCAAATAGGACATCAATTTAAAAGGAGGCCAGGACAGAACTAGGAAAATGAACTGGTAAATCTGATTTAACTTCAGGCAAACTATAAAGATTGGAACTGTCAGACTGGAGGGGGGGGGGGGCAGAAAGAGAGAAGAGACAGAGGAAGAGATGGAAAAGAAAAAAGAATCAATGGAGATTCTATAGAGAGTATACTTTCCATCCAAAACCAATAAAATACTCTAAAAAAGTCAGTGGTTACTTTGGGAATGTTCCTAGGCCGTGGAACTTGATTCTATTTACCAATAAACTGTTAGAATACTCTATGGCAAGATTGTGACTCATGCCAGCTGTCACTGTCCTGTTTACAATTTGAAAGCTAATGCAATCCCCAAAGACCATTCTCAACATGGAGCCACATGTTTTGGAGGATATGAAACATAAACTGTGCCCTACTTCTGAGCCCAAGTGTCAGACAATAGCTGTGGGCACATTAAATATGTTGGTATTAATGCATCCTTAAAGTTTGAGAACAATGAAGATCTAATTGTTGGAATGTGCCTATGTTTCCAGGGGTTTAATAAGGTCCTCCATCAAGGTACCTTACAGAAATAGTACCATTTAAAGGAATCAAAAAATGAAAATCTGTACCTGGAGAGAGTAGAGAGGATTGGAGAAGGTCACTGGTCCTGACTCTACACACATAATGAAAGAATTTAATTCCATTGCAACTGATGTAGAAAATATTTGATGTTATTTGGGGTAGTTTAATAAGGGTAAAAGATTTCTGAGAGCAGCCAAGAAGGCAGGAAAACTGGTGTTACTGTAAATCAATGAATGATAGAATTATTTAGGTTGGAAAAGACCTTTTTCTCCGAAGTAACCTCAAGTCATTGATTCCTATAAGAATGTTATTAGGCCTTTGGGTCTTTAACATTAGCTTTTCTTACAAAGTTCACCAAGAAGAAAATGAAATTAGTTGTTTTTAATATAACATGTTCAATAAGCTACAGTGAGGTAGTCCTACTTTAGCTTCATGAAGACAGTTACATACTTGCTATTGAAACCTCAAAAGAATGGAAACTGAAAAAGACTCTTAGGTTATCAATACCTGAAGTACAGGTGAGTTGTGCAACATAAAATTGAACTAAAATTGAGGAGGAGGAAGAGTGATACACAAAATAGTACAAGAAAATTTCATATTCAAGATTAAATCTTGTGATTATATGGAGAAGTAAAAAGCTTTTAATAATCAATTAAAAAAATATATTGAATAATAATAAATATTTAACATTCAATAAATGAAAATTGAAGTTAAAATGCATCTACTATCTAATCCAAAAACTAATAAAAATATAATAACATAGTTCATAATCTGAAGGCAAGAATAAAATTCCTACATTCTCAGACCATTACACAATTAACAAAGACCCTGCTGGACCAAGAAAGACCCTCTGCTTCCCCTAGCTTTTTTTTTCAAAACACACTTGCATGCCAGGAGTAGAAGCATGATGGAGAGATCATGCATAAGTCAATTTAACTTTCTAGTTTCTATCAGCCACCACTGTAGGGATTGCTTTGATGTCATACCTGGACAAAAAGCCCTTCAAATACACATTGATGATTCTAGTTCTAATTGAGATTCTTCTAATTTTAAGATTCTCAATTATTTTTATTTTTATAAATTTGTTTCAGATTTTTTTTTCTGAGAGAAGAAATTCCACAGCTAAATTCTGAGTTGTGAGAAAACACTTCTTTTTCTGCAATTTAAAACTTTTGCCTGATGTTATACTATTAGGTTTTTGTATTCTAAGAAGTGGTATTTCTTCTTGTATTCCATTCATTTCATTATGTCATTTTTGCTTCCCTTTGCTGGTTTTCTTCTCTTCAGGCTGAAAACACCAATCCATCTTTTGCTTTTCTAACTATTCTTTTTGAGGTAGTCAAACATCTCACTTTCTCTTTTGAGGAAAACCACCTTTCTTTCTCAGGACTGAGGAAAACCATAAGATTTGTCCATTTATACACAACTATTCTGCTGTAGATTGTCTGGATAAAAAACTCACTGGATGGCCATGCCCAGAGAGTGGTGGTGGATGGTGTTATATTCAGCTGGTGACCAATCACTAGCAGGGCTCCCCAAGGCTCAGTATTGGGGCTAGTCCCGTTTAATATCTTTATCAATTGTCTGAATAAGGGCATCAAGCACACCCTCAGTGAGCTTGCAGATGACACCAGTTTGGGTGTGAGTGTTCTGCTGTAGGGCAGGAAGGCTCTGCAGGCGGATCAGGATAGGCTGGATAGGCTGGGTTGATGGCCCAAGGCCAGCTGTATGAGGTTCAACAAGGCCAAGTGTCAGGTCCTGCCCTTGGGTCACAACAAGCCCAGGCAGTGCCACAGGCTGGGGCAGAGTGGCTGGAAAGTGCCCAGGGGAAAAGGCCCTGGGGGTGCTGGTGACAGCAGCTGAACATGAGCCAGGTGTGCCCAGGTGGCCAAGAAGGCCAATGGCATCTTGGCCTGTATCAGAAATAGTGTGACCAGCAGGACCAGGACAATGATTTTCTCTCTGTACTTGGCACTGGCGAAGCCACATCTCAAGTGCTGTGTCCGATTCTGGGTCCTTCAGTACAAGAATGACATTGAGGTGCCGGAGAGAGTCCAAAGAAGGGCAATGGAGCTGGGGAAGAGTCTGGAGCACAGGTCTGGTGAGGAGCAGCTGAGGGAGCTGGGGCTGTTTAGCCTGAAGTGAAGGAGATTCAGAGGGGACCTTTCACTATCTACAACTATCTGGCAGGAGGCTGTAGTGAGGTGCGGTTGGTCTCTTCTTCTTAGTAACAAGAGATAGAGCAAGAGGAAATGGCCTCAAGTTGCGCCCAGTGAAGTTTAGATTGGATATTAGGAAAAATGTCTGCACAGTCAAGCACTGGAATAGGCTGCACAGGGAGCTGGTTGAGTCCCCATTCCTGGAGGTATTTGAAAGACATGTAAATACATTACTTACCTGCATGGCTCAATGGCAGACATGACAGTGTTAGGTAGCAATTGGACTCAATAATCTTAAATGTCTTTTCCAACTTAACTGATTCTAGGATTCTAAAGTCAGCTCTCTCTGACAATAATAACAGCCATATGAAATATGTCTAGTCTGTTTTCAAAACTTACTGACATATCTTGTACTAACTGAATTAAAAGCACAAAAAATAGATAATTCTTTAGTTTGCTTCTCTGTAAAATAAGAGATTTTACATCTGATCCATGCAGCTAATTACATTACCTTATTTTCTTGGTCTGTCAGCCACTTTTTTTGTAGGAAAATAGGAATATTTTAATATTTTGATCATTTTTGTCACCAGTCAGATGATAACTGAACTGTCACAAGTAGTATGTGCTGGAGTTTAATAACTCCAAGGTAGGAAAAAAACCAAAACATTTGTGACACTTACACAAGTAGCATTTTATTTTCTATTTTTAATCACTTTTCTGAATTCCGTTTCTTTTACTTCCTTCCTTGTGTTTTCATTTTATTGGAACCATTATTTTCTTACTTCACTACTACATCTTAAACTGATCAGAGTGTGATGAATCTGTAATCCAATTCAACTATAAGTCCCGACCTCAGAGATATTTTATTAACAGTAGACCTTGTATTATTTTGTTAGTTATGGTGGCACTCTCTTCAGCACATAATTCACCTTCACTTCATCCTCCTGGAAGCAGCTTCTGACTTCTTTTATCCACTTATAGCACTTGAATAAAGGGAGAGTGGAGTGGTTTCCAAAAATCACAGGCAGAAGTGAGAAAAATGGAAACTAAGAGGGCATAATGGTAGTATCGCTCAGGCATGAAAGACAATGCAAGACTTGTCAAAGGGTGTACTTCACATCATTACCCTCATCTTACCATAACCATCTGTCATATGGTCCTCAAGAACTAGCTTTAAAACTTTCATATATTAACAATTCAACTTAGTCTTTAATGACAGGCAATGAAATTGCTTAAAACCATTTTGCAGCTAAGAAACTTTGGGCCAATATCCTCTCACTTAATAATGTGTGCCTCCTGAAGACATTGCACAAAGAGCGTATTTGACCCATTCTGGTTTTCTTCTCTTAGACATGACATCTATAATTTTGCTAAGTCAAACTGAGCCAAACTAAGGCACCCACAAACAGCCTTGAAACAACAACTCATAATGAGAACAGGAGCATATTTTTTAGCAATAAAAAATGACAGACCAATTACAGTGAGCCTTAACTTTTATAGGTAAATTACACACAACAGATTTTATTAGTTCTAAAGTAATGATTGTTATCAACCTGTCCTTTTATTATGCCATGTCTGCTAAAGCAGCATTGTTCAGTTGATTAACACCTCCCAACTTTCATAGACAACTATAATATAAAACATAACAGCAGTAATAGCAATTGTACTATAAAAGCAGATCTAATATAAGATGTTAAATTCATTACTTATACAGTTTTTCAATATTAAAGAGACTCACTCCATGGTATAACAAATTACTAGAGCAAGTGTTATTTTATTGTTGATGTAATAATAAATTAAGCTTAGAAATTCATAGGTCACAATGTCCAATGCCTGCCAATGAAAGATTATTCTCTATAGTATTTTTTTCCATGCAACTTAAATGATGAAAGTTCTTGAAATATTTCTTTCATTCATACAGAAACAGTTTTAAAACACAGATGACTGATCAAACAGCAGGGTATATTCCCTAATCTAATGTAGTTCAGCTGCTAATAAGAGACTGTACGTTCCCCATGGAGACTTCATTTGGCTCAGTTCAAATAGTCCACTGTTGAGTATCTGATTAGCAGGATCACAGAATCGTTGAGGTTGAAATGGGCCTTTGGACACCATGAAGTCCAACACCCTTGTTAATAGCACTATCAGCTACACCAGGGTGACCTGGTCTCTGTCCACTCAGGTTTTGAATATCTTGAGGGATGAAAACTGCACAGCCTCTCTGAATAACTTCTTCCAGCATTGGACTTGCTCATTCTTATTCTTTACTGCTTTTAAATTTCTGGAGCACCTCGATTCTCTCCTTTTTCACTGACACTGGTGTCTGCAGAGCAGTTTCTCTCATAATCTCACTCCTCTCTCCCAGCTGCTGCCCAGTGTAACTTACCCTAAGTTATCACAGAGGCACTACTACCATTGTGATGGGCTTAGCATTGGCCAGTGAGATGTTAATCTTGGAGCCTGCTGGAAATGGCTCCTTCCAACACAGGGGCAGCTTCTAGTGTGTTCTCACAGAAGCCACCCATGCAACCTGTCCTGCTACCAAAGCCTTGTCATGCAAAAGTAATATGCTCTGTTTGCTCAAATTCCTATGTAGAAATTGGGTCTGCTTAATATTAAGGCTCTTACAACACACCAGTTAAGAAAATAATAATAATTTTCATAGTATGGGTCATATATTTATCCTAACCTACATCTTCTTCTAATGTACTTGTAGGAAGAGAAATTCAGCCTTTGACATAATGTAGGCCACAAATGCATGTGATTTTACCAAAGTAGTAGAATCCTCTTAGCACTGGAAAAGAAATTAATCAGGTGAGATGAATCCTATGATAAAAGCTTGGCTATTGTTCATAAAGGAACGCTTCCCCCAGAGCAAATTATCTATTGATTGTCACAGGGAAACAAGTTATACATGAAGACAAATAAGCTCCAAAGTTCTAGCCTTATACAGGCTATGTCACCTCCTCTGTTCATACAGACCCTCTTCCTCCTCATACCTTGCAGGCCGCAGGATGTAGTTTGTCATATTTATTACACACCTCAACAGTAAAATGTTAGTTATTAAAACAAACCATAAAGCAGATGTATGAATCCCAGAGGGAGTGAAAACACATTTTATGGTGTTACTTTGAACTCATTTTCTGTGAATGAATCCAGTTGGAACAACATTTGAATACTGCTCAAGCTAAGTCTCTAAACTATCAACATGAAAATGCATCTTATTTTCATTTCAGTTGTAATAGCTTCATTGTAATTCTGTTAACCTTGCTGTAATGCAGGGTAACTAAATTAAAATCTCATCTACATGCATAATTAATTTGTTTATATTTGAATACTGGTCTTGTCATACTATATATTAATAACATAGTAAACTAAGGATCAGTTTAAGGACTTTGCCTATTGTATAAATTTCTTTTAGAACAAAATAATCCCTTTATTAATACTATATGTGTATCAGGGCTACACATATAATTTTGTTTGAAAGTCAGTCCTGGTTGTCTCCAAACCTTGAGGGAAACCATGTTTGAGTGGTAACTATAAACAAAGTGTCAGGATGTATGCAAATGCAAGTGCTGCTGAAAACATGTCTAGTTAAAATGTCTGAATATCTAATGTGCTTTTGCCTATGTGATGCATGTCTTCTAGCTATACACCTTAGTAGAATATTTCTGAATTTTACTTGCTTTAAGCAAACTGAAAAAATAAATTTTTGTCCTTGAGTTCAAGCTGAATACTCTTTTAAATCTGAATGCGTGTAGAGGGACTGGCAGCTAAAACATTGGGAATAGAACACCTTTTGCCACAGAAAGGGACATGAGATTCTCAGGTCATTAACTGGTGTCATGTATGGTGTATGTTTTGTTTGGATCCAGAGCCCTCTTCTGCCATGATGCTTATCATGCCTGTCAGGGTAGGACAAAGGTGGGAAGAAAGAAACCAGGGTGGTGATCAACTTCAGGAATTGTCCTTTTGAATTAGTTGCTGCCTTATGTAGCATAACTACATAGACTCTACTTTCAGCTCCTTTTTTTTTTCTTTTTTTTTTTTTTAAGCTCACACGCATTTCTGACCCCATCCGCTTTCCAGAGGAAACAATGTACTCTAATCCCCTTGTTTTGCTTTTGTGAAAAAAGATACAGGGCGAGACAGCAAGAAAAGAAACTACAAGGGTATCGCTTCAGGGCAGAGAGAGGCCAAAACAAAAGTGGAGTGCCCAACTGTGGCAAGTTCCTTGCTCTGGCAAATTCACATCTGAGCAGGCAATAAAAAGATGTTGCTACACTTTAGTGAATTGCATGAGCTGCAGTAGTCATCCATGACTGCTCCTATCTTAACTTACACGTGAAATAAAATGTGCGAACTTGGAGTACCCTCACCATGTTTCACCACTAGTTAAAGGTTGATGTTAACTTATGCACTGTGCTTTATCAGGCCAGGATTACATGCACCATTAATGGGTTGAGAATAACTCAGTCTTTGAATCATGGGACCATGCTTTTCAGAAGGATAACATTTTTAATTGATATAGAATAATTTCGTTATTTCAGAATCATCTGTTCTGTGGATACCTCCATGTGAAGACTTCAGATTTTCTGTGAATAAGCGGTACACATTTTGCATCCATTACATGTTTTATCTGCAGTATAAACTAAGGCTGCCAAAAGTCCCTGTTGCCCTTAAGACAGCAAACATTTTGCGTCCTTTTGGGAAGAACCTGAGGGCACCTTCAAGGAATAATCTCCAGACTATTTTCTTTTTTTCCCTACTTGATGTCAACGAAATGGCAAATGGAACAGCTAAAGGATACATGCAAATATTGCTGCTGATGGATTGGGTACATCACCAATTCCCACTGCCGTTCAGGAGTATCAGCAGGTTTGCCCCAGAGCTCGCCTTTGGGATGACTGAACAAGCAATCAAGGTAGATGGCAAGCTCTTCTGGCCTTGAGGCTACCCTGAGGGCTGCTCTACACAGTAACATAGACCCAGCATCTGGGACTCTGCAGGCGATCAGTGAAGCAGCCTGTGCTTTCAGAGCTGATGCTTCAGGCTCTTGGCACACCACTTATGTCTTGCTAAACAGTCAGTTCACACTTTCAAAGTACTTAGAAACTGTATAGCAATAAGCCTGTTCAGCTATGAGCTACAATGGAGACGTGAACATATTGGGTGCAAATGAGATAATATTGATGATTATTTTAAAGTGGAAAAATTTAATAGATATAGAGATAAAAATTGGGAGACTTTGACACAGAGTATAAAGCTGAATGAGAAAGGGCCTGATCCTGTACTGGTTTTATGTATGACAGGTATTGTCTTTGATTTTGACTTGTACTTTTCTTGCATTCCTTTCCAACCATTAGAAAATTAACTAACATCTCAATTATTTCCCTACATATGACTTTAAGAAGATGTGGAAGTAAAAAAAAAATTATGTTTTTGCCCCAATAGATAGAACTGTTCAACAGAATCTCCTATAGTTGGTCTTATTTGCATGCAATATATGTAGAGAAAAGTATGCAATGAATTTAATGGCTTTTTTCTTACTCGATATACTAATTTATGTACTTATAAAAACAACATAATTTGTTGAATAGTGCTGGAGAAGAAGTTTATCAGCTCATTAAAATCTTAACAATATAAACTGCAATTAACAAAAGGGAATGCAGTGTTACAAACTTTGCCATTCAGCTAAAGGTTTCTACCTATTTGCAATAATTTGAAATGCCACATTGCAAGAGCTTAATTAGTTTAATTGTAGTTCTTGGTGCTCTAGATGAGTTCATACTTGGACAGTATTCTAAATATTTAAAATTCTCCTAGAGAATTGGATGGCATCAAGTTGCTGCTGGAAAGCAAGAAGCGGCAATAATGCTATGCAGTGGCATGTGATGGGGGATTTAAACAAT
Organism: Acanthiza pusilla; assembly: GCA_036630365.1. Classification (NCBI taxonomy): domain Eukaryota; kingdom Metazoa; phylum Chordata; class Aves; order Passeriformes; family Acanthizidae; genus Acanthiza; species Acanthiza pusilla. The sequence continues at coordinate 26,425,040 of JAXCHO010000079.1, forward strand.
CTGAGAAAAATAACACCCACACGTCTTAAATTAAAAATTCACTTTTGGCAAATCTCAAAGCAGGCTCTCTTGAATAGCATTTCCAATTAATCCATTATGAATAGTCTTAGAAGAGTATTAGGCTAAATTATTTCCCATATAATTATGGGAATTAAGAATGGACTGAAAGCAGCCCTGAGGAAAGTATCTTGGGGGAACTGGTTGATAAGAAGCTCAACATGACCAAGCAATGTGCACTCACAGCCCAGAAAGCCAATCATGACCTGGGCTGGATCAAAAGAACTGTGACCAGCAAGATGAGGGAGGTGATTCTGTTCCTCTGCTCTGCTCTGGTGAGACCCCAACTGTAGTGCTGCATCAGCTCTGGGGCCTCCAGCATGAGAAGGACATGGATCTGCTGGAGTGAGTCCAGAGGAGGGCCACCAAGATGATCAGAGGGCTGGACAACCTCTTCTATGAAATCAGGCTGAGATTTGGGGTTATTCAATCTGGAGAAGAGAAGGCTCTTAGAGCAGCCTTCCAGTACCTGATGGAGGCCTATGAGAATGCTGGAGAGGGACTTTTCATAATGGCGTGTAGTAACAGGATAAGGGGGAATGGCTCCAAACTGAGAGAGAGTAGGTTTAGATTAGATATTAGGAAGAAATTCTTTACTGTGAGGGTGGCAAAGCACTGAAACAGATTGTCCAGAGAAGGTGTGGATGCCCAATCCCTGGAAATGTTCTAGGCCAGTTTGGCTGGGTGTCTGAGCAACATGGTCTAGTGGAAAGTTTCTCTGCCCATGACAGGGGGATTGGAACTAGATGATCTTTTTAAGGTCCTCTCCAACCCAAACCATTCTATGATTGTTTGATATTTATCCTGTTTAAGCAAGACCATTGTTTAAAATCCTAGGCAAGAATGTAATATTTTAAATATAAAACACCTTTGATATGTGTGTAAATTCATGACTACATGAACCAAAGAAATTAAATTCCCAGGGTCTATTAGTTCATAGAGTACCAGGGACATAAATGAAGGGATTACTTGCAAGCATCAGTCCACAGCTTTTTAATACAGAACTTAATAGAAATGAACATTACATACCCTGGCCTCATTCCACAATACCTAGCTATACAAGATGTCACACACCTTTTCCAAATAGATGCCACTAATGGCTTATTTCTTTCTATACAATCACTGGATTTTGTTTGCTTGTGAATTCTGATCTTTCTTACTTGTGAAGAAGAATGAGTGTTCTCAGGAACTTAATTTTGTGAAACCTGAAACTTTTCCTCTTACAGTTCCTTTTACCACTGAATCGTGTTCCGAGTTACACTAAAGAGCTAGATGGAGAGAGGGTTTTTTTCCTCATTTGTATCCAATTAAAAATTTACCTCTGATTTTAATTTAACCTCTCAATTGCCATGTTTGCTACAATGTGCACCCATGAGAATATTGGCAAATTTACAGGACACATATGACCTGTATTAAGGATGCAAATCACACCATGGGCAAAAGACAAATTTTGCATAGCAAATTGCAAGCCTTATTGTCTTGCAGGAGTGGATATGCTTTATCAGACATTTGTTTGGTTTCCCAGTTTTTAGCACTTCAAAATCACTATTTCACTCAGGAAATAGCGAAGGCCATTTCCTTCATTGTTCATCTAAAACCATGTGAAGAGATCAAGTACGTCTGTAACTATGCTCATGTATGTGAAGCTGTAACCCACAAAAATGTATGTCCTTGTGTACCACTAATATTTCCTAAGAGCAAAAAAACTGTCATTTAATCTAAAATGTTTCAATCCAAGTTTTGCTCAAATTTGGTATGCAGAGAGGGAAAGTTTCAAGATTAAAATGAATTTGTAAGCTGTGTTCTCACCTCCATTATTTTATTTATATGGATATTCTGTCAGCTGAATACCATACTAGAAGTGTTGGCCAAAGCAAAAAAAATGTTTTCTGCAAATGTTAAAGAAAACACGTAGAAGGTGATTTCAAAATTCATAGTGGCAATTCCATGCACACTAATTTATGTTCATTAAGTCAGAAAGAGAAACCTCTCAAACACAAGCTTCTTGTCTGACTAAAGCAGTTTGAACTTCAGATACAAAATACTCCCAGTACTCAGTTATGTACAGTGGATGTACAGAATTATGTTTACACCACTGGACTCTTTGTTAAAGCTGTAGGATTAACACCAAATTCACTACGCGCTCTTACTTCATCTGATTTCATCATCTTTCTTCAGCTTCATGAAGTCACTCCATTTCTCCTTCTTGTCTTACTTTTCCACACCAGAAAACAGACTAATGCTTACTTTCTCATCTAACTAAAGCTGGGGCTTAAACGGCTTCAGACAGAACCTTTTTTTACAGAAGAGTAGTGCTTGACTGAGAGTTCAAGACTTGAACTGACTTTCAATATTTGCCTATACAGCTTCTTGAAGTCTATAGAAACATCATGCAGCAAATGGAAAAGATAACATATTTTCTTGGCTTTTTATAATTATTGGATGATGAAATGGAAACCTACATATGTAATTTTTTTCTTGGTAAGTTGGAGAACTTAACTCACTCCTGAGGAACTGAACCGATATGTCACAGATTAGCATGTGGAGCAAATTACTCCCGCTCCTCACATTGGTGGTTGTGGTTTCTATTGGAGGTTTCAGTTAAAAAAAAAAAATAGTGGAAATCTTATTTTTTTTTTAAGGTATTTCCATGCAAATGTTTGTTCCCTTATGGGACTACTGAAATACAAGTTATGACAATGAAGACATAAACTGGGATTTCATATGGTGAGTAATTTCAAGTATCAAATACATTCAAACAGTAATATGATTTGTGAGGAGATCATAGAAAGCAATATATTGTCAGTTTGATTGCTATATATTACTGCAATTAATAAAACCTTTTTCTCTAGTACAAAAAACAACTGTAATGTTACAGAAAACAGGGCATGTTTCCTTTATCTAGGGGTGTTTTTTTCAATTTAATAGCAAGCTGATTCTTTTGATACTACAATACTTAGAAAATTCTGTTTTTATCAGTTAGGGTGATGTTGCCTACAGTTCAAGTAAGTCTTGTCTTTATTCTGAGAAAAATGCTTGGAGTTACATGTCAGATTTTTAAGTTCATATGAAATATGAACTTAATGAAATGTGTCTTTTCTCACTGCAATAAAGTTGGTATAAATTAGTGTCTTTCTAACCCAATGAATGCTTTTCATTTTAAAATATCTTTGACTCATGTCAAGATCTTTCCTCAAAAGGTTGATATCTGTCTTTTTGTAACAAAGTGAGTATCAAAATGAGAAACAAAAGGAAATTGGAAAAAAAAGGAGGTGAAAGGGACACTTAAGTTTTTGAATGAAGAGGTAGATCTTTATCATTTCTGTAAGTACAGACAAAAGTGGTGAGTGGGTAGAAGAGACTTATATGGGCTTTTTAGTGAAGTTTGACAGGGAATTAAGCACCTTTATATCTGCTCATCTATCATGCATTCACCTTTATCTCTTGACATGTCCTTAGGAAATGGTGGCATTTGGAAACAGTTCAATTAAAGTCCCTGTGTTCTGGGTAATACTGCAATCACTGTGTGTGAAATAAATAACTTGCAAATTGCATTGCATGAATATCACTTCTGAAACAGCAAGGAGTATCATAACAATGGGTATGTATAACAAAGTTGAATGAATACTGATTGGTTACTTATTTTAAGATTATTCTATGGTCAAAGGCCATTGCAACCTTACAATTTAATATTCATAAAAATTATGTCTATGTTAGAAACAAGATTGGAAAGATTAAACTTTTCAATTTGCTGAAATGCATTGAGAGATAAAGGAATAAAAGGAATAAAATCTGTTCTCATAGCTTAATCTCATACCTAAAGGCAGAGCTTTCCTTTATTTTAATGCTAATTTTTTGAAGTCTGTACTAGGAGAAAATGTCTCACTCCCTTTTCCTCCTTTTTTCTGCAAGTGAGCTGTGAAATGTAATTAGAGCCATGTATGGGGAGGAGGGAACCTTTAAATATTAGTAATAATACATACATTCTACTCCTCCACCAGATTTCCTTTCCTGTGATATAGGTAATGTCATGTCACCTCTTACACTCAATGAAAACACATAAAAGCATTATAGATAGTAGTGTGACTAATGAAATAAAATGCAAATTAAAGCATGAGGTATTTCAAACTAAAAAGTCAAAGTATTTTAGTTTTCAGTTCATTGTAAAAAACTTGGCAATCCTTCCAGGGGCTGGGGGGGGGGGGGGGCAGGGGGAGGAGTAGAGGGAGGCGTTGGGGGAATGTGGAAGAAAAAAAGATTTTTAATACATTAACAAGTGGGAAGTAACATTTTCCAATTGGCTTACACATTAAGTATGTATGCAAATGCATAAAACAAGACTTTTTTTGCTTTTTAATGTTCTTTATTTGGCATGCATCAAGATATTTTAGTAAAAGAGTAGTCTATGCCATAGGATTGCTGGTATATTTATTGCAGAATCTCTACAACTTTCTCTGATGTGCTTAATTCTTGAAGAAACTTCTGTCCAGGTCAAGAATACTATATTAAGTGAGATTTTGAACCATGCTACGCCAAAAATAATATTGAAGAGGTACTTTCTCATATCAGTCTGTAAAACTAGTTTTGCAAAAAAAGTTTACAAGTTCCCATCTTACAAGTATCACAGTTTTTATCATTGTCATCTACAGTCAACTGCTCTTCATTTATGAAGAAGATGTAAATCTGGGTTTTTAGAAATAAATGTTATATTGAAGACTGGTATATCATGTATGTATGTATGGTTGGTCTTTTGGCTATCTAGTCTTCCCATAACCCACCATAAATGTGCATGGTAACACTACCGTCATGCCAGTCACATACAATATAAGACTCAAGACACTGGCTCATGACCCACATTGCCTTTCACACACATTAATGCAATCATGCAGCAGTCCTACACTTTCTTTCCTGATGGGAATTTGATTGAGCTGACAGTGATGGTCATTTTGTCAGAGTGAACAGCAGGCACTGAGGTATATATCTACCAGCATAGAACATCTACCAGATCCTCAAGGTGGTCATGTCCTTCTCATTGGCAGACATTCCTGCATAACCAATGTGTCTGGCTGAGTTGTTGCACGCTTTGAAGAGTCTGACGGACTGAATCCTCATTACCAGCCAAGAGTCAAAAGAGCAATTGGAGCAGACGATGTGGTATAAAGATCAACACAAATGTGATGTTAAATCTTGTGAACTCCAATGTGAGCACATCAGTGAGTAGGTTCATGCTAACTGTGTATATGTTGAGATGTTGAATGCAGATTATACATTTAAGTATCAATTGTTGCACAGTGGTATAACATTTCAACAGTAGAAAAAAATGCTCAGTAGAAAGTAGATACTTCCATTGTTTTAATTACTTCAATAAATCCATAAATTTATGCAAATATACTTCAGACTGTGTAAGTCCAATGTGCATTAAAATAATGTTTATACCAATAAAAAAAGCATACCTCTGCCCCATGAAGCATGATACTTTTAACAAATTGGTATGAACAAATGAAAACCATAGATCTCTGAAGAAAGCAAATAATCAGAGATGTAGACCAAGACACACTAAAGCAGACAAATTTGCCAAAGACAGAGAGCTAGTTAGTGATCATCAGCTTCACACCGTTTCCACTATAAAAACCAAGAGCTGCTCAATGACTTGTGCTGACTACTTTAGTTTGGCAACCAAGTTTGTTGAATGCTGAATGCAATGGATTACACTCAATTTTTCTTCTATACTTTCTAAGTTTTTGTAACAAATTTAGGAAAAAGTCCATATGTAGTCCCATGGGTCCAGCTTCTGCTCTAGTAGGATGATGATACCCATTGTAACATTTCTTATGAGTACAGTACATCACAGAAAATACTAATTAGAAAAAGGACAATCTGAATCTTTTTGGCTTTATGTGTGTTTCCAGTATGGGTTTCTTATTAACCTGGTCTTGCCATTTGTTAAGTATTTCAGCCTAAGACAAACAGTGAGTACATTTCCCTATATGGCATGTTTCTTCCTTTTTAAATCTCTATATGCACACCACAAATTATTTTTCGAGTGGACTGTTTTTCTGTGTCCCTGTATAAGTAGGGACTGATAGGCTGCTGTTTCGAGTAATCAAATAAAAGGGAGAGAAATGCCAATTCAGGATGCCACAAAAACATGGATGAAGATAATATAGAGGACAGTTTTTAACCTTCAGCCTAGAGGAAAATATGTGAAAAATAGACTGCAACAAAAACTGTGAGCAGAATTCTTATAGGAAAATTATAAAGCATGGGCATTTTAAATTTTTTTTAATATTAGTATAACATTTTTCCTCCTTCACTCTTTCTCCTGTTACTTAGTTTTTATAACTTGCAGTGAGTTTAAAATTAGACTATCTTCTAAAGTCTGAGAAAATGTCATTGCATTTGATCTACAAAGCATCCAGCATGCTTCAGAGTGCTGTATAAATAACATGGAGGTCTAATTCTGTGCTCAACCTCAAGAGGTGTCAGAAGGAGCAGAAAGATGATTTTAAAGTTATTTTTATTCTGTTTAGATTTTGCTTTGACTGAGAACAGATGGTGTGTTGTAACTATCTTTTCGAATGAGCCGGATGTCTACAGGTTTGAAAGTTTATGGTAAATCTCCTTGTTATACATTGCATGAAGGAGTGCTATAGAAAGAACTGTGCAAATACAGTGCAGTTTCTGCACTAAGTGTATCCTCTGCTGGGGTGTTAAAACATCTTCATTACACTGGAATAATATACATGGGGAAACTATAAGAGGCCAGGTAGACCTTTAAAGACCCAGAAGGGCAGCTGGCCTTGTTTGTCAAGACAAATAGGTGCCAGAGATGGGAAACCACATGGAAGCCTGTTTTCCAGCTGGCACATTTAAAAGGCTTCCAGTCAGAAAGAGGATTCATGCAGAGAGTAGCTTATTAGGTAGAGGACATAAGAGAGTAGCTGCATGATTTGAAAGGTTCTAGAAATTGTTTTCTTTTCCTCTTCACTAGAGGGGATGGGATTGTTCTCTCTGTTAGCTTGATGGTTAATCAAAGTCATGTGTATTCTGTAGCTGAATTGCTCTGGTACTCATATCAGGCTTTGACCAGTGAAAAACACTGCACCACAAAGTTTTGAATCAATATCTTTTAACTCAAAGGAGATTAGTCACGGAGGCTGGTTTCCTTGGTTTGTTTCTCTCTCTGAGTTTTCGTTACAGTCAACATAGAAACAAAGCCTCTTTCAGGCAGAGCTTAGAAAATATCCAAGTTAGGCTGGTTCAGTCATCCTTGAAGGGCTTTCTTTTCTTTCTAAGGAAGGTCATTAGATTCCTTGTCACCTTCATCAGAATTACATCCTTTTGGATACCTTTCTTTGTGTAAACTGCTCTTAGAAATGTGATATTAAATATTTCGTCAATATTAGAAGGCTCATTGAAGCAAAATTCTGTGCACTAAGCTTAAGCATTCCAAACTGCTGTCTGTATCTTTCTGTTCAAATTCATTAAAATCTTCAATATTGTCTAAAGAAAAACAGAATTTAGACAAATCATGGTAGCATTCATTGTAGGATTATTCAATTAGCATTCATTGTAGGATTATGAATAGAGAAAGGGGTATCTACAGTCTATTTCAATATTCCATATAACCCACAAATGAATTGTGCTGTGGGTTTGTTTAGGTGGGGGAGAAACAACTAGTACTGAACATGTTGGTTTTATTTCAGTGTCCCAGTGATAATAGAAAACTTCAAAACACTTAAGTTTTAAAAGAAACAGATTATGTTAGAGGTCTTGTTTGTTTGTTGGCTGTTTGTTGTTTAACATCACTACAAGGTTGTTAAATCTTAAAATGAAAGATGAGGTGCAGCTCTTTCAGCTAACAAACATTTGTTATGGTCCTTTTTGTAGCAAATATTTTTAAAAAGGAAATACATTATCAACCGATATTTTATGTGGCAACTTGAAAAAATCTGTTACTTTCTTTAGTAAAAAGCTCTATAGTAGGATTATGGCTATTTGCCATGCTGGATTTCACTAGTAGCTGATTACTCTTACCCTGTTTACCCCCAGCAGGAGGCAAAACTTAGAGGTTATGAGAAGTAGGAGGAAAGCAAAAGGACCTGGGGAATCAGCATCAGATTCTACATGACGTCATTCAATTTAACATAATTTCTTAGTTTAGAATTCTTCTCAACTGTGAACAACACACAGTCCCAAAGCTAAGTGCTATCATTTTTCTCTCTCTGTGTCTTTTAAGAAGTTCCTTCTCTGTGGACGCCACACAATATTCCTATCATGAAGTCCTTCATGTGAGACTAGTTCTTGTGTGCATGAATTGCTATTAATCGTTGGTGGCTTCAGCAGTTTTTTCCAGAGATCCATAAAAGTCAATGCATGACCATCTGAAATTCTGCAAGTTTTTTGTACGGTTGTATAATCGATTTCACTTGCATTCAGTGCACACAATTGCTAAAAATCTATGGTATAGGCCTCTATGCATACTCCATTCTACTGTATTTCTTCATTAGTGAACTCTGTTTGAACACATGAACTTCATTCTTTTCACCCATTTCAACAGGAATCTCTCAGTGACATTAGTACTGATGTAAAATACATCTTTAGCAGTTGAACCAAAGTTTTGTAAGAGGAAAAACTGTCTGTGAGACATTTTGTTTTGACTGAACTATTCTCAGATACCACCTGACAGACAGCAAAACCTTTACGTTTCCTGAATAAGCTTTGGCAACATGTTTTTTTGTTTTCCTCCTTCACGGTCACAAATTGCTGCTTTCTGCCTGTGTGGAGAGCAATTATCTTTCATCCCTCTGTCATTGTGTCTGCAAATTATTTGTCATTTTATCTTTCCTCCCTATGTTTGCTTCCTTCTTGTCTTCTCTTTTCTCTATTGGGCATTCTTTTGTGTGTGTGTTCTTTTCTTTTTTTTTTTTTCCTCCTTTTCTCCTTGTTCTATCATGCAGTCCAGCAAATTTGCTCTTGAACTTTTAGCCTTGTAACTATCTCTTCCTCTGCCATGCATTCCTGGTAAATATTGAAGTCCAAAAATCTGTGCTCAAGGTATTATTCTGCAGCCTTGTATCCTGTATATCTTTAAATGCCAGTGTGCTGCACAACCCTTTTTACCTTCTGTTTTGGTTTAACCCTAGACAGGAGCCAAGTACCGTGCAGCCACTCACTCCCACAACAAACTGCATCAGAGAGATAATTGAATCAGAAGGGTAAAAGGTAGAAAACTTGTGGGCTGAAATATAGACAGTTTAATAGGGAAAAGAAAAGCCGTTATCACAAGCAAAGCAAAACAAAGAATTAATTCACCGCTTCCCATGGGCAGGTGTTTAGCCATCCCCAGGAGGCAAGAGCCCCATCAAATGTAATGGCTATGGGAGAAGACAAATGCCATCACTCTGACTGTCCCCTCTTCCTTGTTCTCCCCCCCACTTTACATACTGAGCATGATGTCACACGGAATATCCCTTTGGTCAGTTTGGGTCACCCGTCCAGGCTGCGTCTCCTCTCAACCTCTGAGGCACCCCCAGTCTCTTCCCCAGCAGGGCAGTATGGAAAGCAGGAAAGGCCTTGGCTCTGTGAAAGCCCTGCTCAGTCATAGCAAAACCATCTCCTTATTATCAACCCTGTGTTCAGCACATATCCAAAACACAGCTCTGTACCAGAGACTGTGAAGAAAATTTACTCTATCCCAGCCAAAACCAGCATACCTTCATCTTTATTTCCTGAATCTTTACCTTGCTAAGCTCTGCCAGATGAAACTAAAAATACTAGATGCTTGTATGTGCTCTCTGAATAGAGACTCTCATATCATGCTGGGTTTTTTACATCAATTTATTTCTGTTGCTTTTTCTCCTTCCTTAGGTCACTGACAGTATTGTCAGCGGACATCATCACGTTCCCTTTCCAGCAGACATCTCTGAAGAGGAAAGAGAGCAATTGGAAAAACTATCCCCTAACTCTCTGTGTTAAGTACTTTTTACAAAACTTCACATACCTGTATAACTTTACTGCTGAACTAAAGAAGAGATTTTCTTCTTAACTTGGTTGGTAGTCATTTGAAGGTCCAAATTCTAAGCCAAATAATTTTATGTACAGAATTTTAATTGTTTGTAACCATATTATTAATCAAAATTACTGGTAACAGTAGCCAGGCATATATTCAAACTTCATCAATGTAGCTGGTCAAGGGATCAATAAACATGTTTAGAATGAACCAGGAAATTAAAAGTATTCAGTAGTTTACCCAAACATTTTGGATTGAAATATTTACGCAAATTCAAAGTGACAATAACAACCAACCAACTAACCAACCAAAAAAACAAAAGAAAGAGGATTTCTTGACCTAAAGATGTCAAATCCAGTAATTATGAATATAATTTGAATGCAGTCACTGGAAGAGTTTTCATACAACAACTTTCAGGACTGCATTATTATTTTTCTGTATATACATTTTAGTTTAAACATTTTAACAAAGCTTAATTTAGCTTCAGAGCTTTAACCATCCTTTAATTTTATTTTCTTTGAAACATGACAGTTATGTCTCAAAATAAAACAAAAATTCCAGCAACCATCAGCTTTTATCCACAATGCTAACTAATACATAGTCTGGTCATGGAAAATCTGTCATTCTCCTCTGTGTTACTTAAAATTGTTCTTTTAGTATTGGCAGTGCAGATTAAAGAACAAACTTCTAACAGTGCATGCAACAGTGGCATGCAAAGCATCACAAAATGAAGTTCAATACTCATATATGCCTACATTTTTTTATATATATATCTATATATATATATATATCACAGATATATCTCTAGGTAAGAGGTATTTGTTTCTCTCTGGTGGGTTTTGGACAGCTAAATTTCATAGACTTTAACTAACACTTGAGATCTGTTCTAAAAATAGTCTCCTTAATTTAAAGTGTAAAAGAGGGGAAAAGTGAAATTACTGAAAATATTGTACTTACTGATTTTTGAGGTCTTACATTTGTTTTTATTGCTTTAAAACAAATCTATGTCTGGGATGTCATCTATTTCAAAGATGAGGGTTATGTGCATGGGCCTGGATCCTAAGCCAGTCACAATCAAAATATATATTTCCATTGATCTTCCACTTGCTGAAGTGTTACCAGGTATCCACAAGACACAAAGAAAGATAGCAGAATAAAAACACAGAATGCTTTTTATTTTACTTTTTTCCTCCTGTTACTTAAGTGCAATATGTAACTTTAAGAGGTAGAAAGCTTTTCTGGGGAGCAGAAGATAGTACTTAAGTTGTCCGAGACACTGTAGTCTCAGCTACTCTTTTCCCTCCTAGTAGTTATATTAATAAATAATATTAATAAAACCTGAGAAAAATACCACGTGCTAATGAAAAAAAAACCAGTTCCAACTGAAGACTGCAGAATATAGTTATGAGGGATTGTACTTTTGAATAACTCTCAGAAGGACTGGAATTCAAGCATGACAGTTCAGGCAAGTTCTGGCTTTGAAAAGCTAGTTTTTACGTATGTATTCTGTACATTACTAACACAATAATTTGAGGTGAAATCAGAAGTGCAAGACTATACATATCTTCAAATTAATTTCTTTTTATCTTGTCATTATATTTTATTCTGATGAAAACTAAACAGAAACAGAAATCTCATTAGCACATTATTTATACAGAACTATATGTTACATTTGATTTAATACCTCTGAGGATCTATTCATTTTAGAAGCAATATACAAGGTTGTAACTCACCTCATGGTTTGATTCATGCCTCCTCTACCCATTAGTGTATGTCTTGCCGGCTGGCTGGAATCAAGGTAGAAACCTTTGGAAAAGAAGTATTTTTGGAAATCAGAAGAACTAATTTTCAGTAAGTGTGCTTAGCAAAATCAGCAAGCAGCTTTCCGTAAGATGTTTAGTTGGAAATGATTCCTTCACACCAGAAGAATATGTTAACTGAGTTAGAAATCCTATTTCAGACCGGGTTTTTTTGCCAGCAACACTGAATTCACACAGAGGGAGATTTCTTTTGGCATGAAAATGTGCAATAATTTTAAATCTCCCCTCAAACATAGACACTTATCTTCTTTGCAATTACAGTGAACTTGGACTGTTTGTTCAGTATCAAGTGAGTCTCTTAGCTCCTGTTTAAATGAAAGAGGATTGACATCACAGGTAAGATGTGTAAGAACTGATCCTCCTGATATAGTATAGTAGTCTCTGACAGTATGCTGAAAATCAGTGGCATTTAAATGTGATAGTACTCAGATGAGTTAGTAAAATAAGTTGTAAAATCTTCTGGTCTAGAAAAATTTTAAATCCCTGAAATAAAAAAATGATAAATAAAAGTACATTTTACTGAGATTCATCATGTAACATTTCAAAACCAAAATATTTAAGGTTTTTATCACTCTCTTCATTTCCTTTGGCAGCATATTTTTTCCAACACTGTCATGTCCTTCAGTCTGTTCTATTTGAAAAGTGCACTCATCTTGACTACAGTCATGTGGTTTAGGACTGCAATAAGATCCTGACAACAGAGCTTTTGAGCATGGAAACAGAGCAAAGGATTTTATATCTGTTTTACAGGCATGTTTTCAAGGAAAAAAAAAAAAGCTTAAAATTTTTACCTTTGTATTTAATTCAGCTGGAGAGCCTCACCTGAGTTTCATTATCTGTCCTAGAGAAAGTCATTCCAAAAAGTCAAAGCTCCAACTTTCTGCCTGATTTGAAGCTAAAAAACCACCCATATTTTCACATGGTATTTGCTTAACATTTTTTCAAATGTTCTTTCTTCCACTGAGAGAGAAGGTCAGAGCTGAAATGTTGAGATGGATTTGTTGAAACTTGCATAGAGGAGATGTTGGTCTTATGCAAGGTCAGAATCAGAATTTAGCTTGCAAAATCCATGTGAACATAGGCAAAACTGTGGGTTCTGAAGGGAGGTTTAGGAAGAGTCTGATTGTTGAAGTACAGTGGAACTTTAATCCTGTTTGCTTTGAACAATGAGTTCATTGGCCTGATATTGACTTCATAAACTACCTAATGAAAAACATCCAGTGCTGTAATTAAGGAAATGACACTGCAACCCTACTAGCCTTGCTTTGTAAGCAAGCTGACAAAACATTAGTCCAAACAATAAAAACAGAACACTAAAATCTCAAACTACATAGTAGGTCTTTAAATATCACTCAGAAAATGTCACTTCTTTATCATATCTTCACTACTGTGCAAAATCACATCTGCATCTAAAACCACTACATGCCTGGAAAACCACTGTCTTTTCTGTATTATAAGAAAACAATTCCATGGGATTAAGTGTGATTAAGAAGCCTATCAGTAAATCTGACTCAATCATCAGTATAATAGCATATAAAAGTTGTTTACTAGGAGACGTCCAGGAGAGAAAATCAGGAAGAAAAGAAAACAGTTAAAACTCTTGAAACTTCAAAGTAGTAATTAATTTAGTTTCCTACAGACCAGAGTATTATGAACCTGACAGGACATCTCAGTCAATTTAAAACATTTGTTTGCTCTATCATCCCACAGGAACCATGATGCTTCTATCAGCATCTTGTTTTTGTATCAGTCTATGTGAAAAGTAGTGAATTATTCTTTTTAGTGAAGATTCCACACCACCTAATTGCAAGCTTTTACAATGTAGAGTAACTGTGTACAGATTTGCTTATACTTATATTTAAAAAGGGAATCCTGTTGCAAAGGAGTGTTTTGAGGTCACAAATCAGGTTCCTCTGGGAGATATTCTTTTATTCTGTTACCTCTATAAGACAATAAACCTAGGCTAAGACATGCTGTACCTAGCGGTACAGTATAATATAGTCAGTTTAAATAGCTCTCATAACACTATGTGTACATAAAATGAGAAGTGACATACGCCGTCCTGGATTGTCAATCCACTTCCTTCCCATCAAATGCAGCCATACCGTGTAATTCTTTTGATATAAAGATCTTCTGCGACTAATTTGTATTTTGAGTGTTACTGATAGAATCTCACTACTAAAATGATAAGAAACCTTATTTTATTCTTTCCAGTACAAATTTATCATGGAAAAAATATTTTAGAAGTGGCTCATACAAAGTAAAAGAAAAATATAAGTGATTTAAAACATTCATGGAGAGTGAGACATGTTGAAAGTATTGAGTCAAAGTACTACATTTGAAGGGAAAAGTTCTCCCTCATGTAATGAACTGTTGACAAGCAGTAACATTTATTGGGCAATCTGAGAGGGCATTCTCCTTACTGACATAGGGCTTTTTGCAGATAACTTTAGTGATATAATAAACTAGTTATTGTGTTCCTTGAGTGGCTGCAAAAGTTAGGCAAGACAGAATTAGACTGCATTTTTGTCTTTCCTTTAAATATCTCCCTAAGAATAACCTTACAGGGAAAGTCTCATTCTTTCTAAAAGAAATTCGTGTTCCATCCATGGAAACTTTCAAGGCTGGCCTGGACGGAGCTTTCAGCAACCCGATCCACTTGAAGATGTTCCTGCTTATTGCAGGCAGAGTTAGACTAGATGACTTTTAAAAGTCTCTTCCAACACAAACAATTTTTTGATTCCATGATCTGTCCCTCTATATTACAAATATAAGGAGAGCCTAGTATACTGCCCAAAACTAGAAATCTATTTTCATGCAGTTGTATATAGAATGAGTCCCATCATCATATACAATGTGTCTTGTGGAGGAGGGAGGAGAGGCAGCTATAACACACCTATCAGAAATAAAGAGATGTAGCAGTGTACCACAACTACAGTGTTCTGTTACGTAAGAGAACACAGAAAGCAGAAATTTGTTCTTAACCCCTGGAAGTGAATTCACCCTGTGAGACCTATTTTCAATTTATTTCAATTTTTCCTTAGATGTCAAAACCACTAAAATTTGTCCATAAGTCTTGATAAAAACAATTGAGTCTTTCTCCAGTACACCAGAGATGAAAGTGTCCTCTTTAGATTTATATGCTATGTGAGAGAACTTCTCTGTATACATTAAGGTATGAGATGTCAAGGCCCTGAGAGCATCAAAAGACCCCAGTGATCCTAATCAGCCTCCCCTGGAGACACACACCCTTACCCACATCCTTCTAGGCTCTCAACTCACCTGCCTACAAGGGGCAGACTCCTGCCCTCCCTCTGGGGTCCTAAAATATTAATTTCTGTTGCTTGTTTCTCTGAAACATTTGAATAAAACACCTTAAATGGATACGATTTGTGGCCAGACTGTTTTTATTTGTATATGCTTATTTCCTTAGTCTGCAGCAAGATGCAGCATCCTGTAGTCTCTAAAAGACTGAGATTTAAAATCTCCATGAGCATTACTTTATTCTGATATCTGCTCTGCACCAAATTCCCCGGATGGCAGTATAACACCTCACAGAAAATTTGTATTTGCTTCTTAGTGTAAACTTAGTCAGTAATATAAGGTAGATATAAACACCTTTGTGATGAAAAGTCACTAAAATGTCCCTGGCTGGTTAATAATGATTACAGTTGAAAAAAGAGGCTAAATTTGGGATAGTGTTATGGGTGGAAATGGCCTCAGGAACTTCCCCTTTCTTCTGGCCACCATTTTCATTCTGCAAGAGCATATGAGTGAGAGTGTTTGCTCCAAGGAACCATGTGGAATGAAATCATCCTCTAAAGAAATGGAGTGTGATGAGGCTAGCCACTGGGCAGTAAAATATCAGTGTCTGTCTGACAGTTTGGGAGTTTACTTGCCTAGCTATTTCACCAGTTTTGGACCTCCACGGTGCCCAAAAAAATGGGGTTATGGAAGAATTCCCTTCTCCATTGCATTTTTTTGCCTAAAGACATTCCTGTCTCAAGTTACAGAGATCTCTGCTTGCTTGTCAGTCCCTACTGACTTCATTTGAAGCCACATAAAATGGTACATAGGAAAGCAGCATCAGACTCAAGCAGAAATGAGTAAATGCTTGACATGATATCAGGCCATACGCACCTTGGTTTAAGATATATTAATGATCCCAAACTGTCCTGAAGCCTTTGACTGTCTTTGACACCGGAATAAGTAGCAGCACATGGCCTGTGTCTATATCATTAACTGCACAGAGCAATCGAGTGCAAAATAGCCTGTGGTGATTCCTGAATGCTGCTGAGGAACTGTTCATAAACTAGTGATTTAGCTTGAGTCAAAGCAGTGCTAGGGATCATCCTAAGAATTTCAAGATGGCCATTAAGGAGCCAGCTGGAAGACATGGTTTTTGTCTGAAACAAGATGCCAAAGTGGCTCAGTCAGCTGTGTCTTTCATTTGCTGTAGATAGAGAGAGTGAACTAACAGGTGGGTGTGGATTAAAAGGATGTGCAAACTTAACCCTCAGAATGGCACATGTCAATACACCCTAATTCATGGCCATGGACCAGAAAGGCAGTTCTGCAGGGATTTCTGTCCAATGACCCATGTGTACATGCTCATTCCTCAACGTGGATCAGTGTGTAAGTGCATGTGTGAAGTCTGTTTGCTGGCACAAGTACCAGTATTCTGGTAATTCAGAGGACTAAATTCTATGCACTTTATTGCTCTATTAATGAGGAGCCCAAAAATAGCTTCATTGTTCCAGTCACAACTATAAAAGGAATCATTGCCTTTTTTTCTAAAAATTAATGCAATACCTTAGAGAACTTAATATTGCCTTGTGAATTTTACTGTTGTACTTGAAATTTTAGAGTAAAAGTAATAGTTTAATATAAATTTAAAAGCTACTGACAGGAATTATTTCCAGGTTTCCCTTTCTCACAGAAAAGAACTCTCTAATTAATTTTTTTCTTTTGTTGGCTTTTGCTTTTTCCTTAAATCAGTCTATCCTTCCTAATTATGGGTGTTTTCAATTGCTTTTTGTTCATTTTTTATGCTCCTCTGTCATTGTTAAATCTCCACTGTAATGTATGTTGATGTCCTGTAGTGTGTCTACACCTTACTTAAATTTAAAAAAAAAAGAAAAAAAAAGAAGAAAAAAAAAGAAGTGAAATTATACTGGAAAGACATAGAGACACAGAACTGATACTTCCCATCCAGTAGCTCCTTTGATGCATTGATTAATTAAGGTGCAGAGATATCCCTCATATTGTAGTCTATACTATGTTCTTCTGTGCTGGTGCACAGTGGGCCATCTTATGTACTACTGTCTCTGTTGCTATAGAAAAATGCTCTGTTTCATTTGCAGGAGCAAATATCATCTCTAAACCATAGCTCATCATGAAGTAAGAAGTAGCTCTTTTAATGAATATCACTAAGTCCAAAAGAATAATCTAATTTCTATCTTTGTAGAGAGAACATGAATATACACATGGCGCTTGGCATCCCTAGGAGCTGGACATTTTAACCAGGACAACACAAAGCCCAGGTTTCAACACAGATCTTTTAAGTTCCTATTTCTTCATTGGCGGTTATGTAGCTCAGCTCTAGAGTAGACTTGCATTATGCTTGAAAATTCAGCTTCTCTACTAATGATGATAAAGGATATATCTGAACATTACTATTTTGCAACCAACATGATCCTTAATGTTCATGAGTATACCTTAATGTATAAAAAACATGTTTATGAGATGTTTGTGGGATCATGTGTAGTTGCTGACACACTGCATGGAGTGTGAAAGGGAAATTATCAGTGAAACGTTGACCCTCTTTGGCTTATCACCCAAATTTTTATTTCTGTATCCCTTACTTCATGTTAGGAACTATATCATTGTTTCTATCTTTGAATTAAAAGCACCTTCCTACATGAAAAGTACTAAATGAACCCTTGAAAGTCCTGAACATTCACAGCTAAAAAAATCACAACACCTCTTCCAGCATCAGCCTTTTTTTTTCCTGCTGACAGATGGTACACATTTCTGTTTGGATCAGAAAAATGTCATGTTAATAAATATTTCCATGTAAATTTTATTTATGCTGTTTGAAAACAAGCCCCAGTTAACCTGATCAGAAGATTTATACTAAAAAAACATTACTCCAAACACTTCACTACCCCAAACCTTGTTAATTCAAAACACTAAATTTCTTTTTGCCAAACAGCAGTGTCAACAAAGAGGCTAATAAGAGATAAATCCCTTCCTTCTGATGAACACTTTTAAGACAAATCAGTCATTATCAGATACTGCATGCGGTGTGTCATTCAGTGAGGATGCTGAAGTGCAGTCCAAAACCACTCACAGCACTCTGCCGGCTTCTGTTTTATGCCACACTGCAAACATTTGACAGGATGGCAAACTAAGTATGTTCAAATAAACTAGAAGGAATATCTCCAAAAACTGGCATGGACATTAACCCAAAACAGCTGGCTGTCCAAATGATTGCTAATTCAGTTTTTATTATCACTCTCTTGAAACATTCTTTAGGATGTTTTTCTAGAACCACAGGGGAGATGCAGGAGTTATATATTGAGGAAAATTCTATTACCATATCCAGTCCAGTCTATTTTACTGCTCCCTCCAGGAAAACAACAAAATATTGTGTTAGTTTATAATTTTCTTCTCTTTTGCAGTAGGAATTTGATGCTTATCTGAAGAAAGAGGATTAAAGTGTAAGTTTCATATTTTTTTTAATAACAATCTGTCTAAATCCTGCTGGTGACAAATGCCCTGCTATCCTGAAGGAAGGAAATCAGGATGAAAGCATTATCATGCAGTTTTTTGATTACCTAAATATCAAAGATGTTGTTCTTGTCATCTATACGCTTTATTTTGAAAACACAGGTAAGTGACATAGTTGAATATAAACAGAGAGAATGGCACCTACCTGTCAGATAAGATTGAAATGTAAGCTTGGCACTACAGGGCATGACGGAGGCTCTGTTCCTCCCAGTTTAATGTTTTTTGTGCTCATGTAAAGACCAGTGACAAACACTTGAGGTCAAATAGCTTTTCCACAAAGCCATGCATAGGACTGTGTTTGGACACGATATCACCTCTAGAATGACTGGAGAGAGTTCTTCCTGCAAGTATTTTGTTCATACCTCCCCCAATTTGTTAGTATATCTGTATAAGATTACACACCTTGAAGACCTGTATTCTTTGGGACACCAATATCAGAAGAGTGAGTAATACACATCAAAGAAGCTTCTTCCAAACCAATTCAGATTTCCTTCTTCTTTCCAGATGGACAATTAGATAGGTTTATGGAATGCATAATTTTTCTTTAAAGCTTTTTTTTCTCAGAAAAAAGAACAACAGAATAATGAAAGAAAAAATAAATACATCACTGATGATTCTTCAAAACCAGTAGTAAGTATGTGCTTGATATCATCTCTGTTCAGAAATTTGCCCTCACCTACATGCTTCTCCTGAAAGAAGTGTGGTTCAGTCTAATCATTCATCTGTTTACTCTTAGTTAAGGATCAATCACTGAACTGGCATTTCAGGGACAGACAGAATAAAGGAAGATAATTATCTAGAGGGAAAAAAGAGGACTTTAAAGAGGGAAGCTCTTCAAACATCTCTGCATAATATTAGAGCAGAACATTACTGAGAAAATTCCTTGCGCTGGCCAAGACTCATTTCAGCATGACAAGCAATAAAGTCTGTGTAATATTTGAGCTCTAACCTTCTGTTAAAGCCCCCCTCTAATTACCTAGATATGTCAGGTGGTAAGTCTTGCCACTCTGAATAAATCTGACATCAACAGATTTCTCCTCCTAATTTTTATTTTAATAAGTAAGCCATACAGCAGCTGTGAAGTTACAGATAATGAATGTTAAGAAATAGGATTACTCAAGTGAGTTAAATCCTTCTGCCTTTTCATTATCCGCTATATAATACTCGAAAGTCATGTCCTGAATAGACACAGAACAAGTAACTGGAACCTACATATTAGACCCCCATGCCTCTAGCTCAGCCACTCAACAAGGCTCAATTCACTAGAAAACCTGGGATGACCACAGTATCTAAATGTGCTTATCTGCATTGTTTTCTTCAGAAACTCTCCAGCAGGCTGTGGGTGTTTAGATATATGCATGTTTGTTTGTATAAGATTACTTTACAAAGAGTAGGCTGATCTTGTTTCGACTTGATGTGGGCTATTTTTTAGCATCTAGTCACAAATAGTTTGGCACTGAAAAATCCAGGAAATATTTATGCTTACAGTCCTGCAGAGCTCTTCAGTTACCATGGGGCTAATTTATATATTTCCTGAACTGCCATGCTGACTTACTTGTTCCTCTAGCATGCTTTTCCCTGTAAGACATATGATGCTATTGGACTTTTCTTCCCAAGCCTGAGTGATAATGGGACTGGACCGGATCCACTATAACTTCAAGTTTGACTACCTGGACAAATAAATCTACAACGTAGCAAGGAAATTCTTTCCAATAAACCCAGTAATCTCTGTTTCCTGATAAATTCAGCTGGAATAAGTTATCTTTTTATAAACAAAGAGATCAGAGAAATATGTTGCAAAGTATGTAGTCATATTTGTAACTAAAAGTAGATCAGACACACAACAAATTACATTGGATTCAGCTTCATAAAAATACCTGTGTTAGTTATGAATTTCTTTTAAGGAATGCAGCTCAGAGTGAAAAATTTCTGCCTTAATAAAGTGGTCTTTGTCTTTGACTCATACTATGTTGATTAGAAACTTGTAGAAAACAAACACAGCACATAATAAATAGCTTAAAACCACCTTATAGGCTGATCAAACCTAATATTTCTAAGTGTATTTCTCAGGGATCAGTAAATGGAGCTGTTTCTCCTGGGATTCCACACATAGAAAATTTTTATTAAGTGTCCATATTAGACAGTGTTACAAACTCTATGTTAGACACACTTAGGTGTGGAATTGCTGCTAATGAGGAGGACAGGTGACCAGTTACCTGAGTCACTCTGAAACAAATGGTCACAACCTACCAAAATGTATTTTAATACACTTCACTAGGGGCAGTAGTAAAGGAAAAAAGTAACTAGATCTATACCTTCAGAAGAGGATGCTACTTCAGAAAGTAATTATTCAGAAAGCTACTTGAAATCTTCAGAGAAACTCCTTAATGTGACCTTTTAATCTCATCCTGGAGCAAAAGGGGTAACACCGTCCATGTGAGAGAAGACTGTCAAGTTAAAGTAGGTAAATAATTTTGATTTAGTATGCAAGAAATAGATAGGCCTCTGCCAGGATGTGTCTACTGCCATTGTCTACATCCAGACAAATGTGAAAAAACTGAAGATAGTTCAAGGAATGGACATAAAATGGCTCTGGAAATCAGAAAAACAGTCTTACTATTTGAGGCTTTAAAAATTCAATCAATTTAGCACATCTGCAGAGAAGGTTAGAGGTGATTTAATCAGAGTACATATCCTCTTTCAAGTAAGAGATGTGACAGTGGGAGTGCTCAGTATTGCAGACAAAGACATACGATTATCTCCAACACTTGAAAGATAAATTTGGAGGAACGCAACCTTGGGAAAATTAATTTTAAAGCAGTAAGAGTAATTTATGTAAGAATTGATATAACAGACACACCAGCACATGGACTTTTTGAGGGGCAGTCTAAATGTTGTGCTAAAATCCATGCAGCTTCTAAGAAAACTAGGAAAGAGAAGAGGCTCATGACTGTTTTTCCTTTTCTGGGTTTCAAATTTCAGATACTTAAATTACTAATTCAGGAAAGAAAAGGGAGTTTATTTTGTAAGAGACATAAGCCACAATATGCAGCACTTTGGAAACTGACTTGATTTCCAGTGCTGCTGTGGCTCATGATTGACTGGCACAGGCTTGCACCTAAGAAGATGGGAGCTTTACCTGTTGCTGAAAAATTTATACTCTGTATGGATTGTTGGGCTGAAGAGGGTAAGAAATTTTCCTATGAACATTCTATCAGTCAGGGCTGCAATTCCCTGTCCCTCCATTCAGTTTTTTGAAATTTGCAGAAGTTTTAATTGGTTATTTTTGAAGGTTAAGACAAAATAAAAGGGATAGTAGGAGAAAACTGGAACAAAACATTTTCACTTTTTAGAGACAATGTGAACAGCAGTCTAGGAAAAGTATTTTGCATTCCCTCTACTTCTTCAAACCAATAGTACTGGAAACTCTCTGAGGTCTATTAGGAACTTTGCTGCTGATTTAATTCTGAAATCTGAGTGATGGGAAACTTTATAAAAGGCTAAGATGGATAATTGCCACCTTTCTGTTTATTCATAAAAGTTGACATATTCTCTGTGCAAACAGGCTTCCCTTAAAGGGAATAAATAATTTTCCCTTTCCCCAAACCACATTTATCAAAGTGTTTATTATTATTATGCCTTCAATTTATGAGTCCTTCAGTCACATAGTAAAATGACAAATTTGGAGCTTACAATAAACTTGTCCCCAGTTTTAACATTGTGCTGACTGAGTATTTCAGCTATGTCAACTCCAGTAGGTTGAACAATTATTTAAGGACTACTAACCCTATTTAGCTATGTGAAACCCAAATAATTGTTAAATGTCTGCAACACATACTAGCAAGAAAATTTGCAGATACACTGCTAGTGAAACTAATTATTGCTGATGTGAAAATTAATGACCTTTTCCAGCAACTGAGGATTATCTAAATAATCTTACTGTTAATTTTTATTGATTGAAATTGTACCCAACACCAAAAGTTAGCTAGAATAAGATGAGTTTTCTGTGCAAGGGCAGACATCCCACCTGATGAATGCTGCAAGTATTACCATTTTGGTTTTGAAATTCTTCCAAAAGATAGCTAATTAACACTACCTCCATTGGCATAATGTTGCTTTCTGTCATATTGCTTGCTTACAGTACTCTAACTGCAAAAGTCTACCCCAACTGAACATATTCAATTTCTGCTTTTTAGCATATGAGTGCTTGCCAACTGTTTGCTTGAGCCATTTACTGCTAATGTTTTACATGGAGGGGCTACTCACATGAGTCTCATGGCATTGTTCCTGCTTGGTAATTCAATGAATTTTTCAGAAGAACATTGTATTATGGATTTTTAGTACAGGACATTCATAAGAAAAAACATGGTTTTCCAAATCAATGACATTTATAGAATGACTTGGCTATGTATTCAAGGAATGCCTAAGAATTCCAAGAATATAATACATGCTAGGTTTTAATTCACAGATGTACATGTATACTATGATTACCTTGTTCATATATCTTAAGCATAGCAAATGCCACAATTTGTTTGTCAGTAAAATATAAACTTGAAAAGTTTTTTAAATTCATACAGTGCTAGGAAAAATTATGCTTTGCCTAGAAACAAGATTTTGGAAACGCCTAGCTGAGATCCTCTTGATTTTCTTTGCAGGGGCAAGAATTTGTTAAGGAATTAATGACATTATTATTTTTGTACTACGCTGGCAGTTAATTTATTTTCTCCTAACTGTGAAAATCAATTCTAAGTTTCAAATGTCAGAGCTGGGCAGATCTAAACTAACCACTGTCCATGGGTCTAAGTTCTTTAGAAATATTGGAGGGGCAATGTGCAATTTCCTCATCTAAAAAAAAAAAAAAAAAAAAAAAAAAAATCCGATTCTAGTGAAGATAGAACATTGTGCTAGCGCCAACAGTATATTGAAATAATTATTCATGAGGGAAGCATTTTAAAAGATTTTGGACTCAGCAGAGACAAACAGTCTTTTTCCTGAAAATCCAAGGCAAATCATACTAAAATGAGTGAGAAAGAATATAATACTGATTTAGCCTACGGAGTTTTTAAAATCTTGATGTTTATGCCAGAAATTATAACAGCGTCTCTTATGAAATACATGGATATTTTCCCCGTCATTCATTTTATTCCAGTGCACTTTGAAACATATCCTTGGGAATTGCAATTGACCCAATAGACCACCAAGCCTTTTGAAAATAATTGTAAAACTAAGATGTTTCTGACTATATTAATGTGTTCTACTGCTGCTTTCAAATATTCAACAGGTTGATGCAAACCATTATTGCAACCCAAATATCAGCATGTTGCAACACGTGGATACCTTTTTCCGAATAGATGAGTCAAGAAAAAAAGGCATCGCTCTAATTTAGCAAAAATAAGAGCAAATTTAGTCTCCTGTACTAAGATTCTGATTTGATAGCATTGTACATCAGTTTAATACAGGTCAAAAAAATTGAGTCACAGTCAAAGAATATTGGACTTAATGCACATTTAGTTAGCATGCTTACACTTTTTTATGTAATCTGAAAGATAAGTGTATTCATAACTAAAACTGAATTGAGCAGCTAAATGGAGCCTCTAGAAAACTGAAGGAAGGAAAATAAATGTCCTCAGAAATACAAGCTGGTCCAATGTAGAATAAGATTTTAAAATGTTTTATTTCTTTTTTTTTTTTTTTTTATTTCACTGGGTCTCATGGTTTGACAGTGGCCAGACGCCAGGCACCCACAACAGCTGCTCACTCGCTCTCCCCTGCCATAGCTGGGCAGAGGAAAGAAAAAAAAATTAACAAAGGGGTCATGAGTTGAGATAAGATCTCGGAGAAAACACTCCAATGGCAAAACAGACTCAAATTAGAAGTACAAAGTGAATTTATTACTAAGAGAGTCAGAGGAGGATAAGGAGAAGTAAAAGAAACCCTCAAAACCACATTTTTTCCCCCAACCCCTCCCTCCTTCACATCGACCATGCAGGGAGACAGGGCATGGGGGGTTTGGTCAGTTCACCACCGAGCAGTTCCCACTGCTCAGGGAGAAGAGTCCTTCCCCTCCTGTGCCATGGGGTCCCTCCCACAGGAGACAGTTCTCTGTGAACTTCTCCAACATGGGTCCAATCTCATGAGCAGCAGTCCTCCCAAAACTGCTGCAGTGTGGGTCACTCATCCATGGGGTGCAGTCCTCCAAGGACAGGTGGCTCCAGCCTGGAAGCAGGGGTCCCCTCTCTGCACTGGATCACAGCCTCCTCCAGGCATCCACCCGCTCTGGAGTGGACACCTCTCCACAGGCTGCGAGTTCATCTCTGCATCCCCCATGGACCCCATGGGCTGCAGGGGCACAGCTGCTCCACCATGGTCTTCACCACGGCATGCAGAGGAAACTTTGCCCCGGGGCCTGGAGCACCTCCTCCCCTCCTTCTTCACTGACCTTGGTGTCTCCATGCTGTTTCCTTTGCATGTTCTCAAACTTCTCTTCTCTGGTTTAAAAATACTGTGTCCTACTTTGTTTTGAATTTCTTCTTACCACAGAGGCATAGCCAACATCTCTAATTGGCCCAGGCTTGGCCAGTGGCATGCCCATCTTCAGAGCCATCAGGGATTGGCTCTGCCAGACATAGTGGCAGCTTCCAGCAGCTTCTCAAAGAAGCCATCTCTGTGCCCACCCCCCCCCACCCCCCAAAAAAAAAACCAGGCCACGCAAAACCAACACACTGGATAAGATTAGGTATACAATCCAAAGAAAATAAAACTTATGCACCCAAAATTATTCTGTATCAGAATATAAAGATACATTCTTCTCCACTTGCTCCATTCCTTTTCTCCCCTTAAAAATTTGGAAAGCTACTGAACATTTATGAGATTGGCCAGAAAAGCTCATCTGTAAAACATTGAATTTCCACAGAGAGCCTGTACAGGGTCACAGTCATTGGTTTGGCATATCAATTGCTGTGGGGTGAAGTGTTTTGAAGGGTTTACACAGAGGCCAAGACCAGAGGACAGGCAGGCAATCAGGCACTTCTTATTAACTGGCCAAATTACTGTGTACAAAACTGGCAGAATCCCAGAAAAGAATGCAGAAATAGCTTAAAATACTGTAATGGAAGAATATAAGAAACTTGGCACAGGAAAATGTAACATCAATGTTAAGATATTAAATGGACCATCAGAGAAAAGCATGCTTCATTATTGCCTCTATTGAAAAAATTCTTGTTCAGTTTTCAAAGCCTATTTTTTCTTGTAATACAGGAAGGTTACATATGAGAGGCTTTTATGTCAACTTTCAGTGTTTAGAAAAAGAGGCATCTTTCTGGATCTGTGAAACATGGTTTAATCCTAAAACTGCAATAACCTGTTTAACGGTTGTGACATAATATTGGTAAAGAAATGTTTGTATACGGCTTGTTTAAAGTGGCGTTTTAGTCAGAGAGAGAGGAAAATATGAGGCAGATAATACAGAAGAATGTGAATGCAACTTGCACAGATTCTGTCCAATGCTGAAACACTTTTCAACAACAGGCAAAGAACCCTCCTTGGAACTACCCAGGAGCATGGTGAGTTAATAACAGGAAGGAATCAAGTTTGAGAAGAAAGTTAATGCATTAATAGGAAAGTTCAGTGAGACTTAGCTCTGCCTTTAAGAAGATTTCATGGTGATTAATCACAATAAATTTTACTTTCCCACTTAGTGTCCTATCATCAGAACACTCTGTAGAAGTGGAAGTGCAGGTCCCTGTTTGATAAATGTGTTGTTTGTAGAATCATTTTTCTAATCAAGAGATTACTTGCTCTCTCCTATCCTACTTGCCCATGCTCAAAAAAGCAGAAGAGCAATATGATCAATTAGGATTTAAATGATGTCTGAAAAAAATGCAGATTCTTTTTTCTCAGCATTTGAAATATGAAAAAATCTATAAATCTTGAAAAGGAATTGACCTTTGGGAAGGATGATCTTTATCTGCCACCATTTATTTCTTTGAACAGCAATTTTGACCTGAAAATATTTTGTGTAATTTTTTATAATTTGTTCTCGATAGACTTAATGATAAAACACATTCCGGACTTTAAGAAAAACAATCCTGCCCTAACTGAAATCCAAGGTAAAATAGCTTTGACCTAGAGAAGGGAGAATCAGTTTATATGAGTGACATAAAATTGAGGTGATTCTGTGAGGATGTTTGCACATTTGCCCAGTGCTCAAGCTCTCTTTACATTTGGTTGAGCTGTTTCCCTAAATGCTATCATCTAAACGTATGTGAAATGCCCTCAGATATCTGATATATTTGCACAGGACTGGTGGAAAACAGACAGGACCTACAGAAGACCCATACCTTTATGGAAAGACTGGGGCTGGACCTGTGTGACTGAGTTGAGTCTATCCCTCCATTTAGTGAAATGGGAACTTGGGCATTTTACCCTGTAGGATGTGCCAACTTTAGGTAATTAAAACTAGGGCTGAATCCCATTCTGCCTGTTTGCAGCAGCAGAAGCTGCTGTGTCTTGAAAGAGACAAGTAAGTTTTGAAGTTTGGCTTCTCTCGAGTTAAGAAAAAATGAAGCACATATAAAGCAGGTAAACACCAGCCAGATAAATGTAAACTGATTACAGTTTGATTGTTTTGATTTTACTGTGACACAGCCAGTACTGGATTTCCATTAAAATTTAAAAAAGAACAGCAGAAGTTACAAACAATTCAGAGCAATAATATAACCTCATTAACAAATTCCTTTTATATGTTTAACCCTATTAATTTAGCATTCAGTTAATAAGAACTGCAGGGTTCTCTTGAACCTGTCACTAGTGATTTATTAAGTTCATTTAATATTCATCTGTTTATAGATCAAACATGGAGAAGATGGGTTCAACAGTATTGAGGACATTTAATAAAAAAAGAAAAGAGGAGGATTGGGTATTTAACTTTTAGGTTATACATTTTCAGGAGGAAGACAGTAATTAAATTTAAGCTACTGGTTTGATCAAGGATAAATGCTCTCTGCCTCTTAAATACCTCTGTAATCAATATGCCTATTTAAAGCAACAGTTCCTGAAAAATCTGGCATTGCCTTGGCAGTGAACAGAGGTTTTTCTATGTGTGTGGTTTGCAAAAGTGAAAATTTTAGATCAGCTCTGTGGAAAACTGATTTCTGACATGCAGGTAAGAAACACCAGTGAATCGGACATTGTGCATGCTGGAATCACCCGCTGAATAAAGAAACACAAATCAGTGTTTGAAAATGTTGAGTCTCCCAGTTACCACCAAAGCATTTGTGTCTCTTACCAGATTTATTCTGCACTTCAGAGCAGCAGCTGGCAAAACCTGCTAAACTACCATTTAAATATCAACAGCAAAATTTATGAAAATTCATGAAAAGATGTCTTAATTTTACAATGATTTGCATGGTAATGAAAAATGCAGTTCTTGAAGGATTTCAATTTTTTATTACTGTGAACATATTTTCCATTGCAAAAATATTTTCAATTTTAAAAAGCTATAAATTTTTATTTGAAATTTCATAAAATCTAGATGTTGTATAAAAGTTTTGTGAGAAAAAAATTCATTTTTAAAAAAAAATTCCTGATATGTTCAGTTTCTCAGTGCTGGATCTGATAGCGATTCCTGGAGGAAAAATGAATTTGCAGCTACAAAGAACCCACCTCTCCAGCAGAAGCTGATGATGCGAACACACCACTACAGAAACACATCTGCACATATTTAAGTTTATTGATTGGATAATAATATATGATATTTCTATTGTTGTTTGCGAGGAGACTTCTGTTTCTTTGGTTTGATCTTATATAATGTTTCCTGGTTAAACTGGGATAATAGCATCAATGGGACATCGAAGCAGATGTTGGCATTGGGAGATTATTTTGCCTCTTTGGGATATGAATACAGTGCTCACATAATGTTTCCTTTGAGATTACGAAAATGCAATCCACTCAGCAATGGCTGAACAACACTTTGAAATAAATGCTATTCATAAGCTAACTAATTTTAACACATTGTCTATACTAGAGTTTCATCTTTACTACTGGTTAGGTACGCTGGTATAAATATACAGATATTATAAGGCAAGTATAGTAAAATGTCATTAAAAATACCCTAATTTATAAAAGGCTGAATTAAAACTAGAGCATGTGAGAACCTTGTTAAAAAACCCCTCTATTTATGTTTGGAAACAAAATTTGACATAAGGGAGAACCAGCAAAAGTTGTCTTTAGGTTCTATGTAGGAAACTCAAAGTATGGTTACAAATTCATGCTATTAAGGAAAGAATATCTTTAAACTAACTAGAAAGAAAACACCACATTAATTTTACAGTAGATACAGGTATATAGGTAGACTTTTCACCTGCACCATGTAAAGATAACAGAGAGAGCAAAATTACCCTGGAGTCAGACTGTAAAAGAAATTCCAGATCACTGATACATGATTGCCTAGTTCTCTTTGTCACACTTTGGGTATGTTCGCCAATCCACCAACATACATCCTTTATCTCTTTTGAAAGCTCGCGTCCCACTAAATCAATACTAAGATTAACATTTAATACCTAACCTTGCTACTTTTTTTTCCTCTCTTCATCCTGAGAGTGAGAAAAGCCAGAAGAAAACAATCATGTCAGGCTTCAACAATTTGGGGCAAAAATTTACAGCAGAACATGCTTGGGAGCATGCATTTATTTTAAAAAATAAACTGAGTCACTATGTTGCTATCTCAAATACACTTTAAGTAATTTCTAGAATTATTCAGATATATCCTTGTTTAAATGTACACCTGTGGCTTTTATCCCTCTGTTTCAGTGAGATTCATAGCTCACAGTACAGTCATATGTGGTGTAATGCTCTATTAGTGTCACAGATTTTAAAAATAAGGAAAAACACTTCAAAGAGCAACTGCTAACAGCAGAGAAGTATAAAAAAAGAGTTATGTGCTCTTGCTGTTTATCTTGGTTTGAATTGCACCGTGACAGAAAAGAGCATTTGGTGATTAATTTGAAAAGAATGAGACTTCCTGGAGAAATGTTTTATTTTCACCCAATGGCAAAATGTTTTTAAAAAAAAAGGAAATGAAAGTAAATACAAATATAAAATTCGTGTTCTTCAAAACAGACAAAGATACAGAGTGCAATGCTGTGAAAGCATAAAAACATTTTTAAAAATAAATTATGTTTGTTTACTTCATGAAAAATGAACAAAGGATGAATTATTCCATAACAGCAAATTCAAACAAAGGTTCAAGTTAATCACAGAGAAACTGGAGAATATCCTGTTATTACAGATATTACACAACTCGGTCATTAGAAATAACATGAGCAACAACAGATTATAAACTCAAACCCAACAAAGGAGTAGTCACATGAGAACCCGGGTAAGATTAGGTAAAACTTTAAAACATAAAGAAGTATGAAATTCACATCTGGTGTCTGAGTAAAATGAGAACAATTACAGCTGCTCAGATGTCACATATAAAAGATGTATGGAACTCGAAAGGTTAGAAAGGCTTGTGTCATTTTTAAGGATGCTGTGAAATTCAATCAAATAATGTATTCAAAAGCTTCTGATAAGGAACATTAAAATTTTAGGGTGTTTCATTATGGCTATAGGAATTCAGCAGAAAATAAAGCCCCTTGCACTCCAGCTGGTCCTCAGAGATCAGACAAACTGGGTACTGCTGGGCCTAAATTCTGATTATGGCCAATTTAGCACTCTAAGTCTGGTTGAGTTCAAAAGAAAAACTTGCATGAGCACAGATGCACAAACTGTGATTTACCAATCCTGTACTATAGGTATGATCACATTCAATAAGGATTTTGCATGATTCAGACTTGCAACAAGTACAGAGTTTTGATGTGTGTTACAATAGAGAGTATAGCAAGAGAGATTCCAAAAGCTCCATGTGCATATAAATGAATATTCCTGTGTGTGCTCCAACGGTTGGAGGAACAAAGCTCATCAAAATGTGTCTCTTCAGGAAAGGAGAGACACAGCCTATTGACAAATCCTGAGCAGGCAGAGATGTTGTCCCCCTCCAGAAATGTTTTTCCCCACCTGCCTTTTCCAGCCTGAAACTCACCTTTCATACTATAAATTTTGACCTGTCCCAACGGTGTGGAACAATCACATGTGGAGTTTGGTGACTTTGGTCATATATGCATTACACGATTCATTTTCTCCCTTTATTTGCATCCTGGAGTATGCGAGTTAACATGTTAATGAAGCTTAATGAGGATCTCAGTTACATTGGGTCAGAATTTCAAGTTGACAAAAGAGGTAGAATAAACACTTTGGCCCTCCACTACTGAGGTGGCAGTAAAGGCTGTTAGACCTTCATCAGAGGTCTTTGAGCACATCCTTATCTCTGTAATGAATCAGATTTATAACAAGGCTTATTTTCCACAGTGAAGCGAGTGTGGCTATTTGCTGGTACAGAGGCAAGATGCTCTTCTGTGCCTCACTGAAACAACACCAGGCTGTGAGACTTCCACTAAAGACAGCATGCAGCTGTTAAGGCCCTACTCCAGCCAGGTGCAAGATAAGGAAAAGGAACAGCTCATGTTTTTCTCAAGCAGTCTCATCAATTCTTCACCATCTTAAAACACCACCATACAATTCTGGCCACTTACCATACAGGGTAACAGCACTGGTATTTGCTAATCTTGTGCCAGCCTTGGAATTCATTTTAGTATTCAAGTTTTGTTTGGCCTCTCATGCTACTCATTTATAAGTTCCTTATACTTGAGGAGTTAATAGTTTTGGTTAATACTTACAGCAGCATCTGACCACACAGCCGAAAACAATTATCTCTGAAACATGGCAAAGTTCCTATAATTGTATTTCCCATAATGCATCATCCCCTACACTGTATTTTCTAACCTGGGTAGTTTTGGGGTTATATTAATTGTCTTATTTTAATAACTGGGCATTAATAATGAGAAATTGCTGAGAGATACTTGGACTAATACCTTAAATATTGATTTTTAAAAATTTGCTTCACCCAAGGAATTTTCTGTTTCTTTGGCTGTGGGGTGTTTCTTTATATTTTGGAAAGTTGTGTCCGTGCAATTTGAATTTTTATCCCATAAATAGTTAAAACAGTTAAAAAGAGGAAGACAGAACTCTGTCTTGTTTAAAACTGGCATTTATTCATAAAGATTCAGCCTGAACTGTTTAGCATCTGTTAATGATTTTTTGGTAATTACTTCAGTTATCTACACACTACTTCATTGCATATGTAGTCTGGGCCATTGACACTTGACACTGAAAGGCAAAATAGTGTAGCTGCTGGTCAAGCTTTCCAGTGGTAAACCTAGTGATTAAGTTGTTAGTAATTATGAACTCTCAGTGTTTCACTTGTTCTTCATTGTCATTGTGGTGTGAACAAGTTTGAAGTGTGTAAATTCTTGGTAAAATTACTTTTGTCTTTACATTCAAAAAGTTAAAATCTAGCCCGAGAGAAATCAATCTGATTTTTATTTATGACTCAACATATGTCATACATGAGGTGAAAAATTCTTTTAGGGGCTGTGCACACGCTGGGAGACATGCACCCCGGGAGGCTTGGCCTCGCAGCCAGCTGGGGAAAGAAAGCTTCCCCGCTCGGGCTGCAAGCGACCCGCCGCCTTGCCGGTGGGGCAGATCCGCGGATGCCTGGGAGAAAATGCGCCGGCAGTCACGCTATGAGAGGGGCAGTCACCGTATGAGAGGGCCAAGCACATAAAAGCTGTGAACTGCGACACAACCGCGGGCCATTTTCCTTTGGGTTTCTTGGAGGGAGCAGGGGCTCGCCCGTAGGGTCAGCTCTGCCCCCCTCCCCGCCTTGCATTTTCCTCCCTGCGGTGCTCTCCTTCCCTCCTGGCAGACTGTCCTGCCCGCCGCTGTCCTGCCGTGCTTCGCTGCTTCCCCGAGGCAGTGCACCGCCGCAACAACCTCGTGCTCGCTGTTTGCCCGACGGAGCCACCGCCGCCTGCACCCAGCCCAGAGCCGCCGCGCCCCGGCCCTGACCACCCGTAGCTGCTCCTCGAGTGCGCCCGTGGCCACGGCAGCCTGTCCTGTTCCCGTTCCTCACACACGGAAGGCACACGCAGCTGCTGCTGTTTGGAAATCGCGCCCGACCTGCCCCGAGGGCCGCGCAGACTCCTCGCAGCGCACACGCTCCATCTGCCAAACCCTCACCGATAGGGCGCCCGTGGTGCAGCAGTAACGATTTGTCGGGTATTCTCTTTCTCTCTCTGTGTCTTTTCCCCTTTGTTCACTTTTCTGTCCCCCTTTGGTAGGCACACTTATCCTTCTTTATCAATAAACAGTTCTCAGATACAATATTGCCGCGTTTGAGCTTTATTTTTTATCCGAGAAATCTATTAAAAAGAATCCTTCCGACTCCCCGTTTTTACAGTGGGATTGGACATACCCCAAAATGAAGAGTGTTTGGACGCAGAACTATATACCCAGCAAATGAGTCTTCTCTAAACTTGAAATTAAAGCAAAAATAGATCCAGGAGCTTTAAAAAAGCAAGGAACCAACAAATGAGTAAAAAACAACACCCCACAAGAAACGAACAAAAAGCACAACAAAAAACAAAACAACAACAACAAAAAAAAACTAACAAAAACTCCCATTTGTGCTCTACTGTGGCTGAAAGTTTGTTTTAATTATACATTGAAAGATTATCTGTTCAAAATACTAGCTTACACTGTCCTCAAAATCATTCACTACCCCAGTGTGACATAAGGTGTCAACTCTTTCTCCACCCTTACATCTCTGCACAAAGAAAGGAATGAGATCCTCACATTTTCTAGGGGAAGAAGAAAAAAAAAGTGGCTCTTTTTATTCCACCTTCTTTTTTCTTTTCCCCTCAAGAAAGAAAAATTCAGAAACTGAGCAAAGGCAAACTCAACTCTTTTGCCTTCTTAATTGGGAAGAAGTGAGGTAGGACAGCACATGGACTGCAGTGCATAAAAAATGAACAGTATTAAAATGATGTTGCCTGCTTGCTTCTCACTTGTTGCAATAAGTGGCCAAGCACTTTCAGTTTAACGAACACATCTATTTGGAATCCATGCCTGTAGCATTAGATCTTGAATCCTTTTTCCAAAGCATTAACCTATGTTAACAAGGACAGAAGTAGTGCAGAATGTCATTAGCAGAAGTATTGACACAGACGAATAGGTGATGACTTACAAGGAAAATCTGATTTTCTAAACAACATTTGAAATCTGTCACCCATTTCTTGGGTTGCCTTTAGGTTGTATGCAAACTGATTCTCAATTACAAAATTGCAGTCGTTATTGTTGGAAAGCAACATGGGAGTGATCCAGTACATCTGCCTGATCAAGGCAGAATCAATTCAGACCAGATTCTCTAATCAGATTTTGAAAACCTCCAATAACAATCTCCCAGGGCACTCTGTCACAATGTTTAATTATACTCATAGTGATTTTTTTTTCTTAATAGCCATTTGTACCTTTGTTGTTGTAATTTATGACTAGTGTTTTGTTTCCCTGCTTCAGTAAGCTTGTGGTTTCTGGTCCTGTCTTCTTAATAAACTCTGCTTCCCTACTACTAGCAGACTGCTGTTATGTATCCCTGAAGCTGCCTCTTTCCATCCTGAATAAGACTAGAATCTCAGCCTCTCTGGTGTGTGCTCCAGCTTCCAAACAGCTTGGGGCCCTCCCATGAAATTGCATGAGTTTGCTGTTGTCTTTCTTGAATTGTGGGACCCAAAACTGGACACAGTAGTCTAGATACAAGTGCCAAGTAGGATGTCAAGTAATTAGTGTCAAACCCATCCTGCTTCCACCTCTTCTATACTGCCTCTTCGCATCAGACCTTGGTCATTTGCTTTCCTGAACCCTGAGATGCACAGTGTATGTGCTTGGAGGAGGTTGCTCTTTAACACAACAGAGTAAAGGAGGAGGATGCTCTTTAACAGAAAAAGATGATGCTGGGCTCCTTAATCCCTCACAACTGCTGTCACACAACCACACCTGTCAGTTCCTTTAGAAAACTGAGTTTTGTTAGGATCCTGGCAAGCAGAAATTGCTTTCTGGTTTCCCAGTCTACCTGCTGTTTGGGGAATCTGTTAAAGAATAATGTCTAAAAGGTGAGAGAACCCCTTTGTGAAGGTATTTTAAATATTTATTGGCTTTAAAGGAGTCTTGAGTCATGAGGCATTTAAACATTGAGGTTTATCGTTTTGATCATCGAAGATATTCATAGCTGGATTTCAGGAATGTGTATGCAACTGAGACCTATCTCCTCAGGCAACACAAGATAGTGTGGAGTGCATGACTAGCCCAGCAAGATCCTCCTCCACCTTCAGTATGAAAATCAAACTTCATTCACGGGTCATTTAATATCTGTTTGTAGAGATAAATATATTTTAAGCATCACTGAGCCAAAGTCTTAAATAACAAAATTTCCATTTCAGACAGCCTCAGTCCCTTAAAACTAGCATTATGCACATTTTATTCTGGTTAAATAACTGCAGTTGTAGGTCACAAATGACTAAAATAAGCCTCAGTAACTTCCAGTTCATTAAGACAACCAAAGTACCAGAAAAATATTTGGATTCTTCACAAGGATTCACTCCTAAAATACTTTTTGGCTTTGAACTCCAGTTAGTATTACAAAACTGTAAAGCATCCTCCTTAATTGTTCGTTACTGGTTTTCAAATACTGAAATATGTATATATGTTCTGATACATGTATACACAGAGATACTAGCACATACATTTATCTTGATAACCTTCTTTTTAATTGAACATCTGGTCAATTGGAACGCAGGTTTCCTTGTAATCTCTGATTTGCATTTGACTCAAAACTTGAAGTAGTTTTGCAGTAGGTTTTAAATTCTCTGAAATTGTATGTTCTATCCTTGGGCATCTGACTTCACAGAATACTCTCTTGCGAAGGAGAGGAAGAGGAAAGTAGAAATATGGAACTGAAATGCAAAGAAGAGTGATTACATAAGAAATTACTATATTTAAACCATATGAATATTATAATGTTAGTTAAAAAATCATCAAAAGCTCTGTCTGGCTAGAGTTGAAAAGGTAACAGTTTGTAAAATCTTTTTATTCAGAGAGAGTAAACCATCTTTTTTTATAGAAGCGTGAGCTGAGTTTAGAAATAAATGTAACATGCAGATAAAGCAGAGACCAATCATTACACTCCAAAGTAATTTTTGCATGGAGAAAAAAAACTTGCTAAGTTCTTTTCCAAATGTTAAATCATTTTATATCACATGACTGCAAAATTCCCCCTCAGTCTCTCCTAACTTCATGATTTAAATAGCTTTGTCTTATATGTGATGCATTCCTATATTAGAAAAAAAAAAGAACCCATAATCCCGAAAAGTAGTTTTTTTGTCTGGAGTTTGTCGATTCATGAAAATTTAATTTGAATGTAAGTCAAGTGTCATAAAGTTATATTTTGAACATGCATATTTAAATGATATCAGAACATTTATATCAGTGGTCTGTAATTCATTACCTCAATACCTGAAAAAACTGAGGTAAAAATGACTATTCTATAGCAGCATGCTTCTTCTGGTCTGTGTAAAGCTATATACTGAAACATGCTTGGTTTTTTGAAAAAACACAGGGAAGTTTAAAAAATGCCCAGGACAACTATAGAATGCTGTGATAATTTCAAATTAATATAGCAGTGTGTAAATGGCTGATGAAATTAATAAGATTAATTTTCTAATAATTATCTAACACAAAGCAATAAAAAATTAACCTGATTAAGGGCCACTGAATCAAAAGATTTTGAAAAATCACCCTTGAATTTGTAGACATATACTACATAATTTTTTTCTTCTTTTAAGCATTTAATTAATCAAACAGTGTTGTTAAAAAAAAAAAAAGTATATGAGTTGTATGCCATATTTTGCTAGGGTGCTAATTCATGCTGATCAATATAATTCAATTACAATTATGCAACCTGTAATTAAAAGAACATAATCTGTTCTGAAATAATAATAGTCATGTTTCAATTGCAGCACTAGGAAAATTAAGGCAATAGAAGAAACAATACTTTCTATTTCCCATCAAAGATGATTTTTCAAATTTAGGAAAAAATCCAATTACCATCAAATGGCTTCAGTATACACATAAACAAGAAATCTCCCATTTGGATTTCATACCACAGAGAAACATACAAAACTGATTTCAACTCCTGTTTGCCACTAGGCTTTCAAAATACTAGAATCATTCAATGTGCTGTTCTTTTAATTCTTGTAATGAGTATAAAAGTTGCTTCTGTTGCATGTTGTGCAGCAGCCTGTCATTAGACACATGGCTGTGTGAGCAGCTAGGTGCATCCACAATATATTAAAACCTCCTTGAGCTGTAGCGTCAGGCTTCCTGGGAGTTTTCTAGGATAGATGTCTGTGAAAAAAACAAGGGGAACAACACTTTAACTTCTTCTTTCATAATACAGTTCTTATAAAGTATTTTCTCATTATTTTTATTATGATAAAAAAAGTCAGAAGTTTACTATCCAATTATCTCTCTCAGTCTTTTTTAAAAAGAATGATTATGTAGCAAAAAGGCTAAAAACCCAGTTTAACAGAATATTTCTGTACAATTGAAAGTCAAAGTCTATTGCTTCTCACAAGAGGTGATGTCAGAGGCTGACCCTGGCTAGTTACCAGCTGTCCACCAAAGTGTCTGCATCACTACTCTCCATAGGTAGACAGTGGAGATAAAACAGAACAAAAGCCTATTGGGTGTGGATAAAGACATGGAAAGATCACTCACCAGTTATCACCACCAACAAAACTCACTGAACTAGGGGAAATTAGTTTAATTTATTAGTGATCATGCAAGAGTAATATGGAGCCCCACAAGACCTAAGCCCCTCAATATTTGAATCAAACTTTGCCATTTTTTAGTAATGGTTAGAAGTAGCTACAGCTAGAGAGTTTTGGCTAAGCAATTGCATAGTGAACATTGTATGCTCAGTAAATCATTTGTTTTACAGAAAAGGGAAGACAATGCCAAGAAAAATGGGTTATCTGAATGATAGCTAAAATGACTAAAGGAAGAAGAATACAGAAATAATTGGGGAAAGGTAATTTCAGCAGTGGGAGATCATGATGGCCAACTCATTGACCTAGTCAGAACAAACACCAGAATCAGAACAAAGAACTGCTCATGCAGACTAATTAGCATGAGGAGTGAGAGATACAACCAGAAAACACAATTTTGAGCAATAATTAGGAAAAGGTTATGTAACCTACAACCAATAAAAGATATCGCCACTCTTTGTTAAAATGTATGAAATACTGTATAAAAAATTTATTTCCCTGGACTGTAAAGTGCCCGGGACTCTAGAGCACTGGCCCCGACTTACAGGGTGGCTCTCATCCCCAAGGCCTACAGAGGCACCTTTTCTCCAGTTCTGGGGCACTCCCTAACAGGGCGCTCACCCCACGCGAGCTGCCATCCAAGGGAGCACAAAGGCTCCCAGACCCACAAGCCTGCTTACAGGCTGGTCTACACCCAGGGAGCCATGGAGCTCAGCCTTCCCCCATGCCAAACAGCTCAAACATGCAGCCAGTGGAGCTCAAGGCCTAAGGCCAAGGGCCCAGGATCCCGTCCCCTCTTGAGTTAACTCAGTTTTTTCCCTCACAAACTGAAACACTGTGCTGTTCTGTGACACCGTCCCTTTCTCCTGGTTGTCTTAGTTCAGGGACTGCTCCAGGGCAGCTCCCAGTCCACTTTTAGCATCCCACCCAGTGCCTCACCAAGAGGGGCAGACAGAGGGTTTTTGAATTCTTGTTGCCACGGCTGAGGGGAACGAGGGGGTGCGTGGCAGGGACCCGTGCGTTGTTCTGTGAGGGGACAAACACAGCAGCTTTGAATTCCCGCCACACAGCTGAGGGTTAGCACATGAACATGAAGAATTTGATAGAATGTATTTGTATGAATTTTTCTGATCATTCAAAATCTATTCATGCCAACATTAAAAAATTACAAACAGGCATGTAAAAATTGCATAAAGAATCAGAATCCGATTGGCTTACTAGTTTGTTTGGCAACTGAGTAATTACCAGATAGATTAAAAATCTGCTTAAAATTAGATGCCTGATCATATTTTTTGCATTTTGCTCCTTGTGCTGTATTTGTTGTCTTTTCTGCAAAGAGCCCTGCAGAAATCAATAAACAGTACCTTTGTAATACAAAAACAAAAGGGGGACCCTGACGGGGCTGACAACTGGTCTGAAGGCCTCATAAAGTTTGACCTAAACACAGTCAGAATTTACCCCTGAGATATTGCAGCCACACTGAAAGCCACGCTGTTCATCAATGAAAGAAGATGTTCTGGACACAAGGAGAAAATATTCTTGTTATGGAACGTTAAGAGCGTGCAAGAACGAACTTGCATATAATTTGCAACCAATTATACTTTTGTTTGCGTAGCTAATTGTATTGCTGCTTGAATTGTCATTATTTGTTAGACAGCCTTGTTATTGTTTGCTAGCAGCCAATCTTAATCTGCCACAGTAATTATGAAAAGGTATAAGAGCAGAAGCAGAGAATAATAATAAAAAACTTCTATGGTTTTGGATTACAACAAGCGTGTCATGTCCGTGTCCGTCTCTACAAGCGGCAGGGGGCTCTCACCAGGACACGACGGCTTTGAATTCCCGCCATGGCGGCTGAGATAAGGCGCCGGGGGGGGAGGGGGTGTGTGTGCACAGCGAGGGCGCATGCGCCGCGCCGCGAGGGGAGGAAGGCGGCTGCTTGCAGTGGCCGCCGCCGCGGCTGAGCGCACCAGGGACCCTCTCTCCCCACCACGTGTCCCTCAGGGCGCACCGCATCCTCCTCAGAGACCCTCACGCCCCTCAGAGACACACGGCAAACCTGCATCCCCCTCAGAAGCACGCAGGGCTTCTGCCTGAGCTACATGCAGGGTGTGCCCGTGTGCCTCTCAGAGGCCCTCACGGCTCCTCAGTGACACGAGGGGCACCTGCCTCCTTCTCAAATGACTTTCATGTCCTCTCATTAACGTGCAGGGCGCCCACCGTTCCTTCACTGACCCTCATGCCCTCTCAGTAAGACACAGGGCATTTGCCCTGTATAAATGTATAAATTTGCCTGTATAAATGTATAAATAATATAAAATTTTGATTATTGGAGAGCTATCCTTTTCTGAGTTACCACCTAGCTCTCTACTGTGGGGCAAGAAAACAAAGATCGCTTAGAAATAAGAGAACAAGGACTGCTGGGTTAAAAAGAAGGAGGGCATCCAGTTAAGGCAGGAGAAAATGTAACAAAGTTTCTAAAATGTAACAGATAACAGAGCTACAATAGTTTGAAAGAAAAATTGTTATAACAAGCACTTATTCTGGGGAAAAAATCCTGATAGGAATGTTAGGCTATTGGCTATCCAGGCAAGTGTTTCTCTAATCTGATAGTGAAAATATTATAAAAGCCATGTACATTTTTGACAAATGTTTCCAGCTATACCAAGACTGAGTATTATGCCTTTTTCATGTGCAGCACCCTACTTTGCACAAACTACTATAAGAAATAGAAATATCTCACCTCAGTGTGTGAATTGGCACTGCCAACAAGCCTGCCTTTGGGACAACAAGAGTAGGGTAGTAAGAAAGCAAACCAAAACTTGAAACACCTTTCTCCCACCTCTCTCTTCCTCCCAGCCTCAGCTTCACTCCTGAATTCTCTCCCCACTGCCCTGCAGCAGCCCCGGTGGGGCAGGGAGCAGGGGCTGTGGTCAGTCACATGTTGTCTCTGCCTTTCCTCTCTCCTCACATGGAAGACTTCTCACATTCTTCCCCTCCAGCATGGGGTCCTTCCTATGGGAGGTAGTCTGGCACAAATTCTGAGTACTTCCCATGGGCTACAGTTCTTCATGATCTGCCTCAGCACAGGTCCTCCACAGGTCCTGCCAGGAGCCTGCTCCAGTACAGGCATCCCAGCGAGTCACAGCCCTCTTTGGGTATCCACCTGCTCTGGTGTGGGGTCTTCCATGCGCTGCAGGTGAATCTCTGCACCATTGCAGACCTCCGTGGACTGCAGAGGAACCGACTTACCATAGTCTTCACCACAGGTAGGGATAGTCTGCTCCAGCGCCTCCAGCACCTCTTCCTCTTCCTCCTTCCCTAACCTAGGAGTATCTGCAGAGTTGTCTCGTTCACATGTTTTCACTGCTCTCTCTGGCTGCACTTGCTGTCGTGCACGGGGATTTTCCCCCCGTCCTAACTACATTATCGCGGTGATACTACTACCAATGCTGATGGGTTAATTCTTGGCCAGTGGTGGGTTTGTCTTCAAGTCAGTTGGCATTGGCTCTCTGACACATAGGGTAAGCTTCTGGAAGTTTCTCAAAGAAGCCACCCCTGTAGCCTCCTCTCTACCAAATCATACAAATCATCGTACAAATCTGATCATACAAATCCAATACACAGGATGTTCATTTTTGAGCTAATTAATTTAAATCCAATTTCTAACTCTGATGGTGGACTCAAGGCTGGCACTCAAGATGGTAGGAAGCATCAGCAGTTTATTATCCCAGGGCACCACCTTTTATACTCCTTTCTCCTTAACAGGTGTTCTCTCTTACATTACAATTGGTTAGCAAACTATTAACACATACCTTTTCTAATTGGTCATACACGTCTGATTTCTCCCCTTGTTTCTCCCACAAGGTTGTTTATCTCTCTTGATTAAGGACACAGCTGTAACTTATCTAGGTCCAGGCTGCCTGCAGCCTGT
Organism: Acanthiza pusilla; assembly: GCA_036630365.1. Classification (NCBI taxonomy): domain Eukaryota; kingdom Metazoa; phylum Chordata; class Aves; order Passeriformes; family Acanthizidae; genus Acanthiza; species Acanthiza pusilla. The sequence continues at coordinate 26,466,476 of JAXCHO010000079.1, forward strand.
TCCTTTCTTCCCACACAACTCTACAAACGCTTATCACAACAGGCATGTTTATCAAATTTGAATCTCCTAAGTAACTGAACAGACCCACAAGTACCTCTCTGTAGTGGGTCTGGATCTGGTGGCTGAGGAAAGGTCTAAAAGGGCTTTGTCCTTCCCCATGCACCTCCACTTGCTGATTCCCCATTGCAACACTGTGAACTCACATGTTCTCTGTATAGTGTGCTTTTGTTAGCCAACGCTTTAACAGTGTCTGACATTTCCAGAGTAAAGGAAAATACGTGGTACAGTACACACTTCATCCTTTTTGTAGCTCTGTCAGACAGTGGAATGGTTCAGCTCTTTCATTCTGCTACATCCAGCCAGCCTTACTACTGAACATCTGGCAACTGGAACACCTAGCTACCTTTTTGTCCTTGATCTCTTTAGCTATATCATTAGAGCACTCCTTTTTACTAATGACCTTTTTTTAACAGTTCTTTTTTCTTTCAGAAACATTTTCCTTTCTCCAATACTTTCCAATTCCTCTAGATAAGGAATTAATTCTTCATCTTTTCTGGCTTTAATTCCTCCTTCAGGAAAATCAAGGAAGATTACTAAAAACATAATAAATGACAATGAAGTGATAATACTTCATTTTAAATAATAATAAGACATCTTTTAGTAATTTCAAATGTCCAGTTTATGCAAAGCACGTTTTCTTTAGTTGTGTTACCGAATGAGGTTTCTGGCATTCTCTGTCCCCAGTCCAGTTTGCTGTGATCTAAATGTACTCTTCTATATGTTACTGTTTCCTAAAGGATCATCAAGATTCTTACTCTATAATCTGCACTTCTCATGCACCTCTTCTCTGTACTGCATAACCTCTGCCCTTACCACCTGTGGCAGTGGTTGTGAGGAATGCAGTAGTGGCTGACTCTCACACATAGGCAGAATCCTACAGTTTGTGAGACTCTCTGTTGGGGACCCCCTAATTTGATGGCAAGTACGTCATGATTGGTAGGCTATTTAATCTTGTTTTACTAATTTGATCTGAGAAATCTTAGTCTGTCAATTTTTTTTTTTTCAAAAGCGTCTGATGCTAAATTATTTCTTTTAACTGTAAGAGGAAAAATGTGATCTCCTTTCTCTTCTCTTAAGTTTTACTGCACATTGAAATAGGCTTCCAAACTCCTCCAATTTGAATTTTCAATCTGCCAAAAGACAGGTTACCAAATATAAAATAAAATACTTATAAATTTTATGGAATTAATGGGTCATCTGGCTGAAGATTCAAAGCAGTGGGTTACATTTCCAAGAAAAACCTAAATTGTCATGAAGAAAATCCATCTCTTCTTAATGCAGGAATTCAGTTTTCAGTAATGGATGTCTCATTTTTTCCACAATTTTAATATAAAGTGAAGTTTTAATATAAAGTGAAGGAAGATAAATAAAGCACCCTGCAAAGTCTTTCAAGCATTTTCTATTCTAAATTGTAAAACCTTCCTCAGAACTGTCCTTGAACAACAGGAATGAGCTATGCTGCATGTCAGATGGAATAAAAGACTTTGTTCTAATGTTATCCAGAAGACACCTTCGTCCATATGTTTTCATTTGAACACACTGAATTAACTTTTGCACACAGCAGTAAACATGTATAGCAACCATCCTTCACAGTTCCTATTCAATTGTAAAATATTGTAAATTGTACACATATGTTAGTAAATTGTATCTCTAAATTGTATTTACTCTTGGAAGTAAACTGTGATGACATTTTACTGTACGCTATCTGGCATGTATTCTAATACTCATCTTATGCTACTCTATACTGTGGCAACAATACTTTAGGAAAGGTTTCTGTCTTAATGTGACCTTGGGCTAAGATCAGAGGAAAATTAGAACAAGTGTAGAAAATATATGATGGATAATATATTTTTTATAAATTTACTGGACATAAGAAAAACAAACATTTCAAAAATTGAGTACTTCTGAGGTCAAACAATGCCTTAATAAGTTGGAAAAATATTGCAGCTTATTTTTCTTGAAAGTTTTCTCTCCAAGCTTCACCCAACCCATTACCCATTAGCTTTTTTCCCTACCAACGGTTGATAGATTTCATGATTTATTATTGCAATTGGTTTTTATCACAGACTGCTGTGCGATGACAAGCATCAGTCTAGAGTGCAGTGTGAAGGTTCATATTTTTACTTTTTCTAGAAACAAAGTGGGGAAAGAAAATTAAGGTTGCTTTTTGTCAGCAAAATATATTTATGGTTTCAACTTTATACATCCATCTGAACCTTAGCTTGATAAATTATTCTGTCTCTGTCTCTTTCTCCACATAAGATTATAAATCTTAAATCTGGTGGGTTTGGCTTTCTAATAACAATTTAGCTAAGAACAAAAAAATCTTTTAGTTATAATTTTCCCCCTAAAATTTTTAACAGGTCCAAGTCCAGTGTTCATTTAAACTACACTATAATTTCTTTTTTTTCTGATGTTGTCTGAAAATATAAATATTATCTGTCTCTTACAAGAAAGAATCTGGATAATCTAATTTTCTAATATATCCTAGAATTGTAATCCATACTTCATTTTTATGGTGACATTTATGATGCTAGTTTTCATCTCACTGCAGTGCATCTCATGGTAAAAAAAAAAAGAAAAAAAATCAACCCAAACAAAGAAATCACCCATTAAGACAAAGGAGCAAAGCATTTATTGCCCTAATTCAATTACATGCGGAAGTAAGTTAGAAATACTTGAACACGCTTCTTCAGCAGGACCTGGAACACTGAACAAACAAGTTACAAATAGGAGTAAATCTACCATTATTTTAGAATTTACTGCATTTTTGAAAGATTTATTTATTAACTCTGCTGGAGCCTCCCTCCACCCTTGTCCATGGCCCCATTTCAGCCCAGCCTGAGGCCATCAGTGCCTGACTGGGGGTGGACAGAGCAGATCCTCCCTTTTCTACCTGCCAGGCTTAGCCAAGAAGGACCTTCCTTGCCCACCCCATGGACAGGCCCTGCCTCAACAATGCAATGATTGTTTCAGGATTATCTTTAAAAATTGAAGACATTGAAATCTCATTAAAATTTAACTTGCACATACCAGAAGAATTTACCATATGTATTTCTGGTTGATATACCAAATATAATTAAAATGGGAACTTCTGACCAGGAGCACAGTTGTGGGAGTTATATTATGAGTCAGCAATGACACAAAAATGGACTGTACAGCCCTCTTGTTAAGAAAATTTGACCTCCTGATTGTGCAACTATTTTGTCATAAAGCCTCCTTTTAGCAGTGCCAAGGCTACCTAGGCAAAGAAGATCTTGTAAGATTTCTGGGATGACATTCCTATGGGTAGAATCATAGAATAATTTAGATTAGAAAAGACCCTGAAGTTCACTGAGTCCAGCCATTAGCCCAGCACTGCCAAGTCCACCACTAAACCATGTGCCCAAGTGCCACATCTACATGCCTTTTAAATAGCTCCAGGGATGGTGACTCACCTACTTCACCCTGCAGCCTGTGCCAATATTTGACAACCCTTTCAGGGAAGAAATTTTCCTAATATCCAATCTAAACCTCCACTGGTAAATCTGGAGGTTATTTCCTCTTGTCCTAATTATGTGGGAGAAGAGACAAACCTCCACCGCTTCACAATCTCCTTTCAGGTAGAGTGCAGTAAGATCTTCCCTCAGCCTGCTTTTCTCCAAGCTAAACAACCCCAACTCCCTCAGCCACTCCTCCACTTGTGCTCCAGACCCCTCCCCGGCTGTGCTACCCTTTTCTGGACACACTCCAGAACCTCAATGTCATGCTTGTAGTAAGGAGCTCAAAATAGAACACAGGAGTCAAGGTATGCCCTTGAGTACAGAGGGACAATCACTGCCCTGGGCATTATTGCCAATACAGACGATGATGCCATTGGTCTTCTTGGCCACCTGGGCACACTGCTGGCTCATGTTCAGCTCATGTTCAGATCCTTTTCTGCCATACAGCTTTCCAGCTGCTCTTCCCCCAGTCTGTAATGCTGCATGTGGTTCTTGTGACCAAAGTGCAGGACTCAGCACTTCTTGCTGAACCTCATACAATTGGTCTGTCCAGATTCCTCTGCAGAGTCTTCTTACCCTCCAGCAGATTGACAATTCCAACACAACTTGGTGTTTTCTGAAAACTTACCAAGGGTGCACTTGATAACCTTGTGCAGATCATTGCTAAAGATATTAAACAGAACTGGCCCCAATAAGTGAGCCTTGGCTATCATATGCATAACATTATGTGGTAAAACAAGTAATGGGTTCCTTATGGCAAGTGGATAAACCAGGAGATTTCTATATGATGCTTAGTGGATTCAGATTAATTTCTGTGGCTTGCTCTGAGGTGGTTTAAGGTGTAGCAGTGTGCTGCAGAATTAAACAAAGGAAAAAAATGTAGGATAAAGACACTGCCACCCTCATTTAGTCTTGCATCAAGCTAGACACAAGTCTTAGAATTTGTTTATATTCTTTCTCTTAATCTCTTTTTGTCACAAAGATCTTTTTAGAAGCACGCATCAGGAATAGCACGGAAGAAGTATGCATCAGGGTTAATGTGAGATTTGAAATGAACACATATGTCCATGAAGCTTAACTTCTGTATCCAGTGTATTCAGAAATTTTCCCATTAGGGAAATGGGGTGGGTAGGCAAAAAATGCTTCTTTCTTCCAGGCTTGAGTACAATTTCTGGGTAAAGGAAAAAAAAAAAGAAAAGGTCACAGCTAGTACTTTCAATGCTTCACCTTGCAGTTGATTAGCCTGGGCATTAGTGACAAAAGGGTCTCTCTCTTGAATATTAACATACTTTTTGCAACTTGCAAGATTATCTCTCTATATCCCTCCCCATAACCTTAGTAAGAGGCAAATAAATGAAAAGTCAATGAAAGCTAAGCTTCTGCTGCACACCAAATGGTTGTTTCCACTGTTCACCTCATTAGATCCCAGAAAGAGCTCTTTGCATCCACCACAAAATCCTGTGTTTTAAATAGGTGAATACCAGAATTATAGCACAATTTTCACATTGTATTCCTCAGTGATTGTTGAGATAAGTATAAGAAAATTAATAAGTCCAAACCATAAGAGGAATCAAATAATTCAAAATTGAAACCCTGAACTTCTTTCGGAACTGGGAAGTGGTCTCTAGGTTTAATTAGGGGATTAATCAAAGAAGACTCATAGCACCTGCATGGCTATTCAAACTGCAGATTCAAATGCCATGGTCAGTTCTAGCTGATTATTACATATAGTGGCTGGTCAGCTCAGTGTACTGCAAACTTTATGAGCTAAAATATTGTCCAGGGACATAGTCATTGCCAGCCCCATCGCATGCAAATACCAGGAGCATAAATATCTTTATGGCCTTTTATTTGCAGTCTATAAAACCTAAAGAGCTTTATAAGACAAATGAAAATTAATTGCACAATTACCTTTCTCCTGGGTTGGTTCTGAAAAAAACCCCAAAACTAAATCAACCTCCCAACAAAAAAGATAAAACAACAACCATGTTTTTTCTCTTATATTCTGTATTGCCTTTCTCATAGCCAAGTAGGACAAACACAATAGATTTAGCAAAATCTTTTCTTTCCCATCCATGTTATCCATTGTTACCCTTGTCCTTTCTGAACATCACAGTTGAGATTTTTCAGCTAACCTTATTTTTCTTGTGACAAAATTTACCTGAAGTCTTCAGCAAAGAACACTAGTAATAAATGCATGGTTTACAGACTTCAATTTAATATCTTAAAAGTCATAAGCTTTAAAGGTTACTAGCTGTGGTGGTTTCTTTCACCTTGAAAAAGTCATTGTGTCCTCAAAATCTAATTTTCTTCACCTATCAAATAAAAATAATCATAACTAAAAAATCTTGTTTCATTGATATTGTGTCAGGGAGCAGCAAGGGAAAGCTGCTGATTACAGCCCTCCTCTGAGAGCAAGTGTGGCAGAGACAGTGCCCACAGATGTAGCCACAGAGCACAGAGAGCACACAGAGCAGCAGAGCACAGCCAGCCCAGGGATTTCCTGGCACATCTGGGGTTATGTTGGGAAGTCAAATCCACAGATCCAAAGGTGCAGGTCTAGGCACATGCATGGCTATATTATAGATTACAGAATGACTAGAATTCAAGACAGCTCCTGAGCAGAGGTGGGGAGCCTGTGCCTCCTAAAGCTCTTTCTCACAACTGAGATACAAGACCATACAGCTGCATCATTTATTTTCTTATGACTTTGTTGTTCTAAGCCCATCTTTACGAAAATCTCCATCCTCTGTAATTGTATTCAACAGAAGTAAAACTTCATGTATATTGCATATTTTCAGTGCCATAAATCATTGCAGATTTTCACTGGTTTCTCTAATTGTGTTTGTTTTGGGGGATATGCAGCTTACTTTGGAATCGTGTGTCATTGGGTTCTGCATTATATTGGAAAAGTTGCTGGAAAATCTAGAAAGATTGCATTGCATATCTGCTGCTTGTTTTGACATAACAGATTACATTTGAAATATGTACTGGATAATCTATTAATGTATTGACCAATTTGTGTGACCAATTTTCGTGGAAAGAATGTCACACTGCACTGTGATAGTTTTACCTCGTACTAAAGGAATTACATGCCTATTTTTCTTAGAATTATGCACACTTATTCTCTGGGGCTTTGTGTAACATTTAAAAACAACAGCAAGATTATTAAACAAACAATTTTGAATCTTATGGTTTAAAAATATCAAGTAATAACCAAAAAAAAAATTTATCAACATAGTCTCTTGAATTCCTGGAAAATATGTGAAACAAATAGGTACCCAAACAAATAGGTATTAGGGCTAATCTTAAGTAGAGGTCTTAACATTTACCTTTACTGCTGGGATCAACAGTAACAATCCATTTATTGAAGCTTTTACATAGTAATTTTTAGGCAGAGTGTAAACATCCTCCACACAGCTGTGGCCAAAAGGTGAAGTAGAGTGAGCAAGAAATAGGATAGCAAAAAATAGAGGCAAGATTTTAACATGAATCATGACACTTCTATATGTATGAAATATGTAAAATATTATATGACATATATATAACATTGAATTTTCCATGAATAATGGAGAAACTTCTGGGGAGATCAACTGAACTAAAAAAGAAAAAAAGGGAAGATTCACCCCTTTTGTGGATCCCAGTCACAAATGTTTGTCTCCAGTACACCAGGGTGTTAAAAACGGCACTAAAAATGGCACTAGAAATACCTGAGATCCGTGTGCCAGAGGTCACAGAAGCTGGTAACCAAGGTAAAGTCAAAAAAGAAAAGAACTTAAAATAATGAAAGAAAGCCAACAAAACTTCCTTAGTGTTCAATCCTATTTTTGTATACAAGGATATCACTCATCATTTTAGTCAATTTTTACCTATAAAAGGGCTGCTTTGTTTATACCTTCCCTTGAGGTGTTCAGTGCTTGTCTGCTCATTTGTCAGAGCACAGAGTTAGAAGGAGTCCAGATCAGATCCAGTGCAAACACTTAGATATTCACATCTTGTTTTCTGTTTTCACTCCTTGAGATGCATTTTCTAGTTCCTTAGGCAAGCAAAAGATCTTATTTGCTATCAGGGAGGGTTTTAACAGAAGTAGTTCTTTATCTTTCTGGATGTCAGCAGAGAAGACTGGAGGAAAATTCTTTGTGTGGGCTTGGAATCTGATACAGACAGTATACCCCTACACTGAGTATCCGGCTGAAGAGTGACATTAATCATGTCCAGTCTTATCTAAACTCAGCAAAATCTCTGGAAAGTCTCTCTTGGGTGTCTGGAATGAAAACAAGATTTAATACAGTGGGAACAAGGAGATATATAGAAAGACATGAGAAAAATATTCTTTTTTTGCTTCTTTTTCTGTTAAAGTTGGCCACACACTTTGAACTAATATACCAGCATAAACTTTGTTGTGTCTGTTGGGGAAAAGCAGAGGAGAATAAAGAATATAATCAATCCTTTTAAAATGCCGTATTACGTTGCTTTAAGAATGCCCTTTATGTTGAAATGTTGTCAATTCCAAGAACAAATACTCTGGAATTTAAATCAGAATGATGCTCTAAGATATTTTCTGGTTCATTGCCCTGCAATGTAGATAAATTGGTGTCTCCAAGACTAAATCATGAGATGCCTTGAGATATTCTGCACCTTTATTTCCACCAGCAACCAAGGAAGTGATAATCCCATCGGACCTCTAGTAGACTCATGCTCCATAGGCCTCATTCAATCATTTTTCTGTTATGCTGTATTCAGATTCTACTGAATTTATTTTCCAAGAGGCAGGGTCTCAGGTACCAACTGACTAGCTATTTTCATTTACAGAAATAATTTGCTTAGCAATATGTCATGTCTACATGTTCTACTACAATGTCCTGTAGATAATCAGAATATGTGTGGGAGGGAGTGACGTGTCTTTTACAAGTTTCTTCACATAAATATATGATATGGATAGTGGAAATGGACTAATGTATGCATATTTGATGATATAATATTTTCTATGATTCTCAAGTCTCCTTATTTTTTATTCTATATCAATCCATGAATGATAACTGCATTCCTAGGAAACTAAATATATATCTATATATACACATACATACATACATACATACATACATACATACATACATATATATATATATATATATATATATAATATTTCAGGTTCATCATGAGAAAACCCTTTACTGTGTTGTAGCATAATAAATTAGCAAGCCTTTGCTTTCAGAGTATGTCTTAATAGTAGCATGATGCATGAAGTAATAAATTTTCTTTGCACAGCATCTTATTTTTATATTGAGAGCTTGACAAAATCAGCTACTTTTAGTTTAGTTCCAATTTACTGGTTTGTAGTTTATAATCTGTAGCGACATTCTTATTCTGGGTCCCTCACCATATGCAAGCTCTTTCTGTATTTGACTCTCCCAGTCAAATACTGTGATTGGCGAAGTCTGTTTTCATTCTACAGAAATAAATAACCCAGGTATTCATTTGCTTTCCTTGAATGCAGGCAGGTATGTTCAAACACTCATATGAAACAATTTCAAGGTGAATCATCAAAATAGTTTGAAGTTTATTTACGTGAAACCAACATTTAGATGCGCAGATACTGGCATGAAATATTTTAGTTATCATACAGATATGACGTATTTTAGCTATCATAGAAATTTTGACTTTTATTTCAGAATATTATCAAGCAGCAATGGTATTGTTGCATTATTGAGCATGTAATTATTCAATACAGAAACTGAAGTTGGTGCTTCATATTTATTAAATATTCTTCAATCAGCAGCATGAGTAGATCTAATGTAGACAACTACTGCAGGTCACCAGTTGGTGAGAGGAATTGTGATTGTGCTGGTTTACTGATTGGGGGCCCTTTCTGGTGCTGCTACAGATATTGGCATGGGGAAATTAGGTGCAATGAACCTAAAACCCACATGCCTGATTTTGCATGTAAATGCAGTCAGTTGGAGTTAGACTAAGATCACTCATGTGCATAAACTTAGGGATATTTGAAGCAGTTAGCAGCCCTATAATGCACAATGTAGCACAACACTCATATAGTGGGAAAATATTAACTTTATATCAGGATAAAAAGCGTTAGATTTGTTCCTACTGAAATTTATTGTCACAAAAAGCTGAAGATGTGCTAGGTGTTTTGTTCTGGTTTTATGTACTGCATCACAAGGAACACAAGTTAGGTACTGTTATGACAAAAGGTTCAGTACCTTTTTGCATCTGTCCCTATAGAGGTCATGCATTCCTGACTCAGTATTAATTGTATCTTGAAACAGATAAAGTATATTTCCTGTCCCAGCATTAAACTCATAGGTTTTCAAATCCACAACATATTCTGAAATATAAAAATATTGCACATATAGTTCTAAAACCTGGTTTACAGTGTCTAGAACAGTAATGTGTGGTGGGATTCAGTTTAAGACTGACACATAAACTCTCATCTCCTTTCTAGTGTCTAGGGGTAAGTTAGATGGCGTGAAAATCTGAGAGCTCCCATAACAGTCAGTGAAGGGACACACAGTTTTGTCAGGGAACCATAGAGAAATGTTGAGTTGATTGATCACCATATGTTTTCTTAAGAATGAGGCAAATCTTTGTAGCTGAATTGATTAAATTGACTAAGGAAGCAATTTGTTTGCCTAAGACAGATGTTTAAGATTAAATGATACATTCTTCCTGGTCTTCAGCTACTACTTCAGAAAATCACAACACTCCTTTTAGTGCTGTTTCCTATCTACCAACTTCATGCAGGTTTCTCGGGAGAGCTATATTTACAAAACCCTTGATCACAACAGAAATTTAGACATTAACGCAGTTGTTGACACCTACGACACAATTAAGTTACCTAGATATAGGCAATTTGCAATACTAATATATTTTCAAATATAATATATTTTTTTGTCCTTCAAATATGACAAAAGACATAAAAAAGATCAGTACTCTTATATGGAGGTTGATATGAGGCCAGATATGATGCCCTGAAAATTCTCAGATGACACTACATAATTATATCTACTCAATATAGTCATTCTCAGGTTTAGATATTTTACGTTTACATTTTGCTGTGTCTATATCTTGTTGTATCTATAAAGCAACTGCATTATACACTTGTAATGTCCAGTAAAGTCACTCAGTCATTTCAACATTGAGACAAAGTAAGATGGTACAGACTAGAACTCTATTGTTTCATTTATTAATCATACAAGTCTGGGTACTATAGTAGGAGGAAGGAGGGAACACACTGTCCACATAGTTGTGACCAAGGATAAACTATAACTGAAAACACAGCTTTGAATTTTGGAACCCTGCCAAGCATAAATATGACCAACTGAATATACAGGCTCTGCAGTAACAGGACAAGACCTTCTCCACCCCTGTTATATCCTTAGCTTAACAGATGCCAGCTGACAGAGAGTCTTTTATGTCCACAATCAAATGTTATACTACATATTAGAAAATGAGATACGCCAATGTGATAGAATTGCCATCACGACTAGGTATGAATAAATGGTTAATGAGGTATATAACTGAGCAGACCAAGGCGTCTTAGGATGGCAGCATGGAAGAAGAAGGAAAGATAGGTGGTAAAGAAGAGGACCTACAATAATCTGACAGTATCACCTACTCCATTCTGATACCAGGGACACCAGCTGAAATGACCAGGTTTGTAGTAATTCCACCCTACTGCCTGTTTATAACATAGTACCCTAAATCAGAATATCTGATATGCTGTAAAACTTTCCTCTGTCAAAAACCAGTAAATCAAGTTTTCTGAAAGTCTAGGCCATAACAGAGTGTGAGGCAGTACCAAGAAATATAGTACATCTTTGAGCATCTGCACATAAAACTTCACCCAGAACAAATCTTTCACAAAAAACCCAAAAAAACCATTGAAGTTTGTGTTGTTACTGATTTAGGTCTCAGAACTCTGAAGTGTAACAGAAAGCACCATACCATCTTAGGTGTGTGTATATTTACAAGTAAGCTAGTATGTAGTTGGTTGCAGAGCTTGCTTATTTTACTACATAAGAGCTCAGCTGGTAAACTTACAAGAAATACACTTTGGTGATACCAAGAATTTCTTCACAGGATAAAGTACTGCAGCCTTCTCAGAGAGTTACCTTCAAGTTACAGTACAACTTGACTGCTTGGTTACTCATATAAAGTCAAAGGAGAATTTGACACAGATGAAGAGCTAATGGTTGAGAAACAATTGTTAGAAGATTAAAATTAATTCTCTTTAGGATTCAAACAGGATAATTTGAAGCTTTTGTGGATATAGATGCACTGTTTGTAAATGCCTTTAATATGAAGAGATTTTTAAAATAAAAGAAGTTTCATATGTTGTATAAAAGTTATGCTAAATATTCTTGGTTATTCTGGCAAGGGTTCAAGTCATTGACTCACAGAAAAATCAAAGACTTTGTTCTAAAAAATCTTCAAGAAACTGTAGAGAAAATGTGGGGAAATACAGACAGTAGTGATATGCCAAGCCGTAGGCCATATATACTCCCTGGAAGATCTGAATCCTATACACCCCTAATGTGTGAAAAGTGTAACTGATTTGAAAGATATAGAGTTGATGCATTAAAAAAAAAGAAAAAGAGAGGAGAATACGGTCTTCAGTGATGTTCTTGTAGATTATGGTCTTCAGTGATGTTCTTATAATAGATCACTATTAAAAAAATATATATTCACAGGAAATTATGCTATTCCTAATATATTTATACAATTTGTAGTGTACTCCCTTCTGTATTGGATAATTGATACATTTAACTTATGTATCCTTAATTCCTAATTAAAATACAATAGCTGTTCTTTGATTCTGACAACCAGGAATTACTGGCTCTGTTCAGAATTGCAACTCAAGAGCAGAATGCAGTCCATTGTTCTGATGCTGATGTTTAAGGTAATAGTGATTATATAGCTGGTAATGAAAACGGTTCGTGATTTTTAATAATATCAAAATAATATAGGAAAAATATTGTATAATGGGACAATACTCTTTCTGTGGTTTTAGGAATGCATATTTGAGAAGTATTATGACTATTATAAGTTTGTAACTTTGTACTAAGCAATTCAAAACTACTCAGGCAAAGTTCACACTGTCTTGTAATATTTTATTTGTAATTTTGTTGTTCCTATCAGTGGAGCTCAGCTCCTCTCAGGTTTAAATGCATAAGTTCTCATCATGGGAAGTAGCAATTTTTCTTCAATAGTCTTAGTTTAGTAGTGCATTCACTGGAATTGTACTCTTGGTGAATTAAAAATAATTACAAATGTTAAAAAAATTGGAACGTTTTTTGAGCAAAAAAAAAATCTGCAGTAAGTAGTTCATTTTTTTCTTTTTCAATTTTTTTTTTTTTCCTTCTTCCCCAACCTGTCCTCCTTCCCCCTCCCATTTAATGTTGTTAGGGAATAACTAATTATCTCACTTCCCAAGAGAATTCCCTATGCTTCAGGGTCTGCAGAGGTGATTTGCTTTCCTATTACAGTTATTCTCTGTAAAATCATTTCATATTTTGTGGAGAAGGGATGGGGTTCAAAGTATGCTGATTACCATAACTACCTGTTTATCAGGGAATTATCTTTTCCTCTTTTCAGCCTGAAAAAAAGGATGATATTCTGAGTTACTTAATAGTAGCATTTATTTAGTATTTATTTAGCAAGGACACACAAACACACACACACACACACACACACACACACACACACACACACACACAGTATTTATTTAATAAACAAATAATAAAGTATTTCAACAACTCTGACTGGTAATTCTCATCCCAGAACATTAGTCTTTGACTTGTATGCTTTTGTGGCAAAAGACAATTCAAATCTATTTCTGCCCTAACTGATGTGTAATAGAGGGTCTTGACCCTGAATTTTTCTAAGAGAGTGTTTCAGTCCCATTGTTCCCACTGCAAGGGAAACAGCTTGTGTTTCATTTGAGGGAGTCATCAGAAAAAATTAGTTCTCCATATCAGTTCATTTTGGAGCAGAAGAAAGAGACAGACATTTACAGCCTGACCATCAATGTTAATTTATAGGCAAGGTATCAGTGTCTCACACACCTTATACAGCCTAGGCTGATGAATGCCTGAGTGATGGATGAATGTGGAATTCACTGAAAATTCTTGTGATTCACACTCCAAACCTTAATACAACCACATTTACAACCACAAGTAAACTGCTTATAAGAGATTAAGTTTTTCTTATTTTTTAAAATTACAAACGATACTACACTTGTCCAAAAATGCTACAAGGACTAAAGAACTGGGCAAGATCTCCTTGGCCAGCCCTTACATGAAGTTATACCATTTTAATCCCTTGCATCTCTTTGTCATGACCCACTTTAAAATTAGGTAGTTACCTCACTTAAACTTTTCAGTTGAAAGGCTGTTCCAGTATTTCATGCTCAGCCAATTGTTAATTTTCTTCTAAGAATATTGCTTTATCGCAGATAAATAGGGAACTATTAGTAAAATGCACTGGACACCATGAATGACAAGAAAGCAACCCTCATTTGGCTGCTGCTTTTCTCATCAGGTATGCCATCTTCCAGCTTATCTCACCTTAAAAGTTTCTTTTATTGTATCACCCTAAAAGTCCTAGAAAGCTCAAGGGTTCATTTTTATGCACATTTGGAAGCAAAAGCAGTAAAATGAAGTATCTGAAGCATTTTCATAAAATTAATTTGGGGGAAGGTTTGTTGGTAGTTTTGACAGTGTCTAATGTTATATCTGATCAAGAAAATTATCATTTTTGTGTTAAAACATTGGAAAATATTTTAAGCTAAAACTTCCATGTTTTCTGGATAGAAGGCTGTGAAGTTTCTTTTCCTGTGCTTAAGAAAACATACACAAGTAAAACAAGCTCTGTAGAATCTGAATCTAGTAAAGCTGCAGGGCTGGAACCACCGATAACATGCACCAAGTATCAAACCCCTTAAAATAACTCACTTGAAGTTAAGGACATGGAAAGATTTTTCTTTAATAAATTTTATAAATTCAAGTTCAATTGTGTTAAACCTGACAAATGGAAAGCCCATATGATATTAATCTTTAGAGAAAGAATAATCTTTGACATCAATGAGAATGAAAAGCTCACTAAGGCAAATGAGAGTATATGCCTCTGCTCTTGGCTTTACCAGAAAGGATGAACCCTGTTTCTTCTGTTCCTAGAGGAGAGTGTTTTTGGCATATGGCAGCCCGGTGAGACAGGTAGGATTACATCAGGGTAGGTAATGCTGCAGCTTCTCAGGCCTGTCATACTCAGATTTGGCTCCAGAACCATAACATGCAGAGACACTGTAGAAGTTTTTGAACAACTATATTCCATTGTTTACCATTTTTAAAAAGTTTTTAAATATAGAAAGCTTTTGTACATTTTCATTTTTATGCCATAGAAGACTGGAGATTAGGTTTGCTGTGTTACAGGTTTGAGAAATTACAGAAATAGAAATGACAAAAATTGTTTGAGCTTATTTTTCAGAACAGCTATACCAGAACTGGTGATGCAAAAAGGGAGTGCCTACTCTAACACATGCATAAAATACATTATATACTTCCTTTGCTGTAATATTATTATGATCTATTCTTCCTATTAGGGCTAGAAAAGACATGTCAGCACACCAGCTGACTGGGAAGGTGCAAAAGGAAAACCTGCCTTTTATTTTCCACAGTGGCAATATAATATTGCCATCGTTTTCTATTAATTTCCCTGTAAATCTAGGTATTGTCTTTGTTCTTTTTGACTGACAGTCTGCGCATTAGGCAGATATTTTCATTGTGCTAGCTAAGTGGCATTTATTTCTCCTCAGAGGATAAAGTGCACTTATTTCAGCATTTATTCATTTTATATATATGGTTGGAATTTTTCCAATGAAACCACGTATAATCTGACAATGCAATTCAATCAGCCAAATTTTAAGCACAAACACTATCATTGAGGTCCATGGGAGTCAAGTAAATGCTGAATAAATATATTATCTATACATTTAATTTCTCTGCCAAAATATGAATTCTCTAATGCTTTATCTTTAAAATTAATATTCCTGTACTTATTATTGGAAAAATGTAAAGGATCATCACCCTAGAATTCTAATTCAATGTTCAGTCAAAGCAGTAATTTGGTTACCCTTATTATTTTTATGTTACTTAGCTGTTGAGATTTTTTCATGCCTGAATCTTTCATATATGTGCATCTATATATGTAGTAGTTTTTATCTCTTTTGATGGCTGCTATATTTTTTAATTCTATTAAGTCCAGTTTACCCACCTCCTATTGTCCTGAGTAAGAATATTACAATTACAAATTTGGAAGCAGATATATATCTGTGTTTTCTTTTTACTCTTTCTGTATAATACATAATTTGTGTTCCTTTCTTCTTCCATGGGGTTGGGGTTTTTGTTTTCTGAAAAATACTTCTTTGGTGTGTTGCACTACACCACTTGCAGTTGACAGACTTTGCAGTTGACAGACTCTGCAAGGAAGAGTGAAGAAATTATTGATAATCTAATAAAAATTATTATTAGTCCAGTTAAACTAATGGTTATACTGATAGGCCAAATTATACATTTATTACAGCTAATTCACACCAATAATACAGTTAATCATCCTAGTTCAACATCCTCTAGTGTGTTGATAAAGACAGATGCCAGTATCACAGGTCCAGAAAGAGTATGATGGTACTGGTAACTTTGGATGCCAACTTTCTTGTGATGCTTTTGCATCCCCATGAGACTATTTTTATATGCTTCCCAAAAACGTTGTGTTATTTGCTTGTTTTTCACATGTAATCAATTATATTATGTGATCATTGTTTATATATATTAACTATTTCTTTATTGTCTTTGATCCCCTAAAGCTGGTTTTATCATCTGCTGACCATTTGTAATTATTGTCTGGAGTTGAGGATCTGGGTCTGATCTTTGAAGGCCCCTGTGGTTACCCATGGCTCCACTCATCTATGCTATAATCCGTTTCTAGTGCCAGAGATAGTTTGTTCTGCTGCACACCATAGCTAAAAGTTGGTTTTAGTTATGTTCTGGTTTTGGCTGCGATAGAGTTAAATTTCTCCACAGTGTCTGGTATGAAGCTGTGTTTGGGATTTGTGCTGGAAACTGTTGATAACACCAGGGATGTTTGAGTTATTGCTGAGCAGAGCATACATAAAGTCAAGGCCTTCTCACTCCCCCCCACCAGTGAGGAGGCTGGGGGTGCACAAAGGTGTTGGGAGGGGACACAGCCAGGAGAGCTGACCCCAACTGACCACAGGGATATCTCAGACCATCTGGCATCATGCTCATCTCAGAAGAAGGAAAGGGGGAGGATGCTTGGGAGTGATGACTTTTTTTTCCTTAAGTCTCCCTACCCGTGATGGAGCCCTGCTTTCCTAAGGATGGCTCAGCACTGGCCTGCCCACAGAAAACAGTGAACAAATCCCTTGTTTTACTTTGCTTGTATACACAGCCTTTCCTTTATCTGTTATACTGTGTTTATCTCAACCACAAATTTTCTCACTTTTACCCTTTTAATACTATTTCCTGTCCCACCAGAGGACTGTTGCTGCATGGGGCTGAACTGCTGGCTGGGGCTAGACTGCAACAATCCATTACTTACATAAATGTATCAACACTATGGTAACAGAAGCCATCACGTCACACCACTGGGCAAAGATGATTTACAACTAAACTAAATACTAATGGCCATCTGGTCATCCTCCAAGTGGACCAAGGAGGTGCAGAAAACACCTGATAGATCCTGAGGCTTTTGCTGTTCTTGCAAAGACTGTGTCCTCTTACTAGTGCTTTCAAGGCCATATTTATGGGATTATGAGGCTACAGATGTTTCTAGAGCTTTTGGAGGTTGTTATCAAGATCAAAGTTCCCCTTTTTTTGGAGCTGGCATGTCTTAGTGGAATATGTTATGGTATTCAGTTCAATTATTAATCTTTTGATTTTATCAGTCTTGATTTCAGGATATTATAAAATAATTTTATCATATTTTTATTCCAATTTTTAGAATCTTCATACAAATTTGGCCACAGTCCCATAGTAGCTAATGCAGCTCTCTATAAAACTCACATTTAATTTTTGTTTCTACTTGGATTTAATAGTAAACCCATTCTAAGGCTCTTAAATATTATGCTGATGGCTGCCAATTTTAGTCCTAGGGACATATTTACATAGCAGGTAGAGAGATGTCTTGGCTTATTTTGTATATTATGGCCAAAAGAAAATTCAAGTTGAGTCCTTAGGCTGTAAAAGTAATAAAAAGGTCTTATGTCTTCCTTGGACATGATTACAGTCTTGAAAGGCTTAAAGACCTCTCAGATAGAAGAGGAAATTAAAATAGGCCCAAGAGATGCATGGAATCAGAATAAACCTAGTACACTATGTAGGAAATGCATTGAGAAAAAAATAAATATAATAGGAGTTTAGAAAGCAATTTCGAAATAAGTTCCTGAAGGGACCTAAATGTAAAAATAGATTTCTGAGTCTGTAATGCGGTATATTTCAGTTAGACAAAAGATAAAAACCAAAAAATGTCAGAAAGTTTTACCAGAAGCCCATCCTTCTGTACTGAGTTTGCATGGGCATATTTTGGTACAGGGAGGCTACGGGGGTGGCTTCTGTGAGAAGCTGCCAGAAGTTTCCCCCAGGTCCAAGAGAGCCAGTGCCCGCCAGCTTCCTGACAGACTCCCCACTGGGCAAGGCCAAACTCATCAGTGACTGTAGCAGTGCCTCTGACATAACAGATTTAAGAGCAGGAAAAGTTGCTTCACAACAGCAGCTGCAGCTCAGAGAAAGGAGTCAGAATAGTGAGAGGAACAGCTGTGCAGACCCCCAGGCCAGTGAAGAAGGAGAGAGAGGAGGTGCTCCAGGCACCGGAGCAGAGCTTCCCCTGCAGCCCATGGGAAAGCCCCTCTGCAGCTCATGGATGTGCTCGTTGGAAGAGAGGTCCACCTGCAGCCCCTGGAGGACTCCATGTTGAGCAGCTGGATGCCTGAAGGAGGCTGTGACCCCATTGGAAGCCTGTCCTAGAGCAGGCTCCTGACAGGACCTGTGGTCCCATAGAGAGAGGAGCCCAGGCTCCATCCATTGCACTGGCTTTGGATTTTAATGGACTCTTTTACTGCCACAAAGTTCAGACCCTGGGGAATTGTGCTTTTTGATGAGGCCACCACAATACCAGGGTCATCCTTGTGGCTTGTTCCCATAGGTGGAGCAGCCCTGTTCTTGTTGGTGCATGATATTTGGTATCTGTATCAACCTGACAACTGTGAAAATTGATTAAACAGAAGAACTGGGAATAATCCTGACGTGATCAACTAGTGTTTTTAAGGAGCAGGACTTCTCAGAAATAGAATCTAGGATTTATTGCATCTCTCTAGACACTGATTCCCATGTGTGCCTACAGTGATAAGCTTTACGCTTTCTTTGCCCACACAAGTGGGCAATTGCATCAGTAACTGGATGAGTATGTAGGTTGGTCACGTTATGGGATTTTAGAGATGTTTTTGTTTTGCTTCAAGTGAATTCTTTCATAGATGACTGGACTGAGGAACTTTTATATCCTTGAAGCTTGCTTATCTTTTCTGCCAAAATTAGTTCCAAAAATTAATCTAGTTTTACAATCCCATTTAATTCTTATGATCACAGGAGGATGCACAGCTCTAAGTGAGAAGGGTCCTGCTGCCAGCAGTGTCTCTTGCAGAGGAGGTAGTCTCAAGTGTTCAGTCTACATTCATCTGTTACTGTGAACAGATTCATTTTATTATGGTAAGTTCTCATCTTGTTTAAACAAGACATTTCTGTGAAAAGGTAACATGAATACGATAACTTCGTGTTCTTTTCAGAGATGTTCCTTAAGTCTAATGGCTGGAAGCAAAAGCATTAGATGTAAATTAAAGAAACAAAAAAGAGTAGCTCTCCTACATTTATATTATAATGAAACCTTAAACATATGAGGTTTTCTTCCTCTGGTACTGTCACTGATAGATGTTTCTAAAGATAGAAATATCTAAAGATCAGGTTAATCAAAACAGAGAGAGTTTGCGGATGCCTTTAACCTTAATGCAGTTTCAATTTGACAGCATTTCACATGTCTGTCAATCACATCTATTCAGCAAAATTCAGAATACAATGTTTAAGAGAAAAAAAAAAGTAGTTTAAAGAGCAACTTCACAATTAAAGTTATAGGAAGCTTTGGCTTACCTGAACAGTTTGCATTTATAGATGTTGATGTATTGATAGAGGGGGAAAATATTTTAATATTATTTTTTAACCTTTTCTGATAGATCCTTTTTTTCCCGAAATATTGTAAAGGTGACCTTTCTAAAGAACCATCATAGTCACCTACCTGAATTAAAGGACTAGTTTTCCACTACTGACCAGTGTTTTCATATGTAAACACCACCAAGAGAAAACTAAGAACTCTTTTCTTGCAAAAATCTGCAAATACTAGAGTTTGTGTTAAAATTTAAGGTAAAAAATTTTACATGTACAGTCACTGATAGCTCAATATGTGTGAACATCTCAGTTTAAATGAGGGAGAAATGCGGATGGTTTACTTTCCACAAGACTCCTTTGGCTTTCAACATATGCATTTTAGTAGTTTGTTCTACTGTAACAATGCTATTTCATTTTTAGGGGATAGAAGAATCCCTTATGTCCGTAGGCTTTGAAAGTGGACTTTCTGTTCTTCAGTTGGGACAGTTAAACATTCTTACAAATAATGAAGGTTGAATTTAAATTAAGACTTTATATTTGATTGGTAAATTTCTTTAAAGTTAGTTTTATATGTGTCTGGTATTGTGGATTTTTTTTCTAACTTTGGCCATGCCATTACTCAAATCAGAAGACATTAAAGAAAAATGAGATAGTTTTGCATTATTTTGAGGGAGGGTTTTGTGAAAGCATCCGTATTGCAAGTCCGAGATAGAAAAATATGCAAGATTTTAACAAAGACAGCATATAACATTTTAAAACCGATTTTCCAAAAAATGTCTCTATTAAAATCTGGTTTTTGAGAAAAATGAGGGCTTTTGTGTTTTCTGTGTTCTTGTTTGATGTTTTGGATACAACAAATAACAGTCATGACACTAATTGCAAATTATTTTTGCACTCATACTTGAAAGACATGCTGATATTGTGAATATAACATTATTAAGTTTCATTATGAAATTACCTAAACAATTAAAGTCAGCTGTGAAACACTGGTTCAAGAGTAACTGTCTCACTTTAAAATAATATCATTAGTCCTTGTCATGCAGAGAAATGTAACTAATGTAAACTTAATTTGCATACACTGCATATTTATTTTCTTTCTTTAATCTTGTAATCACCACAAGTAATTTTTCAAAAAGGTGACCTTAATAAGTAATTAACATTTTTCTTAGACTCAATCTAACAATTGTTGGTTTTTAATTGCTAGTGTTCCTGTAAACAAAGAAAAACTCAGTTCTAAAAAAAAGTGCTCAAAAAGCAGAAAACCTAAAGGTAAAAAGTGCAATATTTCATTTAGAAGGGTTGAAATAATAATAAAAACATTAAAATATACATATGCAAATATCACCAGAGTTCACATCAACTGTGAATATCCTTAAAAGATATTCAACAACTACCAATAACTACTATCATGCTGTCTTAGATAGTTTATCTAATCAGGCAGAAAACTCAGAGTGTGGTGTTAATTATTTGTATTAGACATATGGGCCAATTTATCTTTCTTCTTCTATATTAATTATTCACAACCATATTTCTCAAATATAATAATTATTCAAAGAATACTTTCTGTAGAGAGTGGTGAATAGCATGTTCGCAAAATAAGGATTGTGAATGTATTTTAAAGATAAAATTATAATTCTGTTCTTCTTTCCAAGGGTAAAAATTCATAGAAAAAAACAACTTCTCGCATCAGTAAGTAGAAGACAAAACAACTGAAGCAATTGGGACACACTAGGACTTCTCTGAAACACAAAGAATTTCCAGGGCCTGAGAAGCCCAGAATTGAACATATAAATATTTAAGTTGTTGAATTAACTATTCATTTTATTTGAATATTCTGTCATTGCTATAGAAAATTATTCTCATTGGCACATCTTCCTTTCAACAACCCATTTGCTAGAATATTCACAGGAAGGCAAACATAAAGCTGTCAGTACAAGTGAAAGGATTCATTTAACTGTGAATATTCACAGGAAATTATTTGTCCAGCTGGCAGAAATAACTGTGTAGCTAGAATAATTACTGGATATCTGAACTACATAGTTTAGCCAAGACCCAAAAGCTTTTCTGTGAAAAAAGGAATCACAGGGTTTGGGATATTTTAAATTAGCTTTTGATATTTCTTCAGTCATAGTTCCATATGACATGTGCCTCCATAACTAAACTAAAAGAAAAATCCACTGTCTGGATCTGATACTGCTCTGATGTACATCAGTTAATCAATTTCATAGGATACAATCACAAGCAGCTTCTAATGCTCACGACTACTGGGTACTGTATTTCTATGAGAACTGATCTCTCATTATTAAGCTGGGAGTTTTGAACCAAATGCAGTGGTCATAAATTTATACTACAGTAATTATTTTTAAATTTGTGATGTGATACATAATGACAATAATTTGCTAATGAGAAACTAGGTTTACCAACATGCTTCATCACACTCATAGTAAGAACAAGTCAGATGTTTTTTTGGACTTTCCAAAGTGTGACAAAAATTGTCTTTTTTAGTTTTATTTTTTCTTGAAAGATCTAGAATTTTTCTTTTAATCTTTCATGCTGTGGAATTGGAATTTAACATTCTAAGGTTATTTTATCCTCATATAATTTTCCTCCCAAATTTCAGGACTATTCTAAGATTGTTTTAACTTGTTTAGGCAGAATTATACAATAAGACATAATTATTAAATATTAACATGTACTCTGCAACAGTTGTAGACTTTTTTCTAAATGCAATTAATTGTAGTGTTAACAACAGAAGTTTTTAAATGGACTGGCTCATATGACTTTAATGGAAAAGGAATAGGCAACTGCTTCCATGTGTTAGAATAAGACTTTAGAATCATGTTATTCCATCCAGAACATGAAATTAAGAAATGTAAGGTTTTCTTTTAGCTCCTGTCTTTCAAAATGTCATTCTATAATTTTGTCAATAAATACTTTACCCTTTTTACAGAACCTATTTACCTGCATGAAAAATGGTTCTTAGCAGCTAATATTACTACTAGTTCATGCTTAAAAAGCACCAAAACCTAAAACTTAAATGGAAGTAACATTTTCCCACAATTCCTGCTGGCTTGGTGTAACAGATATCACTAAATTACAGACAAGTAAAGACTCACCCACAGAATTTCTCAATACCTTGACACTTCTGCTACCACTTTCAGTGTTTCCCACATTCTCTGAGTTTTAAAATCAGGACTTGATATTGTCTAGAAAATAGTCCTTAAACTGATGATACTTCAAAGGCAAAAAATCAGGTATTAGGGCATATGGCCTGTGTTACTCAAGAAAGCGTAGTCTAGAAAACAAAACCAGTTTTATTTAGTTAGAAATTAGGTAAGTAAAATACTTAATTCTGAACTTGAAATATGTTAATCTGAAATTCTTTGAAGATGCTGAAGTATTCAATTTTCAATCCACCAACAGTGTTTCACACTGTTTTACATAATCGTATTAGGAGACCATTTACATGAAATTGATGGTGTTTAAATGTCCTATCAAACTGTAGCCTGAATAAACCTAGTAGCTCTTTACTTTTTAACTTCTGCAACTTTTAAATTCTTACTCAATAAATTTTTCATCTGCCATGCCTTTTACTCATTTTTCATAGCATCAGTTATGTGTTTGCCTTACACTGTCTCACACCAATTGGCCTACAGTACTGAAACCATGATGATCAAGCATCTGAGCTTGATCTGAGCTATACATCTCTTTGTATGGCTACTGCAGAATAAGAACGAAATAGAGAAAGTACAGTACATATCATACTCATTTAAGCAAAACACACACGTGAACAATGTTATTTCAAATCTCAAACTCAAATTTCTGATGTTAACAGATAGGAGTTTGAAGATGACAGTTCTTGACCAAAAATTCAGGCATACGTTCATCACTGGTTTTAGGGAGCTTAACAGTATTTGTTCTGTCCCTTCCTTGGATAAACATGCCGATGTAGATACAGGACAAAATTTTTTTTTCTCGTATACATTATTTATGCAAAGATTTCTCACTCCTAATGGTTTACATTCTATGGAAATTTTAGTGGACTCAATAGAAAAGAAATATTTCTGAGAAACTCAGATATTATGTCGGAGGGCATTGGATAAAAAGAGGGAGCTGAGTCTAAAAAATGTATATTAAGATATAATTTATCACTTCCCTTGTTCTTCATTTTATGCTATATCTGCTATGCTACAACCATATCGCTATTCCTGGTTGTGGCTGTGGTCCTGTGTTCTTAATGGTATATCAACATTTGTTTGCATTTTCAGGCAGATATTTTTGGGTGATTAATTTGGGTGTCAAAAACCAGATTACTGTCTTCCAGATACTATTCTGATAAGATTAACTGTGTCATTATCTGCATATGAGGTATGAGGTATTTCAATTCTAGCCCGTTGCTCAGTCTTGATAATTAAGTTGTCACTCCTTTAAGCAATTTATTACAATATAGTATGCAATTGTTTTATTATACATGAAAGCTTGTAACAGGCAGGGTCCCATCAGTGGTTTGCAACTTGATTATGTGCATGACTGTCAAAAAGAAAATAAAATGCATGTCATTAAGAAAAAGAATGGAAAGGAAAAGTTAGAAAACAATGATGTATAGCATTTCTAGGGGCTTTTTTAATGTTTTCTCAGAATTATAATATCTCCAGCTAATGTAATTTACAGAGATTTTTTAATTCACATCTGAGCAGTTAATTCTACATGGTAATTGTGAAATTAATACGTTAAGATGTATTGAGTAAATAAACAATTAATAAGAGAATATTGAAAAACACATCTATTTGTAGTAAGACCAACTTCTTTCAGCTAATAATTCATGACAGTAGAGACAAAAAGGAAGGAAACGGTTTTCATGACAGAAACCTTTTTGCAAACATGCTGAATTCAAGAATTTGAGATTGTCTTTTTTACCAGAAATGTGGGCAAAGAAAACTTTGTGTCCAATCATTTGTCCAAATGCACTTTTAATTACATTTCAAATACAGTGTCGTCTTCTTCAACTTCTGTTCTCAGTGGTATTTTAGGGCAATCAGGACATTTTTCTAACCATCTTTCTGAAAGATCATTTTATAGCTGCCTCTTTCAACGTTTTTTTTTAGTTTCAGAGCAGATGAATGTTGTCACTGCTGCAGTCAAAATGTTAGCCACTTCAATATTAACCTCTTTACCTTCTAAAGTTATGTTCAAGTGTATTTTTGGTTGGTTGAGTGGGTGGGTGAGTCAGTAGGTGACTGCAAATAATTTTTTATTCCAAGAAACTTTAAAGAATTTTTTATTAGGAATTCAAAGAAAATCACAGTCCAATGGATTGCATCAACTCCTATCAGAAGGCAAATGTGTGTCTGATGCTTTGTTTCCTCTGTTTTCTGGAATTATCATCCACATATTGGGTGACATTCATTTACGTCACTGCAGGGGCTGGTCTCTATCCTACATAATGGTCTCCAGCACTCAAACAGCTTTTCAATAAGACTGAATATCAAGGATGAAGCTTTTGAAATGTACACTTCTTCAGTGATCCAAGACTCCACTACATCTACTAGAAACAGCTACATATGTTTTGCATATTTGGTACGAAAATATAAATATGGGTACATATCCCACTGTGTGTATGTATAATATGGATGAAGACACACAAAAGCCACCTAGAACTGTGCCCTTTGGATGACCTCCAGGGTCTGGAAAGGCTTTTAAATCTGCAAGTAGTCATATAAAGTAGAGCTAAGTAGCAAATGCATTAGAAAAGAATGTGAATGCAGTTAAAAAGGCGCAGTTTGAAAAGACAATATTAAAAGAAGCCAGGAATAAAAACAAGTTAAAACTACCATGACACCAAATGAAACAACAAATCTAGTTCCATGTCCACATTAGAGCTAAGAAGAAGAGAGCTTAGTCTTGTTATTTGTTTGAGGGAAAAATAAACATAATGGATGGTACAGGGAAAGCTGAAGTGTCAATGCTGTCTTGCTTCACTCTTCCCAAAAAGAAAAAAAAAAAAGATTAATTATGACCAGACACTAAGGAAAATTAATTTTAACATAAAGACAGACACAGGCAGAATGTGTAAAAAAATAGCTTTAAAAGTGTACATAGATCAAATGCATTCAAATCCATAGGCTCAGATAAAATTCTCCCCAAGGTACTTAAGGAACTAGCTAATACAATCTTGTAATCATTAGTCATTCTCTTAGACAAACTACTGAGCATGAGAAAAGTCCCAGGGTATTGAAGAAGGCCAAACACAGTATTTATTCTTAAAAGGAAGGTGAAAGAAGAACCAGAAAGTTACAGGTATCAGTCTGATTTCAGTACATAGAAAGGGTCTGATTTTCTTTTTAAAGCAAACGTTTTACAAACACTCAGGAGATAAGATGTGAAAAACACAGCCAACATCTTATGTCAATCATGATGTAATTTCCTTCTTTGTCAGAATGGATGCTTTAGTGGACAATGAGAAATAGTAGAATTATTGCATTTCTTGCATATAGATTATATAAGATATTCTCATAAGAAAATGAGGAAAATACAGTTCAAATTAAAGAAACTATTTTTTCTGAAAATAAAATCCAGTCCTTTTTTTTTTTCACTTCTTTATCTAGAAGCAGTTTAATAAAAAAGGACTCTTATATGGGGCCATTTCAGTGTGGTTTTATACCATACTCACACTAACTTGAATAAGAGAATATGTACACCTCAAAATAGGAGAAATCAAAAATATTGTTCGGGTGAGGACCGGACTTTAGGATGGTCTTTGCAAAATGGAGCTTTAGCAAAAATGAGCAGGAGACAATTCAATTAAGAAAACTGCAAAGTACCATTCCCAGGAAGAAAGAAATCAGTCATCAATGCAGCATAGAGACAAACAGGCTATAGGCTGTCATATGGACACAGACGATCTCTAGGATAAAGCTAATTGAACTCAAGGCTATCACACCATTTCAGAATGATTCTCCAAGAAGTATTCTGTATAAAACTCAAGAAATTATTGCCCTCTATAATGGGAAAGCTTCACTGAAACAATATATCCAGTTTTGGGAATGGCACTGATGCAGACATACCAGAGACAGTATAAAGGAGAAAAAGATATTTAGGAGATATGAGCTAAGATTTGTTTTGTACATATTCTTAAATTCTAAAATAGGAGACTGCATAAGAGGATTTGATAATTGCCTTTTGGATTTTTGTAAGTTACTATCAAGTGTTTTGCATGTCTACTAAAGTAAGGACAAAAGTATAATCTCTTTGATTAGCAGTAAAGAGATGTTGCTGGTTGTCACAAAAAAAAGTTCTAATACTGTAACAAGCACTGGAATTGTCAATCCAGGGGAAATTTTGGAAATTTACATATTTGGAGATTTTTAGCAGACATATAAGGGATATGAGAACCTAAAAATAGCTGAAGCAGGTTAGTCCAATAGATACAACTGTCCAGAACTCCAGGGAAGACAGCCAAATAGTCTTTCTGGGATGAATGAGGCAATGTTTCATGCAGTCCTGGAGGGATGGGAGTAAGTTAGTCTGTGGCAGTGGATATGAGTGCCTCCCCTAGAACACACACTGAACTTCCAAAATTTTTTGACTGGGAGAACAATAAACCAGGGCCATTTTACTTGTGTTTAATAGTATCGGGTTTTTTCTCTGAATCTGTCTTGCAAACCCATTTAATGTTTTTAACTTGCACAGCGTCCAGTGCAAACACTTTTCACAGCCTTATGTGAACCATGTCCTAATGATCGTTTGAAGCCATCTGCCTAGCACATCCATTTAACACCCATAGCTTCTTCTCCTGAAAGAGGAAATTAAGTACATTTCCCTATTCACTGTTCCAGTGCCACGCTCAGTTCTCTTTAACATCTTCCCACAGAAAATGAGAAGTCCTTTTTGATAAATGTGTGCTAGGGATAGCCTAAGTTACAGTGAAACTTCTCTTGGGCAGAGGATTAGAGTACATGGATGAGCTGCTTGAAACCCTTTTAAACATCATGAAACAGTCATGACCTTTGTGATTCTTCCTGTTGTTGAAATTTCATGCATATTCTTTTTACTGCAATTCAAACAATCTCTTAACTAGAATATAAATAACATGTTTACCAGAATGTGATTAAGAAAACTGAAGTGTTATGGAGAAGCAAAATGATGTAAATGGCACACAAATGCCTATATTTTAATCAGAGCCACAAAATATACCTGAAAATTAGATTTTTTTTTTGCAACTATCTAGTTTTCTGTTCTGCAGAAAATAACCTAAGTTTGAAATATGAATTTATAATGTCGGAAAAAAATAATTTCAAAAAGTATTTTTGAGAGTTATTAAAGATTCTGTTCTAATTTTTCCAACAGTATTTTGTTTTAAAATTATCTTTAAAAACATTGAATTTCAAATAAAGCTCCTATTTAATTTAAAAAAAAAAAAGGCTACCAGGTTTTAACAAAGGTTTAAAAAAAAAAGGTTTAAATTGCCAGCTACAAGCTGAATGGAAGAAAAGAATCTGTTGTAAATGTAAAAGTGATATATTCAGCTTGTATTTCCTGTATATGGGTTTGCAAAGCAATTGTTATTTATCTGAGGTTGCATATTCTTGATTGCATAACAAGATATATGACACTAGACCCTCTTTTTCTTCTGCATGTTTTTTAATACCAGACTACAGGTTTTACACACAATACATACAACTAAATCTAACATATGTCATTAAAATAACCTTTATTCCATTATCTTAATGGATTTTGAACAGGCTTTTGACAATAGTGTAATGAATGTTTGGGGGTTTTTTGTCTTAGAAAGTGCAGAAAAAACTAAAACACTAAAGTAAGTGGCTCTGCAACAAGAATCCTCTATTTGTAGTTCACCCGGGAACGAATTGGTCTTAGCTTACATAACGTAGATATGACAATAATATTTAGATCCACTGGTCTTAAAAAAGCCTAATGTAGAACAGGTTTTTCCCTTGAAGAAGATAATGTTAATAATTGTTAAGCCCCAGAGAAACTTTCCCATGCCCTGTGAATCTTGTCATTCCAGAAAAATGTAATGTCATCTTGTTAGAGGCCTTTGGTTGGTAGACATGGAGAGAGGCACAGAAGCAAAACTTGTTAGTGCTGTGTAATCAAAGCTGGGCTGTGGTGCTCTTCATATAAGCTTTGAAGCCTTATGAGTATCTATGGACAGTGGTACTTAGAGAGAACGCTAATGTGTTGTGATTATCACAAAGCACATCCGGGAGGTTAAGGCAGCATTGCAGGTCAGGCTGTCCATGTTTTCACACAAAATCAGACAAAATTAAAGCAAATATTCCCCTATAAACAGACTTTTAAATATTAACTATCTTCTAAAAAAAAAAAAAGAGAAAAGCTTATTTTCTGTAAAAATAATCTTTAAATAATCTTTAAAAATTTTACAGGTTCTTTATCTTCCTAGAAGTAAAACATCACAGTTTCTCTCTTTATGTCTTCTGCAGGTGTGGAGTCTTGTTGTAATGATTCTGACGTGTCATTAATTTGTTATATTTACTGCATGGTTTATTGTGCATACATGAGAGGCATCATCAGGCTTACACACTGGGGTTAAACTTTGCATCTGAGAGTCGGAATTTGTTTTTACTAGACCTCTTCCTTTATACTTTCTCTTTAGTAGCATCTCGATAGCTTTTTAATAAACAGACTGTTAAAAAAAATTACTTAAGAAATATTCAGGGCTAAACACTTCTTACTCATTAGATTTTTAGTAACACGCCTATTCGCTAGCATATCAAACGGCAATAAAAGGTAATTTACACGGATCTGCAATAAGATTTTTAAAACCCTGTTAGGAAAACATGTGCAGTAATTTTAATTTTGTTGCTTTCATTATTTAAATTAAACATATAGATGTTTGTTTTTATTGGAAAGTTATATTCCTACAAACTGAGAATCCAATTTTAAACACTTTCTGTCTTACTAATTCTCTTTTAAGAAATTCAGTTGATTTGCCATTTATATTTTAATTTAAGAAATTCTGTTTATTTTGTTTGAAATCTCAGCTTTGAAACAATGTAAATGAGATCAGAATGTGACCCAGTGAAAATGGTTTACCATCAAAGGACTCACACTTCAAGCTGTGTTATGTAGCTTTCCAAAAGTGACATCTGGCCTCTTGGCAGGTTCCTCAGGCAGCTGTGCTGGTGGCTTAGAAATTGCTGATGGGTCTGCCATATGCAGTACCTGCAGTTTGGCTGCTTCAGGCTTGCTCCAATTCATTGCCCTACTGAATAAAATTTGCTTTGAATTATCTTCTATTTGAAATTATTGGCATACAATTCCTTTTTTTTTTTTTTTTTAATTCAATCAGAGATGTGGTCAGAAAGGAGAGTTCCAACTTCTGCTGCATTGGCTTAGGTAGAGAAAACAACTCTGTGGTCTAAGAATATCACTGTGCTGCTGGCTGGTATTGAACAGATCCCCAGGAGATGAACAACAAGTCTGTATAACTCACCTGTGCCCTTGAGTAAGCATTCTGGGTGAATGTATGGCCTGTACAGCTCTGGAGCGGCCTGGAATCTGTTACTTTCATTTACTAGGATAGAATTTGGTGTAAATACTCATTATTTCATGGAAGTTTGAAAGTGGTGAGACGTCAAAGCTGACAGTATTTATAAACATGGGTTGCATTCGGGGAATATTTGTCTATTTGGTATGTTAATCAGATGAAAAATGGGAAAAAAGTTCCAAAGACTGACAGAGCAGACCACAGAGAGAGCTTTGTGTTCTTTAGCAGGATGCTTTAATCAATTTGTTTTTCTTCTCTGTCTGCACATCTGTACACAGAAGCATTCTTTAATGGCTGTATTGCTTTAGCACCTAGAGACCCATACTTCTAACAAGGTATCAGTTGTGCTAAACTCTGTACTCTCATGGAAATTGCTAATAACAGCAGTGCCTGGCACTAGTTTGTTGCATGTTAAGATTCTCTCCCTCTCCTAGTCCACCTTAAGTAGTAGATACCATGCCCAGATTAGCACAGCAGAGATGCAATGATCAATGCACAACTGCTTTGCAAATGTTCTCAATGTCCACACTGTTGACTCTGAAATAATATTTCTAATCATTAAATTTTTGAGAGATTTTAATCATTATTACATATCCAGCAGTAAATGTATTAAACACAAAACCACAAAAAGACATCTCTTTAAAAAAGTATTTTGAAATCAGCATGTACTGAGATAACACACTTTTTATGAATATCTCCAGAGCAGTGTAAACTAAGCACGTGTGGCCAGCAAATAGCAAAATTTAGATCACATACAGATTATAAACTCCATCACTCTGAATGAGGGTAACAATACAGTCTATTACAAGTGATCAATGCAACCTAATGCTTTCTGTGCATCTAGGGTGGTGGATGGAGTGGGATGGGTTGACCCTGGCTGGTAGCTAAGCCCCTGCTCGCTTACTCACTCACTCACTCACTCACTCACTCACTCACTCACTCACTCACTCACTCACTCACTCTCCCCTAGTGCAATGGGGGAGAATTGGAAGGATAACAGCAAGAAAATTCATGGGTTGAGAAAAAGACAGTTTAGCATGTAAATGAGAAGAAAGAAAGAAAACCAAGAGATTGAAAGGCAATCACTCAACACCTCCCACCAACAGACTGATGCCCATCCAGTCTCTGAGCAATGACATAGCACAAATTTACAATGGGCATATCCTGCCTGGCCAGTCTGATTGCCCTGATGGGATTTGAGGATCGAGAAAGATAGAGAATATTTGACAATTTGGATTTTAGTCAGGCTTTTGACACAATCTGCTTATATTCTTGCCCTCGGGTTGGAGGGTTACAGTACAGATGGATGGAAAAGTAGATGGATGAAAAAAGTGGGTAAGTGCTTGAACTCAGAATTTGTTGATTAATGAAATCTAATCTACCCAGAGGCAGGGTACTGCAAAAGTCTATCTGGAACCTGCCTTGTTTAATGTCTTTGTCAATGATCTGGGGGAGATAAGAGTGTGCACACTCATCAAGTCTATAGATGGCAAGAACCTGCAGAGTGCAATTAATATGCTTGTGGGCAGGGCTGATGTTCAGAGCTGTAGGGATAATCCAAAAGATCCGTTTTAAAAATCAACAAAGACTAATTCAAAGTCCTGCATCAAATATGGACTGATCCCCCACAACAGTACAGGATGGGGATTGACTGACTAACTGTGCAGCAGCTCTTCTGAAAAGAACCTGGGGATCCTGATGAGCAGCAAACTGCAGGCGAGCCAGAAGCAAGCCTCAGCAGCAGAGAGGGCCAGCAGCCAGGCAGGCTGTACAAAGGGGAGCACGGCCACTAGGCTGGGGGAGATGATGATCCCCTGTGACTTGGAACTTGCTGAAATGCTTGCAGTTTTCTATTCTCCAGTACATGAAAGACATTGATAACTTGAAGTGAGTTCAGGTGAGGGCCTCCAATGCAGAAGGAGCTTCAGCACCTGCCTTTGGAGGAGATGCTGAGGGAGCTGGGCTTGGAAAAGAGGTGGCTTTGGGAGGGGTGACCTGGCAGCTGCCTTTCTAGTACCTATGGGGAGATTAGCAAGAATCATATAATTCTCGCCGACCTCCCTCTAAGAAGACAGGGGATTGGTGAACAGCAGGATGATGAGGGGCAAGGGACATACTTTGAAACAAAAGCGGTTCTGGCTGGATGTAATGAGAAATTGTTTCCACATGAGGACAGTTAGCTGGTGGAACAGGCTGCCTAAAGAGGCCACACAGTCTTTGTCCTTGAATATTGCCAAGACCTGACTGGATAAAACTTTGACAGATCTGGTAACTGGCCCTGTTTTCAGCAGGGAGTTGGACTTGAGACCTTCTGAGACTATTTCCAGCCCAAATTATGTGGTGAAATTGCTTATTACAGAGACTATAACAACTCAAAGAACCATTGAAAGTTGCTGCAAAGAAAAACAAAATGATCAGCAAGATCTCTGTGGGTTGGAAGATACTTCTTATATTAATCTCTCTCAATTACCAAACCTGAGTTTTTCTCTTTAAAACCCTTTTTCTCCCATTTTTTTTGTTACAGTAAAATTTGCAATTAGAATCTGAACATGCTTTTGTTGGTTTTAGTGTGATCATTTCAAGAAATCACAGGTAGATACACCTCAAGAAACTGAATATCACCAGGTTCTACTACATCTTAACAGAGGTATAATGAGTTATATAATTTTTCACTCCATTATGTTCATAAATATCAACTACAGGGAGCTTGAGACCTCCTTTCTGCTCCTGAAACTGTGTGGCAGAATAATTACCAGTACAATGTTCCTTTAGAAAACAGCTATGAGATTGTCTATAAAATAAACAATGGATAGAAGGGAGAACATGCTGTTTTCCTAAAACTGAGTGAATGGCAGAAATTTTCTTGCAGTTTCACCACTTCAGTGCGCGTACCGATCATCCTAGTAGTCTTGCCAGGAATGAAACTGTGCACCAGAGCAGGTTATTTTCCTTCACATATGCAAGCAAACCATTTGTCTTACCTTTCACTTTCTGTGCGAGGTGTTCTGAATATTTAAATTTTTTTTTTTCTATATGCAGGGTTTATACATTTTATTTTTATTGATAATGCAGTTTTCTTTCAATACAATACAGGAGATATACAGTGGTACTACATAACCTGATCACTTGTGATTAGAGCGAAACTGGACCTGATGAATCTGACAGCTCCTGGGAGCATTATGCCCTGTATTCTTGCTCACCTCAATGATACATATGCTGCTTGCAGGCCTAAAACTTCGTCTTCGTTCCTTCATTCATAGGCAAGTTATAATCCTAAATTTTCTGCTATATAAAGTAGAGCTCATTTTTCCCATAGCAGCCCTCACAGTGCTGTGCTTTGCACTGATAGCTAGAAATGTGCTGTCTTCAACATCTCCGCACACACACACACCAGTATGCTGGTGGTGGGCAAGTTCTTGGTAGAGGACGTAGCAAACACAGTTGATCCAAACTGACCATCCCATATGATGCCTGCTCACCCATACAAGCTCAGAGAAAGGAGGACGAAAGGAGACATTTGTTTTATTACAATGTTTGTCTGCCAGAGCAACCACTATGCATTCTGAAGTTCCATACATCCATTTAAATAATAGTACAAGCCAAAGATATCCATTTTAAATATACGTAAGTAAATGCACATTGTGGATAAACTTTCATATGACCACTTTTCCTGTATGCTATATGCTCTGATATCATGTAACAGTTATTCAGCACCTGAATATGTTATGTCTTTATCTAGTGATTTGGAAAATAGTGAGATACTATATTATTTTGAATTATTTATTAGTAATAATGGCTATGAAAAGAATTCTAATCTAAATATGTACACTCATTATTAATACATAACACATGTAAGAGATTTTTCCCCTGTATTTAATGGACTCTTGCTCAAGATAATAGGTTTAGGTTTTGCTGGAGGCCCCTTACATAATCTGAGTCATGTAACTGGACATCTAGTCTGAGTAGTCAAAAAGGCTCAATCTGCAGTAACTAGAGGAGAGAGGAAGAAAAGAAATTGTAATTTAATTTAATTATTTGTCAGTTTTTATAATGCTTAAGACGTATTACAAATAAAAATGCACAAATGCTATACTTTGTATATCCTGTATCTTATCTTATACATAATGTGTATAGGTAGTTGCATAGGTGTTTCTGGATATGCAGCTATAACAACAGGAAGAGAAAGTGTGCCCTCTGGGAGACCCTCATGCTAACTCCCTCTCTGCAGAGAACATGGTTTGCCTCCTCAGAGGGATTATTTCCCTGGCCATTGTCTCATTGACCATAGAGAAAGCTGTACAAGGCTAAATGTTAGGCTGGAATGCCCATCTTCTCCAACACAAGCCTCATCATCAGTTTTCTGCTTATTCACAGGCAATATCTGTCTTCTAGAAGTCCTGCCTTAAAAGAGCTGAACTTCATACTTCCAATACAAATGACATTTTGCTCTGCCCTTAACCTGGTGCCAGTGTAGAGGCCCAGTTGACTGTGTCAGGGCAAAGCATAACATAGAATGGATCTATAGAACTGTTCTTTCTTTATATTATAAATTTTTAGCTTGTGAGAAACATCTCAGAAGCAAACATGACAGATGGTAATAAATTTAAGTATTCACTCTGAACCTGAAATCTCATTGTTTTTAGACTAATCCAGCAATGGCGTATTGAGGAGTGGATTTAAGGCAGCTCTTGCAATATAAGAGAAAGTGTTTAAAGGTGTCTTAATTTTCTTTCCCATCTGAAGAAGTTCTCATCAGAAGTTCCTTGCTGAGGAGCAACAGTCTGTCAACAGAATTACACTGATTTAAACTTTCAGATGATCCTTCTGGGTGTTAATAAGCATCTATAATCCAGGAAGAGTTTTGAAACACAGTCAACACCTGTCTCTTTGGCCCAGATTATTGGCAAAATTAAACAGTTGTCATGAACAATTATCAAACTTTTTACATACTGAATAGTGGTTTTTATTTTGCCATTTGCTTCCGTGGATCACTTGCAGACATCTTACCATAATCTGGCTACTCAATCATCTTTTTCTCTCTTCACAACTTCTCAGAAGCACAGTTAAACCATAAGATATTTTCTGATAAAAACCACTATGTTGCATCTTCAGCCAGAATAATTCAGTATAACTGCAAAATGAGAGAGAGCTGAAGTGATAGAGACATTCTGAAAACCTGGCCAGCAACTGACCTCTTCAGACTTATCTCTGAGAACAAGCAATACTGATATTCTTTTGGCTATAAAGAATCTCAGCAGTATATCAATTAAAATAATTTTCTTTTAAAATGCAAAATTATTGTGTCAAAATTTACTGGATATATTACTAGTTTAATTCTCATGAAGAAAAAAAAATTAGAACAAATATGTTTTGTGTTTATACATATTTTACATTTCACAAACAATTAGAAATATTTTCTAAAAATATTAAGTGTAGTTCTCAGCATAGACTTACACGGATTGTTGTCAACTGCTGATAGCTGTACATTTTAAGTACCGAAGTTTAAAAAAAATTATTTGCCATTTCTCCTAAGGAAAAAAATGCACTGTCCTTTACTTATAGTTACTCGCAAAAATCACAGTGATTTTAAAACCTTTAATGAAGCAAAATATTTAAAATATCACTTGGGTCACAGATCAGAAAATAAACAACAATATCTCATGCATTCCTACAGAAAATAAATGTGAATGAATCAGTCTGACCTGGGAAAGTATGGGCTGTTTTTGTTGCACACCTGAATCTAAATCAAAGTGTGGTTGAATATGAAATATTGGGCAAAAACTGGAAAGCTTATCATCTATGTCTCAGATAATATACAATTAATAAGGAATTCATGTGAATAAAATGGAAGAAAAAGATTGGGAATGACTAGTAGGAATGCGAAATTAAAATAAAACAAAGCAAAACAAAATGAAACAAAGAATTACAAAGAAACCTGAAGTCTGATTTAATTATTATCAGAAAGTGCTGGACAGATGCTGATGCCAGCAGGCCTACAAGCTGGTGACACCAAGCTGCTCAGTCCTTCAGTACAGGATGCCACCATCCCACCACCCTTTTCTTGCCTACGGAAGGGAGTCCCTCTCATGTGATATGGTCAGAGCAGCAGGCCAGTTTTCCCTCATTTAAGCTTCGGTGATCAAGGGCAGGGGAGTCTGGCAGATTTTTGATACGTTTTTGATATGACCCTGCTCTTCACCCTTCTTTTCTTCTTGCCGTTGGTTCCTGGGTTTACATCTGTTCCACACTTTGATATTTCTGTTCCCAATAATGATGCTCCCTGAGATGATAACTCTGATGCTGTTAACTAGATTGTGTTGGTCTTGCAAGATTTTATTCTTTTAAAAAAATGCAGCATTTCCTTCTAATCATCCATGAAGTTCAGCCACATATAACCTCCACTAAATCAGCCCTGTAGTTTTCAGATCCTTTTCAGTTATCTTAATCTCAGGTCTAGTCCTAGTCATTGTCCTGCATATTTTCTTGCAACTGTGACAATCACTAGGAGAACAGAAAATACCTTTCAACACACCTTGAGGATGCTTAAAATCAACTCTAGCACTGCAATTAATTTCAACAAGTTATGATGTCTCTTCCCTACATAACATTATCCTGGAAGAAACAAACAGTCATAACAATGGAGAACAGTCATCAAACCTAGAAGGGGAAGAGAAGTAGTTTAAATAATGTTCAGATGGAGTCTGATATTACATCGTAAGTCACACCCAGAGCTGAAAAGGCATTGATTCTTCAGATAAGGCCTTGCCTTTCCTAGGACTACCTTAACTGAGAGAAGTAGATCATATGATCCAGAAATTGTAAACTATTAATTCTTGGAGTGTATGGATTTGGCAAGGTTGTGTTGCTAAGCCTCTCCTATTTTTATCACTAGCACACCCACTATCTGAAGTAAATTTTTGTCAGGTTGCACATGCACACAGAGTGACTTTCATTTCTGTAGTAGCTGAGTGGCGCTTTTCAGCCCAGTTTCAGGAAAAGAAAAATACTGCAAATTTCAGGCTCAATAGAAAAGAGATAATAAAAATGTAATGACACATTATATCAAAAAGGATATTTCTGATGTCTTTGAATGGATGAATGGATATATAGAGAGGCTCAAGAAGACCATGATACCATGAGAAAGATTAATTTCTGTAACTTCCAATAACTTCTGAGAAATTAATATTCCTATATATAGAAACATGAACATCAAAGAGGAATCTTTCATGCTTTCAAGTGTGAGGGAAAAAAAAGAAAGAAAAGAAGTAGAAATAGACATTTGAGTGTCAGGAGAAAACAATTAAAAATCAAATCATTACAGTATAAGTACCCACCTCCATGTTTGATATTCACGTGCTTTCAGATAGGTATGGTGCAAAATTCTATTTGTAATAAGGATGTTAATTACATTAATTGGGAGACTTAGTTTCTAATAGTTATAAAGCTATTGCAACAAAAATCTGCCAGCTGAGCTCTGTTTGAAACATTGTTAGGGCAGCCACTTTTACCTTTAGTATAGGAGTCATGATAGTATCTGATACCAGTCTGAACAAATATTGTCAGAATGGTCTAGTCATTGAAAAACTTCATATTGTGTTCTAGCAAGAACTCAAACAAAAAATTTACTATACATATGATGAAAAAAATAATTGCACATTTATGAACGTGTGAAATCTTGGCTGACAACCAAGAAAAGGCAGTAATTGAGCTCCACTGGGCACTTACTGCAGACAGTGCCTAGACATACACAGCAGCAAAGAATTATGGTGCCAGATCACTTTTTTTGGTTACCCAGTGTCTGTTCCAATTGCTGCAGCCAGGAGACAGGACCGTCAAGCTGTGCAGTTTGCATCTCTCTCTCAGGAACAGTAAATAGAATCTCCCCCTATGATCTCACCCTAACAGCTGCATCACTAGAAAGCCTTCATCTCTGAAAGGATTTTCCAGTTCTTCCCCCATGTCACACCTCTCCTCCTTCCCTTCTCACTGCCCCAAGGGGAAGTGTAGGTGACTCTGGGTCCCAGGATGGCAAATGGGGCTCTTGAAATGGAGAAGTTGAGAGGCAGAGGCACCCAAGAAAGTAGTCAGAAGCCACTGTCTTTCCCCTGATCTTCAAATGCTCTGACTACACGCCAGGAGAGAAAACTCTCTATGGATTTCAGTCTGTGGTCTGGAAAAGCATTTTAGTTCAAATCTCATGTTCTAAGCAGGTGCAATAATCATGACTTCTTACTCAGAAAGGAGTAACAGCAAAACCTCCCTCCTTTCATGACAGAGGAACATTCTACACTAGCTGTCACCTCTAAGATGATTGACTCCTTGCTGTTTTTCTTAATAGACAGGATTTCTAATAGATGGTTCAGACATGTCAGTCCCAGAGAAGGATTCTCTCTCATTCTCAAAGCACACCTCAGAAGATGTGTCTTTTCTGGATTGTTCTTCAGAGGCACATTTTTCTCTGCATTTACTGCAGTCATTTATGCATGAAAAATATTTTTATTTTTTCAACCTTTGGTATGATTTTCTGCAAATATTTTTTTTTTTTTCTTTTTGTTATATTAGTTTTATGGTTACTTTTCCAGAATACCTTCTCTGTAATTTTTTCTTTATTTGGACACAACTTCCACTTGTTGAAGGATATCTTTTTGCCTCTATTAACCTTTTTTTACTGAGACATTTAATCACCTTGACTGTTTATTTTTCCCTTTTGGAGCCTTTTTTCTTTGATGATTCCTGTTTGCTAATATTACTGTTATTTTGAACAGTCTCTAGTGCTTATATGTTCAAAATTCAACTTACCCTTTAAGTTTCCTTTTCAGTAGCATCCTCATTTTCGTGCTATTTTCATTTTCTACAGTTCAAAGATAGAGTAAAGGTTGTTCTCTCCTATAAGGATTTTGAGTTCAAATACCCCTGCATTAGGACTAATACCATGGTTGAATCTCTTTTGGTTCTCCGACATAATCAGTGTGGAAATACACTGTATTGGAGAAATGTATGTAAATTATTCAAAACCATTTAAAATAAACGATTTTAGCAACAAGCCTTTTCATATTGTATTAGACTTCATTGTTCCATTCTTCCTATTTAGAAACAGACATTTTCCTGTGCTGCCTTGAGTACAGTATGGCCTTCTCTGGAAGTCACAGTTTCCTCAGTGATCAATAGTTACCAAGTGCCAATTTCTAAGGAAATTAACATGTTAAGTTCTCTGAATAGTCTTCTGAAGGTGGTAAGCCTGTTTTGTTGACTGTGTAAGGACACTAGAGAGAATATGTTCTTAATTTAGTCACTATGGTTGATTATGTAAGCTTACGTGGCATGAATCCAGCTTAAGAACATAGATTTTAGATAGATAAAAAACAAATGCATATAGTGACTCCATCTGTCCAAAGTATTTTATTAATTTTAGCCATTTTAAAGTATTATTTTGAACTTATAACCTACTCAAAATACAAAAAAAATAAAGCTAGAATTATATGCAAATTAAATTTCTGTACCATTGATGTTAATACTTTTACAGTCAGATGGTCAGCGTTTAGATGATACACAAGAAATTTATGTCATTACATTTATCATTACTATCCTTTGTTGCATTTATTTAACATGCATTCAGTTCAAATAAGGTTCAAAATATGACACAAATAACATCTTTGGAATAAATTCCATATACAGCCTGAATAGCTTTGTAGAACTCTTTTCTCAGAAAAAAATAGTTTTATATTAAAGAATACTGAACTAGTCAGGCATAAAATATTATAAAGATGTAGCATTCGCAATACAATGGCAGACTGAACAATGAAGAACCTTTGCACCCGAGGGAAGTTGCTGAAGTTCAGACTGTTGCACAAGCAACAGAAGACTGCAATCTTTGTTTAAACCATTTTGAACTTTTGCAGGTTGTTTGTGGTTTGTCCTGATCAATCCAGACTGGGATAGCAGACCACGTACAGGGTCAGCACGGGTGCTCTCAAAAATTGCTAATTCCTGGCAGGTCCATGGTGGGAATTACATACTGAGAAGCCACTGAGGGCTCCAGGCACAGTCCCTGGGTCAGGCTCTCGGCAGTCACCCCCAGTGCATGGGGAGTGAATGCTTAGTGCCAGCAAGAGATGTGAGCTTCCTTGCTAGCAAATGTGTAGTGTATGCCCATGGTCCTGGAACCACACATGAACACAGAAATTAAACACCAGATCTTTCTCTTCAAAGCTAGACTGATCACCAGCAGAGATGAATGCATTGAATCAACTGCAAGACTTCTTGCTGCACTGTTGTGAAGTATAAATACTAATGGTCTATGAATATATTGTTCATTTTTCAAATAGACATATATGCATAATTTAGCATTAAGGTATTTATTTTAATATCTAACACTGGTTTCTCTGTCTTTTAACATTTTCACTTTCTTTCATTCTCGGGGCAAGTGGATATCTCCAAAAAGAATTCAAAAATTTACTTAGTTCCCAGTAGTTTACATTTCACTCTTCCAGAGTAGCCACTTTATAATAGAGTAATCACAGTGTAAATGTCAACAGAGAGACTGTTTAAACATTTCAAGAGGGAGGACATGTTTCAAGTTGGAGGACAGGTACAAAGATGTAAAATTACACAAAGATTTACAAAGGTTAAAAAAAAAATAATCTAGCACAATTAAAAATAAATAGAGTAAAACATGCAACTGGTTTTACTGGTGGGAAAAAAAAAACCAAAACGAAAAAAACCCCTTTCCCATTCAAATGAGAAAAACAAAAATTTTTGTGCAAACTAGGGCAAATTAATTACTAAAGCAAGGAAAAAATTCTTTGAGAAGAAACTAAAAGCAAAGGCTACACAGTAAACTTTTAAAATAAAATGCACTTTTAAAATAAAAATATTAAGATATAAAAGGAGATCATAAAGAAAAGAGATGTCTATGTCTTTTATTTCTTCCTTTCTTGTCTGAAGTATTTGTAAATGTCCTTTCTTGTATACAGAAAAATTGGACTAAGTGGACTTTTAGCCAGGTCCATAGTGGTGGTTTTTGAATCTCAGAGCTGTATTATATCAATACATCAATACATCAATAAAGTTCTTCATACAGCCTGGGAAACTTTATTCAGCAGAAAAGCTATGTCGCTATTCCTCATTTGAAGTGAGAAAATAAAAGAAAGCAGATAAGAGTCTCAGTAAAGAACATCTCAATGGTACTAAACTTGGTTTAAAAAAACATTTAAAATACTCTAATCAGAGTAAGAAATGGCCAAATTGGAAGGCTGTGCATCCCAACACAAGTTTGAGCACCCAGAAAACCACAGCACTCTAATTCAGAGCAGTGGCTCTGGCCATGCAACAACTTTACTGAGAGCACAATGAATTGCATTTATAGCACAGCAGTGGCAACAGAAAGGTTTCTGGAATTCCTGGCTGAGGAATAAGCCTATATCATCATATTGTTGTAAGATCAATCTCTGAGTCAAAAGGTCCATTTGCTTAAGAAGTCTGTTTGCATGCATTGTCATAAAACAATGTCTCTGCTCCTACAATATTCTCATTTTGACTCAGTAGCTGAATGGCTCAGAGGGTTTTAAAAACTTAATTGAATGAATATTTCATACAAATTCCCCATGGCACGGTAATTTTCCCTGATCGCTACCAGATCACCAAAGCAAATGCTCTGTTTTCACAGATGTGCAGAGCTGGTAAAATATGCTTATGAATGTTTTAAGAAATACTTAATTAATGATTCTTTCAGGACATCTCAATTATTTTTACGCATATAACACTTCAAAATAATCTAATGAAACACAACGTTTTGCATATTGAGATTTCTTTTCTGCTATAATGTACTTTTTTAAAAAGAATTCTGTTTTAAAACTTTACACCTATTTGAATTGTGTAGATATTCAATTCATTAAGTTCCCCACATGTTATGGTTATCAATTTATGCTTTTATGGAAGCAGCACGTATAGTACAATTTGGAAACTATATATGTTAAATTGATAAATTGGTAAAGAATGCTGAGATTATTTTCTTATATAATAATGAAAAAACCATGATCTTCTATCCTTTTAGGCCCATTTTTTTATTGCAACAGTTGGCAGATTGCTCAACATTGCTCCTTAACT
Source organism: Acanthiza pusilla (assembly GCA_036630365.1). Taxonomy (NCBI): domain Eukaryota; kingdom Metazoa; phylum Chordata; class Aves; order Passeriformes; family Acanthizidae; genus Acanthiza; species Acanthiza pusilla. The sequence continues at coordinate 26,508,898 of JAXCHO010000079.1, forward strand.
CAAAAGTATAGTTTTGGGTTTTCTTTTAGGCCTTCCATACTCAAATACGCACATGTATGCATGCTTGCGTGTTCACTGAAGATTTTGATTAACAGAGGTGTTACAGAACACCTTGGTAAAACAGCATCATCTTAATATACTGTAACACCCACTGTTAAATGTTGTATTTCAGTTTTGTTCCTTAACTAGTTCTGGAAACATTTAATGGCAGCACAATTCATTATTACAAATAACACATTCACATTAGCACTAGCAAAGACAAAATTGTTCAGGTTTAATTATGTCATATGAAGATATCAGTATCCAGTTTATGTTCAGAAATGTTTTTCATGTTGTGCTCTCAAAACCTTAGATGTTAGATAGGTGTAGTGGAAGCTAAGTTCAGAAACTCAAATACAAATTAGGTGCTACCTAGTTATGTTTTTCATCTTTTTTTCAGTGACACTGATTGGGGTTGTACAACATTTGTAAGGACAGCTCTTCTTCTTGCTGACAAAGGTACCAAAGCATAGATGCTTTGATCTGTGACAACCTATGTCTGTAGTACAGTTAGTGCAGCCAAAGGAAACCATAAATTGGCATGGGGAATGCAGTTTTAGGCACCAAGAACAAGAACCTTCCAGCACCAGCCCTTTCACATCTTAGGCTTTTCTGTCTGAGGCACTTGAATGTTGTATGCCAACTACTTTGTTCATCAATATTTTCTTCATGAAGATTCCTGTCCACCAGAGAAAAAAAGATGTCTGAGATTTAAACAAATCCGTGCTTTAACAATTCAGATGTGCTAGCATGTTTTTCTGCCTTTTAAATATTAATGAATTCAAGTTCCCTCCCAAGTAATAGAATATGAATGCACAGAAATTTATATCTGTATTTTCACTTGGTTTTTCCATGATATACAAGAAATCTTGGGAAAAGTGGGGAGACAAACAGAGTTAATATATGTATTTACATATTTGTATATGCATGTGTTTTATTGTGTAGAAAATTTGCTTGTACAAATCAAAGTAACTTTTTTCTACTTGACATAACATTTATTTAAAGGGCATTCTTTTGACCTTAGAAATGTTCTTTCATGTTATTAAGACACTTGAATCATAAATAGAAAACAAAAATGAAAGCAATCCTCATTTTTATGCATCAGATTGTTTTAATCTGCTGGTTTAAATTTTAAAATATAAAGAAAGTACAAAACAGAACTTCTGGTCATGTCAGAGTGTTTGACAGGGAGAGCAATACATTCAAATAAAGATGTAAGTTGAAGCAAGATATAAAACAAATACTCTCAATTAGGAAGTTGAAGAAATAGGAGTATATGCAAAATAGCAAAACACTGGAAAAGGAATCGAGGTCCCCTGTCTAGACGACATCTGATTTCAAAATGCTGATAACATTATGTATAGTCTGAAAATAGTGACACTGCAATAGAACTATCCCTGCATTCTTGTCACAAAAGAATTGCCTGATAAGGCTGGAGCAGGGAGATAAGTGCAGAAAGCTGAATAAGACATGGTCATAAGCATGAAGAGCAGTAAGGAGACCTTAATAGCTAAAGCCTGAGGGACAGTACAGTGCTTATTTGGAAGACTAATTATCTGAAAAGAAAGACTGAGTGAGTGTGCAGATGCCCCAAAGCAGGCAGTAACAAAGGATAAAGCAAGAGAAGGTAGTGATGCATTGGCCAGCTTTGTAACTGAGGGTTCTCTGCAAAAGCAAGTTTCAAGAGAGTAAACTAGTTTAATGTGCATGAAAGAGGGCTGGACCCTTTTTTTCCCCCTCTTCTAGCAACTGTTTTCCAGAACCACATTTTTGTGTCCAGCAAAGATTTTTTTTCATTGCATTCATTATGCAGTACTAAGCTATTTCTTGTGCAGTGCTAAGCAGCAGTTGGTATTATCACAAAGCTCTCTGTGGCAGAACCAAGCAGCTGGGTGTTAATAGCTGCATATCAGCAGCTGATCTGTAATGAGAAGTTCCCTAGAGCACCCACTTCCCAACACTGTAAATGTAGCAATTTGCATGTTGCTCAATTAATATGTCATCCTTTATTTATGTTTGCAGTCTTTACATATTTTACATCCATGATTGATGATGTATATACAACAGCACAATAAACACATTAGAAATACCAGATGGGTTGGTGGATGAGATTAGATTACTGTTGCTGTCATGCCCATCACAGATCAACCAGATACAGTCTGATCAAACACGAAATCCACTTCCACTTAATTAACATAATGTACTCACTGTACTATAGTTTATTGGGAGGTACTGTCCCCAGCACAATTTATTAAGATGAAATGCCATGATGAAACTGTAAAGTGCAGGCTTCATCTACTCTTGGAATACTTCCTAGGAAATTCAGCCAGACAACTCCAGTATTTTTTCATTGTCCACAGAGTCTGTGTCTGAATTAAAATCCATCAAACTCATGATCTGTTTCAGTGATTGCTTCCATCAAAACAAACCCCATCCCAAAACAATTTAAAAAACCCACCAATCCAAACACTAAATAAGCAAACAAACTGCAACTTCATCTAAGACACTTGGAAATGTGAATGCCATGCCTTGGCCCATGAGAAGGAGAATTTGAGAAATTAATTTGTATAGTGTCTTTCCAGAAGGATAATGGCTCAAGATTTGCACCATTATGCTAGGTAGCATATTAAATTTTTGAGGGGGTCCTACAAAGAAGCCAGCAATTTCAGTACCTGTGTTTCCTATTATGAAATAACTGTCTTCTGCAAGTTTCCTGCTTCCTAGTTTCCTGATGAATCAGATCAAAGGAGAGCATGGTGCTCATGTGCCAGGCTGTGTATAACAGACTAAAATTATATCACATTCTAGCACTAGGGTAAGCCATAATTGCTATTCTAATTCCCAGTAAGCGTTCTAAAAATTGGCCAGATTGGGCAGTTTTCAGGATATGTAATAAATTTTCCGTATGTATTATTTTCCTGTATTTTTTTAACCCTGTGACTAGTGTTAAAAGCTAGGCATAGAGATTTCTTTAATGGAGACTTATGTGGTTTCTTTAATGCTTTAATCTTTGCTTCCATGATTTCCCCTCTATTGAATCTTCCTGTTAGAAAACTGTCAACCCATCTCATTCATTTCATTCTCAAATTCCCTATGATGTACTGTGATTCTATATATGTTTAATAAATTGGATGCATGGGAGTGAGATATCTCGTCAGAAGTGATTGAAGAGAGCTTTTATATCAGGCAGAAGATTATTTCTGTCTCTGTGGCAACAAATAAATTCTTCCCATTTTCTAATAATACATCTAAGTAATGTATCTGCTTCATACTGAATGATGCAGTAAATTTTTCTCAAATATCCCAGCTAACTTTCCAATTTTACCCCTTTCCCCTGTTAACATAAATATTGTGCATCAACTTGTGTGAGCTACAGACCTACCTTGATCTGAAACTGTCAAGCCAAATAATGCCATTTAATTCAGTATTCCTGCATTAAAAAGTATAATCAATTTTGGGGTTTGATTGTTCTTTGTGTATTATAGTACATTTAACTCTGTGTGTACATTTGTGTAAATATGTTGTTGAGATGTATTTCAAAACGGTATGCCTCTTCATCAGACTCCTCTATATGACCTATTTTTCTTTTGGCTGCTGCTGAGAAGAATTTGGTGCTTTGAATACTGAACATGTGCCAAGCTAGCAACTTAATGCTGGTTGCAGTGGCCTCTATCAGAGCATCAGGTTTATGCTATTCAACTGATTAAGCAGGAGTTGCACCCATCTCTCTAAGAATTAATAGTGAGATTAATAAGTGGAGAAAGGTATTACTGTTCTGTTCACAGTGATGCAAAACCCACTGAAATGTACAGGGAACCATCAACAGAAAACAAGAATCTCATCTTTAAGATTCGGGGGAAAATATATCCTTCTTTCTATAGTTCTAGAGTACTGACGGTGTTTAGGTTTCCTAGGGAAGATGTAGTGCTAATACATCTTCTATATTTATATTAGCAATGCAATGAGAGCTCTACTGTAAACTGCTCCTGGTGTCTTTTTCCACTGTGTGCACAAATGTCCCTAAGTTCAAGGAGATGGGTGTAAAACCACTGTGTGCTAAACCTGCTACAAATGAGCATTAAGAAAATAAAACTCAGCTCCTGCAAAGAAAGGTACATTCCTGTTGTATTCAAAAAACAAAGGGTCCCTAGACTTATTGAGTAAAAATACTTCTTCAGCAATTCCAAGTAATGTGCCTTGGCTTTGCTGAGTACACAAACCTCCTAAAGCTGCTTAGGGAAGTGATATGACACTGCTTAGTACTGCTGTAAGGGAACCCACGGGGGAATTAACAGTTCCACCTACACACTACGTTGATGGCCCTTGCCTAATCCACAGTACATGTTTATTCCCCTAACTGGATAAGAAAATATCAAAAACTAGATGTAATGAGATCTGGTTTTTCTTCCTGTGAAATCCAGATACCTGAGGGTTTGAGAAAAAAGAGTATGAGAGCAAGAAACTTGTCTTCTATTTCTCCCTAATGCATTTTCAGTCATATTTCTACTCACAGCAAGTGGTAATTGCTGTAATACCCCTCATACTTTAGTTAAGTTAGTAGGAAAGCGTCAGGTATTTTTAAAAAAAATATTGACTAGACCACATAAGATTTGAAGCCTTTCTAGAACCTCTTCATTACAAAGAAAAAAAAAATTATAGTATTATCTGCCACTCATGACAATAAATTACAGTTTTCTTGTATTTCTGCCTTTCCAAGTCATTTGGCTAGTTGTGAAAATCTACCTTCTTAGATTTTTCCATGGTACTTTTAATGATAAGCATGTAAGACTACCATGGTGAAGTCATTTTTCTCTCACTATATTTAAATATATACATTTCATTTTTTCCTCTCTAAAATCAAACAATAAAGAGAGGAAACCTGATGCACTGGATTTGTTGTCTCTCTTTTCTCATTCCAAAATTCAAAACATATGGAATAGCATTAGGCTAGGAATTCTCTGTCTTTTATGCTCTTTGTCAGTTACACATTTCCTTGTCTCTATGCCAACTGTATACATGTGTATGAATTTTAAAACAGATTCTATAATTACCTTAATTTCAATAACATAAATAAAAATATTACTGATAAGGCACCAGGTAGTACCCTACCACTTGCTAACCCAGCACACAAAAATGTAATCATAGATAAGAAACCAAACTTTATCCTATTTGCAGCAGCAGACTACACAAATACCCTCTAAATAAATAAATAAATCTTTAACAAACCAGAACAGAAACAAGATATGTGAACTCTGAAAATGCTTTTCTGTAGTTATTAGAAGGTAATATACGCTTCCGAAAGATAATGCACTTATCTCACTGTCTCCCCAAACTCTTGCTTTTTGAGTAAATCCCTCAGCTAGATAATACAAGCTTGGCTTCAAACAGGAGACTCATATGTTTGGTTGGGAATAAAATATACTGATTTTAAGCACAAGGTGATGAGAGCAATAAGTTTAATTTACTTTGAACATTAAAAATTGGATGTTAGAATAGTACTGAAGTTTAAATCCAGCAATCTATCATAAGCTTTAGTGAGAAGAGTTAGGGGAGTTTATATTGGGGTTTTTTATACACACTGTCCGGAATTGGAAAGAGTATTAAATTACTTTCTTTAAAGTAATTAAATTACTTCTTTAATTTAATTACTTTCTTTAATTTTTGACCAGCTAAAAACTCCTGCCCTCATTTGTTAGTTGCCCTCCAGAAAGATCAAAACCATTTTGAATTCTGGTAATTTCTTTTGAGAGAAAATGCCATTAAATCACCTTCAACATCACAACAATAGAAGACTATAAGGATCTAGATCAAAGCACTTCCTAGTAGTAGTGCACAAGTAAAAATGAGGCTGCTCAATGTGAACAATGGCATTGGACTCAGGAGATGACCTTGCGGCCCAGACCAGCAACATAAGGAAGTGATCACAGAACAAAATTACAAGAGGCAGGATTAAGATTTTAATGTCTAAAGCTTTTTGAAGTTAACTGTTCACTGATTGCAACAGTCATTAATAAATATATTAAAGTAAAACCAGAGACTGAAAACAGTTTGAGTGTTATTGCCCTTGGTCAAATAGTGCCATAATGCTAAGAAGATAAACAGCTTTAAAATATAAGCCTGGAAGTCATATCACTTCTGCTAACTTTATTAATTTTTATTAGTTGAGTGTGGGCTTTCCACAACTCAGTTTAAAATAAAGTTCTGTCTGCATTTTATCATGTAAAGAGTTGGTATTTCAAGTTAGAAGTCTCCCCAATACTCTATAGGCATATTCCTCTTATCTTTTCACTTTCAGAGCTGCTTCATCTGCAAGTAGAAATCCATGATTACCAGCACCAGCACTTGGACAGCAAGCTGGTTTAGGAGTTTGCAACTACCTAAACTAGATTTTATTCCTCTCTTTTCTCCCCTCTCTTCTTCTCTTTGTTCTACTTCACTCTTCTTAATTTATGAACCTGGCACCTGTCAGTCTCCCCTAAGACAAATCTATTGTAAAATGGAAAAGGGAAGGGGAGAGACCAGAGAAGAATGTCATTGAGGCTTGTAACACTTTTCAGTGTTAGTATCAGAAAGCTGACAGGACAGCATGAACGGGACTTGTTGGGGTGCAGGATGGTACTGCTTGTGAAGGGAAAAGATGCAAAATCTTTCCTCCTAGTGGCAGAGTCTTTAGTTGTTTTGGCTGGTCACAAAAACCTAGCCTTTGATTTCCATGACCTATTTCAGTGAACTGCCAAACTTCTCTTCCTATGAATGGGGAAATTTCTAAATATCTCTTTATAAATATTTCTGAATTCTAAATCTAAATCCTGTGAATTGGGAAATTTCTAAATATCTCTGAGTATGATAGAAATAACATGATCTTTCATAGAAACATGTAAGCATCTAGTTATATGTTATTTTATGCCAATACAAACACTTTGAGAATCCAGACTTTGAGTTTTAGGACCAAAATAAAGAAAAATTCTTCTTTTGACATTTACTTGGTTGTCTTTTGGAACCTAAATGCCATTAAAGTCAATGAAAAGACTAATCAAACTCATCTCCTCTCCTTAGGAGTCTAGACATCAGATGTGTCATGATAGCTCGGTCATTTGTTGTCCCTCTGTATTAAATAAGAATTGTCTTCAGACTGTGTTTTTCGCCCCGTCTTTGGGGAAGAAATACTCTGTGAAAAAGCTTATTGCTTCCCAATCGACACTGATTTCCAATGCTCAGGTACAATGCCTAGTTTTTACCAAAATGAGGTTATTAGACATGGCTTTCCCTACTTCTTTCTGTCTGTCTCAGGTCATCTGTGTGGTATTCAGTTGACTTCAGCATCTTCAGCATTTTCATAACATCAACTGGAATGCATAAAAAGAAAACAGGTATTTCCTCAAATTTCCACACCTTACTTCAATTGCCCAAAGTTTTACACACTCACAAACCTCTGTAGACTTTGGATAAGGCCCAGAAGATAGGACATGGTTGGAGGAAACATGAACTTGGATCTAATGATGAAAGATAAAATTCTCTCTTACTTGTAAAAGACCATTTAAAGTTTATACATGTGACAATAACTTCAATAAGTCTTATTTTATTTTATTTAAATTATTTTGTTTTGCTTGGTTTTGTTTTGTTTCAGAGACTATGTAAAGATTGTCTTTAGAGTGTATATGATTTCTTTCATTTTAATAACTATGTGCCATAACCGCTCACATTAACTCTGAATATTATTGCATATCAAATCATAGTAAACATAAATATTCTAGAATAGTCTAGATGATGTCGTTAAAGTTCTTAGCTGAAATATGGACTACAGGACATTCTTAAATAGTACAAGATGCTAGGCAATACTGTGGAAATTCTCAGTGATTAAATATTGAAGTAAAGCTCTAGTGTACACTAGACATTATGTAGAGTAAAAACAAATAGAACTGAAAAGTGGTTTATGCTCTAAGAAGTATTTGAAAGACATTTACATGTGGTTTCTTTACTGTGTTTCTGAAAAGGTAAGTAACTAATTAAACACGCTGGTAATTAAGACCAATAAATGGCATTAGTATGTTGTGATTAGTAAGGTATGATTAAAAATCTGTATTTTAAGCCTCAGTTCCTGCCTAGCTCACTGACTTCGCATGAGCTGCTGTTTCCTTTTGTTCAGTTTATTTAACCCTAAACCCAGGGAATAATGGTTAGTTCCCAGGGCATAGTGCTTGAGAGTTTAGTTTAGAGAATTATCTAATTGACATGTGTGTGGTGGGTTACATTCCTCAAAAATGCACAATATACTGTTAATGTGATATATTACTATGCCACTGAGGAATTACATTGACTGATGGCTAGATGTACAGCCATGGAGAGCTCTTCAAATCAGTGTCTCTCCAGAGCAATTAGGTGGCAGCAGTGATCATAAATATCTTTTTTTTATCTCCACTTGGCAAAATAGTTATGCATTTTCCTTTCACATGTAGATCCTGTCATCATGATTGAGATCTTTATTATTTTTTGAGTGGCTGACTCCAAAAGTCATTGGCTTAGTCTGACACATAGCAGTCAAAGACACAGTATAAATGTAATTACCAGGCACTGGTAGAGCAAATACTGTGATGTTCAGCATGTAGGAGAGCAGAGGCTGATTATGAGAAGGTTCAGCTTTTCCCCTCAACTATAGTCAAGAATATTAAGAACAAGCCAAAAAATTAAGACACCATAACAGGTGAAAAATTTGGAAGCGCCCCTGGTTTCTTTTTGCTTGTAACAGTGGTAGTTTACTAGTAGCATTTTATGCAGCAAATTCAGCCTATTTGGTGTTTTGTACAAATAAGCTTTCAACAGACCTATTTCAAAGCCACATACTGATCTTTTGGCCAATTAATGTTGTAATACTCCAAATAAACAGGAAGAATCTAAATAAGCATCTTTAAAAAACCCCAGTATATTTGAAATATACACAATTCAGGGGAGTGTTGTAATGCCCCAGAGGTGTTCTGACACTGGTATAAAATTTATTTATGGGCAGATTTATTTGAGAAACAGAGACTTTGAAGTTAAACCCCTACAAATACCTCCTCGTTACCCACAGAACAATGCTGATGCATAAGATGTCCTTAATGAGGGCTTTTGGGTGGTTTCATGAGACAGAAATGCATGTTATTGTCAGGCTTTTGGATGAAACCTAAATTTCAAGTCTTATGTCTTGGCTGTAAAGCAGGATGTATGATCTATTAGCCTGTACATAGATATCACAGTAGCTACATATTGTGAGATTAAGTTGGTTGAATTTTCTCAACATGTCCCTTATAAAAATTTTAGGCATGTAGACAGTCTGCTAGTTTAAAGAAATGCACTTAATACTGTGTTATAATGTCCATAAACAAAATCCTAATGTTACCATCCAATAGGTGCTTATAATCTTCTATACTATGATATTTTGCTAAATGTAGCTGTCCATTCTCTAATCAGATAGATTGCCTCATTTTCAACACAGGTGTCCTTTTATTAACCAATATTATATTTCACTGACAGAAGAGAAATAAAAAAGGGGCCTGAATCTTCTTTATTCCTTTCCTATGTAATCACAGTTTTGCACAGGCTAGTCTGAAGTCACATTAGCCAGAGCCAAAAGCAAAATTTTGGGCTAAAGATGAGACTCTTACAAAACCCAAAACAGTACATTCATGCTATGAGCCTGAGAACCTCCCAGATGTTGTGTGCATCCAGATTCTGTTTTATTACATCTTGAGGGGACACTCAGTCATCATATTCGCTTCACAGTTACTGCTCCACCTTCCAAACTGGCTGTTGTTTCCATTCTTTCAGTGCCGTATGTCCAGAAATGTCCATGACCACCAGAAAGTGGTAATATGTTTCAAAAGTAGCTGGTCATGGAGTTAGGTTTGCTACCCACACACGTTCTCTCTTTTTTGCCCCATGGCATACAGATTACTTTCATCACATCTCCTGAAGCCCGAAGGAAAATGGGAGCTCTCCACCTTGTCCAGAAGAGCCTGGAAGCAAAAGAATAGCAGAAATTATGTCCAATGCTCCTCAGCAGGTGACTGTTGCACCAATGGGTGCACAATTAACATAAGTATTCCAAGGTGAGTTTTGGAGAGGGTTTATAATTCAGCCGTCTACAGTTCAGCAACCATACAGAGGCTAAGAAAAGGGCATTCAATACTTTCAACAGGCAAGGATTGTGTTTGGTTTCATGCATTCATGTTTGTTGTTCCTCTAGGAGAAAGAGATAGAAAAAAAACCAACATAATTTTTCCCTTTACAATTTAAATTCATCTCATCCAGGACACAAGCCAATGTCAATATGGAGTTGTTTCTCCTTCTGTATCATTTTTGCAGTTACTTTACTTAACAGGACTTTACTGAAAAAGGAGTTAACGTGAACAGAATATATCATCAGACACTGAGATGAGGTCCACAGATTAAAAATTTTTCTGAAAGAAACCATTTCCCAGTAACAAGGCTTTTATAGATGCTTTATACTTGGGGCAGAGTGGAAGAAAAAGTATTTGAAAATTAACGAAATACCCAATTTATATGTAGGAAAAAAGTTTTGGCATTATGTTTTGTTTCAAAAATTATGAAATCGGCAGGGATTTTCTCACTGATTTCCCTGGTCATTGGTGCACGCCTTGGATGAATAAATAACAGAATTACACAAATAGAGAGCAATCACTCTAAACAACAAGAGACAGACTTACTATTTGAACAGTATAACATGGCTATTGTTTCTTGCAGTCATATGCTTATCTGTAGTGCTGTTGTGAAATATAATTAAAAGAATGCTTTGATCTGTAAAGAAAAACAGAAAAATTAGCTTACCACTTACTTATCTACTTACTAAAAATATCAGAAAGAATGGGTTTTAGACAATTCATCACTAGAAAATTGGCTGTCAGGGAATACGACAATCTCTTTCTACAAGAACAATGTAGTTATTAAAAAGTGTAAATTACTTCTACATCACACAATTTTATCTATGTTAGTTTGAAAATACTAGTCTTTCGTGGCACTTTTTAACACCTACAAAATTAACTTTACATAATATATTTGAGACTACAATTACTTTTAAGAGAAATAATTTAAAAATTGTTTTTAATTGAAAATACTGAAGTTATAATAGACAGCATTTTCCCCAAGACGTAGAAATCACAACACGCATTAATCCTTTCTGTCTCTAGTTCTTGTCTTCTGAATTGCAAGATCTTTATTTAATTATTCATAAACTATACTAAAACAATTAACATGATCTGTATGAAATGGTAATTTCTTCTGGTGTAAACTGACTCCCAGGAGTTAAACAAGTTTCCTCTCCAGAAGACAGTAAGGTGACAAATGATAAAAATTCCCCCTTCAGATTTTCCTCCAGAAACATGGTAGGAGAGGCGGAAGTCAGCATTTAGGAGTTGGAGTTGCTCTCCAACAGTAGCTGGAACTAGCAGGAGCAGCAGGAGTGTTCAGGTCTCATGTGGTATCCTATGCACCCTCCACAGCTGCCACCAACAAATGAAAGCAATAGTTTTCTCTTAGACACTAAATCAGAAAATTAATTTCCTTTCACTTCTTGCTTACCACTTTCTCGTTCACCTCCTCTATTAGTCTCTCCCTGCCTTAGGATAGTCTTTGTCTTGCATGCATGCCCAGTTGTATTTCTTGAAGCATTCATAAAATACTCCATTCTTACCCAAGAGATTAAAGCACTTCTGATCTAGAGGTACAGTTTTGTCATATGCTCCTTTATTTAAAAAAAAAAAAAAAAAAAATTATTGCAGTTACAGTTAAGGCTTTTTACTATCATTTTTATGTGCTTAACAGCCAGCATAGGTGAGGTTTCTAACCACTACTGGAATAAAAATGAAAGTGGATTCTGCAATCCTTTACAGAAACATCTTAGTTCTTTCAGATTCATGACCAGTGGAAGCCAGATGCCTTGTTCCCTTAGGCACATGAGGAAGTCCTTGTCTTAAAGTCTTTCTGTATAGAAGGGCCTTGTCTGTCAAGCAGCTAAATGTTTACCCTTAGCAGACTGTTGTTAAGAAAGTAGTAATTAAATGGTACAGGTGGAAAAAAATTATTGTGTAAAAAATTATTATATAAAACATTTAGTGGTTCATCAGACATTCAAACTAATGTGCATAATTTGCCTTAAGCCCCACACTTCTAATACTGTTAGCTTAAAGTCCCAAGCTCATTTCAACTTAAAAGATTTTCTGGTAATATTCCTACTTTGGTTTTAAGTTAATGTGTTTCTGACAAAGGAATGAAAAATGGTAGGCAATTTGACAGAGCTTTACAGACAAGTTTTACACAGGAATTTAGTAAAGCACTGGATCATGGTTCTCCTTCCTTAGAATTGCTGAGTAACTTCCTTTGTTGGGTTCGTACAATAGCTAATGCAATAATTTTAATGGAAAAAACACTCAAACTTCTCAGTTTTTGCATGAACTGCTTCCCAGAAAGCTTCATTCACACACCATAGTAATTTCTTGATGACGTCTAAAGTTCTTTCTGACTTAAATATTAAATTTTGCATCAAAATTACAGATAAATTTTAGGCAGAGAAAATATTCTATCGCTTTTTGCTGAACACGAGTATGTGATGAAAATGTTCAGTTTTTAGAGAAAGAAAGGATAGAAACTCTTCTTTTGTTAAATTTATTGGTATATAAACACTGGTGAATACTTTGGTAGCATTAAATGAAAGAAACAAATATAATCTTCAAAATGAAACAGACTGAACTGTGCCTAAAATGTGCAATTGGAGAACAGAAAACAAAGAAAATTATTGGTATTCTTTCTCAGTCCTTCTCAAGACCATGGAAAGGCTGGAGCGTTTCAACAACATAGGTTCTGTCTTATTTCAAAGCCTATGAATGGTCAGTGTCAAACTCCATAATGAAGTGTAAAATTAAGGAGTTTGCTTGTAGTACTATTTTTATACAGGGTTGAACTTAAACTAGGTCTTGCTACTGCAAACACTATGACAGGGAGGGGTGTTCTGGAAGAACTTTTCTAGATAAGTTCCTTGATCTATATGAAAGACATTGCACAGAGCCTGTATTGCCATTTTGCTTCTTTGAAGATCCAAATGGTCTCGAAGAAGATAGGAGGGAGAGGACTGGCTAGTTAGATTCATAAAATTCAAATCTTGAAGACTGTTGCTCATTTTTTCCCTCTGGCACTACCAGAGGATTTGAAAATGTAGTGTTTGGAGGGAGTCTGGAGTCTGTCTCTATTTGCATTCCTTTCTGATGTCTATTCTGCAACCTGATAATTACCCCTGTGAAACAGCTAAGGGATATCAGCTGTCTCAATGAAACTTATGTAAAATTCTTCAGAAAGAGAAACCCAAACTGGGGGACACACAGAGTTATTAGGATGACCAAGGGGCCGAAAAGCTCCCTGAGGGAAGAAAAGTAATGGATTTTTTTTAACTTAGCCAGATACAGGGATACATAAAGTATGTTATACATATTAAAGATTGTGATCACCATGTAAATTAAACAACACTGCAGAGAGCTGGGAACAGAATGGCTATATACAATTCAGAAGAAAGGTTCTAAACCTCAGAAAAAGAGGTTTAGAGGTTAAAACAAACTAATAGTAGCAGCAATAGGAACCAAAAAAAAAAACCCCAAGCCAACCTAAAACCAAATACTAGCAGTTTTTATGGTGGAGATTATGACTAGGTTATTAAAATGCCTCTAAAACTGGAAGACTGCTTTTGCCAATCCCGATTTAATCTTCTGCCCGCAAAAGAAAATGTGTTTTGCTGACAGTGGAAGATGCAAACAGCTGCACTCACTGTAGACAGAAAGTCTACCTGGCACCATCACTGCTATGGATAAAAAAGCACTGGTGGCACTGGGGAGCTGCTCAGCCAGGAAGTCAGGCAAGATGAGCACGTAATCAGTAATAATGGACAAGGCTAAATCACCTCTCCCGCTGCTCAGCCTTTAAATCTCTGCCTGGCAGATTTTAGGCTTTACTGCATTTTTAAGATGCACCAAGCAAATCCAGTTACTCAACATTTCATCAAATGAAGACAAACATTTCTTTTTAAGAGATAAACTTTTAAAGTACAGACTGTATATAATTGTCCATATATCACAGATAGCAACTTGTTAGCTCAGGCAGTGCTAGACTAATCATTTTCTGATAACTTGGAAAACAAAAGTCCTTCAAATATACTCTTCATGAGCAGACTTAACACAGCAATTAAAAAAGACAGAAGAAAATACAGCAAATCAGACAATAACTTTTAAGTGGAAGCACATGCAAACTGGAGAGTTTTTGCTTTTCTTTAAAATTCTCCCAGAAAAAGCACATTTATACTAGCTTGGAGGGATGAGCTTTAAGGGATAATAAGGCTTACATGAGACACAGATTTTCAGTAAAGTAGGAGAGAGATATTTCTGGTCATTGCTAAGCAGAAGAGTATAAGGGGAAGGTTAGTTTTGTAGAAATCATATATTTTACACTGTCTCCATAATTCTTCAATACTATTCTTTCTCAGCATTAGGTAATTAGACAAGGGTATCACCCTATATGGATCAATTATATGAATTATTAAATACAAGGGTATAAAATTATTACATTTTATAAATCATAGACAATTTTTCAAAACTAATTGCCTGAAGCATCCCAGGCATTTGAAATTATATTTTTATGTTCTTCTTTCTGTTGTTTTTTGAATACAGATTTTACAGATTTTCAGTCCCAGGTGGAGGCAATTCTAGCTTCTAAATCAACACATGCTTAGATTTCCATCTTGACTCATTGCCCCTTTATTGTTCTCTGTTTTATACTGATAATTCTGTTTTGAAATTTATCTTTGTCTGCATTTAATGTGCCTACACCGCAGGGAATACTTATCATAATTATCATACAATTGGAATCAAAGATTATAAGAGTAAATGCCTGTAAGGGACTTGCTCGGATTTAAATGTTGACTGTCCTGTTATTTCATGCCAAGCTTAGGAGCTTGTGTGCTGCCTTGCTTAGGTCCCTTAATGATCACTGTTCTAACAGTGCGAAACTGCCTTCTAAATAGGCATAAAATGCTCCCAGTTGGAGGTCTCTCTTTACAATCATTCAAATTGGTGCCAAAGTCTATTCGATTCAGTGGAATAAAAACACTTTTTTTTTTTTTTTTTTTTTTTTAGCAATGATTGAAGCTGCAAATACAAAAATATGCATGATTTAAAACAGAAGAAAATATTTGTAGTTCTCAGAAGGATAGCAGAATCCTAAACTCAATCTTGCATGAGGGACTAAGAAGGACTGCACAACTTTAGATTTTGTCCTATGCCTGGGAGATATACAACATTTTTTACTATGTATGATGACTCTGGCTAAATTAATGTGGAATTATATTAAAAAAGGATTTTTAATTCTCCTCCTAATGGGTCTATTTACCCTAGTTTGTGCTTTTACTGAAATATGAAAATGATAATTTGTTTTGATAAATAATTTAACCCTTTGTAAATTCTTTTCTTTTGAGTAGGAAAAAAATAGAGAAACTAAATGCATATAATAACATATTCAGACATCAGACATGACATAATCAAAGAATACCACTTTGAGTAACAGAGTGGGAATTGGGAATGGAGGGTAGCCCATGACATATTGTACAAAAAAATTAAAACACAAAATCTTTTTCAAGTTTCAGTTTTACTCACAATGCAACATAATTAAGTCCTTCAAGACTTTACGGGGTGTAGTTTACTGAGTCTTGCCATCTGCCACTTGCTGAAGTATTCCAATAAAAGTATTTCAAGAAATCTTTTTCAGTAAGTATTTCATTGACTTGTAACATGATTGCGCCTGTACAGACTTACATCAGCAAAACACTTTTCTTGGTTTGTTAAAAAATATAATGTGTTGCACACATAAAAAATATTCTGTGATACCTTTAATTTTGGACTTTGTTATTATGGACTCCAATGTTTCCCTTCTCCATTAAAAATAATGTGAAGTCTAGGTGTTGTCTGAGAGATGGAGGAGCAGCTGAAAGTTGATATTCATACATGAGACCACAAGAAATATGTTGGAAACATTACTGATTTTCTTTGTCAAAGAACAAAAAAACAGCAAAACAAAATTATAAAAATGCATTACCAACCACATTTTTTTAGAATATAGATTTCTTGCCTCTGTCTCAGATCCAAAAAAAAAAAAAAAAAAGGGGTAATGAAGCTTGCAACTTTGTTCTAAAAGGGAAACAATCTATCTGAAGTTTACAGAAAGGACATCTAAAAGAACACCTGTAAAAACCAAACATTTTGCTGCAGAAAAAAGAACAGTCAGTAATCTTTCTACAACTGCAATAGGCTCTGCATGTTTGATTTGTTGTCCTGTACTGCCAGTGTATGACTGTGCCCCTGCTTGAAGAGTACGTTAGTCCATAAGCTTGCTCAGGAGAGTATCTCTGCAGACTGAATAGATACTTGGCAGTATCAGGAAAACTTCAACTTAGCCTTTCACACATTTTATACAGCACTTCCACCTCCTTTTGGGTCCCAAATGGAGACAATTCTTTGGGCACTGTCTCTTGCTCCAGCAATCATCAATTCCTTTCTATTTCTGCCCACACCTCCACGGAGCAGATTATCATGGCTAGGAGAAATGCAGATTTCCAGACATCTATAAAACACAGGAAAATGGCTAGGACCCACATTCCTGCCAGTGCTGGCAGTCGTGCCAATCCCTTCCCAGAATTTCCCAGCTCCCTAGGACTGAAATCCCAAAGACTTTGCTCCTATGGGAAAGCCAATTCTTACTTTTAGGCACAAGACCACATTTTCTCTTAAAGACTTTCTTACTTTTTTCTTATGTACCCCTCTCTCTTCACGCTGCCACCTCCCCAGGCACATTGGAAATTCATAGTATGAGCTGGAGGCGCTCCCACCTTCAATTTTCATTCTCCCTGCAGTCTGAGCATAACTGATGGGAGAGCAGAAATGCTGATGCATCCTAGGTTTGTTGGAAATAATACTACTTTAAAAATTTTTTATTTTATTTCTCTGGTCAGGCTTGGTTTACCTTTGCCTTGGAGAAAGGAATTTTAAGTTTTTTTCAGGAGATGTTGCACTACTCAAAGGAGATGAGCTTAACATCTCAACAGACTGGGAGTGACCCAAAAGGTACCCAAAAAGACAACGACCATCAACAGAATATCAAAAACCATCAGTGAGCATGAGCAAATATCTACCCCAGATGCTGTACCCTGGCATGGCTGGAGACACCGGAAAAGACTGATAAGCGAATCAAGGAGTAAGGACCAAATTAGCATTGGAGGTGAAGAAATCCGTGACCAGTAAGAAAATAATGCTAGAAAAATTTTGTAATTTGAGACTAATGAACAGGAACTGCTTTGAGGGTTTTTGTGTATAAACCTGCAGAAATCCTGGTTAAATGTGTGTGTGTGTGGAATATTTTCTGTGTCACATCCCGGCCAGAAAAAAAAGGAATGCCTGATTCTCTGTCACTTCAAATACAGTGTAAGGGGGTTTTCATTTTCCTCCCAAATTTCAGTGTCAGTTTCACTTGGAAAGGGAGAAAGCAGCCAAGTGTCTCAGTCCATGTTAGTTGCAAAGACGTACTGAAGTCACTCAGTAGCCAAAATTTTAGGGAATAGATAGTCATGAGGGGAAAAGCAAATTAACCAAACACAAAACTGGGTTGCATGTACCCCAGCCCACCCAAAAAATCAAAAAGGAAAAGAAAAATAAAATGGTCTTCCTAAAGGCAAATTAGAGACATTTCACACTTAGTCCTCCAAGCCTACACATGTTCATAGCTATTAGGAAAGCAGCAAGTTGTTTCTTCTTTCAAGAAAAGCAAACCTCATTTATTTGTTTTTAACTTTTCTCTTACCTTTATTCTCTCTGTTAACCTTCAACTATGCCTTTGCAGTCTTTCCTTGTCACCAAAACTGTGGGAAAAACGAAAACCCTCCAACAACATTTTAGTGCTAGAGAGTCAAGGCAGTACTTTATTTTGGCCAGGATGTTGCTCTGGCCAGGATGTGCAACAAAAATAACTTCATTGACACATAGCCCGAGTGTGCAGAGAACATGACACCTGAATTTTACTAGATTTTTCCCAAACTTCATATGGTCAAAGCCCATAGAAATTCATTGGTTCAATGTTCATTGGTCCAAAGTGGTATAGTTCTTAGTATTGGGTTTCCTATTGAATCTGGATTTCTTCACCTCTGATGCTAATTAGGTCCTCATTCTCATCTCCCTTTTCCCAGACCAGGGGTCTCCGACTATGCCAGGGGTGAGGTTTGGAGCTGATGTTCCATTAATGGCTGGTGATGGTCCTTACTGTGCTGTGCTACTCCCAGGCCGTTGAGATGGTAAATTCATCAGACCTCACCCGGTGGAAAAATGATGTGGAAAGAAACTTAAAATTCCTTTTTCCGGGGCAAAGGTGAACACCCTGACTAAAGTTATATAAAAAAAATGTTTAAACTGGTATATTTTCCAACATTCTATTCTTCTCTTCTATTCCTTCAGTTTATGTCCTAAGAATCTCAGGTGTCTAAATTTATGTCAATGTTCTAATGCTCAGAGTCCAGCCCTGAAGTTTTAGCATCTCAGTGCTGCAGTGGAACATACAGGGTACATATGTGACTTCTGTATTTCAGAAAAGGGTAGAAAAGACCTGTATCTTGGATACAGGAGTCCAAATTAATACATCACAATGCTAAAAACATTGTTATGGTTTAAACCCTACCCATCTATTAATCTTAGGTAGTGAAAATAATTTTCCTTCTCAAGTTTTTTCATTCCAAAGACTCTAGAAAAGAAAGCTCTGCTTCACACAGCCCTGGTTTTTTTTTCAAAATGAGAGCAGATTTTGCTTTTGACTTTCAAAAAGACAAAAAATACATTCCTGGTGCTTGATGCACTATTTAAAATAATTGTTCAGATTTTACCACAGTCCTTCAGGAAAATATAATTTTTGATTTCTTTTAAGACTTAAGGTATTTCAGTCTTCAACATTTCCATGTAAATACTTGTAGGCATGATTGGGGTTTCCTCAGTCATGGCTGCCAAAGATGGTTATTCCTACTGGTGGAAGTAGAGGAAACATGAGATACCTAATGCAGAACTTAAGTAGAGCATGCATCACACCTTTTCTTATCCTTTCTCTTTGGTACAGATGTTTTTTCCTTTCTTCCATGGCTGTTTTTCTACAGGAACTGATTTAGGAAGGGAAACCATATAATGGGTTTACTTTCCCCAGAAACTGCCACAAATGGCTGCCATGTGAACCACTGGCTGTTCCATCCTTATTTTCGATGCTTTTGAAAGATCCTTATTATCCTCATATACATTGGTTTCCTCTCAAGAATTTATGAAAAAAGTATTATTCTTAATGGCATGAGCAATTAGGATTTATCATACCATATGACAGGAGTCTCTGTTCCAGACCTACATCTCCCAACATGTGTATGAGAAACCATACTTTTCACACTTAGACAATCTTCCATTCAAAAAAGTACTCTAAACCATTCCATAGTAATAACTTATAATAAAAAAAAAGGCCATCTGAAGTGAAGCTGGACAAAAATAAATCTATTAATATGTAGTGTGTGCAGGAAGGTACAAGAAATAAATGTTATATTGCTTAATTTGTGATAGGCAAAGAAAACTGAAGTTAAATCAAACTGTCAAAAATTAAAATTAGCCCTCCTGAAGGATGCTTGTATGCATTCTTTATACTGTCAACATCTAAGCAGGATATCACCTCTCCTGTATAAGAAGAAAAAGAGAGGAATAAAAACAGAAAACCACCAATTTAATGATCGTTTTATGTAAATGTATAAGCATGCGCACTCATACATAAGAACATACACAGAGTGATAACAGCATCTATACCTAACACACAGAGATGATGTCATTATTATCCATCTGCACTAAAAATGGATTTTCTATTAATGCATAGAACTTTCTCCCAGTTACAGTACAGCCCTTGCAACAAGAGTGTAATTGTTTCCAAAGGTAAATAACAAGCCAGGCCTTGCAGGGATTTGTTTTCACAACTTCTGTTTCCGAAAATTTTTTCTAAACTTCAGGGTAACTTGTGAGCTTAAAAGAGGCAAAGATGTGTTTGATTGAAGTAGATTTGCACTCTTGTGTGAGTTTTATTTCTGAGTATCACCTTGTATAAACGTGATAAGATTCTTTTTTTTTTTTTTTTTTTAATCTACAGTGGTATTAGGGATTTCAATTAGGATCCAAGGAAAGGTTGCTTAAATTCCAATAAAAGCTGTGATATCCTACTGCTTCATACTTCATATTCATTACTTTACATTTTTATATTTCAAACCAAACACTGTATTTAGTAAAGAAATAAAAATTGTAAACCAAAATCAAGAGAATTATTGTAAACATAAATATTATACCACATTATGTCAATTTGCATGGCAAAAAGGAATACAGAAACTGTTACAAAGTCAGGAGTAAGGTTCATTA
The DNA here is from genome assembly GCA_036630365.1 of Acanthiza pusilla. Taxonomy (NCBI): domain Eukaryota; kingdom Metazoa; phylum Chordata; class Aves; order Passeriformes; family Acanthizidae; genus Acanthiza; species Acanthiza pusilla. Next base: position 26,529,429 of record JAXCHO010000079.1, read on the forward strand.
TGAATTGCAAGATGTTATCTCTGAACATTAATTGATTTTTTAAATTAATCCACATAGTTTCATATCCTTTTCAACCCTGCTTTCCATTAATATTCTATCTATGAAGTTTGCTGCAGTTTGGAAGTTCTTTGTGGATCTATCTATGTTTTCTATTCAAGGCCTGAATAAATACATTGGGTGAAATATTCATAGGAAGACTTTCAGGATTCTATTATAAAAAAACAGGGTTTGTAATTCTGTACAGTCAGAGAGGAAATCTAGAACTTATTCTTTTATTTTTATGCCAATCACTCTATACCATTCTATCTATATAAATGTAGGGAACAGACTGTGCTAAGCTGTTAAAGCATAACACTGAAAAAAGTCGCTAATGGTGCACCCACCTGCAGATTTTTTTTTTTTTTTTGTCTGACAAACTGCAACCATCACCCAGTGTCTGAATGAATCCCCACAACAGCAACCAAAAACCTACCCACCTGGACAAAGCAGACCCCACTGCTTATCCCCAGCTGGAACTGACTACCTAAATCCATTAAGAGTTAGATAATAAGGTAACACCTAATTCAGAAAGCAATAAATAGCCCCCTCTCAGGAGGAACACCATGCTGAGATCTGCAACACCATATGGGATCTGCAGGCTGAGGAGGGGAATTGCCAGATGTAGGAGCTGAGCTGTCAGCCATGGTCACGGTGAGCTTTCCATTCCCAGGGGTCATCTGAATTGGCTGGATGAGCAGGGCTGAGCTGTGATTTGTGTGAGGTCTGTGTTTGCAGGACAGGCATCACTGTCCACAGGCTTTGTTTGTCCTGCCAAGCAAATCTTTAGGTTGTGTGTCAGTGGTTGCTGTGATCTGCTTGAACAGCCACCATGCCAATCTCGCCAGGTATCCAGGAAAGTATGTCATGGCTGACGAGCAGGCAAAACACAGATGTGATCTGCATCTCCTGAGTCAGTGACTCAGGCCACAAAAGACTTAAGAAACTTTTTTTTGGCCCTTAGTGAACAGAGGCCCAGAGCCAAGACAAAGGAACAAAGTCGCAGCCTATTGCTCATAGGAGACTGAAACCAAGACTAAGGAGTCACAGGGGACCTAATCCAATATTGCAATGGATTGCATTTTAACTGATAGTGTCCCTCCCTTAATTACTGTAGAAAATATGCATCCTCAAAAATGCCATTTAGCAAAAAAAAACCCTGAGGAAATCGAATCATAAAACCTGCTCAGCTATATGCTTTGTGTGCTTTAGGCATCTTGGTTGGGGTAAAAGTTAAAACAATACAGATTTGTTTCCATGCAGGAAATACAGTCTTTCTTTGCAGGCCCATCAGTTCAAACTCTGATAAGTTGAGAAACCCAGCCTAGCTGGTATGGACTTTGAGAGCCTCCACCCTGGTATTTACAAAGTAGTCCATACCTGAGCTAGTCATTCTCAGGCCCCTTTACAAGGACTGGCTAGAAACAGAGAGAAGATATCTTCTTTTGGTCCAGTGAAATATATTTTGTAAGCTCTCATTTCCCTCCAATGGCTACCATAGGATGTTTACCTGGCTAGGGCCAGCTAATTTACCAACATTAAAATCTAATTTTAAAGTTTCTACTAGCCACTTTAAGTGACTTTTGTGTTCAACACGCAAATTTCAAAGGCATCTATTCTTTAGTGCCAAGCTAATTGCTGACAGGCAATGAAGATGCTGAGCATAGAGCTCAGGATGAAATTGAGCTCTGTATTTTAAAGGCAGGTGTTAAAACATTGCAGCTAAAATGCTTAGATCTGCCTCCTTGTTTCTATACTCCTCAGCTCCTCATGTTTAAAATAGTGACAATGCACTTCTCTACCTCTCAGGAAACTTTTGAGTATAATATTGTAAAAAGAGAAAAATCAAATATTACAAAAAGTACCAAAAAGCAAGAAAAATTGCACTGCTAAGTAGAGATAGAGAGCCATTCCTTATTGACAAGTCCATCTGCTTTTCCTAAATTAGAGTTAAAACCCTTTTCAATCTTCCATAATTAGAAAGGTCTTTAAGAGGATGAAAAAACAAATAATTTTATTTTTACTCTATTTTCGTTACATTCAATCTGAACAAGCATTCAAGCCCAGCTCCTCAGAGGTATTGAGATGGATAATTCATTCTGAAATGCCAGAGCTTCATTTGTAGATCCAGGTCCAAGAGTATTTTTGGACACATTCAACAGAAAACCAACTTAATAATTAGTAATGCCTTGCTTATCTTACTGTAATGCATTGAGAACTAGAAAATATTAGCCACTTTGCAGTGTACCATTTTTTTGTTTCTGATTAGATTCACTGGTATGTTTGCATTAAATTCTCCGAAGTATTCACATTTGCCAAGTCCAAGTACAGCCATGCTTTCAGGGCTTCTGCAATACATTATCAGCTCCTAATACCTTCTCCTACACCTGCACTGGAGAGGAGAGAGAGAGTGATATGCACAGGGTCACAGCACATCTTTTCTATGAGTTCTTACACAACCAGATTTTTCAAAAGGCAGAATGGTGTGGTTTTTAAGAGAAAACTTAAAGACAGAAAGAAGCAAGTCAACATAAATTCATAACATGCTTTGCGTATTTTACAAAACCTCACAAATTATACAGTTTCTACAGTCACAAGGGGATCTGACTCATCTGAAGCATTTTGGCAAGTTCTCTTAAATTCATGGATTTTAATTTTGCACCAATTTTCTCCAGGATTCTGGTAAATTTACTGCCCTTACAGATTTAAAATACAAAAGGGACTTTCTGTTATTTTGAGGCCTTTCTCTCTTCTGTGTCTCAAAGAGAACCAGGATTACCAATATTTTTCAAGTTTTTATCAGAGGTTTCCATGAATCGAAAGGGATAATAGATTGGCCTCACAGGTCAACTTTGTTCTCACCCACAGTTTAGGAACCCTGAAGACTGAAGATAATAAGAAAAAGTAAAACAGCACTCTTTAATCCTGTGTTATCACACAGAAGTCACAGTTTCATGTTCAAACATAACTAGGTCATTTTCTTCCAGAAAAAGAGATAGATTTGGCATTTGTACATTCCAAAACATGCCCACTTCTTCACTAGTAACTGCCCCTTTTGTTTTAGTACTGGCATTTGTGAGGGCTAAATTATTTCAAAAGTAACCAAGTGCCAACATGTTAGAAGAAAACATAGGATGGCCTCTTCATTTAGTCCAAATGCAAAAGGTCTGCTTTGCAATGGCATTGCTTTTACAACTTCTTCAAGAAAGGAAATAGAAACCGGCTTGTAATGTATCCATCGCTCTTACCAGAAATTCCTGTGCTAAATGACATCCTTTCAATCTTGGTGGAGTCACTTAAATTCTAACTCACAATATTAAGTCAGTTATGATGCTAACCTGAGACTTTTCCTTTCAATAGTGGAATTGCTTCTACAAAGCATTGGAAACCTCTCCACAAATTCCTAAACTCTTTTCTGGCAGTTGTGTCTACTGTAGCAAGTTACTTTTGGCCCTTGTATACATACAAAGTATGTGTGTTTCAAATTCCCCCTTCTTTGATAGGGAAATTAGTTGGGGGGAGATATAGATCACAATAATATTTACGGGAATGTATTTTATTAGGCTGTTGCTATTAAAGGAGGCAAGACAACATTATTAAGCATTATTAAAAGCAGATATTTGCATGGTACATTTGCTTGTCTCCTCCCACTGTTCTGACCCCCACAGGCAGACACTGTCACACAGACACTGTCACACATGCCATCACTCTCAGTCACCCGCGTGGAGTCCAGCCTGGCTGTCTGCTCCCCGGGAGAGCTGCACGGGTGTGACAGCGACCTCTGGGCAGCTGTGCAGAATCCTCCACAGGTGCCACGTTCCCTCAGCAGCGCCTGCAGAGCTCTGGGGGTGCACAGCTGCCACAGCACCTCGGGTGGGGACTGACTGCACAGCCCCTCCTTGGCACTGGCATGGCCTGGTGGCCTTGCACATGCTCAGCAAGCTCTGCATCTTTCATTTCTTGAAGATACAGCAGGATGACAAGTTTTCAATCTGCCACCATTTGGGAGATTTTCACCTTCCTCTCAGCATGTACTCTTCCTCTCTTTGAGCTGCTCTGTTCTCGCCCATGGGTGTTGACGGGGCCTACTCACGTCCACTTCATGGCATGTGAATGTGTATGCTGACTTCAATCTGTTCCCCTCCTTCTAGCTATGTCTCTGGTGGTCCCTGTTAATTTATTAGAACAATTAACATACCTAGTAGAGATTTACTATACTTTAGAGACTGGGGGTAGGGGAACAGGACTGCCAGACTACTTACTTTAATTTTATTCACATCTGAAAGAAGTGTCAGTAAATAAAACCTCTAAATCTTGGTGGCAAGTGTTGTATTGTAACAGACACAAAAATATCTCTTGTGTTCCATACACAACCAATTACACTGTTTGTGATTAAGAAAAACTGTGCCCAAGCCCCAGCTGGTGTTTGACATGGTTGCCAAAGTGGAGTATCTGGCCCACTGATAAATAAATATTGCAGAGAGGCTCCCCAGATAGTAATCTGAAATTATTGCCCTGAAAATTGTGGAGTTGATAATGTGAAATGAACAAAAAAATCGTTGTCTGAAATGAAAGCACGATGCATTTTCTTCGGAGAGGTTGTGACAGCTCCAGTCTTTAATGTGACTGCATTGAGCCACAATGTGTCTTCAGTCTTTTCCTTCTCTCTCCCCTTCCCACCCATGTAACTTGCAGAGTTTCATATCCAGATATGTGGATTGTAGCTTGAGCAAAGCAATGAGTAATGTAATTTGGTGCCCATTGTCACAGAAGAGGCAGCATGGTGTTGGCTCTTCCATTATGACAGCAAACAAAATTCAATTACTGTTTGGATATGATCAATTATTGCCAAACCACCTGCCAAGTCTATTTGCTCTGTTGGCGTGAAAAGAGCAGCTCTACAGAAAGGATGTCAAGTATTTCTGTGGTAAAGAGTGAAGGCAGGGAGAGAAGAAACAGAACCTTAAGAAGAGCTGCGGAACAACATTAAGACCATTTTGGGCCATAGTTTTGCTGTGAAAACCCCCTAAAGTGTGTCAAAGAAAGTAGTATCAGAACAGATCCCAGACGGAGCTGAAAATGCTATCAGCTGTGCTTTACAGACACTCTGCAGGCCCTGGAGAAAAAAATGCCTTGCAGCTGGTCAGTGAAAAAATCACTGCCATGCTCAGTGTAAAAATGTCACCAATACTCTATCACTACCATCACAATTTACATGCATAACAAACTTTCTCGAAGCCTTTTCAATTAAATCAGAGAAGAAATGCCTGTGGAAAAAGGCATTCATGTGTACTGATGCATTTTAGAATCTGACTATTCAGTAGCACAAGGCTATGAGCCTACTCTGTTTTCCTATGGAAATACCTTTAATCTTTATTTGTTAATTGACATAAAGTAGCAAATATCGAGTAGAGGTATGATTACATTTTAGTAAACTTTCAAGTGCTGGTTTCCATGAAGCGTTTGAACTCTGTCAGTTTGAAGCATTGATTTTGTTATGGGAATGATGAATCAAGGAAATAGTGGGAGTCCAGACAATGATGGGGAAATATGGGGAAATGCAGGTGATTCTCTCTTTCTTACTTTGAAAACAGGGAAGGACTAGATTGTAGACTATTTTAACGTAATATAACCCGGAATACATAGACAAATCTATACTTTTTCATATCATTATTTGCAAGCACATGATACTAAAAGTCTCAGTTTTGAGGACCTATTCAAAAACTACTGAATATGATACTTTTCTGGGTGCGTATGAAAATTGTAGATATATGACCATAGTATTTTATCTGACTTTAACTTATGAGATGCAAATTTTAGAAAGCGACATGGGCTATAACTTAGAACCTGGAAAAACTCATAATATTATTCACTGTAATGAATTTCTGCAGAAAGCTATGCTAGAAAAATGAACTGAAGGCACCATTAAGTAAGTGGTAAATAAAAAGTTAATTTAGCAAGGTTATTTTTTTTTAGCAAGTGGAAGCAGATATTTTTGCCTCCAGTTTCTACTTCCCACTGGCCCCACAGAGGCTGAATACTTTACCAGTTACTTCTATTAGGCAATTATTGGGAGGATACTGATGCCACCAGGCTCAAACAAGCTCTGATGCAGTGGTATCAGATCCCATGTTCCATTAAGTTCAGGTTTTAACCTTGCAAGCCAGGAACAACATTCCAATCCTCCTGGCTACAGAAATAGTTTCAACATTCATGTGGCCCTGACAGCAGTACCAATTGTGTGATGTGAAATCTTTCTTTTCTGCTTTTCTGGGTTTTTACCCTCTTTTTCACCACCTTTGTACTTCTCTTTTTCCACCCCCAATGGAGGGGACTGAATTTCAGACAATTCTTCTGTGCCCATCTCTCCAACCTCTCAAGGTCCTTCTGAAGTGCTGCACAGCACTGTGGGGTATCGACCACGCCTCCCAGCTTTGTGTCATCAGCAAACTTGTTTGTATTCCTATTTTATGTTTTATTGCCTTTAAAATTTACGTCAGCTGAAGGAAAATTCTGGATAAATTAGAATATAGGGTCTACTGTGGATTTTTTTCATTTGTACTGAAGTATGTATTTGTCCACTGGTACTACTGTTAGTATGGTACACAAGTTAATTGCATTCGTATCAGGTAATAAAGAAAACAAGCTCATATTCTAACATAGCAATAACTTTTAAGGAAACATGTTTCAGAGAAACAGACTGCACTGTAAATCTTGTAAGAATCAATTCTGTTTCTACTGCTTTGCCGAGAAAAAGATCACAGTATGTGGCAATACAATGCACTTACCAAAACACAACAGCCATACTGGGACAGACTAAAGATCTGGTCAGCCTAAATTTTTAATAACAGACAAATGATGGCTGCTTTTGCAAAATAAGTATGAAAACAGCATAAACAAATGACAATTCCAGTGTACAGTTCTCATTTTCAACAATTTAAAGCTTAGGGACTTCCTGAGTCCAAGCTTGTATCTTTGTTGCTGTGTATGTTTATACGAAGAGACACTGATATAATTTTTTTCTCCCATGAACTAGCTCTTTTGGGGGTGGAATCAAATACTATCACTGTTCAAGCCTGTGCATAATGCAATAACGTCATGTTTCCAAACTTCCACAGAGAGTAAAGCAATCCTGAAATGATGATACTTAGTAAAGAATCGGAGGAAAAATTGTAAGAATTTTCTGCATATAGTAATTTTAAAAGAAAATACCTTGGAGAAATAACATCAAAAGAGGTTTGGGTTTTTAACTGTAATTTTTTTATTCCCAAGTCTTTGTTTGCTGAATTTATAATTGTACAACTGATTAGAATGCAACATATCATTTTATGCTACTTAGTCAATACAACATAATCCCTCTTATTGTCTTTATTAATACAACATTGTGACAGGAGGGAAAAAAATGATTAATTTTAAAGTTATTTTTGAAATTATTGTAGTGGCATTAGTAATTTGCCTCCTCAACTCAAGAATATACTGAAGATAAAAACTGAAAAATATGTATCCACGTGATTTTAAATTTTAAGATAAATATGCATATATATAACACAGAAGGAGAAAACAGGTCTTGGATAACATAGAAAAGAGTCACAGAAACTAAGGAGGTGTTGGGCTACATCTTGGTGACAATAATACAATACCCATCACCCCACCCTCCACCCACACAATTACACAGAGAGAGAGACTGAAATAATGTTATTAAGATTACAGTGGCAAATACTCAGATGTAAAGATATTTAGAATACTATGGTGAGTTACTTGCACATCTTGTTTTTCTGAAATAGTAGAAAAAAATCTCTGGAGATGAATCCTGTTTATCACAGAATCACACAACCATTTGGTTTGGAAGGGACCTCTGGAGATCATTCAGTCCAACCGCCCTGCCAAGGCGGGGTCACATGGAGCAGGTGGCACAGGAACATGTCCAGGTGGGGTTTGGATAGCTCCAGAGAGGGAGAATCCACGATTTCCCTGGACAGTGTGTTGCAGTGCTCTGCCACTGTAAAGTCCTTCCTCATGTTGAGGGGGAATTTCTTATGTGTTAGTGTATTGCCACTGCTCCTTGTCTTGTCACTGGGCACCAATGGAAAGAGTCTGGCACCATCCTCTTGGCACCCTCCTTTGAGATATTTATATGCATTAATGAGATCACAAAGTGATAACTGTGTAAGGGCCTTTACTGTAGCAATAGGAAAGACCTCTCCATGATTAAGGCAACTGAATAGTTATTGCTTAACTCTTACCAGGTAGATAGTAATTACTGAGTCTTTGTTTCAAGAGGTTTGACTTGAAAATCAGATTCAAAGTACTCAACTCTCACAAGTATCACAAAATCAAAGGTAATCCTGCTCTGATGAGTCAGGTCAGATTTTGTATCTGAGATGACTTGCTTAGACAAGATCTTTGTGTTCCCTGTGTGCAATAACAAAGCTGGTTAGTTGAGGTCCCTGACCTACCTTCTTTCTGACTGTTCTAAACTTCCTCCATAACACATTTTACTACCTACTCAGTTAAGCTGATTCAACTCTGCATGTGGATTCATTCTATGAGCCAGACTAATGAAATCATCAGTATTAAAAAATAATATCACCCTTCAGAGGATATTCAGCAATTTCTGTTTGTTTCTCTCTTTTCCTTTGGCAGGCTTACAGCACCACCTTCACAAGCAACTAAGGGTGCAAGGCTAGGATTGACTGATTGCATGGTGAAGGGATGCAAGCTGGTGGAGTGGTTTAGCCACCAGAGAAATCCACAGAGCACGGTGACACCTCAAGCCTGGCTCTGGCAGTGCTGGTATCAACACTGATGCCAGTTAGTTCTAGTGGGCTCCTAGCAATCAGATGTGGAGCCAGGTGCAGCTTGACATTAAGTCCTCTCATCCTGTCATTTGTTGCCCGGGAAAAGAGGCCAACCCCCTGTTTGTCCACAACCTCCTTTCAGGTGGTTGCAGAGGGCAATAAGGTCTCCCAGATCCTCCTTTTGTCCAGGCTAAACAGCCCCAGCTCCCTGTGCCTCTCCCCATATGACCCACTCTCCAGATCCTTCACCAGCTTCATTGCCTTTTCCTGGACACAGCCCAGCACTTCAATGTTTTTCCTGAATTGAGGGGCCCAGAACTGGACACAGAACTCAAGGTGCGGCCTCATAAGAGCCAAGTACAGAGGAAAAATCACTTCCCTGGTCCTGCTGGCCACACTATTTCTGATACAAATGAGGATGCCATTAGTCCTTTGGCCACCTGGGCACCTGGTGGCTAATGTTCAGCCAGGTGCCAGCTAGTGCCTGCAGGCCCTTTTCCACTGGGCATCTTTCCAGTGACTCCTCCCCCAGCCTGTAGTGCTGCATGGGGTTATTGTGAGCCAAGAGCAAGACCCAACATTTAGCCTTGTTGAACCTCTTAGTCACATTGTCTTGGAATTATTTGTTTTACAACTGTTTCTGCTATGCAACAGGCAGTTATCACTTCTCCTTCTAGTAATTATTTTCTGTTTGTTCTGATCTATACCCATGATTTCTATAGGCATAATAATAATTTAACCAGCTGTTTTGCTGGATTTTAGAAGTTATGAGGTAGCATTCCAGGAGGTATGTTATTCTTTGAATATCCTTTCAACCAACCAATATAAAACACATATCCAGTGGCACCAAGAGATATTTTATCAACTATAAATAGAATTTTGTTTACCATCATGTGTGTTCATGGCCAACACAATACGACTCCATTGCTCAATTACCTGGGATGTTTTTTCTGTGATATCTGTTTTAAACCTGCTTTAGTTAATTTACCCTTTTGCTTTGAAAAAAGATACAAGTTACTGAATGTGAAAATAGGATCAAATGGTACTGTTGCCTGAAATAATGAACTATTGTACTAAGTACTTCAGGGAGGCCCAATGATTTATTCTGGTCCCATGTACATTCACCCTACCATCACAGGCAGAAAAAGTCATTATTATATGATGAGTCATTATAGCTCTGTGATCACAGAGAACATTTTCTACAGATATTCAATATCCTTCCAAATTACATATTTCACAGAAGTAGGTCAAATTGAGCAGTGATTGAAGACTAACGTTTCTGCAAGTACCCGACCATCCAGATTTTATCAAGATAATACTGTAAAGAAGTGCTCTGCATATTAAGAATGGCTTATCTTTTTGTAATATAGATCTAAAACTGCTGTGGGTAATTCAAAGGTCTTTTCTTTTATGACCTCTTTTTAAGTTCCTGCTCTTGTTCTCTTCAGGTGTTATTAACTCATGTTGAACAAGATCAAGGTTAGTTCTGAGTCACTGACAATGCTCACCACGTCTACATTAGAGTAAGAGGAAAACAGCAGGGGAACGGAACGTGGAAATTCCTGATCACATGGAATCTTCTGCACATCATAGAAATGCATTGGCACTATGGAACTGGGGAGTGTCAAAGGGTCTTCTAGTGCATGTCTTTGAATATCAGATTGGCATCTATTCTTTATTCCTTAAATCACGTAAGGGACTTTTAATTTTCAGAATTGTTCCCAGCTAACAAGATCCCAGTAACATACATTGTAGATTTGTGTCTACCTTTTATATTGCCCTTTACATCATTTGTTGCCATGTCTTTCACCATCTGCATTTCCCTCTAGAGATAAAGCAGCCAATAGTACCACAATGCCTATGCCAGTAGAAGCCTGCAGAGTACCGTGAACAATAGGTTGTGTCTGGGTGCCTCTGTCTTGGGAAGATGATGCTCCTGCCTTCAAAGAGAAGTACTACAAACACTGCTGACCAGCAGTGACATCTCATGTCAGAAAGGGAATTTGGTGTCCAAGGAAGATACAGCTCTGGTCACCATTGATTGACTCAGACACAGTTGCTGCAAATGAAGGCTCCGGTGTGGAAGGGTATATACAAAAAAATAAAAGAAAATGAAAATCCTGTGAACTTTTGAGTAATAATGGTAATGATGCAATACAAGGAGAAAGAAAGGGTTTAAGATAGTATAGGAGAACAGTCACAAGGTAATAATTTCACATGGAGGCTCAGAAAAATAAGTAGAAATTACAGGACCTTAGTCACTGAACCATTACCAGATTTTTGTAGATGTATTAGAGGTGGTCAAAAAGAGAATTATCATTCTGTAGGAAATTCTGACATTTTGGAATCTGCTCTTATTATGTTTAAAATGAAAAATCCAAATGTCAACATTTTCTATGATACAGTTTTAGGAAAGTATTTCTTTGGAAATGTCAGAATTTCAGCACAAGTTTCTTGTTAACAATGTTGAATCACTAAACTACAAAAATTATATATATATAGGTGTGTGTGTATAACTATTATTATTTACAACACATGAAGTTGTAAAACATTATTCAGAACAAACTGAAATGATTCATAGCATAAATGAAAGATGGTGAAATCAAACAAATAGTCTTATGGTGAGGTTATAAGTTTCCTTCTGACAGTACTTCAATGTAGTTTCAGTAATTATGTAGGAATAATATCATGTTTAATGATATTGTCATATTTTGATCATTAAAAGTTATAAGTCTATTTTGTACAAATAAGGTCACAAGCACAGTAATTGCCTGATGTTATTTATTAACTGTTAACTCTGAGTCATTCAGGTAATATCATAGTCAGTGCTTCAGGAGGCACCCAGATATTTTTTTGCCTTAAAAAAACCCCAACCATTTTGTCTATTGGTAGGTGACTTCTTGGGAAGAAAAATAAGTTTTGATTCCAGTAAAATAAACCTAGGGCATAAATTAAATTACAGTTAAATTAATTGCAATCTTATTTTAAAAGTGATTATATGCTTTTTTATATGTCCTTGCATTTATATTTTTAGAGGTGCTTACGGAAATTTAGCTATACAGCTCCAATAACTACTGAAAATTTATTCCTTAATATTTTGTAGACTTCAGTAAAAAACAGCCTTGAGGTTTATGGCCTAAGTATACTATTTTTTCTCATCAGCTATGTATCCAGGTTTTTTGACTTCTGGGAATTAATTTACAAAAGTAACACTTCATAGATGATACTTCTTATGCCCTGTAGCATGCTTAGATCTTGGAAGGGTCTTTTAATGTGGATTTCATTGCTTCAGAGAGTTTTAAAAAACATTTATTAAATTTAGTGTTTCGTTGAAGGAAAATCACAGGACACAAGGGACAGAAATCTTGCGTTCTTAAAAGATTAAGCAGTACAGTTCTTTAAGGTGTCCTCACCAGGGCTTATCCCTGTTCTGATAAAGTGTTGAGGATCCATCAAACTCCCAGAGGAATTGGTTTAGGGCAGTGTGTGTTTGAGTGTGCACACACAAGAGTGGGATGTCATTTACTCTAATGCTGGGTTGTGGGCACTGCTCTTGCTGGGTCTGTGCGTGCCCAACATCCCACAAAGGAGTCTTCATCCACTCTGTGAGATTTGGATGTGAGGTCTCGGGCACAGTCCTTGGATATTATAGCCTTGTGGACAGTCTGAGTTTTGTTTCAAAACAAAAATAAAGTAATATTCAAGCTCTCAGTTAAATTACATCTTGATATTAATAAAACTGTCAACTCCTCAGCCTCCACAGTACTTGTTTTGTTAATAAAATCAATTTATTTTATTCTATTCCTCTCACTTTAACTACAGCACAGAACTGAATGCTGTTTGTTAGTTCACATTTGTGATCTCATCGATTTAGTTTCCTGTATAAGGCACCAAAGGAGATGCTCATCCCAGCAGGGCCATTTTTACCAACCTGTCTTGAGATGCACATGCACACACACACACACCCCCCATAAGCATTTCTCATTATGTTCCAGTGGCAATTCCAGAATTTTTTCTGAGCCATAAAGGCCACACGTGTAAATAAATTTTAAAAAGACTTCTGAACGCTGATCTTTTTATGAGCATCCAAGATGTAGGCAAGTGTCTGTTGTACCAGCTCTGCTTCCTTTGTGCTCTTCTCACCTGCTTTTGGCTTGCAGTACCTCTTAGTGTTGCTAAAGGGGAGCTGCTGTAAATCGGTCACAGAACTCCCTTCCACCTCTCCTTGACAAATGCTGGGGAGAAGCAGTCAGGCCATGCTTGCATCTCCTCCTAGCCTTATCTCTTTCCCATCTCTGCTCTGACCTCTTGGCCATCTCCCTGCACTTCAGTGCTGTCAGCCTCATCTCTATGCGTGTTTCACAGCAGCTCGGTACAGCCCCTGTGTTTCCCTTGGTTCCAGGGCTCTAACGTACTTCCTTCAGTGAGCAGCACACACATTTACATCCAGAATACTGCTCCCTGTGGTTCCTGGGCTTGCAGAAGTATGTGTGTACCTTGGTACTGTCATATTCCACTTGATGCAGTAACTTTTCTCTGCAGTTCACTTGAAAACATATTTCCATTGATTTATTTTAGTCAGTTATCTGTCACATTTTTACAGATTTTCCCAATCAAGGCTTACCTGTGTAAATCCTGTCCCTGTCCTGCTACCAGTCCTGGCTGCTTTATGATAAATTAACAACACAGGGCCAAGTTAATCTTTCAGGTCAATGTCTCCATTTTCCTTAAGGACTACCCAGTGCAGCTTGGAAAATAAAATCAGTTTATGCTACTACACAATTTAAAACTGCAACATTTAATAAACCCAAATATTAACTTGACTATTATAATACCAGATATCAACATCCTGCATAATTAACCTGAATTTTAGAAGTATTATTTTTTTCAGACAACATAATTGTTTGCAGGTTATTACATAGCACAGATGATTTGTCTTTGTCAAATAATTTTTTTGTTATTTTAACCAGTCTCAATAGATCTGATTGCTACCATGCAGAGAAGTAGAATGAAGTAGATAAATGAATGAATTTCCATTTTATCCTAAGCTCAAAAATTCTTCAAGCATATCTACTCAAAATACAGATAAATTAAAATGTAATTTGCTCTTTTCTTCCACTTCAGTAGTTAATGGCTGTGCTCTTTGTTTAGCCTCTATTATTCATTTAATGGCAAGCTCTAAGTCACTGTACACAGGCAGCTGATATTTAGCAACTGATTTTACTGGGCTTAATTGATTGTCTTGTGAAAATTGTATGTTTCCCAAACAAGGAACAAAATACATTCCTACTGGCAGATCCTCTTTTTCCAGAAAAATATCTATGAGCGAGCACTTCAACAAAAAATATACAAGGAACAGTTGTCAACTATTTTTTTTTCAGACGTAATTAAATTTTTATTAATATTTATAGAAGTGGCTGTTGTGGACATCAGGGATAAGCGCATAAAATCTTGTTTCTTTATTCAGATTTTATTTGTCAGGATTCTGAATATTCTATTGTAATGTGATCAGTTGAAGATTCCAGTCTAAATTTGGTACGATAATACAAACCAAAAAATTTGATACAAAGCATAGAGGTGGTTTAATTGCAAAAAGTCAGAATAAAAGTCTTTAAGCATTCATCTATTCTAACATCATCTTCTGGAATGTGTCTGAATGGAGGTTCCGTAAGGTAGCATTTTGGGGTGTGTATTATTAAGGTGTTATCATTTTTTCGCCTGTTGCTTTTTCATCTAATCCAAAATATTAGTGCTTTCTCCAACTTTACTTTAGAAATGTGTCATCATTTTAGCTAAATTGACTTATTTCATTTCTATTGAAAAATATTTCTTACCAGCTCTTTTATTGAGAACTGCAGGTCAACATCTTCACCCTGTATTTCATTTTTGGCTAAAAGCATTCTCTCGTTACATAGAAAGGATTTTCTTAAGACCTGGAGCCTGAGTGACAGATCTAAGCGACAGCCTGTCCTCTCCATTCACAAAGATAAAACTCTCACTACCTGGCATCCCAACATCTGAAAGGATTTTTTTTTTAAATTTCAGATTAGAGAGGGCATTCCTCCTAAGTAATAACCACAGAGATGCTGTTACAAAGATTTTGTTTCTACTCCACCAAATTTTAACCATTATCCATCTCATCCTCTCTTCTCCCTCTGCCTGCCCCTTCTCTTCTGTGTTAAATATAGTTCCCTTCTCTGTATCCATTTTGTATCCAGTCTTGACAGTAATTATTCCTTGACAGGACCACAATTAGATTCTCTGTCACCTTGGAAAAATTCTCATTCCACATGGAAAAAAAAAAATTCTTTCCACCTGGAAAAATATTCAACCAAATACCTGTGTACTTAACACTCCCCTTTGCCACTTGAGAGGAGCTACTTGTACACAATCGTGTTTGTCTTTATCCTTTTTGGGTAAGCTCCTTTCTATTAAATTTCCTAGGGGAAAAATAATGAAGAAAATCAGGCAACAGATGTAGAAACAGTACTACCTGTCCTGTTGATGCACATGGTCTTTTTCCAGTGCTTGTATCTATCCAGTGCTTGTTTCATCCCTCGCATTTAGAATACTGTTTGTCTTCAGAAGAGACCTTTTGTTATTGTTCTTATTACTTTCTAATACAGTGGTTTGCTAGTCCATGAGCAGGACTGATGTTAATACAGATAAAGACAATAACAACATCAACTTTGACTGTATAAAAGGGACACCTCCTGAAGAATTACTCTGGGACCTCCACTGCTGAAAATCAGGGGGAAGAAGGATCTGTGGGATGCCTCAGGGGCCCATGTGGTGGTGATATCTTTTGCTTAGTCTCTCTCTCACTCTGTTCCCTCCTTCTGTCCCCCCCCCCCCCCTTTCTTTCTATCTCTCAGCCTCCCATTTGCCATCAAATAAAATCTGTACTAGTGACTTCAACATATGGTCTTGTTTGCACCTTAATTTGGGCAGGGGCATCTCTTGTAATCAGATCTTAATACCACCTAAAATTCCTCTTGAATCTAGGCAAAATTAAAAGTTTTAAAATACTAAATTTAACCAGGAACACCACCTTCAAGAAGATACTAATTTCATGTTTAACCTGTTTTGAAGAATACAAGCAGTGTGATTAAGAGACCCTTTAAGGTCTAGGTTTTACTTTCACTGAGATTTGCAACATATGTTATTCTCCATCTCCAAGAGAATATAGTTCAATTCCTTCTCTCAGAATAATGAGGATAGAGAAACTTAAACCAGAACGTGGGAAGACTCCAAATCCCATTTTCTTACAGTGTCCTAGGTCTCCATTCCTCCATTTCTTAGGAGTAATTCCCCTATAGTCCTCTATAAGGTTCCCTATATTACACCAAGCGATATAAAAAAATTCCAGTATCCACAGTATATTTTGAATAGAATTTAGTAATCTACATCCAAAAGAATGACCTGTAAGAATGCTGTTTAACAATTTGAATTTTCAGTAGTCCATATGGGATTAATGACCTAGATACTTAGATATCTACAGAGTCCGTGAGGGTTTCTGCTCATATACCTTGGATCTACAGTGTACATTTATATCTGAGCTGGTCATTCAATGCTCATTATAATGAATGACCACAAATACATAAGGTACATTTCCATTCTATCTTAGCCATTAATATTAAGATGAGATTATACTATAGAAGCACCCACTTTGCTGACTATGAGAAGTCTACATTGTATGCATACATATTTATGTAGATGACTCAGATTCAAATGGGTCTACATTTTTATTTGAAAACAGTGTTACCTACTGTGTGTGCCCAGATTCACCTTCATGGAGTGGTTCAGCAGCTTTTGAGTGCCTCATCTGTACTATTTCTGATTTAGCATTAGACCTAAATCTTCTGAGCTAATCTACTAGGTGCAGTCTGAAACCAGCTATGCTTGTGTGACAGCAAAGACCACATTGCTGAGGACAGAAATCTGTGTGGGATCATTCAAATTCCAGGATGCAGGAAGGTACATGAGAAGTGAAAACTTCTTTAGACTCTGAAGTTTTGTCAAACGTAAGAAAACAATTTCCTGCTAGATCAGTGATGACTTTTTCAACATGAGGATGAATGCAAACACCTCTGGACTACTACACTTGTTTTGTATAATCACATATTTCGTGCTGACTTGTGGCTTCCATATCCAGAGCTTGGCATGAAGTAACGGTAATACAGAGTACCTATTTTGAAATTTATTGCTTAAGTCTCAGTGCTTAATGTTTAGTGAAGAGAGGATTCACCTACTGCAAACAATCCTACTCATGTTCAAGAATACAGAACACATTAAATTCTTTGAGAGAGGAGAGAGACCCTCATATGCAACTAACATAAGGCAGTACACTTTTTAGACCTATTTAAAAAATAAAATCTGTGGTGCCATGTGCCCATATGCCTATAAATATATGTTGCATCTGTGTAGAGTTATCTTTATTTTGAAAGACTTTAGCAGACAGAATGGTTCTTATTCCACTGGGCCCACCTTCTCCCTATGGAGTTCTGTAGTTGTCTGGCATAGCGCTCTGAGACTACAGAAGCTCTAATAACAAAAACATAATTCTGAGACACCAGAAAGTGGATACAAAGCCAAACATGAGGGGGTACATTTCCTTTCTAAAACTGAAATTGCTGTATGTGAAAATTACGAGAATTGTAACGCATTTTAAATTATTTTTTCATGTATCAACAGTCAAGAGATGGTAGGACAGACACTACAACTACAAAGAAACATACACGTAGTATTTGCTTTCACACTTTCTGAGTCAGCTCTGGCCTGAGGCAGGTTCTCAATTATTCTAGTTGTACCAACTCCAAGGACCTAAACTAAGGCTAGAGATAGGGGTAGCATGAGAAACAAGTACCACACCTTTCTGTGCCCAGCAATGGTAGTATTGTAATACTGGTTATATTGTTGAATCTAAAACTTGCTTGACACTGTGAAATGACCATATAGTAGAAAGATTAATTTCCCTTTATCATCATATTTCATCAGCACAAAGCATTGTCAATAGTACATTCTGTCTACGAAATTACTCCATCATAGCCACTTGCTTGAATTTATTTTTGTGTTTAGAGGAATTGAGCATAACCTGTCTGTGCTTACTATTTAAAAAACTGGATCAAACATTTGGGGATGTATAGAGTACATAGTTCACAGAAATAATAGGCCACAACTCCTCTGTTCTCTTAGGATCTGATCACTCCCCAGTGAATTAATGGTATTTTATAGGCAGGAATCCCAAATATATTCAATATTTCTCCAGGAAACTACCACTCTTAGAGTGATACTTTCTCCTGTACAATTGAAATAAGAATTCCAGTGGGAAAGGGAAATCACAAATTAAGCCTTTTCATTACTCATCCAAAATTTCAGATTGCTGTTAACCTATGGGAGAAAAGAACCCTGAGAAACAAAGGCTCTTGCATCAAAAACAATGAATGGAGAATAGGAACAAAGGCTGACCAAATCATCAGACTGTTTGGACTGTTTGTGCTTCACTGTGTTGCTTCTCCAACAGATACCAGAGAAGCTGAAGTCCCACACAAGACCCAGCACCTGTGACTCTGAGGCTGCTTTCTGCCTGTAGTAGGTGTCATCCACTTTCTCCTTCTGATCAGGTAGCCTGTGGCAAACAACCACGGCAGTGTCACTCTTATTAGTCTGCCCTTTTATCCTAACCCATAAGCTACCTATAAATTAATCTCATTAATCACTAAAGAAATACTCTTCAGCAAGGTGATTTTCTAAGTCATTCATTTAAGTGAAAGTACTGAAAACTTTAAATGGAAAGACTGTCAAGGTACAATAATTGTTTATGTGGGAGTGTCACTAAAAAGAAGTCTACCAAAAATATTTGTCTGGCTTCTGAGGGGAAGTTAATTGAATTTGTGCCTTCTTTCATTTTTGTTCTGGTATTTCATAGAATGTTTATTAATTTTGTCACTTCCCAATAGTCTGCATTAAGGAACTTGGTGTTCTCTAGTTTTCTCAGAGGAAATGTTTGTGCTCATGTCTCTGATACTTGCCATTTCTGTTTTCACAGTCAGAACAGCTATTTTCTAACTGGACTTCTTCCTGTTTTGTTTAAATCACTTAGCACTTGCATATATATGGTGTCTGACATGGAGGAGGGCTCGGCAGTCCCCGTCATTAGTTTTCGACTGAAAGAAACAAATGAACTAGAGCGATGAATTCTGTAATAGGCTTCCTGACAACTATAATCTCATTTCAGCACCTTATAGACTGCATTTTACTCACATTTGCTGGTGAACATTCATACATTCAAGTATAATTTGTTGTCTGAGGCATATAATTTCTTTAAGCTCCTACTGAGATTACTTTGTATAACAGAAGACCTCAGTGTGTACAACCTCTGTATAGGAAGCTTGCCTAAAGAATGACATTGTGCTTATGACCACAGGAAACAAATATTGCAAGCTGTTCTCTGAACTGAATAGCTAGGTTACAGTCCTTTTTGACTACAAAATCTCAACCTTTAAGATTTTTTAAAAGCTTCTATTTTCTCTGCATCTGTTCACTATGTGAAATGTATAGCCATAGAGTCATCATGTCCTTCAACAGCCATTTTCAAAAACCTTTGGCAGCAACAACAGGCAGGAAACATTCAAAAAACTTTAGTCTATAAAAAGATTGAATTTAGTTCAGACTAGGAAGAGCTGGGTGTTGCACAGTTTCAAATGTTTAACATCCTACATCCTACAATAAATGTACTTTAAAGGTACATATGAATATGAACCCTCTTGGATCATTCAGTCCAGTAATTTACTACTGCAGGCAATTATGTCATGCCGTATACTATAGTTATCTAGATGCAACATGACACTTCTGCATCCATCAGGGATGCAATATCCAGGGGTTATTTTAGATTTGTCCATTAGGAAGTCATCTTGGGATGGTAAACCGCAGCTCCACTGTCCTCTGCTCAGAGGTCACTCAAATCTCATCCACTGATGTCCTGCAGTAAATAAGAGGCAGCTAACCCCTCTTTCACAGAATTAAAAGCTGCCTCACATCTTGATTATGCCAAGAGAGTGAGCCTACATGTGGACAGAGACCATGAGTGATTGAGTGACTGACTCTTGTATATGAGGGGTGAGAAAAGCACAGTTACCTTTTGTGAAAGTAGGGCAAGTTATCTTTCACCACTGGAGAGAAGAAGCTTCTTATCACAGTGAGAGTATCCATGCTTTGATACCTCATTATCTTGGAACAATTCAAAGTAAGTTATTCTGAACTTATTTAAAATACTTTACTACCTTACCTTGTGAATTTTAGATTTGGGTCCTTTTGAGTTGAGTTAAACATGATCTGACATCTACCTTAAAATAATTATCTATGCTCCTTTATAGGCAAGTCTTTTCAGAAACAAACTCTGATGGCTAAACAATACTTTTTTGAATTTTCACTTAAATTTATTCATGATGACTTACCCTTTTTTATCCTTTCCCTTAAGTCTGCATAACATTTACTCCGCAGTGCTGTTACAGGTAGCAGTCTTACCTTTCACAGTTATACAAGACGAAGTGCATTTATCTCATCCTGTGTGCTAGATTCCCTTCTCTGATCAAGCTAGCAGACTTTCTTCACATCTGCATTCCAAACTCATTTGCGTTGAACACGTGTGCAATGTGTACATTCTCAACAGTGAAGTTTCAATAGGGTTTTTTAAAGGAATTATTATGATCTTTGCAAGTGTCAGAATATAATTACTAAAGCAACTTCTGATAAATTGACTTTTTCAGTATAAAAGAATATTGTTCATAAGTATCTTGGACTATCTAATGTACTTAGGTGATTGTCTCTGTGATGTTTATCTAACATCTAGATGCAGAAAGTCAGGGATTTTAATTATTCTTGATGAATTTTTTGTCAGTTTTACTAGACCAATAACACCTAACTTTTCTCAATCAGTATCTCCCTCCTTGCGAACATCCTTGAACTTGTGTCTTTGTCAAATGTCAATAATGCAAACCAGTTTTCATGCCACTAATGTGAGTTGAAGAATACTCTACTCATACCTCCCCTCTTTAAATTCTCTTTTCATCACAACCAGCTGCCTTCTTGTCTTTAACAAGTTTCACATTTGTTCAGCAATTTTTGTCAACAACCATCAACTCTAATTTAACAATATTTCCACAGCATTGCACAGGTATATTTAATTTATTTTTAATCCTACAAGATCACATGTTTCATAAAGAAAGATAGAAGACTAATTTGGCAGTTCTAACCTGGGAATCCAATTGCTCTTAACCCAGATTCCATTATGCAGTGCATTAATAAATTCTCCCTTCAATACCTGTTTTGTTGTCTACCACACTATGACACCAAACTAAAGAAGAGATGCTCTTCATTGACATATCTGGTGACAATAAGTTTGGTTTTTGTTTGGGGGTTTTAAAATTTTTTTTCTGAAGACATAATTTCTACCTTTTTTTTTCTATTTATAATTTATAAGGAAGTAGAGTTTTGTCGTCTTTGGCTTTGCAAGAATATTAAACCTCTCAAAAATGTTCAGGATCATTCTTTAGCTAAAGATGCTCCATTGTCAATATTTTGATAAAGATTTTGTGTTAGGCAAAAATATAGAATACTGGAACTAAAGAGGTGTTCGCTAAACTCCAAACATTTTAGTCAGTATGACTTTTTCTTTCTCAGTCATGCAGCACCCTTCTGTCTTGTGATTTAAAAGACACCTCCAAAGCTTATAAGATCTGAATATATAACAAAAGAAACAACCAATAAAATGATGATATTTTTGACAAAGTTCCATTTGTCATGCACCAAAAAAAGGTTATTTTTCATATCAATTGCAGTAATAAATATGATCAATACGTGACAAGACAATATTAGGTGTCAACTAAACATTCACTTATAAGTGCCCTATTTGACCAGGCAACACTGTGACAGCATCCTGTCTAAACGCTCTAAGATCCCCTAGATCTTTTAAACTTTGGAGATGCATTTGGACTATCTGGTAATATATATTTGGGTTAACATATTTTAAATTATTAAAATGCATTTGTTAAAGGGAGGAAAATAACTGCAAAGAGCTTGGATGCCCTCACTTTGTAGTTAACAGCAACCAGATATTGTTAGGGGTCTACCTTCAATAACTAATACTTGATTTCCACACTCACATGCAGAATCAAAATCAGACTCATGCAAGGCCACTCCATCAGTGTTGAATAGCCCAGCTGGTTTTAAGGATAAAAGGAAATCACAAGAGGTCAAGCAATCACTCAGTGAAAAGGAAAATTTAGGAGAGCCTTTGGGAAAAAAAAGGCTGAAGATGTGCATTTTATCTTTTTACTTATTGGACATACTAAGCATGAAGTTAGTGTCTGTGATGAAATATGGTAATATCACTGATGGACACAGAAGAGGAAATTTTAGAGTGAAAGAATTTTTGAAAGAACAGTCTGAATTTACATCCAATTATTTACAATTGAGTGTAATACTCAAAAATTTACAATTTGAAGAAACTAAGTCGCATTTCAAGTAGCATAAAAAACCATCTAATGGGGTCACTGCAACAAAACCATCATTACTTCCTTCATATCAACCCCACCAACTGTCACAGAAATATTGGTCCCAATCACCATCTTCATTTAACTTGGTTTACATCAGATTAGTACAGCAAAGCATTCGAGTGCTAACCTGCCCAGCACAATCTATTCAACAACAAGTGGATGCTGTTTATTGCCCGTTCACAGCTACTTTAGTATTGCTGACATAGAGAATAAAAACAGGAAGGAAGATGTGCCAGGAAAGCTTCTGTATGCTCCAGTTGTCCCTGGAAAATGGGACAATGTTTTCGTATTCATCAGACATGCCCTAAAATGTGTGGAGCAGCTATGATCTACCTCAATCTACATTATCAGGATGATGTACAGTCTTTGCTCTGTCTTCCCACGTGGCATGTCCTTGTTTTACTCTGTGCCCCTTGGTGATAACATGTCAGAGAAAATCTTTGGGGCAGATTCATGTATCAAGCAAAAGGATATTTATGAACTTCTGTTAGGTCACTTCCCTTTATAAATAAATGTCCACAATCTTTTGTAGGCCAAATAGCATATTTCATACAGTTGTCAACAGCATCCCAGAAAAAGCTTTTGTCAGTTAAAGGAAACTATTGTCAGAATACCCATTACAGATGAATATATACTTCAATTTCCTGAAAGCTGTGTATCAGAAAATATTTTCCAGCAGAAAGAAAACATCGTTAAGGCAGATAGACAAGAAATAAGATAATTTCCTTTCCATCAAAAAAATAGGAGAAGAAAAATGCATTAAAGTATTTATGTCTGGAAAGGCATTTCAATATGAAAATCATACCCATTTTGGAAAATCTATAGGCGTGGAATATATGAAACAGGAAAGAATTACACTGTCTTGAACATTGAATTTAACTTTCCATTAACTTATGATTAAATTATGCTGATGTGAGGGTTATTGTGCCCTTGAGCCAAAGTTTAACAGTCCACTTACAGTCTAGTAATAGAGATTTTAAGAAATGATGATTCTGTCATACTGCTGGAGTTATAATAGATATATTTGGATGACTGTTCACATACAAATGTATTCAAATGAAAAGAGCATCATATCAATCATGATCTGTAACACATCATGGATTTTTTCTGGCACTTTATCTATTTAAATTACATCTAAATTATAAATACTGTCAATATCAGCAGTTAAAGTAATATTAGCCTAACAACAAAGGGGATGGATGGCAGAAACATTTTGTTACTTCACTGTGACCTGCAATTTCATTGCATTTTATGATACTAGTGCAAGAACCTGCCTCACCATTTTAGCTTTGTAGAGATTTCTTCATCATTCTTAAAACTCATTACACTGCAAAAGCACAGACTTTTTTTGAGAGCACATATCATGTGCCTTAAATTGTATACTTACCAACTGCATGGCCTATAGTGCCCAATGATAATAATAATAACAACAACCACTTTTAAATATTTTTAACATAGATGAGGAGCATTTAATTTACTTCACTTGTTTTGACACCTTCCCAGCTTGTATCCTAATCTACTGATGTTTTCTTCAACAAATGTTTTTGAGGCAGTGACTATACTTCAAAACTGTATCCAGTAGCAGGTACATGCCTTGAAATAAAATCTTCTCTTTCCTAAGGATATTTTCTGTCTTTTCCTTATTTCCAAAATTACAGGAGTGGGGAAAAAAACCCATCAAATCACAAAGACTGAAAAAAAGCCATAGATGAGTAAAAATGTTTCATTTGCTAAACTTCTGGAAAATTTGTCAGACTAAATACAAGCCTTTCAGTTTTTAGGTTATGCCAATCACAAAGTTTTTTGAGTAAGCCAAGCTGTTCCTTTTATTAAGTGTAACACAACCCATGCAAGTCATCAGGGAGAAAAGGTTCAATTGCATATTCCAGCTGTGCTTAATGGCAAGGAATACAGATAGAAAAACAGTACATGTGGGTTTCACTTGCACACTTCCCTGATTTGAGAATAAATAAATGTATGGAAGAGCAGTTGTGGCTCCCAAAGCTCTGTGATTAGTTAAAACAACCATGGGAGCACAAGAACAAAATATCAGTCTGTCTCACTGCCCTCCCTCTGACAGTGTTTTAAAAAGTATTCTTGGGGAAGAGTACAAGAAACATTTCTTGAGTGATCATTTCTAGAAAAATGTAATTTAGTACCTCTAACCAGAGGTGGTATTTGAACCATAATGTTAAATGTTCTCTGGTGGAGCTCAGCTTTATGAATTTCTTTTTGAACCCGCTTATACTTTGACCTCCATGAGACTTGTGGCAATGAGATCCAGAGTTTAATAATGGAGAAACAATGAAAACTGTTCCCAGTTTACCTTCTCCACAGAATATATACTTTTATGAGCTTCCATTGTCTTTCCCTTCATCTCTTTTTCTATTCTGAAGACTCCTAGACTGCTTTTTGTGTCTTTACACATCTGCTTTTACAGCACCCTGTGGCAATGAGCTCCAGAGTTAAATAAAGGAGGAAAAAAAATCCTACATTATTTACAATGGTACAAACGATTATGTTATCTTCCTTTAGTCTTTCTAATCTGAAGAAGTCTGGTCCATTTTATAAGTAAGCTTCATTTTTTCATAGGAGGTTACTTCAAACCTCTAATAACCTTTGCTATACTTCCCTATTCTTTCTTTCTTTTTGACAAACAAAGACCAGAACTTGCAGAAGTTTTTAAGTTAAAGGCACATCATGGATTCTCAGTGGCATAATGATTGCTCCATTTGTTTCTCATCCCTTTTGAAATGATCCGAAACAGTATATTTGCTTTTCTGACCACTGTGGAGCATGTGATAAGCTTTTCAGAAAACTATCTAAGATCTTGTTTTTTCTGAGTGATTTTAAGTAATTTGGAGTCTATCATTATGGACATATTTTTCTCCATGTGCATTGCTTCTCACTTGCCTACACTGAATTTCTTTTGTCATTTTTTCACCTAATCAGTTAGTATTGTGAAACTGTCCTGTCTCTGGGCAACCAGCTGGAGTTTCTACTATTAGAACATTGTTTTAGAGGCTGATAACAGGAGTAAATAATTCAGACCTATTGTCATGAGAAGCCAGTGCGAGAAGCCAGTTATTTTCTTTTTTGACCTGTATTCACGAACCAATGAGAAGGTACATGTATTTATCTACTTTATACCTTTAGGTGTATCTTTATAGGCGGACTGATATCAAATTAAGATTTATGTAAAACATACATTTTAATTCGAATTATTATGCTTTGTAACAGAATACACACAATGAGTTAACATTTAGAGCTGGGATGAGGAGGGCTGACTTTTTTCTCTATAAGGCAAAACTTGTTTATTAGCTACAAAGCAGACAAAATGTCATTTGACTTAACAAAGTCATATTAACATTCCCAAGGATGTGGGTTAATCCCCTTCTTTGCTTTAAGAGACATGACAAATTGTCTGTCTTTGCAGAAGAAAGACATAAAAAGTTTTGAGGAAAGAGATTATATGTCTGGAACCTTGGAGGATTTCAAAGGAGAGATTGGCTATAAAAGCTAACATGCATCACCAAGACAGGGTGCTCTCTAATAATGCAACATGAACAGCATGATAAGCAAAAATAGAAAATCCCTGACAATCACCTTGTCTGGACAACTTATCACAAATCACCTAAACACAAGAAAAAGGAAGAAAAAAAGATAATTCTTTCTCACCTTAAGCAGGTTAAAGAGAGTTTTACTTCTACCACCCACATCCCTTTAAACTTCCATAGCTGTTTTGCCTCTTTTTCATGTTCTAAGAAAAATAATTTATTCTGCATTTTGCTTACCCTGGAATTAGATATACGGTACATGAAAATACACTTGGTAAGTTTTTAACAATAAGACATTCTTCTCACAAAAGTGAAATATATTTCTTAATCAAGTTTCCTAAGATGGGGCCATGACAGAACTCAGATTCCCAGTTATAACCTTCTGAGTATACAAAACTTAAAAGGGCGTGCCCATTTTCTACTTTAAGCAGTTAGAGGAGTGGCACCTGGTGTGGTGTGGGTTGGGATTGGATTGGATGTGGGGAGGGAGAGTGAGCAGGAGGGTGATTTGTATTTCCTGTCACTATTGGCAATCAGCTTGGTTTTATGCACTGCGACTCTGACTGGACCCTGCAAATGCCTTGTAAGTTTTCTTCAGCTACTTTTATGAATGGGATGTGAGAATTTTTCTTTTCATTGTTTTTTATCCTTATGATGTAGTGAGGTAAGGGACAGCAGAAAACTAAGCACAAAATCACAGGTGTAACTTTTCTACTGTCAGGAAATCTGTTCACCAATCCCCACCTTGTGGTTCATATTCTTCAGTTGTTTCCTAATCCTCACAAGGGGACTCCTCTTCCCTCTTATGCTTTTTAAGGTTTTTTTAAACTGAAGTGTCTCATATGAATCAATTGCTCACTGATTCCTCCCATACACCTCTGTAATTCATCATCTTTCCAAATCACCTGTTCCATAGTGTGAAACATTTTTCCCATGTGTTTGTTTATCTTATTCTTTATTACAATTTTTAGCAAGCTGCATTATATTGAAATCTGGTCTCTGAACACTTTTTAAGTTTTAAATCTTATTTTCCTCCCTCTTTTCCTTGAACCGGCTTTGGTATAAGCAGTAAATTATGCCTCAATTAGAAATGAAAAGGAACATACCATCTGTCTAAGCAAAAGGGATTTTAGGTATGTTCATGTGTCATTTTACAGTACAACCCACCTGGAGCCTTCATAATACTCAATCCCAAATGAATTTTTGCTCTAAGGCCTCATACAATTTTCTGGAAATTCAAAGTTATCAGAAAAAAATATTTCTAGCTGATCTGCCTCTCATCTGCAAATTCAAGGTTCAATTACGATGCAAGTGGTATTTTTTTTTTTCTTATGTGAAATAGCTAAAAGAGAACAAATAGGAATGAATACAGAAATGAAGTAAGGGTTATTTCTCTAATGTCAGTATGTAAAGATACAACTGGATCCCAGCTAGAAGCACATGGTTAAGGAAAGAAACAGGAATTAGCAGGGGACAATTCTCTTGGCTGTAGTATCTGATAAAGAGCAGCTCAAACTCAGTTTGTGGTATCCATTTCTCTGCAACAATTATACTGGTAGCCTAAGGAAATTACCTGCCTCCAGCTTTTAGATATCTGAATTTGGGTGAGATGAAGCATGTCTTTATTGACTGCTACACAAAGACATGGTAGTTAAATGAAGCGAACAGATGAAAGTGGGTCAATGGGGACAGAGAAGAAAACAAGAGACTCTAGTTCTTCCTAAGGTAATTTTAAAAATAAAGGCAAACAATACAAACCAGGAAATCCTCTCAATGACGACACTCTTGTAATAGAGACTGTGTTACCCTCTACAGATTTTGTACCCACTGAACACCTGCTCTGCTTTGCTTTTACTGTTGTTTACATGACTGCAAATGTGTGCTGCCCTTCCCCTTTTTGTATCAGCAGGTGAACAACACTCCTCATGCAGAAATTATGTACTGCGTGTATTGTACCAAGTATGCGTTGTTAGTAGGGGCCCACTGACTCTGCTTCCAGGTCACAAGCAGGGAAACGAACAGTGTTTGCCTAAAGCAAAACATCTTCATTGGTTTGCTACTTGGGGTAGAAAGCTATTTATCATTGCATTCTCAGAACGAATTTCTGTAACATGGGGAATGTTTTACAAAGCAATTTCTTTACAAAATAACCTTTCTTCCTCTTCCCATGTAATTGCATACTTCCCCTCTCTAAAGAAAAAAAAAAATTGTGAATAAATAGATGCTACTGGTTAACCACTTTATTTTATTCAAGACCATGCAAATCTCATTCTTCCAGCTGCAAAGCTACCCTTTTCTTTTAATCCTTACACTTTGCCTTTGGTCACTTATCTTCAGAACCTTGCTCCATCTGTCCTTCCAGGCTCCTTCAATCTCTTACCATTACAGATAAAAAGAGAGGGAGACTGCAGCTGGGGAGGGGACAGGAACACAGATTTATATGCAATGTTCAACTGGTATTTAGACAAGGAATTTGCCTGCAGCCAGTAGGAGAATGAGGTAGATTAAATTAGTTTGATGTTGTAAAGAAGTGAGTGACATTTTTATATTTTAATTAAGTGAGACTAGCAACTAAGAAAGAATAGGAATGCAGGAGCAAAGAGAAGAAAAATAAAAAAGAAAGGAAATGAAACAGCAGCTTGCAGGAAAAGATGAATAAATAAGATTACTTTTTAGATTCTGTATTGTAAAGCAGGGGATTATAACAAGATGAATATGAAAATGTGAAGGTAACAGGAAACATAAGCAAGACTCTATAATATATTTCAAATGACCTTTTTATCTTGGAGTCTGCAACAGAGAATAATCCGTCACTCAAGAAAGCTAATTTTAAAAGAGCATGCTGGGTATTACTGTCATCTAATGCACCTTCTTTAATATCCTGTTTTTTCATCAGAAGTGATATATCATGGGTCAGATTCCATTTCACTGCACATGCTGAGTAGCCATTCCTTACTCATTGAGTAGTCACACTAATTTCAAGGAGACAACCTAGCAAGTAAAATGTCACTCAATAAAGCTCAGACCTGATCAAATGTTTTTGTCTGTTCATCTAGTCAAGACCCTAAATAGAGAATAGAAAAGTATTTATGAATGATGCCCCCAAACTAGCCAGAACTTTTTTATACAAAGATACTTGTGTACTTTGATGTAAAATCATGGACATAATGGACCAGGTTTTTTCTATTCAAATTTAGGTGTGTACAGGAGATCATTGAGCAAAAAACAACCCTATCCAACAACAGCTTCTATGTTACTCATGGAGGGATGAAGGTTTCCATAGGGATTGATTCAGATCCAGTATAGTTAGACTTGCTTTTTTCAGTGGGGTAGTATAGGTTACCAGCTATGACAAATAGTGCCTGTTAAATGTCCACAAAGGTACATTTTCAGTACATTATGGTTCTGTGTTGTCTTTAATATAAATTTCTGTCAGATGTCTTTGACATTCTTAAGATCACAATCTAAATTTAATCCATTAAATGTGCATTATATTAATGCCAAAACATTCTAGTTGCCCAACTAGGTTTTTATAAGATGATTCACTACATTTGATTGATGTTATCAGAATATTATTGTCCCAAAAATCATAAAAGAAAAAGTTGCCTTCTAGAGGTCCCTATCACTCTCGCTACCTGAAAAAATCTTAGATGACTCATTTAAATTAAGCACCAAACCTGATGAAGTTTATGTATGTGTTGAGTCTTGCATTATGGGAGTTTTGAAGCATCCAACTTTGACAGACATGCAGAAAAAGAAAAAATATATAGTGTTTAATAGTTTCTGACAGATTTCCTCATGCACTTTCCTGTAAAACAAATGTATCCTGTGTAATGTGGAACATGTTTTTTGCTAGAGTAGTCAATTTCTACTCCTCAAATGATCTTTTTCACTGTCAATTCAAAGAGAAATTCATTGAGCATCACGTTGACCAAAGTGACAACCTTGCTTTTTGGTCTGGCTTTCGTCACTTCTTTCTCTTCACCACAATGTATTAACATCCTGTAATTCTTATTGCAAGTTATATCTCCATATGTTTTCTTGCACTTGAAATCAGAGTATTTTGTGGTTGGAATTCAGAATGTTCTTCTTTAGTCAGAATACGTGTTAACTTTTACTCAAGTGAAAGTTAAATTATCATGTTTTCAATGTAAATGTCACAAGCTAGACTGTAAACACCACAAGCTTTTCTTTTACCTTCATAGTATATGTTAGGTACAGACAGAGAAAATAATATTTAATTTACAATACCCAATTATTTCAGGCTAATGGTGGCAGTGTTTTTGTAAACTAACCTTGTTTATTCCCCCAGCTGGTGTATTTTTATCCTTGTAATCTCTGCAGTCATACATTGTGTCTGTGTGCTTGGCTTGTCCTCACGAGAAGATTTCTGTAAAAATCAGTGTAGTGTGAAGTGCTAATGGCTTTCCAATTGACTAGACCTAAAACTAACTTTTGAAGAATTATTAGAATTCAAATCTCTTCTACCTCTGTAAAGTTGCAACAGTGCTTTTGCTGGGTCATAAGCATGTGATTATTTAGATATTTCTGAGTCAATTTGTAAAATTTTTGTGCAGAATTGTCCTTTGTGCATATCCACACAAAGAAGAAAATCATAATGCCCAGTTGTTATTAAGGGCTTTCTTTTCCCCACTCTTTTCTAATTACAAAGTGATGGCAATTGATTTTGACTACCAAATGTATTAGTTTGAATAGCAGCAATAACAAAGGTGTTAAAAGTATTCTTCTGTATGCTCAAATGGGGGAAAGGCATAATGTTTTACTACTCCATAGGGAGTTATAACACCTGTTTTAAATGTAAAGCTGCAGAGAGCATTCTAGCAGCTATCTGAACTCTGGAGAACAATAAAGTGCTTGTAAACTCACTTGAATAAGTTCACAACCTAAAGGGAAATAGTGAAAGGGAGAAAAAAATTTGAAACATCACTCCAATTACTATAATTTCTAAATGCTCACAGATGTTACTTGTGTTTAGGAAGTCAGTTCATCTTACCCATGCCACTTAATTACTTTCTAAGCCCTTTCCTTTTAGAATCAAATGAAAGCAGATAAATATTTGAAAGCACTTGGACAATTTGAAGTGTAATTTTATGCATTATGTTATAATCCTCTGGGAGAATTCAGTAATATAAATATCCTTCTATAGTGCATAATCTTACTAGTTTTCTCCTTTTGACCAATGTGTTTCCATTTGTGTCCATATACAGGATGGGAAATTGTGTTGCACAGACACACCGAGTTTGTTAAAACCTAAAAATCTAATTGTTGTGGGTTGATTCCAGTAGGCAACTAAACGTCAGTCAGACTGCCAGTACTAGCTGGGGATATCATGAACACTCAAGAAATTAACAACTTAAAACCATTGTTACACAGTTAGATTGATTTTCATACTTATAACTTAAATTCCACTGCTCTTGTCACACTTGTGTCATCTAAATTGTATACAGGCTAAAAATAGCTTTCATAGAAGCACAGACTGATGGAGGTTAGAAGGGACTTCTGTCCAGTCCAATCTCCTACTCAGAGCAGTTCCAGCTAGAGAAGGATGTTCAAGGACTTTTGTGGTGTATTGACCCTGGCTGGATGCCAGATGCCCACCAAAACTGTTCTATCATTCCCCTCATTGACTGGACAGGGGAGGGAAAATAGAACAAAAGTCTCACGTGTGGGGATAAGAACAGGGAGAGATCACATACAGGGAAAATAGATTAACTTGTGGAAATTAGTTTAATTTAATGCCCATCAAATCAGGGAAGGATAATGATAGATAAAGCCAAATCTTAAAAAGAACATTTCTCCCACCTCTCCCTTCTTCCCAGACTCAAATTTAATTGTGAATTCTCTCCCACCTCCCTCCCAGATGCACAGGGGTACAGGAATGGGGACTACAGTCAGGTTGTTGAATATTTTCCACTCCTTTTTCCTCTGGGGGAGGATTCCTCACTCTTTTCCCTTGCTTCAGCATGGGGTCACTCCCACAGGAGAAAATCTTCCACAAGCTTCTCCAATGTGAGTCCTTCCCATGGGCTGCAGTCTTCACAAACTGCTAGAGCGTGGGTCCCTTCCATGGGGTGCAGCTCTTCAGGAACAGACTGCTCCAGTGTGAGTCCCCTGCAGGGTGACAAGTCCTTCCAGAAAACCTGCTCTGCCATGAGCTCCTCCCTCCATGTGGCCACAGGTCCTGTGGCTGCTCTCCATACAGCCCAGGCTGCACTGGCCTCCTTTACCTCAGGGCACCCTGCTGGCTAAAGTTCCTTGCTGTCATCAACACACCACAAGGACTTCCTGCAGTTGCTTTCTGTTCCATCAACTCCCAACTGATAACAGGGTGCAGGATTTGGCCTTTGATGAACTTTCTGAGATGCCTGCCAGGCTCTTTAGGTACACAGAAGACCTACTCTCCCATGGTATAATCTACAGACTGTTAACAACCCACCCCATGGTCCAGGCCACTAACATGTTACATTATCATCAAACGTGGTATCAGTCCCTGAAGGATGCCACTCATGACCAGATATCAGGCAAGATTTTGGGTCCCCTACCTCACTATTTTGGTCCCAGAAGTCCAACCGGCTTTCCACCTAGTTATTGAGTCAATATATCATCTATATAACTCTAAGCATACTATGAGAGAACAGGTTGAATGTCTTGCTAAAAGCAAGGTAAACAGCATCTACTGTTCTGCCCATGCCACAAAGTCACCTATCTCATCTCAGGAAGCTGTCCTCTTCCTTACGTTTGTTCTGTCCCTTGAAAAATCACAAATCCACAAAGTATCGAAGAATTCTTCTCTTTATAGCTTAAAAATCACGATTGTGGTTTTCTCTAAATGGTAGGCAAAATTTGATAAAAAAGAAAACACTAATTTCTTTCAGTTTCACATCACTTTAATTAAGGTAACTGACTTTTTATGCGTAGGCTCCCACTATGATATTGGCAATTGTGTCATTCAAAAGAAAGTAAGTAAATTATAATAAGTGAACTATTTATTTAAAGCTTCTAATTGAAAAATATAACTATTATTTCTACTAAATATAAAACATGCAATTAATCCTGTCAAACTAATAGAAATTTTCCAAGAGAGAATAATAAGTTTCAATATCTAGCAGAATTGAAACAGATGTGACATTATTATATGCAGCAAATTTTATTTAAATAATTACCACCATCCTGGAAATAGTTCACAGCAAACATAGTTCAAGGCAAACATTACTGTGTTCTAAATAATAAAAACACTTTAGTTTTTCTATCTGGGTATGTGTGCAATAGCATATTTTTATCTGAAGTTTTTAATCAATAGTATAAAGCTAGTTTTGGAAATCTGAACTAGTATTTACCCAGTAGGTTTTGAATTCTAAAGCTTCCACTGTATCTCCATTACGAGAAAAATATTGTTAATAGTCACCTTGCCAAAATTTTGTGTTATCTTGGACAGCCCAATGTTGTACAATTTTCATTGTGTAGTGTAAGAAAAAATGTGTAAGTGTGTCTTGAAAACACAGTCAACCAGATATCTAGTGAATAATGATGGCTGAGATGAATCCACAGACCTTTATAACTTGGCTTTTGTTAATTATTCAAAGCATCTGTAGCCCTAAAGGTGTAATTTCAAAGTAGAAACAGAGGCTCTTCCATGGATAAGAATAACAGGCAGAAAACTGGGCTAGGCTAGAGAAAGCTCTTTCTAAAGTGTGGTAAACCAGTGTTCTTCAGTTTAACCAACGTGTTGTCAAAAGTGAAGACTAAGAAAATCTTAGTGAGGAGGCCATACTGGTGCTTTTGGTTAAAAAGAAAAACATGACCTACTATTACTACAGAGTATATAATAATAGTCCTCTTTATTCAAACTACTTTTTTATATGGACATTTTAGTACTGAACATTTCATGTGGAAATTTCCACATACCCAGATGCTATTTTAACACAAACTGAAATAGATACTGACATATCCTTAGTAATTACTTTGTATTTAAACATGTAGTTGCTTGGTTTCCTTTGAAATAAAGAACACTTTTTCTGTTATCCAGTCAAATTCTAAATTGTAGAAAATTTTAACAAATGGTCAATGGCCTTCTTTGTTAACTTACCATCATTTATTTGAATATCTGCAGCAGTGTAATCTGATACCTTCGGTAATGTCACAGGCCACTGTAAGGGTTTTCCTGGTTTATTTTATGAAGCATACATTTATTTAAAACTCTGAGGGCACATTCAAGAACTACTTTTTTTTCTATCAACTTATGTTGGCATATTGTATTTCTTTACAGATGATGATGATGATAATGATGATTGTCATTATTATTATTATCTTTATTCTTATTCTTATCATTATTCTCATTATTCTTATTATTATTCATTGTGGTTTTCCATTTGAACAAAAAAATATTAGTATTGGAGGGTTCCCAATTATCTGCACCTATCTGGAGTCATCTATACTTATTAAAAAAAAAATCCCCTGAGCAAATAAATTCAAACTGTACTATTAAATGCTCATCATGTACCTCATTTCCCAGATAAACTCTCCATGTTCTGCTCTCTTTCCAGTTCTCTTTCCAGTTGCAGATTTCCCAAAACTATGGCTTTAATTACACCTTTTTTTACAGTCTTCTAGGAAATTAGATAGCTTAACAACATTAGCACGTCAAAGTGGAGAACAGAAGAGGGTGTATTCATAATAGGAGATCTAAATTTAAATACCCCTGTTAGATGTCCTAGAGAGACAGGAGGAGAAACAGAGGTTTAAGATCCCATTGTAATCAGTGATAATCTAGTCAATACATTTAGTAGAGCCTAGAAATATATTCAGATCCTGCTAAGCTGTCGATAGGTCTAGAAAAGTTTGTAGACAGCTTGTAGTGCTGTTTGAGGTGCTCTAACAGGACTGATGCACCCACATTACTCTGCCAGTTGTGACAGAGACTCTAGAGGGTACCCACATCCCTCTGGCACAGCAGCTGTTGAGCAGGCAGGGTGCCCTGAACCATCATGACCAAGCTAAAGACCTAGAAGCATGCATGGCAGAAGCATTTAGTCACTTGAACCCAACCTCCCTGACTTATAGGATCTATCCATTTTCTAGGGACTCTATTCTGTGGCCTAAACATAGAATTTGGTGTAATTTGATTCACTGCTGAAGACCTACGGATGCCACTATGATGACACAGCACGGCAGGTGTCACAGAATCAAAGAACATTTGAGTTTGGAAGGAACCAGTTGAGATCATTTAGTCCCACTCCCTCTTCAAGTAAGGTCAGCTAAAACTGGTTGCGAAGGACCACATCCAGCTGGATTTTGAATACCTCCACAGCTGGAGACTCCACAGCCTATCAGGAAATCTCAGTGTTAGATGACTTCCAAAGCAAAAAAAAAGTGTTCTCTGTTTTCAGACAGTTTCATGTTCTTCAGTTTGTGTGATTATCTCTTGTCCTGTTGGTGAGCATTACTGGGGTAAGGCTGGTTCTCTCTTGTTTGTGTCCTTCCATGATGTGTGTATGTAAATAGATTTGGATAAGAACTACTGCCCCTTCCTGAGCTTTCTTTCTTTTCCCACGCTAAACAGCTCTCTCAGAATTCCATTATACAAAAGTTGTTTCAGTCCCTTAATAATCTTCTTAGCTTCAATACTGTACAATAATGGACAAGTCGTAAGTCTGTACTTCCCTCCTGAGAAAACAATGACAAATTCATAGCTGACACCACAAGCTGCTGTACAGTAACTTGGAATTTTCTTACATAGGATCATAAAATTAAAAAGCATCTCAGATAACACTAAGCTCTTGTGCCTAAGTAACAACAATTTCAGAGCACTGCTCACTAGCACTGAAAGTGGGACAGCTAAGGTAGGGTTCACTTCTCTAAATACACCGCCAAGTTGATTTCCTTTGGTGATTGTGCTTGGCTTATAGTTATGTCTCTAGAAGCACTATGTGTTATCCGTGAATCCATTAGTGCAACTGTTAATCCATAGCAGAGCAGTTCTTTCAGTTAACATAAGATCTCAAAAATGTATCTGCTTAGCCAAATCTTTTTTCTCTCCCAGTTTGTGTGTAGGTCTCTTATTTCTTCATCTCCCTCAGTGTTTAGTTTAGAAGTCACCCTGACACAGGCATCTAAACCCATTATGTTCTTGTGCGACACAGAGTTTACAGGAGACTTGTCCCACTATAGCCAATAGATGAAGACCTGGTAAAATCTTCTAGTGTGCCAAAAATGGCACAAAATTCTTGTCTGTGAACAAATGAATTTTGTCCATGGAAATTATGCCTACATATCACCTACATTAATCATTATCATATTATCATTATATTCATATCACCTACATTAATCTGTTGCTCAGAATATTCCCCTGGAAAGCCACAGTGCTTCAATGACTATATATATCTTGCATTGATCACTCGCAGATCTAAAGTAGTTTTTTTTTCTGTGGCTCTAACTAAATGATGGCAACAGTTTGAATCCATCCTCAATAAATGGAATGATTATTTTAGCCCAGTAACTGTCATGCTAGGGCTCCACTGTATCACATTGGGGTTCAGAATATTTCTCTAGCGGCAAATACGGAGTTTCTCCTAGTTCTGTTTATGGCAAACAAGGTCATTGTGGGCCAATATCTAAGTAACCATTGGTAAACATATAGGAGAAATA
Organism: Acanthiza pusilla; assembly: GCA_036630365.1. Lineage (NCBI taxonomy): Eukaryota > Metazoa > Chordata > Aves > Passeriformes > Acanthizidae > Acanthiza > Acanthiza pusilla. Next base: position 26,566,041 of record JAXCHO010000079.1, read on the forward strand.
TCCTGGAGGACCTAGTCCCATCATCATGACTTCGTTTTGGTGATGTGGAAAGATATACTGCTAAAATAAAACTCTTTTTATCTACCATAATTTATCTCCTTCAATAATCAACAGCATCAAATAAGCTTAAAAATCTATGATGATACTTTTTTATATTAACTAACCAATACTTTGGATCAGTCATATGATTTCCCACTATTGTTACAACTCAGATAAGAGTTGGGGTCTATTTTATATTGACTAATATATTATTTGATATCTAGAGTCATATAATAACCAATAAGAATATGTCAGCCATGGTTACTGAAAGATTTTATAATTTGGATTTTTTTTGCTATATTTTATTTCTTCTTGCTCTATTCCATCATTTACTCTATAGTGATGCGTAGTTTGTTGAGCTGATAGTATTACTGATGCTTTGCTGCAAACCACAATAATCAATAAAAGTATGTAAGGAGACAACTGAGACTTTGCCTAAGTCAGAAAGTCTAGAGAGCAAAATAATTATTATATAGGAGGGATAAATTACTTGAAGTTGTCATGAGTATGCACATACTGGAGTTTTGTACATGAAAGATAGTATTGCAAAGAAAAGTTAAACTATGCTAGCAACAAAGTTTCAAGGTGAGACAGGAGTTACTTGGAGGAAAAAAAAAAAAGAGGCCATAAACATACAGAATAATTTTCTAACTATATTTTGATATGGATCCTCTTCAGTCTGCTTTATATTCAGTTATGGAACTTTGGAAAGATGGGAAGATACACAAAGAAACACAATGCTATTGAAATGGAGCAAGAGCAGAGTTAGGACTCTGATCAGGGACTTAAGTTACCTTTTGGATTGATTGAGTCACTAATTGCAGTATCAACCAGTATTGGATGTGCTTATAGAGGTACTGAAAAGTACCTCCTGTAGGCTGGTAAAAAGATTTGAAAGTCTAGCAGTAATGCCAGGCAATGCCAATTAACAGAAATTGTTGAACAAAAAGAAAGGTGTCATTTTCAAAGGGTGAAACATAATGCACTACTGGTTAAAATGCACTCATTTGTGTGTTTTGTGGGCTCCTGAGATGTAGACTAAAAATGCATCTAAGGAATGTATTAAGTATGTGGAAAAAATATAAAAGGACCATTACTTAACTTCTACTCAAGGTATATGCCAATATATTCTACTGTCTCGAAGACTTCTTTGAACCCAGACCTTTCATTTAGCTATAAACAGGTTTTTTGTTATGAAAGTTCTGTTAAAAATTAGAAATTTCAATGAAGAAATTTGTTTCTTATTTTAGAGTATTATTCCCAGAGGGTTTGATTTCAAGATAAATTGTGTGCATTTCTGTCTCTATAATATACTCTCCACAAAACCAATGCACGCAATACATGCTTTGGTATCATTTGTAGGGTGCTTATGTGTAATATATTATATTGTTGTCAAATAATGCCTTAACATTTGAAAAGAGTATTTTGTGAGTTGTTAAGTGAGTGAAGGACTGTTTGGGAAAATAGTCACTCTTTCTCAGCCCATGCAGCAATAAAATTATTGGAGAAAAAAAAAACACGTTGATGTTCTAATGATATGAGAATGCTGCATGATCTACGTGAGGAAGAAGCAGTGAAAATACATTCTGAATTAACCTATGTAGCACTTATACAGTTGCACAGTCCATCATCAGATTTTATCTGGGAAAGACAGGAGCTGAAGTTATTAAAATTTAAAAGGCACATTTTCAGAGAATATATAATGAGTTAAGAAAGATGATTGCATTCAACTATTGTACAGAACATGTGTAATGAAAAAATCAGAACATATTTCTGGAAGAGATAGAAAGAGTAAAATCTTTATTAATACTCATAAAATCTAAGTGTCAGAAAGCAGCATAGAAATCAATGAGATTAAGCAAAAGTCAAAAGGCAGATGGCAGCAATTTCAAATGCAGATATGGTAGCATAAATAGAAGAATGTACTGATCTTGAAAGCAAGCAGAGCAAGTAAAGCCATTGTATAATGAGTAGTTGGCAGTTGTAAGTTCACAAGGATAGGGAGAACAAAACTAAATACTATTCTGTCCACACATAAACTAAATAAGAACTTCTTATATTAATTAAATTTTGGATAAGGCATAGGCAGAACATGGAGTTAATAAAAAGAAATATTTAAATAGAAAAAAAAGGAATAGATAAGTTTCTAAAATGAGGAGCAAATTTCTATTGTATATTGTATGTATTACACTAGATTTTTAGTAGGTCAGTGGAGTTCCATTGCCAACATTGGACCCAGGCCCTAACATGTAAATAATGTGGCTGAATTAAAAAAGCAGCATTTCCACCACCAAGTGATATACAACAGCTGCCATCCTGACAGTACAGGCATAGATTGACAGCTGCTTTTTTCTCTCTTATAAGTTTATATCCATAAAATATATTGCTTGCTTTAAGGATTTACTAAAGAAAAAGGTGCATGTATCTTGAAAATAATGCGGAAGCATTAAAAAGAATATTTCCTTTGCATACGCAAAAAGAACATTAAAGAAAAAAATCAGTATGAAATTATCAGCATGGTAATGTCAAATTCTTCCTTGTCCAGGATTGGAAAGAACAGTCTAAATAACAACACCTTCAAGTTTCTGTACCTAATGTAATTCATCAAGAAACTCAGGATTTCCCCACCACATAGCAAAGTTTTGACAAATGGAAGAATTTTAGAGGGCCTATGTCAATACACGTAAATATAAACTTAATATAAAGAATAATATATTAAAAAAGAAAACAACAAATTCACAATAAATAAAATGTTACAAAGCAATATCAGCAAATAATACAGGTTTTGACCAGGAAAATATCCCAAGGGCTCTGCCTAGTCATAAATACTTCAACTATTTTCATTTTTGCATGATACTTGATATGGCAGATTGAGTGCATTGGCTGCATATTTTTCAACAGTAGTAACATAGGCAACCCAAAATATTCATCTGGAGGATCTGGCAGAGAACATATGCAAGGGAAGATGTTGAATATAGACAGGGAAGCTGGGCCTTTCATTTCGCTATGGCTGTTTGCGCAAGTGATAGATTGGGTCAGATCCTGCTCCAAACGAAATCAAAGAATAAAAGTCCCTACTGTTTAATAAACATGAGAGGTTTTCAGATCAGAAGAGCCACAAAGATCAACACAACAGACTCTTCAGAAAAAACTATTACTAGACAGGTGTTGTTTCCTGCACTGCTGAAAATATTGCACAAAATTCTTCAGTTCATAGTTTCACCACCAAAGACTGTCTATGTCTAAATTATATCGAGATATAAAGGCAAGAAATGAAGGACATTATTTCCTTTTTTGGAAACAGACTTTGAAAAATATAAAGAGGTAAAGACGGCCTTCAGCTTTGCTTAGAAAGGGCGCTGGAAGGTGAAGATCAATTTGAATTTAATCCAGTATCATACTGGTAGCATTATAAGAAATGCTACTCACTATATAGGCATAAATGATATCTACTGGAAGGATGTGTAAGCAGTAAATTCACACTTGTAAATCACTTCGGGATCTAAAATTGTAAGACCAAGTGATAAAGCAAAATGTCAAGTTTCACTGAGTTCTGAGCTGAAGAAGAGGGAGGTTAAAAAAGTTGTACTCTGACCAAAATGGTGTTTTGATTTTAAGATATTCTGAATTTCTTGTTTCACTGAAAGTTAAGAACTCCCCAATATGAAAACCTGAGATCTTAGCCAAAACTTGAACATACCACTTTATTTGGTTTGAATGAAATACAATTCATATAGCCATTTTTAGAGAATAAAAGGTTCTGAAATCTTGGTCCATGGAGAAAATTGTTAGTAGGATGGAATTCTATCTGAAATGTCTTCTTGCTTTAGCAACAACTTGTCATCAGCTTTCTCTCAGAGATCAAAATCAATGGCAAAAGCTCAGGCTTCACTACATGGACCATAGGGGTAGAGTTAGCAGATTTTCTCCACCTTTTTTTTTTTAAGTTTAATTTGTAACTGGAAGATAAATTCACTGGCATGTTTTGGTTCTTTCACATTTCTGCAGTGACACAAAATTACTCTGAACCATCTGCATTGACAAACAGACACTAACTTAGTTCAAGTGGCAAGTTGTCAAGTTGTGGCAGGTTTGCAGCTGCTTTTGTACTGCTGAAGGACAGTGATTAAGTCTGACCCTGTGTTTCTAGTCATTGTGTCAGCCCTAGGGATTGTCTAACAAATACCGAAGAATTTATATGCAACTATAGAGCAATGTATGAGGTTGTGGTAAATGTCAAAAATAACGGAAACTGAAAAGAAATATAATAATAATTTCATCAAGTGTTTGTGTAAAGCACAAAGAAATATTCTGTCCAGTTATTATGAGATATACACAGGCTTTTCTCCTTTCTACTCCAGTTTTATCAGTACAGCTACCTGATGAGTTTCTGTTTCTTCTGAAGCGTGTAAGCTAAGTAGTACAAAAATATGCTACATAAAATTGGCAGCAGAGATGAGTTTTCCTCAATGTCCCTGACAGGAAAACTTATTGAGAACTTTCGAAAATTCTTCTATGAAACAAAGCTACTTCATCAATAAATGGAAAAGGTGCTGCTCAATAGCAATTTGTAAAGTGCCTTTTTTCATTATAATTTCTTAAACTAAGATAACATTTATAAGCATCACATTAATAATGATTCTTAGAAGTAGGCTTCTGAATAAATTATACCTATTAGAACATTGCAGAGAAAATGATTCTGAAATACTCAATAAATTATTTAGTTGCAACATTAGACACTGTGGTTCAAATGATGACTTTTAAATAGCTTTCAATCAGGAAAATTTCCTTTGCAAGAGGATGTGCCATCTTGCAATTCACACTGCTGTGTGACAAGTTTTTTCAATCACAAATGTTGTCAAGTCAAACTAATTCGTCTGTTATATAGAGCAAAAAAATACTTTTTGTTAGACAGAAACCATATCAGGTATGCTGCTACATATCCCTACTACATTTTTAAAATTTAAAATCATATCCATTAATTAGTTTATTATTTAAAATCAGTTAAAACTCAAGGCATTTAAGAATTTTATCTTCCATGTCAGTCTTTATTTTGTCCTAAATGAGCACAGAAATGGAAAAACTTGATGTTTAGTCTTTCTGTCATTAACATTCATTGAAATTTTGTTCATAAACCCTATTTGAGGAAAGCAGGTTTTAATTTAGCGTCTCTCTAATTGTTATGAGTACATAAACTAAAGAAAGGTCAGGGGAACAGTATATGTAGCGCATCAGTGTGACTTCTGGGACAACAGAGTAGTATGTAGTCACCCTTACCCTCTTTAAAACTAATTTGCATGAAGCAATTCAATTTGCTTCAATGAATGACTGCTATTAATATGCCAAGAATTCTGGTTTGTACGTTTTACTTTCAACTCTTGCTGCTTTTTAAAGGTTCTGTGGAAAATTGCTTTTGAGGCTCTTGGGCACAAATAGCACTTTACAGCACTGCTGCCTTGTCAATACTGCTTAAATTACTCAACATTAGGGAAGGAAGTGACACAGAAGGACAGGGAAAAACAGAATACACCACTCTGCAGAAACATGAGAATTGTACTTGCCCTCCCTTTACACTACAGACTACCCCAAAACCCAGGAGAAATAATATGCAGAAAATGAAAATGAAAGTCAGATTAATCCCACTTGGCACTATAAACAATAACAGAATCTGGTGAGGCTTTTTGTTAGTACCACAGGCAGTAGTTAAGTGTGCGCTTCCAGGTTATAATGTGCTTTCCTCTAAAGGTCACTGGTTTTGACATAATCATAACAGTTCCAAATTAAATTAACTATGAACAGTTACATTCTAAACCAATGTAATGTGTTTGTGTGGCCAGGTTTTGGTAGCAGAGGGGCTACAAGGGTGGTTTCTGTGAGCAGCTGCCAGAAGCTTCCTCCACGTTTGGCAGAGCCAATCCCTGGCAACCCCAAGATGGACATGACACTGGCCAAGGCTGGGCCAATTAGAAATGGTGGTAATGCCTCTCTGATAACATATTTAAGAAGAAGAGAAAGAAATAGCTATTGTGCAGTTGTAATTGCGGCCAGAGAAGAGCAGGGTGAGAATATGTGAGAGGAACAACAGTGCAGACACCAAGGTCAGTGGCAAGGAGAGGGAGGAGGTGCTTAGGCACCAGAACTGAGATTCCTCTGCAGCCCTTGGCGCAGACCATGGTGAGGTAACTGTGCCCCTGCAGCCCTTGGAGCTCCATGGGGATGCAGAGATCCACCTGCAGCACCTGGATGTGACCCATGCTGGAGCAGCTGGATGCCTGAGAGGAGGCTGTGAAGCCATGGGAGGTTTGTGCTGGAACAGGCTCCTGCAGACCTGTGGAGAGAGGAGCCCATGCTGGAGCAGGTTTCCTGGTGGGACTTGTGCCCCCATGGGGAACCCACAGTAGCGCAACCCATCCTTGAAGGACTGCACCCCATGGAAGAGTGACCCCCATTGCAGCAGTCTGGGGGGACTGTTGCCTGTGGGATTGGCTCATGTTGGAGAAGTTAATGGAGAACTGCCTCCTGTGGGAGGGACCCCTCACTGGGGCAGGGGAAGGACTCCTCTCCCTGAGCAGAGGCAGGAACAATGTGTGATGATCTGACCATAACCCCATTCCCTGCCTCCCTGTGCTGCTGGGGGGAAGAGGTATAGCTGGGAAGCAGGAAGGGGTGGGGAAATGTGGTTTTTAGGTCTTGTTTTACTTCTCATGATCCTGCTGTGGTTTTGTTAGCAATAAATTCAACTGATTCCTGTTTCACCCATGATGGTATTTGGTGAGTGATCTCTCCTAGTCCTTATCTCAAATCATGAATGCTTCATTACATTTTCTGGTACCTGTCCAGCCACAGAGGGGAGTGGTAGAGTGGCTTTGGCGGGTGCCTGGAATCCAGCCAGGGTCAACCCACTATAACCAAATTTTCAGGAGGTTTTTTTCTTGTATGATATAGAGTAACACAGTATACTAGATTAATCCTGTCCCATAATTTCAATTATTTTGGATTTTTTTTACTTTATTTTATATATAGATGTAGTATGCATTATATATAGCCATTTATATGATGCATATATTAATCCATATATAGAAATATTTTAATATTTTCATTCTATTCAGTCTGCATATTTTCTTTGAGGAAATTTTTTAATTTAATTATATTTTGAAAACTTAGAGTTAAAGAAATAGCTGTCTAGAAGGCTGAGACAAAAGGAGGGTTAGCTACATTGTTGAGAACATAGTGCTAGAAACATCAAGGTCATGGGTTCAATGCCTGTACAGACCATTCATTTTAGAGCTGGATGCTATGAGCCTTGTGGGTCCCTTCCAATTAAGGATGTTTTGTGAAAGGCTGATGATTATATAGTTGTTACTGCTTGATAGTCCAGATGGTACTATTAATTATTATTAATCATCTATATAGTACTATGAACCTAAGTGCCATTGTATGAAAGATAAATTCAGTGTTCTGTGGAGATCGTAATAACACACTACACAAAAGAAACAAAGAGAAAGCATGGGACACATGGGAAACTGCAGAGAGAGAATAGTGGTAAGTAATATAGGGAAGATTGCCTAGAAAAAATGAGTTCTCCGAAAAGGTTTGAAGGAAGAGATAAAGGCATATGGTCTGTTCACAGGGCTGCCAGAGACCTCTTGGGTCAGCTCCCTGCAGACAAATCAAACTCAAATCACTTTCAAAAACCCTCCAAGTTCTATCTTTAAAGCATTTGGGGGTGAATTGACCTCAGTACTTGTGCCTGGAAGACTGGCCCAGAACTATGCTCTGAGAGTTAGAACCCATCTTCTCATTCCAATTTCAGCTCACTCGTGTTCCCATGCCAGTCGGATCTTTTATCTTAAAAAACAGTTCTCTCACACATGCTTGCCACCATGGCATACTCATATACAGTAATAATATCTTCCCTCATGTTCCTTTTTTACCAGATTTATCTCTTTCCCTGAGATTAATGTTCTTCATCTCTCTAAAAACCCCTGCATCTTCAGATGTGATTTCAGTTCACTTTCCCTTAATCTGTTGACCAAAATGGAACTTCATATTAGATTTGAAATCTCACCAGGGCCTTTAAAATGGCATAGAGGCTTCATTCTGTCAATTCATCTCCTGGGAAAACCTCTCCAGATACACTAGAATCATCACTGAATTTTCCTGGTCATTTCTCTGTGATAGGAGGTAGCCATTCTGTAATCCTGTCATTAGCTAGTACCACTAGTCATTTCAAAGAGGAAGTACCTCCTAGAAAAAATTCTTTTTGTTATTCCAAGCATTAGGTTGCTTCAACAAGGGGATAAAATCAGCCCACAAGGATGCTGTCAAATGCCAGTGATATATAGACCCAAAAAACCCCCTGAGAGCTGGACAATTCCTTTATCTAATAAGCACAACTGCAAGCAGATGGATGATTCTGTTACCTCATCCAAAAGCACCATCGTCTAAAAGTGGTAGGAACCGTGAGCTAAACAGAAGAATCATTGCATGCAATTTTCTTTTAGCTAGGCTGTTTTTTCTGACTTTTTGGTGTTGAGATTTTATTATTTGCTAGAATACAAACATTGCTTTCACCAACATGAACACTCCGTCCATTGCAGGACTCCCTTCCTTTCTGCATTCTCAAAGAAATTTTTTTTCCTCCAAAGGTTCTGCATCGCTATTTTACAAAGTTGTCCCTATTCCTTAAAGAAACAGGCTCTCACATCCTGATCAGTTCACCAGTAGCTAGTTTACCTCAATGCATCAGATCATCTCTGTCTAATATCAAATCTTAGATACTGGGAAACTTCTCTGAGATTTTCATTTGTTTTGCACTCGCATCCTAATCTCATGGTAGGTACTTTTAGAAGTCACAGCTCTGCCACAGTAAAACTCCTATAAGATTTTTACAATGCTTTTTCCACTGTTGATTTCTTAGACTTTAAGCCTGTTACCTCAATCATCTCTAATGTCACATTCAAGGGTAGCAATTAAGTGCTTTCTGCACTTTGTCACAGACTGAACTGTTCTGTGCTACTCCCAGCACAGGATCCCTAGCAGGATCTTGTAAGCTGTGAACTACAGCCACGCTGCCCTCACTAAACACAGCCTTGGGTCTCACCCTTGCAATGGACACCACAGAGACTGCACACAGAGAGCAACGGAGTGTAGAAAACTCATCACGGTTCCACATCCATTCACCAAGCTGTCATTGACATTCCCACCTATAAGAAATAAAGGAATGAAACAAAATAGATTGGGAGGAGAAATTCTGTGGGGCTATAGAAGATATATCTAAGAGAACACAAAGAGATATTAAATTTGAGACAATTTGATGATCCCACACATAATTTGGGTACTTCACATTGAAGTAAAATTCAAATTGTCATAAGAAATAAAATAATATGGAATATGTCTGTTCATGACTAGCAGTGATCTCTAATTTACCACCTTGTTTGGGATGTCGTTGTATATATATTTAAGAACTCCTTGCATGTGTGAATATGGAATTCCTCCATAAATAAATTGTTAACCTTCTAATGAGATCTTGATTTGGACAGAGCACTGCAGGAGTTTGTTCCAACCAGCTCACAGCTGTAAGCCACACTTCCACTTATTTATACACCTGCATCTCTGGTGTGTCAGATAATTTCTCAAACATTAATGAATGAACCATTTTTTAAGGCTGAGTGACTTAACTGCAAAGCCTTCCATAAATCATGGGGGATTATGAAAAGCTCTTTCAAGTCTCTGAGCCCAATTCAAACTAAATGGGTCATTTAAAAAGCATTAAAACATCAGTTAATTTAAAGGTTTGATTTTTGCCTTCTTGTTTTGGTTAAGGTCAAGCTCAGAAGCATCAGGTTACTAAAAGAAATGTTGTGGTTTATTCACCATTTGATGAAGTAACTTCCTGACATGTCTACTGACATGACGTGCTATTACAGTGTTCACTGTTTCCTATTAGAAACAAATTAGTGATTGAACATATTACTAATTTTAAGGGTTAGCCTATGCCATTAAATTTATCTGTGGCTTCACCTGTGCCAGCCAAGGGTTACAGATATATCTTTCAGAGATTTCTAACAGCATTCTTTGAGATTTATGCCGTAGAATGAGTTGAATTTCAGCTTTGCAAACAGAATAGTACTAAATATTTTCTATAAACCTTTGGCTTTCTTTTAAAAGTTTGAAATGTATATGGAAGAGCATTTCTTTTCCTTAGCAAGAATAAATGTACCTATATATATATATATATATCTCTCTATATATACATACATATATATATATATGTAAGTATATAAGTATGTATATATACATGTACAGTACGCACCTACTATCATATCTAGATTATACTGCCACCACTCTAGCCAGGAGAGAAATTCAATCAGGTTTCCCTCGAAGAACTGTTCTAGAGTCTAGTTCTAAAAGAATGCCTTAGTCTATCAGTTCCTGATTGTGTTTAAGAAGGAGATTTATTCTTCCAGGGCATTTGGGAAGAAGACAAGATGATGCTTCAGGGCGATGTATACAGAAATTTGGTCACCTGTTTTTTATTTGTTTGTTTATTTTACCTTGTCATGGATATTTTAGTAAGTATCTTGTGTTTGATCCTAAGACAAGCAGTGGCCCAGGTATTAAAAAACTTCTAAACTTTTTGTGTGTTTTAGCATTTGTGAAAATGTTAGTGACATTTTCCTGGGAAGTTTGCCATGGAAGACAAAAATCGTGGATAGTACAGCTGAACACCACCAATGACCCATGAGCTTGGTCCTTATGTTTGAGAGCTTTCCTGATCTAGCAGCTAGTGACCTGTGCTTTCCATAGTGAGCAGAGGAAACACTGCCTCTGTGAATATCATGTCTGTGACTGAAGGTCAGTAAAATCTTTTTCACATCAGTTTGCATTTTCTTTCTCTTTGTTTTGAAGTACATAATTATATTTGCATAGGTACATACAGCCATGCAGGTTTAAAGCCTCATAAGAAATGTTTGCTCTCTCAAATAAGGAAAAAGATTGTGATATTAATTAAATTTCTTGTTGCTATGTGACAAAAACATGACAGACTATTTTTATCATGATGTTAAAATATGGTGTTGTAGCATTAAAATGGCTTGTGTATAGTTATCAGGTAGTAATTACCATGTGTGAAAAAGCAATTTTGTTTTTTAGAAAAAAATTATCAGTGTATCCTGTCACACTCTCTTTTCATTTTTCAAGTACGTTGTTGCAACTAGCTTCTGAGTTGAAGTTCAGTAGGAATTTTGTGTATCTCAGAAAAAGTGATGACCTTGCACTGTTCAACATCCACTTATCAGGATTCAGCTACCCAGATGAACTGGAGATTTCAGTTTGGAGACATGTTAAGGAGTTGTCATACAAAATATATTGCTATTACAAGAAACTGACTTCAGGATGACTTTGTAACTCAAAAATGCATCCACAGTCCATGAACTTCACACCGGGCAAGGTGCTATATGATCATAATAAAAAAGTAATTACTCCTAGAAATGGTGTGCTACTATACATTTTTATAGTAGGATTTTAAGGAAAAAATACACTCTCTTTTATACAGTATAAAAATTACTCTCGAAATTTATAGTTATATTTTATCATCAATACCAAAACATGAAACAAATGAATATTTTTTATCTCTGTAGAAATAGAAAACTGTGTCTTCCTCCATTTACTCTTTCCTCACCATCATTTTTTATGTAAGAGCTGCCACTTTTGAATCAAGCTCTGTAATAGAATGGCTTTACATTTGACATAAAATTGCTTTTCCCCTATTATGCACACCTTTTTTTTGTTTTATTTTGAGAAAAGGACAAACCAGGTTAGAACGCAGCTGTCATGAAACAACTTGTCATTGTAACTTTTAAAAAAACCATCTTTGGATGTTATTAAAATAGCACAGGTAAAATTTTGCATTACAGCACAATGTTCTCAATACATTCACAGACATAATAATTCAGCAAGGTTCTTGGGGTATAAGGACTTGGTCTTGGAGCTGATGTTGTGTCTGTCTGACATAGGGGAAGCTTCTAGCAGCTTCTCACAGAAGCCATCCCTGTAGCCCCCACTATAGGAAACACCATATTATTAAGAATATTTAGCAACTCTAGCACCAGCTGAGAACCTTAGGGATCTAGAATATCAAATTTGACCCATAAGTAGAAAAAATCAAGCTCAGTACTATAAAATATCATGCTGAAATTCAGGCCTTACATTCAACTTAACATATTTCCCTTTCTCAAATTCCCTCCATCCTAAGTGCATTTTTAAAATTTTGATATAGGAACTTTCTGAGGTCAGAGATGGAGCTGTGAAATAAATTAGCAGGTTCTATAATTCACTGACATAAAGTCAATTATTTTTGCAAGTATCATATACTTGCACTTTGAAGAGGTTCCTTTACATTATGCCCTAAATATGGGAATTCAGCTTTTATCGGTTAATTTTCAGACCTTTTTGTAGGTTTTGTGTGCAGATACTAAATACTGCAGTTATCAATACAGGAATCTAAAATCAAAGTAACATTTTATGCTTCCTGCTACTTGCTATTAGCTGTGGCTGTTATTTTTCAGTAAAGGAATGTGTCGATTCAAAATTCCCATCTTCCTCTACATCATTTTTCTTCTAAAGGAGATGCTTATTTTGAATCACATCCTCCTATTATCCCTCACTTACACATTGCTGTAAAACTAATATATTAATAATGTAAGTCAATAGAACAAACCAAGCAAGAATGCATTACACCACAGCCCTTCCAAGGAACACTGGAGAGAGACCCAAGAAATTTTGATAAGATTTTGTTACAGGCTGCTTGATCGCCCCAAGTCAAGCAAACAAAAATGAGCTATTTAAGGCATTTTTTTCACTTCCATTTAGGACAGCCCCTATTGATATGCAGGGGTGCAGACTGACTCAAGAAAACACAGTAAAATACCCATGAAGCTGTTGTGTGGAGAGGTCCATGTTTGATGGACGTGAGCCAGCACAGGCTCTCAGCAGTGCAGTTACAGGGGATAAGCCACAGCCAGTAAGTTCTCCTCAGAACAGTGTGTTCCTCATTCACTAAGAGGGCTTTTGAAGAACAGGTCTTTCTCAATCCTTCCAAGAGCCAAATTGTGTCCAAATTTATATTTGGAGGGTTTTTTTAAATTTTGAAATTCCATCTCACAATAATGTCATTACTGATGCAATTTCCCAGTAGGCAAGAAGAGAAAATATTCCTTCCCTAGGAATAAATTATTGCTTAGCTGATGTAAATAGTATCCATTGATTCAAAAACACTGCATCAGTTTACAACCATAATGCTCTATCTGGTATGCTCAGCCACTTCCATCCATTTAATTTCTACTTTGTTTGCATGTTTTTAATTGTAACTAATAATGTGTCTTCATTATTTCTCCAGGTAGTTGAAAATTTAAATTTCAGTGGTTCCAAAGCCTTTCTTTTAACTACATCTAGGCTATATTCCTCTTTATTTTGAATCTATGCCTTGCAGTGTGATCATAATAATTCTTAAATTTAAATTTATTATTTTTATATTAGTGTTTTATGCTGTTTTTTGGTTCAGTCTGAACTAGAGACAGCAAACATAGTTTTCAGCCAATGAAAAAATACTTTTTTGGCACCACTTGTGTTGAATTATTTAATAAAAATGAAGATTTTAATATAATCTTGTGACAATTATTCTCATTTTTCTCTTGTTTTCCTGTGAGAGTTTGTATAAACCAGACCCTGTGTAGTTTGTAACATTATTTGGAGTGGACAATGGCTAACATCTGCATTTTTACCTCATTTCCACTGAGAAATATTTTTAATCCCTCAGAAACAGATTGTAGATCATTAATCATAAAACTGACTCTTCAGCAAAGCCATGCACTTTCAAAGTCAAGCTGCTAAAATGTTTTCTCAGACAATATGATTCCTGGCCAACTTGTCTGAGTAATAATTATGCTAATTTCATTGCCACTTCTCCTCCAAAATTCTTCAAAGTCTCTTTCCATGAGCCCTGTGGAGGCAGTCTGAACCTCTTTCTGATGGGTAACAAATAACAAAGCCCTATCGCCTAATTTCTTGTGGGACACAACCAAAACACTTTAATTCATAAGTTTTCTATATATAAATTTATTATAAAGGGCCCTTATCAAGTCAAGAGACACCATGCTGTCTAAAAATCCAATTAATTTTAATGTTGTCTGAGCTTTTCCCCCATATACCCTAGTCCTCCTAAAGACCAATGTTGGGTACAGCCTACTTCCCTAAAAAATATAAAATTTCCATCCCCACCATCTCTTGAAAACTAAAGCAGCTGGCAATACAATTAGAAAGATGAAGCTCATTATACGAGATGGCAAAGCTGGACAGATTTATCAAATCAACACTATTTCAACTTATTTTCAGTACAACAGCCCTGCATCTGTTCAATGCTTCTGCAAAGAAAAAATGACTATGTTTCTTGAATGTTTTTCTCTAAAGAGATCCATACTGCTCAGACCACACTTTTGTTTGGAGTAGTTTTCCATCAAATCAATTCCATCTTCATCGTTAGTGATTTTCTTGTTGCATCTTCAGATCTAATTAAGCCAATCATGCCTTTTCAATTAACTACAATTACTTTAATTAGATGAATAACAACAACAAAAAAAAGGAAAACAACTTCCAAAGTTAATCAAATTAGTGTATCCTTATTTACAGACTGCAATCAGATCTGCAGATTTCAGTCCAGTTTCCAACTTCAGCACAAACCAAACTAGAGGAATGGTGGCAGTATAGAGTCAGCTCAATTCAGAGAGGGAATTCATGTGGGTTTAATGTAATTTAGAGATGAAATGGTATTCCCTGGCAGCTAGATGTAAAGCAGGTAACTTTCCCTATACAACCAGTGGCAAGAACCCGCACCCAATGTTGTTTGCTATTTGCTACTTACATGCCAATTTGCAGGAAAAGAAAACACAGTTTATGACTTTTTAAAGGTCCACCAATTTCTATGCTATATTTTAAATACAACAGGAGTTAATAAAGTTTGAGTCTTTATCGCTGTCTTGGAGCACTAGTGGTTCTTGTGAATAAACTCTGCATTCACTCTCTGTGAGCAGATTCACTTTGAAGGGCAGCTCTGGAGTGCATGGCCTGGATTTCTTTTCAGCGCATTCTAAGCTGGAATCCTGAAATACATTAAATAAAAAATGATAGCCTTTGGACAGCTTTGATTGAGAGGCAAAGGGTGCTGGCTTTGTCTAGGACAGACTTAATTTTCTTCACAGTAGCTGGTATAGGGCTGTGTTTTGAATTTGTGCTGATAACACAGGGATGTTTCAGCTGTTGCTGAGCAGAGTTTACACAGAGTCAAGGCCTTTTCTGCCTCTCACCTCAGTCCACCAGTGAAGAAGCTGGGGGTGCACAAGGAATTGTGAGGGGACAGAGCCAGGACAGTTGACCCCAAGTGACCACAGGGACATCCCCGACCATGTGGTGTCATGCTCAGCACATAGAGCAGAAGGAAGAAGGAAAAGAGGGACATTTGGAGTGATGGTGTTTTTCTTCCCCACTTGCCCTTACCTGTGATAGGGCCCTGCTTTCCTGGGGATGGCTGAACACCTGCCTGCCCATGGAAAGTGGTGAATTAATTTTTTTTTTTTTTTTTTTTTTTTTTTTTTTGCTTTGCTTATAAGCACAGCTTTTGCTTTGCCTGTTAAACTGTCTTTATCTCAACCCGCAAGTTTTCTCACTTTTACCTTTCCAATTCACTCCTCCATCCCACCAAGACTGAGGGAAAAAGGCTGAGAGGAATGACTGAAGAGCAGCCTGGGGCTACACCTCAGATTGGGGTTAAACCATGACACAAGGTGACCAAAAATGAGGCATGCATGCAGTGAGGATGTCAGGTCATGAGGCCAATCCAAGCCTAAGCGGAGCACAACACCCACATCAAATATGAAGCAAATGTAAAATGTAGTCCTCAACATCAACAAATTCATTATATATATCCAGTGAACTGCCCTGGATCTCTAGATAATGGAGACATAGTCCAAGATTTGCAGTATTTGGATTGATGAATTGGTCATGGGATTGTCTCCTACAATAAGCTGAATAAAGAATGTGAAGTAACATGAAATGCAATCCAAATGAATAGACCGAACTTACAATATATTGCTATGACAATGTTGACGCACACTGACATTTGTGCCATCTTCTTTTAGACTAAGCGTTTTGTCATGTGTAGCCTTTGTTTCCTTTCTTTCCTGGAGAACACAAGCAATTTCCTTTGCCAGCAAAGAAGCTGTCTGAAGACAAACTGCAAGAAATATTCCCCCACATCTTTTCACCAAGGATCATCTCCTTACAGCATGTTCTATTAGCCAGTATTAGGCAGATTTTTTATCACAGCTAGTAGGATAATAAAGCTGCAGAATTTTCAAAAGATTAATTTGTTGCAGTTGAGATTAAAAAAATAAGCTTCATACTACCAGTGGCTTAACTTGTATGCTGAAAGCATGTAATTTCCCTCCATCAAACATAATTCTTGACAAAACAGTTGATGCAAGATTGAAAATGTGTGGATGTTTTTATGAACACTAATAAGTGGTGAGAAATCCCATGAAAAATGCATTCTGTATTTCCGAAATACTTCCTTTCATGTGTGTAGAGAAGTTTTGCCTGCTTTTCATTTTTGACATTTATAGCTCACTACCAATTCAGAGCAATTTCTAGACTAATACTAAGTACCAATTTTTTTAATAACTCAAATTAAATAAATTCATGTTCAGAAATTTCTTCTATATTAGTCTCTGCCTCACTTGTAGTCGATTCTTGTAGCATGGGAAGAGGATGAAAATCATTCCCTAGCCAGATTTGAAGCAATTTGAAGCAATTTCAAAAATGCTCTTCTTTGTAACTTTCCTAGACAGAGCTTATTGGAATTACTGTTATGCACTTATAATTCATTGGAGGAAAAAAAAGGAAGAAACTTTATTAACTTTCTTCAACTTTTTACATTCCTATGTACTTGACTTCTTTCAGGAAGGGCTAAGAACTGATCTAGCAACTAGTATTCCTACAACATAAATATAGATGAAAAGATCTGTGGAAAAATAAACGAAAAATTTATTTAGATACTTGTATTCTAGTTAAGGGAAGTAAAAAGATTCCTAGGCACTTTCTGAACTACAAGAGTGGATTCTGAAAAACAATGTGCTTTTCAAATGTTATTTTTTTCATTAGCTTTTCCTCAGCTCACGTTCTTCTGTTAAACATGAAGAATTAATAGCACTAGCTAAAATCACTGTAAAATTTATGCCCAAATCTCTGCCATCAGCATTCAACACTGAATTATTCTTCATGTTTATTTTAGTTCTTGGCTTCATCTGAGCAAAGATGAGTAAACTCTGCCAAATTTTATGTTTATATCAGATGAAAGGCAGATGTTCTTGGGAAAATAAGTTGAGACTTAAAGATTTATTTCAATGGAGAATTAATTTCATTCTTATTACGTCCCCAAAGCAATGGTTTACTGCAGCAGTCCAATCTATAATGTTTGCATTTCCATTTTATAAAATATGACTTTTTATGGTGACACTTTAATATAGGAGTGTAAAATTTATCTCAGTGATGACTCATGTCATCGAAAACTGAGTAAAGAAATTTGGACTAAGATAAGTATCTAGCATGTATGCACGTTTTTCTGACAGCTTATCACAGAGCTGTAGAAGTGAACCTGCTTTTCCAAGTTTCTTTACAGCCTTTGAGAAAAGGTAATGTACTAAATTTGTTGGTTGCTTGGTTGGTTGTTTGATTTTATCCAAATACACTGCTTGTGTTACTGCATGCCTTTTGCTGCATTTTTGGCAACTGTTTTAAGTCTACTGGAGGTGCTCAGAATCAAACCTTGTTTTCTCTTAGCAAAAATATAAAATCCCCTGACCTATGAATACTACTTCCCCAGCATCTACTTGAATTCACAGTACACTAGCCACCATAAAACAAATACTTGCTCCCCAAGTGCCCAATCAGTCCAAGCTGATTCCAAAAGCAGAGGTCAAAAACCTTAATTTTTTTTGCCTGCCAGTGTAGAGGAACTGGTGTGGTGAGGCAGAGATTTGACCAAAACAACCAGAGAAAAATAGTTAAAGACGCCCAAGGCCATGCAAAAGGACTATCTGCATGTGGTGTAGTACAGGTTTGTACCATAGCTATTATTATTATTATAATATTAACTATTATGTAGCTATATTAGCTATCTTATAGTCATTATACTACACTTAGTGTAGTGTTACATTTCCACATTCATTTAAGGTGATAGAAACAGACAGATCAAAAAAGAGTGAGGCGCTATGGTTTCAGATTAACACCTACATAAATGCAAACACATTTTGTAAAGCTAATTTGCAGTGTGACTTCTCAGCAGCACCACAGAAAGCAGAGGAGCACCTCCCTAAAGTGTATGTGTGTGTATTGCTTTAAAAGGCAACAAAGCCTCTCAGATGCACAAAAGAATCTAAACAGAAAGAATCAGTAAGTCAGAGATTTGGCAGAATTAACTCTTCGAATTGTAAAGCAATGAGTTATTGATCACTAAAAATTAACACCCTCCTTTCAGCTCCTTCTTAGTTACACCTGAAACAAAGAAGTCCAGTAAGAAACTCAGTAAAATAAAAAGGGCCAATGAGATCACTAATTCGATTTTTTTTTCTCAGTCAGACATGGTCTCTAAAAAATGTCTCTGCATCTAGGTAGGTTTAATAGTTATAACATCTCCATATTTCTTTTTCTCTTCTTTCCTTGTGTGGATGAAATGCATGCACTGTTTTTCTCCAAGGACGTGCATATCATAGTTTCCATGGCACTGTTTGTTTAAAGTATAAAATGCATTTGGCCACACTTCAAACAGCATGGCAAGTATATCATCTTTCAGCCATTATGAAAAATGAAGTGCATGAAGTCTGGTAATGGTAAGGATGTTTTTGTGTATCACTCATTCAGGTGAAAATTGAAAAGGTGAAATCAAGTGTATAGCGATTAGAAAACGCTGCAGTGAGTAGCTGCAATCAGGCTGATGAAATGTCTCACCTCAGACCTGGTTTTGGGTCATTTCGAAATCACAGAATGGTCCAGTGCAAGGCATGCAGATAATAAACTAAAGCACTTTGGCTAGTTTTGAGTGGTTTGCAATAGCTAAATATTAGAAATAAATTTCTCGTTATATTCTCTTTTCTTTTGATTCCAATATTTTTTTTCTCAGTGTCTGCCGTTTAATGCAGGCTGTGTGCCAAAACGATCTTAGAAAGTCTGCTATGCCAGATGTCACCCTTTTGCCCTTTTGCTCTGTCTGCAGATTTTCTTTTAACAGCATTTGAAACTAAGTTAGTGAGCATACATTTTCCAGCAAAGTGAGGCATTATGAATAACACCTTTTGTATCTCTGAATATCACCCACAAAGTGCAATACACATTATACATCAACTATATATTTTAAAAAAGGTTATTCTTAACTCTTAGGTGTATGGAGAATGCCTTAGTGCTGTCATTCTTTTTAATACATATAATGGCTATGATGGAGGCGAATATTAGGGGTTAATAACACCCCAAAGAGATGGATTTTACAACATTAATTTGACCTGTGCTGGGTAAAGATTAGTTATTTTACATGCTTTTTGCAAGTCTTTTTTTAATCTTCTGGCATGCAAGAGGTCTATTCCATTATTTCCAAAGGAGAAAACTGCTCCTATTTGAATTCATTATGTAGCAACAGGATTAATTTTCTAAGCTTTCTTTCCTTAAACTGTGCATTTCTAGAAAGTAGAAATGCCTATTGCTTCTCAAGTTATAGGTGTGAATAAAAATATTTTATTTTCATAAAAAAAGAAGGAGACGTATATAAACTCTAATTTTACAAGCCTCCCCCATTCTTCAAGTACCAGGCACTAATCAAATAGTTAAATAATGTTATCTTTCTTTGTAGAAGAGATAATTTTTTTTAAAAAAGTTGAATTAGAAAAAAACCTCTAAAGATTACTATGGTCTGGTTACAGTTTATGGTCAGACTTCCTTGGTCTGACTACTGCAGATGACTGGTACATGTTCTCATGTGTTCTCATGTGTTGGGTTGTCTTTGTTGTTTCTGCTTCTTTACTCAATCAAGGTTGAGCAGAGGCTGACTGCTGTGGGTCATTCCTTTAGGATCACCCATGCAACAGAACAAAATGAAACAAACCAAAATCAGTTTTAAAAGTGCCCCAAATTCACTGCCCCCCCAAAAAACCACAAAAAAAATATAAATAAACAAACAAAAAAAAACCTTTAAAAAATGTCAGTCAAAATATCTACAGTCTGGTTCAGTAAGATGACATGACTGTAACATAAATAAAATATTCTGTTTATATGTAGAAATTGAGAAATAAGAAGCTGGAGAGGAGCCCCATGGAAAGACATTTGGGGATTCTGGTTGAACATGAGTCAGCAGTGTGCCCTGGCACCCAGAAAGACATCAAGCACAGCATCATTGGCTGGTTAAGAGATGTCATTGTCCCACTCCAATCTATGCAGGTGCAACCCTACCTTGAACACTATGTGCAGCTTTGGGAACTTCAACGTAAAGACATAAAATTATAAATGTATCCAGAGAAGGACTATCAAGACTTTGAATTGCCTCAAGTGCAAGACTTACAAGGATCATCTGAGGTCACTTGATTTGTTCAGCCAGGAGAAGAGGCTGAGGGAAGACCCCATTGCTGTCTACAGCTCAAGGTGGGCAGCAGAGGGGCAGGCATGGATCTCTTCACTCTGGTCACCAGTGACAAAATGCAAGGAAATGGAATGAAGCTGCACCAGGTGAGTTTCAGGCTGGACATTAGGAAAAGGTTCTAAACTGAGAGGGTGTTTGGGCATAGGACAGGCTCCCCAGGGAAATGGTCACAGCAGCAAGCCTGCCAGAATTCAAGGAGCATCTGAACAATGCTTTTATTCATATGGTTCAGCTTTAGGACATCCTGGAAGGAGCAGGGAGTTGGACTTGATGATCCTCATGGGACTCGAGATCTCTATTGTTTTATGAAAATGTTGTAATACTCAGATAAATTAATGTCACTGAACAGAAACTATGATATTGCTCTTACCAGGTCATGGAAACAGTGCTCTGAGTTAGCTGCCAATGTATTTATGTGAAGTAAAAAGACCTGTTATTAATGAAATTTTCTGTAAAACTGCCTCATTTCTACACCCACCTATGACACAAATTATCCTTAGGTAAATGTGTAGAATTGTTAAGTAAATTTCTATATGTTTATATATCAGCATTCTCTTTTCACAGCACATGCTCTGCTTCATCTTAAAATTGTTAAAAAATGTTTGTGAAAAGATTTTGAAAGTTTTCAGTGAACTCTGATTTAAATATAGATGTGATAATTAGCTCTTGGAATCCATGTTTTGAATTATGCAAAGCAGTTTAACAGAGCAACAGGTTGCTGAAAATATTTTTTGAAAGGTCAAATCACTTCTGTGTCTGCTTCATCTTTCTTTCTGTAAGTATACTCTAAAAAGTGAAAGACATTAGAACACTATTTACCTTTCTAAGAATAAATGTCAAAGTCATATCTAATGGAAGAACACTAAAATTTTTACTGAAGGCCAGCTGCCAAAATGGAAATTAACACCTACAAAGAAATATTAGACAATTCCCCAAAATAATAGCAAGACAAATATGAACTTAAAGATTGATGTAACATAGAGTGTTCATTAATATAAGCTAATATAAGTTAATGGTAAGGCTCAGAATTTTGGTTTTAATTTTCATGAATGGGAAAATTGTCCCTTAGACTTCTACCATTATTAATTTACTTTAATACTTTGCTAGGCTTTAACACCAGTACTTTGTTTTCTGTAAACCTGTCATATACTAGTCATCTAATACTGGCCAGCTGCCAGAATGCAGATTAACACCTACAAAGAAATATTAGATAATATCTCCTTCCCCTGTAATTTTGATTGATCACTATTGAACATAGCTGAATGTTCAACTGTCCATAAAATTTGGGTCATTATTCTAAAAAAAAAAAAAAGATTAGTTTTGACATAATTTTTTCCCACACCATCTTCTTCAGGATTTTTCTCTGCATCAGTTCTAAGTGAAAACATATTCTTATGTCAGTTTAAGAATTAAGACTTTCACACATGTATAAAAACCTTGTCCTCTTACAAATTCAGTAACAGATTAATTAACACTACACTTTAGCTATAATTAGAAATAATTAAATCTGAACCAAATGATCTTTGTTGAGAAATGCAGTAATTTCCAAAGTTCAGACTTTTTCCAGAAGGACAATTTGGAAAAAAAAAATTTGTGTTTACAGCCACAGAAGTTTAATTTGTGAGGTTTTGTAGGCAATAACAGATAGTGAAGGAGGTAAACTTTAAAATGCTATCAAATTTCATGGTTCCAGTGTGTTATTGTGTGACACGCTCTACTGCAGAGTAGAAGATGGTTCCCATTGATAACAAAACCTCTTAATTCAGTACATTACTGTATTACCAGAAAGCTACCAAAGAGAAAAAAAAGTAAAGACTTACATTCAACTGCATTTTGGCAAAAATATAGCTATGTGAAGTTATACAGTTAATAATTTCACATATTATTGAGATGTGTCTGAAAATAAATTCAGTGACTTTATAGGATAATTTAAATTGTTTTAAAACTTTCAAGTTGCTAAAATTTAACTTCAAGCTTTGAACTACCTATTTTTTTTTTTCTTCTAGTACATAAATCTAGGGGTTTGGGGTGTTTGTGGGTTTTTTGTTTTTTATTTGTTTTCTTCTTTGTTTGTTTGGGGTCAGTAGAGGTGTGGGGTTTTTTGGTTTGTTTGTTTTTATAAAGCACCTGTGATATGAAATTCTTGGTAATAGGGAAGATTACACTAAACTTCCAAATGCAAAGGCATATCCTCATAAAGCCTAATTTATATAATTTTAAATTTACTATCAATGTCAGTCAATAGTCAAGAATTTGTTGGTCAGTTAGAAGATTCTTCTATCCAGTTCATACAAAAGACAAAAATCTGAATATTTTCATCTTTTTTTTTTTTTTTTTTTTTAAGGGTGGTGGTAATGGAGAAGTGATGCTACATATTTTTGATTCATTATTTTCATTATTAAGAAGCTTAACTCTGAATAATTATTTTAGACCCCTAAAGTCCAGATGCATTTCAAGGAAGTAGTTATTAGAAGCTGGATCATCTAAGACTTGTTTTTGGGAATTCTCTTACTTTACAAACCAAAATAAAGGTGTATTATCACACCATTCTTTATTTCTCATTATGCTATCATCTTTGTTTATAACACTAAAAATATTGTTCCAATTTTTGGAAACCATAGCTGCAGTTTAATTAAGCTTTTGCCTCCCCTGTCATAAGATATAAATAGAAAATAAAACACATATGCAAAAAAACCCTACAGCACTTGTGAAGAGAAATGGGTGCCTTGGGAGATTTGAAGAAAAATAAACTTTTTCAGCTACTCAACTAGCTGATTACTTATTTAATATCCAGCTCCAGTACATTGAATTTAAAGTGTTAGGTTTCACAGCATAATGTGCTCAGTTTTATGTAATTTTAAAGCAAATAAACAAACAACTCTCTTAATTGACTAAAGGTAAGAGGGTTAATTAGAAGGCCAGAAACAGCAAGTCTGTAAACTAATCAGGCATTGGTTTACCAGGGAAATGTAGAGGGGTTACTTTAACACTATACGTATACACAAACATGTATTCAAAGACACACAACTGAAAGATACCAAAATGCTCTTCTCCAAACAAAAATAACAGTTAAAACTGAGGAAGTTTCATTATACTGCATTGGGTATTTTTAACCAAGGCTACAGATGCAGCATTTAGGCTGAAGATTGCCAGAGATCCACCTTCAGTAGATGAGATTTTTAAGCTTAATCTGCATGAGTTCTGGTACAGTGCCACAAAAGCAATCTAAATTAAAACATAAGCCATCACTACATTGACTGATTGGCAATTTACAAGTATGATTATCTCCCTAAATAAGAAAAAATTTCAACGTTTCAACAATGTTAGTAAAACATTAGCACTGTGAAACAGCATTTAAAGCCAATGGCAATACTTTTGCATTCAGAGACTCAATTTGTTCTGTATATCCTTTTGGTTTTCCTTATGGCTTTCTTTTACAATTTTTTTTTCTTTTTTCATTTTCTTTATAGCAAAAACTGGTAAAATGTCAGGCATCAGATTGGACAATAAATACAAATACTAAGATATCTCTTTTAGAGTATATATTGAAACTAGGTTTAATCATATTTAATAAAATTCTTTCAGATGCAATGACTAGCAGGTTCCTAAAAATGGAAGTTCGCCAATCATTAAGTTCAAGAAACCTACCAAAGTCTTAAGTTTTAAACTATACTCTCAAAATGCATGCTTATTTGCATAAAAATATGCTACAAAACAAAAAGTAGCTCAGATAACAACCTTGCCTTTATGTCATTAATGATTAAATCATGTTATGGAAAGTTAGAATCACATCAGCTATTTTTGGCATCAGGGATATTCTCAAACTCCCTGCCCAATTTTTTAGACACTTACTCTCCCATTTGAAAATTCCCCAGAACTTTTAGGCTCACAGGTGAACTCTGCATCTTTATTTCTACAGCAGTCACCTGTTAACACTTGTCTTCTGACTAACCTTATGTAGTACCAAAAAGTGATTCTTTTATTCACATTACCTCCTGGCAGAAATCACTAGAAAACAAAGCTGGAAAGGTGGAGCCGGCAATGGTGCTTATGAGGTTCCAGCCTCATTTAATCCATTAAGTTAAAGGTTATAACATTCATCATGCATGTGTCCAAATCACCCCTGTCAAAAGCAGTTTGAACTCCCACTCCAAGAAATGGCCTCATCTGCAACTGGGTGACCTGCACTAGTGGGACTCTGCCATTCCTGCTCTGGGTGATTGACTTTACAAGGAGGATACATCAAAATGCAAGAAAATATAATGAAAAAGATATTTCCTATCCTGGTGGTGATAACCTTGCTGTGAAGAGAAAACCTAAGTCAAAGTCATTACTTCGGTGAGCATGGTGTATGTAACTCCAAAATGTCAGTTGGCTGCATACCCCTATGTGCTAAAAGCCATAATTTTCCTTGTCACTTCCAACCTGCTAACTCCTCTCAAAATGACAGTTGTTGAGGATTTTCTACATTCACTGTAGACCTAAAGACCTGATTTTTCTATCCTCACTGTAAAGGAAATCAAACTCTTTAACACCCACATTTTGGAAGGAGGCCTAGCAACCATATTTAGCATTATGAATGTCAACACTGAGGACTTAATCCCCACTTAGTGAAACTGCAGAGATTAGTGAGACAAAAATCAGGGCCAAGATGCATCACAGCAGACCCAGAGGACGCTGCCTCTTTACATCTTTGATAATGGCCCTGGAGATAACAGCAGTCATGCAAAACTGCACAGACTTTGGGGAGGGTAATGTTAGAAGTCTCAATGGACAAAATGGCCCAAGCAGCAGTAAATAAAATCATCAAATTTATCTCTCTGTTAAGGTGAGTGTCAATGGTGGCTGTTGTTCTTCTCCTATCCTAAGTACCCATTCCATCCAAGGAAACACCTGTTTCATCTGTCTATTGCTCTTTCATCTCCACACAAGTTTTACAGTGAAACTGGTGTGATCCTAGAGTCTGACTCACGATCCTTTCCCAACAGCTGTCATGGACAAGCCACCAGCACATGAGCAATGCTCCTGTCCTCTTCTTTTTCAGGTTTTATTTCTCATGAAATTATTCAAGCTTAAATGTTCTATAGATCTAGAAACATCAAAAAGTTTGTGATATGATTTTTCAGTGTGTCTCTTTAGAATACATTGAAAACTGAAAATTTCGTATACAATACTTCAAAGTTCATAGCACAATATAATAAACTTTTAGAAAATTTTCAGTGACAGTTTTCCTGACACTCAGGACTCAGGAATTAAAGTCTTATCCTGTTAGATTTAAATTGTGCAACAGGCAATTTTTTTTCAAGGACAGTCTTTTATGTAGAGCAAATTTTCTCTTCCAAAATTAATTTTTTTTTAATATTCAATATCCAAAATATTATAGTTTTACAAATAACGTCTTTGGTTTGGCATTTAGAACATCATAATTTTAAAAAGTAACACTGTAGTAGAGAATTTTCAAAATAAAACTGGTATGAAAAAGCCCTGGTGAAATAAAAAAAAAATTATTAATAAATTTTTATGTTTAAATACAGTATGCTAAATGCAATTACTTTTACCTAGCAAAGTTTCTTAATAAAATGCTGAAGTGTTCCCTTTGTATTACAATGATAGATGTTTCTGATAGATTTAGATTTTTTAAAATATTTTAACTTCTACATTTTCTGTCTAACATCACTAATATGATAGAGGTTT
This sequence comes from Acanthiza pusilla, assembly GCA_036630365.1. Taxonomy (NCBI): domain Eukaryota; kingdom Metazoa; phylum Chordata; class Aves; order Passeriformes; family Acanthizidae; genus Acanthiza; species Acanthiza pusilla. Next base: position 26,592,508 of record JAXCHO010000079.1, read on the forward strand.
GATTTGTATTCATAGGTTCCTGTAGCAAATATCAACAACAGTTAAGAGATGCAGTTACAGAAATTTAAAGAGATACTACAATATTTATTGTAGGCATACCAGTCAATAAACTGGACTGTCCCACTCAGTTCTCTGGAAAGGCTACCCTGCCATATATCCATCCTGCCATAGCAATGCCAAGGCCACCGAGCTTTGAGCTAGAGCTGACAGGCAGCTGGATACTCCTTGGGTGCAGGAGGAGTGCGGACTGTGAGTATGAGCTTCTGTTTAAATCCAGAGACATGAAAGCTTCCATGTTATAGACTAGCTAGAGTTTTTTTGATAAATTGTTGAAAGAAATTAATATAGCCATAGAAAAATATTTCTGACTATAGGACGCAGTGGCAAGAGCAAAGCCACCAATAGTTCGTGAATGATATCTTGATGAAGGTACACTACAAAACAACTTTGGTTATCCCTTCATAATAAACATGGACACAGCCACAATGCTCTTGTCAGTCTAAGCTCACATTTAGTTCAGGCTGCCTGAAAGTGACATATAGAAACTAATGTCAGGACATTTTTTATGAAGAAGCTTACCAAGTTTGGAATCCTCTGAAAAAGTTAAAGTTGTTTTTTCTGTCTGTGACTTGGTCCTACAGTTAACTGAAGTTCCCAGAGGCAGCTAAACCAGACTCAAAGTGGTTGATGCAATCTTCAAGTGCAGAATGTATGTCATGCCAGAAATTGTGTCTTCTCTCCTCTGGCATTACCAGTGAATTCATCTCCAGACCAACACTCAAGGTTTGCCTATGTGGTGTGAAGCTGTGTAAGTTCATCACCAAATATGGTGTGAAAACAATTCTTGTGCTACCTTATGCTGAAAGATTTAAAAGCAGCAGTATCTGTCATCACTGGAGATGCAGAGAAGTGAATGTCAGGAGGGAATTAAGAAAATCCAAGCTTTCCTATCAGATACCTTGCAGAAGACTGCAAGATACTCAACTATAACCAACACAAGATCAAAAACGAATTGGAGTCCATCTGTGATGCATTTTCAACTATGCACTAACCAACAGCCAAGAAAATCAGACCTCATTTATTCAGAGCAAAGGCATTAATGACTTCAGATTCCAAGGTCTTGTTAAATGGTAGAGTCAGATAAATTTGTGGCCAAAAATGGGGCTGTTTAACCAGGCAGTAAGGATCTCCCAGGAACTAAAATTTCCGATGGCATTTTTGTTGCCATAGAAATATAGGTCAAGGAAAAAGCAATCCAGAACCACAGCAACAACTTGAAATGACAACCAAGCATGTTCCAGTAATGGCTGCATGCTGGCAAGCTGAAGCTGAGGACACTTTAACTCTTCTGTTTTGGTTATAGTGGTACCTAGGGAAACTGAAAAGCTGAAAGCTGAGACACATAATAATAAATAAATAAGATTTAACAATTTATTGGAATGATAAACTACTTTTCCACAGTCTGTCCACCCATCATATAAAAAAGTATCAAGAAAAAGCCACATCTGAATTCTCTAACTCAGCCTATAATGACACAATGAGAAGGTAAGCCAAAGAAGAGTGCTTTGAGCAGAGAACACAGTGCAGACCAAAATGCAGATGTTTTCCAGACAGCAGTTCTGTAGCAGAGGAGACAAGCTTTATCCATGTGATACAGTAGCTGTATCTCTCCAGAAGGCCCAAAACAACCCAAAAAGGCTTTGATGTTAGCTGCTCCATCCATTACAACAATGCATACTCTAAAATTCAGGATCCAATGCTAACGGCAGTTATTACCTGCTGCCAGCTTATTTGTGGATGAGCTGGGAATGCAGGATAGACCTAATCAGTGTTGGGAGCTGACACTTAGTTGAGCAAACATTTCAGACTCAATATAAGCCAATATGCACAGAGCAAGCCAAAAGTCATAACTACAGGCCATGAATTTGTTGAACATGTATTTTGAACAGCATGAAATGCACAACTGTTCAGACATCATAAAACTCTCCAACATCATTAAATCACAACTTGGTGCTGAAACAACTAAGGCAGACATAATTTTTGCAGGCAGGACTATGTTTCCAATCTATGTTTAGTGAACACTCATTCCTGAAAAATCTTCATGGACTCTAAGTTGGGAACCAGCTGGGAAACTCAGGCATTTTTTTTCAAGTATTTGGTTTGGACATCAACAGAAGAAAATGGAAATTTGTAGGCACTATGTGTGCTTCAAGATAGCTACACAAGTATTCACACGAAGCAACAATGCAAGATTAATCCTGGGCATATAATATAAGTAGAAATCAGGGCAGTAGAAATTAAATCAAGTATACCTGCAGAGCAAAGGCAAGTAAAAAACCAGAGTGAAAGCAGGCATTATAACTCAAACAGTAAGTTTTAGGAATTAACAGTACGTTGTTCAGTAAATTCAAAGATCTGGTGGATAAGCCTAAATGAGCTCTTAGCAAAGACTGTATAAATATGACACCATTTTTACTAATCAGTTCTTTCCCCACCAAGCCAGGCAATAGCCACAGAAAATTCAAGATAACTACAGACATTGCTCAAATAAGGAGTAGCTAACTGAATGCAACTTGGAAGAAGGAACTTAGAAAGAAAGGCAGCGAAGAAATCAGCTTTGCATCCACACAGCCTGATAGGTGCAATTTTCACCTCTCTATAGAAAGTTCTTTTATAAAGAGCATGTACAATTCTAAAAATAGTGTAGAAACATGAGGCACAACACAGGTTAGTATTGGATGTCTGTTAAAAAGTAAATAAACAAACAAATAAATAAAAATAAATCCCAAACATTGAAGGGATTCTGAATGTATTGCTATGAATGATATGAACATAAACATGACATGAAGCAAGCTTAACTCAGTTTATATGTAAGCTATTGTTGCAGCACAATAATTGTTACCATTTATTATTATACCACAAAGATACTTACCGGTTCCTGTGGCTCTCAGAGAAAGGAACAGCATCATTCCTAGAATGGTGAAATGCACATGGTCTAACAGCAAAGTATTTTAGCATGAAATTTAGGCAATCCAGCAACCAACCCTTATATATTTCTACGTTAGGAACTGTCATAGGGGAGGACTACATCATCCATGACCAAAACTCTTAATGCAATCAGTGAGCATTTGGATATTCCCTGGCATCTGCACTGTGCCAGTCTCAAGACACTCCCATTTGTTTAAAATAATCTGTATGAAATTACGAGGAGATAGTCATGCTTAAATTTTCCTTTTTAAACAAGGTTCATTAGGATTGGATACAAGAATGTGAAAGTATAAACCTGTGAGTGTTAGATGAAAATAATTTGCAGTCTCTTGGCAGCAGCTTGGAAATAACTATTTCTGCAATACCAACTCATGTCAAAGAATCCACCATCCATAAAAGACACAGCACTGAATGCAAACTAATGAGGATAGCTGAATCTGGAAACAATTAAACTTGTCAACTAAACCCCACACTGTAGACATGAAAGATACAATACACTCCAAAACAGAGAAAATGCTCTGTAGCTTTTAATGTACTTCTTCCAGATGGATTTGGTCAATTATGTAGAAGAAACGGTCAAAAGCTTTCACAGATTTGGTTGGTTCCTGGACTGCAACCTCCCCAGCAAAAAGTTCAAACGGTCACTTTTTACTGCTTTTTCATCAGAAAATTGAGCTCTATAAAAAAGGGGCCCCTGTCAATAAAACATGCTTAAAGCTGGGATTGGGAAATTGAAGTGAAGGAAAATCCAGTTCAGGGCAACCATTTTTAGAAACCATGCCTCACACGTGGAGAGGATGACCACCAAAAGCATAGGAAGGTTCACAAGGATTTAGCAAGCTTTGGTTAAAACCTTGTGTCTTGTGCAAGGTCCTGATGAATTATCTATGGATTTGCATAATTGCACAAAAAAAATTTAGTTAATTTTGAAGAAGATGTTATTTTTGCTATATTACCAGGCTAAAAAGACCACTTATAAGTTTCAATCTTTTTCTTTGACAAGAAAAATGTTTATGAAGTTGCAAAGTACAAAGTTTCTACAGTAAAGAATGCTTCTGAAATAGTGTACCTATAGCTTATAAAAAAGTTACCTGCCAGTTTATAATTGAAAGAGTCTAGAAATTACAACCCAGAGGAAACATTCCAAGCCTAAATGTCTGATTTTGTGTTTTGCCTGACCCTACACAATGTTTTTCATGTTTAACAGAGGTGATTTGAAGGCATGGAAGCTGTCTGAGAGCTGAGAAAGATGTTATTCTTCTGGTTTTGTCTCTTTACAAGAAGAATTAATTCTAAAGAAGAATTGTATGAGGAAGAATCAAATCATGTCCTGCATTTTCAGAAGAAGACATAGCATAGTTTAAAATTAAATGTATAAAGTGCAAGAAAACAGGCAGCCTAACTTACCTTGGGGCTGTTTCCCTCTTTAAAAAACCTTACATGCATGAAAATGGGAGATTTTGGGAAAATTGACACCTGCTCCTCCTTTGCCTTGGCAAAAATAAGGAAAAGATGAATAATCAAAGCCTGTCCTTGTCTAAGCCTATGAGTGTCATTGTAAATCGGTACAACTTGACCCTTTTTAACTACAGTCGGCAGAAGAGCAACCTGGGGCAAGCAGATCTGCTCTCCCAGCTTGTGCCGAGGGGAAGCTGTGACACTGCAGGAGCCAGATATACTAGCAGAAAGACATGACCTTTTCAGAATAGAGGTTAGGTGATTGTCCCTGTTAGGCCTGTTCAAAGCCATTTCCAATTACAGTGTTTTAATCACTTTGAGTAATGAAGGACCTAACAAACACTTCTGCCTAGTCCCTGGATTGAATCAAGCCATTCTTCTGTTACTCATGTAGATCTACAGAAGAACTTCATCTCATACACAAGACTGTTACTAAAATTGCTTTCACATAGCCTTTTCATCTCTGTGAGTGGAGAACAGGATGAGAAAACATTATGAGAAAGCCTGTGTGTAAGGTCTGTCTTTCTGATCTTGCCAGAGGGAGAATGTATTCAAAAAAAGGCAAAACTACATCTCTGTTGTATTTTCCTAGTTTTGCATACCACCACTGAACTGAAATTGTCATGTCCTGTGATGCAAAAGATACAGAATTCAATTCAATAAGCACAAAAGGGATTAAATAGTTTGAATCTCACATGCATATACTGTGATGATTTCTGCCTACTGAGCTCCCAAGCTGAGGACAGTCAGCTCTCTGAAGCCCTCAAGCAGGCTTAGCAATCATGGATCCTACATTAGGCAATGTTATGTAGATGAAAGTGGCAGGAAAGTCTGTGTGCTTAGCTGCCACCCAGACTAGTCTGAAATGCTTGCAATACAAATGAAATCATTAAACCTTTGGAGTTCCTTAAGGGCATGACCCATAGAATACTTCTTTATTGTTTATAATTTTGAGTGAACTTAGAACAATTCATTTTCTTCTGTTAGCAGCATTGATATTCGCAGTTTCATATCATTCTGTTAAGAAGCAGGATACTGCTTGACTGAGGTAATCTTTGAATTTTTTTCCATTTAAATAGGAGCATCTAAGTGATCTGAACTAATATGTGAGAATATTAATACCAGGAAATAGCAATATAAAGCCTTGGAAGTCAAAACTGCTGTCTGTCTCTGAGCTCAACATCTTGATCAACCTGAAATGATGCTTTGAAGTTAACACTTCAATCATGCTCAGATTTAGTCAGATTTTTGAAATCCAAGTTTTCTTTGTTCCACAAGAATAATTCCTTTTTCTCAATATTTCAGATAGTGAATTATTTTTTAAGCTCCAAAACTCCATTTCTATCTAGGAGAAACATGGAACCATTAAAAATGTCATGAAAACATCATTTATGGTAGACTAAAACATATTCGATTTCAGAAGTGTTAGCGACAATGAAACAACATAATCGAGCTTGGCAAGATGAAGACAGTCATAACACATGTCTTTGACAACAGTATCCAGGTAGCAGAGAAAATAAATCTACTTCAGAAGCCTTACTAAACACCTAAAATAAACAGATAAATAAAATATGCAACAGTAAATTTTTTTCTGGTGACAATCTTGCTTTGTATTCAAAGGGGACACTGTGTAGGATGCTATAGTAAAGAAACAGAAAGAGAATAGGTGAGGAAACAAGCCCTGAGAACCTTGTGTGTTCAACATTTACAGCTAGGATAAAAATTTCCAAAAGACAGCTTTACTTACTCACCTACCTGTGTATCTTTTCATACTGCACATAATATTTCCACCAGAAAGAAGCATCAGTAAAAGTCAGGAAAATGTCCCAAGAGCTCTCACAGATAACACGCCATGGCCAACTTTAATCTTTCTAGCTCCATGCAGAACAAGTTTTCAGCACTCTTAGGATGACTGCAAACACTATACTGGGTAAAGGAAGAAGACAATATACAAGGGACTTATTTCAATTAGATCCAAATTACTACAGCAGAAGTAGTATTAGGAATAGCTTTTTCTTTAAATTATTCTCTAATTTGAGTCTATCTGATGACGCACTCTTTTTTGGTGTTGTCCTAACACTTTCCATTTCATACATAACTTTATTCAAATTATCCATGGCTATCATGTGAAAAGGGGAATCATGAAAAGTGATCTTGCCATTCCTACGCTCCTTCGGTTTCAACAGAGACCTACGTCAAGGCTGCGCTGATGTTCTGATGGGAAGGTTTTTCCATATGTATCTAAATAAATATATATTATTCAACAGATCATTTAATACATAAATATATTAAATTTAAAGAGGAAAAAGCTCTACAAAAACAATAAAAAAAATAGAAAAAGAAAACAAATTTGTTGTACACCCGATATAAATTTCTGTAAATCTACTATAGAATCAGCTTCACTTAAGATAAGTGCACTGCTTTAGGATTGATAAATGACAGTGATGAAATATAATATTTTTCCCCAAAGCAGCTGTAAAAGCACCTTATAAAGATAAAAAGATTTTCTGACTTTTGAAGTTTGTATTGTATGTTTTATAATTCTTAAGAGTTATTTCAATACATTTGTATGACACACTCCATTGCAGTAAATGAACTAGGAAGCATATTTTCACAACAATTTTGGGACAGAGCACAAGTAGTTTCTGGGGATATTAACACTGAAATTGACAGCTTCATTCAACAATATGGAAGTTACTAAACAATCTCTTGAAATCTTGGGTTTTTTCACTGGAAGCTATATGAAAATCAACAAAGAGCAAGAAGAGAATAAAGTCTAATTTGAGAGGATATATCTCAATGAAAGATGAAAGAAATCAGCATGTATTAGATGACTGTTACCAATATTAATGTCATCTTGACTTTCAAAAAGAACGTGACAAACAATTTTGGGATAGATTATTACACTCACTATGTGGTTTTTTTATATCCTTTTCCTTCTAAAGCTTCTGTAATACTACATACCTTAGCAAGGGGGAAAACACAACCAAAATAAAAGTCCATTTGATTCTAAGGAGAGAGCAGACTGTGTGTATGTTTTTTCTATAAAACAGTATCCTACTGGATCAGGAAAATGCCTCAGGATGTCTAATGTAGATGACAACTATTTTCACATCAGTAAACAAGATATCAAGTTATAACAAAAAGTTCACTCTATTGCTAACATAATTCATATGTAAAATCTCTAGGAGTAGAATAATTAACACTGTTAGCATTTTATAAGCAAGACACGTTAAACAATCAGTTATCAGCATTTTTTCCACTAAACAGTAACAACAGCCTCAGACAATGTGTCTTAACAGACAGATTTAACACTCAGGAACTGTTACCAATTTCAAAGGCTGGCCAGAATGAAGTAAAGATAAAAAGGGGAAAGCAATCTAATGCACACCAAATTTTAAAGATTATAAGTAATAGTGAATGCAGTTCTCTAGTCTCTGCTTATCAGATGTCAATTCACTACCAGGTCAGACTGTGTAAATGTGTACAGAATTATAAGAACAGGGCTAGGAGTTCTCTTCAAATGAGGCAGCTACTGCAAGAAAAGGAGAATGCATATCTTATTATATCATATTTAATAGCACCTCTGAATTCAGAATGGACTGGCAAAACTGTATTTCCATAAGAATCAGATTCCATGGACTTGTGCACATTTTACAGCTGAACCTTCCTGTACCATGGGTAAGGCTTCCTTTATCCAGGCCTTCCTAGTCCTAGGGGTCTGTGGTTCCTGAAAACAAATCATTCTAATAAGAGTAGAAGAAAGAATTGAGTACCTCAGCCTTTTCCATGCCATTTGTCACCCAATCCTATCAGCACTCTGGTCTCATTTCCCCTAGCCTTCCTTTTCTTCTTAGATGCCGGGCGAAGCCCTTCTTACTTCTCTTCATGACCCTCACCATATTCAACTTTAGATGAACTTTGGCTTTCTTAACTCCATCGCTTTTCCCTTGCACAGTATCTCTACAGACCTGAGTTATCTCACCCTACTTCCACTCCTGGTATGCTGCGACATGATAGCAGGAGATGCCAAGTAGAAAGTTAGGTCTAGGATTTCTAACGCCGAGGCAAAGATTAAAATATCTCCTCCACTAAGGCTTCACAGATGTGAGAGAGGAATCAAACAGGGTGTTTATTCCATAAAGTAAAATATGGTGTAAAGACTCATGAGCTCGTCCAAGCTAGGCTAGCATGAATATATGGTGGAGAGCAATGCTATGCAGAGATAACAGCTTGAGTCTCAAGAGCTTCATAAACAATTTAAGCAGCAGCCAATGAAAGCCTGAAACCTCTGCTTTTAAGTACAATTAACTAGCTCAGGTGCCACATTGCCTTCATATGCATATATTTCAACTTCAGCAGCTAGCTCCACTGGCGCTAGCTTCGCACATTTGCTACCTTTTGGTATAAATATAGCCTAAGCCAATTATTCTTATTCCTTTTTTCCTTGAACAAAACAAAAGCAGAAGAAAGCCAAATTTTCATACATGCATAAACATTTACCCAATGCTTGAAGAACTCATTTCAGAAAAACTCAAGCTCAAAACTTCTGCCTTAAGAGATCTGGAATTAGAATTTGATCCCGCAACCTTTCAGCAAGTCCTAAATGCTGGGTTAAAAAAGACAATAGGATTGGAGTCTTTCCTTGGTTTTCAGCTCAGAAAAAAGAAGCAGTAGCTCCAGTCTGGTTTTGAGGTCTTCTAATAGTACATCAGGTCACTTTAACCAGCTTGAAATCTGGCTGTTGAAAGAGTGTCCCACCCTAAAACTACATTCTAAATTATTTTTCCTGATGCATCTGTTCTCCTGTGACTTGTTGCCACACCACTTTGTGGGTGTCTGAGCAAGGTAAAAATAGAATATTGCTTTTGAGGACAGCCAATTCCTTCACTAAGCTCAAAGTCTATGCATAGTCACTGTAATCTGGCATAAGTCCATCCTTCTGCCAAGCATAGACATAGTCACAATGGTCTCATGTGGCTGCTGCAGCCAAGACAAGGAGAAGCGAACCAATGCTAAGTGAGAAGTGTTGGTAGATTGAACTTCTCCAAGGGAGACACCACACTGTGTACATTTCTTTATCTTTCGTGGGATATTCAGACTTCCATCTGACTACCAGGAGTATCCAGAAAGGGGACTACAGACTAGAATATATTCTGCCTTGCAGTGACTAGAAAAAAAACCCACAGTTCCACCCATGGGAATGGAACAGGAACTGAGGGAAACCATGGACAGCTGCTCCCGAACTCAAAAGCAACTTAGATTTACACAGAAAACTCACAAGCCTAAACACTTGTGCTATCTGAGACCAATATTCAAGGCCTTGGCAAAATATCTTTTGCATATAATGACTTGATGGTTGCCTACATTCCTCTGTTGACTCTAAGTCACTTCTGCTGCTGCCCATTCACCTATTTATCATTTACCAGCTTGATATCTAGCTTACTTGAAATGTCCTTTCACGGGCCTAGATTTTTTAATTTCTTTCTCTTTTAAGTCTGTAGGGCCCAGTCTGGTAACTCTACAAAATACATTATGGGGTGAAGGAAACCCATTCATATACAAAGTAAACGGTATTAGGGAATTCAGCTGAAAGAGAAAGGCTTCCCACCTTCTCCAAAAGATATTTAATGTTCACAAGTGAAGGAGAACTGCAAACAGACAGGACACATGCAAATATGTTTCATCTACTCATTATGTAGTTGGAAAATTCGAGTCTAACCATCGCTAAAAAGCAAACAGAGCAGGGAATTGCACTGGTTCTTCTGTATTTCATAACACTCAAACTACAAGGAAGAAAATATGCTCTACAAACATATGCAGCTCCTAGCACTGTGTGTGAAAGATAAAACACAGATTTTTAAAATAGTTTTGTAAGCACTTCTAATGGAAACACTCAAATTTTTTACAGCTTTGCTCTCTTTGAACATTTGTTGGAGCACACATTTATCTCCCTAAATGATTGCAACAAAAATGGTAGTGAACATCTCCAGCAAAGCAAATTATCAGCTTGCACAAGCGGAAGAAATCACTCTGCTGTTGCATTTCCCAACCCTCTTCCGCTGTGGCTTTTGCACACATCAGTGTTCTCTCTCCTCTAATAACTAAAAAAAACAAATAAAAAACAACAACAACAACAACAACAACAAAACAAACAAACAAACAAAAAAACCCCCCCAAAAAATTATAGATTATATACCATTGTGCAGGAGGATGGATTGAGTACAACTACTGGAGGGCTGAAGTTATCAACAGGCAGCCATGGCTGTGTCATTTACCTGTCTGCTTTGAAGTCTGCTAATCTTTTTATGTAACATGAATAAATGTAAGCAAAGAACTGCTAGTGTATACACACAATTTCCTTCTCTTTCTCAGTCTCAATCAGTCAAATACACATGCAAATGCACATGCACACACACCGAGCATTTCTTTCTTTGTTCAACTTTGATTATGACAGTTATCAGCTAAATTCTCTGCAGTTTTGGTTTTTCTTTTCTTTATTCTTTTTTTTTTTCAGTTAAAGGCTTTTCAGGAGGAATTTCATTTGTACAGGCTGAAAACTGGCAGAAACCTTTGTCAGTTGACAACCACAGAATTTCATGATCTTACATTATTCATTTTTTAACCGTTATTGTGAAAGCAGTTAAAGGATTTTGAAATGGAAAATCCCAGACTTTACAGTTCTTCTCTGCATTTTATCCAGTCATTGCTCTCATTGGCATTTTCTACTTAGAAATAAATGCTTTCATTAGGAAGAAATAGATTTTTTTAGCTGACTAGAATCTTTCATACAGCAATTTTAATGTACACCTTTATTCTAAGAAGTGGGTTTCTTAAATAACATCTATTTGCTCTCTGAAAGCATGCTAACAGTCTTATACAACACACTCCATTAGCATGGAAATGGATTTTTTGTGTGTAATTTATTTTTGTGCTGCTGTATTACATTATAGCTGCAGTTACCAAATAGAGACTGGAAAATTCTTGTTGTACTTCGAAGTGTGTAAGATTCCAGCTGTTTTTTTAATTGTACTTCTAATATGTGTTCTAATGGACAATGTATTTTTGTAATAAGTGGAAGTGTATATCAAATGTATATCAATAAAGAAATGTATTGAAAATTTTCCCATCTTTGAAACATTTCAAGAAATAAAAATTTAGCAAGAAGCATGTGACTATACTAGAAAATATTAGATTTATTAGTATAACACATAAAGATTAAGAATTAGTATTCCAGGGTATGAGAGAATTAAAAAAAGAGTAAGTAAGAATGAGAATACTAGTGTGCTCACTTGGAGCTATTTATTGCTAATATGAGTCATCCAATATACACATCATGGAAAACAATTGACAGCAAGTATGTAGCTACATGACCAAAGGAAGTTACTCCTTCAGTGAGATTGCTGAAAATAATTCCTAATGCAAATTTGGCTTCATATTACACAATACTTGATTCTAACCTTTGCACAGAATCACACTAAATTTAAAAAAAAAGTACAAATGTGTTGAGAAAAAAAGGTACTGAGCAACTGAGCTTTTCTAGCACTGATCTTTGATACTAAGATAAAATCCTGAATGCTGAAGTTGAATCAGAGGCAGTTTTGGACTCTTTGGAAGTTTCAGTACACAGCAGTGTGCCAACTCAGTCCTTTTTGTGGCTATTTTTATGTGTCACAGACATCAGATAAGTCTACCATGGTTTGATACCAAAAGAATTTCTACTTATCAGCTTATTCCACTTCAAGACTAATATAATGAGTCTTGCTGGGATCTATTGGGACCTAGAAGCCATAGGTATAAATTCAGGAAGCCATAGGTATATATTCAGGAAGCCAGACTGCTCATGAATTTTTATGTGGAGCATTTGTTCTACCTCTAAACAAACCAAAACATGTTCTACTGCTGAAAAAATATTAAAAGGATAATTTTTATTATTGAAAATATAGAATATTAAAGGATAACTTTTCCTCCTGGTGGTTGAATCAGCTCAGTACTCTGTCTGCATGAATTAGGCTAATTGTACCAGGCCTTCAACAGGCAAAATGTGTGACTATACCAAGGTTTATGAGGATAAAGCACCTGGGTATTCAGCTGTCCCCTGCTAGCAGCATATCCAGGTGATGGAAGTTGTAAATGATGTTCAGTCTCTTGCTCCCTGGTCTGTATCACCACATGGTACAAGCTTTCTGCTCCAGGTGCTGAGTCCTGCACTTTTCCATGCTGTCCTTCCTGGCACTGCTGTCAGGTGTCCTCAGCCTTATGGAGGCACCTTCAAACTGGAGCTATTTTCTGTGTCCATAAATCTCTCCCTAGTTTAGAACCACCTACAAATTTGCTGATGTTGCACTCCTCCTCATCAACCTGGTCATCAAGGAAGATGTACGAGGTACAGTATGAAGTTCCGTACTGACCTCAAAGTATATGCCTCTTAAAAGTTTATTCTTCTAGTTCAGTACATTGTTTTCAGTTTAGCCACTACAGCCCAGTTTCCATGGCATCCTTTTATTGTTCTGTTAGATTTAGGCATTTAAACTGCACACCAACATAAGTAATCATTATTTTAGATTTTACTACCAGAGTCAACTTGCTGGTTAGGACTCTCAATTTCCTATGCCACTTATGTCTGTCTCATAGGCATCTCCAATCCTTAACTTGTGATAGAAAACTGAGATTATGGCATTTTCCATGTGAAATACTGTTGAAATACCTGTAATGGAAAAAAAAAAATTTCCTCTGTATTACAAAAGATTGCCCTCTCTGAAGAGCTATTGGTTTATAAACAGTTCACTGTTTCAATCTGCCTTGTACTGAGGGGGGCACACCTACCTCACTTCATGGAGCAATTATGATAATTTAGATTTCTTCAGAGTTTTCCAGTAGATAAGGCTTTAGTTGGATATACGAGGATTAAAGCTCCTGAGATACAGATACTTTCTGAAGATGTGTGAAATAAATACATATCATAGCATAAACGAGACCTCCAAATACCTGGTCTAACTATAAGCAAACATTTCGATGTTGGGGCTTCTTATAGCAAACAAGAATTTCCCCACTTTTCATCTTTAAGAAGAGCAATCTACTGCATAGTATCTGCTGGGAGCCTTGCATAGGATTTAATAGAAGCAAAGACAGCCTCCATCTGTATGAATTGCTCAGCAGCTGGTAGAAGGAAAGTGTGACAGAATGGTCTGTGTTTGCAGACATTCCTGATATTTCTATTTCTGATACATATATAGTTGCTGTGTATGTATCGGGTTCATGCCACAAGCACTCTGAGGAGACGGAGCCAGAAGCACTCTCTCAAGCTTTATATTCCAAGATGAGAAAAAACAACTCACTTCCCAACACCTTGTATAAAGTCAACAGGTCAGGAAGATCTTGAGTTATATGCTGCTGCAACAGTTGCTTATGTTAAAGGTCCTTGTTATGGCAATACATAATCTTCTTTTTCTGTTCATAGAAAATAGATTCATAGAAGGTGAAAAAAATGTAAAGTTAGCACTCCTATTGATCAATATTTTCTTTGCTCCCTCTGCACCTTTAAAATTTAATATCCTTGAGTTTTTTCACTTTCAACCATATGGAAATGGGTAAGAGACAGAGGCAAATATAAAAATTGTTTGTTGTTCTCTAACCAGTGCAGAGGATTGTACAAGCCATGGCACACAGCTTTTCAGTTCAATTCTCTATGCAGCTGCAGCATCTTCAGTGCAATGTGCTTTGAGACTTAGAAACAAAATAAATGCTAGTTTCAGTAGAGCATCCCCTTCAGCAACTTCAGAGCATGGGAACCATGTTACAAAGGAGAATGTGTGTTTTCTCTGGACACAAATACAGAGCACAAACACCATCAGAGCAAATTCAGGACTGAGGACTTTGGTGGGATGGAATCATCTCTATCAATGAGGTCCAAAAAAAAGAAGACAGAGACTGTCTCAAATGTCTCTGGATCCAATTTTCCCTCCTTCCAGGCCCAAGATGTCTGGTTTTTCACCCATAGCTTTACCACTGCCAACCCATCCTGGAAGGGCTCAGTAGCTACGGTTCAGATTTCCAAGTGGGCTGCTTTCTCTCACCACATAACCCTCTGGGAGTCTCTGCTCTAGGCAGCAGCAGCTCACCCCCAGAAACACCTGCTTCTGCCACATGAGCACATCACACTCAGGATCCAGAGCAGGTCTGTGCCTGTGCCTTGACAAAGAAGTGAGAATATGAATGAGAAGCTCAGCAGAAACCCTGGAAGGAGTTATCTGTTCTCTATCCCTTTCCTCTAGAGGCAAGACACTGGAGTGAAGAGCACCTGCCAGTGAAAGTGAAGCAATCTTTTGCTTGCAAAGGCAAAAGGCAGAAACTCTTTAGCCTTTTGGTATATTCTCCATCCACTCTGTCCCAAAGATGGAGCTGTGCAGGCTGTTAAGAAAATGGTTGCAAACAGCCCCTTAAAGCTAGGGCACTTCACAAACCAACTCAAAGATACTGAGACTTTTTTTGAATACAACCTTGCAGGCTATCAGTGCCTTAGGAGGTCAGTGGTGATTAACACATTTTACTGTTTCAGTGCAGGGCTCTGTAGTAGTTTGCAAATTCTAATAAAGGCTTCAAAGACTTTTTTGCCATGTACTCCCTTGACTCTGAGTCCTCTACTACACCTGACAAAGGTAGAAGGCCTCACCAGGCAGATCGTGTGAGATCTGGGGTTGTGTTTACAGCAGTCATGCTCAGGAGCTGAAGAACCAGGCAGTGCTGTTAGCAGCTCTCTGGCAATTGTGGAAAGTGTCCACAGGAAGCAAAGGAAGAAATCTCCAACCTGGAATTCAGCTGCCTTAGCAGGGCTGTAGTGGTGACTGTCAGAGAGTGAAGATGCTCACATTTTGAAAATGTTACTGCAGAAAAACAAAGAGAGAAAAGCAAATTTGAAATATAAAAATTTCATAAATAGATGAGGACAATAGCAATAAAAAGAGAGCATTCATTTGTGAGAGTTTTGAGGACCAGGTCTTGCTCCTTAAAATCACGTCTCCATAGATTTCAGTGAAACCAGATTGATTTACCTCTGTTGGGTGCTTAGTTATTTCTACAGTAAAAAAATGGTTTAATAAATATATGGCTTGTATTCTCACTCTGTATAAATTGCTAAAGTTCCCTTGATATCAGTAGTACTACAACAGACAAAGGTCAGGCTCAACTCAACATTCCCTAAGTGCTAACTGAACTTTTGTGTCTGTTTTCCCTATATATGCATCCCATTCTGGTAAATATTTTCAGGAACTGGGCTCCCTACATGCAAAGGGCCTAAGTTTGTCTCCAAAAGGCATTTTAGGATTTTTATGGAAATTTGGTACAGGAGAGATGTTGTTATTTACTCGGGCTAATGTAAATGTATCTTTTCTATCTAGAACATCCTGATGATTGAAGAAGGTTTTATTTGCACTTAATTCATTGTGCCTGATGTAGAATTAAAGAAAGCAAAAAGGATAACAGCCCATTTGTCAAAATGAAATCTGATTATGGTTGTCAGAGTTTGTAAGCAAAAGGCTATTTCGCAGAGGTGTCTGAGCTGAAATTTTCACCCCTCATGACCTTATGTAAGCCTGAACTGTATTAGTTTCTCCATATCACCTCACAGATATATCTTCAAGAGTTAGGATCATTTCTATAAACTTATAAAAACTGTGTTCTGCCTTGAAATATTACTTCAGGAAGACATTCATATATTGATTTCTGATGTTGCTGGTTTTAGCAAGATAAGACTTCTAATCCATCTGCTGAATGCTGCTCTGCTGAAGATTAAACAGCTGTCATGCCCACTCCCCCAAATTAAAATAGTGAAAAAGAGAAGATTAGTGTGTTGGTGGATTAAAGAATGCCTATTTTCAGATATAAGCAAAAGACAACAAGATGTGCTATTTTCTATGTCAGTGTCAACTTCTGAAGCTTTAAAGACCACTTCTATCTACAAAGAAAAGAATGCAAAAAAACAACTGTGTGACATCCCTACCCATAGAAACAGAAACACATCGCTTAAAGCAAATGTAGGGCTTCCTGCACCCCACTCAGAGGTGCAGACTGTTAGCCTACTTAAACTCATCCTCCTCTATTCTGAAAACAAGAATGTATATTGGGTTTTCTTGTTAACGTTTGGTAGCAGGAGGCTTACAGATGTGGCATCTGTGAGAAGCTACTGGAAGATTCCCATATGTCTGATGGAGTCAATGCCAGCCAGCTCCAAGAAAGACCCACCGCTGTCCGAGGCTGAGCCCATGAGCAGCAGTGCCAGCACCTCTGGGATGACAGATTAATGAAGGGAAAAACCACTAGGCAGCAGCAGCTGTGAGAGAGGAGTGAAAATCTGTGAGAGGAGCAGCCCTGCTGACACCAGGATCAGTGAAGGAGGGGGAGGAGGAGCCAGAGCTGAGACTTCCCTTCAGCGCTTGGTGAAGAGCCTGGTGAGGAAGGGTGTCCCTCTGCAGCCCTGGAGATCTATGGGGGAGCAGAGATCCACCTGCAGCCTGAGAAGGACTCTATGCCTGAAGGAGGATGTGATCCCATGGGAAGCCCACACTGGAGCAGTCGCCTGCTTGTGGCCACACCGAGAGAGGAGCCCAGGCTAGAGCAGATTTGGCGGCAGGCACTGTGACCTCACAGAGGACTCACACTGGAACAGTCTGTTCCTGAAGGACTGCATTTTGTGGAAGAGACCCATGCTGGAGCGGGGGAAGAGTGTGAGGAGTCCTCCCCGTGAGGAGGGAGTGGCAGAGACAGCATGTCATGAATTGACCTCATTCCCTAGGTCCCTGAACTACTGGGTGATGGAGAGAGACTTAAGAGAGCAGCCCGAAATATAACACCTCTAGCCTCCAGGATCAGATATGGGAGAAAAGAAATCCCTGTATTATACTTATGCATTATTTCAAAGATATAGGCTCCATTTTTTACAAATTCTGCTGCATATAACAGATGGAGTTAAAGGGATACATAAGCATATGTAACTACGTGATCATGCATTAATGCTTTAGACAGACTGTATGTGAAGTCAAAGCATTAATAGCATCACTTAACCTGAACATGTTTCATTCTCTAACCTTCAGATGGGTAGATTTAATGTATCCAACTTTTTCAGCTGTCTCTGAGGTCCTGCAATCGGCTTCCTCTGGACAGAGGGGAAACTCTTATGACCCCTTTAAGTCACAAGATACATTTTTTGCACCAGATTATGCTGAACAAATTATTCTCTGTTTTAGCGTGAATAGGTTTAATAATTTCAGTGGTGCTGCACTGAAACTAGAATGTAGCTTTTATAATTCAAACTGCAATTATAATTTCTTTAATATAAGATGAGATAAAAATCCAAGGAAAGGTGAAATCTTTATGTCTTTTGATTTTTATTTTTTTCCTCATCGGTTCAAGCCTAGGGAACACTTCAAATTGTAATTATATTGTAGGGCACTTGAACATTTCTATTGCTTGAAAAGACAGCAACTCATCTTTCCTAATTATAGAAAGCAGCGCTGCAGTTTGCATTAAAGTGTGCTGTAGTTATGCATTTTATAATTAGTCTTATTATAGTTTACAGAGTTTCAATTTCTGGTTTCGTTCTGCCTTCAAATATAAAAAGCTCCCAAATAACACAATACTCCAGTAAAATTTCCTAAGATACCAACACCCTCTTGTTAAAGTTCACTAATGTTAATTCTGTTTCAGGAGTTAATCTGGCCTTTCTCACTTTCATATTCAAAGCAAGCAGGCAATCGAGAAACAGCAGACAATAAATCATTTGGAGCAGCTGAGAGTCATCCAAGAGGGAGTTGTGAACATCCCATTTCATACTATTGCAGGGGGAAAAATCTTTCCCTTGACATCAACATGAAATCTACACCTGCCTTCCAAAGTTCGCTCATGAATTTTAGGATGAGAGTGAGACCAGTTGGAAAGTACAGTACCCTGTGGATGTGTCACAGGCAAAACCTGGGACAGCCTTAAGGCATCTGTGAATTGTGCACTTTCTAATCTTTTTTTAAATATTGTGTTCTTATATTCTTCCGCTGCTCCACACTGAAGATTTTTCAGCTCAGTTTATGAACAGCAATAAGGATGTTCCTCAAGGTCATTAGAATTACAGAAGTTGATGCCATCAAAGTTTGTCTTTAGATATGTTTACTTCCTATGCTTTAAGATTATCCTTGGGATAATCTCTCCAATGTTTCAGCCATCCAGTTCTGTGTTCGTCTTTCTACAAAGCAATGGGATACTCCCCTCAGGCACATGAACTTCATGACATTGCTTTCTCATATGGGGTATGATTAGAGTGTCAGTGTCAAAGCTTTTACAAATCTGCACAGCTTCAATTCTACTTATTTTGGCACTTGACACCAGGCATTTGCTGAAAACAGCATAGGTGAAAATGAATGAGGCATTTACATAGCAATCTGTCCAAATCTTGAAGCTGTAAAACTGTGACAACAGCAGCATAATATTCCCATTCAAAAACTAATTTTGAACTCAGTCACTGGCTGGAACCATAATTTACCCAAATATTGCTAGCCAGGCTATCACACTTTGTGATACCATCAGCAATCACCCCATTTCATTACCAAGATAACAAAACTTGTTGGCAGCCTGTATCACACATCATCAGTGGACACTATAGGGGACTTTTAAAAAGCTAATCTGTCCTGTGGGGTAGACAATTTCTGGGCCTTGGGCTTTTTTGGTAGACTGTGAGGTCCCTGTGCTTTGTAGAAAAGTGATCAGTGGTCAATAAGATATCTGCAGAATATGAGACCTTTTTTTGCATTTACAGGTTTCAAGAATACGGAATAACACTTGCTGATAACTGACCTTAAATTCGTCATCAACATGGCATCACACACAGTGCTAGGGCCATTACGAAGTTAGTTTAACTTATTTGAAAAAGCACAAAATATTTTAGCAAACATCTTTGCCTAATAAGACAAAACCTTCTTTCTCATATAATGGAACTGGCTACTATAATGGAACTGGATACTGTGGATCTACTAATCAGGGCAGATGAAAAAATTGTCCATAAATCAGAGCAATTCATAGAATCAAAGACTTTAGAAGAATTATGAAAGATCAGATCAAAATCTGGTTTTCCTCAAGATGCTTCATTTGAAAGATCCAGGTAGTGAAAACAGATGGTCATGGCACAGTCAGAATGGAATCCATGCTAACTTCTACATGTCTTTCATTTCTGCAATTTCACTAAGCAAACAATTTAACAGAGTTGGCATGCACTGTTCCAGCAGCTGATGAACTCTACCACTCATCTGAAACTGATAATCTCCCTCTTTCATGAGCTAACCAGCTGGATAGACTGTTTTTTGAAAATGGACAAGGAAGGGACAGAGTAGGTATCTGCTTATTCATTCCAAACTAGTCCAGTTTAATTTCTGTCAAAACAGTGACTTTGTTTCGCTACCACTGTACCAAAATGTGTAATGAGCTGGTGTGCAGGCAGGGTCTACATCCTTTGTTTAGTCACACTGCCCTTAGCCCTGAGTCATGTTTCCTGTAGTGTACAGTGCCATTCATCCATCATATTTGCATATGGAAAAAAACCCAATCAGACACAGATTAAAAACTACAAGATCAGTATCCAGATTTCCTCTAAAGTAAAGGGATATTTTCAAAATATATTGTCTGCAAGCCTTCTATCTCACATGATTATATGTTTCTGATTCAGCTTTATCCTATAGAATTCAAGCACTAGAACTTAAGGAATGATTTCCTGTTCTGCTGAAATAGGATGAAAAAATGTTCAGAGTGAAATCACCTTAATTCCTTAATCCCATTCTCAACATAATGGTTTTTTCTCCCTCTGCATGAATGTCAATGAGAGTGTGGACTTATATTTTTGTGTTCTAAATAAAACTTAATTGTGCAATGGAGTGCTTTCAGAAAGCTACTTAAAAATACATTTCACTTTAAAATAAATATGTCATTAATAACTTTTTTTTCCATTTTAAACTCACAGTGGAGCAAATAGTTCAGCATAATTAATGCAAAAATAGGAAAAGTTACAAGTTATAGTTCTGTTTCTAAAAGCACTACCATAAGGCAGCCACTCTTCAGTATAATAAGACAGGTATAGTGGCACACTGAAGGAGGAAACAGGAGCCCTGGCACACATACTTGGCAAGAACAATTTATATTTATGTTTATGTTTATGTTTAGGTTTATGTTTAGGTTTATGTTTACATTTACATTTACATTTACATTTACATTTACATTTATATTTACATTTATTTATAATTTCACTTTTATCTGACCAGTGATAGTCAAAGTACTATGAAGCAAGAGAGGTGCAGGAAAGTAAAAGCAGTAACACAAAAGAAATTTGCTTATTTTTCTTAATCTTCCCTGCATTTTATATTTAATTGCACTTGTCTATTCTTATATTAACTCACCATCCAACTCTAAATCCCAGATAAATACTAATAACAGATGCTCAACATCTTGCGGGTCAAATTCCCAGTACAGGAAAAAATATTGACAGGGTTTCAGTGTTTTTTCGTGTGTAACCTTTTTATACAAGTCCTGGAACAGAGATGGAAAGAAACAGGGCTCAAGTAATCCTCTTTCAGAAATCAAAGGAAAACACTTCTATCTGACTTAGCCTCAGTGGGTAAATTATGACTTGGGAACAGAGCTTAGCTAGCAACCAAAGTATGGTGCAAACTCTTTTACTGATCTTACAGTTTCTTCTATTCAGAAATTCTTGTGATGCTACTTAGAAGAACATAACTGTTCTTTTAAAGAGAGAACAATAGTTACACACCTACTAATAAGAAGTCAGATACAACTCGTAATATCTCCCAGAACACATATTTTCCAACGTCTCCAAAGAATGAATTGGATAAAGTGCAATTTCTTGGGAATAATAAATACAGATACACATTTGGAATACATTTGTTATTCCTGTTTGAGTTTTAATACAAGTACCATGTCAAAACTTGAATATGGATATTTAGCTTGTAGTGACAAAATGAGCTCTGGAATAAATAGATTCACAAATAGTTTGATTGTTTCCACTAATTGCTCTGTATCTGAGCTACTATACTTACAGTTTAAATGGAAAAAAAAACCTCCTGAAGCATTGCAAAGGACAAGACAAACAATGCATGTTTTATGTACTAGCATTCTTCCAGATAAACCTAAATATTAGCAGTCCCTTCATTTATAATTATAAAAGAATGATTTAAGTAAATATTGTTTAGTAGATTCTGACTGTGAATGAGCAAATATGTATTGATAAAAAATGATAAATATATTTATAATATAAAAATTATTTCTACATGCAGTTAATCAAGAGGTACATCCATTTGTTTATGCAGGTATTGCTTGTTCGTTAGTCTCCAGTTCCAGTTTTCTGGGTTACCGTAGAAAAATCATTCTCAATGCTGTGTTTGTCAGAAAGTCCCACAGAGAGTGACCTGTGGAACATAATTCTGCTTATGCGTTTTTTACCTACAAATATTTGCATATGACTAATATAGTGAGGCTTTTTTTTTCTGAAAGCTTCGTGGACATGATCACAAGTAATTTTTTTTTTTTTAAATAAATTATTATTTTTCATTAGAATTCTTAACCCATACAATATTTATTCCATATATTAATATTGCCTTTATTATTTATTTCTTTAAATACACTAATTCATACAGGAATGTCATTGTTCAATATACCAGATATCATTTCCATAGAGAGATTTTTAAACTAAATACATACATTTTCATTTATTCATTTTGACAATCCAGTGACATTTCAATGACAAAGGAAGTTAACATCATGAATATTTTTATGTGCCCCACAATATTGTCCGCCATCCATAAGAGAGCACTGAGCATTGATTTTGAGCACTTGTAGCCCAGGGATACATATTTTTCAAAGAAATGACTTGGTCATGTTGAATAATTTCCATTCTACCTACAGTATCTGATTTGCTTTAGAGGCACTTACAACTCTGTCAGTAAAACTGAGATTGATTAGGACCACAGCATAGGAATACATAAGGCATGAAACCCTGTAATATACTGAGTCTTAAATCCTTTTATCATTCAGGTTGTGGTTTTAAACTTAATTTATTTTCATTTAGAAAAAATCAAACCAATCCATACAAGACCTCTCTTAACCCCAGTCTCAGTCTGCCCTCTAATTAATTCCTTCTTTAAAATGTACCCATCTGACTCTTCAGTTAACTTAACTTCTTGTTAGAGTTCAAATCTTTGGCATGTCCTATATTTCAACGATATGTTTATAGACTGACTTACAGGTCAATGTCCTATTTAAGCACATTCAGAGAATGTTTTGGTTTTGACCTAGTCACTGTTACAAGCTCTGGGTTTCTGACCAGCCTGTTCTTCTACTCTCAGTATTCAAATGACTTTATGACATTCCAATTGGTCACTACTTAATTCCAATCATGAAAGGCAAAATCTGTCAAACTAGATAATTTGCCTTTAAAAAAACAACCAAAACTGTTTCTCTTTTCTTGAATCATCTTGACAAGGTGAGGGCAAAAAATGGTGATATAGAAAAAATATAAAACAAAGAATCTGAAGCTAAAATAGTAGATACACTCGAAGACAAAGGCCACCTTGTTTAAGTAAGGTATTCATCAGTGGTTTTTAATCCCCCGTCATGTTCCAACTGTGCTCTAAATCTCACCTTGCTTTGATGCATGCATCATATGGATTTCAACTTTGCAGCATTTTCTTTTATGATACATTAATAATGAGATGAAGAATGTCAAGTTAGGTCCATCATGTAACTAGCTAATTGCGTTTTCTTACATGGGTACACAAGAATTAAATTTCAAATTACAGTATTCAAAGATATTGAGAGACGAAAAACATGAAACAATGGTTTATATTTTTCTTTTGCTAATGATAGGGAAGATGTATGCTAATGTCTTTACAAACAATTCCATGGGTGAGGGTATGGGTGTTAACATCATTGAAATGGGCCTTGATGACTCTACTGACTTCAAGCAGCAGATTTGCTGCAGAGCCCAGACAGTTTGACTCCTGAAACCGACAGATGGGTCTGCACAAGCCTGAGTTTCTGAACCTTGGGGGAAAATGACAGCTTCAAGGGGGGATGTGTGGTAGGCAGTTCAGGAAGGCTGTACCTTCCTAGTACCTCAGACAATGGGGAAAGGAAGAGGGCAACATGCAGCCAGGAGTCTAGGATAAAAGGAGGCTCCATCCTCCAAAACCCAGTGAGAGAAAACCCCGCAGGCGTGTGCCCCAGTGGACTCTCTCCCTTGATTCGAATAAAGTTGCAGGACTCCTTTTCTCCTTTGTGGGCACTGGCTATTCATAACATGATTTTCCATACACTAAGGAATATTATTATATTATATTATATTATATTATATTATATTATATTATATTATATTATATTATATTATGTTATGTTATGTTATGTTATGTTATGTTGTATTGTATTGTATTATATTGTATTGTATTGTATTGTATTGTATTGTATTGTATTATATTATATTATATTATATTATATTATATTATATTATATTATATTATATTATATTATATTATATTATGTTATGTTATGTTATGTTATGTTATGTTATGTTATGTTATGTTATGTTATATTATATTATTATATTATATTGTATTATATTATATTATATTATATTATATTATATTATATTATATTATATTATATTATATTATATTATATTATATTATATTATATTATATTATATTATATTATATTATATTATATTATATTATATTATATTAATTATTTCTGCCACGTTGAATTGCATAAAAAAGTTCTTGGAAAACTCACAAGAAATGTTTTGAAGACTATGAAGAAAAGAAGTTCATATGAAAAAGGAAATACTCTAGGTGAGTAGCTAAGCAACAGAGTGAAAACTAGGAACAGTGAGAATAAAATTTTTAAAAAGTAAGAGAGGATTTTTCACCATTGCAAGTGAGAGGGAAAGTTTATTATGATCAAACTGATCAGTAGTGTGAAAATAAGAATCATGGACTGTGACTAGAAAAAAAACTAACTGAAAGATTATTAACGTAAAACAAGCAGAAGCTAAATATGAGTGTGAGAAGTTCAAAAGCTTTAAGTTACTGAAAAGCATTTGCTGATCAAATTACTACATTGTTTTCTTTCGAAATAGGTGATTGAATTATTTGAACTTTGTGTTCCAAATAAACTTAGATGTCGCAACAGTAGTCACCCTCATGACACTTATGCTTCTTGGCACATTTCTACAAACTCTTTCTTTGCCAATTTTCACAATATGAATTTCTGTCATCTGAAGAAAAATGAAGTGTGGTCACCTGAATTGAGAACTACTTCCAGCCCTAACTGCTACGTCAGGTCTGGTTCCCTGAATTAAGTGAAGGTATTATTTATTACCAGCTTAATTATTTGTGTGTATGTGTGTGTAGTGTCAGCCTTGTTCATTTGTATTTTTGGTTTGCATACTGCAGGGAACCACAGCTCACTAATGACCTGTCCTTTTCAGCAAAGCATGTGGTCAGGTGAGCAAGAACAGCCAAAGTCCAGGTTGGCTGAAGAGCTTCTCACTGAGCCCAAAGGCAAGAAAAAAATATAGGCAAATAAAAAAAATATAGCTGATTGTCCCTTTTCTTCCATGACTTTGGTGAAGCTTTTTTGGTCCTCCTACTTCTTACTTGCATCAGTAGTCATTAAAGGTGACCTTCAGAAATTTCCCCATTCCTGATTGTTATGGGGGTTGTGGCCTGCATATGGAAAGTGTGGCTTCCTTCTTTCAGTCGCCTGGATAATATACACAAATGAATACTCACTAAAGTCTCTAAAAACACAATTTACAGAGCTATCTCTGTATCTCAGATCTCTCTGACTATGTCAATATTAAATTTCTGTCTTCTTCCTCTAATTCTCCTTTGTAGGGGGCTATTTACAATTGGCAGAATCACAATAAAATAAAACATTTAGCTGCTTTCCTTCCAAGATAACCCTGTGGTCAGCCTTCATACAGATGGTTCCAGCATCTTTTATCTACACCACCAAATCCAGGGTATCTTTAAACTCTTTTTTTTTTTTTTTTTTTTTTTTTTTTAAATTTTTATTTTTATATCAAACCACTCTCTACTGGACCCTGAATTAGATCCTACGCTTTTTACCCCTCTAGCTTAAATCAAATTTTTAAAATGCAGAAATTATATTTAACAGGGTCTGTAAATATAATTTCTCACAGGCCATAATTAATTTAAACCTTCTAATAATTATTAACTGCAATTTTATGTGTAGTTAAAAAAAGCTGCTTCCCTGTGCCACCATGACAATATTTGGAAAACCAAAGCAGAGAAATAAAATCCATCAAAGCTAATTAACCTAGTTAAACAATATTATAGATTCATTTATACAATTTTCTTCCTCAAATTTAAACCTGTGCTTTCTCACCCAAAAAATTTTCTGAATTTATCAATGAGAAATTACTCTGAAGTGTTTTTTCTATTGACTGCTTTAGTGTCTAGATTTGTTTGATCTGAGGAAAGACTTGTATATTCTCTAAGATTGTATATTAACCCAGTCTTATTGATTCTATTTGAAAGAAAAGGTACTTCAGAACTAAAGACCAATTTCAAAAATCTTATTAATTTAGCTACTGTGCACTGTGAGCGGCCCTACATTTAGCATTACAGTCATGCACACTACCAAAAAAACTTGTGCATGATATTTATCTGAATAGTCTTCTCCTAGATTCTATTTCAGTATCCAAAATCTGTTTTTCCTTTACAACATGATCTTCTTGAAATGTCACATATCACAATGCAAAATTCAGCTTAAATTCAAACAATATGAATAGAATATAAATAAACCTTCAAAAGCAACATTGTCTAACATTTTTAGTCAAGATCAATACTGTAATACTGGGCCTGCTGTTACAGACAGACAATCTCCCAGATTTATGTAATTCACTTGCTAGTCTTTTTGCATGGCAAAATTCCAGAAAGTCAATTTCTTTCTCCAGATGCTTCATGTAACTTTTTCTTTCTACTTGATTTACAGTCACAATTCCATCATCTCATGTAGATCCTTCTCTATTACTATTTTGAGCTACTATACACACTGATATTTCTTTCTATTATAACAGAGTTATCAAGATAGAATTTTATGTGAAATAAATTTTCCTTTGAAAAGTTCCTCAGTAATTTTCTCCTGGCTTATTCACTTTCTAGAGCTAGCTTTTACTACCTGTGGAATATTTTGTCTCTTTGAAGTTAATCTGCTCGTGCTTTTACCTTTGTCAAGATTATAGAGTTTTCTGAGAGCCACTGGAATGGGATACATTTATTCCTAAACTATTCTACAATATGTCCAAATGAAAAGGAGATGAGAAATTTGGATATCTCTTCATTACTCTCTCTTTTTTTTCTATTGATGATTTTCGACATCTTTTTCTCAGTCGTGGAATTTAAAATTGCTTTCCTTTTATACATGAGATATGCCTCTGTCTTGAAGAGTGATGGTCAGAGTAGGAATATGAAAAATATGTAAAATTAAGTGAAGGACAAGGAATCTAATACCAAACAATGTATTTGATATGCTGATATACCACAGTCCACAACACAGCAAAGAAAGACAGAGGATAGTAGAAAGTTAATGAGCTACCAAGTGCATCTGTACTATCTGAAACAAAAGCCTTAGTCTGAAACAAATTTTTCTCATAAGGTTTTAAGCTAATAAATTTTAAATGCATTTTTTTGGTGTAACCACTAATTCTTCCACAGTCAAATACATTTTTCTTTTTCATGTTTCAGCAATGGCTGGGTTAGAGCCAATGAAATATTAATATATACTATAAAAAGATGGTATTACAAGTAAATGAAACAAATAATGTAATTTCTGAAATAAATTTCCATGGAATTATATTACTATATTGGATGTGTGGAGCAGATACACTTGTTAGTCTGGGACTTGCCTGAACTTGAAAACCTTCTAACGTCAATGATATTCACTAGCATGCTTGCCAGTGGTGAAAACTGAAAGCACATATTCAGTCTAAAAATGCAGGAAACATCTTGGTTGAAAAACTTGGTATGAAAAATCAGAAATGGAAGCTATCAAATGTTGACTGAGTTTTACAGACTGAGATGTCAGTGTCTCACGCTCTTCTTTTCTTTCCCAGTAGGCACTGCAGACCTGATTGAAGACAATTTCTTAATTTCTAATTTGAAATATTTCCTCTCCATGTTTTTAATTGAAATAAAACATAGCAATTTTTGCAGAACAAAATTCAAGTATTTGTATATGATTGCATTTGTTGTTAGAATTGTGTGTCTAACATGTTAATTAATGTGATTAAAAAGTAAGTTAGTTTTCACTAGATGAAAGTAGATGCTATTTCTTAAATGACCCCCATACTTTTTCTCAGCTAAATGATACACATACACATTAGCGGGGCATTTCATGTATCCAAACTCTCACAGCTAATTTAAAACAGAATTTTTCTAAATACACAGATCTATATATTCCAGATATTCCTTGGGGCAAATATAATTGCTCAAAACTTTTAAGGATTTGAAAATCTGACTCAAATTAAGTAATAAACCATGACAAACTAAATATTTCATAATAAGTTCATGTCTGTATTTTTTAGAAAAATTATTCTTAGAGGGAATAACCCAAAGCCATTCTGAGCAAAGGAACTTCTTATATATAAATCTTCTTATGTTAGAATTAAGAACTATGTGGCTGTCAGCATTTTTACATAATTGATCATGCAAGCTGTGCTTGGGTTCCCAGTGACTATCTGCTAAGTAATTTGCTTCAGCACTGTTGTGTGGAGAGTTAAAAAAAAACCGAGGCAATATAGCTGCTTTAGGGTGAAAGATTTAAGAATTATTGATATAAGTTTTCCTGAAAGTTAAAGGCAAGCATAGAGAAAAATATTTTACATTAAAATTTTATAACATAATTTTCATTTTTCTGAATGCTTCTATAGAAACAATAAAATAATATATTAATAGAGTTAAAATGTTTAGATCTGAGTTTTGTAAAATTACTCATGTTTTTAAAAGTATGTTTTAAAATACTTTAAAATATATTTTTACAAGTGCAAAGCTACAAGTCAAAATGCTTTTCAGAGTTATTTCATATGAGTAGACTGAAATAACATTATTTAACTGGCTTGCACTGACTTTTATTTTAGATAGAATGATGAGATCAGGTCAGTGGAAATATTATCTCTTTCAGTTGTTATATCATTGAAATTGGGACTCATTATCAAGGCTTCAATATCCACGTTTAAAATCATACCTCACAGAATGTCCTGAGTTTGAAGGAACCCTCAAAGATCATCAAAGTCCAACTCCTGCCAACAATCTGAATATCTAATGCAGATTGTTATGTTTTTGTAAAAATAATAGCACCATACCATAGTTTGTGTCGGAAGGGACTTTTTAAGGCCATCTAGATCAACCCCTCTGCAGCCTGCAGGGACATCTTCACAGGGACAAATTGCTTGGGGCCCAGTCCAACCTGACCTTGAATGTGTCCAAGGATCAGGCAACTATCATGTATCTAGGCAATCTGTTCCTGTGCCTCACCATTGTCATACTAAAAATCTTCTTCCTTGCATCTAGCCTGAATCAACACTTATTTAGTTTAAAACCGTTACACCTTGTTCTATCACAAAAAGCCCTGTTGAAAGGTTTATCCCCACCTTTCTTACAGAACCCCTTCCAGTACTGAAAAGCTACATTAAGGTCTTCCCAGACCCTTCTATTCTCTTGGCTGAACAACCCCAACTGTCAGCCTTTCCTCATAGGAGAGACGTCACATCCCTTTGATTATTTTTGTGGCCCTCCTCTGGACCCACTCCAACAGGTCCATGTCTTTCCTCTACTGAGGATTGGAGAACTGGACACAGCACTCCAGTGGGGTCTCATGAGAGCAGAGTAGAATGTGCGCTCAACCAAGGTGGGATTAAAATAACTACGGGATTTGTCCTATAATTTACAAACTGCCATAACAAAGTTTAAATCAAGACTTAGCATTTATGTTTGACTTTCTGTGCCCCGTGATCCCTGTAAGCACACAGATTTGGTAGTGAAGAAAATAGCCAACGCATAATTTCCACAATCACTAAGTACAAGAAAAAGGAGCATGAAAAAGCATAAAATGTTAACAGTTTGTCTCTAATTTGAATGCCAGATATAGA
Organism: Acanthiza pusilla; assembly: GCA_036630365.1. NCBI lineage: Eukaryota > Metazoa > Chordata > Aves > Passeriformes > Acanthizidae > Acanthiza > Acanthiza pusilla. Next base: position 26,622,167 of record JAXCHO010000079.1, read on the forward strand.
TAAGTATTTCCAGAGGTTACAGACTTGTAAAATTACAGAAGATATATGGTAAATGGAAAAGACAAAATGAGAAGCTGTGCATGGGTAATGAGGAGACAGTAATAAGCCAAGGCAAGGGATGAGGCAGCAAAACTGCTTCCATCCTACACATGGCCTTCAACGATTCCAGGAGGTAAGCTGTTATCCCTCTGACACATTATTTTTGCCAACAAGTAAAATAAACTTTTTGTGCACATCAACCCTCCAAGCCCATCACATGTTGCCCTTATGTTGCCGGGACTGAGCGAGGGATGCTGCTGGGTGCGGACAGGAGCACTGGGGCTCAGGGGCCATGGGCAGTCAGGTGGTAACTAACACTCTGCAAGCCATGAACAGGCTTCAAGGAGAAGCAGTGACGATTTTTATTTATTCATTAAGTTTTGCTAGCAGACATGGCTTCACTTAAGATTCCACGAAGTTTAAAAGGCTTTTACATTTTCAAGATATTTCCATTGGACCAGACTCCGTGCTTACCAGCCCCTGCTTCCAGTATTGCAGTTATACTGCCTAGAAACATTTCAACATAACATGACACAGCTTTCATCATGTTCAGTAAATTAGTAGTATGATTAGATGATTTACCTAAATATTACTGCATTTATAGTACCACTTATTTCCTATAATGTTAAATATGAGCTAAAAGCATGAAATTTCTATTGTGTTTCCCTAGAGGATATTGACATAGGAGTTTATAAATGAGAGTAGAAAAAGTGCATTAATTCTTACCTATTTTATATGTTCTGGCTATTAAATAATGATTTCTTAAATATGTATAACAGAATTGCTAACAATTTTTTGTAACACTTGAATCTTCTAAAACTAAATATTGAAAGTAGGTCATATCTATGACTTGTCATAAATGGATGTATTTTCTTACATCAGTAAAAGAAAGCTCGTCTTTTCTATTATTGCACTTTTTCTCTCTAAATAAAATAATATCTGCACTAGCTAAGGGAATTACCCTATTCCCAATCGAGCATTGGCAGAGGCAGAGACACTCACTGTTCATGGGAATGTGCAGTGGATGTCAGAGGACATGACAGCAGAGGGGGCGGAGGCTATCTTTTATTAATAGCCTTTGCATTCCTGCTCTGTGCACATACGTCCAGACTAGATCTGTGGGTCTGGGTTTTTTGTGGGGAAGGGATTCTTTGGTGTTTTGGTTTGATTTGTTTAGAATCATAGAATAGTTAAGCTTGGAAAAGACCACTAGGATCATCAAATTCCAGCAGGAAATCCAGCACTACTGTGTTCACCACTAAATCACATCCCCAAGTGCCACATCCATATGCCTTTTGAACACTTACAGAAATGTTGATTCCACCATTTCCCTGGACATTGGTTCAGGTGTTCCAATGTTAGACCACCCTTTTAGTGAAGAGGTTTCTCCTGATGTCCAACCTAAACTTCCGCTGGCACAGCTTGGGGCCATTTCCTCTTGTCCTGTTACTTCTTACTTGGTAGTAGATACCAACACCCACCTCACCACAACCATCTTTCAGCACAGTTTTACAGAGTGATAAGGTCTCCCCTCAGCCTCCTTTTCTCCAGGCTAAACAACCCCAGCTCCCTCAGTTGCTCCTCATAAGACCTACCTTTCCAGACCCTTCCCCAGCTCCATTCCCCTTCTCTGGACATGCGCCAGCACCTCAATGTCTTTCTTGAAGTGAATACTTCAGAACTCAAGGTGTGGCCTCACCAGTGGAGGGACAATCACTTTGCTGGTCCTGCTGGCCACACTATTTTTGATACAAGCCAGGATGCCATTGGCTTTCTTGGCCAACTGGACACATTACTGGCTCAAATTCAGCCAGTTGTCAAACATCACTCCCAGATCCTTTTACATGGTCACAGACCCATGTAAAATCCCAAACTCAATATTTCTTGAAAAAGCACTAATTTTCCTGAGACTCTTCCCAGCACTTTTAATTAACTAGGACCAATGCAATCTTAGACACTAACTAACCTTTGGACAGCTTGGGCATTGCCCTGTTCAGTGCACTTTGAAAATCCCATTCTTCCATAGCTAATTCTTCTTATGCTATATCGGGATGCTGAGTATTCTTATTGAAGATGCTAATTAATTAAAGTGTTCTAGCACTTGAAACTTTTCGTGAATGTAGCTTTTCATTCCTTAGACGCCTACAGGATTAAGTATCATCTCTGTGTGTGTGTGTGTGTGTGTGTGTGTGTGTGTGTGCTTGTGAAGGAAAGAGAGACAGAGAAACAAATACACAACAGAGATTAGACTCACTGTGCCTAAATGATAAGATAAAAGAACTTGTGTGGACTGTTAGATGACTAAATCATTCCATGACTTTATCACAAAAATGTTTAGAATAAAAAGTTCCATTGCCTTGCAATCAAGGCAATGTATCTACTTCTGCAATAACATATTTTAAGTATTTTTAGAAAATCCCATCAGAGGTTTTCTGTGTCTTTTAAAAACTTTGTTCTGTCTATTGCTGAGAAGGGCTGTTTCAAATACAGCTTATTAGTAGAGAAGAGGTGGAGGAAATAATTGTCTTCTTTTTATTCAGTTATCGAAAAAGCAAATATATTCAAACTTACTATCATAACCTTGCACTGATTTTCAATAGTGACTAGTGATTTTGCAAGTTAGGCACTTCATTTCAGATGACTTAGAATGAAAACCACCTGATTTTCAAAATGCTTTAAAAAGTAAACTGCTGAAGAACCGGCACTTTCACTTTTGGCACCTGGTTTTTGAGGGCTCAATGTAAGATTTGGAATTGTGCCAGAATGTGACCCAAATAAGATTAACCAACTGTAGAGAGAGAACAGAAACTCCTATTTTTGTTGAATAGGTACTACTAGGTAGTACTGTGTTTAGCATATATTATAAAAAGACTTGGTAGGTACTACTGTGTTTAGCATGTATTATAAAAAGATTTCACTTACATAATTGACTTTTTATTTAGGTGCTACCACTGCAATACAGTTACAATGCCAACAACAATTGCTCCAAATTTAACATAGGGGATAGCACAAGTAAATAGATGTTAAAGCTAAAAGTTTCAGACTTAGCTGTTGGCTGTTTAAAAATAGACTTTTCAGATGTTGCTGTTAAAGAGAGTACTAAACATTTATATAGATAGTGAGACCATTCAGTTGCATTAGAAAGGATAGAAGATAAGCAAGAAATTTAAACTTTCATGCCTTAGGGCATAACACTAACTGCCTGGGGCTGAAAAGTAATTTCCCTTTTGGCAGATTATTCCAAACTCTTCATTATAGGAAGTATAACTTACTAACCTCTGTAAGGAACAGGCTACTGGACAAATGGACTACTTATCTAAACCCTTAAGATATTTCATGTCAGATTTAGAAACCATCCATTCATAATGAGGGAAGAAAGGAGGAGAATAAAGGACATGCATTTCTTTAATTACAGGCTCATCAAAAGCAGGTTAGAAAGTTAAGTACTATAGCCTGATCTTAGATCCTGAGGCAATCAAGTTCTGCAGAAAACAGGATCATTTGTGTGATTAATACTTGTAATCAAACGGATGGAACGGTAGGGATTGCTAAAAAAAAAAAAAAGAAGCTGTTCTATGTTTCATTTATTAATTGAAATGTGTATAAGAAAAAAATATGAGGATGGGATGTTTAGCTCCCAAAGGATGTAAAATTCAATTCTGACATTTAATAGAAGGATATGAGAAAAGGTTAGATGTTAAATAAAATGCTGAGACATTTGTGAGTGGGATGGAAGAGGAAGATAGTACATGATATGGTGGGTTAATATAGTTCCAACAAGTTATCACAAATTAAATTTTTTTTTTAATTAAATCTTTCGTCACTGTATGTTCAGGGTAACCTGCTATTCAGATACAGCTGCTGAATTTTTAAAATATTCTACACCTTTGGGATATTACTAAATCTTCCAAAGGTGAACCCCTCGACCAATAACACCATTAATGAATTTCAATCAAGAAAAAATTTGGATGATGATATAGTTTAAGTATTGGCAATATTTTCTGTGTAATGTTCTGCTTAAAAGTCTCTTGAGGTGCAATTGCATAAATCAGCTTCTGATTTATCTTTTATTTCACAAACTAAAAACCAAACAAATAATCCCACAGCATTCAGGGTCATAAGGGATACTGATAAAACTTCCACAATAGGTTACCCAATAGTTTTTTAATTAAAAACCACTGAAAAACACTAGATGAAATTAGGTTTGTAGTTGTGGTCACAGATTTAATAGTCTGAGCATCTAACTCACACACTGGAATTACTGAAAAGGAGCAGATGTAGTGATGAGAACTTCTCCTCCGCTGCCTCCAGGATTCCCAGTCTATCCCCTAAGCCACTGCCATGAGGTTTTCTTGCAGCCTTTGTCCTCCAGTTTTCTTCAAGAACTTCAATTTATTTCTACACAAAAGCACAGATTCTATAGGATGATGAAAAAAGACTGCTGCATGCTATTTAGACAAATCCAGTGGGTTTGGGTGAAATTGGATATTTTTGGAAGGACATGTCCTAATATATTTGCCACTATTATGGCCACATTGTATCTTCTATGAGCCTAATATGCCACAGGAAGCTTTAGCTCTAAAGACTCATCTTTTCCTCTCACCATACAATTGTGGAAGGCTAAGCTGTCTACTCAGAATTTTGGTTTTCACTGATCCTTTTCATTCATTTACATTTGTATTTTATATCACAAGTTGTACATTTTTTCATTAACAAGATAATGCAATAACAGTTAATAACAGACAATAAGAAGGTAGACTGTGATCTAAGAAATTCTGGGTTTTTTTCCAAATCTGTCCTATGTATCTTATGATCTTGGATAAGATGTCAGATAGACCATGGTAAAAATAGGCCATGTTAGCATGGAGAGGAAGAAAGTAATAATTTTCCTGATCATAGTAAAATATTCCAAAGCAAGATAATTATTCCACATTATAATAAAATACCAAAGGATCACTGAAATTGCACGAGAGCATGCAGGTTCATCAGCTGCTAGACTCCTGAGCAGCACAACTACAGAAATATGTTTCTGACAGCTGTCCTACTTGTAATATGCTGGAAGTGTTCAGACCTCTGCCTGATTTGTGCAGTAAACAAATCTAAAGGAATGAAAAAGACATGTGAAAATGAAATTCTGCATAGGAAGAGCTGATATCTGTCATCACTAGACTATACCGTGGTATTTTGAGTTCATATGTCTCAGTTGTGACAGTAATGTCTGGTGTACTATTTCATCAGTGTTAATACTTAAGGATCTGGGAAGTGTAAACTGTTTACTAAAGCACAAGCTATTTTCTTGGCTTTGCCTTTTTCTCCTTGGATGATTCTGCACCAAATTATCCATTTTGCAATGGCTTCAGACCTGAACATGTGCTTTGTGCATGCAATGACAGATTGCTAGTCTTCATGTTGTATCATCTAGGTGAGTTATCTTAAAGGATGAATAGATGGAAGAAATGAAGCTCAGCACATCTTCTGCTATGAGGTTTCTTTGTCACAGGAAATCCTGACAACCTAATTGAGGATCCTTAGATTCATTTGATGATCGTTCTTTATTTACACCAGCATTCCATTTTATCAGTTTCTGTTTTGGTTTTTTCTATGAGGCTGTTCTGCTCACATATTGCTGAGATACATAGCTTTGCTCTGCCACTCTTCCAGATGTAGCTGTGCATGTCTGCCAAAAGTACCAATTCCTGAACTGTTTGCAGTATCTCTCCTTGCTCTACAAACACAGTCTGGCAGTCTAGTCTCTCTCTCAGGCCATAAGAAAGGTGTTTATGTGACTAGTAACTTTTTTAAAAACTCAAGCTTTAAACCATCCTGTCATGCTTTCATTTCTTAGTTCCCTACTCCTTACTTGTGCTCACTCTTATTTAACTGCCATGAAATCATACCTTATTGCATTACAGATATGAGCCAGAACCAAAAACCAGAAGGCCCATGATTTGAAGAGGAAGATCCTGACTTAGAAAGCTAATCATGATGGCCATGAGAATTTTACTACTGATTTCATTACTTCCAGAACAGGCATCTCATTATGTGTTTCACATTTGAAGCCTGAAACCCAAATATATAAATTAAATAACAACACCTTTAAATACGTGCTCATGTGTGCCATTCTTGGTCCTTTCTGCTTTGAAAGGAAAGGTTCTCTCTTCATACTCTGGATACTGAATTATCTGTTGTGCTTATGATTTCATTGAGTTATTTCTATTCACCAGCCTACGTGATAATGTAAAATGCCATGCACGTTAATACAATGACAGTATGTAGCAAAATAACTTCTTTTACAGGAAACTGCATCCTTAGATGCTTATTACAAGAACGTGGTACATAAGGGTACTGAAATACTGTTAGGCTTGCATCTAAAATATCACAATTATCAGTCTAAAGGATGTAGATATTGATGCAATTGCCTGCCTAGCATCAAAGGCACCACCAAGTTTACCAACCACAGAAGACCTAATGAGAAAACATACAAAATAGCTGATGCAGACCTTAAGGTCTAGTTCATCCATCCTCCTGTCTCTAACAGTCCTGATAAAAAAATTTAAAACCTTGCAATAAAATATAATATATTCAAGTGTTTCATTTTTTACAATCAAAATATTTCTTTCTCTATGTCTAACCTAACAGTCCAATTGTTGCATTGCAAGTCTATTAGTTTTCCTCCCACACACGATGAACTTGGAGAACCAATGATTCTCTTGCACATCACAGCAATATTTCATGATTTTGAAGACTGTGTCTCAGGCTCTGAAGACTTAATGATAAACCTAAGTCCTTCCAACATTTCTCACAGACCATATTTTTCTGGTTTCTATTTTTATTATTTCTTTCTAAGTATTCCTCATTTTTTTGTTGTATCTGGTGCCTAAAATCATATCATACATGAATGAAGAAAGAATATTGTTTGCTGTGTTTACAGCCTGTACTGCTCTTTACAAAGTGTGTGTTTTCCTTATTCAGCATATTATTGCCTCATGCTCAACAACAATCCAATATATTATCTAAATTTTCTTTTAACATAATCCAGCATCTATATGGGTAATTATTGCACCAGACTCTCCACTCACCATTATCAAATTCAGATCAGTGCACTCTAATACCATTCTCTGAAATTATGTCAGGCTTTACAACCATCTTCAGACTTAATGGGCATATTTTCTATTCCATCATTTCATCATGTATATCCTATATATACCTCCATAGAAATGCATAAGTATTTATAAATATATGCATGCAAATATAGGTGAATAAATATTCCTTGAGGCATGTCACAGTTGGATACTTGGGACATTTAAACCTTCATAGCCTGTATAAGGTATGTGATAACAAGTTGGTCTTCACACAGACAAAGGAGCCCGGAGGAGCAATGGCAGCTGTGAGAAGCCAAATAACATCATGATTTAACTCCTTTGTGACTATTACAGGATGTCATTGGCCTTCTTGGCCACGTGGGCACACCATTGGCTCATATTCAGCTGGCTGTCAACCAGCACCCCCAGGTCCTTTTCTACTGTGTTGCTTTCCAGTCATTCTTCCCCAAGCCTGCAGTGTTGCATGGGCTGGTGTGACCCAAGGACAAGACCTGCTACCTCCTGTTGACCCTCACACCATTGGGCTCAGCCCATTGGTCCAGCCTGTCCAGACCCCTCTGCAGAGATGTCCTGCCCTTCAGCAGAACAACATCCCCACCCAGCCTGGTGTTGTATGAGAACTGACTGAGGGTGCACTCAATCCTTGTCCAGGTCATTGACAAAGATATTAAACAGGATATTGACCCCTGATACTGAGTCCTGGGGAATGCCACTAGTGACCAACCACCAAGTGGATATAGCACCATTTACCACCAGCTGTCCGGCCAGTCTTTAACCCAGTGAAGAGAGCGCCTGCCCACACTGTGAGCTGCCAGCTTCTCCATGAGAATGCTGTGGGAGACACTGTCAAAGGCTTCACTTAAGTCCAGGTAAATATCCCCTCATCCACCAGGAGGGTCACTTGGTCATAAAATGAGATCAGGTTGGTCAACAGGACCTGCTGTTTCTAGCCCATGCTGGCTGAGCCTGATCCCCTGGTTGGCTATGTGATTGCATTCAAGATAATCTGTTCTATAATGCTCCCCAGCACTGAGGTCAGGCTGACAGGCATGTAGTTCCCTGGATTCTCCTTCTGACCCTGAATAATTCTGAATTTGCTGCAATAATACACAAACAAACTGCATCAGTTTAACTAAGACGAGTTCAGAGACCTGTAAAACATCTTTTTGGAACAAAGAATGATCCTGACACACATAGACAAAAATGTGTTCAGAGAGTCTACAGAGCTGGAGAATTTAAGAAAGATAGTAATAGACAGTTTTCATAGTGATTGAAGCTATCATCTAACTGGTAAGGCAGACGTGTGTGTTCAAAGAGCTGTAGACTTACTTTAATCTTGCCTTAAGTTCTGATAATTGCATGTTTTTAGCTGAAAATGTTTCAAGATCTTTTGTATGATTTGTTAAATTTTTTAAGTTCTAGCCTATCTGAAGTAAAATTCAATAAATATGAACATAAGGTGGCTCATATTGATTCATCATTGAAAATGTGTCATTTACCAAGTTCTTTTTCCTTATAACACGTGCAGAAGCTTTACTGCCTATTCACAGAGTATATTTATAATATTAACTATACATTACAATATTAATTGCATATATCTTATCTAATTACACAATTTCAAAGTAATGTGGCAATCAGTACTAACAAAGATTTACTCTACTTGAAAAATGAATTAAACATTGCCTCAGATACTGTAAGATCATTTGTACATTTTGACTGAATATCTAATTCAGCAAGATATACAGGGAGTATTTATAGTAAAAAAATACTTTTATCCTGAAAAACAAAATAGAAATAAGTAATATGCAATCAGTTTAATAATAGAAATAATCTGCATTAAAAACTTTTCTGCTACAGAAATACTGATTCTTCATTGCTAGAAATTATAGGACAATCCAAAATATATTATGGTTTGGGTGGTTTGTTTTCTTTTTCTTATGTAATCAATTATATTAATAAAGGTTCCACGCAGTTACAAAAGAAACAAACTGAATGTAAAAGATCAAAATAGTTTATTGAAGGTTTTAATAGTTTCTTGTCCAGAGAAGCACAGGTACAGACATAAGCCACGCATTTTACTGCTTCCAGGAAGAAAAAAGAACATTCAGTCCTTCTACAACCAACTATTTCAAACCAAATTAACATACAATGCCCTAAAGTTTGAGATTTTTAAAACCCACCAAACAATAGAACAAATGAAAGAAACACAAACAACTTCTGGTGGCACTGTAACATGAAGATGTCACGTGTATTCGTTGATATGACACCTGATGTCAAAGCACTTGGCAAAGCTCTTACAGGTGATGATATAACCACTGTAACTCTTTCCGGTTAAACTTCATGTCAGTGTTTTCCTGTCTGAACACTGAGGTCACTCTTGCTCTCTCTGGAGTGGTTTGCGCTCCGGAGGTAGCATTGGCTGTAACTTCTGCCAGCGTTGAGGAGGCCAGAGAATATGAGTAGCTCGGGCATGAAGAAGTCCCAGAGAAACCTGCAACCAAAATATAAACCAGAGATGTTATCAGGCAATGCAAATAAATCAATATGGGAAAAATACAAAGCATGTGATGATTTTTTAGAGCAACGGGAGAATACAAAGCAGAAGAGTGAGTACTCTCATGCAGATAATGAGGGGAAAACATCCTCAGTAACAATTTCTTTTCCTTTTTTTTTTTTTGATAAAACATTTTGTGGAACTCAAAACAGCTTGCTGAAATTAACTGTCTGTAACAAAGAACTAGGAATTTTTTTTTTTATTTTCAAGAAAAAAAGCTGCTCAAAACAGGTGAGGCATTCCATAATCCACATAAAGCTTTTGGTTATTAGTTACTCTGGGTCTGGAGAAAAAATTTCTAGTACCTATTTTGAGTAACTTAAACAGAACCTGCGTCTCAGGTTTGAGCCGTGTGTACTAACCACACCAGGATAGTGGCCTTTCTGAATATGCTGTGTTTACTGTTTATCACTTTCCTTCAAAACTCCACTTTGTCTTCAACCGAAAATGAAAATTACTGTGAAATTGTAAAGATTTCCCCAAGGATGAAAATGTATCTACAGATCAAAAGCTTTTGAAGTGTGTGGACTACTTACACTTAATTCATATGTTTTGCAAACATGTTTCACCATCTTATTATTTATTATTGTTTACTTCAATAATTGTACTTCACTAATGTTTTACTTCAATAAATCAAAACAAAATTCAGTTCTGATATTGCTTATAAATGAATCACAGATGACATAGTTTCGAAAACTGAGTTGCTTAGAAAATCTTAAGTAAATTAAAAACAAGACCCTATTCATATAGGATATGAAAATGGCTAAACTAAGTAAGAATAGAACAGTCACAATTTCAGACTGAGATAAGACAGTCCATGCTTAACACTGAAATTAAGTAGTTTTGCATGGAGTTAATCTCACTTAATTTGAAAAGCCTGCAGGATAAACTTCTGCATCTTAAATTATTCATTTAGATTCTCTAGACTTCTCTATTATTCTCTAGACTTCTAGAGAAAATAGCATATAGTAAGCATCCAGCACCAATAGAAGTTATAAACAGGACAAAACATACTTAAAATAGTGAAATGTTGTGTCCGTGAAAAGATGAAATAATTTATACTCCTAAACAGACAACAGTGTTATAAATCTACAGAATTAATAATGGCATGGATTAAAAAATGCATCTCTTTATTTGCCTCTTATGTCCTTATTTCTCATAAGAACAAAAATTGATGATATTATTCTAAAGAATTTTTTAAGCTAGCAAAAAGGAAATTTTTTTTTCAGCATGTGCAGGATTACATCACACTTGCATACATTATACAGGATACTGAAGAGATCAGAAAAAAATAGAAAATTGGTTCAAAAAATAATGATGGAAGCATAGTCCAAGACAGATAACTGAACATAAACAAGCAGTCTAGTCTCTCTACTCCATATCAGGAACCACTGAGAGAAAAAAATAAAGACTTGCTTTATTCTTATACTTTAATGATCTGGTACTGGCTGTTGTCAGAGCCAGGAATTAAATGGATTTCTAGTTTGAACTCGTACTTTGCTGCTTAAATTCCTATATAAACTCAGTTCCATTCCATTTCTCATTAAAAAAAAAAAAAAAAAAGTGATTTTAGTAAGCAGGTAATTCAGCATTTTATGCAAATAGACACCAAATAGGCCCCTAGGAATATCTTCAGCTAATTTTCTTGATTTAATTTCATAGGATTAATGTATATTCACCAGTCTCTCTCTACTACATAATCAAATCAGTGAAGCTGAAGTGGTATATATCTAATTCCATATTCTGTAGCTTGATGAAGCAGGTGCTGAATTACTTGAATATAATTTGGTTACTTAATAACCCATGATATCTAAAAGAATCTGAAGTAGATCACCAAACTGCAGTCTCGTATCATGTTTCACTTGCTTGATCCCTTGCAGGGACCCCTTGTTTTCCAGATCCATTGCAGCTGCTTTTCCTACGTGTAAGCAAAGGACAGGCTGCTAAGCGCCAACTCTTTTTCAATAGCATTGAGCAACATTTTTTAATGTCTTGACACACTTCTGTGTAGTTTGGTTGATATTTATGGAATTCACAACATTCTTTATCTTAATTAGCCCATAAAGTGGGCTGCAAATGTAATATTACCATGTTGGGTTTTTTTCCTGAGCATACAGCATGATAGCACACACATTACAGGCTGGTGCTAAAATATAAAACCACAGCAAATCCCACAGCTGCATATAAAATGTGACAGCATTAGTACAGAGAAAAATGTTAAAATACTCTTTTCAAACACAAATAACATCTCATTTTCAAAGCTCTGTGTTTTTCTCAGTACATTGCTTGTTACTGATGTCAGCAGGAGGTCTGCAAACAGACTGAGAACATAACAAATGAATCAAAACATGTTTTAAGCTGAGGCTGGGAATAATTTTGCCCAGAGGATTACTTCTACTGACCATCATCTGCCTTGAAACTAATAAAGAAATCTCCTTCCTATAAACATGATTTACACCATGACTAGAATTAAAAAGGAAATGCAGATATTGTTGGGTGATGGAAGCCTTTGCTAAATAACAAATTATACTGATGCTATAGGACTTCTTTTAGAACAACTTAAAGGCTCACTTTAAAAGCACCTTGATGTTTGACTTCTGCAAACAACCATAATAACTTTTTTCCATTGCCTATTATTATTCTGTACTTACCACAGCAGCCATGAATTTCAGTGAGGAAGAACAGAATTGTTCACAGAGAATAACCTGCCCTTGTTAACAGATTTACCCTCATCACGGTTAGATATCGATGAACCCAAAGGGGTGAACTGAAAGGCTACACTTTCTGCAGTGAAATACTGAAATAATCTATTAATTAATCACTTCACTTATAGACATTATTTTCTGCCTTTACATAAGAAAATAAGTTTATCCCCTCGAAACACTGTCTTAACTATAAGAAAAATCAGTACTTTACAGACATGAATTCTTTGAGGAACATTTTTGCTTTCAAAGAGATGCCAGCAATTAAATAGTTGGGGGTTATTTCTACATTATGACCTATTTGTTATTCTTGCTGTGGCAACAACAGACACTATATCAATTGAATCCATATTATTGTCCCTAAGCTGAGCTGTTTAAGCTTTTCTTTTAATCTTTGAATATTAAGTTGAACAACCAAGAAGTCACTTTGTTAACACAGCAATTTTATCTACAAAGTTTTGAATTAATAATACTGTTTTGACACTGTTACTGTGCTAAAAGCATATTTCCTCAGTGTCTGCTTGTTGTTAGTATGTTAGTTGTATGGAGACTGATTCGTTTTGGCACTGCATTAGGAAAAGATAAGCCTAAGACTGATAGTGCTATCTGCAGAGCTACTTACAACAATCTTGCTCATTTTCTCCTAACAGGCTGGGATAAACCACATTTATTAGTATAAAGACTTACAATAACATCACTTCCTCTGGTTCCAAAATACATCACCACAATGGGAAAAGTGGTATTCAGACTGTACAAGAGTCCTGTATACATATACAGTGGAGGACATCAAAATTCCTATGGAAATAATAGGTGCGCAGCTTGGATCTCAAGAAAAGGAAAAGTCCAGATAAGGATGTGATCCTACGTGCTGGTTTTGGCTGGGGTAGAGTTAATTCTCTTCACCATGGCTGGTATAAGACTGTGTTTTGGATTTGTGTTTGAACACAGGGCTGATAAAATAGAGATGTTTTTGTTATTGCTGAGCAGGGCTTACACAGACCCAATGCCTCTTCTGCTTGTTGTACTGCCACTGCTACTGGCGAGTAGACTGGGGGTGCCTGAGAGGTTGGAAGGAGACACAGCCAGGACAGGTCACCCCAACTGGCCAAAGGCATATGCCAGACTGTATGACATCATTCTTAGTGTGTAAAGCTGGCAAAAGTAGGAAGGGAAGGTTTGGAGTGATGGTGTTTGAGTTCACAAGGCACCATTACATGTGATGGGGCCCTTCTCTCCTGGAGATGGCTTAACACCTGCCTGCCCATGGGAAGCAGTGAATTAATTCCTTCTTTTGCTCTGCTTGTGTGCATAGTTTTTGCTTCTTCCATTAAACTGTCTTTATCTCAACCCACAATTTTCTGACTTTAACCCTTCCAAGTCTCTCCTAGATCCTGCTGGTGGGGAGTGAGCGAGTAGCTGTGTGGAGCTGGGCTGCTGGCTGGTGAGAAACCACCACATCCTCACAAGGGAATTCTCATCTTTCCCAGAGAATGTAAAATCTACCCAAACAGCCACATTCAAACACTGCAGCTCCTAGTCATGAGTTCACTTCGTTCTGGGAACATTCCCCACAGATTTCTCCTTGCTTCTTTTTTCCTTAAGCCTTCTTGATTTTGCTGTAGCCTAAACAGCCAAGATTTCAAATTCTGTAACAACTCTGAAACAAGGAAGAACACCACCACTAAACATGGCCTGAGAAACAGTAATTCAGAACCAAAAAAACCAAACTTTTAAACTTTAGAAAAAGTTAGACTTTCTAACTTGTCAGTTTTCTAATTGGAAGTAATAAGCATAGAATAACAGAACTAAAGAATTATAGAATTAAAGACTGTTTAGAGTGACAAAGACCTCTAAGATCACTGAATATAACCATTAAATTACTGTTCACCGTTCAACCATATCGCCAAGTGTCACATTCACATGCTTTTTGAACAACTCCAGACATGTAATAAGAAAAAGACACCAAACAAAAATGCAAGGATGTTAGTACAGTGTATCATGGCCCTGCAATTCAGTATAGCCATTGCCTGTAACAAGCTGTAGACCTTGTATCAGCTCTGCAAGGCCTCAAGATTAATTTCTCAGTATTTGTCTGAACTTACCTCTCCTGCCTGGAGTTTCGATACAGCTTGTGTAGCTGTAACAAATTTTCTAATGATCAGGTGACTATTGACTAATTTGTTACAGTTTTGTTTATACACCTTATATTTGCTTATATTTGCATAATCTCGTATAATCAGAGTTTTTACATATACATTAAAACATAAATGTTCTGTATAGAATGAAATATTTATGATTTGAATATAATAATGAGGTATGAAGGATTGTAGTCATCGGGTGATAAAAACAGACTGAAAAAACCTACCAGTGGTCAATAAAAAAAAACTGTTTGTCAAAAAGCTTTTAAGGTGAGCAAAGAGAAAAAAAGTGGAGAATAATAAGGAGCATATTAGCATAAAATAAAATATATAAAAAATAGGGACTCAAAGTGATGTTGAAAATCAATAAAGAACAGGGGAAAAATGATAGAAAATGTGCTAAATTAGTGAAAATTGAGAAAGAAGAAAGCATCAACATCACAGTTCTCCTAGCAAAGAATTCAGGGTACTCATGGAAGCACACTTTTCATGTCTTTTTGAGGTGGATGGGTACTGCCAACCTTGGGACCAAAAGTGCCATCATATCCATTGAGAAAAAGATAGATACTTGAAAGTGGTTGCATGACATTTTTAAAATGTTTTGATGATATACTTATTGTGTATTAATTTGATAATTTGTAGTGAAAATGGTACTATAATTCTAACTGAACTAACCCTACAGTCTAAGTAAAATACTGTGAATAATTGTGATTTTAATGCAGCTGTAACATGGTGTCTTCGCCTATAATGGAATTTTGCTGTTTTGCTCACAACAAAGTTTTGACTGTAATATGTTACTATTATTTTTCTGAGGCTACATAAACTCTCATTAAATGGTGCAAAGTCAAGAAAAGCTGTCTTTTCCTCACTCGATATTTCTTTTCCTACCTTTCTGAAACCAAAATGGTGATTTTGATGAAATGTTAATAAACACATTTCACTATTTCTTCCATTAAAAAACCCTCCAAAACAACAAAAATTAGAAAATTAAATGGACTGTTTCATTATTTCCTCACAATGTATTTTGACTTAGGGGGATTGTGACTGAAATTTTAGTTATTTCAATAAAAACATGAAATATACATGAAACTCTTACATCTTTGTAACAGAAGGTGCTATAATAATTACATTAGAAAGCATAAAATAAGAAATCTAGGACTATCTAGATCAGAAGATAATAATAAGCAAAGGTAATAGGAAGAAAATAATAAAACACAGGGTAACCCTCAACATTGAGTCAACAAAAAATCCTCTCTGGCGGTGTACTAGAATAAGTACTTGAGTGTGAATATACTTCTGAAGGAGAAATATGATCTTGTTTCCTCATATTTCAGCCTAGAAAAAATTCAATACTCCTGTCTTCTGATCTCATTAATAAAAGTTTAAATTGTGCAGACCCCCTGAAATACCAGAGAGAGAGAACAACAATAGCTACCCAAAAAACTAGAAATGGAACTAAACTACAAGTGCCACAGATTATAGACCCGTGTACTTGAAAAATGTCATCAACAGTGAGAAAATTGCAATTTAAAAGGCCGGTCTCTGGTTTTGTAGTCACTTTTGCTTTAGTCTTTTATCTTCTAGCAACATTGCACAGGCCTGTCAAATGTCATGGCCAATGATAAACATGCAAATACAAAAAACTAACATCTTCTCAAACTAAAAGAAGATAAAGCAATACAAACAACCACAGCATCTCAAATTATGCTTTCTATTCTCCAAAGTAATATATTCTCATTACAGTTATTTCCTTCATATGCAGGTTAGCTAAGAAACTTTATATATAGTCTTTCACATTGCACTACACAAAATCATTATATATATCAAATCTATATACAAAATTTCCTTCTCAAATCTTGTGTTTCATAACACAAACTCATTGGGGATGGTCAGGAGTAATTCTGGAGAAGTAGAGGTCTATTCAGACTCTATTTTGCTGGCTGGATACTTGCCAGTCCCAAGATAGGCTCTGAAATGTGCCAATACACATTACATGAAAAATCGTCTAATATGGCAAAACCCTGAGTGATTTAGAGATGGCACCATTGGAACAAACATAGAGTTTCAATGAATTTTTCCAGATCTAGTAGTTCACAGCCGCACATCCCATCAGACAATGAGCTGCAGTTTGATGATACTGATATTCTTAAAGACTGGGAATGGCAAATTTGCATGGATGTTGAAAACTGTGTAAAGGGACCAGGCTAATGAGAAAGGTGAGAAAAAGTTCAAGAATATTTCAGACCTCAAAATCAAAAGAAATCCTTAAGATAGAAACACTTAGGCAACTATGCACTGTTTCAGCTCTAACCCTGACAAAAAGATAAAGTGTTCCAAATTCGATTGCATGTCCTTAAGAAATGTTGTGGCACTGGGTTTTTATATTAGATGGTTGCTGTAAAATAGTCTTGCAGAGAATTATCCCAGTAAATTAATCTCTCAAAAAAATCCATACTTTCATAGAAAGTAAACATGATTGCTATTACATTTCATCTTTTGTACATGGTTGAACCTTGAAACAAGTACTGTCAAATGCAGTAGTAGGAAAAGGGCTCAATAAAAACAAAATCCTGTGGATTACAATAAAATCCCAGAGAAACCACTTCCTCTAGTAGAAATATCTGGGATAATGAACAGTGACAGAAGAAACAAATATTCTTCACCTCCTTCTTTTCTGAATCCAAGACTAACACAAATATTAGAATCAACAAATTATTTTGTAAATAAACCCATACCATAATAGATGATTTTTGACTTATATCAGCGACATTGAAGGTTGGCATAACAAGACGCCAACTAGCTCATGAATACAAAAAATGATAGATTCCCTTCTAATACATAGCAAAGTGCCAGCATATTCGTCGTTCTTTCTTCTTGTAACTGAAGAAATCAGACCTAATGGAGCCACACAGATCTAGTGACAAAGAAAAGAATGCAGCCCATTAATTTTGTTACTAAGTGTTCCATTACAGTTCCATTAGTTTGATAGCTGAAAAAGCAGCTCCAGATACAGGTAAAACATCCCATACATGTTTTCTTTCACAGAGCTAGTTTACAATCAGTAAAGGTCTGTATTAGTTATTAAATTTAGACGTGCTCAATTAGATACAAAATATATTCTTAAAATCTGAAAATACACAAATAACAATTTTTTTACTTTTTAAAAGTCTTAAGCAGTGAAAATATGCACTTAAAAATAATGCATTTATCACATATATGCACAGACAAAAACAGAAAAAACCATGTAAACGAGAGAAATGTATTTCAAAAGCAGTGGTTTATTTTCAGAATTAATAAAATTTGCATGTTAGCACAGTATAGCTGAGTGGCATTGGTATAACAATTGCGATTGCTCCAACCTAACACGGTTTTGCAATTTAAGCTATTCATATAAGAAGACGTGAGCAGAGTCACTGCGTTGTAATGAAAACTCAGGTTATTGATTGAATTGAAAAAATGTACTGAAAATCAAATTAACTGGATTGCACTCTCATTTTTCTATCACGTCTACATGCTTACATAAACCTAAAGTTACAAAACAGGAAAAGAAGAAAAAAGGTCACTGAAAATAGAATATATTTCACATAGAAGATTTCTCTGCAGTTAAATGTGCAGACAAAGGCTAGCTAACATTGAACCATAATTGAAATTCATAGAAGTAGCACAGACTTAAAGGAATTCAGTATAAAGTAGTCTATCGTTTATTCATCTCTTGAAGAAATCAGCTGTCAATGCCATTGCCTAAATTAAGTACAGTAACAGGCTTGGTACAAGAATTCCGTGAATTTGTACTGAATTCTATCTCAGTGCCTTTTCTTGGAATTGTCATGGATATATTATTGAAAAGGCCACTATAGCTAATAAACTTCACTCCTTCACAGATTTTTCTGTGTTTTCTGTTCTCTAAAGACATATTTTTAAAATAGAAGCTAGCATATAACACAGCACTACTATTCTTTTTTCTTCGGTTAGTATAGCAGTCTTAGCAAATCTTCTTTCTTGTTTATGATTAATACAGCATTATGCTAAAAAGGTCTATGAAAGGATTTATAAACCAATCTATTATTTATTTTAGATTTCTAGTAATAAAAAGGGTAAAAGAATTTGCTTAGTACACAGTATGATGTGCTTTGCATGCTACATATACATAAATATCATTTAATAGTTAAAAGCTTTTTAATATTTCACTGGATGATGTACAAAGTTCCTGACTAAATAGGATTGTCACTAAGTCATGTAACTCAACAGAAAAGCAAAATGTACTAGCAGCTCTCATGAAAGAGACACATAAAAAAGCTGTAATATATTTGCAATTCAATATTTTAAGGATTGATAAATCAAGTGGCAGGAAGAAAAGAATTATTAAAACACATTCATTATCTTCACCTAGAAAGTATTAGCTAATTCCAAAATCTGTGTATATTACTTATTTACGAGTGCATAGAAGCCTGCAATGTGAATTCCTGTTCAACAACATATTGTGTCAGTGCCAACAGTCAGAAGAATGTCAGGCCTAGTGACATTTTTCAGCTTACAACACTGATATTGATTATGTGCATTGTCCTTCTTGACTGCACAATTAGGACACTAAACAGAACTTCTGTAGATTACAAATTAAGTTGATTTCCAGTTTGGTGTCACTGCATGTCACTAATTTAGTTTCAGCCCGAAGCTTTGGCACACACAGCGCTACAGTTCAAGGCATTCATGCGCAGGAGTGACCGAGTGGCCCCAAGAGCTCACACACTACCAGGGACCCAACTCCTCACTGCACTCTTCCTCCACAGACACTCATCCCCACAGGCTGCTCCTCCAGCAGAGGCAGTCATGCCCTCTTCTCCAGTGCCCCTCCTCTGCAGTGCTCTGTGTTTCCAGGAGAGCCAACCTTCTGCATCCCAGCACTGCTCTGGCCATGGAGATTTACCGTGATGCTCTGTTCAATACGGGACAGAGCCCTAGCGTGTTCCTGCTCTGCTTCCACTGCACACTCACAGATAAAGCAGGCCTTAATGAGGGGTGGCTAGCATTCAAAGCTGAGCAAACAAGCTAGGATGACAGGTGAAAATTCCACCAAATTTCTGTGGAAATCAACAGCTGTACCAGGGATCACATGCATGCAAGCTGGGAGAGACGACATTACAGACTTTTTCAGGCGAACTAGAAGGAAGGGAAGGAGTCCTACTGCAGAAGGAAGCAGTAGGCTTTAATTTCTAGATACACTCAAATTTTGCTTCAAAACAAGTGATGTAAACCCCCCCCATGTTAGTTGCAGCTAATTTATATTCTTCACATATTTTCTAAAAGCTCAGAAAAGTACCTGATCTCATGGATCAAAAATCAGGGTTATTTATGAACTTAGAGAAGTACCAAACTAAAGAATGTCATGGAGAACATCAAATCCCACTGATGCCTTTTCTGTGTGTAGGAGTAGCTCCAGCCTGAGCAGCTCCATCAGTGAGCACTGTGATGGGACAGCATTGGGAGTATTTGGGAAAGTTCATTATCTTAAATTTTCCTTGGCAGATACCTGGCAGTCATGTTACAGTAATTATCAAATGCTAAGGTAAGAAAGAAAAAAAGAAAGGCCAAGAGTAGCCTGAAAAGTTAATTTAAGGGAATCAGTGATAAATTACCTCTTAATTAAAACAAAATGGTACAAGACCTTATGATATTACAACTGTTACCAGGCAAAGCAAACCTTTTCTAAAGCTAAATTGTTCAGAGATTTTCAGTGACAATAGCTTGCATGTACAGCAAACACATTTGTCATCCAGCTCAGAGCTTCCATGGTTTTTATCACATCTTTTAGATTTAGTCTGATACAAATGAAGTTGTTGCAATACTCTTCACAAAATAATTTTGATTTTCTCTTACCTTAAAAAGACAACTCTTCAGTAGACTATTCCTCTTAACTAAATACTTTAAAATATCCTGTTGTGAAGCTTGCCTATATTTTCTTTCAAAATGGCGACAGAAACAGTTTGATTTACAGAAAACATGCTGTTGGCAATACGAGCTATGAAAAGCAATGGGGAGTAAATATTCAATGAGCAGTTAGGATATCAAAATGTCATTAAATAGCTGCATGATATGTTATTAAAATTATAAAGGACTTTTTAATAGAGCTTTTTGTGTGAGGATGGCTAGAGCTCATCCAAATTGGTAAATTTCATCAAGATAATTCTGTATACATAATCTCCCCAAGTTGATTTACTGAAATAAAAGCCCAGAGAAATACGTCAAATATATACAAATATTTTTCTCTTCCTTATAGCTATAATAATAGTAATAAATTTAAGAATACTAAGTATTTTCTCTCTTCTCTTTATCTGATTTATTCTGCATTTTCCTTAAAACTATGGAGATGAAAATGAAATTTACTAAACCCTGCCTTTACTTGGAAAAAAAAATCTCAAAAACATTAACATTAATATTTTTCTTATTCAATCTCACTATTATTTAACATTCTGTGTTTATAGGATACTGTGACATTTGTCAAAATAGAAGACTTCTTGGTATAATTCAAATCATATAGCTATCCTTTCACTTCATAACAGAACTCATGATTAAATAATTGACACTAAATAATTATGAATATATTTTCTACATCCTACATAACTAATCCTCTTCACATTAACTATTTTTTCCTTAGTTCACTCCTGATTAGCTTTGGGTAACGGTATAAGAGGTTCTGCAGAGAAAAAAAGTTTCACAAAAATATATCAGAAATGTAACAAGATACCCATCCTTATCAAGATATAACCTTAATCAAATACTGTTGCAGTTCTTCCCTGCAATCCTGAGTCTACAAGGATTGCACATCTCACATGTGAGATGACTGTTTAATTCTCCAGAATTTAAGCAGAAAACGCCCTCAGAGAGGGAAGAGCAGTGCTTATGGAGCAGCCAGTTTCACAGAGCAGTGACATGACAGATCAAATCCCCAGGCCTGGCTTGTGCTCCAGCAGCCCCAAGACTGAACCACAGGAGGGGCAGGGGACCAGCAGTCAGCTCCCTTTCATTATGGGGTCATCAGAAAAACAAAGAATGAGAGAGGGCTGTATATGAGTTCCCTGACCATTACATTAGGGGTCCTAAGAGAGATACTGCCTTCTGCCCTTTGAGATGTACCAGGAAACCTCCACTGGCCACTGTGCCTCTTCATTCAGAAGGGCAGAGGCTTCTTCGAAGTCCTGTGCTATACTTTCATAAGGCACATAAAATTTGTCTAAGATTCACTAGGACATAGGAACAACAGCTTTGGAGACAGCTAGAGGTCTCCCACTGCCTCTTCAAGACCTTTGGTATTCTCAGCACACACTCACCAATTACTTTTTTCTGTTTTCCCCTTGATCTCTAGCCTTCTTTGATGCATCCTTGCAAAACAAGACAGGATACTAAACCAAATAACTGAGTCACAGGCTGCATCCTTTCAAAATTAAAAAAAAAAAAAAAAGAATTGTACCTTCATCTTTAGCCAAATACAGTAACCAGTTGTGGCTGGAGGCCAGGCGCCCACCAAAGCCACTCCATCACTCCCTACCTCAGCTGGAAGGAGGAAAGCAAATGTAACAAGAGAATCATGGTTCAGAATAAGGACAGGGACAGATCACTCACCAGTTACCATCATAGGCAAAACAGACTTGACTTGAGGAAATTAATTTATTTCCAACCAAATCAGGGAAGGGTATTCAGAAATAAAAACAAAACTTAAAATCACCTTCCCCCCAACCCTCCCTTTTTCCCCAGTTCAACTTCACTCCCAAATTCTCTCTCTCTTCCCCCCACAGCAGTGCAGGAGGAGTGGGAATGGGGGCTGTGGTCAGTTCAGTACGCATTGTCTCTGCTGCTCCTTCCTCCTCAGGGGTAAAACTTTTCACACTCCTACCCCGCTCCAGTGTGGGTTCCCTTCCATGGAAGACAATCTTCCATGAACTTCAACATGAGACAGGTCCATTTTGGAGCTGGATGGCACCTTTAGTGTCCTGTCCCCACCCCCAGCCATAGCAAAACCAGGCCACACAAACCCAATAGAGTAGGTTTAATCCACAACTTTACCATCAAGATTTATATTTATCTCAAGAAGAAATTAAAACTTGCTCCAAAACTCTACATGATAAGCAAGAAAGTAGTGAAGACTAATGAATTCAGTTCCCTGCATATTTAATAAAATATTCTCTCATAGTCATAATCAAGCCATAGTTCAGTAAAGCATGTGCTGAACTTAAAATATTCAAATAATACACTTGAGCACATTATTAAAGTAAAGTAAAATAAAATAAAATGAATAAATTTCCAGGGAGCTGATGATCTAGATTTATTAACTCTTTAAATTACTCAGTTTTTCAGATTATATGTAGCTATTAAGCTATTTTAGCAAGATATAACCACATACGACTGCCAGGTCATCAGTACAGGAAAAGGATTAGCACATTTAGGATTTGAAAGATATAAATGTTAAAACTTAACACCACTAACACTAACTCATTTCATGAAGCTCTTTCACTTCCAGTAAGAAAATTGATGTGATTAAAATGCCTTTTAAGTTCTTACTTTTATAACAAAATCACATTCAAAATATGCTGCTACTCCAATACTTATTTTGTACCTCAGCATTTTGGGGGACAAAAATCACATCTTTGTCAGCAGCAGACTGTATAGCCATCACCATTGCTACAATGCCTGAAGATCCAGGTACTGTCTCTCAAATTAGCTGAGGAGACAGCAGCAGTGAAATTGCAGACAGCACAATCTGATACATTTTCATCAGTCTGCTGTGGAGAAAATATATTCCTGTATGTTTACTGAGCTGTTTTTTCTGCTTCAGGATCTTAGCACTCAAAGAAGATTAAAAAAAAATGCTCCACATTTTAATGAGATCATTATTAGTAGTTCATCTTCTAGCTTGCTAGAGTACTAAATTTCCATCAGCTATAGGCACAGGCGATGGTTATTGCAATTGCTTTGCAATGGATTCTGGCAACCACCCCACAGCATCTTTGTTCTGCCATGACTGCACAGCTTAAGCAACCCAGTCTGAGCTTGGTAAGAGCTCTACATTCTTGTTTCCAACACATTTTGTGTATTTTCTTGTTCAATTAATCTAATGCATGTTATTCTCAAACAGGCAAACTACCAAACCTACAAAAAGAACAAAAAGAAAGGCTCCCATGTTTGCTTTACTCCAACTTTCTCACAGTGACCTCGGTTTTCATGCTGTCTAGAGCCACACAAAGGCAGAAGTGAATCAGAATCTGCCTTGACCTCAGAAGTCTGGTGGTATGCACCATTAGCCCGTTTGAAGAGTGAATCTGTCTTAAACTGGAGTCAGCCACACTGCGTGCTTGTAGACTTGAGGATGTGATTTTAAGCATGAGTGAACTACATTGGTCAAAATCATGATTCTCCAAATGCAGGAAGTAAGAAGATGAAAGTTAGTAGCTATTGATAAGGTAAAGCATGCTTCTTATGAAATGTGGACAAATGCAGGGCCAGATTCTCAAGAGATCTGGACTTAAAAAAGAAAAAGGAAGATGTAAATAGCATCTGGAGCCTTTTAATGGGAGTTTAGAGATGCTTGAAAAATCCACATCCTGAAATTAGAACACTTTCGTTGCCAAACATCAGAAATTATATAATCTCAAAGAGCATTAGCTGCAACTGGAAAACATTCCCAGTTAATACTAACACATTAAATAAGAGACCAAGAGCTTCAAACTTATACTGAGCAAGATTAACCTTGAGCATCCATGGCAACAGCAGAGTCCAGTGCAGCACCTGCTGTGTTCTGCAGTAAGGCAGCTCTCTCTTCAATCTCAAAATACTACTTTATATCATCTTTCTTCATAGTCTCTGCAAAAACTCAGCTGAAATTAATTCCCAGATAGTCCAAAGCCATTTAGTACACCTTTATGTATGGTATTTTTTTATGCACAGATTGTATCTGGATAGAATTCTGATACTTTCCTCCCTTGTAAGTCCAGCAAGAACTCGTGAGTGACCTCTCCTATGGTGTCATTCCGGCAGGCTTGTTATCTTTCCCATGCGTGTGCCAGCTGGCATCAATAATTTATCGGCAAGGCTTCCTAACTGCTGCCTGGTAGCATTCCCCAGGCATGAGAAACCAGAAACCTTCTTCCACTGCTGCGCAGAGCAGGACCCAGCTCCAGTTCCCAGACTCTCTGCTGCCTAGCTCCACTATAGGATGGGAAGAGAATCCACCATAAATCCCCAAACGCTTTTTTAATGAGGAAGGCTGGAGGGCAAGGCATAATCACAGGCAGAATGTGGATGACAAGGAATACAGAAACAATTTCCAAGACAGATTAATTTCCAAGTTCATCCAAAAGGTAAATTCTCCAACCAAAAAAGCTAAATCCCATTGCATCTGAACAAATACTTAATTCTCTGGCCACAGAACATCACCTTATATTAGACCTTAATTGAGTTTAATGGGGCATATCCTATCTCTCTTGTTAGTTTTTTAAACCTCATCTGGATTCAGGAAAGCCATCACACCTGTCTGATAGCAAAGAAAGCAAATTGTTATGGTCACCTTTAAAATCATAAAGAGTAATGCTTTTTAAAGAAAACTTCAGATTCTCCTTTAAAGAGAGGTAAAATAAACATGAAATTTGTAGAATACATTTTATATGTTATAGCAGCTATTCAGAAAATATAACAGAAAACAGAAAACAATAAAAAATTTATTCTCAGAGATAATATTTTAGCTGGCCTCAGTTTTTAGCTTTAGTGATTAAACAAATTTTCAATGCTTTTTAGCCTTTAAATATTGAGGTTATAAGACATTCAAGTTTGATAAGTAAAATCCATCTCCTATAACTCTGTTTATTTAAAGTTTTTGCTAGCATGTACGGTGGCATTGCTATCAACACTTTTTAATCACTAATATTCATTTCTGAAAATGCTAAACCAAGCCCTCGAGCTGATGAAAATGCTAGACAGGTTGTACTTCAAAATATACATACACGGAAATTGAGACATTCTTCTTAAAGTCAACAACTTTCCCAAAGGTGTGACAATCAAAAAATTTCAGTTTCCACTTATTCTTTAGTACTTTAAATATACTCATTTACATAATGACAAAACACATGTAAAATGTTCTTTCTTTTGAGCATCATAAACATGAAGCTACTAAGAAAGAGATGTCAGAATCTTTATTAATTCAAATTGCATCTCTTACTTTAACCAAATTTATTGCTCCTACACAAACAAGGTTGAGCCTTTTTGATGATTATCATTTTAGATTTCTTACTTAAAACCACGTCAAAATTAATCCTTATTTAATGAGGGTTTTGAAAAGGGTTTAAAATAGCAAAATTCTGAAACATGCTCATTAGAACTATTTGTATGTAATTAAAAATGATAGCTTTTAAATAACTTGTGATTGGATCCTAAAGCCATGTCAGAAATAGTGCTCAGATGACAGCCTGTCACATAAATTTATGCTTGATACATGAGCCCTGTTGATCACTAAATAGTGACATTTTTATTATTCTCTTGGAAAAAATGAAGTTAAACTTTCCATTTTCACAAGTACTTTTATTTTGCTTTTCCCTCCTACTTCATGACACCTAGTTCACTGGCATTATCTTGCTGAACACTAGAAAAGCATTACATACTTAGTCCATGTCCTCCAACTTTTCGACTATCAAATGCCACTGTTACAATGTATGTAAGAGAGCCATAAATTGAACAGAAAAGGTAACCAACTGCTCATGAAGATTTAATTTTTCTCTGTTTGACAGAGACACTAACATGATGAGCCATGGCATTTCTGTGTAAAATCCTTTTTGGATTTGGAGTGTGTCACATTCTATCACTCAGAAGTCAACATTTTGCTCATGACATTGCATCCATAGGGAAAGCTTGGGTGTGAGTTTTTGTTTTGTTTTGCTATTTTAAGAGTATGGCAAGGATTACAGTAAGTGTTCTGAAAACTTCTCAGCCTTCAAATTGTGGTATAAAAACTGTCCTTAAAAAAGATATTCATAAATATGAAGTGCACTGTATTTTTCATAAATAAGACACTTGAAGTACAGAGTGTTTGAAAATGTGCTGGCTAATAAAAATAACAAAATCATTTTTGCCAACAATATTTATTTGCTAATCTGCAGAAAGTCAGATGACAATGAAAAAAATTAAAATTAAATGTCAAAATATAAGCAAGTGTACCTTTATTAAACAAACCAAGGTCAGTGATAGGAGTTAAACCTGGAATTTTTTCGTAATTTTTTGATTGTGATAATAATGTTTAAGGCTTTTTAAGAGACTAGTTCTTGCCATTGATGTTTCCTAAAGAAAAATCTACCCAGAGCTAGTTTTATATATATATATGTATGCATGTATGCACGTACTTTTTAAATAACGATACATGTTGCATATAAAAAGCCACATTGAACTGTGAATTTCTTAATGTCTTATTTTCAGGTGTAATTTGAACATTGAATGGAGTCTGGAACCTTTCCTCAAACTGATTAGTAACTTACTTGAAAGCTTGTTGCCGTAATTTGAGAGGACTATTCCTGTAAACCAGTGCTATTTCTCATGTGTAAGGACACCTGAGTCTGACCCTAAGGTTTATTTAATTTCCTCTGCAAATGAGAGATTTAAGAAAAAAAAAAAAAAGACAACAACAACACATTTATAGAAGATTGTAAAATATGTATATGTCAAAATTCACCTTTTGAATCTTACAGGTTTCAATTAATTTACAGAACAGTGTGAGCAACAAGGCTTAAAAGTATCATTATTCTGATATAAGGAGATGACAGTCTAGTATTGCACTCTGTTTTGCTTTGATGAAGACTATTATTTCCAATAGGCATAATATGTAACACTGCCACAGCTTGTCATGATTTATCTGAAAAACATGAAAGTTTGCAGAAAATACACGGATTAATGAATGTTACTGTTACACGGGCACTGTTTTTTTTTTGTGGTACTTACTGAGCACTGTTACATAGGCACTTTTTTCACGATGCTCACTGAAGTGCTCATGTAAACATGATCCTATTCATAGGGGAAAAAAGAGAAGAATTTCTAGAGAAATTCTAGGTTTTCCAAGGGGAATAAAAACCCAAACCAAACCTCAAATATTTTGTTTTCTATTACAGAAGTGAGAACGCTACTAAAAAAATTGTTTTCAGCATTAAAAAGTGTTACTGACCTGAGGGACTTGTTTAGAGAACTTGTTTATTTAACGTAACAAAGCCTTATGCAAACAAAGGGGAACACTTGCTCCCTCCATACTTTCTGGATCTCCTGTCCAATTATATAAGACAAGATATGAACAGTGAGCAGCCAATTGCCTCACAGGCATTAGACTCAGACAGCTATTAGAATATAGTGCAGACTACTGTAAAATTTACAAGACTGACACAGAGCTTATTAGATTTAAGGGATATAATTGCATTTGATTCAATAGACACTGGATTTAGCCTCATTGGTGTGTTCCAATGTCTACTGAAGCATATGGACAAATACAAAAGGAACCATATGCAGGCCCTTATTCAAAGCTCTTTGGGTGGAGGAAGTAATAAATTCAAAGATTTTTAGCACAATCATCCTTGGCTTATACTGTTGGGTTTTTTTCCTAATTCAAGGATACTTGTCTTTACTTGTCTTTAAAATCTCCCTAGCCATCACCAGCAAATGATTTCAAGCAATTTCTCTGTCTTTGGAATACATGTTGCAACCCTGCCTTCTTTAGAGAGTCTTCCAACATGAAATCTCTCTGGACCAAAAAGAGGCTATTGCATGCAAGAAGGATAATAAATCAAATACCTTAGGGGTTTTGATAGCTCCAGATTAACACAATACATGTTATGGAATGACACATCAAAAAAAGATTGATTTAACCTGATTTAACGTGGCAATTAATACTGTGCTGAAGTGTTCTGATGTCCAAAACATGAACATGAGAGAACAGTGATACTGTTAAGGTATTAACCTTATTTGGAGAAGTTTAAAACACATATTAAATTTAGTAAATTAAAGTGATAAAACTGAGTTTAAGAACATTTAGGTATAAGATCTGAGGTTAAATGAAGACTGATTGAGTTATTTATTAGACCTTCTCTCAGCATACTCCTGAAATGCCATGAGAAATTCAGCAAGCTGGGATTCTCTCACCTAAATCAATAGCCTAAACTGAAAATCATGCTAAGCCCTGTAGACAACCAAGGGAAAGAGCAGACCTTGACATTGTGATGTAGACCAGTAGTAAGTTGTATTAGTTTTCCCCATTTCTCTCCCTTGACTCTAGAGGGAAGCTAGGCAACTGTGCTATTAATTTGGGTGTCTCTGCTCAAGGCTTATTATTCGATTAAAAGTATCTGGGCTTCTATATTGACTTAAAACTCATGTAATGTTCTCCATTAAAATCTATCTGTTCAAAAGATATGCTCAAAATAAATGCAAAACATCATCTGACATTAAATTAGCTTCCTAAATTACTTGGTACTAAATTTAGAGAGGACAACAGCAAAGCTCCCTTCACTGGCCTGGAACCTGCATACACTAACTGATTCTGCATTTCCCAGTTTAATGAATAATTTGTGGAGGTTTTTCTTCCTCAGAAAGTTCTCAGAAGTCCTTCTTTTTATATTGTAGTGCTGAAGGAGAGCAGTAATAACTGCAGGTCGATTACTGGGCATAGGTCACAGGGTTTGAAATCTTAGTGATCTTTGGTGGAATCGGGTTCCAAATGCAATTTGTTAAATAGCATTATATATTACACGACAACTCTGGGAGTCAGGGAATAAGAGAATAACAAAGCCAAAGTCCCTTGGGGTAGTCTGATAAAAAGTAGCAAAACCTGTCTAAATAACACATTTGTTATATCTAGTTTTGTTGCTTTAAAATGGTTTGCTCAGGAAGCTGCTAAGCTCAGAGGAAGAAATCACCTCATCTCAGCCATCACAAAGGCATTGTTGTGTACTGCTTCTGTTCTAACCATGGAAACACACTGCCACCAAAAAATAAAATGAAAAAAAAGATAAAAATCAGTGATGCAAAACTAGATTAAAAATATTCATTTCAGAATTAAAGCATAACACATTAAACCCAAAGATTTCTTGGCTAACATTTAATCACACCATTTTCTCTTTTTAAAAAACTCTCAATTTAACCTCAGGTCACATGTTCTCTTTTTCAGATTCCACTTCCAGTGCATAGATATCCCATGTTTTCTCTATGGGACCATATCTGAAATGAGTCAGTCACTCTGTACTACTCACAGTCAAAAGAACTTCATCTAAAAGTACTTTAAGATTGAATCTTTTGTGTGAAGCCTGAGCAATCTGCAGCCAGTGAAGAATAAAAATACATTGAGGACTCACTGCCAGAGATGCAATTGTGAGATGCAGAAATAATTGCTGGAAAATATCAGAAGCTGATGTGCTAGCGAAAGTTTGAGTTTTGTCTGCTTTTAGAGGATTCTGTGTATCCAGCCTACATACTAACTTTATTATCCAGAGTGCATGGATAGCAAAAAAAGTACCATATACAAAATTCACCAAGAACTGTTACAACATAAAAATACCTGAGTTTTAATGAAACAGATGGGGCTAATAATGATCTATTTTTATTTCATTTTTAGATACAAGATAAAGTCAGGTTCCGAGGTGACAATTGAGCCTCATTTTACCCCTGACTAATTAAAATGCAATGCTTATAGTAATTTACAGTTCTAAATATTATATAAGCTTATATTAAGATAATAGGGATTATTAGCCTCATTTTTCACAGTATTTGTCAGGTTTCAATAAACTAGAGGTTTATATTTTCAGTCTGAAATAGGAAAAAAAACCAAACAAAAAAAAAAAGAGAAGAAAACATTATGCTGAAGGATTTATGCTGGAGCTCTGTTTCTGCAGGTAGTTAATGAATATTTTCTCTGAAAAGAAGTATCTCTGAGATAACTTTCTTGCATTTTATACTGTTCTATGAATTATAGAAGAATCCACACTGGCTGCATATGTTATTTTGCAAGAATCACTACTCTTTTTAGAAGCAGTCTGAAGGAAGGAAAACTGAATCATCCAATCAGCAGCCACATCGTACCATCATAGACTTGCCCAAGGGAAAAATGAAAGTCAACTTGAAAATTATCTCTCAAGATAAGCCAGGTTAAGAATCAGGGCACTATTTCTATGAAAATAACAACAATGATCAAGCAGATCAACAACTGAGACTTTGACAGCTAATTGGAACAAATGATGAAGATAGAAGTTTCTAGAATGGCATGTGTTTACTATTTTTGTACTAAGTCACTAAAATACCCTAAAATTCACTCCCCTTCCCAAAAACAAAATAATTTTTTGTCTAAAAAAAATCTAATAAGTCACCAACCTTGATATCTACAGAAATTGTGATGTTTTTAAAAAGTAATGGGAACTAAGACATTAAAGCCTGCAGAAAGGCTGGCACTGCTGGCACTGTTCACAGGATCCAGTGCAGGTCCTCAGAGCTTCTCAGCTGGGGAAGCTGCAACATTTTGCGTAGATTAGACTTAGATTAGACTGCACAGCAAGGCAGCTCTCACTGCTTATGCATCAGGGGGTTCTCTGTTTAACAGTGCTATTCATCTCTTCAAGGAGACACTAATTTTAGGATAATTTGGAAATGCTGTTCCATCTGCAAATGAAATTGCACTTCATATCTCACTAACACAAAGAACTAAGTAGAAGTCACCTTCACTTTTTCTCTTTTTATTTAACATTAATTTTGCTGCAAGAGGCATGTAATCCACAGCTTTCTCGTTGTGCCTGGCCATTTTAATTTTTGATCCTTTTTAATACACTGTAATAATCAGTCTATAAAGTCCAATTACTTAGGGTGAAAATGACTGGCATCTTTAGACTCAACAAACCCCAGCTTAACAAATTGTACAACTGTGAACTCTATAATTTTCTATGTAAATCCATATCACCCATTTTCATGTTGTCCCAGCTTGTATCTTCATTGGGAATACAGTTTTCTCTAATATGGAGGAAAATTTAACAATAAATTCCAGAGCACATGAATCCATAAATCATTGCATGCCAGTTGAAACAAAAGGGGAAGTAATCTGCTGTTCAGGGAAAAGTGCGCTTAAACTCCTTGATGTATCACTTCTCCAAGAACAACCCTGGAAAATTCTGTGTGGCTGGTTTAAACAAAACTTCAGTGTTCATGGAAATTCTGAATGTCCCTGGAGACTCTAGTAAAATAATAATTTCTAGTAAACAAAGACAAGGCATAAGTGATATCATTCCTTAAGATATAAACTAAAACTAGGATTAGAAACAAATACAATTGGGTTCTCCATTTATCTAATATTTTGCTTTTATCTTAGTCATTGTACTATGCACCTTTCCAAACCAATTTTAAGTTTTATAAATAAGGCACTGTTTCAGTAGATTCGCTAAGTTCAAATTCAACACCTTTATGATATGATGATAAAGATGGTCTATGCCTAAAAAGATGTTCCACTAGAAATGTGTACTTACAAATACTTAGAATATTACATCTCTCATGGCTATACTTAGAGGCAAGAAAATTAGCTTTAACACTGGGTAAGTCATAAAATGTTATGAAATGCAGTATATTAAGAACTATAGCAAGCATTATTTTTTTTTCTTTTTTTTTATTTTAAACCATCATGCAAAGTTAAAAGCTCCTTCTTTTCCTGAACTGCAAGAGAGAATCCTATCGGTGCTTAGAGCAAAGCTCTTTTAAATGTAATATTGAAATCCTGATGCTGGTGTTGCTAATTTAAACACAACTGGTGGCCATCTGACTGCTGATATGAAGCCTGTTGCAATATGCCTAATAAGGACTGATCAAAACCTTCTACAGTTTCCTAAATTATTTTTGTAAAAACCATGGGGTGGGGAGGGGGAGGGGGGAAGTATTTTAGATAAATTTAAAGAATATCTGAAAACACTAATAACATTAAAAAAAAATAAAAATCCACAAAGCCACACAGTAAACCCCCAGCATAAAAAGGTCATGGACCTTGAGCAAGTTCAAAGAGAACAGCTAAACTGATCTCAAGGTGGAGCACCTCTCCTGTCAAAGAGAGGCTGAGAGAGCTGTGATTGTTCAGACTGGTGAAGAGAAGGCTCCAGGGAGACCTCAGAGCACTCTCCCTAAAGTGGCCTAGAAGAAATCTGGTGAGGGACTGCTTCAGAGCTATGTAGTGATAGGACAAAGGGTAATGGCCTTAAACTAAAAGAAGGTTGATTGAGATTAGGTATCTTGAATAAATTCTTTACTGTGAGGGTGCTGAGACAATGGAACAGGTTGCCTAAGAAGTTGTGGATGCCCCATCCCTGGAAGTGCTCGAGGCCAGGCTGGATGGCCACCAACCTGTGGAAGGTGTTTCTGCCCATGGCAGGAGGTTGGAACTGGATGATCTTTAAGGACTCTTCCAACTCAGGCCATTCTATAGTTCTATGACTCTACGATAACTCAATACCACATAATACAAGTAAGCAAGACAATGAGAAATTTACATTATCCCCATTTAGTGACCTCCAATATGTGTGTTGAAGTGTCTATGCTCTAAAAAATTAGAAAGAACATATTTTCCTTTGCATGAAACACTGAAAACAACAAACTGGATCAAGCTAAAAAAGAACACAAACTAAGGAGAATACAGTAAAACATGAAAGAAGATAATTTCCCAAGTAACAGTATGCAATCTTGTACACTTGACAACTTAAATTATTTTGAACAATGAGTAATTTATGGCTGTGAAAGGGCAACCACTTCCCTTCCTTCATTTATTTGTTTTATTCCCCATAGCATACAGCAAATAAATAATATTACTTCTAAAAAGACATTTTCTGCTGTTATCATTTGCGCCTTGAGGAAAAGGTTCTTAATATCTTTGAGCTTATGAGCAAACCCACTTACTGTTATACATTCCTCCCTTTTCTCATTCTTCATAATAAATTCCACAAATTTTTGTGATGTCACAGGTGCTCTAAAGAAAAGCAGTATTAACAGGTTTAGTGTGACACAGATTTAGGTTTTTAAGATTGTTTAATTAATTAAATCTTGGGCATCTGTACATCATGTCAATAATTATTTCTCCTAGTTGGAGAGATACTTTTTTGTCTTGTTCAATCTGGAGATAAGTCCTGTATATCCTGGAAAGCAGGATCAATTCAAAATACTAAAAAATCTTGAAAGTTATTTAAAATGTAAATAATTGGCAACTTGTATGTGATTAAAATTGTACAAGGTTAATCATCAGAATCCAAATGTAGAGGCATATCCACAATGACATACTGCATATTTATTAACAAGGTTGAATACTTGGTATTTTATATATTAGCAGCATCACAATAAAGCATAAGCTGTGCAACCTGGAACAACAGCCTAAATCATATCAAAGCATTCAATAATACAGTTTCATAATTTGACAAAAATAAATGCAAAAAAGAAAATATGTGTTGCAGCTAAATCTACGCACTAGCTACTTAGTCATCACTCTCTTTACTCTTAATGGTGGCAGAGGTTAAGACCCTGCTTAACCACTGTAATAGAATTCTTTTATCTTTCTGGTTTTGCATTGAGCACAGATGTGCTCTAAAGAGATCATCCTAAAGTTAGCCTTTGGGAATACATGCCAATGTCATTTTTAGCCAATTTACCAAGGAGGTGACTACTGCCAGAAGTTCAGGTGTTCCTATATAATGGGATGCAAATGTAGAAAAGACAAAAATATATATTGTTGAAAGATAAGGTCAAAAACTACCTAAAATACACTATTCCTAAACAATGACTGTGATCACAAGGAACTAGATAACCAGTAGTAAGTAAACCAGACCTGTTTGTAGCTAAAAGTGTGGCTTAGAATTCATAAACCTGGAAACAATCTTGGGATACAGCAATTTTAGCTGATGCCTCTTCCTACACTTCCCGCAACTGTTGCAATTCATTGATGATTTTGCCATCTGTCTCAAAAGCTAAAATACTTGGTTTAAATATATAAAAGCCAGACAGGCGACTCCATTATTACATGCACAGGCATCTCTAGCTCTGTAAACACAAGCTTAAAACTTCCCACCACTTTTGCAGTTCGACCTGTTTTTAACAATTGTGAGACTAGAATGGCCTTGTTACCAGAATGTCCTAATCTAGGCTTTGCCATGGCAGTGCAAATTAACACAAAATACCTCCTGGATTGTATTAAGGTTGTATCAAATGAACTGTCTGACTTGTTGGTACACATCATCGAGACATTTCAAAGACAATTATATTATTAATTTAATTTTAATTAATTAATTAAATGAAATTAACACTTGTCATTGCATTCTTGTTCCTATACATTGTAGACTAGATTTGGGCAATGGAATATCTCTATTATCTAAAACATGACAGTCATACTTTAAGTCAGGTAAGTATAATCAGAAAAGAAATCAGAAAGGAACATGCTAAACTGCAAGGCCCCTAAGTGTCTCTTTTCTCTTACAGCTCTTTTTGTACAAATTTTCAGTGTAACGCTGGGCCTTAAAGCTGACATAACTTTTATACATCCTAGTACCTCAGGATGGGTAGTAGTGATATAGTGTGCCAAAAAGAAAGACGAATAACACTTTGTGAAAAATATCTATCCCTTTTTTAAGTGATCTTGTTCTGGCAGCACAGAAATGTAATCTAAACTCCTACATGAAAACTTGACAAAAATACATTAAACTCAATTTTATAATAAATTGTTCCTGAAAAAAGATTATCTGCCATATTTCAGTCCAGAAACATTTCATAACATCCAAATTCCACCTTTTGATAAAGAAACATTCTGACTAAGTCTGGCATGATTTTAATTGCAGAAGCACATATATGGCTCTAAAATAAAAGTGTTCAGTATTCAAACTTCGCAGGGACCACTTCATTTAGGACTCTGAGGGTGATACCAAATCTGAAATGACAGTTATGATTTTCAGGCATATTTCTCTCTATAACACGTACATTCTTCACACTTTAAAAAAATGAAGACACAGTTACAGCTGCTGCCTACTGATCTGTGTGCACTGAGAAGCACATCAACATATTCAGCTTATCAGAACGATTTGCAAGAGCATGTT
The DNA here is from genome assembly GCA_036630365.1 of Acanthiza pusilla. Lineage (NCBI taxonomy): Eukaryota > Metazoa > Chordata > Aves > Passeriformes > Acanthizidae > Acanthiza > Acanthiza pusilla. The sequence goes on from JAXCHO010000079.1 coordinate 26,657,804, forward strand.
TGTAAAGCAAAACTATCTCAGAGCACTAGGGAACTGATTTCTCAGTTGGATTACTTCACTAACTCTTCTGTAAGAGCATAGAAGGGTTATTTTAACTGAGACTATGCAAACAAAACAAAAAAATTCTCACAGACTGTTAAGCAACTCAGAAAGCTCAACACTTTGAAATCTAAAATTGTTTCAGGCTTGAGGTTCAACATGCAAATAAAATCTAGAGCTACTCTGAATACAACAGCAGGAAGAAAATTATAAGCTTTAATACTGGCCTCTTTCCAAAGTACAGGCCATATCTCAAACAACAAATGGGCATTCTGATGCAGAATAAATAAAAAAATACTGAAAATCCCAACATTTTTATGGAGCTTTTCCTCAGTGAGTCACAGCAAACTCCGTAAGATGGTACCATTAGGCTCACATCAGAGGTGATGTGGAAATAGGCACCACAGGACTCTCCTGAGCTTTAAGCAAATACAACTAATGATCAGAAAACACATATAGAGACTATGTGTGTTAATTTGTCACACTAGTTTGGCTTCAGACAAAATTGTCTCTTCATATATGACTTTCAGCTTGAGGGCAGCTGGAGAACAATTTCATTATAACAATGATATCTCTCTGTTGGTTAACCTTTTAGGCCTTCGATGCCTGAACCTAAAATTCTTTATGCTAAGTGCTGTACTTGCCTAAGGAAAAGATGGCTTTTCCTAAATTGCTTTGAAATGTCACATAAGCATGCACAAAAAAGATAGAGTGGTACTTTCACTTTTTACAATTAGTTTTTAAAAGAATTAATGGCATTTCCATGGTCTGTCTTCACAAGAACAGAAAAAATGGCACATTTATGATTTTTTTTAAAAAAATATTTGGCTTGTCTAGTGCTTCCTAAGCTCTATAACAGACCAACTCCTTTCCTAAAATTCCATCGTCAAGCAAGATTAAGAGACTTTGAGGATACGAGATATCTGAAAATTAAAAGCAGATTAATGGAAGTAGAGAATATCATACTCTTAGCAACTATATGATTACAAAATTCACCTTTGTGTACTAGATGTTACTAGAATATTTCTAAGACATTACAATGCTTTGTAAATCTATTTGTATACAATGTATTATATTTGTATTTTATATACAAACATATACAACTAATAAATAATCAGATCATTATCATGAGAAAACCACTGAGAGAAAGCTTCTCAGGATGTTCTATTAAAAGCACAAAAGTGTCAATCTTTTTTCCAGTGGTATCTGTGGAAAACCTGAGCAATTTCAGGAAGTTCAGGGTTTTGCTAAGGTTCAAAGGAGGCAATCATTTTGACTGGACTGTGACAATGTAAAGAGTCTTGTTAACTTGTATGGCATCAGCCAGATTTAGAAAGGGTAAAGCAATTGACACTACCCATTTAAGGAACATGAAATGTGAGGAAAAGAACCCATAAGAGTTCACCTTTTTCCATGATTGCCAAGTTACTCCGATCAAAAAGTATCTCAGCAAAAGCTTCTGTGCTTTGTTAAGTTTTTGCAGAGCCTCAGCTCAGCCTCTGCTCAGCCTCAGCTGTGGCTCTGATTGGCCTTTACTTAGCACAAATTGCTCTAACTGTTGTACTGCCATATACTGACTCCAAATTAGTTTCTTCTGATATGAGATACCAGCAAAACTGATTGCTCAGTGCCTTCTTACCGACCTCCCACTCCTTCAAATGTTAAAATTCCAGAACTGCCATGAACACCTGAAGGGTTTTTCACTCATAAGGAATGCATTTCACTACCCTACTGCATGCATATATAAATCCCAGTAGAACTGAAGGATTGTATAGTGAATGTTATTGAGAAAATAATCTCATTAATATTTCAAAGGGCCAGAATCCCTTCTTAGAACAGGCAGCAAATAAAGATAGCCTAAAGAAAATGCTAAGCCCAGGAGGCCCTGTACCCCATGGTAATTAGAGACCTTCATATATGGGGAAAACTCTGACAATTGATGCTGTAAAGATATTTGGAAAGAGACAAAAAGAGCTGAGTAGACATGCCTTGCATGTGTTGAGAATACTAGCCTGGGAAGATGCCATCATACAGTCAGAGGAGATTCAAGCTGTATCAAGCATTTCTCAAGGCATTCCTCCTCCAAAGGGCTACAACTGCACTGTGATAACCCACTGACAGTGAATATCACCGTAGAAAGATACAAAATTCCTATGGCCACGAGAAGAAGGCCTCATGAACCTCTGAAGAAGAGACAGTAAAGATTGGCTACACAAAGCAGAAATAATAGAGAAAGCTGGGAACAGCAGCCAGGATTATGCTGCTCGTGTGTGGGAACTCTGAGTTACCAGGTTATGTCCAGGAACACAGATGGGAACATCCAGATGCCTCTCCACAGAAGTTTTTGGAAGAAATACGCCATAGCAATCTCTCATGTGGAGTTTGACCCTGCAGAACATGACTACCAGGTCATAATCTTTTTCTGTCGTCTGGATTCCAAGAAGACAAGCTGGATGAAGGCACTGACCCTTCCTAAAGCAAAGTACCCATAGAATCACTTATATATGGTACACTACAGAAAACTAGGGAATTTTGGTGTCAGATGGGAAGGCACCTTGAAAGCTTAGAACTTTGAGAGTTAGGTAAGCACTTGTCAGTGGGATTTATATTAAAATTTCAGGTTTAGATACCTGAAGGTCATTGAATTTCCACCTTAGGGATCTTCTCTAGGACCACAATGAGTAAATATATTTTATGCTTGTTATGAATCTGATAAATATACAGTGATTTAATTTTCCCAATAAAATTATCAGCTGGAGGGAAAAAAGATTATTAACTAAAAGCAGGGAACAAAAGTGTGATTTGTGCAGACCCCCACCAATTTCAGTAGGGCTTCCCATAGTGGCAGTTATCCTTCCACTTAGAGTAAATTACAGGGCCAACATCTAACCACCTAAACAGATTTGCTAATTATACACACACTGCAAGCATAAACACAAACGAAAAAAAGTGGAAGAAAACAAGCTACCTATTTTTTTTTTTCCTACTAATCTTAAATACAGATTAAGACTAGCATTATAAGGGAGAGATTTAATTTCCAGACTATAGAGAGTTATTAATGAAGTTTGCATAATGATTTTAGACAGCTCTTCTCCAACACACACCATACTATAATGTGGACAATAAATGTTTTTATTAACAAGCAGATGAGTTTGCCATTCCTATGCCAAGTAAGGATTCTCTCATAATTAGAAATTGCATATTCCCTAGAAGGAAAATTCTTACTGAGTACACAGCTGCAGGGGAACCCTGCTGCAGCTGCACCCTGCTTCCCTCAGAAGAGGTCCCCATGGTGTGGAAATTACTTCCAGCAGTGTTATGGGCATAAATGCAGATTAGATATTAAATATATTTCTAGCTTTAGTTTTGAAACACATTTATACTGAGAGTGCAGTTACAAACAGATTCCACCCATCCCTTCCTCTATGACCCCAAGTTTAGTAGCAGTATGTGCAACAGAAACTTAAAGGTGCAATTGATGGAGAAAAACCAAACCATAAACCAGTCAAAACATGTTTGATTTCAAGTGGATACAAAGCATTTTCAAGGATAGGAATAAGTTTCATGAAAAATATCTCAGCATACGGCAAGGAACTTCTTGAATGATCTCAGGTAAAAGCAGCTCTTCCTTAGGGGTTTCCTGAACCTTCTATTGCACATAGAAAGAGCCACAAGAGTCTTCCTTTCCTTTCCTTTCCTTTCCTTTCCTTTCCTTTCCTTTCCTTTCCTTTCCTTTCCTTTCCTTTCCTTTCCTTTCCTTTCCTTTCCTTTCCTTTCCTTTCCTTTCCTTTCCTTTCCTTTCCTTTCCTTTCCTTTCCTTTCCTTTCCTTTCCTTTCCTTTCCTTTCCTTTCCTTTCCTTTCCTTTCCTTTCCTTTCCTTTCCTTTCCTTTCCTTTCCTTTCCTTTCCTTTCCTTTCCTTTCCTTTCCTTTCCTTTCCTTTCCTTTCCTTTCCTTTCCTTTCCTTCTTTTTCTCTTTCCCTTCCTTCCTTCCTTTCCTTCCTTCCTTCCTTCCTTCCTTCCTTCCTTCCTTCCTTCCTTCCTTCCTTCCTTCCTTCCTTCCTTCCGCACCCTTCCTTCCGCACCCTTCCTTCCTTCCTTCCTTCCTTCCTTCCTTCCTTCCTTCCTTCCTTCCTCTCCCAAGCTGGTATACACAAGGGGCTTAATAGCCCACAGACACTAAAACAACTTTTGGGGGAAATAGTCTACCTAAACTCTTCTAATACCCTTCAGGCCAGACAAACCACCCTGGCTTTTAGCTAGAGATTTCTGCTTTTTGCACCCTATAGTGTTTGCATCTTTCCAACACCTTTCCAACGCCCACTCAGCCAAGTGGCAACAAAATGCTCAATTTTGAGACAATCTGGAGATTTTCCCTTGCTCGTCACAAAGTTTGTTACATTTTAAAGTGTAAATCCTTCTTTTCAAACACTTGGAAAACTCATCTAATTGGCTGCCCACAAGGGTCTATCTCATTATATACTAATGTCTATTTCTAGGTTCTAATGTGAGCACATTTGCAAGGTAACATGTGAATCACACAGAAACTACAGCTATCTTTTCTATTCACAATGCTGTCAACTTGAGTTTTATATCAAGGAAACATGCTGTGAATATGATAAAGAAGGTCATCTGAGGGCTTTTCAGACATTTATTTTAAGGCTATCTGAATCTGGGGTAGTCTGTAAAGAAAAAGATAAAGATAGACAAACTAGTAGCTTAAAACCAGTAGTTTACCTAAATATTTAGCTTCCAAGTGCTTTTTTTCAATGCTTTTTCAGCACTGATTCATAATCTCTGTTAAAGATAGCTTGATATTCTATATGACTTTCTCCAGAACTTGTCACTCTGAAGAGTAGAGTAATCCTATTAGTATCAGTATACGGGGGCAGGCAAACAAAGAATTATAAACTGAAACATACCCAGTAAAATTTCAAACATTTCCAGCTTTTTACATCCAAAACTATTTTTCTGTAACAAGTAATGCTGGCCCAAACATCAAGGTTATCATCTGCTTTCTGAATCTGCCATAGCAACAACCACTTCTAGTTTCTCACACCGGTCTTCAGAAACGCTGCTTTAAAGTTCAATTAGGTAAAGGAAATATTTTCTTCTGAGAATGCTGAGACAACCCTCAATGATTTTTGCAGGCACTGATAGCCAGTGAATAGAAATATCTGGGTGAAATATTTCTATAATATTTAAAATAGAAGTGTAGTTCTAAACAGTAATAATTTCTATTCTTTCGTGAATATCCCAATGACTGCCTATGATCAAATTGTACCTATAAAGGTAGTTTATGAATGCTATTTGTATTGAGTAGGTTAAGATATCTAATTAAAAACTATAATTCTATTCAAATAGGACTATACAGCCCTTTTTCTCTAAAGCGCTTTATAGTACAAAATCAATCAGTTAACTTACAGCAACCTACATTTTTGCAGACTCCAATGGGTACACTTCCATTTTCGGTCCAAACAGCTACATATTTACCATTAAGAATGAACACTTTAAAAAGTACTGAAGATGTAAACCTCTCTTTTTTTCAGTAGTATTAGAAAACAAACTACTATCAAAGAAGGAAATTTGATTTACAGATAAAATGCAATCAAATGCATAGCAGTTGCAAGATTTTACTCCATCCAAACAAAAGGCTGAAAAGCTGTCCAAAATGCCATTAATGAAGCTTAACAGCAAGTGAGAATTCTGGCCTCCCTTTTGTGTTTATTGGTATTCTTGTCAGCGTGTTAGTTAGATACACAGTTTTGTTGTGATATGCTGACAGATTTGGACTGTATAGATTGCTACCAATGGATGTGGGCTCAGTTTGCACAACATATGCCTCCACAAACTGCGTTTCCTCTAAGGAGCAAGTGAAGGGTATCTGGTGTATACTGTTGCCGTTATTTGAGTCCTAGTACTCATAACAGTTACTCAAACATTATTACTGCAAACACCTAAAATGAAGATGGAGAATTTCTCGTAAAGGAATTTCTTTTTTTTTCCCCAGGATATATGAAGGATTCAAGCAGTAAATATTTTTTCAACAACAGATTAAATTATAAGAACCTTCTACCTACACACATCATCATTCTAGCAATCTCATGTCTTTCTTTTGGTTTCCATCAAGGACAGCCACCTGTCCTTCTCTTACTGACAATTCTGCACTGTATGACCTCCTGCAACATGGGCACGGATCATTTTCTGACTTTGCCTTCTTTTGGAGGGCTCACAAAACCTGACTCACAGTCCTAAGAAGTCTAATACATACCCATTAGACAAAAGGTGAAAAGAATTCTAAGAAACTACTGGAAATATTCAAAAGC